>JBBGZY010001921.1:0-1265625 GCA_037952925.1 Lithobates clamitans | reverse complement strand
GATTAAACTTGGATGGGCACTAGGGAATTATGGGATGCACAGGATTTCAAAACAAACAATTATGATTTGTAGATCATCAATTGCAGGTTGTAGAACAATTAATTGTGAATTGTAGATCATCAAATGGGACTAATATGTACACTCCCTAAATCTCTTCTCCAGAACTCCACTTGCTGTACACCGTTCCTTCACCAGCACTTCCCTTGCTGTAGACTATCACTCCTCTGGACTAGCTAGCACCACGTGGGTAGGCCTGACACTACTCCAGCCAGACCTCAATGAACTGACTTTTGCGGGCAGGGGCCGCGGGCCCCTGTGGTGTAGAATAGTTCAGGTTCTAGCTGTCCTCTGCTCAGCTACGTCTCCCAGATAGCCCTCTTCAGGCCCTGCCTGCCAGCTTGGCTGCAAAGACCCCTTTCCACTGCCCTTCTCCACAGTCCTCTCTCCACTGGTTCTGCACCCATCTCTCAAACTGCAATCTCCCAGTTCTCTCAGGCGTGCCTCCCCAGTCCTCTCGACTGTACTCACTCACCAGCCAACTTGGCTGCGACCTGTAGTCCTGGAGACTCTTAGCGTGTTCTCTCCCGCTGTCCTCTCTCCTGCACCCTCATGTGCCTCTGGTTCCGGGATCTCTTCACTCCTCCCGGATGCACCCGAGCCCCAGCCCAGGGTCACCCCCCAGACTGGGGAGCTTCCTGTGGGCCCGACAGCCTCCACACCCTCACACTCCAGCTCTTCCACCCGACAACTTCTACCTAGCTGTGCTTACCACAGGCATTTAAAGAGGCCTGCCCCCTGCCAATCCAAGTTTGGGATTGGGCAAGGCTCCCGAGATACCTGATACCTCACCTCCTCTCCTCTCCTTCCAGGACCTTCTAGAAGGAAAGGGGAGGTGGTGATGCCACCTGTCAGTCACCCAACTCTCCCTGAGCCACTACCTGCCCAGAATGAAAACAAACAGGCCTAGCCACCAGCTAGGCCTGCCTATATTTTCCTACTCTGTCAAAAATCCTTACATCTAGCACTTACTAACTAGAGAGTACTACATATTTATGTCATTGTTTTCACACAAATAGAGCTTTCTTTTGGTGGTATTTGCTTACCACTGGGTTTTTTATTTTTTATTATATAAACAAAAAAGACCGGAAATTTTGAAAAAAAAAAAACAATATCTTTTACTTTTTGCTATAAAACATTTACAAAAAAAAAATAAATGTAGCAAGGTCCTGGGCCCCAGAGGTCTAATGGTGACCTCAAGGGTTAGGGAGAGCCGATATTCTTCCTTGTAGAGTGGGTTACCAGGCATGGTGGGTGTGATGCAAGAAGAATGGTGGGCGCCAGTCACTTTTTGAATACGAACAAGAGATTTATTGTTTCTTAACAGAACTGTGGGAGAGAGGGTTAGGTCCAGGACACCCTTGAGTAGATGCAATGGTAATTGGCAGACTCTGAGACTTCTATAGGTAGACAGCTATACAGTGGAAGGCCTCCAGCCGGATAACACTTCTGTATATGTAGGACTGCTGTCTCCTATGGCAACTAATCTTGCAACAGTCACTAACGGTGGATGGTGACAGCTTCCCCTCTACCTCCGACCCAGGGGCGGACTGATAACTCATGGGGCCCCTGGGCAATAGGAGATTATGGGGCCCCCAGGCAATCAGAGATTATGGAGCCACACAGTATACAATCACACAGTATACACATACATGTACACACAGTATACACAGATGTAAAAAAAACACAGATTTATACATACTGTCCCTGGTTTTATTGAGGCTGGCAACCCTGAAGGGGCCCCCTAGTGGCCCAGGGCCCTCGGGCAGTGCCCGAGTGGCTCAATGGTCAGTCCGCCCCTGCTCCAACCACAACTGGTTCCCCGTCTGGCTGAACCTTCTCGACTCGGTTGGACTCCAATCCAGCAGTCTCAACCCTACACTGCTTCTCCTGCTCCTGGATAGGCCTCAGGCAGCCTAGCAGCCAGATGCCCCCGGGATAGGCCTCAGGCTTCCGGCCTAGCAGCCCAGGGCTACATAACACACGTCCACCCAGACAGCCATCCAGGTGGCCCAGAACCCTGTTTAACTGACTCCACCCAAATAAATAGGCTCTCCCAGCAGGCCAAGGGGCTTCAAGAAACCCCTGCCTATTGGCTGAGACACCCTATCCATTCATAATATGTCCTTGCTATGCCCTTGTCTATCTAATGTCACCAGCTACAATGCCACCTAGTGACAGAAGAGAGAAGTGCAGCAATTCCAGAATTAGGGGGATATCAGTGGATCTCCTAACAATTAGCCAGGACAATTACTACGTGGCAAACTAAATTGGTTAGCAATCCTGCCTAAACACCAGGGTGCTACCAAAAAAAAAAAATATTCATAGATTTAGGCCAAAATGTATTCTGCTACATGTCTTTGGTAAATGAAAATCCCAATAAGTGAAAGTTATAGCGTCTACAAATGACAGAAAATATACTGGAATTTTTATTTATTAATGGCGGTGATCAGTGACTTATAGCGGGACTGTGATAGTGCAACTGGCAATCTGACACTGAGTGGGAACTGACTCACTGACATCACTGGTGACACTAACAGTGATCAGTGCTAATAATATGCACTGTCACTGTACTAATGACACTGGGTAGGAAGGGGTTAACATCTGGGGCAATCAAAGCATTAACTGTGTGCCTAGCAAGTGTTCATGAGTTTACTGTGTGCTAATTTTACTAAGGGATGTGACAGTTTTTATTCCCTGCTTTGCAGAGAGACAAAAACTGCATATCCCCGCTGTCAGTAGAGAGATCTGTGTGGTTTACCATGAATCATTGGCTTGGACTACCTGATCGGCATGTGCTGGAGCCAGTGACAGCACACCTGGGTTGGCAAGCGCGCACACGTGCGCCCGCCCCTGCCCAGAAACAAATAATCGCGTACTGTATATACATATACGTGATTCTGCACATCCGACCCGCACTGTAGCAGCAAAACTACAGTGCGCAGTCGGTAGGCGCTTAATCATAACCAAGTACTGTGTTGTGTGAAACGCTTCAACATCCTTGTATCTTGTGCTACATGAACTGTCAATACTATGAATAAAAGCATCTATTATTTCTCTGTGGTGGGCAGCCATCTCTTATGCCCCGTACACACGAGCGGAATTTCTGTCGGAAAAATCTTGGGTGGTTTTTCCGACGGAATTCCGCTCAAGCTTGCCTTGCATACATACGGTCACAAAAAAGTTTTCTGAACTTTCAACCATCAAGAACGCGGTGACGTACAACACTACGACGAGCCAAGAAAATGAAGTTCAAAGCTTCCGAGCATGTGTCAAATTGTTTCCGAGCATGCGTGTTTTTTTTGTGCGTCGGAATGGCATACAGGCGAACAGAATTTCCGCCAAGAAACTTTTTCCGTCGGAAAAATAGAGAACCAGCTCTCAATCTTTTTCTGGCGGAAATGCAGACAGAAAAAGTTGGATGGAGCATACACATGGTCGGTATATCTGACCAAAAGCTCCCATCACACTTTTTTTGGACGGAAATTCCGACCGTGTGTATGCAGCATTAGTTTCTTGCCTTCTGATCTACAGAGGTCCTGAGAGGAGGAGTTTCAGGAGGGGGATTCAGTACAGGAATCACAGCAAAGAACCATGGGATATGTAGTCCTTAGAAATGGAAAGTAGACAGCAGAGGAGAAGCTGAAAAGCATGCAGGGAATACAGGAAGTTGTGAAAAGAGATGGCCAGCAGACAGGTAGAACTCACAACATGAAAGGAGATTTTTTTAAGTAAGTTTATATTGGTATAAATGCAGGCTGTGACCATATATTTCCTTTAAAGCTGAACACCCTTGCAGTGGAGCTTCCCCGCAACTGCACGGGTTAAATGCCTATTTGTTTTTCCTAGGGCCCCATGACGTGTGATGAGGTCAGAGTGTGACCGACGGAGGACCAAAGAGAAGCGGGTATGAGGGACCGATTGCATGGAGAGGAGGGAGTGAGGATAAGGTGAGTAAAAGTGCTCTTTATTGGTATCCTAGATAAAAACGAGCATTTAATCCTTGCAGTGCTGGGGGAAACCTTTCGGAAAAGTGTATTTTTTTTTTAATTTCTCCAAAGCTCACCCTTAAAGTGGTTGTAAACCTCAGACATGAAATATGAACAAAGCATATCCCTCTATAGTGTGTACTTGTCTCAATTAAGTGCTGCCTCATCCCTCTGCGATAAGTTTTCCTGAAACCATGAGAAAAAAGGTGACAAGGGAGGGACCTCCAGCAGATTAACAGCCTCAGCTCTGTTCCTGTGTGCTGTGTGAAGGGGGTGTGTCTCTTCCCTCCAATCAGCTCTCAGAGCTCTCCTCACTGATGTAACATCAGCTCTCCGCCCCCTGCTTTTCAGAGCTGGGAGATACTGTGTATATTCTGCACTTTGAATGCATGTAGGGATAAGACGGCTGTAGATATGCCCCTCAATGTGAGCCCTTAAAGTGGTTGTATACCCTTATTTTTAATTTTTACCTACAGGTAAGCCTATAATAAGGCTTACCTGTAGGTAAAATGAATATCTTCTAAACCTTTGCATGCAGCCGCTGACGTCAGCGGCACATGCGCTGTGAATGCCCGGCTGAAGGCCAGGTAGACGCTGCCGGACCTTGCAGGGAAGAAGACTCTCACGTGCATGAGTGGGAGTGATGTCATAGTGGCTCTGGCCACTCACAGCGCCGGAGCTGTGAACTGGAGGAAACACTGAGGGCAAAATGTCAGCTCCCTTGCCATGGATGGGGCTGTGATATGGGGACCTCGTTCTAAGGTAAGTATTTCATAATGAGCTAGTATACGGTGCATACTAGCTCATTATGCCTTTGCCTTTACAGGGTTTTTTTTCCTTTTCTTTTTTTTTGACACGTGCGGGTTTATAACCGCTTTGATGTCATTCAGTTAAAGGAGATCTAAGTAAAATAAATAAAGTGCGCTGTATCAATGTGAATGTATTAATTAGCTGCCAACGCTGAAAAATACAAATGATTGTGCCCTTAAAAATAACGTGCACACTAACAATCAAACATATAAGAAAAAAAACGTGCATAAAGACACTATCAAAACATGTCACAATGTGAGCAAAGTCATATTGCAAAGGCACAAAAAGCAAATAGTTAATACCTCTATATAAGGAAAATAAGAAACAATATAAGTGAAAAAAAGGCAAAACAAATCAAAAACAAAAATAGTCCCCAAAAGAACTCTGTTATTGTTGGATCAATACAATGAAAAAGTCCCAAATAGTGTTGAGTTGGTGTTGAAATTGTGCTATTCCTTAAGTCTTTAAAGTGCCACATGGATCACCACCGTGCTTAGGTAATGAATGGCCCCAAGGGTCAACACTTCGATCTGTGTTGCCGCCTATATGGAACTCCTGAAGGTCAAAGGCTCCCGGCTCATAGGTAGATGTAAAAATGAAAGGAGGACTGATAGTGTGTTATCATTTAAAAGCATGTGTTTATTAAAAAAATTGCACTTACAGACTATTTTCTGGATTCATAGCACATATTATCGCGCAGTACAGTCTGTGCGCGCTGACGTCACTGTTGTCTGCACTCGACGCGTTTCCCCTCAAAAGGCATCAACTGGGATTTGGAGCTGTAGATAAAGGAGATCTAGAAGCAAGAACGAAAATATAGGCTGCATTTACAATGCGTGAACAATGCGCTATAAACAGGCTATAATTGTTAATGGCACCCCAAGTGTGGTTAGAAGACATGCATTGTGTTGCGTGGTAAACGTGCTACAAACGCACCAAAATGCACGTTGAAAGAACATTCGATGCTCCACGAAAAATGTGCAAAAAAAACCCAAACGAGCGGGAAAATGGCCTTAGACGTGGTGACTGCATTCGTTGCTATATTTCA
The DNA here is from genome assembly GCA_037952925.1 of Lithobates clamitans. Lineage (NCBI taxonomy): Eukaryota > Metazoa > Chordata > Amphibia > Anura > Ranidae > Lithobates > Lithobates clamitans. The sequence continues at coordinate 1,259,721 of JBBGZY010001921.1, read as the reverse complement.
GTATCTTGTTTGTGCTGAAGACCACGTAGGTCGTGCCCAATGGTGGATACTGATGGTGAACCCTCATAGGTCTTGGGCTGCTTCCTTTCTGGTATGGCCTCAAGGGGCGTTTCCACATGTAGACTTGGAAAAATAGGAAAGAAGGCGCACCAGATATGCAGAAAAATGCAAGTTCGATTGTAAATTAAGAGGCGTCTATTGAGCGAAGCAACAAGTATATCAGGCCAACCATTTCGAGAGGACAGGGCTCTCCCTTCTTCAGGACTGTTGATGCACGCTATTAAATGGGAATGATTCCCACGCTGGTTATATATTTGTGAGGTTTCAGAGGTTAAACCCACAAAGTGACAGCTGAGGTTCCATGGATTGCGACCCCTGGAACCTCAGCTGTCACTTTGTCAGACTTATGCCACGTACACACGGGCGGACTTTTCGACCGGACTGATCCGAGTCCGGCGGACAATTCGACCGTGTGTGGGCTTCATTGGACCTGCAGCGGACTTTTTCTGTCGAAAATCTGACGGACTTTAGATTTGGAACATGTTTAAAATTTGTCCGACGGACTCGAGTCCGGTCGAAAAATCCGCTCGTCTGTATGCTAGTCAGACGGACAGAAACCCACACCAGGGCAGCTATTGGCTACTGGCTATCAACTTCCTTATCTTAGTCCGGTAGTACGTCATCACGTATGAATCCGTCGGACTTTAGTGTGATCGTGTGTAGGCAAGTCCGTCGGAAGTCAGTCGAAAGTCCGTCGGAAAGTCCACCCTTGTGGACGCGGCATTACCGTCGAACTTGCATTCTTTTGGACATCGGGCGCGCCTTCTTTACTATTATTCCATATTTCAGCCAAGGAATTTTTCAGCAAGCAGGGTTGGGGTGGGGGAAGACAGGAGAGGCAGCTGCCCCGGGCAGAGCACCCTCACTCATTGTGTTGTGCGGTGAGCGTCGCACACCACCACATGCATGACCAAGATCGGTAGCAGACCAGGGCAGCCAGAGCACAGGGGGAGTACACCCATCTACAACTTGCATTAGGAGCAGGGGAGGGGGTGCGGTCCTGCATCTTCTTTCTGGGCACTCGGCGAGCCTGTCCTGGTACCATCAGCAAGTACAGAATAAAACTATTGGTCCTGCCAGAAATGCAGTGTCCTTGCTACTTCCTGTGAATTAAATCACAATGTTATCAGCTTTCCAAGCTATCTTCTGTAAACTACAAATGTTTCTTCCCCCCATATAATATACTGTACATGAAGAGAGGAAGATGTATTTGTAGTCCAAATCAGGAGATTGGCCAAGGTAGACAAAGCTATAATTCAATCAAAATGATCAAATCAGCAAACAATCAAATAGGCATAAATAGCCTGATTGATTCAGAGTTGATTTAGTCGATAAGCCAGGGCAAGAAATAATTGGTTGTATTTCATCAATCAGCAGCACTAAAATCCTTTGTTCATTAATTCAATTGTACTTTGATCGATCATAATATAAGGTTTTATAGTAAAAACAGAAATGCGATCGACAACTTACAATTGTATCTTCCAACAATCATTTGAAATCCATTTACCGTGTGTTTCATATTGATCAAATAGGTTGTCAACTATAGGTGGATTATTCCTATCAGGAGAAATCACTCAGAAAAGAACTCAAATTTTTGGAAACGTGTATGCCACCTTTAGATCTGGCGTCAACTTTTTAGTGCAGGGGCCTACCTGATTTGATTTCAATGCGTTATTTAGGTTTGTCCTCATTTTACATAGTTTTGGTATATCTACAGGCAATCAGATTGTATAGTACAGGGCTTTTTTCAGCAGGAATGTGGGGGAACGCAGTTCTGGCAACTCTAGCACCGAATGTATGTAATGGCAAGGAGTGTTGGAGAGCCTAGTGATGCAGGCTGCTGCGAGTTCTTTTGTTGCTAGTGGAGATCTAATGTTGCTGTGGGGTCAATTCTATTGTTGCTGGGAGGGGTATTTTGCTGTTAGGGGGATCTATTGTTGCTAGGGGGAACTATTGTTGCATGGAGGGATCTATTGTTGCAGGCAATCTATTGTTGCTAGGGGTATCCATTGTTCCTGGGGGATCTAGTGTTGCTGGGTGGATCTATTGTTGCTGGGGGGTCTATAGTTAGGGTTGTCACCTCATCATTTTTAACCCGAACACCTTTGAATTACACGGGTTTTGAGGCTAATTAAATGCAGATAAGGCACCAAGTGAGTTTAATTACCACTTTAATCAGCCACAGAACCTGTGTAATTAATATGTGTTCAGGTTTAAAGGGATGAGGTGGCAACCCTATCTATAGTTGCAGGGGGATCTATTGTTGCTGGGCGATCCATTGTTGCTAGGGGGATCTAATGTTGCTGGGAGGATCTTTTTTACTGTTTTTCTTGTTATCACTGTAGCATCCTCTAGTTAGGTAGGTGCTAGAGTGAGGATTTTTCTGATAGAGTAGGAAAATTTAGGCAGGCCTAGCTGGTTGCTAGGCCTGTTTGTTTTCATTCTGGGCTGGGAGTGGCTCAGGGCAGGGCTGGGCTGAGTGACTCACAGGTAGCATCATTGTCACCTCCCTCTTCTTTCTTGAAGGTGCTAGAAAGAGAGGAGGAGAGGTGAGGTGGGGTTGCCTGGAGTATTTTGAGGAGCCTTGACTAATCCCCAACTTGGATTAGCAGGGGGCAGGGCTCCTTAAATACCCAGGGTCAGCCCAGCTGGGGAGGAGTTGTTGGGTGGAGGAGCTGGAGTGAGAGAGTGTGGAGGCTGTCGGGGCCCACAGGGAGGTCCCCAGTCTTGTGTGTGGGGGGGGGGTGACCTTAAGCTGGGGTTCGGGTGCATCCAGGAGGAGAGAAGAGATCCTGGAGGAGAGGCATCCGAGAGAGCAAGGAGAGGACAGCGGGCGAGAACATTTCTAAGAGTCTCCTAGGAGGACAACTGATCACAGCCAGGAGGGCTGGTGAGTGAGCACAGTCGGGAGGACTGGGGAGGCATGCTTGAGAGAACTGGGAGATTGGAGTTTGAGATATGGGTGCAGAACCAGAAGAGAGGACTGTGGGAAGGGTAGTGGAAAGAGGTCATTGCAGCCAGGCAATGGCTGGCAGGGCCTGAAAGTAGTTGTAAACCCTTGCAGACTACTTTAACCTACAGGTAAGGCTAGATTAAGGCTTACCTGTAGGTGCAAGAAATATCTCCTTAACCTACACGGTTAAGGAGATATTTTCCTAAATACGGGCACAGATGTCTACAGCGCATGCGCGCCGTAGACAACGGCGCAGGTGCACTGAGCGTGCCTTTAGTGAAGGCGATCATGCCGTCACTGACGGCTCCCGCGCGCATGCGCCGGAGTGACGTCATCGTTGCTCCGGCCAGTCACAGCGCCCTCCGGGTATCATGGCAGCGACGGAGGAGGTGAACGAGGGTTGCTTCAGGGGCTTCGATCTCAGGTAAGTAATTCATAATGAGCTAGTTTGCCGTGCATACTAGCTCATTATGCCTTTGTCCTGCAGGGTGTTTTTTTTTTTTTTTTTTTTAGAGGGAGTTTACTTCCTCTTGATCTGGGATTGGTAGCTGAATAGAGGACAGTTAGCACCGGACCTATTTCTTCACCACAGGGGCCCGAGGTCCCTGCCCGCAAAAGGCAATCCATTGAGGCCTGGCTGAGTTAGTGTGAAGCCTAACCATGTGGTGCTAGCTAGTCTGGAGGAGTCTGCAGCAAGTGAAGTGCTGGAGGATAAAGGAAAGAGGTCTTAATCAAGAGTTGTGCTGGAGAGTAGACTGGATTGTATATTGAAGTCCCAAGCAAGTTGTGCTGAATCATTCTGGGCATCCCATACCTATCCTTTACCCATCCAAGTTCAATCCCCTCAAAAAAAACAAAAAAAACAAAAAACAAAGCTTATGGACTTTTCTATGTCTCAGAGTGATTGTGAGATGGATGTCTGGGTGGGCAGGGTGTCAGGTGAACCACAACATTCAGAAACCCCTATGGGGGCATGGCTACATCACTAAGAAATTCCATACAAATGATTTAGCACCACAAAATGATACTTGGTTCTGCATTCTCTAAAAGGGGAGGTACTGGGAGGTAGGTAGGGGGTGTAACCAAGGGACGGTGCTTGGAGGTAGGTAGGGGGTGGAGACAAGGGGTGACTCTGAAGGGTTAATGGTCAACAAGGGCCGGCTATGCAAGGCAGCCATTGTATATATTGTATACAGATCTCGATATTTAAATGAGTGTCTATGTAGGAGAAGAGGTGACAAGAGAAATACGATAGAATCCATGAACAAAGCATCTCAGTATTGCCAACTGATGCAACACGATCGATAATTTTCTGCTATGACTGATCGACTTCCAGTCGGAAGTTTTGCCTATTCCATTGTTTGCCGATTTGATCATTTCCATCAGCTTTCCCATCAATTGGATAAGAAAATTGAAGTGTACAAGAGATTGTACAATCAAATTGTATAGTGTATCGTTAGCCTAATGCCCCGTACACACGGTCGGACTTTGTTCGGACATTCCGACAACAAAATCCTAGGATTTTTTCCATCGGATGTTGGCTCAAACTTGTCTTGCATACACACGGTCACACAAAGTTGTCGGAAAATCCGATCGTTCTAAACGCGGTGACGTAAAACACGTACGTCGGGACTATAAACGGGGCAGTGGCCAATAGCTTTCATCTCTTTATTTATTCTGAGCATGCGTGGCACTTTGTCCGTCGGATTTGTGTACACACGATCGGAATTTCCGACAACGGATTTTGTTGTCGGAAAATTTTATCTCCTGCTGTCCAACTTTGTGTGTCGGAAAATCTGATGGAAAATGTCCGATGGAGCCCACACACGGTCGGAATTTCCGACAACACGCTCCGATCGGACATTTTCCATCGGAAAATCCGACCGTGTGTACGGGGCATTATGGTGGCTATACACATAATGATCTGATTGAACAATAATTCACAGAATCAGACAATATGATTGAATCTAAAAAATACTGAAAAGACACATACTGTTTAATCAGTCGGTTTTGAGCAAAACAGATCAATTCCATCTAAATTATTTTGGCCGGTCTGGATGGAAAATCTGATCGTAGAAAAGTAGATAGACTGACATGATTCTTTAGTGTATGGCGCATCAACCGATATTTTTAATCTTCTGAATGTATTTTTCTCCCGATCGACAATGCAGTCATATTTAAAATTGTTTTGTGTGTGACCAACAGTGGCGTCCTATCCATAACGGGCGCAGGGGCGTCGCCCCCCCCCCCCCAATCCAATGCGCCCGACCCCTAATCTACATGCAGGGTGCTGGAGGCATGGATTTCAATGGGTTTTTTTTTTGGAAGCACATGATTAGAGCCTGAGGCTTGAGAAAAGGGTGGGCTCGGGGCGCACAGCACTGCGCCCTGGACCCACCCAGTTGTGTGACAATAGCGAATTAATATTCGCTATTGTCTTCCTAAATCTCCTCCCGGGCCGATCAGGAAGCAGATCTTAAAGCGGGGTTCCACTCAAATTTTTAACTTAATCTTACCCCCTTCAGTTAATTGCATAGATGTTCAAATGCCGCACGAAAATTTTTTTATCGCTGTAATTACCTTTATATTGTACTTTATTGTGGCACTTCCTGTCTCTCCTCCCATGGGAGTAGGCGTGTTTATTGCCTTTCCCCGGAGCCGCACTGTCTCCTGGGAGCCTAGTGTCAGGCTTCCCAAGATTCAGTGCGGAAACAATGATCATGCGTGTGAACAAGCTGTGAATGAACAGCATTCACCGCATCCAGGAAATCAATGCTTGTGGGCTTCACATGCCCACAAGCAAGATGGAGACAGCCAGCATCACATTTTTTAAGTTATTCTTCAGTACTAAAACAGACAGAGGCGGAAATATTACACCCAAACTGTGAGTATTATTTTGGGGTTAGCAATGTGTCTCAATGACCTAAAAAAAAAAAAGATTGGTCGCCGGACTCCCGCTTTAAGACCCGATTGCCCGAGAGGAACAGCGACCCTATTGGCCGAGGAGGAGGAGACGCAGGAAGGAGCTGAAGCTGCCTGTGACTTAGATGGGGTAAGTGCGGGGCTGGTGGGCGGACGAGCGAGCGACGGGCGGGGTGGGTGGTTTGACCAATCGACCGACCTAACGGTGGAGGGGGGATGAGGGGTGGAGGGTAGTTTGTTTGCCCCCCCAAATAAATGGAGCAAGAGCCGCCATTGGATTCACCAACAACTATGTAGTACAACCGTCTGCCAGACTGGATGCAAATTAATTAAATAGATTAGGTAGGTCCTTTTAGTACATATAATCCAATGGTGGTCGTACGCTTTCATTGTATTATCCAATCGATGTGCAAATCAACCAAAATGAACCAATAGGCAAATAATCGAATAGCTATAACTTCGCTTCTGCTTGGATTCAGTCAAACTAAAGCTGGCCATCGATGGATCGAAATTTGTTTGGTTCAGCAGGCAGCCGCCAAATTTTCGGTCCGTGTGTGGCCATTCCTTTTCAACAAATGTTGATCATTAGATCGACTTCTGTTAAATTGGAATGTTGGAAAACTTTTGTTGATCAGCAGCCAATCGGATGCAGCCGCTGATCAGTATTTTTTGATAACAGAAAGTCCTGTTGTCAGAATACAATGTCCCCGGCAGGGGGAAGTTGGTTCCTCCATCCACCTTGCTTTTGTGGATGGAGGAATCTGTTCCTTTTTTTTTGTTCAGCCCACCGGTTGGATAAAAAAAAAAAAAACTTTTATGACCAGCTTAAAGCAGTATTAAACCGAAAAGCAAACATTTATTATATTGCAGCTTACTGATTCTTAGAATTGATGGCTGCATTTGTTTTCTTTTTAGGCTTTCTTTCCTTTATTTTCATCTTGTGATCCAGCCAGTTAGGCCCTTTCGCACGGGTGCCTCCGTTTTGATGGACTTCGCTTACTGAGCAGAACAGAGACGGACCCAGTCCCGCTCTCCTCTATGGGGAGATCAGGTGAAAACCGACCGCCTGTCCGTTTTCATCCAATCATATCCGATCCACCAGACGAATGGAAAATGGGACCACCATCTGTCTGGATTTTGCGGACAGGATTGGATAAGAGCGGATGTCAGCAGACATGTCACCGCTGACATCTGCCTCTCCATAGGGGTGAATGGAGCATTCGATCAGGTCCGCCTCAAGAAACTGACAGGTGGACCTGATCGGACAGCCTGTGTGAAAGGGCCCTAAGTCTTTTGTTTTTCAACAGAGCAGATGTAGCAGTTAAAAGGTTGAGACAAAACATTCACAACGGATAGGTGCTTACAATGATCAGCTTTTATTTATTTATGTAAAACCTTTACCCCAAAAGGATTTGTTCTATCTGTTTATAAAGTCTGAGCTGGAGTTTGGCTTCAATTTGTTGGGTATCTAAATCTGCTAGTACATCTAACACTCCCCCCCCCCTAGACTGGCAATGCTGCCTTCCAGGGGTGCCTCCCTGTGCTCCTTCATCCAGAGTGGAGGCACTCTACTACAGGAGGTGTGTTACTGGCCAGATCACTGGGTGAAAAACAGGGACAAAAAAGCCTAAAAAAAGAAGACTAATGCAGCCACCACATCTAATGATTGGTGAGCTCTGCAATACAATGTCTTACATCCTTTGGATTGTAAGCTCCGTGAGCAGGGCCCTCCTATTCCTTCTGTATTGAACTATGTTGTAATTGTACTGTCCCCCTTTTATATTGTAAAGTACTGCGCAAACGGTTGGCACTATTAAAATCTTGAATAATAATAAATATATATAAAAATAAATATATAATAATATTAACCACTTAATGACCGCGCCATAGCCGAATGACGGCTACAGCGCGTCTCGATAACTCTGGGAGGGCGTACATTGACGTCCTCCCAGAATCGCGGGTGCGCACCCGGGAATATCTGTGACCGCTGGGCTGATAGTGGCCATTTACCACGGGATCGCTCTGTCAAATGACGGAGCGATCACTTGTAAACAAACCGCCGTCATGTCCAGTTCCTCTCTCCCCTCTCTGTACCGATCGGTACAGTGTGAGCGGAGCGGGGAGAGATCAGGTGCAGCAGCGCTGTGGGCTGGATCTGTAGTGCCCACAGCGCTGATATGTGACAATTCCAGCCTCATCCAGCCATCCATCCATCCTTGCTCAGCCATCCATCCCTAATCAGCAATACTCATCCATGCTTATCCATCCATCCATACTCAGCAATACTCATCCATCCATACTCAGCAATACTCATCCATCCATCCATACTCAGTAATACTCAATCATCCACGCTCATCCATCCATCCATACTCAGCCATTCATCCATACTCAGCAATACTCATCCATCCATCCATGCTCAGCCATACCCAGCAAAAAGTAGATAGACTGACATGATTGTTTAGTGTATGGCGCATCAACCGATATTTTTAATCTTCTGAATGTATTTTTCTCCCGATCGACAATGCAATCATATTTAAAACAGTTTTGTGTGTGACCAACAGTGGCGTCCCATCCATAAGGGGCGCAGGGGCGTGGCCCCCCCAATCCAATGCGGCCGACCCCTAATCTACATGCAGGGCACCGGAGGCATGGATTTCAATGGGGTTTTTTTTTTGGAAGCACATGATTAGAGCCTGAGGCTTCAGAAAAGGGTGGGCTCGGGGCGCACAGCACTGCACCCTAAGTCCACCCAGTTGTGTGACAATAGCGAATTAATATTCGCTATTGTCTTCCTAAATCTACATTACATTACATTGACGTCCTCCCAGAATTGCAGGTGCACACCCAGGAATATCCGTGACCGCCGGGTCCTCCGGATCTGATAGCGGCCATTTACCACGGGATCGCTCCGCTCCATCAAATGACGGAGCGATCACTTGTAAACAAACCGGCGTCATGTCCAGTTCCTCTCTCTGTACCGATCGGTACAGTGTGAGCGGAGTGGGGAGAGATCAGGTACAGCAGCGCTGTGGGCTGGATCTGTAGTGCCCACAGCGCTATGTGACAATTCCAGCCTCATCCAGCCATCCATCCATCCTTGCTCAGCCATCCATCCCTAATCAGCAATACTCATCCATGCTCATCCATCCATTTATACTCAGCAATACACATCCATCCATCCATACTCAGCAATACTCATCCATCCATCCATACTCAGCAATACTCATCCATCCATTAATACTCAGCAATACTCAATCATCCATGCTCAGCCATCCATCCATACTCAGCAATTCTCAGCCATCCATCCATACTCAGCAATACTCATCCATCCATCCATGCTCAGCCATCCCATCCACCCCATCCACCCCCAGCCATACCAAGCAATACTCAGCCATACCCAGCCATACCCAGCCATACTCAGCCATACCCAGTCATACCCAGCAATACTCAGCAATACCCAGCAATACTCAGCCATACCCAGCAATACCCAGCAACACTCAGCCATACCCAGCCATACCCAGCCATACCCAGCAAGAGTATATATATGTATAATTTGTAGTCAGAGTCTTCACAGAAATGTGATAACCCTAACTACCAAGACCGGAGATGTGCCCTGGTCTAGCTGGTCGGTATGCCTAAAAGAGGGCATAACCTGGATAAGAGTATGAGAAATGCGTATGATTTATATGAAATAATAAAAGTTTGGTCGAAATGGAAGGGTGGGAACCAGGAAGACGAGCCAACGTAGGACCTAACAGAGAAGGAGGGATATATACCTCCTCCGGCCAGCCTTTGAAGTTATATATATGTATATAAAATAATTTTTGGTTTTGGCTTTAACACTGCTTTAAGTTGATTGGCCAGGGAGGAAAATGATCGATTGGCAGCACTGAGATGCTTTGGTCATGAATCCAATCGTAATTCCTCCTAGATTGTAAGCTCTAACGAGCAGGGCTCTCTGATTCCCCCTCTGTATTGAATTGTATTGTAATTGTACTGTCTGCTCTAATGTTGTAAAGCGCTGAGCAAACTGTCAGCGCTATATAAATCCTCCTTAATAATAATAATAATAATAGTAATAATATTTCGATGGATCAGATAATGTGAGGTCATGGTGGAAACCAAGATGTGATCGATAGTATACGATTGTATCTTCCAACTATTGATCAAACCCAACTATCAGTTGATTGGGTTGTTGACTATAGATCGATTAGAAGAGATATCGGTCAGATCATTTAATCGAATGTGCCCCCATACATTGTACAGAGATTGCCCAATCAGATTGTATGGTGTATGGTCAGCCTAAGGGTTCACGGGCTGTACTTTAAACAATGCTGGTTAATGGCCAACAAGGGCCGGCTATGCATTACCTAGAATACAAGAGGGTGACTGCATAGAGGGAGCTGGTTTATAGCAGGGCAGCCATTGTGTGTAATGTATACAGATCTCCATCTTTCCATGAGTGTCCATGTAGGAGAAGACTGTGCCTGGTGGATGTGTGTACACAGACAGCTCCAGATCCTGTGTCCTACATCCCCATCCCCGCAGGATTCCATCCCTGCTCTTCTACTCATCCCCCTCCTTCTCCTCTGTGGGGAGGCAGAGCACAGAGATCCTGCATCAGCACCAGACACACAGCATCCCTGCTCTCCATCATCCATCAGAGTGGGATACCGGAGGTGGGGTGCGGGGACCATCCAAGGGGGACAAGATCATTGTAGGGTGGGCTGGAGCAGAGACCTTTGTAACGCTGCAGAAGGAGGAGAGGGGGAGGAGAGGTGGAGAAAAGGAGGTTGGTGGTGGTGGCGACAGAAAAAGAAAAGGGGGGGGGGATTATGAAGCCGGTTTCCACCTGAAGACATAGAAGAAGGAGCACCGGAGGGGGGTGACGGGAGCCCCAATCAATCTTGCACAGTGGAGTAAAGGTAAGACTTGTTTTTCATGGAAACGTTTGGCCGGAGCGGCGTTTTGGATGGCGGAGGGGGGGAAGGGGGGGGGGCTGCACATTGGGTCTTGTTATTGGCAAAGAATGCAGCAGATTTGCTGGCCATAGTGACAACAGAAGGGGTGTTGAGGATCCCATAGGGTGGAGGGCAGTGTTAACCTTTAAACTGCCAGAGCGATGGCCCTACTAGGATCATCTTTGACTGTAGCCCAGGTAATTCCTAAAATCGCAGCGTCTTTTTTTTTACAGTAGTTACCTGTTTGTTGGCCAGCGGCGGCGGGGGTGGGGGGGTCTCATGAGTATCCCTTTGGTCAACAGATAAATTGCTATCTTGTGCAAGGTAGGATTTGTGATTGTCAGTTGTGCTATTCCAGCACTTGTCCCATGGGTCCATTCCTCATGCGCTGTAATTGGTTTTCTTATTCATTATGGTACTTCAAACCATTTGCATCCCAAAATCTGCCCCGGCAAGCAGACAGGATTGTGCCCCCCCCCCCCCCCACTCCCCATATAAAAGCGATGCCTTCAAAGATCCGGGCCTGTGCGGTCAGCCTACCTGGTTTGCTGTTGGTAAATATCATTTTATCCTTCTCAACAAATGTATCCTGATCAGCTCATTGTATTTATTTACCTCTGTTTGTCACATCCTGTGATGTCACGGCTGATCCCAGGCATGCTTTTCCTACATCTTGACATCATCGAGCCTAACCACACCCCTTGGCAGAGAGATGTCACAATATAGTACATCGGAAGATTTAATTCAGCCTCCATGCAGAAATAATGTCTGATTCATAGCCTTGTGCTTGTGTTTTAAGGTGCAGATGTCTTTCCAGCTAGTGCTTTCCCCGCTGCCTGTGGGTGCGTTTGGCAGGGGTTAATTTTTTTGGGCTGTTGCAGCACATCTTCGCTCCATGTACTCTGTGCACCTTCAGCACTCAGTCCTCTCTGTGCATTCCAGTGCATCGCATCGCATTGTCTTCTAACTTTTTTATAACCTCTCTCACACCAACATAGTTGCCAAATGTTCCTGGTTTCCAGGAGTTATCCTTAGAAAATCTTCCTGGAGATATCTCGGATTTTGAGCACTGATCTCTTTCATCATGACCAGTTCCTGGTGCCTCTGGGAAGTCAGGCACTTGTGAAAGAATTTGAAGATGTAAAGTGAACCTGTCGGCCAGGCTATGAGCATTATTTACATATTCTTGACTCGTAGCTGGCGCCAGTAGCTGGCCCCTTAATTGGGCCATGACAGCTGAGGCTAATAGGAAGGGCTCCCAATCATGCGGCACACCATTGGGAGCCAATCTTACCAATTGTGGGTAGTTTACTGCGACAGCACGGTCACAGTTCTGGAGGTGCTGGTTAAGCGCGCCCTAAAATGACGCATTGATGCATTAATGCAGAGGCTGGGCGTTAAGGCCCACCCACTTTGCCGCTACATATATTTTGCTGTCATATAGGATTAGGCAGTAAACGTGTTTTAAAACAAGCCCTCACTGACCTCTGTAGCTGCAGGCACTGTGGAGAATATACTTCCTAAATATTTAAAGTGGTTCTAAAGGCTTGTTTTTTTTTTTCTTCTTTAAAATAATAAACACACCATACTTACCTGCTCTGTGCAATGGTTTTCGACAGAGCAGCCCTGATCCTCCTCTTCTCGGGTCCCTTGGTGGCGCTTATGACCACTCCCCTTTGCAGAGTTCCCCCTAGAGCAGGGGTCTCAAACTGGTGTGAAACTACAAGTCCCATGATGCATTGCAAGGCTGACAGTTACAATCATGTCTCCCACAGGCAGAAGCATGATGGGACTTGTAGTTTCGCAACAGCTGGAGGGCCACCAGTTTGAGACCCCTGCCCTAGAGCAAGCTGCTTGCTCTGGGGGCACTAGTATGTGCTGGCTCCCGAGCTGCCTCTGTATCTATAGGACACACAGAGTGTGGCTCAGTCCCGCCCCCAGCTCGCGCCTTACTGGCTGTGATTGACGGCCAATGGCTCTCACTGCTGTGTCTCAGCCAATCAGGAGAGAGAGTCCTGAGAGAGCCTCAGCTCTTGTGCACATCACCTAGAGCTCAGGCAAGTATTAGGGGGGGGCTGCACCCTGAAGGTTTTTTACCTTCATGCATAATGCTTGAAGGTAAAAAATCTTCAGCTTTTAGAACAACTTTAAAGTAGAAGACCTGAAGTCCTTCAAGTGATTCTCTCATCAGCTTAGTTCACCATGCCCCCCCCCCCCCCCACCCCCACCAGCAGTGACGTAAGAGCCTTTTCATCTCCAATGCAGCCATTCTCAACCAAGGTTCCTCCTGAGGTTGCTTGGGTTTCATTGAGCTGTGGCTGATTGACCTTTTATCTCCAGAGGCTGCTAGGGCTTCATTAAACTGTAGCTGATTGACCTTTCATCTGACGGTGCCTACATGGTTCTGGATTCAACGCCAGCTTCACGACAGCTGTCTTTGAGGGTGCCATTCTGACCACCATTGTAAAGAGAGCATTTTTCCAAGTGACCACCAATGTAAGGGGCATTCTGCCCACAGACCCCTGATGATTTTATTTTAACAGGGGTTCCCCCGAGACCTGATGCCTTTGGGGTAAAATGTTGAGAAACAGGAACAGCTGATTTGCAGCAAGAACGACTTCACCGGCTTCAGTTCTTCTGCTGTAAACATTGAGGATGAACTGCTCCACAATACCTGCAGCTAAATAGGTCAGTGGGGGCTTGTTTTAATGCTTGTTTACTGTTGGCTGAGAAAAAGTTAATGCTTGAATATCCATAGTCTGGCCACAGGTTTGCTTTAAGATCTAAATGTTTCTACTCCTTCTCAAAATGACAGATTTAAGCCCAAAATGCAAAAGTCAACGCAACGTTTTTCATAGTGGAGATGCTGGGTTTAGGCTGGCCATACATGGTTGAATTTTGAAAGAATTTTCTTTTGAAAATCAGAAAATTTGTGCGTTTTGTGATCCAATGGTGCCACCACTGATTTCGAAAATTTGACCAACCAAGCCTTAAATTTCACCTCATTTTGCTACAGAAAAGAATGAGAATCTTTTCTTTCTGGGAATTTTCTTTTCTTGCACATGTGGATTTCTTTTTCGATTTACATTTCTCGCACAATTCTCCCATCGTTGATTAGAAAATCGTCTGTTTTTCAAAAAATTTCTGTGTCCGATTACTCAAATTCGATGGCCGCACGAAAATCGGCTGTCGCTCCAGCCCACTAATGGTGCGAAATACGAACGAAAATTCTTAGATAAGATTTTCGAAAGAACATTCTTTCGAAATTTGACCCATACCTTAGATCTTAGCAAAAATTTTGGTAAATGTTTTACTTGTTTTATATTTAATGATATCAACGATTTTTAAACCCAGTTTTGCTTTTCCAAAGACCATGGTTTTTTTTCTTTTAAAAGCAATCCTTCATATGTTAGAATTCAGTTTATGAAATACATTGTGAAAGGACTGTAGAGCTTCGTTCTCTTCTAAACCAGGATTAATAGTAGCTATTATACAGTCACTGTTACAGCAACAATGTCCCTGGAAATTATGTTAAAGTATGAGAAATATGCTACGTAGTTGTCTCCTCTGGTTTTCCTTTGCGCTGTCTGATCTTTTTTTTTTTTTCTGTTCCCCTAGCAGTGCTCATCTACCTATCTCCTTGTCTTCCATGGCTTTCTGCCTAATCCCTTGAAGTGTTTGTTTCCCATAACTAATATGTATTCCTGTCTATTCCTGTTATTGACTCACCACTCTGTTTTCTCTTTGCTATTTATGTGACTCCAGTCCGTTCTCTTTAACGTTTCCTCGTGTTAGTTGTTCATCTCTCTAAGCTTACTCTAATCGAGCCATCCTCTACTACTAGCCTGACCTCTGCTAGAACTCTGAAAGCAGTTGCTGTTATATCGTTTTTTTTACAGTGATTGACATCAATGAATTAATGAAGCAGTATGAGCTGTGAATTAGTAATCTGTACAGGAGTATACAAAGGCCTGCTCACTGAGAATACAGCAAGACAATGAGCCAAAATGAGCACATAGTTCATAAAGACAGATTAGATCCCCAAAATAAGAAATTGTAAACCAGTGCCTGTGGCTTAACTATTCCATCTAAATGTAAATGATTCATTCCTGAGAATTTCTTTCTGTCCCTTTTATAGATGCACACCCTGCACATCAATAATTACAGTGTATGTAAACCCTGAGGAATGATCTTCTCTTATTTGCTCCTTTTTGGACTGATAAATATTATACCATAATATACCATAGAATGCGTTTTGTTATGTCTGTTTGATAAGTGCAAGAAATACCTGTTGCTCTTTCTAGCACTCTTGTAAGGTGATAACTGCCTGGGGTGCATTCTCTTCAGTTTTCACTGAGGACTACAGTACACCTCCCTCTTATGTTATGGAAAAGACAACGTTGTATCCTGGCCAAGGCTGACAAGACCCAGGACTAGGGCAGCACTTTGCAGGGGGCAGCACGGAAAGAGTCCCCTCCGGTTTGCGTTGTTATAGGGCGTACACACGATCGGACTTTGTTCGGACATTCCGACAACAAAATCCTAGGATTTTTTCCGACGGATGTTGGCTCAAACTTGTTTTGTCTACACACGGTCGCACAAAGTTGTCGGAAAATCCGATCGTTCTAAACGCAGTGACGTAAAACACGTACGTCGGGACTATAAACGGGGCAGTGGCCAATAGCTTTCATCTCTTTATTTATTCTGAGCATGCGTGGCACTTTGTCCGTCGGATTTGTGTACACACGATCAGAATTTCCGACAACGGATTTTGTTGTCGGAAAATTTTATCTCCTGCTCTCCAACTTTGTGTGTCGGAAAATCCGATGGAAAATGTCCGATGGAGCCCACACACGGTCGGAATTTCCGACAACACGCTCTGATCGGACATTTTCCATTGGAAAATCCGACCGTGTGTACGGGGCATTAGAGTAGCTCCAGTCTAGGGCCCCCATACAGTGGCTGCAACTGTGGGGGGGGGGGGGGGGGGGGGGGGCGCTTCTAATTTTGACTGTCCTATCATCCTGGACCACAAGCCTTCCTCTTTGTGCCACGTTGCACCATTGGCAGGGTTATATCTTCTTAGTCCTCTCCATAAAATTATCAGAAATTTGTGCTTGAAGTAGAACTATGGGCAACACTTTTTTTTTCCATTGTGGATAGAGTAAGGGAGAGTTATAGCCCCTGTCAGTTTATTTTTTTTTACCATCCCTGTCCCATTGCAGAGATTTCCCTTCACTTCCTGCTCCATAGCCAAACAGGAAGTGAGAGGAAATCTATGCAAATTAAAGGAATCCATTATTTAAATAAAAGCAATGGTGTGCGCAGTCCATTGCATTAGGGTGTGCACACCAAAGCTCAAACACACATGAGTGTGTGTCTATATATATGACCCTGGCACATTGATATCCCTGCCAGCATAGTGAAAGAGAAGTGCAAAACCACTTCTCTTATGGCAGAACTGGTAAGAGGGAGATCTGTCCCATCTTCCCGCTGCTACACAGAGCGATAATGCTAATGCACACTAGGTGATTAGGGTGTGCCTGGGCACACCTGGCACACCCTGTGCGCACGCCTATGAATAAAAGTGATCTCGCGCATTCAAATCTAATCACACATATTGTAGTAATTGGTGTACAATTAAAATTATATCTAATAAATACAACAATGTGGGAATAAATATATATTATGGGTGGAACGGGTCAGAAAAGCAGCAAAAAATTAATGGAAATAATCAAATAATCAATCAAGTGTTCCAATTAAGTGCAAAACTAGTGCAAGTTCACAGGGTGTACAACGGGTGATTTGTTCTGCCCTTTCAAGGTGTCTCAGTGTGACAATGACTGGATAGGTCAGACTTCATGTAGATCTTCATGTATAATTGTGCAATCACTTAAAGCGGAGCTCCGCCGAAATTTTTTTTTAAGTTAAGTCAGCAGCTACAAATACTGCAGCTGCTGACTTTTAAAACATGGACACTTACCTGTCCAGGGCGCCCGCGATGTCGCCACCCGAGGCCGAACCGTCTCTCGGTCCTCGGGTGCTGCCGCCTCAATCTTCGGTAAGGGAATCAGGAAGTGAAGGCTTGCGGCTTCACTTCCCGGTTCCCTTCTGCGCATGCGCGAGTCGCGCAGCGCAATACGGATGGTCCCTGCTGTCTCTTGGACCCGTGTGTTTCCCAGCAGACAGCGGGGGGGGGACAGGAAGTGCCGTAAATAACCGCAGATTCTGCGGCTATCTATGCCGGAAGTGGGTGCAAATACCTGTAATATACAGGTATCTGCACCCCCCTCCCCCCTGAAAGGTGCCAACTGTGACACCGGAGGGGGGGAGGAATCTGATGAGTGGAAGTTCCACTTTTGGGTGTAACTGCACTTTAAGGCTCTCAGAACTCTCACCTTAATATTGTTGGTAAATAAGCGTCATGATATAGTATCTGTTGGTTACGTCACTATAGCCTCCCGGTTGTTCTTCTCCACTAAATAAGGTGTAATTCCATTTCTCTCCACCAAGGATATAACTGTCCGCCTAATAAAAGATATATCTCCAGGAGTGGCGGAGCATAGACGTAACCGGAAATCTAGTAAGGAGGCGCTCTGAACGCCGCTTTTGCTGTACTTGCTTGTTTTTAAATATTTTAAATGTAAGAGACCACTTTTTTATCTTTAATAAAATACTACTCTTAAAGAACGTACTTCACCACCGGAGCCCCTCTGTTTTTTCTTCTCCTTTCCCCCACCGGGCCGTCGTGCCCTGGAGATATATCTTTTATTAGGCGGACAGTTATATCATTGGTGGAGAGAAATGGAATTACACCTTATTTAGTGGAGAACAACAACCAGGAGGCTATAGTGACGTAACCAACAGATACTATGTCATGACGCTTATTTACCAACAATATTAAGGTGAGAGTTCTGAGAGCCTTAAGTGATTGCACAATTATACATGAAGATCTACATGAAGTCTGACCTATCCAGTCATTGTCACACTGAGACACCTTGAAAGGGCAGAACAAATCACCCGTTGTACACCCTGTGAACTTGCACTCGTTTTGCACTTAATTGGAACACTTGATTGATTATTTGATTATTTCATTCATTTTTTGCTGCTTTTCTGATCCGTTCCACCCATAATATATATTTATTCCCACATTGTTGTATTTATTAGATATCATTTTAATTGTACACCAATTACTACAATATGTGTGATTAGATTTGAATGCGCGAGATCACTTTTATTTAAATATTTGATTGAAGTGCTATGTGAACGCTTTTTGGTTTTGCTGCTATCGTTTTAGATATTACTACACATATTCAGTTCCATTCATTTTTTTGTGTTTATTGCACACTTTTTCACTATTACTCACTTTTAGCGCGAAAGACATTTTTGCCCATAAAGGAATCCATTGCCACCCTTCTTAGTCCTAGTTATCAGAAATTTGTGCCTAAAGTGGTGTTCCGGCCAAAATTATACTTTTTAAATAAAAATACCCCTATAATACACAAGCTTAATGTATTCTAGTAAAGTTAGTCTGTAAACTAAGGTCTGTTTTGTTAGTTTATAGCAGTAGTTTGTTATTTTATAAACCTACAGCAGGCCGTGGCCATCTTAAGTGTGGGCATCTGAAGCCAGACTGTATTTCTTCCTGGATCTCATCCTTGCAGATCTTGCACATGCTCAGTGCAGCACAAGCAGTGTAATAGGTTTCAGGTCAGGTTTCCATAGCAACGGCAGTGTCAGAGGAAGTTGCCGCCCCTTCCCAGAAGGCATTGCAAACAGGAAATGATGTGATGGGCCACGGCCAGGGAGGAGGAAGTGAAAAATGAATACAGCAGATATACAGTAGGGGCTGAGAATTTTTTTTTTTAAATATCCAATTCGTTTACAGTGCACAGTTTAGTGAGGGATGCTTAAAAGTTGTAAAAGTGGGTGGAACTCCACTTTAAAGTAGAACTATGGGCAACACTTTTTTTTTAAATTGTGGATAGAGTAAGGGAGGGTTATAGCCCCTGTCAGTTTATTTTTTTACCATCCCTGTCCCATTGCAGAGATTTCCATTCACTTCCTGCCCCATAGCCAAACAGGAAGTGAGAGGAAATCTATGCAAATTAAGGGAACCCATTGCCCCCTCCCCCCCTAGGCCCTCAGAACTAGTGTCCCCACTCAAAAATTTCAGGGCGGGTCTTAAACAGCAAGGGGTGTGGCCTTGACAGGAAGGGGTGGGTCATATTTAAATTAAGGGGTACACAAGTTTAGTCAGGCCTAGGGCAACACAAAACCTAAATACACTACTGGGAAAAAGAGCAGAGGGGGGGAGTGTTCTGTAGTCCTGTCCTAGGGTGACAATGCTGACATAGATACTGTACAGTGAAAAGCTTTGTCACCCTAGGACAGAAAGGGGTTGTCTTACTAAAACTGGAGAGTGTAAAATCTGGTGCAGATGTGCATGTTGCCAATCAGCTTCTAATTTCAGCTTGTTCAATTAAAGTGTTACTAAACCCAGGACCCTGCATTCACTATCAGTGGCGGCTGGTGTTTTTTTTGGGGGGGGAGGGGGCAGCAAACATATACCCCCCGCCACCCCCGAGTGGCCAACAGCACATCCCCCCGCTCTCTGCCTGCCGGTCGACCCGGCACAATCTTACAGATTACAGTGTATTGTATGTGTTATGTTTTGTGTACTTTTTTGAATTTGCCGCCGGGCTCCTCTTCCATGCATCGCAACGCTCGCAGGGAACAGAGCCTGGAACATTGATGAATCGGGTGAAGGATACAGCGGGGGGGACATCGCAGGATCGTGGGTACAAGGTAAGTAACCTGTACCAGGATACTGCGATGCAGTCCCGAGTGTGGCTCGGGGTTACCACTCTTGGTATTGAAAATTCACCCCAAGCCACGCTCGGGAATAACGCCAGGGAGGTTAATGGACGGGGCGTCCTTGTTCACTATATCTGGTCTCCTACAGTACACAGAACATGGAAATGCACTTATTTTAGTAAATATAAACCGATAAATACTTTTTTCTCATCAGCAGTATATAGCAGTCTTGTGACTTCTATCACTGTCTGGTTAAAGCTTGTAGGAGGAGCTTTCATTCTGCTTTGACTGTTCTATGAGGCTGCAGGACTCCTCACCCTCTGTCTAGACAGTGCTGATTTGACCTGTGCTGATCACATTCACCCTCCCTTAAAAGAAAAAAAAAACTCTCTAGCAATACACAAACTGAGCATGTGCAGAGTGCCCCCAAGGCTCTGCACTATCAGGAGATTGGGGACAGTGGAAGAAGGTGAGGATCAGAGAAGACAGGATCAAACTGCCTATTTACACAATGCAGAGGATTAACGCCATAGGTTCCACAGTGAGTAAAACAAACATGCTTTACTGCATATAAAGATTGATTTTACTGTTGTGGGTTTAGTAACACTTTAAGTTTTAACAAAAAAACCTGGAGGCTGATTGGTTTCCATGCAGAGCTGCACCAGATTTTACATTCTGCAGTTTTAGTAAATCAACCCTAAAGTGCGTTACTGGCAGGATCATTAGATAAAGCGGCTGCTCTCCCGGGCCTCTGCCACCTGATTGGCAATCACAGCTCAATCACAGCTCAATCACAGCTCAATCACAGCTCGCAGCCAGTGAGGAGGGAGAGGAAGGGTGGCCGAGTTCCGTTCTGGGTGTCTTATGGACAAACAGAATGGGGCTCGGAAGTGAGCACGTAAGAGTGACCCCAGAGTAAGCAGTTTGCTCTGGGGTCACTCGGAGAAGTGGAGGAGCCAGGAGCACCGGCGGGGGACCCGCAAAGAGGAGGATCTGGGCTGCTCTGTGCAAAACTACTGCACAGAGCAGGTAAGTATAACATGCTTGTTAGTTTAAAAAAAAAAAAAATCCCTTTAATTTGACTTTAAGACTGCATTCACACCTGTGAATGGGCCCAACACCGATTACATGCGAGAACCGCTGCGGGGGGTTTCCCAGCGATTGGCTGCAGGAGGCAGCCCCATTGAAAGCGGCTGATTGCGGTTGATCACATGTAGTCAGTAGAATGATCAGTCCTGGACGCAGACAGTCCAGACATTGCTTCCAATGGGACTCCCCTCCCGCAGGGGTTCTTTTATGTAATTGGCACCGGATGCATGGATTTCAATACGTTTTTTTTATTTTAAACACATGATTAGAGACAGAGGCTCTAATTGGCTTTAAAAAGGGTGGGCTCGGGGCGCAAAGCACTGCGCCCCAAGTGCACACACTTGTGTGACATTAGCGAGCAAATATTAGCTAATGTCTTCCTGCTTCTCCTCCTGGCCAATCAGGAAGCAGGTGGAGAAGCGACCGCCGGGACTCGGGAGGAGATGCAGGGGGGGAAGTCGCCAAAGGTGCAACCTGGATGGGGTAACAGTGGGGTAATAGCGGGGGTTAGTGGGCGGCCTGGTGGGCGACGAGCGAGCAATCCATCGTTCGATGGAGGGTATGGCTAGTGAGGGGGCCAGCTTTGCCACCCCCCAAAAAAAAACTGAGTGCCAGCTGCCGCTGGTTGGGCTCATTCACAGGTTTGAATGTGGCCTGAAGGGAAAGTATAGCATAATGTTTTCAGTGGTAACAGTAAATTCATTTTTTACATGACTTACATTTGTTTACAAGTTTGCCCTAAATTTTGAGATTCCTAGATTAGCCACTAGAGGGAACACTCAGTGGCTTTAATATAATCACTCCTTCTCTCTTAACAGCTTTTACTATATCAGCCATACAGGGAGTTCATTATTGCAATGAGTCAGCGGACTCATCAACTTGTATTGTAAGAAGTAGCAATAAAGCAAAGCCTTTATGTAGCACTGCTGAGTGGAAAGCAGAACCAATATGGCTGTGCCATGTACAAACTTTATTTCAAATTATATACAGAAACAAAGCTTTTACAATATTGAAACGCGTTGATGAGATTTTTTTTTCTCCAAACTGATCTCCTTGATATGTTTCTTTAAAGTGTCACTAAACCCACATCATAAAAAAAAACTATTAATAAATGGTGTATTACATGCTGTTCATACTCAGTCACTATGAGATTCGTTTTCTGTATTCTGCAAAAAAAAACAAAAACCTGGCTAATCCTGCCTTTCTCTATCTCTACCTTCTGTTCGTGTCCCCAATTCATCTAGGGATTTTGCAGCTGTGGTGGCAACTCTGCACATGCTCAGTTTGCAGTGTATTTTATACCCTGAGTATTTTCACCCTGAGCAGCCTTTGTGACTATAGAGTCACACAAATGAGCATATACACAATAGTAATGACAGCCTACTCCCTCTCTCTCTCTCCTCCTCCATGCCCACTGATCAGCTAAACACAATGGAGATGGGATATTACATGTAGATTATTGGAGGCTTCACCTTCCTCTTATTCTGAGATACAGACTGGAGGGGCGTGACACAGCCTGTGAATGGCAGAAATCCACCCACACCATTTTATTGCCAAAAAATAATAAAGATCTGATTACAAATATATATATGTATAACAATTTAAAACAGTTTATAGATAGTAATTATTTATTTTTACTCTGTATTCCAAGGGCTGTTTTTTTTTTTTTTTTTGAACATGTGACCAGCAGTAGAGGACTAAAGGCTCCTGTTGCTTATGCTTCCCTGCAGACAGGCTGGGAAAGAGCTGGGTCATGTCACAGCTGTATATCGGTTAGGAAAAAGGTAATTAGATGTTTTTTTTTATTAAAATGACTACAGTGCAATCATCCACATACAAGAATAGAAGGGACAATGTAAATTAAATAGTGTTATTTTAACTTATTTTGGAATGAGTTCTTTGAACTCTACTCAACATCAAGTTGATATATCCGGTCTTGAAGCTGAATATTTTGGTCATTACCAACTTGATGTTGAATTTCCAGTTTGTCTAGTATATCTCGTTTAGATTTTTTTTAGTTCCTATACTCTTCTGCGGGCTACTTCAATCTTAGGAATTGTCATCTGTTCCGCCTCCATTTACTGCTCCGGGTCTGACCTCGTCGGTAGAGAGCGGATATAAGCTCGCAGAATTATCTTCATCCATGCCGGGGTTGGAGGAGTGATGACCTGAGATGAGAGAGTTGGAGTAGGTGGAATGCTGTACAAGAGTGCCCCATTATGTGTAGGTGAGTCCCATAATGATGGTGTATCAGGTGACATTGCAGTCAAAAAGTTGCTCCAGTCGGTAGTGAGATCTACTGCAAAGACTAAAGAACGAATTGTGACTGCCGGGATAGGGGTCCACCAAAGATGGCAGTCACCTTGAAGTTCTTCTTGTTCTCCTTAATGGTGGTGGATAGTCATTAAGCAGTAGTAAAAGCGCCTGGATAAGCCTGAGGACAGGGATCCTTGATAACTAACATCTTTTTCTGCCGTGAGCCAGCCACGTCCCCCATATATCAAACATTTAAAAGACTACATGTCTTTTGATGTAGACCTTTTCCTTTCTGATGTAGAGCTTCAATGCCGACAACAGATCTTGGTACCCTGACCGTAAGCAAGGCCAACCTGCTCATAGTAGTTTGGGAAGCTATAAGTTCCAGCATGCCATGTTAACTGGTGGCTTTTAGGAAATCCTGAGAATTAGAGCAGTCCCACAACAGGTACCAGTCTACATGAAGTGCTGCCTTTATCGACACATGGAATTACCCAATTAAGCCTCTGCCAATGTCAATAAGTCCTGTCCCTTCTCTGTTCCAGCCATTTCTGTTTGTGTGTACAGTATGTTAATAAAAAAGCTTGAAGCTACAATCTGCATCCGTGAGCTGTGGCATATAGCAAATAGCAGCAGGAAGCAGCTAAGGAAGGGCCACAAGGCAAGGTTAGAGCTTTATCCAGCACTACCCCTAGGGGGCGTCATTAACAAATTCTCTCCTGGCCATGGTATGCATGGCCTCCAACTACTAAAAAGAAGCAGATTGCTTAGTGCCTTTAGTCTCTCTTTTTTAAAGCTATTTTCATCTTGGCAGGTCTTATTTGCACGGGTGGCATGGGTGGATCAATTTTCAAAAATTTTCTTGAATACAGTAATACCTCGGATTGCGAGTAACATGGTTAATGAGCGTTTCGAAATACGAGCTATAATTTTTTGTTAATTCTGACTCGGTTTGCTAGCGTTGTCTCGCAAAATGAGCAGGATTCAAGCCTCTGCGTTCTGCAATACCGCAGTTGGCCAGAGTTGCGGGGGTGCCGGTGACACTCAGAGCCGCTCAGATGCACTCGGATGACCTCTGAGCCACTCGGAAACACTCGGTTCACGAGTGTTTCCGAGCCTCTCTGAATGTTTCCGAGTGCATCCGAGCAGCTCCGAGCAGTTTCTGAGTGTTTCTGGCGCCCCCCCACCTCTGGCCACATGCGGTACTGCATACAATAGAAGTCACTGTGGAACAAATTATCTGAGTTTCCATTGACTTCTATGGGGGAACTCACTTTGATATACAAGTGCTTTGGATTACAAGCATTCTTCTGGAACTAATTATGCTCATAATCCAAGGTACCACTGTACCTGTTTCTTTTGCAGCCAAGTGGGGATTTTGTGAAATCCCGAACAGCTGATTTTAAGGCTGCATTCGCACTATGGTAGCACGTGAATGTGCACAAAATCCGACAATTTAGTGCTTGTTCATTAGATGCCCAAAAATATGGGTCATGCTTTCAGTCCCCTTTATTGTTAATGGCAACCCCAAACATGAAAATCAAGATGTGCATTCTTGTTTGTGAAAAATACGGCAAAACCTGTGGTTAAATAACGATCGAAGCTCAAAAAAGTGCTTGGGTTTCTATGTTATATTTTTTGCACGTAACGGCAGATTTTTGAAATTAATGGGCTGTCCTATGCATTAAGCGTGACACACAAAAAAATCGCAAATGCATAACACCAACGTCATGATGTCACGCGATATAGTGTGAATGGGGGCTAAAAGTTTTCTTTCCATCTATAACTGTTTATGTACTTTGTATAAAACATTCTTTTTCTTTTTCTGAAATGTCTATTTTCAAAAGAGACAACACAGCACAAGCTGTTTATTTTCAGATTGTTTCTGTCTGATTGAAACATGGGAGTGGAGCCCTTAGTACTGGCAGGCAGAAAGGGGGAGGAGTCACCCTAATGCTTTCACTTTGTGTCAATTTCAGTTTGAGCTACTGAGCTCTGTAAGCAATAGTTTTTTCAGCAAACAAGACAAGGATAACATGGAAACATGTATTCAGGAGACTAAAGCTGCACCTACTGGTTGGATATAAGAAAACAAATATTCATATGGATTCATTCATATTTATCTGAAAAGAAAAACATGTTCATATTGTTTTTTTCTCCCGAACATAAACAAAAATACATACAAAATCAGTATAGTTTGGGGTTCATTTACTAAAACTGGAGAGTACCAAAATCTGGTGAAGCTATGCATGGTAGCTAATCAGCTTCTAACTTTAGCTTGTTCATTTAACTGCTTGCCACCTGCCCCCAGTCAAATGACGGAGGAGCGGTGCGGCTCTCGTTCTGGGTGGACGTCCTATGACGTCGCCCCAAAACAGCCGGTCATGCCTTGTTCCTAGGACATGGCACCACTCCGAATTCTATAAAGAGCCAATCACAGCCGGTCACATGTAAATGTGGAAGTGCCGGTAATTGGGTCTCATCGCCTCACACTGACAGAGTGTGTGGTGAGGAGAGCCAATCAGCGGCATCTCCTTGCAGGGGACACCCGGACAGGTAATTAGGGCACTGATCATCAGTGCCCTGATTACAGTTAAGCCCCCCAGTGCCACCAATCAGTGCCCATCAGTGCCACCAATCAGTGCCCATCAGTGACACCAATCAGTGCCCATCAGTGACACCAATCAGTGCCCATCAGTGCCACCAATCAGTGCCCATCAGTGACACCAATCAGTGCCCATCAGTGACACCAATCAGTGCCCATCAGTGACACCAATCAGTGCCCATCAGTGACACCAATCAGTGCCCGTTAGTGATGCCAGTCAGTGTTCCCTTTCAGTGCCCATCAGTGCCTGTTCATCAGTGCTGCCCATCAATGCCCATCAGTGCCTCCTATCCGTGCCCATCAGTGCTGCCTATCAATGCCCATCAGTGCCACCTATCCGTGCCACCTATCAGTGCCCGTTAGTGATGCCAGTCAGTGTTCCCTTTCAGTGCCCATCAGTGCCTGTTCATCAGTGCTGCCCATCAATGCCCATCAGTGCCTCCTATCCGTGCCCATCAGTGCTGCCTATCAATGCCCATCAGTGCCACCTATCCGTGCCACCTATCAGTGCCCACCAGTGCCGCCTATCAGTGCCACCTATCAGTGTCCACCAGGGCCATCCATCAGTGCCGCATTTCAGTGCCACCTGTCAGTGCCCATGAGTGTGGCATATTAGTGCCTCCTCATCAGTGCCACCTAATCAGTGCACATAAGTGCCGCCTCATCAGTGCCCATAAGTGTCACCTCATCAGTGCCCATTAGTGCAGCCTATCAATGCCCATCAGCGCACATCAGTGAAGGACAAACATTTATTATTTACAAAATTTACTAACAGAAACTAAGAAAACCTTTTTTTTTTTCAAAATTGTTGGTCTTTTTTCTTTTTTCAAATAAAAAACCCAGCAGTGATTAAATACCACCAAAAGAAAGCTCTATTTGTGTGAAGAAAATTTATTTGGGTATTTGCAGTGTTGCATGACCTTGCAATTGTCATTCAAATGTGACAGCACTGAAAACTGAAAAATGGTCTGGGCAGGAAGGGGGTGAAAGTTCCCAGTATTGAATGGGTTAAAGAGGAATTCCAGCCCCCTCAGCCAAAAAATTCAAAGTTAACAGCTGCAAATACCGCAGCTGCTGACTTTTACTATTAGGGCACTTACCTGTCCAGGCATCCGGCGGTGTCCTCACCCCAGCTGATACTTGAATCGCCTCTCCGGTGCTGGCGCCGCCATCTTGGGTAAGGGAAACCAGCAGTGAAGCCTTGTGGCGTCACAGCCGGTTTCCTATTTTGCATGCACGAATTGCGCTTTGTGAATTGGCCGGCTGCAGGGGAGGGGCGAAACTTTGCCATGGCGAACTGGACCGGAAGTGGGAGCGGGTACCTGCCAAATGTGGCAGCAGAAGGGGGAGGAGGCAGACAAGCGGAGCTTTGGCAAAAACCCTGGAAGCTCATTGGTTTCTATGCCGAGCTGCACCAGATTTTGCACTCTCCTGTTTTGCCAACCCCCTTTTAAAAGTCAGAAACCCTTAGGATCGGTCAGGAAGATGTTTTATATTGAGGCAGTGCTATGTTTGAGCATAGTAATCTGTACATGGCATCCAGAAAAATCCTGCAAAAATAAGAAGGTAACTGCATGCATACTGTATGTGATCCTTGGTGGAAACACCAGTGCTGTAAGGCAAACCCCTTAGTACCTGGATATTTGTGTTGTATTACCCCAATAAATCTTCTCATTATTCTTCTAGAGCAAAGTAGGAATGAACAGAAACATTTATTTGAAAAAGAACACTTTTATTTTTATATATATGACGGGACCTGTTAATAGGGCAGTACAAATGGGCAAAGTTGGTGCACAGTGAGTTTGCTATGGTGAAACCTGTTAAAGCGAAGTTATGGGTACAATTAAAAATGGCATACTGTATGGGCTTTAGTTTTCCACTAGTATTACTATGGTAGTTTTTGTTTCTCTAGGTCAGGGGTAGGCAACCTGGGGGCCCTCCAGCTGTTGCGGAACTACAAGTCCCATCATGCCTCTGGGAGTAATTGTAACTGCCAGCCTTGCAATGCCTCATGGGAAATGTAGTTCCACAACAGCTGGAGAGCCCCAGGTTGCCTACCCCTGCTCTAGGTCCTCCATAACAGTTTTATTACCTGTGGATCCTGCCAGTAGATCTGTTTCTTTTCCACTTCCTTTGGCAGGTAGACAATGCAGTTTATTTTGCAGTGAAATGACTCCAGTGTTGTCACCCAGTGGACAGGGTAGTTTTGTTCACCATAATTCTGGTGAAAATTCAAGCTGTGGGTGGCCCTGTTGGAACCACCTGGCTTCACAAACTTCAATTTGAAAATCAAATGGCTGGGCAGAAAATACTTAAAGTGGTTTTAAACCCTTACAGACCACTTTCTGCTACAGGTAAACCTATAATAAGGCTTACCTGTAGATACCCAGCATATCTTCTAAACCTGCACGGTTTAGGAGATATCCCCTGTATTTGCATGTGCCAATGTCATCGGCACATGCGCACTGAAGCAGACTGAAGCAATGGAATGTATGTGCCGTTGCTTCATTTAGACTGTGCCGTTACCGGCGGCTCCCGCGCACATGCGCGGGAGTGACGTCATCGCGGCTCCGGCCAATCCAAGCGCCGGAGCCGCGATACCCGGATGTAACCCCCGGGAGTGATGTCACCGGCCGGTGCTGTGGCTTCAGTTAGACTGTGCCGGTACCGGCGGGAGTGACGTCATCGCTGCTCCTGCCAATCACAGTGCCAGAGCCGCGATACCCGGAAGTAACCCCTGGGAGTGATGTTACTGGCCGGTGCTGTGTACGGGCACCGCAGCGAGGGCTTCGATCTCAGGTGAGTATTACATAATGAGCTAGTACGCTATGCATACTAGCTCATTATGCCTTTGTCTTGCAGGTGTTAGTTTTTTTTTTTTTTTCCAAAAGTGGGTTTACAATCACTTTAACTTAATAATGACTGCAGCTAATCAAATGCACTCACTGTTTGAGTATTCTGACAACCGTAGGAGCATAGGATGTCAGAATACAATAGCCATCAGGGGAGATTCCTCCATCCATGTTATTTAGCGTGGTTGGGGGATTCTGTTAATTTCTCTCTTTCAGCCTATGGGGATGAATGAGCAAAATCTTAAAGTGTTACTAAACCCACAACAGTAAAATCAGTCTGTATATGCAGTGAAGCATGCTGGTTATACTCACTGTGGAACCTAAGTGGTTAATTCTCTGCATTGTGTAAAAAGGCTGTTTGATCCTGTCTTCTGATCCTTCCCTTTTTACACTGTCCCCAATCCATCTCCTGATAGAATAGAGCCTTTGGAGACACTCTGCACATGCTCAGTTTGGTGTGTATTGCTAGAGAGTTTTTTTTTCCCCTTGGAACGGCCAATCATTACTGTCCAGACAGAGGGTCAGGGGTATTGCAGCCTTATAGGACAGTCAGAGGAGAATGAAAACTCCTGCTGCAAGCTTCAACCAGACACTGATAGAAGTCACAAGACTGCTATATACTGCTGATGAAAAAAGGCATTTATCAGTTTATATTTACTAAAGCAATTGCATTTCTATGTTCTGTGTACTGTGGGAGACCAGATATAGTGGGTTTAGTAACAATTTAATGTGTATGCCCAGCCCTAGATTGACATGGAACTTTAAATGGGTTCAAAGCGGAACTAAAAGCAAAAAATACTCACCTATGCTCCAACTATCTGACGCCCACAAAGTTCCTTGCCGATATCATCTCCCTAGATTCTTCCAGATGCTGGTCTTTGGCCCGTCTTGATGGACCGGTTTCCTGATGACGTTGCTCAGGAGTCATTCATCCCGGCATACTGGCACTGTGCCGGAAATGTAAATAAAGCTGAGCATGCACGGCTCTCTTTACTTTCTGGGGAGGATAATGAACAGGCAATAGATATGGCCACAAGCAAACATTTTTATACGATTACAAAAGGCACGTTGGTGGAAGTCGTATCATTTCAACAATAGTATAAAGCTGCTTTGTGTGCAGTAAAGCATGCCTAGAGTGCATATGTGCTAATGGACTCAAAAGATGAACACTGATTGGTTGGTCTGGAGACCCTCACTTTGTACATCGCTACTGATTTTAGGAGTGCTTTCCTGAATCATTGCAGGAGTTGTTTTCTTCACAGTTCTACCCATATGTAGCGTGTCACACACATCATGTTATATTTACAGTGAATTCCTTGTCACATTCCTCCCCTGTGTCTCACAACTTTCACTCAGTGTAACACCCTGCCCCCCCTCCCCCCCCCCCCCAGGTCAGCAGTTTGTGTCCCCCTCCCCCTCTGTCATCCTCCTCCTCCCATGTTCTGCCTGCTCCCCTGTGTAATCTGTGCTGTGTTCCCTCAGGTTAATCCTGCTCACTATCATCTGCTGCCTCCCCCCTCCTCACATCCACAAGCCCCCTGCATCTGTCTTGCTTTGCTTTTTTCAATCACAACCTTTCACTCCTGACATCTCCATCTCTCTAGTATCAAATCCTGGCCTCTTCCTCCTCAGCCTCATCACTGGAGGCTCCGTATACTGCTCTCCGTATACTGCTCTCCGTAAACTGCCCTCCGTATACTGCTCTCGGTATACTGCTCTCTGTATACTGCCCTCCGTATACTGCCCTCCCTATACTGCTCTCCGTATACTGCTCTCCCTATACTACCCTCCGTATACTGCCCTCTGTATACTGCCCTCCCTATACTGCTCTCCGTATACTGCCCTCCGTATACTGCCCTCCGTATACTGCTCTCCGTATACTGCCCTCCGTATACTGCTCTCTGTATACTGCCCTCCGTATACTGCTCTCCGTATACTGCCCTTCGTACACTGCTCTCTGTATACTGCCCTCTGTATACTGCCCTCCGTATACTGCCCTCCCTATACTGCTCTCCGTATACTGCTCTCCATATACTGCCCTCCGTATACTGCCCTCCGTATACTGCCCTCCCTATACTGCTCTCCATATACTGCCCTCCTTATACTGCCCTCCGTAAACTGCTCTCCGTATACTGCCCTCCGTATACTGCCCTCTGTATACTGCTCTCCGTATACTGCCCTTCATATACTGCTCTTCTTATACTGCTCTCTGTATACTGCTCTCTGTATACTGCCCTCCGTATACTGCCCTCCCTATACTGCTCTCCGTATACTGCTCTCCGTATACTACCCTCCGTATACTGCCCTCTGTATACTGCCCTCCCTATACTGCTCTCCGTATACTGCCCTCCGTATACTGCCCTCCGTATACTGCTCTCCGTATACTGCCCTCCGTATACTGCTCTCTGTATACTGCCCTCCGTATACTGCTCTCCGTATACTGCCCTTCGTACACTGCTCTCTGTATACTGCCCTCTGTATACTGCCCTCCGTATACTGCCCTCCCTATACTGCTCTCCGTATACTGCTCTCCATATACTGCCCTCCGTATACTGCCCTCCGTATACTGCCCTCCCTATACTGCTCTCCATATACTGCCCTCCTTATACTGCCCTCCGTAAACTGCTCTCCGTATACTGCCCTCCGTATACTGCCCTCTGTATACTGCTCTCCGTATACTGCCCTTCATATACTGCTCTTCTTATACTGCTCTCTGTATACTGCTCTCTGTATACTGCCCTCCGTATACTGCCCTCCGTACACTGCTCTCTGTATACTGCCCTCCATATACTGCCCTCCCTATACTGCTCTCCGTATACTGCCCTCCGTATACTGCCCTCCGTATACTTCCCTCCGTAAACTGCTCTCCATATACTGCCCTCCCTTTACTGCCCTCCATATACTGCTCTCTGTATACTGCTCTCTGTATACTGCTCTCCTTATACTGCCCTCTGTATACTGCTCTCTGTATACTGCTCTCCGTATACTGCCCCCTGTATACTGCCCTCCCCATACTGCTCTCCATATACTGCTCTCCGTATACTGCCCTTCGTATACTGCCCTCCCTATACTGCTCTCCGTATACTGCCCTCCGTATACTGCCCTCTGTATACTGCCCTCCGTACACTGCTCTCTGTATACTGCCCTCTGTATACTGATCTCCGTATACTGCCCTCTGTATACTGCCCTCCGTATACTGCCCTCCCTATACTGCTCTCCGTATACTGCCTTCCGTATACTGCCCTCCGTATACTGCCCTCCCTATACTGCTCGCCGTATACTGCTGTCCGTATACTGCCCTCCGTATACTGCCATCCGTATACTGCCCTCCCTATACTGCCCTCCGTATACTGCCCTCCGTATACTGCTCTCCGTATACTGCTCTCCATATACTGCCCTCCGTATACTGCTCTCCGTATACTGCTCTCTGTATACTGCCCTCCGTATACTGCTCTCCGTATACTGCTCTCTGTATACTGCCCTCTGTATACTGCTCTCTGTATACTGCTCTCCGTATACTGCCCTCTGTATACTGCTCTCTGTATACTGCTCTCCGTATACTGCCCTCTGTATACTGCTCTCCTTATACTGCTCTCCGTATATTGCTCTCTGTATACTGCCCTCCGTATACTGCCCTCTGTATACTGCCCTCTGTATACTGCCCTCTGTATACTGCCCTCTGTATACTGATATCCGTATACTGCCCTCTGTATACTGCCCTCTGTATACTGCTCTCTGTATACTGCCCTCCGTATACTGCTCTCCGTATACTGCTCTCTGTATACTGCCCTCTGTATACTGCTCTCTGTATACTGCCCTCTGTATACTGATCTCCGTATACTGCCCTCTGTATACTGCCCTCTGTATACTGCTCTCTGTATACTGCCCTCCGTATACTGATCTCCGTATACTGCCCTCTGTATACTGCTCTCCGTATACTGCCCTCCGTATACTGCCCTCCGTATATGACATGTGTCATGTGTGTGCAAGGAAGGCTTTATGTATGTTAATGTGAATGTTTGTGTGTGTGATACATTCCGACCGCTACTGGTAATCCGTCATTTCATATATTGTCGGCGATCTATGTATCCATCCTATATCTATCTGTGTGTCTATCATCTATCTTAATTACCTACTAACTATCCATCCATCCATTATCATTCTATCAGTCTATCTATCCATCCAGTATCTATCTATCTATCTTTCTATCTATCTATCTATCTATCTATCTATCTATCTATCTATCTATCTATCTATCTATCTATCTATCTATCTATCTATCTATCTATCTATCTATCTTTTCCATTAGAAATTGTGGAGCACTGTACAGCCTGCCCGACAGGTCTGCCTAAGAAAAAAAAGAATGAAGCGATGTGCACAGTCTGAGGGGATTTAAACTTGAACCTACATAAAGAGTGAAGGGGTTAGAAGTATGTAATGTAGAGTGCAGGGGTCAGGTGTACGTAACAAACAATGAACAATGATCTGCAAAACCCAATTAAAAATGTATTAAATACACGTTTTTTTTTATTAATTTGGGTGTATTTATTACATTTTTGCAAAATGTGGAATTTTACTTTAAAGTAATGTACAGCCCAATATACAAAGTGCAGTGGTCAGGTGTATGCTACGTATTGTGGAACATACAGAGCACAGAGGTCAGGATTACTTGAAGTGGAACGGCGGCTGCCTGGCGTTTGTTATAATGTGTAAGTACTGTACACTAAGCCTGCTGTTTACCTTCCTCCAGTAATGACTGGCCTGAGCTATGCCTTGTCTCTTCATCCTCCAGTGCCTCCATCTTTTCTGTCCCCTTTTCCATGTCACTTTTCTTTGGCTATTAGGCAGCACATGTACCACAGGCAGTGTACTCTGATTGAAAACTTGCCATTGGATAGGGGAAAGCATTTTCTTTTTACAGAAGCAAATAAATCTTTTAGCAATCTTTAAAAAAAATAAACAGATCCACTTTTAGGGCCTGTTCACACCATTTGTTTTGGGTTGAATTGGGTAGCCTTGCCCAGCGCAGTCCCAATGCAAACACAAGGTGATTTGTGCTGCAGTGGCGTGCCCTGAAAAAAGTACTGCACACTAAATCTTCCCTAGCAAAAATGTACCTCCCAAAAATCAGCAAATATCCCCCCCCCCCCCACCACCACCACCCCTATGCAAAAATCCCCCAAACCAAGAAAAAGTCCCTGCCAAAAGTACCCCCCCCCCTTCCCTCAAGCTACCCCTCAAAAGGAAAAAGCCCCCCCTCCATGCAAAATTCCCTTCCCAAAGCAAAGCCCACCTTCCCTCAAGCAACCAACTCAAAGCAGTTGTAAACCCCTGAAATGAAAAATTAGCAAAGCATATCCCTCCAATAGTGTGTACTTGTCTCAGTCCAAAGCACCTGATGTGAATCTTGTCTGATCTCTCCTTCTGACATTTACAGCGATTGTAAAGAATTTTTTTTTTTTCTGTAAATATTACCTGCTCTGACCTCCTCTTCTCGGTTCCCCCGCTGGCACTCCTGGCCCCTCCTCTCTGTCCAGTGCCCCCATGGGAAGCGGGCGCGCTCACTCCCAAGCCTTGCAGTTGCGTCCATTGACACGGACAGCAGGGCTCGGCCCTGCCCCCTTTTCCCTCGACATTGCGGTTGATTGACAGGAGCGGGAGCAAATGGCTCCTGCTGCTATCAATCTGTCAAGGATTGAGACAGCAGAGAGAGGCACTGCTCTCGTGCACATTTCTGGATCAGATCGCGCTCAGCTAAGGATAAAGGGGGGCTAGGGGAATTCTGCAGCAGAGAATGCATTAGTGCTAGTTCACACCAGACGCAGTTCCGTTCAGTTCCGTGCACTTTTTTTCTGCACAAAATGCATGCACAGTGTTTTCATTGTATTCCAATGGCTCTAGTTCACACCATGCAGTCAGTTTTCGGTCAGTTTCTGCACCGGAAATTGACTGCATGGTGTGAACTAGAGCCATTGGAATACATGGAAGACACTGTAACTGCATTTTTAGTGCAGGAAAAAAGCGCACGGAACTGAACGGACCTGCATCTGGTATGAACTGGCCCTTAAGGTAAAAAAAAAGCTTTATGCCGCGTACACACGAGCGGACTTTCCGGCGGACTAGATCCGACGGTCTTTCCGACAGACTTTCTGCGGAGTTCCGACGGACTTTCCAAACCAACGGACTTGGCCACACACGATCGGACTAAGTCCATTCAAAAGTCCGGTCGGTTTGAACGTGATGACGTAAACGGGACTTTTACGTCATCAATAGCCAGTAGCCAATAGCTTCCCTTGCGTCGTATTTGGTCCGTCGGACTAGCACACAGACGAACGGTTTTCCCGATTTTTAGTCCATCGGACAGATTTGAAACATGTCCTATTTCTAGGTCCGTCAGATTTTTATCCCGAAAAGCCCATACACGACCGGATTGTCCGCCGGAAAGTCCGCTCGAGTGTACGCGGCATTAGAACCACTTTAATCTGGATACCAAGCACTTCCAGGAGAGGGCTTCGCCCCCCTCCAGTTGATTGACACCCTCAGCTGCGCATGGCTCCCTATAAGACTTTGTAGAGAAGTGTCCTTTCCCTCCACTCAGGTCTCAGATTACACTCACTGCTCTATGCTGTGCAGTGTGTGACATCAGATCCCTGCCCCCACCTTCTGGAAACTCAGAAATAGCCTTTGATGTTTCAACTTTGAAGGGCTGTAGAGAACAGAGGGCTGCTGATAAACAGGTACAACTTCTGTAGGAGGATTTGTTTCACCTCCGTGTATAACCTGAGGCTAGGCACTTCACTGGGTATATGTGAGGGTTTCTAACCTTTTCCCAGTCTGTTTAGAAGTAAAGGATAATGTTTTGGCTTTACATATACTTCATATTTACACGGGACTAACATATGTACCTAAATCTCACTAACCGACCCCCCCCCTGGCAGCATATCGTTGTCCCTTCAGTGCTGGGAGTAAAGTGAAGTACTTGGCACTGCTGGGTAAGGGGGAGCATGACTCCTCCATGACTCCTCCATGACTCCTCCACCCATGTGACAGGTAGGTGTCCTGAGATTGGCTCAAGCTATCACATAGGACAAGGAGAGATGTCCATAGCCCTGTGTGAAGCTCAAGCAGGATGGTTTGGGGCTTGCACAGGGCTTACCTTCCTCAATCCTAGGAACCAAATAGAGCAATGCTGGCAGAGGAAAGGTAAGCTTTTTTCCTGCATGGACAAAGGATGGATGGGTAAGATAAGCTCAGTTCAAGGGAGAGTCTGTTATTTTCAGATCTGACCCATAGACTTATATTGACAGAGTGGAGCATCTAAAAATAAGCAAAGTCCTACAGAGCAGTAATAATTGTCTGTATATATAATGAGCAAATCTCATTTCCAAGTGTGTGTATATATATATTTATATATTATTTTATTAAATATAAATATTTGTGGTTGTCACAAGGCCCCACATTTGCAAACCTCTTTTATCTCTGCCCATCGCTTCACTCTCTATCTCTTCTCTCACCAGCTCTTCACTCTCTATCTCTTCTCTCACCAGCTCTTCACTCTCTATCTCTTCTCTCACCAGCTCTTCACTCTCTATCTCTTCTCTCACCAACTCTTCACTCTCTATCTCTTCTCTCACCAACTCTTCACTCTTTGGTGTCCGTTTATGAAGCAGTGATCAGCGGTGATCCAGAGGATCACCGCTGATCACAGTCCATAAACAGTTTATGAAACAGAGATAATCAGGAGGAGAAGTGTTTGAACTTGTTCTCTCGCCGATTATCTCTACACACGGAGAATCCTCATTGAATGACACAGTAACGGCCAGTTTATGAAGCGGTGATCTCAGCGCTTCACTGGCGATCTGAGTCAGAATTCACACTCCCAGGTTCACCAGCTCAGAGGTGGTGAATCGGGGAGTGAAGAGGGAATGTGGGGGGGATCTGAGGGGGAAGGAGGAAGATTTTTAACTTCCTTATGCCTCGTTCAGACCCCCCAACACTGTAAGCATGTCCCCCTGTCATATTTATGAGTATGCATATATATACATATATACATATAATGTGTATATGTATATATATATCATGTGTGTGTATATACATGTAAATATAATGTGTGTGTGTGTGTGTATACATATATGTGTAATGTAGGGGGACTCGTTATTTTATTAACATTAATCCACGCCGTTGAGCGGTGATAATTTATCACTGCTTGATAAACTGACATCTGGTACTGTAATCTCGTAAAGTCTCACGAGATTCCAGTATCAGGGGCCGTTCTCCACTATTTGAAGCATTTGTAGATCTCTTCACTCCTCCAAAGGTGAAGCGATCTACAAAGCTTCATAAACTGGCACATCCATCTCTTCACTCTCCAACACTTCACTCTCCAACTCTTCACTCTCCAACTCTTCACTCTCCAACTCTTCACTCTCCAACTCTTCACTCTCCATCTCTTCACTCTCCAACTCTTCACTCTCCATCTCTTCACTCTCCAACACTTCACTCTCCATCTCTTCAATCTCCAACACTTCACTCTCCATCTCTTCACTCTCCAACTCTTCACTCTCCAACTCTTCACTCTCCAACTCTTCACTCTCCAACTCTTCACTCTCCAACACTTCACTCTCCATCTCTTCACTCTCCAACTCTTCACTCTCCAACTCTTCACTCTCCAACTCTTCACTCTCCAACTCTTCACTATCCAACTCTTCACTCTCCAACTCTTCACTCTCCAACTCTTCACTCTCCAACTCTTCACTCTCCATCTCTTCTGTCTCCAACTCTTTATTTTCTCTCTTCTCCCTCCATCTCTTCACTCTCCATCTCTTCTCTCTCTATCGCTTTTCTCTTCATCTCTTCTCTTTCCAACTCTTCACTCTATCTCTTCTCTCTCCATCTCTTCTCTCTCCAACTCTTCTCTCTCCAACTCTTCTCTCTCCATCTCTTCTCTCTCCATCACTTCTCTCTCCATCTCTTCTCCCTCCAACTCTTCACTTTCTATCTCTTCTCTCTCCATCTTTTCACTCTCCATCTCTTCTTTCTCCATCTCTTCTCTCTCCAACTCTTCACTTTCCATCTCTTCTCTCTCCATCTCTTCTCTCTCCATCTCTTCTCGCTCCAACTCTTCACTCTCCATCTCTTCTCTCTCCATCTCTTCTCTCTTCAACTCTTCACTCTCCATCTCATCTCTTCTCTCTCCATCTCATCTCTCTCCAACTCTTCAGTCCCCATCTCTTCTCTCTTTATTTCTTCTCTCTCCATCTGTTCTCACTCCATCTCTTTTTTCTCCATCTCTTCACTCTCCATCTCTTCTCTCTCCAACTGTCCACTTTCTATCTCCTCTCTTCCCTTTCCATATCTTCTCTCTTTAACTCTTCTCTCTTCAACTCTTCACTTTCTATCTCTTCTCTCTCCATCTCTTCTCTCCCCATCTCGTCTGTCTCTTTCTGTATCTCTTTCACACATCTCTTTCTATTTCCCAATCTCTCTATGCCAACTCTCTGTCTTTTATCTTCCTCTCTCGTTCTTTCTCTTAGGCAGCCTCTACATTACTCACTTTTATTCTTTCAACCAGCGGGTTGAACGAAAAAACAATGATCTGATTCCCCTCATTCACACACTTGAGATAGATGAAGGAATTACTCCAGATGAGCTATTGTGTCCTGACAGCGGAGATACCTCTCCACCATCAGAATATACTGGTCAGTGCTAATGGCTATAGCCAGCAGCTCTGATCAATCGGCAAAAACCTGACAGGTTGGTTGTACAGAAGTCAATCAGTATATCAACTTCTGTACAATCAGGGTGCCCGCACATCGATTGAAATTCGGCCGGTCCCTGCTGAGCTGGCTAAATTTTGATCCATAAATGGCCGGCTTTAATCTCCCTCTTAATCTATCTAATTATCTATCTATCTATCTATCTATCTATCTATCTATCTATCTATCTATCTATCTATCTCTCTCTCTCTCTCTCTCTCTCTCTCTCTCTCTCTCTCTCTCTCTCTCTATCTATCTATCTATCTATCTATCTATCTATCTATCTATCTATCTATCTCTTTTTTTTAATTCATCTTCCTGTCGCTCTTTATTTTTCTTTCTCTATTCCTGGTGAGTGCATTCACTTTAACCTGAGAGCCACAGGGCACCCTTGACACCGACGGCTGATATCTAGAGCGCCCGTGGATGTCAGTACACACTGACACTGTTCTTTTAATGGATTTGCTGAATTCAGAGCAGACGGAGATCTATCTATTAGTAAATGGTATCCTGGTTTCTTTTTCAATAGAGTCAAAGTTGTTAAGACCAACATATAACAATTATATTCTGTTTTTATTTTTGTTATTTCATTTTTTCTCTGTTTACTATGTGATACTTGTAGGTAACCCTTAAACTAGCACAGAAAGTAGACTAGTAAGTAAGTCACAATGCTCTCTGCAGCTCAGGAAGTGAGCACTTTTTACCTATTTACACAGAGCTTTACATAACATACATTCACATCAGTCATTACTCTCAAGGAGCTTACAATCTAAGGCCGCTATCTTATATGCATGCATACTAGGACCAATTATCCTACTGCATGTCTTTGGAGTTTTGGAGGAATCCTACGCAAACACAGGGAGAACATGTAAACTCTGCAGCCTCAGCTGCACAGGATAAATGGACAGGAATAGCTCTGTGCAGAGGCTTCCTGTTCATTTACAAACTGAAGCATAGTAAACACAGTTTATTATGCTTCAGTTATAAATGGACACAAAAGAGATTGGTACCGATCACTCACTGTGTCTATTCAGAAAAGAAAGGGGCCGGTAAATTACATATTTACCGGTCCCTTCAGTAGGAGGAATAGTGCCCCATCAATGGTATCAGTGGGAGGAATAGTGCCCCATCATCAGTATTAGTGGGAGGACTAGAGCCCCATCATTGGTGTCAGTGGGAGAAATAGTGCCCTATTATTGCTTTCAGTAGGAGGAATAGTGCCCCATCATTGGTGTCAGTGGGAGAAATATTGCCCCATTATTGGTTTCAGTAGGAGGAATAGTGCCCCATAATTAGTATTAGTGGGAGGGCTAGAGCCCCATCATTGCTGTCAGTGGTAGGAATAGTGCCCCATCATTGGTGTCAGTAGGAGGAATAGTGCCCCATCATTGGTGTCAGTGGGAGGAATAGTGCCCCATTATTGGTTTCAGTAGGAGTATTAGTGCCCCATCATTGGTATCAGTGGGAGAAATAGTGCTCCATAATCAGTATTAGTGGGAGGAATAGTGCCCCATCATTGGTTTCAGTAGGAGGAATAGTGCCCCATCATTGGTGTCAGTGGGAGAAATAGTGCCCCATTATTGGTTTTAGTAGGAGTAATAGTGCCCCATCATTGGTGTCAGTGGGAGAAATATTGCCCCATTATTGGTTTCAGTAGGAGGAATAGTGCCCCATTATTGGTTTCAGTAGGAGTAATAGTGCCCCATCATTGGTATCAGTGGGAGAAATAGTGCCCCATTATTGGTTTTAGTAGGAGTAATAGTGCCCCATCATTGGTGTCAGTGGGAGAAATAGTGCCCCATCATTGGTATCAGTGGGAGAAATAGTGCCCTATCAGTAATAGTGGGAGGACTAGAGCCCCATCATTGGTTTCAGTAGGAGTAATAGTGCCCCATCATTGGTGTCAGTAGGAGAAATAGTGCCCCATTATTGGTTTTAGTAGGAGTAATAGTGCCCCATCATTGGTGTCAGTGGGAGAAATAGTGCCCCATCATTGGTATCAGTGGGAGAAATAGTGCCCCATCAGTATTAGTGGGAGGACTAGAGCCCCATCATTGGTTTCAGTAGGAGGAATAGTGCCCCATCATTGGTGTCAGTGGGAGAAATAGTGCCCCATCATTGGTATCAGTGGGAGAAATAGTGCCCCATCAGTATTAGTGGGAGGAATAGTGCCCCATCATTGGTTTCAGTAGGAGGAATAGTGCCCCATCATTGGTGTCAGTGGGAGAAATAGTGCCCCATTATTGGTTTTAGTAGGAGTAATAGTGCCCCATCATTGGTGTCAGTGGGAGAAATATTGCCCCATTATTGGTTTCAGTGGTAGGAATAGTGCCCCATAATCAGTATTAGTGGGAGGACTAGAGCCCCATCATTGGTGTCAGTGGTAGGAATAGTGCCCCATCATTGGTGTCAGTGGTAGGAATAGTGCCCCATCATTGGTGTCAGTGGTAGGAATAGTGCCCCATCATTGGTTTCAGTGGGAGGAATAGTGCCCCATCATTGGTGTCAGTAGGAGGAATAGTGCCCCATCATTGGTGTCAGTAGGAGGAATAGTGCCCCATTATTGGTATCAGTAGGAGGAATAGTGCCCCATCATTGGTGTCAGTAGGAGGAATAGTGCCCCATTATTGGTATCAGTAGGAGGAATAGTGCCCCATCATCAGTATTAGTGGGAGGACTAGAGCCCCATCATTGGTGTCAGTGGGAGGGCCGGATAAACGCAGTTTGAAGACCACTGTACTAATGGATGGGAGACTGGTAACTTTGCAAACTGAATGTTACTAAGTTTATAAGGCAAAGCTTTATTCAGTCCAGTCATCCAATCCTGTGCAAGCAATGATTTTCTTTGCATGTGATTGGGTATTCAGCATGAACATAGTGTCACCCTCTATAATAAGCTCAGTGAGCATTCACTTTGCTAAAAGAACAGTCTCTATATCTTTAGTAAATTGACCCCAGTGTGTACTGACAGCTGTTGTTGCGGTAGGTACAAGGCTTCCTACCTGGGACTCATGGGTAGGTTGCTGTTGTGTTTGTTGCAATCACATCCAGAGTGCATGTGGTTTACTGACTTGCTGTGTCATAGACACTAAGAACCATTTCAATTCGGGAGAAGAATCTGCTTCCAAGATCTTTATTGTTCCCCCCAAGATAAAACCAGCCGCAATGTTTGCACAGAACACTTGATTGGAGGACAGAGTTTTCAGCCACCATCCCATGTCTGTCTCTGACCTCTTACATTGCATTGCATGTTGATCCATATTTAAAGCTGAAGTTGAATCTGCTTTTATATTTATAATAATAATATTTTGCCTACCCGGGTTCTCAATTGTTAATACAATTTTTAAATAAACCTGTTTCTTTTTCTTTACATACCTCATTTTAGATCCAGTTAAGTTATCACTGGGTCTCTGTGCTTCTCTGTGCAATGCAGGCAGATCATGCTTCTGTAAGCCACTCTGTTATAGCACCAGGGGGTGTGTTCATTTCCAGCTGGTGTGAGTAGTAATGTGTTTTTTTTTTTCCAGTGAAAAGATTATCACACACATATAATAAAATACACCTACCTGTCTGTTCGCAGTCCCCTGCGGAATGTACACGGTGCTGCACATGCACAGTTCAGTTTACATTCCGGCACTCTGCCAGTGAGCGGGGACGACTATACTCCCAAGTGACATCATCCCAAAATGATGGAAGACCAGCACCCGGAAGAACCCGGGGAGAAGATCCCAGCACTGGCGAGGGACCTCGCTGTGTTGGACTGTTGGAGGGACTGTTGGTCCCTTTAGTTCCACTAAAAAAAAAGTTGGGCAATCACAGTGTCGGGACTTGAACAGTGGTGGCTGGTGCTCCATTTTGTGTGTGTGGGGGGGGGGGGGCGGCACACAAACCACTCGCCACTCCCCCCCGGTCGGTCCCCTACCAAAAGAACCCTGCCCACCCCCCACTCGCTCCTTCGTCCGTCTACCCCACCAGCCCCGCACTTACCCCTGCGAGAAGCGGGACCGGAGGCCAGGGGAGCCGAGCCTGGGTGACATGGGAGGAAGGAGAATGGAAGCCCGTGCTTCTCCTCTTGGCCAATCGGGTCTCAGGGCCTGCTTCCTGATTGGCTGGGGAGGAGAATCAGGAAGACAATAGCGAATAATAATTTGCTAATGTCACACAAGTGGGTGGGCTCGGGGCGCAGTGCTCTGCGCCCCGAGCCTACCATTTTTTAAGCCAATTAGAACCTCCGGCTCTAATCATGTGCTTCGAAAAAAATAACAAAAAAACATTGAAATCTATGCGTCCCACGCCCTGCATATAAATCAGGGGCCGGGTGCCTGGATTAGGGGGGAAGCGCCCTTGTGCCCCGTATGGCTGCCACTGGACCTGATGCCAATGATATCCTTGCAGTACACTTCTGGGCAGATGGGGACACCTCTGGGGAAGCTTGTTTCCCAAAGACAGACCCCCTCAAAAAGCAAATACACTACCCGCGCTCAACCGCAAGCTCAAGCGCAGCTTCTTGTGGCCGGAATCGGTGCTCTGGCTGAAGTGTCTCCACACTCGGGTGACAGAACTAGTAATAATTTCAAGCCGGCTACTCGGCATAAAATGCAAGTTTGTATTGACTACATAGTAAAACACAACTGTGACAGGCTAACGCATTTCGGCTGTAGCAACCTACCTCATAGTTACGCATTAACCTGTCACAGTTCTATTTTACTATGTAGCCAATAAAGACTTGCATTTTAAGGATGACACTGAGTAGCTGGCTTGAATTTACTACTAGTTCCCCAAAAAAGGAGACAGATGATAGAGGTAACCAGGCGCGTTGCTAGGTCTACAAAAGATCGGGGGCTAGAGCCCATAGCAGAGCAGTAAAGAAAGTCATACGCTTAGGTGGGCATACACATGTATATACAGTAATATACGTGTGTGTGTGTATATACCCCCAGAGAGCCCCCCCTTACATCAGGGTCCCCAGAGAGCCCCCCTTACATCAGGGTTCCCAGAGAGCCCCCCCTTACATTAGGGTCCCCAGAGAGCCCCCCTTACATCAGGGTCCCCAGAGAGCCTCCCCCTTAAAATCAGGGTCCCAGAGAGCCTCCCCTTGCATCAGGGTCCCCAGAGAGTCCACCACTTACATCAGGGTCCCCAGAGTGCCTCCCCCCTCCTGGGGACCCCTGCAGAGAATCGGGGCTATTGGCTCCAGATTCTGGGCTATAGCTATAATGTATAGCTATAATGTATATAGCTATACATTAGGGTCCCCAGAGAGCCCCCCTTACATCAGGGTCCCCAGACAGCCTCCCCATTAAAATCAGGGTCCCAGAGAGCCTCCCCTTGCATCAGGGTCCCTAGAGAGCCCCCCACTTACATCAGGGTCCCCAGAGTGCCTTCCCCCCCCCCCCCGGGGACCCCTGCAGAGACTCAGGGCTATTGGCTCCAGATTCTGGGCTATAGCTATACATTAGGGTCCCCAGAGAGCCCCCCTTACATCAGGGTCCCCAGAGAGCCTCCCCCTTAAAATCAGGGTCCCAGAGAGCCTCCCCTTACATCAGGGTCCCCAGAGAGCCCACCACTTACA
Source organism: Lithobates clamitans (assembly GCA_037952925.1). Classification (NCBI taxonomy): domain Eukaryota; kingdom Metazoa; phylum Chordata; class Amphibia; order Anura; family Ranidae; genus Lithobates; species Lithobates clamitans. The sequence continues at coordinate 1,215,879 of JBBGZY010001921.1, read as the reverse complement.
TCAGGGTCCCCAGAGAGCCTCCCCCTTAAAATCAGGGTCCCAGAGAGCCTCCCCTTACATCAGGGTCCCCAGAGAGCCCACCACTTACATCAGGGTCCCCAGAGTGCCCCCCCCTTGGGGACCCCTGCAGAGACTCGGGGCTATTGGCTCCAGATTCTGGGCTATAGCCCCAAAAGCCACCCTCTAGCAACACCACTGGATGTAACCCAGCAAGGCATTTTGATATTTGCGTAATTCTTCTCAAGAAGCCAGAGACTGTCACCAGCACACCAAGGATCCCCAGAATGGGTCCAAATCTTTATTCAGCTATCACATAATTACAGCAGGTTGCCACGTTTCAAAGCCACGCAGGACCCCTTCATCAGGCATGTGACTCTTCTCAAGAGCCAGCACACTGCTTGTATCAGGGCTGAGAGCCCTTGAGAGGAGTACTAAAGCTGGCCATACATTATACAACTTTCTCATTCAATTTCCTTTAGATGTACCTTCATCTATGTAGTGCAAGGGCCTGCCTGACTGCATAGAAATTGAAAGTGCTTAGGTCTGACCTCCTATTATATGGTTTTGGTAAATCCAAAGGAAAATTGTATTAGAAAATTATATAATGTATGATTAAACAAGAATCGTACGATCTGGTATCATACGAGAAAAATTTTCGCGTTTGTCCATTCGGATAATATCGGATGAAGTGTCATGATCGGCTCTCGAAAAGCTCTGTACTAACGATCCGATTATCGTACGATCGCTTAGAAAAGCGGTATTTTTCATCCGATTTTCGAATCGTGTGTACGAGCCGGTGCTGTGATGTTTTTATGAAGATGTATACAGCACCCTGCCGGACCCTCCCACCAGCCACAATCTGCCTGCATTGCATGGAGAAGAACAGAGACACAGTGATGACATCACTGCATCTAAAAGAAGGTTTGTAATAAAACAGAAAAAAAAAGATGATCGGTGTATAACACGCACATTCGTTTAGGAAAAAAAAACTTAAATTTTAAAAAGGAACTTTGAAGCAAAATAAGGGTCAGTGCTCATCTGCAGCCTCACCATTGCCATCAATGCAGCCTGATCAATGCCCATCTGCAGCCTCACAAGTGCCATCAATGCGCCCTTATCGGTCCGCATCAATGCAGCCTCACCATTGCCATCAATGCAACAGCCTCCCCATTGCCATCAATGCAGCAGCCCCAAAATTCCCTCAACGCAGCAGCCTCACCATTGCCATCAATGCAGCAGCCTCACCTTTCCCATCAACACAGCAGCCTCACCATTGCCATCAATGCAGCAGCCTCACCATTGCCATCAATGCAGCAGCCTCACCATTGCCATCAATGCAGCAGCCTCACCTTTCCCATCAATGCAGCAGCCTCACCATTCCCATCAATGCAGCAGCCTCACCATTGCCATCAATGCAGCAGCCTCACCTTTCCCATCAATGCAGCAGCCCCACCATTCACATCAGCGCAGCAGCCTCACCTTTCCCATCAACGCAGCAGCCTCACCATTGCCATCAATGCAGCAGCCTCACCATTCCCATCAGCGCAGCAGCCTCACCATTGCCATCAACGCAGCAGCCTCACCATTGCCATCAGTGCAGCAGCCTCACCATTGCCATCAACGCAGCAGCTTCATCATTGCCATCAATGCAGCAGCCTCACCATTGCCTTCAATGCAGCAGCCTCACCCTTGCCCTCAATGCAGCAGCCTCATCATTGCCATCAGTGCAGCCTGATCGATGCCCATCTAGAGCCTAGAGGGTACAGGGAGGGGGGCGGGACGAGCGCCGACAGATTACATACAGCGGGAATCTCCTATGATAGACAGAACAGTGGTCCAATGGCAGCCCAGGAGATGAGACTTCCTATTACAGAGGCCGCCAAGTAAACAGGAGATTCTCACTGTATGTAATCTGACGGCGCTCGTCCCGCCCCCCTCCCTGTCCCCTCCGAGGCAGCTAAAAATGAAGTATTGGCGTATAACACGCACACGCTATTTGCACCCGATTTTCAGGGTGAACATGTGTGTGTTATACCCCAATAAATACAGTAATTACTATGTTTGATTGGGGGGGATTAAATCATTATCATTATTCGTTTTGAAATATCTACATGTAATTGTAAAAAGATCTTAGATTGTAATATGTATAGTTGGCTTTCCATTGACACCTCTAAATGGATATTTATTAAAAATAATTATCCTATATAAAGCAATATATAAACTGTGCCTAACACTGTCCATCCATTCCCACTTAGGAGTGAAACTTACATTATGTGATAATATACCCTTCAGCAAAGCCATCTGTCTGTACATTTTGTCTTGTATTACACACAGCCATGTAAAATAATCCATGATTTATTCACATCCTAAAACCTCATCTTTTAACCCCTACCTTGCCCCCCCCTGGGCACCGCAGAGACCTTTTGCATCAGCTAAGGGTTAATGTATGTTTGTACACCAGCAGAATTCTCGCTCTTGGTTTGGGGGCAGAGAAACTCACGCAGTGACACCGCCGGCATGACAAGGACACTACAAGGTCATATGAATGTTGAGCTACTTAAGACAATCTGGATGGCCCTTCTGATGCAAATCGCTTTGGGTAGCATGGTTTTAACGCTTACCTAGCCAAGCTGGCCAGGTCCATTGTGTAACTCCCATTAGGGGGGGGGTTAAAGATCAGGACTCATGGATTGAGTATGATGGACAGATGATAAGCGATGACTGTGTCTGGATGGAGAAAGCTTTTTATACAAATGAGCCTACTGGAATCATCTGAGATGGAAGGAGAAGATAGCAGACGCCACATAGGACTAGCCTCCGCTAACCAAGTGGCTAGTGCAATCGTTGAGGCTTCTGATCGAATAATTCTATGTGCATCTAAAGTTCAGCAGCCTCCAGTCTTATTAGCATTGATACCTGTCACCGGGGTGCTGTATGTTTATATAAAACATGCTGGGTTAGGTGTCACCGAGTTTATTGGCAGTGCATTCTGGGTATTGCGTTGCATGTCTGTGCACTGTGCCGAATGAATAATGCATTGAAGACATCCCAGAGATCCAGATGTGATCCATTTTATACGGTACTCTTCGCCAGCCCTCCCTCTCCGCACCTTCCTAGCTATTTTCAAACTGCAGTAATGTCTGCTAAATTAATTAACACCCTCCACAGCAATGGGGGAAATAAGTCATAAGAATGGTAACGCGGCAGCGTGCACCTAGTAAAATGGGTCACTATGGAAGCTGCGACGTTATATGTAATTTCACTCAGCTTCTACACCGAGAATGATAGGTGTCTGAAGTACAGTTTTGTTGCTCTGATTGTACAGTACAAGCTATGGAGAGCAAATTAATGATATAATAAATCAGCAGTTCAGGCAGAGTTCAGCCAACTGACATTTGGTTAAAGTTGAACTCCAAGCAGATTGAGAAGACAAAAAAAATCATGCAGCTAATCATTTTTAAATGACTGCTTGCATTAAGATAAATTTTTAACTGCAAATTCCTGTATTTAACTTAGTACCAGCCATTTGCAATCCCTGTACTGCAGAGCTCAGACTGGGAGAGGGAAAAGAACCACACGGAGCCAATTACTGTATGTGTGCCAATGCTTGCCTTAAAGCGGAGTTCCGCACAAAAATGGAACTTCCGCTTTTCCGGTTTCTCCCCCCCCTAAAGTGTCACATTTGGCACCTTTCAAGGGGAAGGGGGGAGCGGATACCTGTCTAATACAGGTATTTTTCTCCCACTTCCGGGCATAGATACCCGAGCCACCCACGGGTATCTACACCACTTCCTGTCCCCCCCCCCCCGCTGTATTCTGGGAGACACACGGGTCCCAGAAAACAGCAGAGACCAGTGGGATAGTGCAGCGCGAGTCACGCATGTGCAGTAGGGAAGCAGGAAGTGAAGCCGCAAGGCTTCACTTCCTGATTCCCTTACCAAGGATGGTGGGGGCAGCACCCGACAGCCGAGGGATAGACCGGCTTCGGGTGCCGACATCGCGGGCGCCCTGGACAGATAAGTGTCCATATTATACAGCCAACTGGTTTTGGGGATTGGGTTCCCCTTCTTCAGGACTTGCAGTGATAGTTAAGGTGGAGCGACTTTATGTGTTATCAATAAAATGATGCAGCCAACTGGTCTCAGGGATTGCGCTCGCCTTCTTTGGGGCTTGTGGTGATAGTTCAGGTGGGTGCTATAGAGCTACTTTATTTGTTATCAATAAAATTATACAGCCAACTGGTTTCGGGGATTGGGTTCCCCTTCTTCAGGGCTGGAAGTGATATTTCAGATGGGTGACATGGAAACTACTTTATTTGTTATCAATAAAATTATACAGCCAACTGGTTTTGGGGATTTGGTTCCCCTTCTTCAGGGCTGGAAGTGATATTTCAGATGGGTGACATGGAAACTACTTTATTTGTTATCAATAAAATTATACAGCCAACTGGTTTCGGAGATTGGGCTTTCCTTCTTCAGGGCTTGCAGTAATAGTTCAGGGGTGTGCCGTGGAGCTACTTAAAGACTGTGTCTGGATCTTTGGGTTGGGCAGAAGTGTTGACATTTCTCCCACATAGCAAAACCTTGCACAGTTTGTGGTGGCATGGTTTCTTGTAGTCTCCTTCAGAAGTATATGTGATGAGATAACAACACAAGAGCACTAATGGAAGACAGTTGTCACTCAATGCCAAGAACTGCTGGAACAGGGCCCCTTAGGGCAGCATCATCCAATATACCATTAATGTAAGCAGTAGAAGTAAAAATACTGAAAACAACTTTAAAAATGACAATAACATGCTAAATCTTAAATGAAATATTTAATGATTGGGTTTACATCGACTTTAAGGCAAAATACATTAAACATTGCAATAACATTGTTTAGCTTCTAGCATGAACCACGACACAAAAAATAGTTTGCGCCGATCTGAAAGGCCTAGTAAACCTAAATTAAAATATGCTTTGCATAAATAATACATTAATTCATACAGATAAACATAAATGATTTATGCAACAGAGTTGAGGATAACATTAGCTCTGTGGGGACCCTCATTTTCCAACACACAGCTAAATTTCCTGTCCAGTAATCACTTTAAAGGACACAGTAGACAGTCTCTGGTGAGCCTCTGTCTTCCGAACATGGCTGATAAGATTAAACAATTATATCAGTTACAAGTATAACACCCTAAGTGGTTCTAAAGCAGTGGTTCTCAACCTTTCAAGTGCCGTGACCCATTGATAAAAATTTCCCAAGTTGTGGGGATCCCTAACAGTAAAATTATTTTCATAGCGTGGGTTGTGGGGACTCAAGGAAAGACAAGTAATTTGCCCCCCTAACCCACGGACATTTAGCGATCCATGAGTCCCTTCCAGTCGTACAGTATTAAAACCCCTTATGGTACATTTTAGGATGTACCACTCTTTCTCTTTGTTCTTCTTTCTTTCCCTTTTATCTCTCTCTATTCTAATTTCTTGTTCTTTTTCCCACATCCCTCTCTCTAGCCATCTTGGGGGGGTTCTGATCAGCCAAATTAGGTGCTCTTGATCAAGGTCATCTGCTGATCTGAGAACTATAGTGGGGACTTTTAATGGCAACTATAATCACAGGTAGTGTTACTCACTGTGTCTCCGGCTTCACTGTGTCTCCGACTTTATGGTGTCTCGCAGCAGTGACACCTACGACAAAATCAGGAGATAGGGTCTCCTCCACCCCCTCCCACTTCACATTCCTCACCAGTCAGCTGAACTCTAGTCTCTGCCCCCAACCCATGCCATGAACTGAATGGGCGGCTGCGAAGAGGCTGAGTGGGCGGCCACAGACTCCAGGAACAGCCCTCCTGGGGTGCCGCGAAAAAGGCTGGGAGAGCGATGCGGGGCTTCAGGAACAGCCCAGGATTCGGTGACCCCTGGTAAATCATCATTTCAACCCCCGGGGGGGTCCCGCCCCCTAGGTTGAGAACCACTATTCTAAAGGCTCAAGGTTTTTTACCTTCATGCATTGGACTGTTTAACATAAGCAGATCTCCTTTCTGCCTCTCTGTGGAGCGATCGCGGGTGACCAGCGGACATCGTGTCCGCCGCACCTGCTGATTGGCTCCCGCTATGTGCAGCGGGCGCCTGCCCACAGTATCTATGGCACAAAATGACGTACAGGTACATTGTTTCGTGCAATAGAGCCGCCCTGACGCAGTATATATGCGGTGGGCAGTCTTTAAGTGGTTAAAAGGTAAGGGTTCACATATACGTGAAGTATTGCAACTTTTTAACTTGACGTATTTGATATCTATTTATCACGTGACTTAAAAATGTGCAACTACCATCTTTTTATCCTACAGGTTTCGTCCTTTTAGAACATTGCAACATTTTAAGGGTTTCCAAAGTGGAAGGTCATCCAAAGGGGAAGTTACGCAATCCCCCCCCCCCCCCTATCACATTTGCCACCTATGTTTTTTTTGGGGGGGGGGGAGCAGGTTCTTTTGTAGCTGCTGACTTTTAATATTTACAAAGGTGACTGGAGAACCACTTTAAGTAATTTTCAGGCTTGAAATATTTTAATGTGTAAAAAAAGGGATAAATCACTGGGAAATGTACAGGTATTGCAGAGGTTTCATTCTGCTCTATATACAGTACTTTCCATTTCTTTCTATTCAGTGCTGACAGTTCACACACCACAGACAGACAGCCTGGTGACTTGAATTTTCTCTGCTTCAGGTTTACCAGTACATCTTGATCACCTCCCTGTCCCCAGGGTATGATTGGGTACTGAAGAAGCAGCAGCAGACTAATGAGGTGATCTCTCTGCTCTAACTTGTCAAGATGTTCCTTGTTAGCACATTTGCATGCAGCACACCTAATTGGCTCCTTGTATTGCCCCTCTCCCATGCAATCTGGTTACTGCTGTAAATGGGATTACATGGAGCTGAATATTATTATTATTATTGTTATTGTTATTATTATACAGGATTTATATAGCACCAACAATTTGCGTAGTGCTTTACAACATGAGGGCAGACAGTACAATACAAGAGAAATCAGAGGGTTCTGCTCATTAGAGCTTACAATCTAAAAGGGAGGGTCAAGTGATACTGTGACGGAAGTCTCGTGGCGAATCTGCCACAGAGACCACTCTTATCGGAAAGCGGACCGCCCCACCGAAGAAGAGGATACCGGGGTTATGGTAGCTAGCCGCTGCCATAACAACGATATCCCTATTCAAATTTAGGACGTATATCGCCGTGCGGCGGGCTGGTGTTTTCAATAAATGAGAGAAAAGCCTATGATACAGAAAATCAATGCACCGGTCATCTGTTCACAAAACCTTATAGCCTAATCAAAATAAAAAATAAACTGATAACAATAAACTGAGAATATTCTAAAATAGTTTTTGAATATCTGAGCTTTAAGCCAGCCATGGAAGGTCGTTTCAGCAGGGACTGGCCTAGAGTTGAGGCATCTATGAGCAGGCTAATTGTTCCCAAGTCGATCCATCAATCAACTTGGGTACAACCAGCATGTCGGATTTTTCATGCGATTATTGCCAGCGGCTATAGCTGCTAGCAATAATCACTGTGTGTTCTCCCAACAGAGAATGCTCCCCATGCATCCCCCCAACCAGGAGAACACAATGGCTCTTCTGGAGGGATTCCACCATCAACATTGACTGTGTTGATAGGGGAATCAAGCAATTTTGCACCATCTATGGCCGGCTTTATTGGAAAGCCCCCCCCTCACCACCATAAATTTCCACTCAATAGGCTGGAGCTAAAGACTGGTGGCGAAGGGGCAGCTCGAAATCTACATCTATTTGGGCTACAAGCTGCATTTTTTTTTTTCAAGATTTGCATTACAGGTACTTACATGACAGATACTATATGAACAGCTATAATTTATAACAGGTGTACATTAAGAGGAATGATAAAAGTCTTATTGGCTTGGGGCATGCAGTAAGCTATATGAAAGAACCGTCAAGCACAAAATTAAACTTTAGAATGCAAAGTAAATAATCAAAATTGGCCAAATGCATTTTTGCCACAATATTGTATTATATTATCATTATTATTATTATATCATACTGATATTGTACCATGTACTGTACACTGAAAGAACAATCTTTCTGGAGCTAGCTCTAGCCACATCTTTTTGGTTAGAAAAGTGGACTTAAGCTGTTTTAAACCCAATACCAAAAATTGTATATATTGCAGCTTACCAATCATTAGATGCGGTGGCTGCATTTGTTTTCTTTTGTAGGCTTTTTCCTCCTTTGTTTTCACCTGGTGATCTGGCCAGTAACACATCTCCTGTATTAGAGTGCCTCCACTCTGGATGAAGGAGCACAGACAGCAGCACTGTCAGTCTGGGGGGGGGGGGAGTGTTAGATGTACTAGCAGATTTAGATACACTAAGGGCGGGTTCCCACTGCCTGGATGCTGTAGTGTCAGACATCGCATTTGATTCGCACCGCACTGCTGTGCAAATCACATGCGATGTCTGCGCGATGCAAATTCAGCCATACAACTTGTATGGCTGAATTCGCATCGCATTTGGACCAAACTCGCACAGGACCCTTTTTTTGGTCTGCACCAGATGGGTTGTCTCAACCCTGTAAACTGATACATCTGGAAGAGAGCTGCAGTGCGGACCTAATTTGCTGGGAGGGCGTCCATAGACGTCCTCCCGTGCTCGAGCGGCCTGTGCGCCTCCTTACCACGTGATCAGCTGTCAGCCAATGACAGCTGATCATGTGATGTAAACAGAGCCGATCACCGGCGGCTGTGAGAGGGACATCAGTCCAGGTCGTGGAGAGCCTCTGCAGAGGCTTCTGTGCCACCTACCAGTGCCCACCAGCGCTACCTACCAGAGCCCACAGTGTCACCTATCAGTGACAACAGTGTCACCTATCAGTGCCCACAGTGCCACCTATAAATGTCACCAAAAAGTGCCCCATCACCAGTGCTGCCTATCAATATCACCCACCAGTGCCCATCAGTGCCACCTACCAGTGCCCATCAGTGCCACCTATAAGTGCCGTCTTAGCAGTGCCTATCAGTGTCGCCTTATCTGTGCCTATTAGTGCAGCCCATCAGTGCAGCCCATCAGCGAATATTGATGAAGGAGAAAAATTACCCATTTGCAAAATTTTATAACAAACTATGAAACATGGTTTTTTTCAAAAATTTCTGTCTTTTTTTGTTTGTTTAGCAAAAAATAACCCAAGCGGTGATTAAATACCACCAAAAGAAATCTCCATTTGTGTGAAAAAAATGATAAAAATTTCATTTGAGTACAGTGTTGCATGACCGCGGAATTGTCATTCAAAGTGTGACAGCACTGAAAGCTAAAAATTGGTCTGGGCAGGGGGGGTGGGGGGTTAAGTGCCCAACAAGCAAGAGGTTAACGGCCAGATCACCAGATGAAAATAGAAGAAAAATCTAAGAATTGATAGGCCGCAGCAATATATTACATGTTGGCTTTTGGCTTTAATACTGCTTTAGCTTTTAAATATGGTGTTACTAAGTCATATGAGGCGCCTTTGTTCCCTAAAATGCTCAATGTGACATAATGGTGGCCGTATTTATCAAACTATCTTTGCGATTCGCACCTTTCATCCAGCCTTTCTCCTTTTTTTTAGCCTTTAGTGCTTCTACGATCTGTCCATGGTGCTGAATTCCTAATGAATAATGCATGCTTATTTTACACAAACTGGGACCAGTAAGCAGAAATTGTCAGTGCTGATTTAAACAGAAGTTAATACTCTAGCAACAATCAGGGATAAAGAGAATGTAGCACCGGAGCTCCATGTGTCAGCAATCATTTCATGTTATTTTTCAAAGAATCAGCATTCAGCTCTTGTTAGTTTATTTGTCTGTCGTGCCACATTAGAGCCAATTCCAGGCAGAATGTTTTTTTTTGTTCCTGATTTTGATAGAGCCTCTGTAAATTCTTTTTTTATTGTCACTTCCTGTCTAGCTGACAATGTAACAGGAAGTAATGGGAGTCTGTGTACCGGGGACAGAAACAGCACAAAAGATTTCTTTATTTATTTTTGAGCAGAGCTTAAGTCTGCCAACCAGTGGTGGCCCATCCACTAGGGGCACACGGTCATTGCCCCCTATCCGTGCGTCCACATGCATATCTACATGCATAGATTACAATGGGGGGGGGGGTTAAGCACAGGGTTAAGAGGGTTAAGCTCTAATAAGCTTCAAAAAAGGGTGGGCTCGGGGCGCAGAGCACTGCTCTCCAAGCCCACCCAGTTATGTGATAATAGCGAATGAATATTCGCTATTATCACAGTGATCCTCCTCTGGGCCAATCAGGAAGCGGGTCCTGAGACCCGTCACGTGATTGGCTGAAAAGACAGGCAATCCTATTGGATGCTTAGGAGGGGGAGGAGAGAGGAGACGCATGAGCGGAAGCCGCCGTGATGCAGAGGAGGAGGAGCCACCGCCCGTTGCCCGCTGCCTGTCGCCCCCGCCGCCCGTAGGAGCGCTGCCCACCCGCAACCTAGATGGGGTAAGTGCCTGGATGACCAACCGCGAGACCCCCCCCCGGGGGGACGCGGGTTGTGTGGGTGACTCGACCGACAGCAAACGGGGGGAAGGAGGGGGGTTGTTTGCCACCCCCCCCAAAAAACCCCACCAGCCGCCACTGCAGCCAACATGTTCGCCAAATTGATTCCTTAAAGCAGTTCTTGTGTTACTGAGGAAGAGGGAAGTCCCTCGAAACGCATAAGCCTTTTGGACTTTTATCATCCCGTTATGAGATGTGATGTATCAAGGTCTTAAAGATGTAATATTTTGACAAGCTTTTATGCACCTGTAGTTTTGTGAGTATATTTACCACCTCTTTAAAAAGAGCCCTTGCACACTGGGGCGGTTTGCAGGCGCTATTGCGCTAATAATAGCGCCTGCAAACCGCCCCGAAAGTGCTGCTGCTTTCATCCCAGTGTGAAAGCCCTCGGGGCTTGCACACTGGAGCGATGCGCTGGCAGGACGGTAAAAAAAGTCCTGCCAGCAGCATCTTCGGAGCGGTGAAGGAGCGGTGTGTATACCGCTCCTTTACCGCTCCTGCCAATTGAAATCAATGGGACGGCGCGGCTATACCGCCGGCAATGCGCCTCTGCAGAGGCGCTTTGCGGTGGTATTTAACCCTTTCTCGGCCGCTAGCGGGGGGTAAAACCGCCCCGCTAGTGGCCGCATACCGACGGTAAAACGCCGCTAATAATAGCGGCGTTTTACCGCCGACGCCGCCCCCCGCCCCAGTGTGCAAGGGCTCTAATAAAAGATATGTTTTGAGGGAAATGCACTAGGCTGGTGAGCCCTCCGGTTTGTTCATGATCTAGCCAATGGGGACACAGCAAAAGACATCTGAAGTTCGTACTCTTTATACTTGTATAAAGAGTTGTACTCTTTACTTTACTTACTTAAAGTGGGGTTCCACCCAAAAAAACATGCGCAGTGGGTGCCAGGCTGTGAAGCCACAGCCCGGTGCCCACAGTTGAAATGCCGGCGTTGACGAGCGGAGGGGGGGGAAGAGCGGGGCTTCGATCCCCCGCATCGCTGGACTCAGGGACAGGTAAGTGTCCAATTAAAAGTCAGCAGCTGCAGTATTTGTAGCTGCTGACTTTTAATTTTTTTTAATGGACCCCCTGGGTGGAACTCCTCTTTAAGTTGTATTGATAGTTGTACTCTTTACTTTACTTTACTTTACTTTACTTTACTTACTTAAGTTGTATTGATAGTTGTACTCTTTACTTTACTTACTTAAGTTGTACTGATAGTTGTACTCTTTACTTTACTTTACTTACTTACGTTGTACTCTCTATAAAAAATACATTTTGGCTAAAGTTAGGCTTTACTTTTAAAGTATATGTAAACCTAATCACCTAAATCTCATATAAACTTTAAAGAAAATCTATCATTATCTTTTTTATTTAGCACTGCTGTCCCTCATGGGACAATGTACGTGTAATACTTTATCCAATGTTTCTAAATACTTTCTAACCTCAGTTATGAGTGCCAACCTGATGGCTCCCCCCCTCCCCGCTGCAGCTAGTCTGACAATAGCTTTGAAGGAGATGGTTGATTCATAGCTACAGCTTGCTTGTCTCGGCTAACAGCACTTTACCGAGACAAGTAGCGGCAAGAGGAATGCAAAGGGAGGGAGGATGCATCAGCCTCTGCAATCCTTTATCTGTTGCTTGTGTCAGGAAAGTGTTCACAGCCGAGTCAAGCTGCAGCTATGAATCAACCGTCTTCATCAGAGCTGTTGTCAGATCGGCCATAGCAGGTGGGGGGGGGCAGATCAGTGCTCATAACTTGGGTTAAAAAGCGCTTAGAAACATGGGACAAAGTCCTACATGTACACTGTCCCATAGGGAATAGCACTGTAAAATAAAAATGATAATGATAGTTCTTCTTTAACATGTTAATGCAATTTCAAAAGTAATTTTTGGTGTTTTTGAAATGTGCAGCTTTTATTAAAATAATGTCTGACGATTCTGCCGTGAAGGTACTTGTTCAAGCATTTCCAGTTTTCATGATTTATTAAAACTGGAGAGTGCAGCTGTGCATAGTAGCCAATCAGCTTCTAACTTCAGTTTGTTCAGTTAAGCTTTGACAATAAAATCTGGAAGCTGATTGGTTTCTATGCAAAGCTGCACCGGATTTTGCACTCTCCAGTTTTAGTAAATCAACCCCAGTGTGACAACATTCTATCTTGGTTTCTCAAATATGCCTCAGTGTTGTCACTCTGTTATGCAGGCTTCCGGAGGAGGCTCTAAGTGGCCATTTCAACACCCATTTGGTACGAGAAGTCTATGGTTGTCACCCTCAGGAAACCAGACCTGGGAAATGCCCTACATTAAGCTCATTTTCTTTCTTATCCTTTGAGCACGTCTGAAGATGCTTGATGTCATAGTTAGGCAAATGTTTTGGTTCAGCACAGCATTAGATTATATAATAGTTATTCTCACGTTGGGATAATCAGATCTGAACAATTACCAATTCAGCACTGCTTGATTCTCCGGAATATTTGCTTGTAGATCTGTCTGACCTGCAAATAATTACCAAATATCCGGGCAAATGTGGTTCATGAATAGTATGATTCTTTGTAGACTGGACAAATCTGCATGCATATATGCAAGAGAATCAAAACATTTGCAGTTCAGTGAGTAGCCTGATTTGCAAACCAGATTACTTCTCTTGGAAGGGCTTATGATGAGTCTTAGGTCAGATATTTGTCTCATAAGAAAATTCTAGTTAGCTCAGACTCTCCTGATGGCCTTGATTGTAAGCAAATTCTCTTGATAAAGCAGCTAAGTATTGACTATCACCGATTGTGGATGGAACATTCCACCATTCTTTTATATGGGACTAATATGGGACACTGCAACCACGAGCCATGCATTTGGCTCACAGCTGTGGCGTGCCCTGTTGACTTCAATGGGCAAGTTTGAGAGGTGGTGCCATATGTCAACTTGACATGTTGTGTTAAATTTGCATCACACACTATACTTTGCTTTGCAGCTACAGCCCCCTCCAGCTGTATATTAGGCATAGTTGAGTCGCTTAGCCTTGCTTCCAGGTTATATGCATGAAAAGATAGGAACTGGCGTGCAAAAAAAAAATGGCAGCAAGTGCTCTGGACTGATGAGCCAAAATGTGAAATATTTGGCTGTGACAGGAGGTAGTTTGTTCATTAAAGACTGGAGAGCGGTACAATAATGAATGTCTGCAGACAATAGTGAAGCATGGTGGAGGTTCCTTGCAAAATTTGGGGCTGCATTTTTGCAAATGGAGTTGCAGATTTGGTCAGGATCGATCAGATACTTATCCATCTTGCCATACCATCAGGGAGGCTTGTGATTGGCCCCAGCAGCAACAACCCTAAGCAAACAGCCAATGTTATTGGCAGCCTCAATGCAGATCGGATGCATATATGTGTACCAGAATGTAAAAAAAGCTGTGCCAAGAGCACGCACCATGCCTGCTCCCAACACAGTTACCAGCGGCTAAGGAAAAGCTCCCAATCTCTACTTGCGATTGGGAGCTTTCTGATCATGTGACTGCTATGACAGCCAATCACAGCAGTCGCATGATCAGAAAAACCACCTCGCCACCTGGCATTAGAAACTTATTAAAGGGCCGGGAGGCACCGGCGTTAAGGGGTTAGGAACTATCTTCAGCTTAAAGAAGAACAAGGAGTCGTGGAAGTGATGGTTTGGCCTCCACAGAATCCTGATTTCAACATTACTGAGTCTGTCTGGGATTACATGAAGAGATAGAAGGATTTGAGGCAGCCTACATCCATAGAAGAGCTGTAGTTAGTTCTCCAAGATGTCTGGAACCACCTACCAGCCCAGTTCCTTCAAAAACTGTGTGCAAGTGTACCTAGAAGAATTGATGCTCTTTTGAAGGCAAAAGGTGATCATGCCAACTATTGATTTGATTTGGATTTCTCTTCTGTTCATTTATTTTCTATTTTGGTAATTGATAAATATAGATTATTAACACAAATTTACAGCACAGTATTGTATGTATAAACTCAACACTAAAAATGTAATATATTGCAGTTACAAGTCCTCAGATGTGGTGGCCATGTTTTCCTATCCTAGGGTGGCAATGCTCACCGTATCCATGGAAGAGAAGTATTGTCTCCCTAGGAAAGGACTACAGATAACCTCTCCCGTTTTCCGTAATACAGGAGGCAGGTGTTTTGCAGTCCAGAGAGATATCTGGTATCTGGGAATATTTTAACTGGTTATAGCCAGCAGAGGAATTTATAAGCTCAGAAGACTTTTGGCAAGATTAAAGGGTATTTTTTGTAATTATCGAATAGATGTAACAAACCATTTTCATTCATATATTGAACAAACCAAAGGGGAACAAATAGAACTTTTTTGTTATGGTTCACATGTACTTTAGGAAATATTTAGATAGAACCATGATATAAAACCAATTGTACCTAGCTTCTCGCACGTACAATTGTGTGTTCTGTAACAGGATTTTCTTCCTTTCTATTTGGAAACGATTGCTCTGTGTAATTCCAGGGTTCAGTTCCCGAACCTGAGCATTGATTATTTTGCTGTTGTTTGGCTGCCTGGTATTATCTCCTTCATCTGTGTTTGCTTCTATTGAACATTGGTTCCTCTGGTCCAGGTCATGTGAACCAGACTCTGGATTTTCCTTGTTATTTGATACTGTGATTTCTCTAACCTTAGCTTATTGTTGACTCCTGGATACCGGATTGCCGGGTTATTGTGTAGCTCATAACCCTTCTTGTAACCCTTCTATGGGATAATCATCTGCTTTCTTTCAAAGAACATTTAAAATTGTGTCTACAGTTCCTGACAGCATGTAGGAGCTATTGCTTTCGCTAAAGTAAACTTGTACTTGCCGTAGGTTAGGGTTACTAACCTTCAAGCTTTGCAACAGCATACTTAAAGTGTTTTTAGCTATTTTTTCGTATTTCGTTTGAATTGGTGATAACCCCTATCAGGTTTTTATTGCTGTGCACAAAGTCCAATGAAAGCATCAAACAAGCAGACCAGAAGTCCAAAAACCTTTAAAAAGGATATTGATTCAGAAATACAAGACAGAACAGACTAAGCATTATGGAGGTTAAAGACCTCCCCCTTCTTCTGGGCTACAGCACAAACATGAACAGCCCCGAAGAAGTGAATCTTTGACTCCTGAAATGTGTTGGCTGTTCGGTGTTGTTGTTGTTGTTTGCCAATCAATAGTGTTAATGAAAGTTTTTGGACTTCTGGACTGTTTGGTACTTTGTACACAGCAATAAAGACCAGACAAGGCTACAAAAACATGAACAGCCCTGAAGAAGGAGGAGATCCTAAAGGCCCTGAAATGTGTTGGATGTTCTGTGGTGTCTTTTTTAAATCAATACTATTATTAAAGGTTTTTGGGACCTTGTACATTTAAATCTTCAAATCTAGGCCCCTTGCTTGAGGGATATCTGTTTTTGTCGAGAGCTGCCTCACCAGAGCCACTGTGCCTTGTTACATTCTGACTGGTCTTCTGATTGAATCCAACACTTCATTTCTACTTGTACCAGATTTTGATGCTGTCTTTGTTGCTGCTGGGGAGACTCACCGCTCTCTATTTGTGCCAGTGACCTTTGGCACCAGGAATGCCTGCCACCCCTTTCCTGTAACAGTGTGTGGGGTTCCTCTCCCCCGCAGCTGCTGTTACAATAAGGATTGAATGAATAAACTACAAGTCAGGCATATACTTTCAATGCACTACAGTAGGAGTGCAGTAATCAGCACACTCACAATCCATTGACACTTCCTCCAGCTCTCCAACTGCAAACCGATACAGAAGCACGGGCAGAAAGCTGGAGGGAGAGTGTGCAGGAGCCTGATTTTGAACCCACCATCCACTGACTGCAGGTGTAATGCTTGGCAGGCTCTTGTGGGAAAAAAATAATGAATGCACATTTGTTTCCTGCAAAAAAATTTACATTTATTATGTTTTTCCTTAAAGGGGAACTTAGCCTTCAACAAAAGATTTATTTGAACTATGATTAAGGCCACTTAGGCTGAAACACTTAGGATTTGTTACAGTTTTGACAAGAGAGCCACCGAAGGACCCCAGAAGAGCAGGTTCGGGTCCACTGTGCAAAACGAGCTGCACAGTGGAGGTCAGTATGATATGTTTGTTATTTAAAAAAAAAAAAAAAAAAATGCGAACCTTTAGTGTCCCTTTAAGCCTGGTACACACTTAACAGTTTTTTTTTTTTTTTCATTTAACCCAGAGGGCTGAACAGAAAAAAAAAACAGAAAAAGAAGAGCTCAGGAGGATCCGCTGTACTAACATCTCTCCCTCTGAGCTAATGTGTTCCCCCCCCAAGAACACACCGGTCAGCCATTGGATTGGCAGACCTTTTTTGGTCATGCCGGCTGCCGTATACACATGCCAAATGTTGGTCGGTTTCTATTGAATCAGCTGATGCTGCCCAGCATTTGGCCTACGTGTATGGCCCTTTAAGACAGAAAGTGAAGAAAAATCTCTCCAGTGGGTCACAGATAGCAATAAAAGTACAGCAAAAATAAAAGCACCATGGGCTAGGTTTACCAGAGGACCGGTAGAACATAAGATGTAAGGTGAAGGTCCTGATAAAAATAAAAAATCAAGGATAATCATTATGGATGAGTGATGATGACGAATTGACATTTTCGGTGACTGTGAATCACTGAAGCAGAGACTCTCAATTTCACTCATTGATCTGCTTATGCAAAACTTGATTGAGAAAAGACACGATTTACTTTTTTTTCCTTAATTTAAACAGCGTGAGGTTTTCTTTTTTGTGTTTTTAGAGAAGTGTAGTTCATTTAGGCTAGATTTATAAGTTTTTTTGTGAGTATTGTTATGCCTTTTTACATGCATTGTCATCAGTCATGCACTGATTGCTGCCACTAATATAATCTATAACGTGCAGCCATACAACACACATCAACGTATCGCACAGATGTGGACTAGCAGCATTCAAAACCACGGCTGAACTGTGTGTTAAAACACATCGGTGTGAATAAGCCAAAAAACAACTTATGAATTTAAATTATGCCCAAACTCATACCCTGAAAATGAAGAGTGTATATACTTACATTTCCAGATGTCTGTGCTAAGAACGGGTCTCCCAAGCCACTGGAAAACTGACACTTGCAGGATTGTCAATCTCCTGGGTCCCCCGCAGCTCTCGCTGGTTCCCCCCCTTTGCCCTATATCCTGTAGTGATATGGAGGTCAGCCAGAAGAACCAAACCAGTGAGAGTTGCAGGGGCCCCAGGAGATCCACTCACTCAAGAGCGTCAGCTTCCCAGCAGACTTTAGGGAAGTAGTTCACAGGACTGAACTGGCTTTGAATTTGTGTTTTTTTACCCTTTTTCGTGTAATTATTCAGTATTGTTTATTTTGGTAACAACAGGTCCAGGATAGTTAAGTATAGTAACCCTTAAAAGCTATCTAAAGCCCACTGCATCCTTTAAGCTAAACTCCAGAAAATACACAAAAACTATTCTTGCAGTGGGTCCCCCACTGCACTGTAATGCCCCGTACACACGGTCAGATTTCCGACGGACAATGTGTGATAGGACCTTGTTGTTGGAAATTCCGACCGTGTGTAGGCTCCATCACACATTTTCCATCGGAATTTTTCGACACAAAAAGTTTGAGAGCTTGAAAATTTTCCGACAACAAAATCCGTTGTCGGAAATTCCGATCGTGTGTACACAAATCCGACGCACAAAGTGCCACGCATGCTCAGAATAAATTAAGAGAAGAAAGCTATTGGCTAGTGCTCTGTTTATAGTCCCGCGTTTAGAACAATCGGATTTTCCGACAACTTTGTGTGACCGTGTGTATGCAAGACAAGTTTGAGCCAACAACCGTCGGAAAAAATCCATGGATTTTGTTGTCGGAAAGTCCGATCAATGTTCGATCGTGTGTACAGGGCATTAGGGTAGAATGCAGGCTAGGACCTTGGGTAGAGAAATAACTTCTATTACTGTATACACCTTATTCTTTGTTCTGGCAGGTTTAAGAGGCTCACCTCTTCTCTCTGAGGCAAGAATTGAATGCAGGCTAGGTCTAGTGGTAGAGGAATAAGCTGTAATACTTACCTTATTCCTTACTTCGGCAGGCTTCGGACACTCACCTCCTCTCTCTGGGTTGTGGACGATCCCTTGCTGTCCTTATGTGTGTAGCCAAGTCCCGGGCCTCTCCAGGCCTAATGGTGACCTCCAGAATTAAGGACAGCCGACAGCCGACATCCTTCTGTATAAAGTGGGTTACGAACCATGGTGCGTGCAATGCAAGGTAGATTAATGGGCGTCAGACACTTCTTGAATGCAAAGAGATTTATTTTCTCTTAAACAGAACTGCTGGAGAGAGGGTAAGGGCTAGGACCCCTTTAGTAGTTGCAAAGTTAAATAGCAGACTCCGAGACTTCTATAGGTAAACAGCCATACAGGGAAAGGCACCCAGCTGGACACCACATCTGCATGTGTAGACACGCTGTCTCCTATGGCAACAATGTTGAACAGTTTCTAACAAAGGTTGTAATGAACTCTTTCACTTCCTCCACAATCTCCTTTTTAGATCTTCATTCAACTGAGCTCCCAGTCTATCACTTAGACCCACTGATCTACTGCCACTGCATCTCCTGAGCTCTTCCAATCTTCTCACTGAGTATCTTCTTCAAGCGTCAACCCCGCGTCCCTGCTGGGTCCCTAGCTTGGCACTCACAGATAATCTTCAAGCTTCACCTCACTGGCCTGCTTGGTCCCTGGCTTGGCACACAATAATGCTCTGCAAGCGTCACCTCCACTGGCTGGGTTCCTGGCTTGACCTTTGCTGAAGTTTCCCAATTCTTCACCGCCCCCGGTTGGTGAGAATGCCGCTCAGGTTCTTGCTTCAGCTACTCACAATGGTCCCTGGTAATAAGGTGGATGATTCCTTAGTGGCGACAGCTTCCCCTTAACCCCGACCACGACAGGTTCTCAGGCCGGTAGAACCATTATTTCTGGTTGGACTGCAAGTCGCAATCCCATCCCTACGCTGCTCTCTTGCTTCTGGATAGGCCCTCAGACAGCCTAGCAGCCAGATGTCCCCGGGATAGGCCTCAGGCTCTGGTCTAGCAGCCCGGGCAGCACAACACACATCCACCCAGACAGCCGTCCAGGTGGCACAGAACCCCGATCACCTGACTCCACCCAAATAAATAGGCTCTCAAAAGAGGCCAAGGGACCCAAGAAAATCCCTGCCCATTGGCTGAGACACCCCATTATTCCTAATCTGTCCTTGCAATGCCCTTGTCTTATCTAATGTTATCAGATACCTTGGCCAATTGACATCCTAGCAAATGGCCAAGGCAACTATCACTTGGCAGATAAATTTAAGAGCAACCCTGCCAGAACATCAGGGGGCTACATGTGCAATGCAGCGCTATTAGCACAGATGACGTCAGTATGCAACTGCTGGCTAGTGCACCATTGGGTAGAGATTTTGGGAGATTGGTTACAGTATAAGGTAAGTATTACGACTTCCTACTCTACTCCTAGACTTAACAAGCATTCAACCTTTGCAGTGCGAGAGGAGGGTCCCACTGCAAAGGTAGTATTTGTGCAAGTCTCGAAGCTCAGCTTTAAAAAAAAGCACCCAAAAACACCTTAAAGGCTAACTCCACTTTTTCAAAAAAGTAATAAATTCACCCAAAAATTTCTGTAAAAGAAAAAAATTATGCATTTGTTATTTTATTTGCATTGGAGCCTGCAAAGCATTGTATCCGCTATCTGTGTATAGCAGGTGAAATGCACAGGCTCCTGCAGACTCTTCTTCTTAGCTTCATTTCCATACTAAAGCCCCGTACACACAGGCAGAATGTTGGGAGACATTTGCCGGTACAAAAAATACCAGTCGACATTCTGCCCATGTGTATGTTGGTCAATCGGACGTGCATGCTGGAAAACCAGCAGTCGACCAATTCTGGATCAGCGCTCTCAGCCAATGGCAGAAAGTGCTGATCACTGAACTAACCTTGCATGGTTAGTACAGCGGCTCCCGACCGGAGCTGTCAGTTTTTTTCTGTGCAGAAAGAAAAATGTAGTGTGTACTAGGCATAAGATGGGGGGTGGAGGAAGTATCAATGGACTACCAGTGCGGTTATCACTGCATTTGTGTTCCACTGATAGCAAGCCCCTCTGTGGAGGTGGCAGATAGGACAAATCTGTGAATGAATGAATGAATGAATGACACGGTTGTGCAGGCACAGCCACCTAAATTTGAAAAAGTGACAGCAGCCATCAGGGAGAAAGTGTCCACGGACTCTGTAAGAGAGGGCGGATTGGGGGTGGGGGGTCAGCAGCTTGGCATCTTAAATATGGGTGTAACATAGTCCAATAAAAGGTGGACTTTTATTTTACCTTTAGACAAAAACCAGAAGGGAGAGGGTAGAGAACTCCTCCTTTATAGCATCCGGTGTTCTCTAATGGGCATTAATTGGCTATGAATCAGCCTCGCCCTGCCGAGATTGGGGTGTCTCCAAGAACTAAATTGATTATTAGAGACCCCCAGATTAGTTGTCCTCTGAATTGAAAATATAATAACAAAGGCAAATTTGTGAAATTCACACAGGGATTCTTCAAAGGGGACAAGTCGGTGGTAAAGCTATAAACCATTTATTGATTATCCTTTTAGAAAAAATGTCTTAGCCAAGATGATTAGCTCAAAACTTACAACAATTTAATAATGCAAAAATACAAAAAGCGTGTACCTCTAATTCCAATACATATTAAAAAGCCCTAGTGTCTTGGGGGGACAGCGGTGGCCACCGTTAACAAAATCCACCTTTCAAAAACCTCACTCTCACATACACACACGCACACACAGATCACAATCGATCGATCGATCAGATGTGATTGCTGGTATGTATATACTGAAGTACAAAAGAAAACACCGGTAAAGGTATTAAATAGACCTCATAGTCCATGTATAGAGTATTCAGAGTCATTTGTCTTCAGTGTAGATTTAAAAGGATGATTAGTGACTGGTGCTGTTGTGATGTGAGAGTTTCTTAAACATCCCGTTTAGCTAGCTTGTTGCAGAAACAACTTCCACGTGAGGAAATATACATGTGGAAAGTTCGTATATTAGTGACACATTGTAGCAACTTAAGTATAACAAAAATATTGCGTTGGTTAAATGTAACTGGTTTGATTAGCAGCAGTGAAGGGACATCATGCATCTCACCGTATCCTGAAGTTGAAAAGCAATTACCGCCGCCGGCATCTAGACTAGGGATGAGCTTCGTGTTCGAGTCGAACCCATGTTCGACTCGAACATCGGCTGTTCGGTCGTTCGCCGAATTGCGAACGATATGGGCCGTTCGCGCCAAATTCGTGTGGCGCGTCACGGCCCATAATTCACTGCGGCATCGCAGTGCATTGCTGGCTGATGATTGGCCAAGCATGCACTATGACCCGCATGCTTGGCCAATCACAGCGCCGTCAGTAGAGAGAGCTGTAATTGGCCAAAGCCAGGGTGGCTTTGGCCAATTATGGCTCAGGGGATTTAGTACACACCCCACACTATATAAGGCCGCCTGCACGGCGGCCCTGTGTAGTGTGTGTTCCGGTGTGCTGAGAGATAGAGAGAGAGAGAGACAGTGTCATTTGATTTGAGTTAGATAGATTAGGCAGAACAGTCAGTCAGTTAGCTGCACTTACAGTGTATTGTGTATATATATATGCATCCCAGGTGTTGCATATATATATATACACTGTATTCAGTTTAGCTAGATCCGTTCCTGTTATCTTCTATCTAGACTATTTACATTTAGTGCAGTGTGTCCTGCTCACAGTGTTCAGCTAGATCCGTTCCTGCTATTTACATTCAGTGCAGTGCGTCCTGCTCACAGTGTTCAGCTAGATCCGTTCCTGGTATTTACATTTAGTGCAGTGCGTCCTGCTCACAGTGTTCAGCTAGATCCGTTCCTGCTATTTACATTCAGTGCAGTGCGTCCTGCTCACAGTGTTCAGCTAGATCCGTTCCTGGTATTTACATTTAGTGCAGTGCGTCCTGCTCACAGTGTTCAGCTAGATCCGTTCCTGCTATTTACATTCAGTGCAGTGCGTCCTGCTCACAGTGTTCAGCTAGATCCGTTCCTGCTATTTACATTCAGTGCAGTGCGTCCTGCTCACAGTGTTCAGCTAGATCCGTTCCTGGTATTTACATTTAGTGCAGTGCGTCCTGCTCACAGTGTTCAGCTAGATCCGTTCCTGCTATTTACATTCAGTGCAGTGCGTCCTGCTCACAGTGTTCAGCTAGATCCGTTCCTGGTATTTACATTTAGTGCAGTGCGTCCTGCTCACAGTGTTCAGCTAGATCCGTTCCTGCTATTTACATTCAGTGCAGTGCGTCCTGCTCACAGTGTTCAGCTAGATCCGTTCCTGCTATTTACATTCAGTGCAGTGCGTCCTGCTCACAGTGTTCAGCTAGATCCGTTCCTGGTATTTACATTTAGTGCAGTGCGTCCTGCTCACAGTGTTCAGCTAGATCCGTTCCTGCTATTTACATTCAGTGCAGTGCGTCCTGCTCACAGTGTTCAGCTAGATCCGTTCCTGCTATTTACATTCAGTGCAGTGCGTCCTGCTCACAGTGTTCAGCTAGATCCGTTCCTGGTATTTACATTTAGTGCAGTGCGTCCTGCTCACAGTGTTCAGCTAGATCCGTTCCTGCTATTTACATTCAGTGCAGTGCGTCCTGCTCACAGTGTTCAGCTAGATCCGTTCCTGGTATTTACATTTAGTGCAGTGCGTCCTGCTCACAGTGTTCAGCTACATCCGTTCCTGCTATTTACATTCAGTGCAGTGCGTCCTGCTCACAGTGTTCAGCTAGATCCGTTCCTGCTATTTACATTCAGTGCAGTGCGTCCTGCTCACAGTGTTCAGCTAGATCCGTTCCTGCTATTTACATTCAGTGCAGTGCGTCCTGCTCACAGTGTTCAGCTAGATCCGTTCCTGGTATTTACATTTAGTGCAGTGCGTCCTGCTCACAGTGTTCAGCTACATCCGTTCCTGCTATTTACATTCAGTGCAGTGCGTCCTGCTCACAGTGTTCAGCTAGATCCGTTCCTGCTATTTACATTCAGTGCAGTGCGTCCTGCTCACAGTGTTCAGCTAGATCCGTTCCTGCTATTTACATTCAGTGCAGTGCGTCCTGCTCACAGTGTTCAGCTAGATCCGTTCCTGGTATTTACATTTAGTGCAGTGCGTCCTGCTCACAGTGTTCAGCTAGATCCGTTCCTGCTATTTACATTCAGTGCAGTGCGTCCTGCTCACAGTGTTCAGCTAGATCCGTTCCTGCTATATACATTTAGTGCAGTACGTCCTGCTCACAGTGTTCAGCTAGATCCGTTCCTGTTATCTTCCTACTGACAGGCAGGCTTGTCTGGTTACAGTATATAAAGCTACCTGAAGAAAATTACAGGTGTTCTTTTTGATCCTATTAGTACCACGGTCAGGCAGCTAGACTATTTACATTTAGTACAGTGTGTCCTGCTCACAGTGTTCAGCTAGATCCGTTCCTGTTATCTTCCTACTGACAGGCAGGCTTGTCTGGTTACAGTATATAAAGCTACCTTAAGAAAATTACAGGTGTTCTTTTTGATCCTATTAGTACCACGGTCAGGCAGCTAGACTATTTACATTTAGTACAGTGCGTCCTGCTCACAGTGTTCAGCTAGATCCGTTCTTGCTATTTACATTCAGTGCAGTGCGTCCTGCTCACAGTGTTCAGCTAGATCCGTTCCTGGTATTTACATTTAGTGCAGTGCGTCCTGCTCACAGTGTTCAGCTAGATCCGTTCCTGCTATTTACATTCAGTGCAGTGCGTCCTGCTCACAGTGTTCAGCTAGATCCGTTCCTGCTATATACATTTAGTGCAGTACGTCCTGCTCACAGTGTTCAGCTAGATCCGTTCCTGTTCTCTTCCTACTGACAGGCAGGCTTGTCTGGTTACAGTATATAAAGCTACCTTAAGAAAATTACAGGTGTTCTTTTTGATCCTATTAGTACCACGGTCAGGCAGCTAGACTATTTACATTTAGTACAGTGTGTCCTGCTCACAGTGTTCAGCTAGATCCGTTCCTGTTATCTTCCTACTGACAGGCAGGCTTGTCTGGTTACAGTATATAAAGCTACCTTAAGAAAATTACAGGTGTTCTTTTTGATCCTATTAGTACCACGGTCAGGCAGCTAGACTATTTACATTTAGTACAGTGCGTCCTGCTCACAGTGTTCAGCTAGATCCGTTCCTGTTATCTTCCTACTGACAGGCAGGCTTGTCTGGTTACAGTATATAAAGCTACCTGAAGAAAATTACAGGTGTTCTTTTTGATCCTATTAGTACCACGGTCAGGCAGCTAGACTATTTACATTTAGTACAGTGTGTCCTGCTCACAGTGTTCAGCTAGATCCGTTCCTGTTATCTTCCTACTGACAGGCAGGCTTGTCTGGTTACAGTATATAAAGCTACCTTAAGAAAATTACAGGTGTTCTTTTTGATCCTATTAGTACCACGGTCAGGCAGCTAGACTATTTACATTTAGTACAGTGCGTCCTGCTCACAGTGTTCAGCTAGATCCGTTCTTGCTATTTACATTCAGTGCAGTGCGTCCTGCTCACAGTGTTCAGCTAGATCCGTTCCTGGTATTTACATTTAGTGCAGTGCGTCCTGCTCACAGTGTTCAGCTAGATCCGTTCCTGCTATTTACATTCAGTGCAGTGCGTCCTGCTCACAGTGTTCAGCTAGATCCGTTCCTGCTATATACATTTAGTGCAGTACGTCCTGCTCACAGTGTTCAGCTAGATCCGTTCCTGTTATCTTCCTACTGACAGGCAGGCTTGTCTGGTTACAGTATATAAAGCTACCTTAAGAAAATTACAGGTGTTCTTTTTGATCCTATTAGTACCACGGTCAGGCAGCTAGACTATTTACATTTAGTACAGTGTGTCCTGCTCACAGTGTTCAGCTAGATCCGTTCCTGTTATCTTCCTACTGACAGGCAGGCTTGTCTGGTTACAGTATATAAAGCTACCTTAAGAAAATTACAGGTGTTCTTTTTGATCCTATTAGTACCACGGTCAGGCAGCTAGACTATTTACATTTAGTACAGTGCGTCCTGCTCACAGTGTTCAGCTAGATCCGTTCCTGTTATCTTCCTACTGACAGGCAGGCTTGTCTGGTTACAGTATATAAAGCTACCTTAAGAAAATTACAGGTGTTCTATCCCAGCTTAGTGCAGCTATAGGCCATTAGTATGTCTGGAAGGCCAAGAAGGAGAGGCAGACAGTCACAAGCCAATAAGAGAGGGCAAGCAGGCTCTGTGTCTAGTGCTGGTCGTGGAGACGGTGCATCCTCATCAGCACGTGGCCATGGGACACGCTTGGCCTTTTTTTCGGCAGCTGGCCGTGTTGAGCCGCAACATGCGGAAGACTTGGTCGAGTGGATGACCAAGCCGTCCTCATCCTCCTCATCCTCTCTCACCCATGCCCAGGGTGCTTTGTCTGGCAAAGCAGCGGCCTCTTCCCTCAGCTCAATGTCATCAGTGACTCCTTCCCTAGCTCCACCATGTCCTCATGAGGATTCCCTCGAACTGTTTGACCACAGTGTTGGGTACATGCTCCAGGAGGATGCCCAGCGTTTGGAAGGCTCTGATGATGATACTGAGCTCAATGAAGGCAGTAACATGAGCACGGACAGAGGGGGTGCCCAAGAAGGACAGCAATCTGGCAGTCATGCTCCCCCTGCTGCAGCATACTGCCAGGTTTGCTCCAGTGATGAGGAGGGAGGGGATGATGAGGTCACTGACTCAACGTGGGTGCCTGATAGGAGAGAGGAGGAGGAGGAGGAGGAGGTGGCACATCACCAACTAGGCAGGATGCCCTCCAGGGGCCAGCCTAAGGGCAGCACATTGACTGCATCACACCCCAAAGCTCCACATGTGCAGGGCGCTGCAGTCTCTGCGCGTTATTCAAAAAGTTCTTTGGTGTGGGCCTTTTTTGAGACGAGTGCATCAGATCGCACCGCTGCTATTTGCAACATATGTCTCAAGCGTATCTCGCGTGGCCAAAACATCTCCCGCTTGGGTACCACATGCTTGACCAGACATATGTTGACCTGCCATGCAGTTCGTTGGCAAGCGTATCTAAAAGACCCACACCAAAGAACAAAGACGATCTCTCCTTGCTCCTCATCAGCTGAGATTTCCAACCCCACTAGACCTTCAGTCCTCTCTGAGACCTGCAGTGAGAGGAATGAAGGTGTAGAATTAGGTGTGTCACAGCCAAGTACTTGTGGGCAATCTGCTTTTGGTACACCAACGTCAGATTGTACCAGGCAAATTTCCCTGCCCCAGCTGCTGCACCGCCGAAAGAAGTTTGCTCCCAGCCATCCACATGCCCAGCGGTTGAATGCTAGCTTGGCAAAATTGCTAGCACTTCAACTGCTGCCTTTTCAGTTGGTAGACTCTGCCCCCTTCCGTGAGTTTGTGGAATGTGCGGTTCCTCAGTGGCAGGTACCCAAACGCCACTTTTTCTCACGGAAGGCGATTCCGGCTCTCTACCGGCATGTGGAAGGCAATGTCCATGCCTCGCTGGACAGGGCGGTCAGCGGTAAGGTGCATATTACCGCTGACTCATGGTCCAGCAGGCATGGACAGGGACGTTACTTAAGTTTCACGGCGCATTGGGTGACTCTGCTGGCAGCTGGGAAGGATGCAGGACAAGGTGCAGTAGTGTTGGAGGTTGTTCCGCCACCACGCCTCCAAAATGCTGATTGTGACACACCTCTCTCCTCCACCCCCTCCTCTTCTTCTTCCTCCATGGCCTCTTCCTCGGAACCAGCGGTGCTCCGTAGGCGTTCAAGGGGCTACGCAAGTACGCAGGCCAAAAGATGCCATGCGGTGCTTGAGCTGGTGTGCTTGGGGGACAGGAGCCACACTGGGGCAGAGGTTCTGTCAGCTCTGCAGGGGCAGGTTCAGAGGTGGTTGACGCCACGCCAACTTAAGGCAGGAATGGTGGTTTGCGACAATGGCACCAACCTCCTCTCTGCCCTCCGACAGGGACAACTGACCCATGTGCCCTGTTTGGCTCACGTCCTTAACTTGGTGGTGCAGCGGTTCTTGGGCAGGTACCCGGGCTTACAGGATGTCCTGAGGCAGGCCAGGAAAGTCTCTGTGCATTTCCGCCGGTCATATAATGCCAGTGCTCGGCTGACGGACCTCCAAAAGGAGTTTAACCTGCCCAAGAACCGCCTAATCTGTGACATGCCCACCAGGTGGAACTCGACGTTGGCCATGCTGCAGCGGCTGCACACGCAGCAGAGGGCCATCAATGAGTACCTGTGCGACTATGGCACCAGGACAGGGTCAGGGGACCTTGGTTTTTTTTCCCCACGCCAGTGGGCCATGATCAGGGATGCATGCACTGTCCTGTCACCATTCGAGGAGGCCACGAGGATGGTGAGCACTGACAGTGCATGCATCAGTGACACTGTCCCCCTTGTCCACCTGTTGGAGCACACGCTGCGTGGAATAATGGACAGGGCACTTGAGGCAGAACAGAGGCAGGAAGAGGAGGACTTCCTTAGCTCTCAAGGCCCCCTTTATCCAGACAGTGTTCCTGCGTGCCCGCCGATCACACAGGAAGAGGACGAGGAGGAGGAGGAGGAGGAGGAGGAAGATTGTGTCAGTATGGAGGTGGAGCCTGGCACTCAGCATCAGCAGTCTTTAAGGGATTAGTCCCAAGGAACACATGGACTTGTACGTGGCTGGGAGGAGGTGGCTGCGGACGTTGTTGTCCTTAGTGACCCAGAGGACTCCGGACCGAATGCCTCAGCAAACCTACGCTGCATGGCCTCCCTGATCCTGCAAAGCCTGCGTAAGGATCCTCGTATTCGTGGTATCAAGGAGAAGGACCAATACTGGCTGGCAACCCTCCTTGATCCACGTTACAAGGGTAAGGTTGCGGACCTTATCTTGCCATCGCAGAGGGAGCAGAGGATGAAACATCTTCGGGAGGCCTTGCAGAAAGGTCTGTGCAACGCGTTCCCAGAGACTGGGAGGTTACAAACTCCTGTTTCTGGACAACGTGTTGCTGAGGCTTCGGTCAGTCAAAGAAGGAGCGGTGGAGAAGGTGGCCGTCTGACCGATGCGTTCAGACAATTTTTTGGTCCGCAGCCCCAAGGTATGATCGGTTCCAGCAACCATCGCCAGCGTCTGTTTTACATGGTGCAGGAATACCTAGGGGCAAGATCAGACTTGGACACCTTTCCCACCGAAAATCCTCTGGGTTACTGGGTCTTGAGGATGGATCACTGGCCAGAGCTTGCACAGTATGCAATTGAGCTACTGGCCTGTCCTGCATCCAGCGTTCTTTCGGAACGCACATTCAGTGCTGCTGGAGGCGTGGTAACCGATCACAGGGTGCGTCTGTCCACCGACTCGGTCGATCGGCTGACCTTCATAAAAATGAATCAGTCTTGGATCACCACCAGCTACCAAGCACCTGATGCAGATGTAACCGAATAATTTTTTTTGAAATCTCAGATCCCTTCAAAGACTGCCTATGCTGATGCTGAGTGACTATCCCTGAGTAATTATCCTCTTCCTCCTCAATCATCACGCTGATAGCTTGTAAGAACATTTTTGGTTCTGGGCGCCACCATCAGTGCCTAAGGCACAATTTTTCAGCCCCTGTTTAACAGGGGCGTGTAATTACAATTTTTGATGTAATACTTTGCAGCAGGGCTCGTTCCTGCATTCCAACTAGAGTGTCTGTGAGGGGTTGCAGTGTTGTGGCATCAGCACCAGTGCCTAAGACCCAATTTTTCAGCCCCTGTCTAACAGGGGCGTGTAATTACAATTTTTGATGCAATACTTTGCAGCAGGGCTTGTTCCTGCGTTTCAACTAGAGTGTCTGTGAGGGGTTGCAGTGTTGTGGCACCAGCACCAGTGCCTAAGACCCAATTTTTCTGCCCCTGTCTAACAGGGGCGTGTAATTACAATTTTTGATGCAATACTTTGCAGCAGGGCTCGTTCCTGCGTTCCAACTAGAGTGTCTGTGAGGGGTTGCAGTGTTGTGGCACCAGCACCAGTGCCTAAGACCCAATTTTTCAGCCCCTGTCTAACACGGGCGTGTAATTACAATTTTTGATGCAATACTTTGCAGCAGGGCTTGTTCCTGCGTTTCAACTAGAGTGTCTGTGAGGGGTTGCAGTGTTGTGGCACCAGCACCAGTGCCTAAGACCCAATTTTTCTGCCCCTGTCTAACAGGGGCGTGTAATTACAATTTTTGATGCAATACTTTGCAGCAGGGCTCGTTCCTGCGTTCCAACTAGAGTGTCTGTGAGGGGTTGCAGTGTTGTGGCACCAGCACCAGTGCCTAAGGCCCAATTTTTCTGCCCCTGTCTAACAGGGGCGTGTAATTACAATTTTTGATGCAATACTTTGCAGCAGGGCTCGTTCCTGCGTTCCAACTAGAGTGTCTGTGAGGGGTTGCAGTGTTGTGGCACCAGCACCAGTGCCTAAGGCCTAATTTTTCAGCTCCTGTTCAACAGGGGCATGTAATTACAATTCTTGATCTAATATTTCACAGCAGGGCCCTGTGAGGGCTTACAGTGTTTTGGCCACAGCAACACCTAAGGCCCAAATTTCTGCTGAGTATATAGGGCAGGACCCTACTTTCAAACATCTAACTTACAAACGACTCCTACTTGCAAACGGAAGGAGACAACAGGAAGTGAGATGAAATCTACCCCTAAGGAAGGGAAATTCTCTCCTGTAAGAGTTAATATGGGAAAACAATTTCTCCTTTCCACTGATGCTTTCCAATCCTTGTTCCACAAAAAAACCCAAATTTTCAAAAAACATTTTTCATTGGGACAAAAAAGTGAGGTGAAATCTTCTGAAGAGGAGGAAAGACGCAAAACAAATGTCACAGGGGTGATAACCCTTCCCTATGTTTTCCAAAAAGCTTAGAAAAGATTTTTTGGCTGGAGCTAAACACATTAAAAATGTTCAAAATTACAAACAGATTCTACTTAACAACAAACCTACAGTCCCTGTCTTGTTTGCACCGCCTGAATACTGCTGTTCAGAGTATATAGGGACCTTTCCTTATTTTAATTTGGGTGCGGGGTTCCCCTTAATATCCATACAAGACCCAAAGGGCCTGGTAATGGACTGGGGGGTACCCATGCCGTTTGTCTCACTGATTTTCATCCATATTGCCATGACCCGACATGACATTAAACCCGCAAGCAGTTTTAAATGAGATTTTTTCCTTTAAAAATGACATTTGGTGCAGGGACTGTTCTAAACATGGGAAACACGCGTCACTTTACAGGCATACTATAGACACCCCCCAGGTACGATATTTAAAGGAATATTTCACTTTTTTTTTTTTTACTTTAAGCATCATTAAAATCACTGCTCCCGAAAAAACGGCCGTTTTTAAAAGTTTTTTTTGCATTGATACATGTCCCCTGGGGTAGGACCCGGGTCCCCAAACCCTTTTTAGGACAATACCATGCAAATTAGCCTTTAAAATGAGCACTTTTGATTTCGAACGTTCGAGTCCCATAGACGTCAATGGGGTTCTAACGTTCGTGCGAACTTGCGGTCCGTTCGCGGGTTCTGGTGCGAACCGAACCGGGGGGTGTTCGGCTCATCCCTAATCTAGACAGGATCATCGTGATCCATTGTTTTTCGTCACAGCCGCTGCAGGGGATCCACAAGTGGTGGGTGCATTAGTCAGCCATTCCAGGAGATCTTGGTCTCAGTAAAGCTGCATTTTTATCTTCCACAGTAGTAGCTGCAACAGTCAGTCTCTGATATTCATTATCAGACCGAGGGGATTAAAGTAAGGAGGGAGAAGAGAGGAGCCGTATAAGGCTGTATGAACGGATGGCCATCCCGGTGTCCTCACGGTTACCATATAGACCTGATGCTTACACGTTTCGTTTTGTAACAAACTTCTTCAGAGCCTTACCTTACCCATTGACTCATTTCAATTCGATTTGCCAAAATGGTGACATTTTGCAAAAATCTCCCAAGGCTCTCAGTTTCGCTCCTCCTACTGTATATACTGTATTTATTGGTGTATAACACACACTTTTTCACCCTGAAAATAATGTGCAAATAGTGTGTGCGTGTTATACGCCAATACTTCAATGTTAGCTGCCTCGGAGGGGACAGGGAGGGGGGTGTGACGAGCGCCGTCAGATTACATAGAGTGAGAATCTCCTGTTTACTTGGCGGCCTCTGTAATAGGAAGTCCCGTCTCCTGGGCCGCCACTGGACCACTGTTCTGTCTATCATAGGAGATTCTCACTGTATGTAATCTATTGGCGCTCGTGCCGCCCTCCTCCCTGTCTCCTCTAGGCTGCAGATGGGCATTGATTAGGCTGCACTGATGGCAATGGTGAGGCTGCTGCATTGATGGCAATCAGGGTTGCCAACTGCCAGTAAATTTACTGACAGTTTGTAAAAATCAGTGATTTTTTTACAACAGCCAGTAAATATCAGGGGCTGATAATTTCATTCTGTGTTGACTTTTTAAGTGTAAATCAAGCAAATTACTTTGCTATAGGTATTGTCAGTGTTTCCATATCATGTTTATACTGTTCAAATATTCACTGTGTTAGTTTTCAATAGGAGTTCTGTAATTTCTCAGGTGGCCAGTAAAAAATGTGCTCCGCCAGTAAATTTTCCATGTTTTGTCAGTAAAAAATGCTCCGGGAGGTTGGCAACCCTGATGGCAATGGTGAGGCTGCAGCATTGATGGCAATGGTGAGGCTGCTGCATTGATGGCAATGGTGAGGCTGCAGCATTGATGGCAATGGTGAGGCTTCTGCATTGATGGCGACGGTGAGGCTGCTGCATTGATGGCAATGGTGAGGCTGCTGCATGATGGCACTTGTGAGGTTGCTGCATTGATGGCAATGGAGAGGCTGCTGCATTGATGGCAATGGTGAGGCTGCATTGATGGCACTTGTGAGGTTGCCAATGGGCATTGATCAGGCTGCATTGATGGCAATGGTGAGGCTGCAGATGGGCATTGATGGCAATGGTGAGGCTGCAGATGGGCACTGACCCTTATTTTGCTTCAAAGTTCCTTATTTAAAATTTAAGTTTTTTTCCTGAAACTTCCCTCTTAAAATGAATGTGCGTGTTATATGCCGATAAATACGGTATTTATTATCAGATGGGAAAGCCAGAACAATATGCTATAAAACAGGAGTGTTTATTGTTCATAGTCATCCCTGATAATACCGTGGTTCTCGTTTATCAAGGCGTCTAAAGGAAACCTTATTAGACAGACAATCTTGCTTGAAGCAACCTCTCGGAATCTCCCTTCCCCCTCCCAGGGAGTTGATTGGCTTCCAGGGACAACACAGACAATTTTACATCAGACAATGTGATAAATGAGGCTTGGCGGTTTGCTTATAAAGGTCAGTGAACTACTTGTTTCTTATTTCAGCATATTTGGTCCAATATAGCTGCAAATGCTTACTCACTTTAACAGTGGCAGTTGACATGGAAAGGTGCTAATTGGGAAGGGGGAGCAGTGAAAAGGTTGGTGAAAAAAAAATCTGAAATGGAGCAAAAAATTTAGAAAAAACAAAATAGAGGAAAAAGAATTTCTTCCACTTCTCTCCATTGACAGTAATAGATTTTTTCAGGCTTAAGCTGGTGTAAGTTCAAGCTGAAATTTTAATGAACGGGTAGGGTATATTTTCCCCCCCAAATTACCTAGAAAATATATTTCACAAGATGAATTTCATCATCTCTGCATTATGGTGAAAATGACGAAAAAGATTGCCGGGCAGCTGTAGAAATGGAAGAAGCTCTGTCTGTTTTGACCTTTTATAAATTGGCCTTTTAATGTCATTGCTGCAGCCTCGGCACGATGACATCACAATGCTTGCTGTGATAACATCACATTGTCCATTCTTCTGCATGCTGAGATTTCCACTGACCCCCATACATAAGGGTCAGCTCACTAAAGCATAATACAAGATGGATTTTTATTACCATGGATTATTTGCTACTTATTTTTTTTTTTTAATTATGTTTTTATATTACTAATGATTTTATGGCACCAATCAGCTGAATTCACTCCATGCATAATATATTATTGATTTTGGTGGTATTTGTTATGTAGAGATCAATTTACAAAGACTTTTGCATGGCTTATGCTGCGTACACACGAGCGGACTTTACGGCAGACTTTGCCCGGCGGACGGGTTTTCGTCGGACAATTCGATCGTGTGTGGGATCCAGCGGACTTTGTTTTCTCAAAAGTTGGACGGACTTAGATTTGAAACATGTTTCAAATCTATCCGACGGACTCGAGTCCGGTCGAAAAGTCCGCTCGTCTGTATGCTAGTCCGACGGACAAAAAAGCCACGCTAGGGCAGCTATTGGCTACTGGCTATAAACTTCCTTATTTTAGTCCGGTCGTACGTCATCACGTACGAATTCGACGGACTTTGGTTGATTGTGTGTAGGCAAGTCCGTTCATTCAGAAAGTCCGTCGTAAAGTCTGTTGAAAAGTCCGCCGGGCAAAGTCTGCCCTAAAGTCCGCTCGTGTGTACGCGGCATCAGTCTCTCTTTTCCATCTGTGGAAGGACACTTGAGGTGATGAGTGTAGTTTTTACTTTTCTCTACCAGAATAGAGCACCAAGTGGGAATAGATGAAGCAGCATTTCCGCGGAAAAGAGATTTGACCCTGACTAGTCTCTGAACATTGCCTGACTTGAACCCGGATTGCCATTGGACCACTCTGCCTGTCTGCCAACCCCAAGAACCTGTTTGCTATGCTTAGCTTGACCCATCAAATGTCCATACTGAAGAATAAGAATAGGGAAGGTGGAAATGTGAGGGCATTTGCTGAGGCTGACCAATACACATAACCACCTAAGGTGAATGAATGGACTATCTCAGTACTGATACAATGACGCAATTATTAAGATAAAATTTGAAATTCTCCTATCCATAACTATGTTCTTAGTATGGTGAGTTATTTACCCAATATAAGTCACTGTGTGTGGTGTGGTGTTATCTACCTTCTATGGTTCTACCAACTTCCCTTGGTCCCCTGGCTCTTCCCAAACCTTTCATGGTTCTATCAACCTCCCTTTGTCCCCTGGCTCTTCCCAACCCCCCCCTTTCTCTTCCTCCCTCCTCCTGTATCCCCCCCCCACCTTATCCCCCTTCCCTTCCCCCCTTTCTCCCCCCCGTCATTCCTCCCTTACCCCTGTTACACCCTGCCTTTCCTTCTTATTCCCCTGTTTCTCTCCCTCACCCCCTGTCCTCCTCCCCTTTCTTTTTGCCCTTCACTCCCTTCCCCCCCCTTCAGGGTCTTTTCCCCTTTCCCCTGCCCCCTTTCTCCCCTTCCCCGCCCATTTGCCCCCCCCTCCCCCTTCTCCTTTCCCGCGTCTCCTCCCTCCCTACACCCCCCCCTTTCCCCCCTCTTCCCCCCCCCCTTTGTCTCCCCCCTCTTTCCCTGT
Source organism: Lithobates clamitans (assembly GCA_037952925.1). Taxonomy (NCBI): domain Eukaryota; kingdom Metazoa; phylum Chordata; class Amphibia; order Anura; family Ranidae; genus Lithobates; species Lithobates clamitans. Next base: position 1,180,797 of record JBBGZY010001921.1, on the reverse strand, counting down.
TGGTTTCCCCCCCCTCCTTTCTTCCCCTCTCCTTTTCCTTCCCCTTCCTCTCTCAACCCCCCCCCCCCCTTTCCATCACACATGGGTACTATTCCGGTTCTTTTACCACTCCACCCTACCATTCTTTACATTCAACTCGTTTAACATAAATATTGACTCTATCATCATTACCTCTTAAACAGAGATGGTCACTTATTAATCCCCCTTGTCCGCCGTGGGGGGAAGTTGTGGGATCCTGTCGCTAGCCATTCTGGTCCATTTGGGTGAGCAAGCCTTGCTACATTAATACTGATTGTAATATATATTATGCTTTGTTACCACTGTATTCTTAATGTATTATTTTCATTGTAGACCTTCTATCCTCCTGAAGAAGCGGTTACACCGCGAAACCAGTAGAGGAATATTCTATACCCTCCAATAGTTAGTTACATGTGGTGTAGATATATTTATGTATACTTTTTAGATGTTGTTACAGAATAAAATTAAAATTTTATCTTAATAATTGCGTCATTGTATCTGTACCGAGATAGTCCATTCAATCACCTTAGGTGGTTATGTGTATTGGTCAGCCTCAGCAACTGCCCTCACATTTCCACCTTCCCTATTCTTATATGTCAACTTGGATGATGGTACCTTTATACTGTATACTATCGAATATTATGTGAGGCTATACTCAAAATCCGAAATGTCCATACTGGGAGAAACTTTTAATTGCAAAAGGAAAGGGAGAAACCAGCAAGGCTGACTTCAGCGCCATTTTCATTTGTTTCCAATTTATGGATCTTCAATGATGTGTGCATCTATTGCCTCGTACACACGATCGGATTGTATGCCAACAAAAACCGTGGAATTTTGTCTGAAGGGTGTTGGCTCAAATTTGTCTTGCATACACACGGTCACACAAATGTTGGCCAACAATTATGAACTTAGTGACGTACTAGACGTACTACGTGGTTTTTCAGCTCTTTAGCGCCACCCTTTGGGCTCCTTCTGCTAATTTCGTGTTAGTAAAAGTTTGGTGAGTGTTGATTCGTGCTTTTCTTTTTGAGTTTTTCATTTAGCGCTTTTCAGTTCGTTTCTGAGCGGCCGTTCGTCAACCAGACATGTTGCGGAATCAGAGGAGATAACGTACTATTTATTATTGGCCTTGGAGTTATTGATTTGACATTATTTTTTTGGGTTGAATAATGATTTGATTTGGAATATTTTCTATATTTTTGGATGCATAGAATGCACCTTTTGGTTAAGTTCTATTGGCAGATAGCGTGTCTAATTTTTATTGTTTTTTTATGCACAAATTCATAATTTGCCACGTCACGAATGTTAATTCTCCATTACAGACGCTAGTTTACAAGACCGACCACTTCTACTTCCGAGCATGCGTGTTTGTACTTTGGACTTTTGTCCGACCGACTTGTGTACACACGATCGGAAAAATCCGACAACACACATTTGTTGGCGGAAAATTTGAAAACATGCTAGCCAACATTTGTTGGCGGAAAGTCTGACAACAATTGTCCGATGGAACATACACACAGTCATATTTTCCACCAACAGCCTGACATCCAACATTTTTCCCGTCGGAAAGTCCGATTGTGTGTACGTGGTATTAGTCTTACTGGACTCCTATAACATAGAGTCTAGCTATCCAGTAAGGGCACATCTTTTATTTTTCACGGTGGAAGGTGCACTTTGGGTGTTTCTGTCATCTATCACCCCAAGAGACACGATTTCAAGGATTTCTTCATGTTTGGACACTTTATGGACTAATCACCATTATTTAGTTAATATATTGTTTACAAGTTATTAGCGTGGCAATCTTTTGTTTTTTACGCTTTTACACAAAGTGTTCTGTTGTGTGATTGCCAGCTGCTTTTTTGAATATTTATCGCCACTCTTCACCTGTTACTACATCTTACTACATCTACCACATACCACCTAAAATTAGAACTGCACCTTTTCCCCCAATGCAACACATGCGCAAAATATTTGTGAATTTTGATGCACTACAACACAGGTGTGTAATGAGCTGGTTTCACGGGTTGGGGTGCCATTTAGAATCAATGGCAGTGTGGCACGTGCCTTGCAGTATTGCACAATAAAACCTTTGTTTAAGTGTGCATACCACAATGCAAAGGTTGGAAACTGGCTACACAGCTCAACTCCGAGAATTTTACTAACTACCTTTGCAGTGGGGCTCCCTCGAACTGCAGGGGTTAAATGTTCATTAAAGCCAAGTACACACGGGCGTGTGGGGTGGCATTGTCCCGTTCAATAGAAACCGGCTGTTTAGTCGGCTTCTGTCGAAGGGGCATGACCAAAAAAGGTCCAGCCAATGGCTGAGAGCGCTAACCGGAGTGTTCTGGCAGTGGGGCTATCCCCCTATCAGAACACAATACCTCAGCAGGGGAAATTGCTGTACTAACATAGGATTGTTAGTACAGCGGCCCCGACCTGAGCTGTCAGTGGTATGTACTAGGATTAACTCTAGAGTAACATCTCTAAAATTCGCCCCTTTTTAACAAATGAAACCACCAAGCTCCTCATTCACTCCCTTGTTATCTCTCGCCTTGACTCCCTTCTCATTGGTCTGCCCCTCTATAGACTATCCCCTCTTCAGTCTATCATGAATGCTGCTGCCAGACTTATCCACCTTACCAACCGCTCAGTGTCTGCCAACCCTCTCCTCCAATCCCTACACTGGCCCCCAATCACCCAGCAAATTAAATTCAAAATACTAACCACAACATACAAAGCCATTCACAACTCTGCCAAGAGCTACATCACCAACTTGTCTCCAAATATCACCCAAATCGTCCTCTCCGCTCTTCTCAAGACCTCCTGCTTTCAAGCTCTCTCATCTCCTCCTCCCATGCTCATCTCCAGGATTTCTCCAGAGCCTCTCCCATCCTCTGGAACTCGCTACCTCCATCTATCCGGCTATCCCCTACTCTTGCTACCTTCAGGCGATCCCTGAAAACTCATCTCTTCAGGAAAGCCTATCATGTCTCCAACTAATCTCCTACCACTTCCATCAGCTCATTCCCCACAGTTACAACCTTTTGTACCACCTGCCCCACCCTATTAGATTGTAAGCTCTTCTGAGCAGGGCCCTTTTAATCCTCTTGTATTTTATTGTATTATAACTGTATTGTCTCCTATTGTAAAGCGCTGCGTAAACTGTTGGCGCAATATAAATCCTGTATAATAATAATAATAATAGAGGATGAGTACTGAGGTATAATCCTTACCTCACTCCGGCAGGCTTCCTCCATTTGTGTGACTGGTCTCTCTGAGTCTCTTCTATACAGCGCTTTGGGTCACAATCGCTTCATGACATGCATCATTAAAGCGGACCTTCAGTCATTTTTTCAACTTTCCATCTATTAAATCTTCTGCCCTTGTTGTTTTAACTTTGGTTAGTAAAACATTTTTTTTCTGCCAGTAAATACCTTACACAGCCCACTTCCTGTTTCTTGTCTGGTCATTGGCCTAGGCTTATGACATCATGCACAGCTCTCTCACTCTTGTGGGAATTTGCCTGGAAGGGAGGGGGGATGAGTCATAAGAGGGCCAATCAGAGCTGCAGAGCTGAATGTGTGCCTCTGTTTGTCTGTGTAAATCCAGGAAGTGAACAGGCAGCAGCTTCAGCTGCCCACAGTTAAAATGGATGTTGCCAGACTCAGCGGAGGGAGATTTCTGCAGCATATTTGGCAAGTACAGAATCATAGTATATATAAAATAATATGCAAAGTGGTTGGAGGGAAGCTACAGAATGGCAAGGATGTTTTAACTACAAATTATGTTAGCAGACTACAGTTCCTCTTTAAGTGCAATGCAGAGCCAATGGCCCTGCGTTGTATGTGAGGAGGGTGAAGGGACCACTCACAAGGTGGAGTGGAGGAAAGCACCAGAGCCTGCTGGAGTGAGGAGTAAGGTAAGTATTACACCTCGCTCCTCATCCCCTAGCCTTAACAAGCATTTAACCCTTGCAGCGCAAGGGAAGGTCAGTGGCCAATGCAAGGGTAGTTTTTTTTTTGTTTGTAATACTTGTAGGCAACCTTTAAACACACTGTATATTCTGTATATTTTAACATCCATTTATCCCTATGATAAATGCATCTGGATCTGAACCGATTCTGGATAGGTAAAGTGCAGCAGGCAAGGATTTTATAAAAATGCAAAAAACACAAAGGCAAAATTATACCATTTAAAATGATAGCAAACATTCTTTGCTTTAGCAACAGTTTATACCACACCAAAATCAGAGGTCAAAATAGGCCTTAACAAGCCTCTACATTACAGTAAAGTCAACTAATAGGGAGGGGCTCCAAGTCTTGCAAGGGGCAAGAAAATTCTTATTTATTAATTAAAGCGTATTTAAACCCAAACAATGAACTTCTCTTAACTGGGATGGTAAATATTCCATTTAAACTATTTTGTTATATCTGATTGAAAAGTGCAAGAAAATGTCTATTGATTAGGGGAGCAACGGATCAAAAAACTCACGGTTCGGATCGTTCCTCGGATCAGAAGTCACGGTTTGGATCATTTTCGGATGAACAAAAAAAAAATCTCCCCCACTGTAATATCCACAATCTCCCTATTGGCAGGGTGTGGCAGAGTATTGGCGGGTATATTGGCAGGGTATTGGCAGACTATTGGCAGGGTATGGCAGAGTATTGGCAGGGTATGGCAGGGTATGGCAGAGTATTGCAGAGTATTGGCAGGGTATGGAAGAGTATTGTCAGGGCATTGCAGGGTATTGTCAGGGCATTGCGGAGTATTGTCAGGGCATTGCAGCAGGGTATTGCAGAGTATTGGCAGAGTATTGGCAGGGCATTGCAGAGTATTGGCAGGGCATTGCAGAGTATTGGCAGGGCATTGCAGAGTATTGGCAGAGCATTGCAGAGTATTGGCAGGGCATTGCAGAGTATTGGCAGAGCATTGCAGAGTATTGGCAGGGCATTGCAGAATATTGGCACTGCTGCCATCCGATCTCTCCCCTCCACTGTACAGATCAGTACACAGAGGGGAGAGAGGAACCGGCGTCATGACATGACGCCGGTTTGTTACAAGTGATAGCTCCGTCATTTGACGGAGCGATCACGTGCTAAACGGCCGCCAGGTGTACCAAGATGGCCGCCGCTCCGGAGCTAGGCCTAAGCAGCGGGCTTTCCTATGGGCGAGGCCACAGAGCGCTCCGCGGATCGCGGGTGTCCCGTACGGATCAACCTCCGCGGATCGGATCACGGATCGATGACAATCCGTTGCACCCCTACTATTGATCCTGCCAGAAATCCATTGAGCTCTTAGCTTTCTCTGTGCTCTGCCTGGGCTACACTGTTATCGCTTACCAGTCCTATTATATCTCCCTGCGGAACTACAGAACATCTCCCCGCATGTTATGGAGATGAGAAGAGGGGGAAGTGTTCTGTAGTCCTAACCCACCTTCTGTTCTAACCCGCCTACTGTCCTTTGATGACATCGCTGCTCCTCCTTAGATAAAGGACAGCGAATGAGCATTGTCACTGCAGGACAGGAAGTGTGTTACTGGCAGGATCAAGGTAAAAAAAAAAGGAAAAATACTTAAAATAACTGCAGCCATCACAAATATGGACTGATAAGCAGCAATATTTCTGTTCTTGAGTTTAGGTATACTTTGACGGCCCATTTATACTTGTGCGTAGCGGAACGTATGTGTTAATGTACATTACTGGGTAAAGGGCGTAGTGCTAAAAACATAATATAATAAAAAGGCATAATGTTCATTGTTTAAAAATCATCTCTATAAATAGAAAACTAAAAACAATCAGAACAAAGTCCACCCGGAAAAAAAAAAATCTAAATCCACCGTGGAGATGTAGGAAAGTTAATATAGATCCCGTCACCTTCACCCAATGTAACTGACCCTTACCATCAGTGTATGGGTCATACACATATAATGCAATCTGGTGATGGCAAGAGAACGATCCTTCCAGCTTAAATTGCAATTCACTGCAAATGCAATCCAAAGCGTTCCTTCTCCCAATAGACCAAACAGGCTAAAAGAAACCTTTCCTCTCAGCAGGATCTAAGGCCAGGTAAGTTCCAAGGCTCAGACCGTAGCTCGATAAACATATCAGTGCAAAAAATAGAAAGAGAACGCTCATTGCGCAGATATCCAAAGGAATATTTATTATGCAAAAAGTAAAATTGAATGAACACACATTAGATAAAAATTCAACAGGCACATTAGAAAGAAGCGACCAGCACTTCTAATCATCAATGTAGCCGATGTACCTCCGTCCGTCCGTGTCCTAAGTCACACGTCCCGTGACTCCACCCAACGTTTCGTCATTAACATGCGTCTTCAGGGGCATTACTACAATGCATGACCATGCACCTGTTGTATGTGTGGTGTGCTCCAATATGAATGCCAAATCAAGGCCCTGAACAGCAGAGTGCAGCATACAATGCACAGCATCACACCACAACATACGTGCTGTGCGTTGTGATGTGCTTCATTTTGAAAAAATGGTCCTGTACATTGTTTCATCTGTTGTAGTGCATAATGAATGGGCTTACTTATCGCAATGCATGTCAATGCTTGTAAAGATGCGCATGGGTTACAGATTGCTTTAGCGTTAATGGGCCCTAAGGCAATATAGACAACAGTGATGGCATACAAAGTGCAGTAACCTAAACAAACCAAACATCTTTGATCTGAAGACATAACCAAGGCAGCCCATACATTAGTATTTTTTTTTTGTTCAACCAGCGGGTTGAATAAACAAACAAAAAATAAATTACCCCACCCACACACTCAATGTGATAAGAAAAAGGAGAACAGTTTGGACTTTATATGAGGCGGTCACCTGGTAAGGTCAATTGCCTCCATCCCTATCTATATGTCAAAAAACGAGGGGAAAGGGGATTGGGATTTTGAATGAAGCATGTAAGTATAAATAATTCAGTTTATTATATAAATTAACATACAAACACATAATCATGAGTAAGTATACAATACAGTAAAACCTTGGATTGCAAGCATAATTAGTTCCGGAAACATGCTTGTAATCCAAGGCACTTGTATATCAAAGCGAATAATAGAAATAATGGAAACTCAGATGATTTGTTCCACAACGATTTATTCATAAGTCCTTCAGTTTATAGTCCATATAAAAAGATTAGATCAATGTGATAGGTTGTGTAACCATAAAATGTCCATCCACAAATGGAAGCCTCCACAAGGGGATTAGAAGCAAAATCCAGCAGGAGCTACAGAGTATAAAAGAGAAGAGAGGCGCCTCTAAGTGTAGCAATATGTTTCTAAATGTTGTAACTTCATTAAATGTAATCATATTGCTACACTTAGAGGCACCTCTCTCCTCTTTTATACTCTGTTGTGACATGACACTACTTGCATATCAAGACATCGCTTGTATATCAAGTCAAGATGTATGTAAAAATTTTGCTTGTCTTGCAAAACGCTCTCAAATCAAGTTACTCTCAAATTATAATAACTGGTAAAAATTAATAAAAAAGTATATCTATACATACAATGTAGAAGGGTTGCCACATGATTATAAACAAATAATATCAAAAATTATACATACTGACAGATATCAATTGAATCATAGGGACACGGCATATAATAGCTCTATGCATTTTGTGGATTGATCCACTCTTCAGGAGCATGCACGTGAGTTCAATAAAATAAATTAAGTTGCTGTATGGTGTGATTTTACCCAAGGAAAAAAGAAAAATCATAAAAACCCACTCTCTACCATACTTACAAGGTTGACTACATAATAAAAGTGTGGCACTGTAGATCGGGATTCCCCAAAGGGGGGCATCTCCAACGGGAGCTGAGGTGGTGTAAGTGGCATGCTGTCCAGCAAGAAAATCATCCAGAGGAGACAGATTTCAATAAATTTAAATAGTCAGAGTGACCATAAGTGCTGAGACCATCAATGAAGGACTTTTGAAAAAATATATATGTATATATATGTATATGTATATATATTTTATGTAGTTATTGTATGACACATGCAAGGTGTCCTGTGCTTGGTAAAGAACAGGGGGATAGTCAAAGCCCAGACCTCAATCCAATAGAAAATCTGTGGTCAGACTTAAAGATTCCATCCAGCTTGAAGGAGCTGGAGCAGTTTTGCAAAGAGGAATGGGCAAAAATCACAGTGGAAGATGTGGTAAGATCATAGAGATTTATCCAAAGCGACTTGGAGCTGTGATAGCCGCAAAAGGTGGCTCTACAAAGTACTGACTTTAGGGGGGTGAATAGTTATGCACATTGACTTTTTCTGTTATTTTGTCCTATTTGTTGTTTGCTTCACAATAATAAAAAAAAAAACATCTTCAAAGTTGTGGGCATATTCTGTAAATTAAATGATGCAAATCCTCAAACAATTCATGTTAATTCCAGGTTGTGAGGCAACAAAACACAAAAAATGCCAAGGGGGGGGGGGGGGGGTGAATACTTTTGCAACGCACTGTATGTATAGATATACATTTTTATGAATTGTACCAGTTATTATAATTGTATTGGATACTTACTCATGATTATGCGTTTGTATGTTAATTTATATAATAAACTGAATTCTTTATACCTACGTGCTTCATTCAAAGTCCCAACTCCCTTTCCTCTCATTTTTTAACACACTTATGTGGATGGGGGCATCCTTCTCGCTGAGTTATTAAACAGCTTCTGTACAACCAGCCTGCCCATACAAAATGTAGTCAGTTTCTGCTGAACCGGCCGAATTTTGATCCATGTATGGCCGACTTATGCCTTTACAGCAGGGACATGCAGTCAGGGGAGGCAGGTGAGGCTCTGAACATAAACCCCCCCAAAAAAGATTGAGTTTCGAGGGTCATAGCTCGGCGACCTGGGGTAGGTAGCTGAAGTCCTACCCCACCACTGGTCGAAATTTGGGGCTCTTAGCACCTATTGTTCCGGAGATACAGGGCTCCTTGCGCAGCCTGTCAGAAGCTACATACAGCTAAATACAAGCTGGCACACTCTGTTTGCAGAAGACTAAGAGGATGAGCTCACAGTGATTTCTTGTCAGAGGTACTGAGCTCAATGGACAGCTTGGAGCCTTGGACCAATGGTAAAGCACCATTGTCCAAGCTGTCCAATAAAAATGCTGTAGTGGCGGCACGCCTCTCACTGCAGTTTTATAGAAGGGAGCATGTGTCTAAAAGACACACTCTCCCTTCCAGCCCAGCCCTCTTACCTAAAAGGAAAAAACATGGGTTTATGGGTATAAGGTTTACCCATAATCCAATGTTTTTCTCACACAGTTAAGAGGGAGAATCTACTGCTGCTGAAAAGTTACTTTTTTAATCAAGCTAAATAATATATTATTATTCTATATGATATAACATAATAATTTATTATTTATCTATTTACTGTGAAATTACTGGTTTCAAGTTATAACTTCAGACTTCAGTATTTTGTCCGTTAAGCCACCTGCTTGAGTACAGTTTTTGAAAATATAGTAAATTACCTTAAAAACAATATATAATAATTATTTGTATATTCCTTACTTATGGCAATTAACCACTTGCTACCCAGGTCAATTCTGACACTTCTTAATCATACTTTTTTGCTAGGGAATTACTCTCCCAAACATTATATATATATATATATATATATATATATATATATATATATATATATATATATATATATATATATATATATATATATATATATATATATATATATATTTTAGCAGACACCCTAGGGAATAAAATGGTGTTCGTTGCAACTTTTTATGTCACACAGTGTTTGAACAGCAATTTTTCAAACATGTTTTTTTTGTTGGGGGGGGGGGGACAGTTTCATGAATAAAAAAAAAAATGGTTAAATTAGTGAACTATGAGAACTAATGAAGTTGCTATATATAATCTATATTCTATTCTTTTATAATTTTATTATATAGATTATATATGGCACTTATATATGGCACTTTCATTAGTTCTCATAGTTTACTAATGTAACCAACATAAGGACTTGTTTTAATAAAATCAGGATTGTTGGTAGCTATATAGAGCACAGTGTCATTTTTATTTTTAATTTTTGCATTCTGTAACGGCCCTGTACTTGACCAGTGAAATCTCAGCATTTACAGGGCTGTTACAGAATGCAGAAATAAAAAATTAAAGTCTGCTGTCCAATAGATTCCTTTCACCAGATGCTTATTTGTCTGGGGGAATCTGATTGACTTCCTGCGTCCTGACGTGCGGGTTTTTAAGCGTAAGCCAATTGGCTGAAGATGAAATTTCTCATCAGTGCCTCACCAGGCACTGAGCTCACCGCACCTCCCTGCTTTACAGTAGATCTAGGTCAGGGTTTCCCAAACTTTCTAAACAAAGAGCCAGTTTTCCATCTTTCAGACATCGGGAGTAGAAAATGTTCTGGCATCAGTGGGAGTAAACAATGCCCCATCTTTGGTGAGAGGAACTGTGCCCCATTGATAATGTTATTGGGAGGAATTGTACCCCATAGTGGGTGTCATTGGGAGGAATTGCACCCCTTAGTTGGTAGTAAAAAAATTCCGCGCTGGAAAAAATTATAAAAATAAGCAGCAGTAAACAGTGCGACAACACCAAATAGCAATGTAAAAATAATAAACCGCGCTAAATACTTATTACGTTATCTAAAAGGTTATTAAGGTGAGAAAATTGAATAACACACAAAATAAATTATTGAAAAAATTAAAAATTTATGCGAAATTCATGCTTCTATTTGTAAGTGCATTACTTTTATTTATTAAAACGTTCCTTGAATGTATTACACCATGGATAGTTTATTTCCTTTTTGGGTCATGTACTGAGGACATGGATTTCCTGGCTACAGAGGGCGAACCAACCATTTCTTGTCACCCATCAAACAATTCCTAGTGTGATATAGAGCCTAGTTACCAATGTGAGTTGGTAAGCACAGTTTACAGCCACGGTGGTGGGATATCACCCTTTGTTTTTGTGTGCACACCAGGGTGTTGGTACGTTTGTATGTCCACACAAGTATATAACCATACTACACTATGGTCAGCTTTTTTGTTATAATTTTTTTCCTATATTTACTGAGGGAATCATATCTTGAATCTGGACAGAGCTGATCGGTTTCCATCCCAAAGGCCCTGGCTGGGTTTAAGCCATTCGTCTATTTTGTTTGGTGTTCTGGTAAGGGCAACTTACTCTTGTGATTTCTGGACTGTCATTTCATCCATATATGTTGAAGTATTCTGGCGATCTGGAGTTTTTTTCCATCATAGGAAATATCTGGACTTTAGTTTTAATTTTTAATTTTTTCAATAATTTATTTTGTGTGTTATTCAATTTTCTCACCTTAATAACCTTTTAGATAATGTAATAAGTATTTAGCGCGGTTTATTATTTTTACTTTATCCTTTAGTTGGTGTCAGTGGATGAAATGGTGCCCCAAGGAAAGCAAGCAAAGGGGCGCATTCGGCCCCTGGGCCACAGTTTGGAGACCACTGATCTAGGTGACAACACTTGACATCATCATTGGTTTTGTCCTATACTTAGAATGAGATGTATTTCCACTGTCCGGGCTGAATTTTTAAAACAGCATTGATAGGAAAATAATTAATTAAAAGATAAAATGTTCAAATATGACACAAAAAAAAAAGAGAGTCCCAGTGTCCCCTTACTATCCTGTCCTACTTAAGATGTAAATGAGGCTCAAATGAGCAGTATTGTTGGTGGATATAAAATTAATTAATTGCAATTAATGAAAAGGGTTTTCTCGAAATTTTCCTGTCAGATAATATATAGCAATGTATTCCCAGTGCAATTTTGTAAGGAGTGGCAGAGGAAGTGAGAAGCGGGCACATATCTTGAAAATGACAGTTTAATGTACTTATATTACAGACATTATTGTAGACAGGGAAGGGTGAGCTAACTTTTCAGGCCATATAAAAAACTCTAGCGGCAATACCGGTAATTAAAACCCCTGACTTCCCCAGGGTTGTATGGAGCAGGGACTTGGACTGCAGGGAAAAAAGAGGTAAAGCTTGTACAAAAAGATACCATCATTTGTGTTTGTCTATCGGTTAGTACAGTACCTATTTTAATATGCTATGAATAATGGATGATAAGAGAATACAGAACTATAGGTGAAAGAATTCAGATTTTACCACAATGTTGCAAATGCTAAAGAGCCAGTGCACCTAATATAACATTTAGGCTAGGTGAAGCCTGGTGGGCCGAGTCAGCCCTTGACTTCTTATACACTCTAAAGCCGGCCATAGACAATTCGAATCTCGGTCAGCTCAGCAGGAACCGGCCGAGATTCGAACCATGTATGGGCAGGCTGGATGCACCCAAGTGGATCGATCAATCAACTTGGGTACAACCAGCCTGCTGGATTTTTCACGCAATTAATTTGGCCGCTAGCAGTTATTACAGTGTTCTCCCAGCAGGGATGGCTCCCCTTGACCCTCAGCTGGAAAAGCATAAAGGCTCTGCAGGAGGGATTCCCCCATTAACATTGACTGTGTAGATGGGGGAATCTAGTGATTTTCTTTCCTGCAACCTCTGGTTGCAGGAAAGAAAATCGCTCCATCTATGGCCAGCCTAAAGCCAAAAGTAAGTATGAAGTATGTAAGTATGAATGTAGTCAATTATTGTTTAGGTGTTTCCAGTGAAGAGTACTGGTAATTGGCACAGCATACAAAGACAATTGTATGCTTCCAACTTTATGACAATGGGCAAAGGCCCATTTGTTATCCAGCATGACAGTGCCTCTTTGCACACATCCAGCTGCATAAAGGCATGGTTTGATGAGTTTAGTGCAGAGGAACCTAAGAGTCCTCACCTCAAACCTATTTACCATTTTGAGGTTACATTGGAATGGCAATTGTGAGCCAGATCTTTTCAGGCAATATCAGTAACTGACTGACGCAAGATTTGTTATGGCTGAACGGGCACAAATTCCCACAGGCACAATCCAAAATCTTGTGGAAAGCCTTCCCAGAGGAGAGGAAGCTGTTATACCTGCAAAAGGGTTGTAGGACAATTTCATATTAATGGGCATGGTTTTGAAAAGGAACATCCAACAAGCTAATGTAGGTGTGATGATCAGGTGTCCACAAACGTATATCTTGGGGACTATCACGAATAATTCCTTGATTGAAACAGAGTAGTTTCCTGTTTCCAAACCCTAGGAGAGAATGTTTGAGACCTGCAGGACCTAAAGGCAGTTTAAAGCGGAGTTCCACCCAAATTTTGAACAATATCTGTATGTATTCTCTTCCTTGCCTAGATGCTGACATGCCGTTTAAAAAAATTTAAATCGCCGTAATTACCTTTTATTTTTCTATTCTTCTTTGCACTTCCTGGTTCTCCTCCCGTGGGAGTAGGCGTGTTTCTAGCCTCTCCCAGACTCCTGGGAGCTAGTCTCAGGCTTCCCAGGATGCCACTGAGCATGTGCGGGAACGAGCAGTGAATGCTGGGAGTACAGCATTCACCACATCCAGGAAATAAATGCTTGTGGGCTTCAAATGCCCACAATGAAGATGGAAACCGCCTGCAGTGAATAATATAAGTTATTCTTTCTGACGAAATCTGACACAGGCGGACATATTACACACAACATGTGAGTATGTAATGCTGAGAAAAAAAGTTTGTGAATTAACTCAAAAAAAAAAAAAACGATAGATAGGTGGACCCCCGCTTTAAACACATGCAAGATAATGGCACTGCAACCCAATGTAGTTAGGGCCGCCAAGAGCTCTCTGTTTCCACTCACCGTGCCTGACTTGTGGTGAAAAAAATGTCTCTTTATTTCATCCAAGGATGAAATAATGAGGATCCAACAAGCTAATATAGGTTTGATGATCAGGTGTCCACAAACGTTTGATTGTTATATAGTGTATATCTTGGGGACTATCACCCAAGCTAATATAGGTGTGATGATCAGGTGTCCACAAATGTTTGATTGTTATATAGTGTATATCATGGGGACTATCACTCATAATTCCTAGGTTTTAACAGAGTAGTTGCCTGTTTCCAAACCCTAGGAGAGGATGTTTGAGACCTGCAGGACCTAAAGGCAGTTTAAACACATATGCAATATAATGGCACTGCAACCCAATGTAGTTAGGGCTGCCAAAAGCTCTCTGTTTCCACTCACCGTGCCTGACTTGTGGTGAATAAAATGTCTCTTTATTTCATCCAAGGAGTACACATGTTCCAAACAGAACAAACAAATGGCCACTGCCCTCACCTATAACTGGCCTTTGCAGCAACAAGCACACGGAAGGGTAAAACATGCAAAACTAAACCAGATAAATTCCCTGCCCAACTTACCGACCAGCCTGCAAACAACTGAGCAGGGATGTTCCAAAACGAACGCATTTCAGCCTATCAAGGCCTTACTCATAGTCAAATTTATCTCCATGTAAGGGAAGTTCATGTCTGCAGAGAGTGGTATGGGTTGAGTATCAGTCACCCCCCCACTCAGAAAGAACCTTTGTGCTGCAGGATGAACTCGGACAGACTGAGAGTGCATGGCCCTGGGGCTCCTGGTGATGAGACACTAATCCAGGCTCTGAGTATATTTGGGGCCCTTTCAGACAGAAGATACTTTTGGGTATCAGTATGCTGTTGCACTACCGGTACCCCACCTCTGCATCTGCTCCTTTACACCTGGAAGTTTTGGGTGTATCTGTCCACCCCTTCATGCTACAGCTCTTACTGAACCATTTTCTATAATATTAAATAATTAAAAAATCCAACAAGAAAATATGGAATAATAATAATGACCAGAGTAGGTGTGCGCTCCTGAAAATTTATTCCAGAGATCTTGCCAATAGAGTCCCTGGAAGGTATAAGAATTTGGTGGTTAACCTTCCAGCGTCTACCAAAAACGGAAATATTTCTGGGGGACTGACCCTTTAAAGTTCTACGATTCTCTATAACGAAGTCAGAAACATCTCTGTCTGGGAATATTTCAGATCAGAGCAGTTTTTTTTAGCTTTTTTAGACTGAGAGGACAGCTAAGTTAATCTGGGCATGTAATATGGACACCACCCCCATCCCAAGAGGCCCTATTTGGATCCTTTCCAGCTACCTGGGAGGAGGCCAAGAACACAGTGGTAGTTTTTTTTTTCTGTCAGCTGACCTGGAAATGCATTGGAATTCCCAGGAAGAGCCTGAGGCTGTGGTTGGGCGATGTGAAATCTGCATTGGCCTGCTCATCCTGCTGTAGTGACAATGACTTTTTCAATAATTTATTATTGCTCAGTGCTCATGTTCCTGCTATAGAGACTTCTACTTCCAGCCCTATCAATTCATCTCATTTATACCTTATCCAAGAGCTGCAACCTACATTTGTTTAGTGCACCAGAGCACAAACCGTTAACCCAAACCAGGGCGGGATGAAACCTAGGCAGGAGCCTAGGTCCTAGGGCAGTGATGGCGAACCTTGGCACCCCAGATGTTTTGGAACTACATTTCCCATGACGCTCAACCACACTGCAGAGTACATGAGCATCATGGGTAGTTCCAAACATCTGGGGTGCCAAGTTTCGCCATCACTGTCCTAGGAAAAGTCCAGAGGTCCCAGTTATAACCAATATGCTTATGCAGTCAACCAGGGGATAGTGCACATAACTGACTGAATCGCATGCGGTTTCCCACACCACTCCTGTGTGAACCCATGCTGAAGTCACTATGACAGGCCTGGATTCACACAGGAGCGGTGGGGGAAATTGCATGTGATTCAGACAGGAATTGCACCACATTACTTTTGAAATCGCATGCAATTCTTTGCGGTGTAATTTGAGCCCATTCATTTTGTATGGGCTCAAATTGCACCGCAAAGGTATCGGTTTCAGGTATTGGAGCATTTGCACGAGTACTCATGTAAATGCTTAGTATCGGCACTGATACCGGTATTGATGCAACCCTAGTTATTATAAATGTAGGTTATTACAAACATTCAAGTTTAGTGCTGCCCAGTTGAAATGGTTTGCAAGAGAGCTTGCTCCCAAAAGAAAGAAAAAACAGTTTGCTCTAACTGCTTATAAAGTGTTACCTAGAGTTTGGCTTCAGTTTATTAGTATATATTGTCATTTGCTAGTCCATCTAACACCCCCCCTCTCCCAAGACTGACCTTGCTGCTGTCCAAAGGTGCCCCCCTGTGCTCCCTCATTCAGACTGGTGTCTGTATAATACAGGAGGTATGTTATTGGCCAAATCACGAAGGTGAAAACAGAGGGATAAAAGCCTAAGAAAGAAAACGAATGCAGCCACTACATCTAATGACTGCTAAGCTGCAAAACATCATTTTTTTGTTTTTGGGGTTTATCCACTTGCCGACCAGCCATCGTCATTATACTGCGGCAGGACGGCTCGTTCCAGTAAATTGCTGTAGGTGTACGTCGGCTCTTTTAAGGGCTATAGCAAACGTGCACGCGCCCGCTGCACGGCGGGGGAGCTGATGCGCGTGGTCGGCAGCCAAGATGTCCGCCGGCCACCCGCGATCGCTCCACAGAGAGCCAGAACAGGTATCTGTCAATGTAAACAAATAGATCCCAGTTCTGACAGGGGAGGAGAGAGAGATCTGCTGTTCCTAGTGATCAAGAACAGCGATCTCTCTCCTCCTCCAATCAGTCTCCTCCCCCCACAATTAGAAACACATCCCAGGGAACACATTTAACTCCTTGATCACCACTAGTGTTAACCCCTTCCCTGCCAGTGACATTTACACAGTAATCAGTGCATTTTTATCGCACCGATCGCTGTATAAATGTCAGTGGTCCCAAAAAAGTGTCAAAAGTGTCTGATCTGTCACAGTCCCGCTAAAAATCGCTGATCACCGCCATTACTAGTAAAAAAAAAAATTATAAGGAAAATGCCATAAATCTATGCCCCATTTTGTAGATGCTATAACTTTTGGGCAAACCAGTGTTAATTTAGTCGATTAAAACCGACTAAAACATTTTAGTCGACTAAAACCGACTAAAACATTTTAGTCGACTAACTTAATACCATTTTAGTCGACTAAAATACGACAAAAACTAAAACAATTGAGATGACTAAAATAGGACTAAAACTAAAATGGCATTTTAGTCAAAAGACTAAAATGGGACTAAAACTAAAATACCATTTTAGTCAAGACTAAGACTAAAACTAAACTGAAATTTGACGTCAACATTAACACTGGTCTGTAGTGCATGTTCATACCTCAATACCAAAAATAAGAACATATTACATTTTTCACTCCAGCAGTATATAATGAGTTTGGGAATTGTAGAGTAATGCCTAAATAATGCATTACAATGTAACTACACCCATTAGATTTTAGATGACTTAAATGAGTTTTAGTCGACTAAAATCATTTTAATCAACTAAAATGTACTCGAGATTTTAGTCGACTAAAATGTAGGACGTTTTAGTTGACTAAAATGTCCTGGAGATTTAGTCGACTAAATACGACTAAAACTAAAACAATTGCAGAAGACTAAAATGGGACTAAAACTAAAATGCCATTTTAGTCCTAAGACTAAGGCTCTATTCACACGAATGCGTTTTTTGATGCATTTTGCATTTTGCAGAAATGCATGGGAATTTTTTAACATGGGTTCCTATTGAACATGTTCACATCATGCATTTTTGTGCCTCGGTGTTTTTGGAAAGGGTCGGGAACTTTTTTTCATGCAAAATGCAGCGTTTTGCATGCAATAGAATTCAATGGACCCGCATCCAAAAACGCAAGTACCGTATTTTTACTACGTTTTTACAGCGTTTTTGCCACGTTTTGCTGGGTTTTTTTTCTTTCATTTTTTTTTAACACTGTATACAGTATAAAAAAAAACGCAAAATGCGGCAAAAACGCGGCAAGCACCGCAAAAAGCACTGCAGAAACGCTCAAAAGCAACATGCATAGGTGTGAATCGATGTGAAGACTGAAACTAAATCGAAATTTGCTGCCAAAATTAACACCGGCGCAAACCAATATACCGTCAATATACGCTTATTGCGATTTTTTTTTTACCAAAAATATGTAGAAGAATACATATCGGCCTCATTTTTTTTATTTTATTTTTTTTTTGGAAATGTATTATAGCAAAAAGTAAAAAATATATATATATATTTTTTAAATTGTCGGTCTTTCTTTGTTTGTAGCTCAAAAAATAAAAGCTGCAGAGGTGATCAGATACCACCAAAAGAAAGCTCTATTTGTGGGGAAAAAAGGAGGTAAATTTTGTTTGGGTACAACATCGCACGACTGCGCAATTGTCAGTTAAAGCGACGCAGTGCCGTATCGCAAAAAATGGCCTGCTGATTAAGGGGGGAAATCTTCTGGTCTTTAAGTGGTTAATACTTTAAATCTACTGCATCTACTCCAGTCTAGGTGGGGGGCCCTAGATGGAGGAAGCTTAGCGGCTTTTGCCCTTCGTTAATCTAGCCCCAGTACTCAGCGTCTCTTTTTTCTGCCTCCTGGAGCAGATCCTTCTTTCCCCTGCACCTGGTGGATAGCCTGCTCCATTTGTACCAAGCTCCCCTCTGTCAGTGTCTGAGTGACCCATTTTCTTCTACAAAGTCATCTATTTTAACCTTTGAAATTTCATTTTCGGCTCACAATATACCATTGGAACAGCTGTATCTAGACAACCTCAATGACTTACTCATTGCCCTTTTTATAGGTTATTACTTCTTATTCATCCTCATTCACGGCTATCTCCTAGAATTAAATTGAGGGTTCTTCCAGATTTGGAAACTTCTTTACAGAAATAGAAACTTCATTAAAGGATGTCTTTATTTACCAGCACTGCCAAATAAAGATTTCGATTAGGGGCAGAGTTTTCAGCTTTCATGGAATAAAAACACTAATTTAGGCATATCAGGGGCATTGCTGGGTCTTAAAAGGTGCGGGGCACCCCGGGCACCCCGACTGATATGTTGTAGGTCATGCAGCATAACATAATGAAGTGGGTGGGGCTCTCTATAAAACTAATTTGTATATGCTGTGTGTGTGTATATATATATATACAGCGGGTAAAATAAGTGTTGAACACGTCATCATTTTTCTGGGTAAATATATTTCTAAAGGTGCTATGGACATGACATTTTCACCATATGTCAGTAACAACCCATGCAATCCATACATACAAAGAACCAAAACATATACGTTCAGAAATATAACTTATGTGTAATAAAATGGAATGACACAGGGAAAAAGTATTGAACACGCTAACTGAAATGTATTTAAAGTGATTGTAAATGTTCGTTTAAAAAAAAATAAATAAATAACAAACACATACCTCCCAACATTTTGAGATGGGAATGAGGAACACCTACTAGCAAATGTATGTAGGCAGAAGACACGCCCCTGCCACACCCCCTTAAAGGGGAAATAACCAAAAAAAAAGGTTAAATAAATCCACAAGTGATTTTTTTTTTACCACTACTATTCATTTTTATTGGTTTTTAAAATTGAACAATTCAGCAATTTAGAATTTGGATGAAAGGTTTAGCACTGGGAAACACTTTTTGAAAGATATAAAGGTGCATTTTATATACAACTATATAGATCAGACCAAAATGAGGGACAAATGAGGAGGAAAGAGGGACAGAGGGACATTGCTCCAAATCAGGGACAGTCCCTCGAAATCAGGGACAGTTGGGAGCTATGACAAACATATCATACTTACCTCCACTGTGCAGTTCGTTTTGCACAGAGTGGCCCCGATCATCCTCTTCTGGGGTCCCTCGGCGGCTCTTGCGGCTCCTCCCCACATCAGATAACCCCCTGGGAGAAGCGCTCTCCCAGGGCTTTACCTTGTGGGTGCGCTTCCGAGTCCAGCATTCGGCGTCCATAGACGCTGGATCCAGGACTCGGCCCCGCCCCCTGGCGGCCGCATCATTGGATGTGATCGACAGCAGCGGGAGCCAATGGCTGCGCTGCTATCAATCTATCCAATCAAGAGCTGAGAACCCCGAGCAGAGAGACAGCTCGTCCCCGTGGGTCAAGTTCTAGGGCTCAGGTAAGCAAAATGGGGGGCTGGGGGCTGGTCACTGACAGGTGTTTTTTCACCTTAAAGGGGTTGTAAAGGTTCGTGTTTTTTCACCTTAATGCATCCTATGCATTAAGGTGAAAAAACACCTGTCAGTGACCAGCCCCCAGCCCCCCCATTTTGCTTACCTGAACGCTCGAACTTGTTCCACGGAGACGCGCCGTCTCTCTGCCCGGTGTTCTCGCCTGTTGATTGGATAAATTGATAGCAGCACAGCCATTGGCTCCCGCTGCTGTCAATCAAATCCAATGATGCAGCCACCGGGGGCGGGCTGAGTCCAGCATTCAGCATCCATAGACTCGGGAGCACGACCGCAAGGTAACCCCCCGGGAGAGCGTTTCTCCCAGGGGGTTATCTGATGCAGGGAGGAGCCGAGAGAGCTGCAGAGGGACCCCAAAAGACGAGGTTCGGGGCCACTATGTGCAAAACGAGCTGCACAGTAGAGGTAAGTATGATATAGATAAGTGATAGGTGGTATGTCCTGTTAGATACGGCACCTCATCCCTGTTAATGAGTAATCAAAGGAGGAAATGGTGGAAAGGGATTATTACGGTGCCACAGATAAGTCGAACACTTTTATTATAAAAATCTTTTTCTTTTTTATTTTAATCGTATCAAAAAAGCTAAAAAATGTACATTAGACATACATATATAGAAAATTACAAAAGCACAATATATAATTCACAATAATGACCGTCACCAAAGATGTTAAAGGGTGATCGCTGGTCACTAGTTCCCAACTAGTTTTGCCAAAACATTGGCTTCATCAGGGAAATGTACAGATTAACACATGAAGTAAAAACACTAAAACAGAAAAAAAAAGAAAAAAGAAGAATATATTGTTAGATTAGGTCCACATAATCTGTATCGTTGAGGCGAACTGTCATGTCATAAAACGATCAAATTACTGTCACACCCATGTCTCCGGCCCCCCAGTCCCCACAACCAGAACATACCATGCAGGAACTCCGGGACACAAGGAGGACACCCCCAAGGCACTGAGAACACTCGTCACACTCAACCCTGTATTTGGCTACAGGGGAATCAAAAGGAGCCTAAAGGGATGAAGATTAGCATATAAGTATTCAATTATTCATCAATTAGTCAATAGGGGGGACTAAGCCTCAACCACATACCCTGATTATATGCAAAAAAAACATCCACTGGTGCACGGGAAAAAGGAATTCACAGCGCAATGGTTGAATACAGGGATCACGTAATTACATATAGCCAAAAGGACTGGAAAAATGACAAAATAGTGGTGATGATAGAGTGATCAAGATTTTATATAAATTAAATAGTTTAGTGACAGATGATTATACATGGATTTAGAGAGCTTGTTGAAAAATTAGGGATGCTTACCAAAAGGGTGCATATAGCTATAAGCAAAGATGCAGACTAAACAGGAGATTCCGCCAAAATATAGGCAAGATATTGGAACCTCCCCCACAATGATATGTTTGTTATTTAAAAAAAAAAAAAAAAAAAAAAGAACCTTTAGTGCCACTTTAGTGCATAGGATGCATCAAGGTGAAAAAACACGTAGGTTTACAACCCCTTTGATACTTGGTACAAAATCCTTTGTTGGTAATGACAGCTTCAAGACGCCTCCTGTATGGAGAAACTAGTCGCTTGCATCGCTCAGGTGTGATTGTGGCCCATTCATCCACACAAATCTTCAAATCTTGAAGGTTCTGTGGGCCCCTTCTATGAACTCTGATCTTTAGTTCATTCCATAGATTTTCTATTGGATTCAAGTCTGGTGATTGGTTGGGCCATTCTAGCAGCTGTCTTTGAAACCAATTGAGAGTTTCCTTGGCTTTATGTTTGGGATCATTGGCTTGCTGAAATCTCCACCCTCGTTTCATCTTCATCATCTTGGTAGATGGTAGCAGATTTTTATGACGAATGTCTTGATACATTTTTCCATCCATCCTACCTTCAACGATATGAATGCTGAAAAACAGCCCACCATGATGTGCCACCTCCAAACTTCACTGTTGGTATGGGGGTGTTTTTGGGGTGATGTGCAGTGCCATTTGACCACCAAACATGGTGTGTATTATGGTATCTAAAGAGTTCCATTTTGGTTTCACCTGACCAGACTATATTCTCCCAGTATTTCACAGAATTGTCTAAATATTGTGCAGCAAACTTTAAACGAGCTTCAACGTGCTTTTACTTCAGTAATGGAGTCTTGCATAGTGAGTGTGCATACAGGCCATGGCGGTTGAGTCCATTACTTATTGTTTTCTTTGAAACTATTGTACCTGCTAATTCCAGGTCTTTCTGAAGCTCTCCACAAGTGGTCCTTGGCTCTTGGACAACTCTTCTGATAATTCTTTTCACTCCTCTGTCAGAAAACTTGTGAGGAGCACCTGGTCATCGCCGGGTTATTGGGGAAATGATGTTCTTTCCACTTCTGGATTATGACCCCAACAGCGCTCAACATTCAGAATTTTAGAAATCCTTCTGTAACCAATGCCATCAATATGTTTTGCAACAATAAGGTTGCGAAGGTCTTTGCTTTTACCCATCATAAGATGTTTCTTGTGTGACACCTTGGTAATGAGAAATCTTTTTATAGGCCATCAGTTGAGACTGAATCATCTGATATTAATTTGCACTGACAAGGGGCAGGATTGCTTTCTAATTACTGATAGATTTCAGCTGGTGTCCTGGCTTTCCATGCCTTTTTGCACCTCCCTTTCTTCAGGTGTTCAATACTTTTGCCCTGTGTCATTCCATTTTAAAAAATATGAGTTTCGCTTTTTGAATTGAATTAATGAAATAAATTAACTTTTTGATGATATTCTAATTTTATGAGATGCACCTGTGTATGTCAAAAAGCAATGTTACTTGGAAGATTTACAGCATTATTTTAACCAAAAAGGCAGCTTACCAATACTTAGTTGGTTTTTTTTTGTTTTTTTTAAAGAACAAGCTCCTCTGTACATATAGTAGTTGGAAGGATAAGACAAACCATTTAACATTGACAAGGGTGCTTATACTTATGTATGTAAAATCTTTATCCATAAAGGAAAAAACTGTTTGCTGTAACTGTGTATAAAGTGTGAGCACGAGTTTGGCTTTAATTTGTTAGTGTATTTAAATGTGCTAGCTAGTACATCTAACACTCTCCCCCATGCAGACTGACAATACTGCTGTTCAAAGGTGCCCCCTGTGCTCATTCATTCAGAGTGGGGGCGCTCTAAGGCTGGGTTCACACTCTATCCAATTTGCATAGCAGGAGATTGTGACCGGCTCTCTATGGTTCATACATCTCTGCAGCGGCTCCGGTGTGAATTTGCACAGGAGCCTTGTATGTCTTTTGGTCCATTTCAGGCCCGAATTCAGCCGAATTCAGCCAAAATTTCGGGCTGAAATCGGACCTGAAACAGTGAATGGAGACGCACTGGACCCCCGCTGTGAGCCGTTGCATGTTCCAGTGTGAACCCAGCCTAATACAGGAGGTGTGTTACTACACAGATGACTGGATGAAAACAGAGGGGGGAAAAGCCTAAAAAAAAAAAAGGAAAACAAATGCAGCCACGGCATCTAATGATTGGTAAGCTGCAATGTATGATATTTTTCGTTTTATGTTTTATTCTGCTTTACCACTCCAGCCCCGGAAGATTTTACCCCCTTCAAGACCAGGCCATTTTTTGCGATACGGCACTGCGTTACTTTAACTGACAATTGCGCGGTCGTGCGACGCTGTGCCCAAATAAAAATGTTCTTTTTTTCCCAAAAATAGAGCTTTCTTTTGGTGGCATTTGATCTCCTCTGCGTTTATTTTTTGCGCTTTAAACAAAAAAGAGCGACAATTTTGAAAAAAAAAACCTAATTTTTTTACTTTCCGCTATAAAACATATCTAATAAAAAAATTTAAAAAATCAAATTTCTTCTTTAATTTAGACCAATATGTATTCTGCTACATATTCCTGTAAAAAAAATCCCAATACGTGTATATTGATTGGTTTGCGCAAAAGTTATAGCGTCTACAAACGATGGGATATTTTTAAGGAATTTTGTTTTGTTCAGTAATGGTAGTGATCTGCGATTTTTAGCGGGACCAGTGACACTAATAATGCTAAAAATATGCACTGTTACTCTACTAATGACACTGGCAGGAAATGGATTAACACCAATCAAAGGGTTAAGTGGGTCCCTAGGAGACGCTTGCTAACTGTGTGGGGGTTGCTCTGACGGGGGAAACACAGAGATCCGTGTTCCTGCTTAGCCGGAACAAAAGATCTCTATGTTCTCCCCTGTCAGAACAGTGATCTGCCTTGTTTACATAGACAGATCACCAATCTGCCTCTCTGGGGAAGGATAACGGGTGGCCAGCGGACATCGTGCTCGCCAGACCCACTGATTGCCCCCCCCCCCTGTCCAAAGAGCGCACATGCACCTCCGGTGGCGTGCGCCCGCGCCCCCAAAGGCTACTGCACGAAGCGGCGTACAGGTACATCATTTCACACAGGCCAGGCCACCTTGCCACAGGGTGAAGGCGGCCCAGAAGCAGTTAAAAAGGATATAAATATCAAAACTAAGGAAGCTCTGTAATCAATAATACATCCTTGAAGCAGTGAAAGTACCTGAATCTGACCCAGTATCAGCTTCTTGCGGTCTACTCTACAGCAGAGCTCTTAGGGCAGAAGGAGAAGCAGCACAAGAAGGCAATCTGGTGTGCTGCAGTGCAAGGAGCGCACTGATAGGAGAAGGGAGCAGAGTCACAGAGAGAGGAGCTTGTCTTTTTGATGCTTCTACTTTCACTGTCCAATCATAGGGTGGTGGAAGACCTGTAAGTGGAAGTAATACTGCAACAGCAAAATAATAGGCCTAGATAGACAGAAATATGACTCCAACCCGGAGATGTTAACCCCTTCAGATCCACGCTATAGCCTAATGACGTCCTCCCCTTTGCACGCTCCCTGCACGCCCCCTACAGGGCGCGTACAGCGCCCGCTGTGATCACCGAGTCAATGAGACTCAGGTGATCACAGATCAGAGTAAGGAGTCGATCCCGCCCCCTTACAATGTGATCAGCTGTCAGCCTCGGCTGTCCGGGACTCCCCTCCTCATTGGCTGAGATACAGCAGCAACGCCTTTGGCTCCCGCTGCTGCCAATCAAAGTCAGTGAGCCAATTAGGAGAGAGGGGGTGGGCCCGAACGGCAGCTCCATGTCTGAATGGACACACAGAGCAGCGGCTCGGCTCGGGTGCCCCCATAGCAAGCTGCTTGCTATGGGGGCACTCAGCAGGAGGGAGGGGCTATGAGCGCCCAAGACGGACCAGAGAAGAGGAGGATCCAGGCTGCTCGGTGCAAAACCACTACACAGAGCAGGTAAGTAAGTATGACATGTTTGTTATTTTTAAAGAAAAAAAAACAAAAAAAAACCAAGACTTTAGTATCACTTTAAACCCAAAACTTTATATAGTGCAGCTTGCCCATTATAGACATGGTGGCTGCATTTGTTTTTTTTTTTTTGTTTTTTTTTTCCCTCTGTTTTCAATTGGTGATCTGGCCACTTAGGCTATGTTTCCACTATTGCGTCCCCAAAGTTACACTGCGACTTTGCTATGCGATTTGAGATGCGATGTCATGTGACCGGTGAAAACCATGTGAGAACAAGTCGCACCGATGTCGGAACAAAGTAGTGCAAAAACCTTTTTTGGAGACGCTGCGACTTGGGTCGCACCAATTAGAACGGGGACCATTGAAATACATGGATTTTGACTAGTCATGCAACTTCACATGTGTCAAGTCGCACAACAACTTACAGTAGTGGAAACAGAGCCTAACACTCCTCCTGTATTAGAGTGCCCCCACTCTGGATAAAGGAGCACGAGAGGCACCTTTGGACAGCAGCATTGTCAGTCTGGGGGGGGGGAGAGAGTGTTAGATTCACTAGCAGATTTGAATACACTAACAAATTGAAGCCAAACTCCCGTTAATACTTTATAAGCAATTACAGCAAACTGTTTTTTCTTTTCCTTTTGGGATAAAGGTTTTACATGAATTGCATGAATAAATAAAGCTGATCATTGTAAGCCCCCCTTGTCAGTGGTAATTGGTTTGTCTCATCCCTGTAACCAAGCTTTCTGCAAGAGAGCTTGTTTTTTTGTTTTTGTTTTTTGAAAAACAACAGAATTACTGGACAGATCACCAGATGAAAATAGAAGAAAGAAAGCTTAAAAAAAAGAAAACGAATGCATCCACCCCATCTAGGAACTGGTAAGCTGCAATATGACAAAAGTTTGCTTTTGGGTTTAATACGCCTTTCATCTATATTAATATCCATAAGAAGCGTTATGTGCTGTTCAAATATATCTGTTAATCATCAGACAATTGTCCACAAAGAAATCCGGTGTGTGTTCTAAGAAAATTGGATTTGTGAGTCTTAGGCGTTAGAAAAAAAAAAAAAAATCTTAAACTCTTTGATAAGGAGCTTGTAATATATAATAGGATTAAATTCTCTATAATAAAACCGGTAGTTCCACCTCAGCTGTAAAGGTATCAGGAAATCTCTTGTGGAGAATATGAGGGACACACCAGTCCTTCCGAGTAACAGCACTGCGGAAAATATCACATCACAAGTGAATGATAATACAGTAAGTAGTACATCTGCACCGCGCCTGCATATCATGATACTTCTATCAGGTAGCGGAGATGAGAACATTAGCGAGCGTTGAATACTGGGAGATGGCAGGTACTGATTCCACTTGCAGACACTTTCCACTTGAAGGGGAAACTTTAGTATGTATTCCGTAAACCTATATATATATATTTTTTTTTTTTTTTATCGTGGTCAAGTGGACCTGAAAGTTCTTTTTCATTTTTTCTTTTTTACATATTTTAGTTTCTGATTTATGTCTTCCTTTACCCACTTAAGCCCCGGACCTTTTGGCTGCCCAAAGACCAGAGCACTTTTTGCGATTCGGCACTGCGTCCCTTTAACTGACAATTGCGCGGTCGTGCGACGTTGCTCCCAAACGAAATCGATGTCCTTTTTTTCCCCCCCACAAATAGAGCTTTCTTTTGGTGGTATTTGATCACCGCTGTGGTTTTTAATTTTTGCGTTATAAACAAAAAAATAGCGTCAATTTTGAAAAAAAAAAAAAAACGTATTATTTTTTACTTTTTGTTATAATAAATATCCCCAAAAAAATATATAAAAAAACATTTTTTTTCCTCAGTTTAGGCCGATACGTATTCTTCTACATATTTTTAGTAAAAAAAAAAATCGCAATAATCACCAGGCCATTTTTTGCGATTCGGCACTGCGTTGCTTTAACTGACAATTATGTGGTCGTGCGACGTTGCACCCAAACAAAATTGACGTCCTTTTTTCCCCACAAATACAGCTTTCTTTTGGTGCTATTTGATCGCCTCTGTGCTATAAACAAAGAAAGACCTACAATTTAAAAAAAATATATATACTTTTTACTTTTTGCTATAATAAATTTCCAAAATAAAATTTTTTTTAGGACGATATGTATTCTTCTACATATTTTGGTAATAAAAAATGCAATAAGTGTATATTGATTGGTTTGCGCAAAAGTTATAGCGTCTACAAAATGGGGAATAGATTTATGGCATTTTTATTATAATTTTTTTTTTTTTTACTAGTAATGGTGGTGATCAGCGATTTTTAGCAATAAGCGTATATTGATTGGTTTGTGCAAAAGTTATAGCGTCTACAATATAGGGGATAGTTTTATGGCATTTTTATTAATCTTTTTTTTTTTTACTAGTAATGGCGGCGATCATCGATTTATTTATTTTTTTTTTTTACACCGTCACTTAAATTATTTTTTTTTAATCACTTTTATTCCTATTACAGTGGAACCTCGGATTACGAGCATAATCCGTTCCAGGAGAATGCTCGTAATCCAAAGTACTCCAAAGTACTCGCATATCAAAGCGAGTTTTCCCATTGAAGTCAATAGAAACGAAAATAATTATTTCCGCATTGACTTCAATGGGATGCAATACCGCATGCGGCCAGAGGCGGGGGGCGTCGGAGAGCCACGGAAATGGCCGAAAAGGCCCGAGGACACTTCGGCTGACCTCGGCAAACCTCGGAAAGACTCAGTTCACGAGCCTTTCCAAGGTTTGCTGAGGTCAGCCGAACTGTCCTTGGGCCTTTCCGTGCATTTCCGAACGCCGACGATTGGCGCTGTTTGGCTCGGGCGCCCCCTACCTCAGGCCAAAGCGGTACTGCACACCACTTTTGGCCCGAATCCTGCTCGTTTTGCGAGACAACACTCGCAAACCGAGTTAGGATTTTTAGAAATACAGTGCTTGTTTTGCAAAACGCTCATTAACCGCGTTACTCGCAAACCGAGGTTCCACTGTATAAGGAATGTAAACATCACTTGAAATAAAAAGAAGGGATGGCAGGCACTCTTTATGGAGAGATCTATAGTTCTATAAGAACCCAGGACTCTCCTCTACCTTTAAAAGCAAAAGACTGGAAGTGACGTCACTCAGTTCCTCCAAGATCATAGAGGCGATCAAAGACAGATCTGGTCTCTGTTCACCTCTATGGCCAGCCACACGACCTGTCGGTTCATTTCCTGGGCTCGCCGGTAAAATCAGTAAGCTCAAGATACACCGGTAAGCGGAGAGAGGGGGTGGACCCCTCTCACTGCTTCTAAAAGCGATCCAGCGGCTAATTAGGTCAGACCGCGCCGCGTTTAAGCAGCGCTTTACTGTCATTTTAGTGACGCTTTTCGGCCGCTAGCGAGGCGCTTTTAATCCCTTGGGCTCTCACACTGGGGCTGCAGGGGAGGCGCTATTTTTAGCCCAAAAGCGCCTGAAAAACGCCTCAGTGTGAAAGTGGCCTTACAGGGTCCTTATATCTGAGGGATGGGAATGGATGCTCTGATTGGCTGCCACTGTGGTCACATGATCGGAAGCAAGTCCTGCCACCTCCCAATGATTACTAGAGACTTCGAGCTTTCTTTGACAGTTTGGTCGCTGTGCTGGGAACGTGCAATGAGCGTACTCTCAGCGTCCCCCATGGACGCATTAGTGTGATGTGCGGGCGTTGAAGCCCATCCTATTTGCCTTTGCAGATATGCGTTATGTGGGTGGCAAGAGGTTAAAAAATGCGCTTTGCTGTTTTGCGTTTTTTAATGTACGGGTGTGAAGGGGCCCTAACTGCCAGGTAGCTAGCATTATCAGATGAAGAGGTCAAGCAATGGAGACCCATATACTTCCCTACAGTACATTTATTTTGAATAGAGGTTTAATTACAGCATCGGTCCCTAATCATCACCAAGCAGCGATACGAATACCACGCTGTTCTGTTGATAGCATTCCCACATTGCGTTTTCTAAAAAACGATGAGATGCTCATTTTTTATTTATTTTTTTTCTTAAAAGCAGTGATATCCAATATTATTCTACAAAAACAATAGCCAACGGCTGCTCAGTAGCTCCGGGAGACACCTGAGTTTCTCCCCGCGCTCATTTCCATAAGGACGCCGTGTTTCCGCAGCACAGTTTATAGCATAATTCAGCCGAGATTTTATGAATGAGAGATCAGCCAGCCAATAAAAGGCCTCCATCTGTTCCCAGGCACCTCGGTGGCAAATGTGTTTTCCTGTCACATCGCTGTGTATGGAGTGGGTCACGTGAGCGGGTTTTCAGTGCTTTCTCCCTGGTGCGGCATGCGAGCTGTTTGAGCGTGAACGGCTTATTGCTAACTAAACAGTTGTCAGCTAACCCAAATATTGCAGAGAAAGGCTGCAGTAATTACTCTGTATTAATAGAAGAGGAGGGGGGCATCCTAGGAATCCTTATTGACTGTTCGGATGATGCAAAGGGTCACTGGCAGAGGATGCTGGGAGAGCGGCTAACGTTACACCGAGGTGTACTATAGGCAATGTGAGACATGGATTAAAATGTCTGTGCCTGGAGATGTGTACAAATGTTAGAGCACATTATTATAATGACAGCTTGCACAGGCATGGCAATTTTCTATGCTATTTTCACCTAAATCACATATAGAAGCAAAACGACGAGATTTAAAGAAAATGAAATGCTCTTAATTAAGTATACAGCTGTGCAGAGGCTCTTAGCTCAGCGTTTTAAGATGTCACTAGAAATAAGTAATTGCCACTTCTTTGTATTAATCTAAAGCTTTATGGTAATGTAAATAGAACTGTATGGAAATGATTAGGCTTTTCAGGCTTCTATATTGAGGCAACGCACACAGCAATGAATATTTGCAAAGTAATCCAAATGAGCCAATCAAAAATCATCTTTTTTTATTACTGCTATGGCTGCTCGAGAGAAAATGGAGTCTGGTTCCTGATGCTTTTTTTTTTTTTGCATCGTCATTGCTTGTTGGGGTTGTTATGACATGAAGCCAGCATGTGGTGCAATGATCTGAACTGGGGCTTGTTCATTTCTATGCATTTATTAAAAATAAAATATAATTTGCACTTGGTAAAAAAAAATAAACGTGAAAAACATAAAATAAAGTGAACTGTACAGCAGCACTCAAAAACACTTATGCCGCGTACACGCGATCAAGTTTTCTGACGGGAAATGTTAGATGTGAGCTTGTTGGCGGTAAGTCCGACCGTGTGTATGCCCCATTGGACATTTGTTGGTGGACTTTCCGCCAACAAATGTTGGCTAGCATGCTCTCAAATTTTCAACAAATGTGTGTTGTTGGACTTTCCGATCGTGTGTACACAAGTCTGTCGGACAAAAGTCCAAAGTACAAACACGCATGTTCGGAATCAAGGATGAGCCGGAAGTGCTCGGTCTTGTAAAACTAGCATTCGTAATGGAGATATCACATACGTTTGGAATTGTTGGCCAACATTTGTGTGACCGTGTATATGCAAGACAAGTTGGAGCCAACATCCTTCGAACCAAATTCCATAGTTTTGTTGTCGGAATGTCCGATCATGTGTACGAGGCTTTAGAAACAACTGTGTAAACATCTAAATACAAACATTTGTTGTGTTATACCTTTAAATACATTAAACATGTTTATCACCTATAAGTGCAAAAACATGTGACTAAGTCCGTAAGACATTCAATATGATTGTGATCCAATGATGTACGGACTTCTGCCAGATCCTTTGTAATTCCACCATCAATACATGAAATATCAGCTTTTTACCACACGAAAAACTCTCTCTGGGAGTTTTGGTAGATCATAAGCTCAATAATAACATGCAATGCCAAGCTGCAGTTTCCAAAGCGAGCAAAGTCCTTTCTTGTATAAGGAGAGGTATGGACTCCAGAGAGAGAGATATCATTTTGCCCCCCCTGTACAAATCATTAGTAAGACCTCATCTGGAATATGCAGTTCAGTTTTGGGCACCAGTTTTCAAAAAAAATGGAGAAAGTGCAGAGGGCAACCAAACTGATAAGAGGCATAGAGGAGCTCAGCTATGAGGAAAGATTAGAGGAACTGAATTTATTCTCTCTTGAAAAGAGAAGATTAAGGGGGGATATGATCAACGTGTACAAATATATAAGGGGTCCATATAGTGAACTTGGTGTTGAGTTATTCACTTTACAGTCAACACAGAGGACCAGGGGGCACTCTTTACGCCTAGAGGAAAAGAGATTTCATCTCCAAATACAGAAAGGTTTCTTCACAGTAAGAGCTGTGAAAATGTGGAATAGACTCCCTCCAGAGGTGGTTCTGGCCAGCTGAGTAGATTGCTTTAAGAAAGGCCTGGATTCTTTCCTAAATGCACACAATATAACTGGGTACTAACATTTATAGGTAAAGTTGATTCAGGGAAAATCCAATTGCCTCTTGGGGGTCAGGAAGGAATTTTTTCCCCTGCTGTAGCAAATTGGATCATGCTTTTCTGGGGTTTTTCGCCTTCCTCTGGATCAACTGTGGGTATAGGATTGGGTATATGGGACTGTTTGATATTAGTCTTTATTTATTTATTTATTTTTATGGTTGAACCGGATGGACTTGTGTCTTTTTTCAACCTGACTAACTATGTAACTATGAAAAGACCTTGAATTATAAGAGGTCATACCTTTTTTGCGGTGCTCTGTTTTCTTCTCCTAGGCGACATTGGCTTGCCCAACTGCCCAAAGTCTCCTGAGATAATCAGATCATGTATGCCAGGAGGTTTTAATGCCATCTAGGACTGTGCTTGCACCATGGTGTGTCTTTAGGTAGCAGGAACCCCGAAGAACAAATAAAATAGAATAAGGGCCAGCTAGATACTCATCTATAATTAGTATTACAACACGCCAAAAACGTTCTAGGCAAGCTTTACCGTTTCACACGTATATACAATAATTTTTAATTCTTATTGATTCCAGCCTCCTGTCTGCCAAGCAGACCTATTTTATCTCTCTCATTAGCAACTTATCATCCCGTCCCCGTCAACTCTTCTCTACCTTCAACTCTCTATTTTGTCCTCCACCGCCTCCACCCGCCACCTCACTCACTGCCCAGGAGATCGCCAATAACTTCAAACAGAAGATTGATATAATTTGCGCGGAGATCTCTACTGTTCCGATACCCTCCACGCTTTACACTTCATGCCCACAGGCACAATCATTACTTCCCTCTTTCAACCCCACCACTATAGACAAGGTTGCTAAACTACTTGGTAATGTCCACCTTACCACCTGCCCTCTGGATCCTGTTCCCTAACAAATGCTACGTTCACCCTCTGGCTCTATGCTACACTCTCTAACCCACATCTTCAATCTCACCCTCTCTTCTGGCATCTTTCCCAATTCTCTAAAACATGCTTAAAAAGCCCTCACTGGACCCATCCAATCTTAACAACCTACGCCCCATCTCCTTGCTCCCCTTCTTATCCAAACTCCTCGAACGTCTGGTCTACAACCGACTGAGCGTCCACCTCGCTGATAATAGCCTTCTTGATCCCCTTCAGTCTGGATTTCATCCTCAACACTCCACAGAAACTGCTCTTCTAAAACTAACAAACGATCTACTAACGGCCAAAACCAATCGACACTATTCTGTACTCCTACTCCTGGACCTCTCTGCTGCCTTTGATACGGTTGACCACCCCCTCCTCCTAAAAAAACTCCACACCTTTGGTCTCCGTGGCTGTACTCTTCGCTGGTTCTCTTCCTACTTATCCAACCGCACCTTTAGCATTTCTTACAACTCTACTTCCTCCTCTCCTCTTCCTTTCTCTGTTGGGGTCCCCCAAGGTCCTATTCTTGGACCTCTCCTATTTTCAATCTACACCTCTTCCCTGGGTCAACTAATAGCCTCCCATAGCTTCCAATACCACCTCTACGCTGACGACACCCAAATCTATTTCTATACCCCTCAGCTTACTCCCTCTGTCTCCTCACGTATCACTAATTTACTATCAGATATATCAGTTTGAATGTCACACCACTTCCTCAAACTAAATCTATCCAAAACCGAATTTATAATTTTTCATCCCCCATATGCCCCTTCCCCTTCCCCTGATCTCTCTGTCAAAATCGATGGCATAACTATAAGCCCATCCCCACATGCCAAGGTTCTAGGTGTAGTCCTGGACTCTGAACTCTCCTTCAAGCAACATGTCCAATCACTGTCCAAATCCTGCCACCTCAACCTCCACAACATCTCCAAAATACGCCCCTTTCTAACCAATGACACAACAAAGCTCTTAATTCACTCGCTGGTTATCTCTCACCTTGACTACTGCAGCTCCCTTCTCATTGGCTTACCTCTACATAGTCTATCACCTCTTCAATCCATCATGAATGCTGTTGCCAGACTCATCCACCTTACCAATCGCTCTGTGTCTGCCACTCCTCTCTGTCAATCCCTCCACTGGCTTCCACTCGGCCAAATAATTAAATTCAAAATACTAACAACTACGTACAAAGCCATCCACAATTTCGCCCCTAGCTACATCACTAGCCTAGGCTCTAAATACCAATCTATTCATTCCCTATGTTCCTCTCAAGACCTCCTGCTCTCTAGCTCCCTCGTCACCTCCTCCCATGCTCGCCTCCAGGACTTTTCCAAAGTCTCTCCAATCCTATGGAATGTCCTACCCCAATCTGTCCGCTTCTCTTCAGAGAAGCCTACCCTACCCACACCTAACAACTGTATTTTCATTTTCTCCATCAGCTCATCCCCCACAGTTATTACCTTTTGTTTCTATTTGACCCTCTCCCTTCTAAGATTGTAAGCTCTAACGAACAGGGCCCTCTGATCCCTCCTGTATTGATTTGTATTGTAAGTGTACTGTCTGCCCTCATGTTGTAAAGCGCTGCGCAAACTGTTGGTGCTATATAAATCATGTATAATAATAATAATAATATCCATGCATAAAACACTTTGGACCAAATGGCCCTAAAGAAAAACACTCTGCATCAATGCAACATATCCAGTAGCTGTATACTGTAGTATACTATATCCTTTTTTGGTGTGTTGCAAAAACCCTGAAGAATCAACTGACCCCCGATGACATGAGGAAAGAGTATGGTGGCACGGGACATGGCGTGCAGTGGTCGAGCATTGGATTATAGCAGGGCAACACTAGATTTGCGAGTATGTGTTTTGAGGATGACCCAGGAAACCAGGTGAAAAAATTAACATGGTGGGGGAATTCCTCTTAAAGAGAAGTTGATCTCTGGGAGCTGTGCCCAAAAAAAGGCAAGGGGCGAACAAAGGACTAGTCACCAGCGTTTGCCTCTCTCCCTACAGCTGGTCTTTCCCCCTGCTGACTTAAAATGCCTTGTTCTGCACTGTGTCCCTGTGTGGAGGCGGCCATCATGGTAGAGGCGGCCATCATGGTAGAGGCAGGGCTTTGCTTCCTTATGTCAGAGCGTCCAACAAAGAAAAGCACAGTAGACATCACCAAGCGTCCTGAATCTTGCTGTCAAAGGCAGCAGTGTCCTAGATCTCACGCTGTAAATATACAGCTATAAGTTTGTAGGATCAAAAGTGTCTAGGCATACTCACGTACAAGGAAGCCACTGCTATTTTTCAGGTGGAATTCCAGACAATAAGGCAGATTTTCCAGATAATACTTAGACACAACTAAAAAGGTGGAAGGCACTTTACACTTTGGAGTGCATTCTGTTTTACATTGAGAAGTTTTACAGAACTTAAAGAAGCTGCTAGTGTTTGGCATTGCAGGGCCGCCTTCCTGCCATGCTCTTGGTTACGAGCCATCTGGTTTTATCAGTCACGGTCTTGCACAGAGTCACACTGATCAGTAATGCCATCTCCCATTCTTCTGATGTCTCATCTGTTGCAGTGATGTGAAGAATCCCTGACATCTAATGGAAGGGTTTATTATTGAGATGTTACAATGTCACTAATGGCAGCTGAATTAGATACTTGAAATGTCACAATGAACAGAGTCATATGAAGGTCATGTGTATTTTTAACATTCAAAATGAATGCTTTACTGCTGGCCTTTTCTTACCTATTGCTGAACTTGAAAACATGCAGTATGTTATTTACTAAAGGTGTTCACTTTGAATTACCAATCATATCTTAGTCTTAGGGAATAAAAAAGAAAAAAAAGAGATTTTGTCCTGTACATGATCGGATGGTGAACCCTGTGACTGCTAAGGACATATTACATGCGTCATGGCTGTACCTTCTCTTGAGTAGCCAGGGGTATATTATATGTATGTAATGCATTGTGGCAATCAAAACATTTAAACTAGTTTATGGCTGTCTCACCTTAATTGCCTCCAACTCATTTCATTGTCATTCTCATTTCTGTTTTATCAATTCAAGATAAGTCCTAACCTAAATACGTGGTTCATTTTTTATTTTTTTTTTTGTTCCGCCAGCTTAACGAAAAAACTGAACAGATTCTCCCATCCACACATTTGACATTCAAGGTGGATGTGGAAATCCTCCCTGCTGTGTTATTGTATTCTAACAGCGGGACTCCCACGCCATCAGAATACACGGATCAGTGCTGCATCCGCTGATGGAAGCAAACTTTTCAAAGATGGTTCATGAGAGGGGGATTGTTGGCTATACATGGATCAAAATTCAGCTGGTTCAGCAGGAAACTGGCAAATTTCGACCCATGTATGGCTAGCATTATGTTGAGCTTTGGATGAACCCAAGAGTGCTCAGTCCTGTGCAGTTTGGTGATCAGTGTCAGATTTTCTTGGATGACAGGGTAGAAGGAGATCAGGGACTCGGTGTAAAAGGCTCTCTTGTGACAGTACAGTAAAACCTTGGATTGCGAGCATAATTTGTTCCGGAAGCATGCTTGTAATCCAAAGCACTTGTGTATCAAAGCGAATTTCCCTATAAAATATGATGGAAACTCAAATGATTAGTTCCACAACCATTTATTCATAGGTCCTTCAGTTTATAGTCCATATAAAAAGATTAGAGCAATGTGACCAGGAAGCCTCCACAAGGGGATTAGAAGCAACATCCAGCAGGAGCTACAAGTAGCATTACGTCACAACTGAGTATAAAAGAGAAGAGAGGCGCCTCTAATTGTAGCAATATGGTTACATTTAATGAAGGTACAACATTTAGCAACTCACATGGTTGATGAATAAAAGAGGCACATCTGAGTATGCAGGCATCCGGGGTAAAGCTGTCTACATCGACTGTCCTCCTCACCGCCGGCTCTCACCGCTGTCAGTCTGCAATCTTGACCAGGAAGACCACCCTACAGTAGAGCGATCTGAAAGCGAGGCTTGAAGCGCTCATGGAGTGCAGTGTGGAAGGGACGACGTTGATGGTGTTGCGGAGTACGGTCTATGTGGACAGCTTTACTCCGGATGCCTGCATACTTGCATGTGTATATTTTAATCATCAACCATGCGAGTTGCTAAATGTTGTACCTATATTAAGTGTAACCATAATGCTACACTTAGAGGCGCCTCTACTCTCTTTTATACACAGTTGTGACATAGCGCTACTCTTATATCAAGACATCGCTTGTATATCAAGTCAAAATGTATTAAAAATGTTTGCTTGTCTTGCAAAACGCTGTCAACCCAAGTTACTCTCAAACCAAGGTTTTACTGTATTAAAGTTACATTTTTTTTTTTTCAAGTACAAATAATGAACCAGAAAAAATAAATAATGTGAATTCCCATGCACACATGCAACACATCCCACACACACATAACATACTTGTACACACAATTAGGATGCATAGATAAGAATGAAATTCCCATTGCACTAAACACATTAATTATTATCAGATTAGGGACAGGGGAGGATATACCATTTGTGTAGACTGTGCAGCTGCACAGGGGCCTTTGGGACTTATTTACAGTAGATATGGGCCAGATGGGTGTTGGGACCCCTTCCGCTGTCACATAGACCTATACACAATTGCCAGTCAATGCACAATAAATAAGTATTTTTACTTGGTAAATAGACTGGGAGCCTAAAAATTGGACTTGCACAGGGGCCCTTTGATATCTATCCACTTCTTACTAGAGGAAAGGATTTACAAAAAAACAAACCCATGCAGTCCCCATAACAGCACTGCAAGAGATAAATGATTGTTTCGTCTAGGAGTAGAGAAATAAGCTGTAATACTTACCTTATTTTTTGGTCTGGCAGGTTCATTCAATTGTAGGACCAATCCTCTGCAGACTTTTCTTTAAGGCACTCTGTCCAGTGGTTACATCTGATGACATCAAGTACAAAGCAGGGCCAAAAGCCCTGCATTGTACATGAGGACTGCAAGGGATCACCTACTGCCCGATGAGGAGGAGAGCGCCATAAAGAGGCGTATGATTAGTATTACACCTTCATATTTATCCTCTAGAATTAACCAATATCTAACCCTTGCATTGTGGGGTCTCCTCTATAGATGATGAAGTAGTAAAGGATTTTAGTGTAATTCACTTATTCCTTGTTTTACAAAAATTACAATTTTAAAGCTCATCTCTGCGCACATACATTTTTTTTTTTTTTGGAATACCAGCAGCAATCAGTTAGGGGGGGGGAGGGGGAATAGGAGAGGCTGGAGATCAGATTTAAATACACATACAGTATTTCTCCTTTAATAAATTCACTATATACAGTTTTATCCTTTTTATAGTAGGGGTTTTTGAAATGCTGTTGTATCCTTTAATTTTCAGGCCCTACTTTTTTTTTTTGAGAAATATGCTTTTCAGGGGGTCTTTTACAAATATTTATTTGCAAACACTTTTAAAAAGCTTCAGAGTCTCAAAATGGGAAGCAGCCCATGAACATGGATTCGCTTTGCTAAGTGAACGTCCTCTACTTCTTATAAGACCAACCCCGGAGTTTATATAGTGCTACATTTATATATTAATGACATATTGAGTTTTGGAGAGGTTTCAAAGGCAGGCAAATAAATGAATAAAAGGAATGAAAAATCTTGCTTACAGTGAAAAGATAGGGAAAAAAATGGCATCTAACGTTTTGAAAAAGAAAGACTTCTTAGCCGATTTTTTTTTTTTCCAAAAAAGTTTTTATTTGTTTAATCAAACAAGTTAACATGTAGTATTGTGCAGGTATATGGATGATACACAGTATGTTAAGCAGTTCAGGTAAAAGGCCAAGGTACTATCAACATCCCAAAGCGCCCACATAAACTCTAAAACTCCAATTCATGTGTGTTTTCTCTGTTGTGTTGTGTTGTCTCTAATATACAATTTCCGGACGTCAAAGCAATCCAACTAAAGTAGTTTTGTTTTGTAATATCCATAACCTTGTAGCAAGTATTTATATAATCATCGTGTCGACAACGGTAGGGTCTTTGGATGTGAGGTTATCTCACGTGGATGGGGGCCTATTGCCTGTGCAGTAAGTGTTATCTGTCAGTCCCTATCTTGACTATCTAGGTTGTCCTGTGTGCGCTGGGGTGTTCTCAAGGTGTTGTATAAGCATAAGCTATGATGTGTATGGGATATATAGTTAATGACGACCTGTTATGATCGTTAGTTGTGGGGGGGGGGTCAGTAAGAGGGAGGGAGGTAAAAGAGAGAATGATATTAGTGTCATTGAGTATAAGGTTGACCGTCGCTTGCTTCCCTCCACCTGGGGTGGACCTTCTGATGTTTTGTTGTATACTATTTAGATGTGGGGGGAGGACAATATTTGAAACGTGGGAATGTTGGAGTTTCTATTACGAGTCATTATGGCGGAGCGAAGAGGTTCCAATATCTTGGTGTATGTGTTTTGGTGTTTAATTCCGTTGGGTTGGGGAATTTAGAAGGGAGTATTCAGCCGTGGTCTGGTAATGTTTCCAACAGGCCCATTTGATGTTGAATTTGCTTGGGGAGTCTCATGCTATGTGCATTAGTTCCTCTAGTTCTGCTATCTTTTTGATTCTACAGAGCCATTCTTTAATCGATGGGATGGTTTGGGACTTCCAATGTTTGGATATGCACTGTTTTGCGGCATTTATCATGTGCGTCGCCAGTGATTTGTGGTAGGTGCGATGTGATAAGTTTGTATGGTGTAGGAGAAATTGAGCCGATGACCTTTTGCAGATCAATTTATTAATATCTATAAGTTTAAATCCAGTGTCAGTATTAAAAAAAATCGAGAAATTTTACCCCCAAAACCTGTGTAGCGCTCTTTTGTTGGGTTATAGAAAATGACTCTCCCTATACAGGTTGTGGCACTAAAAACAAGGTAACTAGAAGGACCAGAACCTTGGCCAAGTGAAAGGGTGGGTTTGATGACAAAGTTGGCAGTGCCATCACCCAGGACAGGGCCTCTGTGAGCAGAGGGGTTCCCTTCCTGGGAAATTATCCAGTAATCTAAACAAAGTTATTGGAAAGGAACTACTGCAACCAGCATATAACAATAACCATAAGTA
Source organism: Lithobates clamitans (assembly GCA_037952925.1). Classification (NCBI taxonomy): domain Eukaryota; kingdom Metazoa; phylum Chordata; class Amphibia; order Anura; family Ranidae; genus Lithobates; species Lithobates clamitans. The sequence continues at coordinate 1,140,948 of JBBGZY010001921.1, read as the reverse complement.
TATAGATACACAACCAGTATGTAAGTAATACAAACTTTATTTGAAAAGTTTAGTAATAGTACATACATCGACTATACCAACATATAATGTCTGTAAAAGAACCCAACGGGGGTCCTGGTGGAGAGTGCACATATGCCCGGGTATATATTTTTATTAATTTAGCAAAGAAACAACATTTCATTTGCGGGGGGATGATTGCAGGTGTGATATCTGTTCTGGTTCTGAAAAGCTGAATACCGGATCAGGAGTGATGCGGCGATCTTCCAGACAGTGCTCGATCAGCATGAGTGCCTTTTTACTGACAAAATCTATGTTGTGACACTGGAACTCAGTTCTGGCCTATCTACTCTGCTTTTCAGTCCCTAACAGCTTCTAATCTGGCATTCAACCGGCCCTCTAGCTAACTATGGGCCGTTAGATGCTTAACTTGGCTCTACTCAATGCTGTTTACTGAACCCTGAGCTAAAGTTAGCTAGAGAATCCCAGACCATAAGGGACAGCAATTAACTAAGGTAACAGGAGCTGCATATAAACTCTATTCTCATTCTTAACCTAAAAATATTTTGCAAGTTGACCACTATACACATGCAGCAGCACAGACCTTGCTGTCTGGCACTGTGCATGTGAGATAATAAAATAGAACAGAGACACTTCTGTCACCGCAGGCTTACACCAGATACACACAGAAGTTGCTACAGTTAAACAATTAGAACACAGAAACTCTTGCCTAGCAGTCTCTGCTTCTAGTCTGAATGGAATACAACAGCAGCAGCTTCTGGATGGCAGATCATGTGGTCCAATTCTTTTTCTACTTCCTGGGAGCTCCCCTTTTAAGATATCATAGTCCTCCAATCAGAGTTTCTGACCCAGCTTGCAGGGACAGGAAGTCCATAACCAGCTAACTCTATGATAATTAAAGCAGGACTTCACTAAAAAAAGTGAAGTTCTGCTCATTCTCCCCCAGACACCAGCCTGTAACTGAGTTGCAGGTTTTTTTAGGGGAGCAAGTACTGTCTTTTGTTGGTATCACTAAAAAAAAGTGAAGTGCTGCTCAATAAAAGACAGTACTTGCTCCCCTAAAAAAACCTTACAGGCTGGTGCCTGGGGGAGAATGAGCAGCAAATCTTCCTCAATCCTTGCCTAGGTAAAGAAGATGTCACTTGTCCTGCAGCCTCCTGGTACATGTCACACGTCCATAGAGTCTGCAAGACTAGTCTCCCTGCACCACGCGATCTTGTTCATGCGCTGTTGAGAGTCGGTTAATGGCTGTTAACACTATCCACTTCAAATTCAAAAACATATTAAAAATTTGCATCAATGTATGTCAACAGTCATTGACGCTTGACTTTACACGTACCTAACGCTACAAAAAATAAAACACCTCTAAACACATGCATAGATCTAAAAAGGATATCTGAACTCAAGAACAAAAAAAAATTATATTGCACCTTACCAGCCCTTTGATGTGATGGCTGTACCGTATCAGAAAAGTCCTTTTAAATGCCTGTAAATTAACCTGAAATAAAAACAATATAGCTTCCTTCCAAGCTACAAATCCTCCCGTTTCCCCCCCCCCCCCCCATGTAATGAAAAGGAGTCCAAATCAGAAAGGCAACTTAGGGGGACAACCATGGCTCCCTCAGTTGATACAGCGGAGAAGTGAGTGTAGTGGAGGGAGTATACTATTCACAGGTATACCCGTTGAAAATAAAGGAATGTAAGCTTGTATAAAGGGGTTTAGATTGGAATGGAAATTACTCCTTCTGATGATAGGATGCAGGAAGTCAGGTGAAAAAGCAAATCTAGTAGCTGTCCAATGCTGCAGATATCAATAATGTATCATACCTCCATATAGCTTGGTTTCATTACCACTTCAGCTGCGAAAAGGTTTTACCCCTTTCCTAACCAGGCCATTTTTTGCGATACGGCACTGCGTTGCTTTAACTGACAATTGCGCAGTCGTGCGACATTGTACCCAAATAAAATTGATGTCCTTTTTTTCCCACAAATAGAGCTTTCTTTTGGTGGTATTTGATCACCTCTGCGGTTTTTATTTTTTGCGCTATTAACAAAAAAAAGGCGGACAAATTTGAAAAAAAAAAAACAATATTTTTAACTTTCTGCTATAAAACATATCCAATAAAAAATTTAAAAAATCTAATTTCTTCATCAATTTAGGCCAATATGTATTCTGCTACATATTTTTGGTAAAAAAAAAAAATCAGAAAAAGCGTATATTGATTGGTTTGCAAAAAAGTTATAGCGTCTACAAACCATGGGATAGATCTATGGACTTTTAATTTTTTTATTGTTTTTACTAGTAATGGCGGCGATCAGCGATTTTTAGCAGGACTGCGACATTGTGGCGGACAACCCTGACCCTAAGTGACACTTTTTGAGGACCAGTGACATCAATACAGTGATCAGTGCTAAAAAAAATGCACTGACACTGTAGAAAAGACACTGGCAGGGAAGGGGTTAACATCAGGGGCGAGCAAAGGGTTAAGTGTGCTCCTAGGGAATGCTTTCTAAGTGTGTGGGGGATGGACTGACTGGAGGAAGAGAGACATCTGTGTTCCTGATTAGCAGGAACACAAGATCTCTCTCTCCCTCTGTGGCAAAACAGCGGAACATAGGCAGACCGCCATTCCGCCTCTCCTACGAATGATCGGCGGCCATCGCGGACGCTGGACCCGCTGATTGGCTCCCGCTGTGTCCAAACACAGCAGGATCGTGGCTCCGGCACTGTGAGCACACGCCCCAGAGCCGACAACAGGAATCACGTACAGGTACGTGATTTTGCGCTTAAGGGCCACCCTGCAACAGTAAATGTATGGGGGACAGTCCTTAACTGGTTAACAGCATTTACTGTATGTTTTAGTAAATATGACATTTTCTTTTATTTTAGGAGATATTTTTTTCTTAAACCAGGATCACACTTTAAATACAACAGAATACAATTAAAGTTTAATTTAACAATGTTAGTTGCAAATGTTAATATGTTTTTAACAGAAGAACGGAGAAAATGAAAGCATAGAAATGACTATTATGTTCCAGAGAGCCATTTGTAAAATGGATATGACAATAAATTGATGAAAATTTCAATTTCAACAAATGTAATAAAAAGTCTCTTTTTCTGTGTTTAATTTGACTTCTCTGGGGAGTAGAATTGTTACTTTGTATTTGAATGCAGAATCCACAAAACTTTTTCCAAAATTGCTGTATCTGAAGGCTGCATTGCAATGTAACAGTATTGTAATCCCTAGAAATAGTCCGTTGTGTCCTAATAGCATACCTCCCAACATTTTTAGATGGGAATGAGGGACACCTACTAGCAAATGTATGTAGGTATAGGACACGCCCCCTGCCACACCCCCTTAAAGGAGAATTAACCAAAAAAAAAGAAGGTTAATTAAATCCACAAAGGACTTTTTTTTACCACTACTATTCCTTTATATTGGCTTTTAAAATTTACAAATGCAGCAATTTATCATTTGGATTAAAGGTTTAGCACCGGGAAACACTTTTTGAAAGCTAAAAAGTACATTTTATATACAACTATATAGATCAGACCAAAATGAGGGACAAATGAGGGGGGAAAGAGGGACAGAGGGACATTGCTCCAAATCAGGGACAGTCCCTCCAAATCAGGGATAGCTGGGAGCTTTGAGTCATTTATAAGACAGAAAAATGTGTCCCAATGTAGTCATGAAATGTCAGCTTGAATTTTTAGCGACACCCCCTTGAACATAACATGGACTATTAAGTCAGTCTGCATCCTCTGACATCTGGGTATATCAATTGCCCAGATCTATCAACTGCTGACCTGCAGCAACTGGAAGATATACAGAGACAAGATCACGTGATCTTTTCTTAAATTAAAACACTACGTCATTTAACCTCCCTGGCGATATGATTATGTCGGATTTTAGGTGCTGAAAGCGGTACAATTATTTTGCATAGAAATTTGGCGGTTTATTTTGTAGGCCTGTAATTCTTAGGAATAACTCACTTAAATCTGTCCAGACAAGAGTCTAGTAGACATCCCGGTTATGATAAAGTTTGAAACACAAAATCATAAATTATAATATAAGAAGTAACTATAAATAATAACAAATAATATATAATAATAATTAATTTTATTCAATAAATTTTAGTCAATAATATAATCAAATCAAAACACTGACATTTTTGGGGCCAAACAAGGGTGCAAAATTACTTCATATTGAGTCAGTAAACATCCCGGGTATGGTAAATTTTGAAACATGGGACTTCACAAAGTCCAACGTCACAATCAAGACAATAGAACCTGGTTTCTTTTCGGATTTTCCTTCCAGTGTCATCACCCTTTGAGCAGCAAACTACGCACATCCTTGTGGGTGCTGCCTTTTTTTCAGTTGGTGGGATGTGGTCCATAAAGTTACGACCAGTCAGGCGTTCCGGGTTGACAACACCAGCAGCACGACATCCAGCTCTGTTTGGTGTCTGGTAGTCCAGAAAGATACGTTCTGCAACTTTCCAAACAAAGTCAGCATAAACCATAGGCTTGTCACTCTTTTTTTTTTTAGTAGAATGAAGGCATTCCATAGGCATTGTTCAAGAAGATGCCTGAAGATCTTCTTATAATACTTTTTTTGTTGTTTTCTCATGGCTGGATAAAATGTCATTGCCTGGTCGGCTCTGTCAACACCTCCCATGGTGTTGTTGTAGTCTATAACCACTTGTGGTTTCATGATGTCTTTCCCACTTTTTGTGTATACCATGACAGCGGAGGTGTTTATGGATTGTACTCATTAGGCAACATCTTTTTTTGTCATGTCATTGCAGTGCCATCATTTTGCCTTTCTGCCAGGCAACCATTTCTCCCGTCTTGAGCTTCTTATTGCCATAGGTTGGCGGCATGTCACAACGGTTAGCCCTAACGGTTCCATAGGCATTCGTTTTGTTCAGAAGAAGGAACTCAGAGTTCAGGAGATGTTTAAAAATTGTCTGTGGTTACACAATAGCCCCGATTCAGCAATGGCTCAATCAATGAAAGAACTGAAGAGGTTTCCATTCCATAATGACTGTATTTTTGGTTGAATTTGGTTCCTTTACCGGTGTATAGGACAGAATTCCAAATATAACCAGTGCTCGATTCACATAGCATGATTTTACGTCAAATCATGCCCTCTTTGACGCTATATATTGTATCCAGCTGAGCCTTCCCTTGTAGGCCATTAGACTTTCGTCTAGGCTGATATCTCTATCTGGCACATAGCTCTGTTGGAAATTTTTCATAATCATCTGATATACCTCCCAAATCTTCTTGAGTTTGGGAGCTGGATGAGTAGTTTCGTCAAATGCTTCATTATTTTCAAAGTGCAAATATTTCATTATCAGGGAAAATTTGTACTCATGAGTACAAAACGTAATTTTCTTGGCTCGTCGTAGTGTTGTACGTCACCGCGTTCTTGACGGTCGTAAGTTCAGCAAACTTTTGCGTGACCATGTGTATGCAAGACAAACTTGAGCGGAATCCCCGCTGGAAAAGCCGTCATATCTTTTTCCGACGAGAAGTCAGATCGTGTGTACGCAGCATGACAGTGGTCTTAAACTTACCCCACTCTATTCAAAATAAAAGAAAATGAAGGCTTTAGATATACTGTACAATTAATGGCTAGTTGCTTATTTCATATATTATTTCATATATTCAAGGAAACCAAAGAAGTTTACTAACATAACCTATTACCACACTTCCCTGTTCTCTAATGAGAATAACAACTTCCCACAAATATTTGCATTAGGCAAATTTGCATGTATTTGTGTAGGATGGGTAGGGATCGAGGCACTAATGTGTGTTAAACCCAAAAGCAAACATATTATATTGCGGTCTACCCATGAGCTGGAGTTTTGCTTCAATTTGTTAGTGTATTCAAATCGGCTAGTGCATCTAACACTCCCTTCTCCCCAGACTGAAAATGCTGCTTTGCCTCCTATGCTCCTTCATCCAGAGTGGGGGCACTGTACTACAGGGGTAGGGTTACTGACCAGATTACCAGGTGAGAACATAGGGAAAAAAACTACCAAAAGAAAACTAAGGCAGCCACCACATGATACTTAATGATTGGTAAGCTGCAATATATTACATTTTTTGTTTTGGATTTAATACCGCTTTAAGGGGAGCATCATGTAGGCCCGCTGTCTTAGGGGAAACAATAGCATTTTTTTGGCAAGATCTATCTCAGTCGATCAACATTGCCCTAAGTAGACTCATTTAGGAAGCATTGTTTAGAGCCGTGTGTCTGAGGAACCCTAGTGTTTTTCATGAGGTTGTTGAGGGGTTTCTTGAATGGTGAGCATTCTATTGTATTGCATTCTATTCTATTGCATTCTATTGTAAAGGGTCACTTCTCTACTGACCACTAATGCTAGAGGACAGCACAATTTTTACTGTCTGCCTTTCTTTTCTGCAGTTATTACTGCCCATTGCAAGGGGTCACCTCTACACTGACCACTAAAGCTAGAGGACCGCACTCTGGGGTAAAACTATAGACATTTGTTGGTAAGATCTATCCCGGTTGACCAATATTGCCCAGAGTAGCCTTGATCAGGGAGCATTGTTCAGATCAGTGTTTCCCAACCAGGGCTCCGAGAAGCCCCAGGTTTTCTCCTGAGGTTGCTAAAGGCTTTCTTGAATGGTGAGTAATGGTAAATTGATTTCTCCACCTACACTGACCACCAATCCAAGGGGAACAATTTTCAACTAACCACAACTCTAAGGGGTCACTTCTACACTAATCACTTATGCTAGAGAACCACTGTCTTGGGGGAAACTATAGGAATCTGTTGGTAAGTTCTATAGTGGTTAATCATCATTGCCATGAGTAGCCTTGGTCAGGGAACTTTGTTTAGAGCAGTGTTTCTTAAATAGGGTTCAGAGGAACCCTGGGGTTTCTCCTGAGGTTGCTGTGGGTTTCTTGAATGGTAAGCAATGGTGGATTGATTTCCCCACCTACACTGACCACCAATGGAAATGGAACAATTTTCCACTAACCACCATTGTAAGGGGTCACTTCTACACTGACCACTAATGCTAGAGGACAGCACAATTTTTACTGTCTGCCTTTCTTTTCTGCAGTTATTACTTGCAGTATTTTAAGAATATTACTGACCACTGCAAGGGGTCAACTCTGCACTGACCATTGTCTGGGGGAAAAACTATAGAAATCTGTTGGTAAGATTTATTCCGGTTGATCAACATCATCCTGAGTAGCCTTGATCAGGGAGCATTGTTTTCCGACATACACTGACCACCAATGCAAGTGGAACAATTTTCAACTTACCACCATTGTAAGAGGTCACCTCCACACTGACCATTAATGCTTGAGGATCACTGTCTGGGGGGAAACTATAGAAATCTGTTGGTAAGATCTATCCCACTTGATCAATATTGCCCTGAGTAGCCTTGATCAGGGAGCATTGTTTAGATGAGTGTTTCTCAACCAGGGCTCAGAAGAACCCTAGGGTTTCTTCTGAGGTTGCTGGGGGTTTCTTAAATGATGAGCAATGATGGATTAATTTCGGACATACACTGACCACCAATGCATGTGGAACAATTTTCAACTTACCACCATTGTAAGGGGTCAGTTCTACACTGACCACTAATGCTAGAGGACAGCACAATTTTTACTGTCTGCCTTTCTTTTCTGCAGTTATTACTTGCAGTATTTTAAGAAAATTCTATCAACATTGCCCTGAGTAGCCTTGATCAGAGAGCATTGTTTAGATGAGTGTTTCTTAACCAGGGCTCAGAGGAACCCTAGGGTTTCTTATGGGGTTGCTTGGGATTTCTTGAATGGTGAGAAATGGTGGATTGTTTACTGAAATACACTGACCACCAAAGCAAGTGGAACAATTTTCAACTTACCACCATTGTAAGGGGTCACTTCTACACTGACCACTAACACTAGAGAACACCACGATTTTTACTTTTCTGCCTTTTTTTCTGCAGTTATTACTTGCAGTATTTTAAGCATATTTAATGAAGTGGTCCCCTCTACACTGACCACTAAGATAATATAGAAATCTGTTGGGAAGATCTATCTCAGTTGATCAACATCACCGAGAGTCGCCTTGATCAGGGAGTATTGTTTAGATCAGTGTTTTCCGACCAAACCCTGGGGTTCGTCCTCAGGTTGCTGGGGGTTTCTTCAATGGTGAGCAATGGTTTATTGATTTCCCACCTACACCGACCACCAATGGAAATGGAACAGTTTTCTTCTAACCACCATTGTAAGGGGTCACTACTACACTGACCACTAATGCTACAGGACAGCACAATTTTTACTGTCTGCCTTTCTTTTCTGCAGTTACTTGCTTATTTTAAGAATATTACTGAAAATTATTTCATAAGGGGCTGGTATCAAAATGATCTGTCCTGAGTGTCTAATACACTAGGTGTGTCTCATTACTTATCCTCTTATTTAAAATGTTCTTTAACCCAGTGGCGGCTGGTGCTCCATTTTTTTGGGGGGGCGGCAAACAAAACCCCCACCCCCCCATCACCAGCCCCGCTCGCAAGCACGCCAGCCCCGCTCGCAAGCCCGCCAGACCCTGCATTTACCCCATCCAGGTCCTGGCAGGTACTGAGCGGCTTTGGCGGCTTCCCCGGGTTCTCCTCCCGGCCAATCTGGTCTTAGGACCCGCTTCCTGTCCTGACCGGCACGGGAGGAGAAGCAGGAAGACAATAGCGAATGTTGATTCGCTATTGTCACAAGTGGGTGGGCTCAGGGTGCAGTGCTTTGCACCCGGAGCTTACCCTTTTTGAAGCCTATTAGACCCTCCGCTCTAATCACATGGTTCACAAAAAAAACAAAACATAGAACTCTATATGTCCGGCGCTCTGAATGGAAATTAGGGGCCTGGCACATAGGGATTAGGAGGGGGGCGCCCCTGCGCCCCTTTTGGATGGGCTGCTGCTGCTTCAACCGTTTTTGCTACTGGACCAAGATCTGTAGGTATAATACTTTTTGGCAGGGGTTCCCTGAGAACCTGAAAATTATTTCAAGGATTCCTTGGAGTTGAAAAGGGCTGGCTTAGGGTATTAAGAACATATGACATTCTTATCTGACCCTAAATGGCCGAATCTGGTGCACGATGTCCGCTAGATGGTCACACTCCGTCGTAATGTACTGTTCATGGCCAGGTTTAGTTTTCCAAAATCAGGGCACTAAAATGGGGCAATTTTGTGGCTTGATTGTGCATAGCAGGAGTTGTAATAAAATGTGAGATAAGGGAGAATGTCAAGTAACACATGCGGCTCTCAGATATACAGACATTTAATCCTGTTAATGATATTAATTAAGAAGCAGTAAGGGGTCTGGTTTCTGCACTGATAGCTAAGCTTAGTGAAAGACCAAATGAAGGACATGTAAGGGATGGAGTGTAAGATGAAAGGAAGGCGAGGGGGGAGGGGAGCCAGAGATATAAGGGTCAATATTCCGAAGCTACGCAGATGTAGAATTCATTATTGGCTCGTGGTTTCTTCTTAATGTGTGCTCAGTGATATGTACTAAACAGGATGTGTCATGTTCATACAAAGCATACTTTGCATCCATCTGCGTGCTTTGTTGTGACACCATGGTTCTAGCTGCTGGGTGTAGATGGAATATTTTGTAGTTTAAAATAGTGAGGTCCCACTTTATCTGACCACTATGCATGTTAATGATGTATATGTACCACCGCAGCTGCTTCTGGTGCACGGTACACAAAAGCTCTCTGTGCACAATATTCATATGGAGACGTGTGCAGCATAACATTAGACAGAGTATCTACATAGAACTCAATACATGAAACTGCATGTCACAGCTGCATGCTTATGCAAGATCCATTTTGTTAAATGAGCCTTTAATTTGGGTCAGAATAAATTCTCATGCATATTAATGGGAACATCTCTGTTACTTGCAGGGGCCATGCTCCTTGTGCTCCTGAGACTTCTTGAGTGACGTCACCAGGCTGCAAGCTTTCGGTCCTTTGGCATGGATTAAAGTGCATCTGTCATTTAGAAGTAAACATAATGCTGTGAAGGACAAGGACGAGGAAGGAAGATTGTGTACATGGCTTTAACAGTGGAGGGCTTTGCAGGTAGGGTTCAACACATCCAAATTTAAAGTTAGCCCTCGTTCACAAATTGCATGACAAGTCGTAGCCTATTTCCGACAATGACATTGTTCCAATCGATGCGATGCCAACATTGCAGCGCCGCAGCAATTTGCAAAATTAGTTCCTGTACTACTTTTGGCAATTTCGGGTGCGACTTCAATAGACGCCTCTGTATGAATACGCACAGATGTCTTTCAAGCCGCACTAAAATGCGGCTTTGAAATTGCGCGAGTCACAAGTCTCATGATTTCAAAGCCAAGTTCAATGTGAATGAGGGCTTAAAAGTTAAAATACTTATACTTTTGCTCATTAAACGAAGATATTGGCGTACTCTACTGGTATTAGTCATAATGTAGTATTTTTCAGAAATACTGCAATCAGGAAAATACTGCATTATGACCACTCGATGGAGCTGATGATCATAGGAAATAAACAGATTAGACCAATTATGGGGATTATAACAAGACCTCCTACTGGGATAAAGACAGCACTAATTATTCACCATATATATAAAAACTCCAAAAATTCTCAGTGCTTAATATATAAAATTAATAACACATTCCATGTGAATAAAATGCTTAGTGCATGAATCAATCCAAAAAACGTGTGTTGTGACAAGTCTGAATGTGCTTTTTCCTCAGTGTCCCTATTTAAATAGACAGCACTCACCAGATGTTGTTGATTTCCTTTTCTATCGGTGTGCCATGCGTTGGTAAACCCTGTCTAGTTGGTGGTGGTCTGTGGTCCCCTTAAGGTCTGGCTGATGGGTCTTTAGCCTTTTGCACTTTAAAACACGTCTGTCCCTAACCGCTTGCTTACTGGGCACTTAAACACCCCTCCTCTCCAGACCAATTTTCAGCTTTTAGCGCTGATGCATTTAGAAGCACAATTGCGCGGTCATACAACACTGTACCCAAATTAAATTTTTATCATTTTTTTCCCAGAAATAGAGCTTTCTTTTGGTGGTATTTGATCACCTCTGCGGTTTTTATTTTTTGTTAAAAAAATTTAAAAAGACTGAATTTTAAAAAAAAATGTTATTTTTTTTTTATATCTTGTTATAAAATTTTGCAAACAGGTAATTTTTCTCCTTTATTGATGTACGCTGATGAGCCGGCACTGATGGGCACCGATAGGTGGCAGTGATGGGCACTGAGGGGTGGCAGTTATGGGCACTGATGGGTGGCAATAATGGGCACTGATCGGCACTGGTTGGTTACACTGATAGGCAGCACTGCTAGGTGGCACCACTGGTGGGCATTGATAGGTGGCACTTGTGGGCATTGATAGGTGGCACTCATGGGCATTGATAGGTGGCACTGGTGGACACTGGCAGGGGGTACTTGTGGGCACAGATGAGGCAAAATTGCCTCTTCCTCTGCAGGACCGATGTCCCTTGCACATAAGCCGGTAATCGTTTTTTTTTTCTCCTCACGCTGTCAGCGTGAGGAGAAAAAAAAAACGATTACTGAGCTTTTGTTTAAATCATGTGATCAGCTGTCATTGGCTAACAGCTGATCACGCGGTAAGGGGCCGGGATCGGCCCCTTACTCGGATCTGTTATCACCCGAGTGTCAGGCTCCTACTTACCAGACCGGCGAGTCCAATCGGGCAGAGGGTAGGCTCCCTTACGCGTCCGACTAACGGCCCCTGGTAGAGTAAACAGAAGGCACGAAAGTACGGAGTGGTATGAGAGCCTGTATTCACTGTCCAGATACTGCAGGGTTAACAGATAGGAAGGCTAAAGCTGGCTGGAGCACAGGCACAAGACTGAGCAGGTTTGTTTGGAAAGCAGGCTGGGTAGACAACAGACAGACAGCTGGGATCCAAGGGAGCAGGCAGACGGATGGTCAGGAGACAGGCCGGGTTCGGTAACAGGCAGACGGCAAAGGTACAGTGGAGCAGGCAAGCGGATGGTCAAACAAGCATAAGTCAGGTACAGGCAGAGTTCAGAGAGAGATCCTGGGGACAAGGCCGGGTCAGTAGGTAATCAGGAACAGACAAGGTACAAGGTCAGGCACTAGGACGACTAGCTGTTGATCAGGCAGCACTGGTCACAGGGGCACGCCGGCTTAAATGCATCTTTTGGCGCCAAACGACGTGCACGCGCGCGCCCCGGCACACACAGGCACGCGCACCCGCCAACGCCCGCGCGCGCGCCCCCGCACACCGGCGTGCACAGCAGGACGACCCTGGACACACACACCAGCACCGCGAGGGACACGCACGGCGGGGTCCACAGGAACGCGCGCCGACGCGCCCTGCCGCACACCACCGCAAGCACCCTGCCTGCCGAGGTACGCCCTCTGACAGTGCCCCCCCCTCAAGGGCAGCCTCCGGATGCCCAGCTGGGCCAACCTGGTTGCATGGGAGTCCTTGAAAGCTTGTAATAATTCATCAGCATGGAGATTACTTTCAGGCTCCCAAGAGTTATCCTCGGGTCCATACCCCTTCCATTTAATGAGGTACTGGAGCTGATTCTGCCTCTTTCTACAATCCAGGATTGCCTCGATTTCAAATTCCTCCTCATTGTTGACCATAACAGACTCCGGTGGCTTGGCCTTACGATCAGGAAAGGAATCAGGGATAACTGGTTTCAATAATGACACATGAAAGACCGGGTGAATTCTAAGGGACTCCGGCAGATTAAGTTCATATGCGACATCATTCACTTTTCTTTTCACCTGAAAAGGACCCATAAACTTAGGTCCCAACTTCCTGGAGGGACAAGCCAACTTTAAGTTACTTGTGGAAAGCCACACTTGGTTACCAGGTTCAAGGACAAGTTCTCCTCGTCTTTTCTTGTCAAACATCTTGAAGGATGCCTGGGACTGGGCCATGGTCTCCTGCAAGATTTTACAGTTTTTAGAGAAGAACTCTATTGTTTCAGTTACCGCAGGCAGGGTACATTCCGGGATAGAACTGGGAAGGAAGGAAGGGTTAAATCCGTAATTGGCAAAGAAAGGAGTCTGGTTGATAGCTGAATGTAGGGAGTTGTTGTATGAGAATTCAGCGACTGGTAACAGGGACACCCAGTCATCTTGCGAAAACACAGAAAAACAACGGAGGTATTGCTCTAGCGTCTGGTTAGTTCTTTCTGTCTGGCCGTTTGTCTGAGGGTGGTAGGCCGAAGAAAATGCCAATTCAATTTCCAGAGCGCCACACAGTGCCCTCCAGAACTGGGAGGTGAATTGGACACCCCGATCCGATCCGATATTCGCGGGTACCCCATGTAGTCTCACTATTTCTTTGACAAAGATCTTCGCCGTTTCTACGGCTGTGGGTGTACCCTTCATGGGGAGAAAGTGTGCCATCTCGGACAGTCTATCGATCACCACAAAGATGGTCGAGAAACCTTCAGATGGAGGTAGCTCCACGATGAAGTCCATTGATAACATTCTCCAAGGCCTGTCAGGAATCGGTAAGGGTTTCAACAAACCCCAGGCCCTTGAGCGGTTGCATTTATTCCGGGCACAAGTGTGGCAAGAACCCACATACTTTTTACAGTCCTCCAATGATCGTGGCCACCAAAAGGTGCCTTGCACCAATTCCGTCGTTTTCCGGGCTCCGAAGTGACCCGCCAGCTTGTGGTCGTGGCACAATTCCAATACCAGCACTCTAAGTTTTTCAGGTACAAAAATCTTGCCTTCGTGCCAGAGCAACCCATCACTTAAACTGGTCCCAGTAGGTAGAGGAATTTCTGAGGAGGCTTGCTTAATTCTGGAAATTAAATCTCCCTGGAGGAGTAAAAAATTTCCCACTGGCAGGATAGTATCTGGAGGAGCAATTTTCTTGGAATCAAGAAACATTCGAGATAAAGCATCAGGTTTTCCATTCTTGGATCCGGGTCTGTACGTGATGTGAATGGAGAAGCGGGAAAAAAAAAGTGCCCATCTAGCCTGTCGTGGTTTAAGTCGCTTGGCTGACCTTAGGTATTCCAAGTTCTTGTGATCGGTATAAATGAGAACAGGATGTACAGCACCCTCCAGCAGATAGCGCCATTCCTCCAGAGCCGCCTTGATGGCCAAAAGTTCCCGATCTCCCACATCATAATTCCTTTAATTTCTCGAAGCCGCTTGAGCTCTGGACGTCCAACAGAATCGTGCTCCCTGTTTTGTAAGTTCCGTTATGGGCGAAATGATTTTAGAAAAGTCTTTAATGAATTTCCTGTAAAAGTTAGAAAATCCTACGAAACGTTGGACCCCTTTTTTGTCTGTAGGTGCAGGCCAGTCCAGGATGGCAGACACTTTTTGTGGATCATCTTGATACCTTCCACAGAGATAATGAGTCCCAAAAACTGGATACTTTGAAGTTCGAACTCACACTTGTCAAGTTTAGCGTATAGGCCATGTTGCCTGAGCCGAGCAAGAACATTCCGGACGTGCCTGAGGTGATCAGCCAAGGAAGAGGAGAAGATGAGTATGTCGTCCAGATAAACAATGACGTAGAGGTCCAGGAATTCTCTAAAGATGTCGTTCACAAAGTGCTGGAACGTGGCTGGGGCATTACAAAGACCGAAGGGCATGACCAGGTACTCGAAGTGCCCGAAACGAGTGCGAAAGGCGGTCTTCCACTCATCACCCTCTCGGATGCGAATTAGATTGTATGCACCCCGAAGATCCAATTTAGTGAAAATTCTGGCAGTGCCCAGCCTTTGGAACAACTCAGGTACCAGGGGAAGCGGGTAACGATTCTTAATTGTTATCTTGTTCAATTCGCGGTAATCGATACCTGGTCGCAGAGAATGGTCTTTCTTCTCTACAAAGAATAAGCCAGCACCGGCCTGGGAGGTGGACGGGCGGATAAATTTTTTCTTCAGGTTTTCATCTAGATACTGCTTCAGGGTGCCCAGCTCCTGCTCAGTCAGTGGGAAGATCCGGCCGAAAGGTACCTCGGTTCCTGGAAGCAGTTCAATAGGGCAGTCATAGGGCCTGTGTGGAGGTAGTAATTCTGCACCCTTTTTGCTAAACACATCCGCGAAATCTTGGTAAGGCTCAGGAATAGCTTGGAGCAGATCAACATCAGGATGTAAACAGAGAAGTTGGGTAAACTCACGGCCGACCCCTTGTAGACAATGTTGAAGACAATATCCTGAGAGAAACTCAACATTACCAGCAGCACAGTTGATTTGAGGGTTGTGAACCTGTAGCCATGGTATTCCTAGGATGACTGGGAAAAGGGGTGAGGAGATGGCGTCCAAACAGAGATATTCCCGGTGTTGATGGCCCATGATAGCTTCTAAGGGAACGGTTTCTTGAGTGACCGGACCGGAGCGGAGAGCAGAGCCATCTGCAAGATGAACAGCCAGGCTTTGAGTTTTGGGTTGGAGAGGGATGTCATGTTGGGAAGCGAAGGTCCGGTCGATAAAACAACTGCAGGCTCCAGAGTCAATGATGGCTGGGACTTGGATAGCCTTTCCGGGAAGCTGTAAAGTGACAGAAATAGTTAGGTGTGTGCCAACAGTGGGTACAATAGTAGCACAGGTACGATCAGCAGAGCGACACTTACGCGTCTTGTTGGGGCAACTGCTGGCGTAGTGCCCGGGTTCCCCGCAGTAGAGGCAAAGATTATGTGCCCGTCTGCGTAATTTCTCTTCTGGGGTCAAGGAGGGACGAAGTAGACCAAGCTGCATAGGTTCCGGTGCATCACTGGCCGAGGCTGGTGAGGGAGCGGGAGATCTGCTGGGAGGACAGGGTACTTGTGGGAGCATCCAGGTGGGACGAAAGGTACTGGTGGTTCTTTCGGTACGTCGTTCTCTCAACCTACGGTCTATTTGGATGGACAGGTTGATAAGCTCTTCCAGGGTCTGAGGTACCCCTACCCGTGCCAACTCATCCTTGAGAGAATCAGACAACCCCATCCTAAACTGATGGCGCAAAGCAGCGTCATTCCACGCCGTATCAGAGCTCCAGCGTCTGAACTCGGCGGCATAATCTTCTGCCGCTCGACGGCCTTGACGAAGGGCATGTAAGGTAGCTTCCGCGGTGGCGGTAGGCTGGGGGTCTTCGTATAGTTGAGACATAGCATCGAAGAAGGCATCCAGGCTTTCCAAGACAACAGACTTCTGCTCCAAAAGTCGGTGAGCCCATGTTTGAGGTTCGCCAGATAGTAAGGAGATAACAAAGCCCACCTTAGTGGCTTCTAGAGAGAATGTGCGTGGCTGAAGGGCAAAGTAAAGATTACAGGCATTCCGGAACGCACGATACCTACTTCGGTCTCCAAGGAATCTTTCTGGCACTGGTACCTTAGGCTCTGGAGGTAACATGACCACGGAGGGTGCTGAGGTTGCAGCTGCGGACCCCTGCGGGCCGGAAGGTGCGGATAAGGCCTGTACACGCTCTTCCAGGCTTGAGTATCCCTCTTGTAGGCTCTTCACTGCCTGGGTTAGACCCGCCAGATGTCTGCAGAGCTCGTCCATGGGAGAAGCCCCCTGCCCGGACTCGGTCATGGCTGCCTGATACTGTCAGGCTCCTACTTACCAGACCGGCGAGTCCAATCGGGCAGAGGGTAGGCTCCCTTACGCGTCCGACTAACGGCCCCTGGTAGAGTAAACAGAAGGCACGAAAGTACGGAGTGGTATGAGAGCCTGTATTCACTGTCCAGATACTGCAGGGTTAACAGATAGGAAAGCTGAAGCTGGCTGGAGCACAGGCACAAGACTGAGCAGGTTTGCTTGGAAAGCAGGCTGGATAGACAACAGACAGACAGCTGGGATCCAAGGGAGCAGGCAGACGGATGGTCAGGAGACAGGCCGGTTTCGGTAACAGGCAGACGGCAAAGGTACAGTGGAGCAGGCAAGCGGATGGTCAAACAAGCATAAGTCAGGTACAGGCAGAGTTCAGAGAGAGATCCTGGGGACAAGGCCGGGTCAGTAGGTAATCAGGAACAGACAAGGTACAAGGTCAGGCACTAGGACGACTAGCTGTTGATCAGGCAGCACTGGTCACAGGGGCACGCCGGCTTAAATGCATCTTTTGGCGCCAAATGACGTGCACGCGCGCGCCCCGGCACACACAGGCACGCGCACCCGCCAACGCCCGCGCGCGCGCCCCTGCACACCGGCGTGCACAGCAGGACAACCCTGGACACACACACCAGCACCGCGAGGGACACGCACGGCGGGGTCCACAGGAACGCGCGCGCCAACGCGCGCCAACGCGCCCTGCCGCACACCACCGCGAGCACCCTGCCTGCCGAGGTACGCCCTCTGACACCGAGTCTCAGTGACTCGGTGATCACAGCACACGCAGGGACCGTGCAGAGAGGAAGCTTCATATGACGTCCTCCCGGAAATTCAGGTCCATGCTGTGGCCTTCATTCAGCTATAGCGCAGACGCTAAGTGGTTAAG
The DNA here is from genome assembly GCA_037952925.1 of Lithobates clamitans. Lineage (NCBI taxonomy): Eukaryota > Metazoa > Chordata > Amphibia > Anura > Ranidae > Lithobates > Lithobates clamitans. Next base: position 1,123,456 of record JBBGZY010001921.1, on the reverse strand, counting down.
GATGCTTTGTGGTGTCAAAGGTCATATGGCACAACCATCAAAAGAGATTGGGGAAGCCTCTCATAGTTTTTAATTAAACAATTTTCATAAACAGTATTGCATTTGCATGGGTTTAAATGAGCTCAGGCCAAAAGTGAAACCAAGAATGCCGCTTTGTTACGCAGCGTGCATTATAAAAAGCCGAAGTGACATAACCAGAAACCCTTTCCTACGCGTTTTGTCATCAGTATACAATGTCATCAGGAGCTAATTATGGGGATTATTTGAGATGACTGTGTGAATGCTTGAGACTTTCACACAGCAATTTTTTTTATAAATAGAGCAGTATCTGTTCAGTGCAGCTGAAGGCTCATACAGTATGTGCTTGACATGGTGAGTTGTACATCTCCATTGCTGGACATTGGACTACAAAACCTGCAGGTAATACAATGTCCTCCAGGCACACCTCTATCTCTGACAAAGAAGTTCATAAGATGGGCTGGAGCATCTGGGGGTTGATTTATTAAAAGCAAATAGACTGTTCACTTTGCAAGGGAAGTTGCACTTTGCAACAAAATTGTCCCCAGAGTTTAGAGAATAAGGTTAAAGCTCTGCTGATATAGATCATCCAATCATGTGCAAGAAAATAATGTTGTTTTGTGTTAGGCTTCCTTGCGTGTGATTGGGTATTCTTTGCAAAGTGAATTTTCACCATATAACTAAAGCGCTAGAGGAAATACCCTTGCAAATTGAATAGGCTACTTGTCTTTATTAAATCAGCACCCAGATGTCCAGATGCACCAGGCCATCCTATAAACACTCCAGTAGCCATAAATGACTGAAAGCTCTATCACCTAGATTAGAGGGCTGGAGATTTCTCTAGCTTGTGAACTGCATTCAGATATAGCAAGTGATGGCGATCCACTCTTGGCATGAACACAAAAATATGAATGAAGTAACCTTTACTTGGTTGTTTGCTTATGAAGGATGTAGCACACAGCAGGCGTTGAGGCAGAAAAGTACAGAGCACCTGCTGAGAGCCTACCTTGAAGCCTATCGAAGATTGCTGAGAGCCACACATAGCTTATGAGATCCTTGCTGAGGATCAGGGATGTGGAGGTTCCTGGAAAGGCTGAAGAGTACCTGTATTCTAAAGAGGTGGCTGAGCTGTAACCTAGATGACTGACAGTTGGCAGGGAAGGGGACATACTGAGGGATGGGGGCATAGCATATGGGCAGCAGCTGGTCGTGATTCGTGATACAGATGTTTAGCATTACCGGGTAATGAAGGATATTATATCTGATGTTCTAAGCATATCTGGAGTTGTACGGATAAAGGTGGTCAGCTACCGGGGGTTTTTGACTTCATTTTTTTATAAAGATCTTTTAAAACTGGGAGGGAGGCCAGATAGACAGATCCTTTATTAAAAACAGTGGAAGATTAGAGATCTGTTGATCATCATCACTTTGAGATGATTTACATCTATGCATTATGGGACAATAATAAAAGGTGACAATCATCTTGAATAGCACCCTAACGCGGTATGGTAATGCACATGTGTTGCAATGCGCTGTAATTAATGGCAATGCACTACAGTGTGTTACAGAAATGCAATGCAACACATGTTAACGCAGAATATAACATGCATTAACGCACTTGCATTGATTTTACACGAATGTAAAAAGGTCATTTAATAACGATACCACCCAGCCGATCAGACTTTCCTCCTTGAGTGAGCTTTGGTGCGCTTGAAATAAAATGACTGATTCCTGTTCTGTGCAGAAAAAAGACCCATCACTAAAATAATCCGACCCCATCACTAAAATAATCCAACCCCATCACTAAAATAATCCAACCCCATCACTAAAATAATCCGACCCCATCACTAAAATAATCCAACCCCATCACTAAAATAATCCGACCCCATCACTAAAATAATCCAACCCCATCACTAAAATAATCCAACCCCATCACTAAAATAATCCAACCCCATCACTAAAATAATCCAACCCCATCACTAAAATAACCCGACCTCATCACTAAAATGATCCAACCTCATCACTAAAATAATCCGACCCCATCACTAAAATAATCCAACCCCATCACTAAAATGATCCAACCCCATCACTAAAATGATCCAACCCCATCACTAAAATAATCCGACCCCATCACTAAAATAATCCAACCCCATCACTAAAATGATCCAACCCCATCACTAAAATGATCCAACCCCATCACTAAAATAATCCAACCCCATCACTAAAATTACCCAACCCCATCACTAAATAATCCAATCCCATCACTAAAATGATCCAACCCCATCACTAAAATGATCCAACCCCATCACTAAAATAATCCAACCCCATCACTAAAATTATCCAACCCCATCACTAAAATAATCCAACCCCATCACTAAAATTATCCAACCCCATCACTAACATAATCTGACCCCATCACTAAAATAATCCTATTCCATCACTAAAAAAATCCGACCCCATCACTAAAATGATCCGACCCCATCACTAAAATGATCCAACCCTATCACTAAAATAATCCGACCCCATCACTAAAATAATCCGACCCCATCACTAAAATAATCCAACCCCATCACTAAAATAATCCAACCCCATCACTAAAATAATCCAACCCCATCACTAAAATAATCCAACCCCATCACTAAAATAACCCGACCTCATCACTAAAATGATCCAACCTCATCACTAAAATAATCCGACCCCATCACTAAAATAATCCAACCCCATCACTAAAATGATCCAACCCCATCACTAAAATGATCCAACCCCATCACTAAAATAATCCGACCCCATCACTAAAATAATCCAACCCCATCACTAAAATGATCCAACCCCATCACTAAAATGATCCAACCCCATCACTAAAATAATCCAACCCCATCACTAAAATTACCCAACCCCATCACTAAATAATCCAATCCCATCACTAAAATGATCCAACCCCATCACTAAAATGATCCAACCCCATCACTAAAATAATCCAACCCCATCACTAAAATTATCCAACCCCATCACTAAAATAATCCAACCCCATCACTAAAATTATCCAACCCCATCACTAACATAATCTGACCCCATCACTAAAATAATCCTATTCCATCACTAAAAAAATCCGACCCCATCACTAAAATGATCCGACCCCATCACTAAAATGATCCAACCCTATCACTAAAATAATCCGACCCCATCACTAAAATAATCCAACCCCATCACTAACATAATCTGACCCCATCACTAAAATAATCCTATTCCATCACTAAAAAAATCCGACCCCATCACTAAAATGATCTGACCCCATCACTAAAATGATCCAACCCCATCACTAAAATAATCCGACCCCATCACTAAAATAATCCAACCCCATCACTAAAATGATCCAACCCCATCACTAAAATGATCCGACCCCATCACTAAAATGATCCAACCCCATCACTAAAAAAATCCAAACCCATCACTAAAATTACCCAACCCCATCACTAAAATTACCCAACCCCATCACTAAAATAATCCAACCCATCACTAAAATTATCCAACCCCATCACTAAAATGATCCAACCCCATCACTAAAATAATCCGACCCCATCACTAAAATGATCCGACCCCATCACTAAAATAATCCAACCCCATCACTAAAATGATCTGACCCCATCACTAAAATGATCCAACCCCATCACTAAAATTATCCAACCCCATCACTAAAATGATCCAACCCCATCACTAAAATGATCCAACCCCATCACTAAAATAATCCGACCCCATCACTAAAATGATCCAACCCCATCACTAAAATAATCCAACCCCATCACTAAAATTATCCAACCCCATCACTAAAATAATCTGACCCCATCACTAAAATAATCCGATTCCATCACTAAAAAAATCCGACCCCATCACTAAAATAATCCGATTCCATCACTAAAAAAATTCGACCCCATCACTAAAACCGACCCCATCACTAAAATAATCCGACTCCATCACTAAATTAATCCAACATACTGAACACTTCTATTGCTTACAGGGATGACATTCCCCCCCCCCCCCCCACTCACTGATTATTGCATTTTAAAAGCTTTCACTTTTCAATGTCATTTTATAAATCTGCAGCTTTCGTGGTCGTGATTCATGATACAGATGGCGAGCATCACTGGGTAATGAAGGCTATTGTTTCTGATGTTCTAAGCATATCTGGAGTTGTCGAGAAAAAGGTGATCAGCTACCCGGCATGTAGTGACCCTGCTTATGAAGGTCCTTTTTCAGACAGTTCCTGTTATAGTGTGACAACCCTCTGTTCCTGTCTCTCAGTTGTGCTTCTGCGTTGTCACCCTGTCCTATGGAGACTACAAGTGGCTCTCTCTACACACATTACGGAGGTATATTCCAATGTTGCCACCATCTGGAAACGCGCCCTGAGAAATGCCATGCAGCCATCGCTGGAATGCATGCATGTATGCAGGAAGTGGCTACAAAGAGGCTGCAGTAGATCAGCATCACTGAGATGCAACAAGGGATAAAAAAAAGAAAACAATAATTTTTTTTTTAAACCAAAAAAGGGGCATTTGTTTGTTAAACACAGAACAATAAAAGTGTCACCCAGTTAAGAGTTACATACTGTATGGATGGATCATACTTCATGTCCAGGAAACCCAACAGAAAGGAGAGGAAATCATTCTAAAGTGAGGAATAACACAGGTGTCCCCATTAAAAGATTTCCCCTCTATCCCAGTCCTGGTGACAACATTTTGGATTTCTCATCACTTTCTTTAGTGGTAGCCATGATCATCAGACCAAAAGAGAGGATGAATCGCCCCAGAGTGTACATCATCTGTAAGATTCAGAAAACGTCATAGATACTCATCAGCAATCTGTCTCGTGGTATTGCAACAAAGTGGAGCAACCTGCGAAAGATTAATGTAATTAACCGCTTCAGCCCTGGAAGATTTTACCCCTTTCCAGGCCAGAGCACTTTTTGCGATTCGGCACTGCGTCGCTTTAACTTACAATTGCGCGGCCATGCGCCCAAACAAAATTGACGTCCTTTTTTTCCCCACAAATAGAGCTTTCTTTTGGTAATATTTGATCACCTTTGCGGTTTTTATTTTTTGCACTATAAACAAAAAAAGATCGACAATTTTGAAAAAAACGCATTATTTTTTTCCTTTTGCTATAATAAATATCCCCCAAAAATATATTAAAAAAACTATTTTCTCCTCAGTTTAGGCCGATATGTATTCTTCTACATATTTTTGGTAAAAAAAAAAAATCGCAATAAGCGTATATTGATTGGTTTGCGCAAAAGTTATAGCGTCTACAAAATAGGGGATAGTTTTTTTGCATTTTTTTATACGTTTTTTTTACTAGTAATGGCGGCGATCTGCGATTTTTATCGGGACTGCGATATTATGGTGGACACATCAGACACTTTTGACACATTTTTGGGACCATTGGCATTTTTACAGCGATCAGTGCTATAAAAAATGCATTGATTACTGTAAAAATGTCACTGGCAGTGAAGGGGTTAACCACTAGGGGGCGATCAAGGGGTTAACAGTGTTCCCTGTTGTGTGTTCTAACTGAAGGGGGGAGGGGACTGTGTAGGGGGAGACGATCTGTCACTTCTCCCCTCAGAGTACCGGAAACTGTGTGTTGAGCGATCGCGGGAGCCCGGCGGTGATCGCGACCACTGGGCACTCGCATCGGCACCGTAGGCGAGCAGGTGGCGCGCGCCATCCACATATTCGCTGTAGATGGGGACATTCCTCCCACGGAGCTATAAGGAGGCTTCCCCGCCATCAGAATCTACTCATCAATGCTGGCTGTAACCAGCGGCACTGATAGAGCAAATATTTTCCAACACGATATTGTACAGAAATCGAGAGATTAACTTCTGTACATCCTGTGGGTTGCAGCATGGTGCAGCGGCAATAACTCACACAGCCGGCTTCAATCAGTGGCGGCCCGTGCATTGTGGGCGCACGGCGCCGCCCCCCCATCCATGCGCCCGGCCCCTTTCAGGACGCCGGACGCATGGATTCCTATGGCGGGGGTGGGAGGGGGTGGTACTTTTTGAAGCACCTGATTAGAGCCAGGGGCTCTAAAAGGCTTCAAAATAGGGTATGCTTGGGGCACAGAGAGTGCACCCTGATCTCACCCATTGTGTGACGACAGCGAATTAATTTTCGCTATTTTCACACTAACCTTCCTCCCCGCCAATCAGGAGGCAGGGCATCAGACCTGTTTCCTGATTGGCCAAAGCGCCAGGCCACCCTATTGGATGCCTGGCGCTTAGGAAGAGGAGCGGAGGAGACACACACTGGAGCGGAGGTCGGCGCCGCTCTGGTGCACTTGGAGAGGAGCTGCTGCCTGGCGGTAAGTGCCAGGGGGTTTGTCAGAGCCACGTGTGCGCGGGGGTTGGGGGTGCTGTCAGAGCCACGAGCGCGGGGGGGTTGGAGGTGCTGCCAGATCCGTGAGCCCTGCGAGTGGGGGGGGGGGGTCAGTGGGCACAGTGGCTGCATATGATGGGCACAGTGGCTGCATATGATGGGCACAGTGACTGTATTTGGTGGGCACAGTGGCTGCATATGCTGGGCACAGTAACTGTGTTTGATGGGCACAGTGGCTGCATATGATGGGCACAGTGTCTGTATTTGATGGGCACAGTGGCTGCATATGATGTACACAGTGACTGTATTTGGTGGGCACAGTAGCTGCAAATGATGGGCACAGTGACTGTATTTTGTGGGCACAGTGGCTCCATATGATGGGCACAGGGGCTGCATTTGATGGCAAAGTGACTGTATTTGATGGGCACATTGACTGCATTTGATGGGCACAGTGGCTGCATTTGATGGGCATAGTGGCTGCATATGATGGGCACAGTGGCTGCATTTGATAGGCACAGTGGCTGCATTTGATGGGCACAGTGGCTGCATTTGATGGGCACAGTGGCTGCATTTGGTGGGCACAGTGGCTGTATTTGATGGGCACAGTGGCTGCATTTGATGGCACAGTGGCTGCATTTGCTGGGCACAGTGGCTGTATTTGATGGGCACAGTGGCTGCATTTGATGGGCACAGTGGCTGCATTTGATGGGCACAGTGGCTGCATTTGATGGGCACAGTGGCTGCATATGATGGGCACAGTGGCTGTCTTTGATGGGCACAGTGGCTGCATATGATGGACACAGTGGCTGCATATGATGGACACAGTGGCTGCATTTGATGGCACAGTGGCTGCAATTGATGGCACATTGGCTGCATTTGATGGGCACAGTGGCTGCAATTGATGTTTTTAAAAAAAGTATTTTTCAGTTTGTTTGCGCTCCCCCAAAATTTTTTAGCACCAGCCGCCACTGGTTGCAATAGAAAACACATATTGAAGTAAGGCAGCAACAGTTCACAATAACTTGGGGGAGGACATCTACCCAGCCAGCCGCACTCACAGTTTCCAAAAATGTGAAGAAGTAGGTTCCAACCAAACTGCCGGCGTTTGTTGAGAGGGAGCATAATACAGCCTGGTCGTCTCGTGCCCAATCGTGAAGGTATCCAGAGAGATGCAACCCTACACTTTCCCTTCTCATCAGGAACCTTTCCCTACCACTAGTACAGTCCCTAACAGATGGGGTACCTGTCCCTACTCTGCCAACTCATATAATCTACACCTGGGAGCCAAGGTTTTAAATAGGCTCTGTCTGACCCAAGATGGCTGCTCGATGCACATGGGGCAGCAGCATCCAATAGCATAGCTTCCCCAGTGACCCAGGAAACCATAGAGGAACCTCTTGACTCCCTCTTCAACAACAGTGCCACTGCAGAACAGCGCCACCTGCAGTGTAGAAATTAGACTGCACCTGCCTACAAAGCAGCCTGCCCATACATGGATCATAATTCGGCCAATCCATGCTGAACCGGTTGAATTTTGAACCATCTATGGCCAGCTTTACTCCAACATGGAAGAGGTCCGATTTACCTCCACTTTCTCTATCACTGAATTTGTTGCAACAATAGCAGTAGATAGTAAACTGTCACAAATAAGAACTACTTTAATTTGTCACACATGTCGCTATCAGTAATGAAAATGTTGCACAGGTTTCATGAATTTGGGGCCAGACCTCCAACTACATCCACTCCACCAGCAATGTGTTACCAACCTCTTGCCCCCAATATATTCTTACTGGCGTTCTAACCAGCAAAATCCCCACACCAGAGTCATAGCTCCGCCCCTATAACTCTTCATTGTCCATATTGTGAACTACGTCGCAAATTCAGCAGTTAAAGTGAGACTTACTACATCTCCGAAAATATGAGTTTTGGGTGGAGTTTATGTAAATGAGATCACAATAGGACATATTTAATGCCCAACTCCAGGCAAATAAAAAAATATTCTTTGCAGTGGGGCTGCACCCGCACCACAAGGGTTAATAGCTCATTTTTGTCTAGGGGAGATGAGAAACCATTACACTTACCTGATCCTCTGCTCCCCCGGCAAGCGGTGCTCCCTCACAATCTGGCGGTGAATTATTCCACGGCGTCCCCATTTCCAAAGTGGGGCTATGGACTCTGCTCTGGTCTTGATGACATTAAAAACCTAGACGGCTCGGGTATTGGGGGTACAGAAGCTGCGGGGAGGAGTGGACGATCGGTTAAGTGAATCTCATTGTATTTTTCCGCTGGACATAAATGAGCAAGTAACCCTTGCAGTGCAGGCTCAGCCCCACTGCATGTGATCATTTTTTAATTGCCCGGAGTTGGACTTTAAATTTGTCCTATAAGCATCTCATTTACATAAATTCCTCCCAAAACTCATATTTTCGGAGATGCAAGAAAGTCTCACTCTGATTTGCCAAGTAGTTTACAGTATGGGCAATGAAGCAAGACAGTTATAGGGGCGGAGCTATGACTCCAGTATGGGGATTTTGCTGGTTAGATCTATAGTAGGAATATATTGGGGGCGATTTAATAAGGTGTCGGCAACGCATTTCTGGTGGAGTAGATGTAGATGAATTCCGAGATCAGCAAATATTATCTAAATACAAGATTCATGTGTATTCTTCATTGAGTCTCGGTGTGCTCTGTGTATTCCTTCCAGATCTGTGCAGTAATCCAGTGTAAACCTTTACTTCTAGAGGTGCACCAAATGGAAATTTTGATGCTAAAACCAAAACTGAAAATTCAGGATGCACTTGGCCAAAACCGAAACTGACATTTTTAAAAAATATAATTATTTTTATATATAATTGTATTATATAATCAACATTTTAATTAATATGGATTTAACCGCTTCAGCCCCGGAAGATTTGGCTGCTGAATGACCAGGCCATTTTTTGCGATTTGGCACGGCATTGCTTTAACTGACAAGTGCGCGGTCGTGCGGCGCTGCACCCAAACAAAATTGACGTCCTTTTTTTCTCACAAATAGAGCTTTCTTTTGGTGATATTTAATGCGGTTTTTATTTTTTGCGCTATAAACAAAAAAAGAGCGTCAATTTTGAAAAAAAAAACACAATATTTTGTACTTTTTGCTATAATAAATATCCCACATTTTTTTTTTTAAAAAAAAGCTAATTTTTTCTCAGTTTAGGCCGACATGTATTGTTCTACATATATTTCGTAATAAAAATGGCAATAAGCGTATATTGATTGGTTTGCGCAAAAGTTATAGCGTCTACAAAATAGGGGATAGATTTATTGCATTTTTATTATTATTATTTTTTTTACTAGTAATGGCAGCAATCTGCGATTTTTATCGGGACTGAGACATTATGGCGGACACATTGGACACTTTTGACACATTTTTGGGACCATTGGCATTTATACAGTGATCAGTGCTATAAAAATGCACTGATTACTGTGAAAAATGTCACTGGCAGGGATGGGGTTAACACTAGGGGGCGATCAAGGGGTTAACTGTGTTCCCTCTCTGTGTTCTAACTGAAGGGGGGGATGGGACTGTCTAGGGGGATGACAGATACTTTGTATGAACACACGATCAGTCTCTTCTCCCCTCAGAGAACTGGGATCTGTGTGTTTAAACACACAGATCCCGGTTCTCGGTGTGTGGCAAGCGATTGTGGGAGCTCAGCGGTCATCGCGCCCGCCGTCACTCGCATTGGCTCCAGGGGTGAGCAGCGGGAGTGCGTGCGCCCCTAGTGGCCACAGGGCGAAGCAACGTAACATAACGTCGTTTCGCCTAGCCGTGCCATTCTGCCACAGTAAAACTGCGGCAGCTGGTCGGCATTGATTAAATGAATATGAATTTATTGTTGGCCATTATCGGCACCTTTAGTGCAAGAAAAGCTGAAGAAAAATGCATCCCTTTAAATCCTATGTTTATATTTCTTAACACTGGCCTGTTGCGCTTCCGTTGTGGTATTAAAAATCTTGCTTGCTGCATTTTTGCTCAGCATCTCTCCATTGAAATGCATTGAAAAACACACCAATTACGCACCCGTGTTACGTTTTTGATGCGGTTTTTGAGTCACAGGACCTATGAAAAAACACATCAAAAGCACAGTAAAAGCATGGTAAAATCACGGCAAAATCACATCAAAATTGATCGCGGCAAAATCACGTAAGTTTTCCCCACCTTTTTTTTTCTATCGGCAAAATGCTGAAAATACAATTTTTGGTTGATATGTTTCGGCCGCCGTAATTTCAGCGAGTCTCTATTTACTTCCTGTAATAAAGACCAGTCACTGCTACTCTCTATCCTTGTGCAGGGTGACGGGTCTTGTCTCCGCCCACTCCTGTAGTTTTCTACAGTTAGCCTGCAGTGGGTGGGCCTTCTGGGCCCCTCCCACTGCTCAGTTCTCAGTACTCAGGTTTTGTACAGCACAGTGATGATGTCACAATTACAAGATAATATCTGAGTTCACAAAAAAGTTTGTTTTCACACAAAGTGGATTTATATATGATGTAGCTATTGAGGAATATATATGAATTAAAGTTTTGGTGCCTGGAGTTCAGCTTTAAAATAGACCTGGTTTATGAATAGTCCTTCATGCATTTTATGTGTTACAGAAATAACTCTGTTTTCCATGTTTTCCTAGACCTGCTTGTGACATTGTCTCTGCAGCTCCATATACTGCAGCCAATTTTACACCTTTCCGTATCCTCTGTTTCTGTGCCCTACAGACATTGCGTAACACCTATACTTTACTCTGACATCTTTGAGTTGCTTGTGGTTCCGGAGATGCTCACGGCTGCCACATCTATCTAGCCAGCTGTAATCAACACTGTATGTGGCATGACAATTACATTCAAACTTGTGCAGTGCATCACAGGCCATTACCCCGGTCTAATGCGGATAGAAGGTCTCTACAGAATCGTTGGGTTATCGACAATGGCTTTCTTCTATCTGAAGTAAAGGGAATTTTCAAAGAGGAATTGGTCTGGTGGAACACGTATTTAAAACATCTGCTTTGCTGTACTAGGCAAACAAAATTGCATGTGTCTGACCCTGACAGGTCCATCCTGGCTGTCAGTCCCCATGGAACCAGAAAGCAATGCAAAGCTTAATGCGTATCTAAAGCCAAAAAGACTGAATCTTGTATATTGCAGCTTACCAAAACGTAGTGCATTCATGTGAATGGGGCCGCGCCAAAACCACCATGGTTGCTACATAGTGGTGCAGCATTTACAGGGTTAAAACAGGAGAGGTGACATATCAACACCTCACCTGCCTGTCAAACAATCTGCAGTGGATCGTTTTTCAGAAGGATGGCATGGGCTGCCGCTAGTGTAAACCTAGCATTAAGCCTCATACACACGATTGGATTTTCCGATGGGAAATGTTGGATGTGAGGCTGTTGGCGGAAAATCCGACCGTGTGTATGCTCCGGAAAATGTTAAAACCTGCCATTTTTGTCAGATTTTACGCAGACAATCGTTGGATGGCAGGTTTTAAAATTTTCCGCGGACAAATGTCTGTTGTCGGATTTTCCGAGCGTGTGTACACAAGTCCGTCGGACAAAAGTCCAAAGTACAAACACGCATGCTCAGAAGCAAGGACGAGCCAGAAGCGGTCGGTCTTGTAAACTGGCGTTCGTAATGGAGAATTAACATTCGTGACGTGGCAAATTATGAAATCTCGAAATGCAGCGCACAATTCTCTTCTTCTTTAATGGGATAGTAATGAAGCTGCTTTGCTGGTGATACTGATGGAGTTATTGCAAACGAATTTTCAAAGGCTTTTTTTTTCTAGTGATATCAAAAATAATTTTATTATGCTTTTTTTTTTTATTTGGGCAAGTTACCACAACACCATTATCCCGTAGTTTTTAAGAACAAAGATACAACTATGTTGGTGTCCCTTGTCAATTTTACATTGTATTTTTTTAAATGTAACTGCCTACTCCCAAACTGTCATTTGAAGTAAAAATCATAGCCAATTATTATTCTCCATAATTTTTTTTTATTGTGTATTAAAAAAAGAAAACAAATAAAATTAGACATGCTATCTGGCAATAGAAAATAAACAAAAAGTGCATTCTATGCATCCAAAAATATAGAAAATATACCAAATCAAATCATTATTATTCAACCAAAAAAAAATAATGTCAAAGCAATAACTCTAAGGCAATAATAAATAAGACATTAACTCCTCCGATTCCGCAACATGGCTGGTTGATGAACGGCCGTTCAGAAACTAACTGAAAAGCGCAAAATGAAAAGCGCGAATCAACACTCACCAAACTTCTGCTAACACAAAATTAGCAGAAGGAGCCCAAAGGGTGGCGCTAAAGAGCTGAAAAACAACGTAGTACGTCACTACGTTCGTATTTGTAGCCCAACAATTCCTTGCCGTTTGTATGCAAGACAAGTTTGGGCCAACGCCCTTCGGACAAAAGTCCACGGTTTTGTTGGCCAACAATCCGATCGTGTGTACGAGACTTACGGGTGGCTACACTCACGCCTCCGCTGTATCTACCGAGGGGGAACGTAGCCATGCTTGGATTTGCTATGAGTAAGGCTGTGGTCTAAACACGTTTGCGTGTTACTGCTGTATACTACCACGTAGCCAATAAAACATTGTGGCAATGGATTCTACCGAATAGCCAACTTCATTGTATTAGGGAGAAGTACACGTTTGACTTCATTGCATTAGAGCAGGGGTCTCCAAACTTTTTAAGCAAGGGGCTGCTTTACTGTTCTTCGGGTCTTGAGGGAGGGGGGAGCTGTGACCAGTGGGAGTAAAATATGCCCTGGCATCAGTGCCCCATCGTTGGTTTTAATGGGATGAATAGTGCCCCTTCTATGGTGTCAGTAGGGGGAATAGTGCCCTATTATTGGTGTCAGTTGGTGGAATAGCGCCCCAAGGGCCAGATAAAGGCAAGCAAAGGGCCACATCCGGCCCCCGGGCCGCAGTTTGGAGACCACTGTATTAGAGGAATCTTATTACCCTTGGATAGCAGTATTGTCAACTTGTGGATAAGGTAATGTTTACTGTATGTATGACTTTACATAAATGACTAACAAATTAAAGAAAATTTTAAACCCTAACTACTCTAAAAAATATTCCCTGTTCTGTGTCTTGCTGGTAAAAGCTAATATACTATATTGTTTTTTATATTGTTATTTTGGAGGTTGGGCGAGACACGAGAATGGGAGTTAGAATGTATATCTGGTAGAGTTATTTTATGTTTGGAAGTTATGATGCAATGTATGTATGTTGTATAAATGTATATAAAAAAAAAATTAAATAAAGATTAAGATTTAAAAAAAAAAAAGTTCCCTCCCCCTCCTTACACCTATTCTGAATAACCTCTGTAAGTAAAAATCTGTATACTTACCTGCTTTTCGGCTGCTATGGTCAGGTCACATGATTGCTCCTGTGTCGGCCAGCAGCAGGGAATAGAGAGAGCGCTCAATAATGGCTGGTAATGCCTGGGAGCAGTGATGTCACCCATAGGATTACTATGGCCCATCCATTGTCAATCCGCCCTCTTCTCCCCTGCAGCCAGCACTGGCTGACACAGGGGAGCCAATCACAGGACCAGAGCGGCATGAAAATAGGTAAGTATATACAGTATCATTATTATTATACAGTTTGCGCAGCGTTTTACAACATGGGGGCAATACTTACCTGAGAACACAGCCCCTCCAGTGGCGCACTGTTGCCGCTGACAGGGCTTCCATCTTCACCTGATCTTCCTGCCGGGTTCGTGTCCTCCAGCCATCTCAATGGCGTCACGCATGGACGCTGGAGTCACGGGCCGATGCACGGAGCTCTGAAGGGACGGCGCAGGTATGCCGTCCCTTCAGAGCGCATGCGCTGGTGACATTTTTGCAGGTGCAGGTTTAGGAGATATTCACTGTACCTACAGGTAAGCCTTATTATAGGCTTACCTGTAGGTACAAGAAAAAAAAAAGGGTTTACTTCCCCTTTAAGCAGCCACAGCCTGATTAAAAAAGCCTATTCCCTGCCAGCATGCTGTAGAGAGGGACCTTGCCCTTTATTTGGAAGCAGTGGTCTCTATGCAGAAGTCTGAGTTAAAGGACCGACAGCATAGCAATTCTTTTGGCATTTGGCAGTATGGTGTCCACCTGTCCTTGACCACAGAAATCAGTATTTTCCTCTTTTCATTTATCATCTTTATGATGCCAGCCTTTCTTTATATGATGACACTCCGCAGCAGTGTTGCATATACCATAAGTGGCTTAGAAGCAGTGGATTTTAGCTTAGGCCTTTTTGATTATTATATTACATTACAATACATTACATTTAGTTTACATCCAGTTTATTCCTTATATCCGGTTTTATTATCCAATATGAGTTTTTGTAATAAAAATCTTGTATATTCCACAATGTTTTTAATGAAGCAGATACACCTACTTGTACTTTTCTCCGCTGCTGTTTTTTTTCAGCTTTAAAGCTAAACTCCAGGGAGATATAAAAGCATAATTTAATCCAATTATGTATTCATTAAAAAACATAATAACATGTATTTATAATTTGCATAATTCCTGAATTTGCCTTATTATAAGACTCCTTTGATGCCCTGTGTAGCAGAACTGATGGGAGGGGGAGGGTAGAACCAATTAGGGCTCTAAGCTGACAACGTGCTGGGGTAGAGCAAATGGATGACCCAATAAGTGCGCTGCTATTCCTTCATTTTCCAATCACAGTTTGGGGGTGGGGCATAGGCCAAGCTCTACTGCAATGTAGACTGCAGACAGGTCCTGAGCCTAGATTCTCCTTTAGCAGATAGAACAGGGTACACATACTGTTTGTATTGTAACTGTGTATTTAGCAATTTGCTTGGATTGCTGCTTTAACCACTTCAGCCCCAGAAGATTTTACCCCCTTCCTGACCAGAGCATTTTTTGCGAATCAGCTCTGCGTCGCTTTAGCTGAGAATTGCGCGGTCGTGCCACGTTGCACCCAAACAAAATTGATGTCCTTTTTTTCCCACAAATAGAGCTTTCTTTTGATGGTATTTGAACACCTCTGTGGTTTTTTATTTTTTGCGCTATAAAAAAAAAAAGAGCGACAATTTTGAAAAAAAAGGAACATTTTTTTACTTTTTGCTATAATAAATATCCCCCCAAAATATATATAACAAAAACGAATTTCTTTCTCAGTTTAGGCCGATATGTATTCTTCTACATATTTTTGGTTAAAAAAATTGCAATAAGCGTATATTGATTGCTTTGCGCAAAAGTTATCGTGTCTACAAAATAGGGGATAGATTTATGGCATTTTTATTATTCATTTTTTTAAATTAGTAATGGCAGCGATCTGCGATTTTTATCGTGACTGGGACATTATGGCAGACACATCGGACACCTTTGACACTATTTTGGAACCATTGTCATTTATACAGCGATCAGTGCTATAAAAATGCACTGATTACTGTGTAAATGTGACTGGCAGGGAAGGGGTTAAACACTAGGGGGCAATCAAGGGTTTAAGTGTGTCCTAGGGAGGTGTTCTAACTGTAGGGGGGGATGGGCTACCACTGACATGACAGCGATCACTGCTCCCGATGACAGGGAGCAGTAGATCTCTGTCATGTCACTAGGCAGAACAGGGAAATGCCTTTTTTACAAAGGCATCTCCCCGTTCTGCTGCTGCTCTGTGACACGCTCGAGGGACACCGGCGGGCACGGTCATGGAGTACGCGACGGGCGCACGCGCGCACGCCCACAGTGCTGCAATTTAAAGGGGATGTACCTGTGCGCCCATTTGCCCAGCCGTGCCATTGTGCCGACGTACATCGTCGTGCGCGGGTCGGCATGTGGTTAAAGAGGAGCTTCAGTTTCATGTTTTTTTTTTAATGTCAGCAGCTACAAATACTGTAAATCAGATACCAGTGGCAGCTGGTGTTTTTTTTTTTTTGTTAGGGGGCAAACAATGCACCCACGGGTCTCAAGACCCGCTTCCTGATTGGCTGGTAGGAGAATCAGTGTGACAATAGCGAATATTAATTCGCTATTGTCACACAACTGGGTGGGCTCGGGGCGCCGAGCTTTTGGATGTGTATACACGGGAGGATTTTCCTGGTAAATAACATGCATAAAAATGTGGTAAAGGTGCTTATAATGTCATTTGAAGATTTTTGTTGGAATGGACTTGTGACAGGGTGTCTTTAAGGACACAGGCAAAACCCCTGATAGCCAGACCAATTATTGGAGTTTTTGTATGTGTCGGTCTACTAAAAAAGTTTGTCTGGACTATTTTTTTTTTTGTTTTAAAAAGAGTAAGAAAGGTTTTTTTATTTTATAGATGAACAGGTTTAGATTAAAAAAAGAAACTAATAATCCTAACTAACAAATTAACAGATAAAATAAATGACCATATCATTTATATGGACGCAAGAAAATCCCTGCCCATTGGCTGAGATACCCCATTAATTCATATTCTGTCCTTGCTATGCCTTTGTCTTATCCAATGTCACCAGATACCCGGCCACCTACTGACAGAAGAAGAGAAGTGCAGCAATTCCAGAATTAAGGGGCAAATCAATTGATGTCCTAACAATTGGCCAAGGCAACTGTCGCCTGGCAACTAAATTTAATAGCAGCCCTGCCTAAACATCAGGGTGCTACATGTGTGTCTATGGATGCATACAGCTTGGCTCAGGAGTGCTCCTGCACAGCTGCCCCCTGAGCACATGGCTTGCTGAGGGGGCACTATGAGAAGAGGAGTAGTAGACAGCCCTGGAGGGGGACTCCAGAAGAGGAGGTAAGAGACCACTCTTTGCAATACCGTTGCACAGAGCAGGTAAGTATAAGAGTGGCTTCACACTGATCCTCTGTGCAGTGTACCTTCAATTTTCGTGTAGGCTAGCTGCATTTTCTCATAGACTTCTATTATGTCCTGCAATTTGTTGCATTTTCTGAAAGAACACCAAAAGTCCTGCTTGAGGCACAGCAGGGCAGTGTGAAAGCACCCTTACACCTTTTTTTCTTTTAATTAAAAGAAAAATTTGCCTTTAGAATCGCTTTTATCCTCAATCAGTGCAGAATTGAGGGTACGCCACTGACCCTTGCTGGGGGCCGGATGAAATCTTGTTGCGGGCCAAATGTAGTTTGGACACCCCTGGACTGGATGATGCTGGACATCCTCCAGCCAGGAAATGAGGCAGGATCTTTTCTGACTTGATGCGGCTTCTAATGCATGCTGTGAGAAGCTCGCAGTGTGCAGTGAAATCAGAGTAAGCCGTTTCAGTACAGGAGAGGAGCCTGCACAACTGTGCTGGGATTCAGTTATAACTAAAATATAAGCAATGGCCCCTTAAACATGTCTCTGGGCCTTTATGTTGGCTGTAATTGTCTGTCTGTTCGGTGTTCTGATTTTTATTCTTTTGCTGCTGCTTTACATCCCCCATCTGCACACATTTCCTCTTCTCTAGAAATACAGTCATTTTCATCTTTGGCTTAGGGTCCTTCAAGCCTTGTCGCTGTTTGATTGCACCCAGCTTATTTCCTCTCTCCAGCTCTCCGCTCTGGATCCTGTTCTGTGTCCTGGCAGCATCAGAATCTTTCTCTTGCTCAATCTTCTCTTTCATGTTTCCTACCTCCCGTCTCATACTCAACGTTCTTACTTTTTTTTTTTTTTTTTCTGTCTTCCAGGCTAAAAAATAGGCAGAGGGTTTGCGGAGGGAGGAGAACAGGTGACAAAATGAAGATGGAAAAATCCATGGAACACAGGTACGTCGTTAAGGAGAAGAATGGCGGAATTAATGACTGCATGAGCTGTTAAAGGGGGATACCACTTTCAGCTAGAAAGTAAGAAACCCCCTTAACATGCAGGTCAATGTAGATTGGCAGGGACCTTGGAACTGATGGTTTTTGTGTGTTTTTAAAGGGGCTAAAGCTCTCTGAGATGCTTGGCAATTTTTTGGCACGATACAGTGCAGAAAATAACTGTAACTGATGGGTTTTATGGGTGGAGCTACGTCACAGGGAGAGCGACTCTGAGCCCTACAGCACCCTGTAAGATGCCGTCTACAAATATTTTCTTACTGGCTCAAAATTTCACAGGTTTTGATCTACTTTATTGAGAGTACGGGCTCTCTGCATTTAAGAAAGGTTCTTGCTTGATTGAAGAAAGGAAAATTGCATAATCTACGGCCAGCCTTAAACCGGCCATAGCCTAATCGAAATTTGGCTGGTTCAGCAGGAACCAGCCAAATTTCGTTCTGTCTATGCGCAGTCCTTCAGTTGACTTCAGTACAACTAGCCTGTCTGTTTTCTTTTTCAGAGAATCACTGTTGCCAGTAGTGATCATTGTGTTCTGCCGGTGGGGAAGGCTCACCACACTCCCCGCCGGCAGAACACAATTCCCGTATTTATCAGCGTATAACACGCACCCCGATTTAAGAGGGAGGTTTTAGGGAAAAAAACTTCTTTTTTTAAATAAACCACATTGAAGCAAAATAATGGTCAGTGAGCATCAATGCAGCCTGATTAGTGCCCATCTGCAGCCTCAATGAAGCCTAATCTGTGCCCATCTGTAACCTGATCTGCGCCCATCTGCAACCTGATCTGCGCCCATCTGCAGCCTGATCTGCGCCCATCTCCCCCATCAATGCAGCTCACCATCTCTCATAGGAAATCGCCAAGCCGTCATCTTCTGTTTACTCGGCTCTTAGTCGGCACTCACATACACAGTCCCGCCTCCGCCATTGCTATTGGACTAGCTCCTGTGATAGACAGAACACTGGTCCAATGCCGGTGGCGGAGGCAGGTCAATGTGTGTGTGACGTGCGAGCCGAGTGGAGAGGAGATGACGGCTCGGTGAATTCTGGCGGCACTTGCCCCCCTCCGAGGTACGCTGTCGGCGTGTAACAAGCACCCGCGACTTTCCCCCTATTTTCAGGGGAAGAAGGTGCGTGTTATACGCCAATAAATACGGTATGCTGCGGAAGGGAATTGGAAATGAAGTAATTTTCTTCCCTTCAGCCCTTAGCAGGCCATATACGAGCTGAAGGACAGAAAATTGCTGAGCCCCTCCTACAGCGATATTGTGTTCTACCAGCGGGGAGTGCGGGGAGCCTGCAGGGAGTAGAATACAATGATCACTGCTGACGGCTATAGCCTCCAGCAATAATCGGGCAGAAAAACCCTGACAGGCTGGTTGTACTGAAGTCAATCCATTGATTACCTCCAGTACAACCACCCTGCCCTTTTGTCTCTCTCTTATGCACAACAACTATAGTACACAACAAAGGGGACAAGACAACGATAAATTAGACAAATAAAATATTTTTTTGGGCAGTTGTTATGGCTGTATTGAAGATGTTTTTTTTTTTGTTTTTTAATTGGAGTTTTTCTTTTGGAGGATTTAAATATTGAAGTGAAGAATTATATTTGTGGTGGACATGGAAAACGGGTAAATGCAGAAGGAAGGGTAGGAAGTGTACGTCTTGGTA
Organism: Lithobates clamitans; assembly: GCA_037952925.1. NCBI lineage: Eukaryota > Metazoa > Chordata > Amphibia > Anura > Ranidae > Lithobates > Lithobates clamitans. The sequence continues at coordinate 1,103,568 of JBBGZY010001921.1, read as the reverse complement.
TTTGGAACAAGGTTATATCCCTTGACACATTCAACTAGAACACAGTCCAAATTTAAACATTGCCAGCTGCCTTGTGAATGTATTCCAGTATTAACATGTCACATCCCAAACTGTTATGAAAAGCAAGTGGATAATGGGGCACATTAGTGACAAGTAGGGGGACAACTGTGCACATACAGTGGTGGGGGGGGGTGGGGGGGGCTGTGCATGGCAACCAATTAGTTTCTAGCTTTCATTTTCTGAACAAGCTGAAACTAGACGTTGATTGGTTACTATGCACAGCTGCTCCAGATTCTGTCTGATCCAATTTTAGGGTTCGTTTACAATCTCTGCATTCACTGTGCGTTTCTAGATTTACATGTTTGTATGTGTTTTCAGTGTGTTTTCAGTGCATTTTTTGGAATCATGTTTTCATTTATTTCAGCAGTTTTTTTTCCCCCCATGAGTTCATGCGCATTTGCATTTGCTTGCGCTCATGCTCTTTTACATGCGTTCACAGTGTGTACTGGTGCAGAAAAATGCTGCATGCTGTACTCTTTTTAAATGCACATGAAAACACTGGAATGGTGTAAACTAGGGTCATTTGAATGCATTTTTCTTGCATAGGCCTTTTTGCTGCATTTAAAAACACACCTGACTGCATCTGCTGTAAATGAGTGTGAATGCCAGAGGCAGGAATCTACTAATTCTTGTTGCTGTGTATGACAGCCGTGAGCGGCTAGCTGTGGCTGCCAAGCCCGTGAACTTCAGTGACAGGTTTTCAGCAGCCACAACTATTCGTGACTGTCCACACAGCCAACAATAACCGGCCTCGATCGCTGCTGGACGCACTTTGTGTGACTTCTATTGTTCTTTTGAGTGTACAGTACATATTTAAATGTGGTACATTTCCAGCATTAGACCTAGTTTTCTATCAATTTAGTAGGTGTTTTTTTTTATTTTGAGACAGGGATTAGTGTTAGGGTTTTTTTTTTGGGGGGGGGGTTGAGCAGAGTGAAGTTCTTACTTAAGCAGGGGCGTAACTACCACCATAGCGACCCATGCAGGCGCTATGGGGCCCACAGTCGAGTGGGGCCCAGTGAGGATAAGAGCACCGCCGGCACAGTCTCCCAACCAGGGGAAGAGAGAGGAAAGGAAGAGGCGAGCTGTCCGTATCAGCAGAGAGCTGAATTGCCCGATGTAAGAGCTTTCATTAGAACTTCCAGTGTTCCCGGGGCTCACGTCACATAGCTCCACCTTTTGGCCCGGTGCTTTTGATAGACAGAACTCCGATCCAATGCGGGACATGTGACGTCATCAAAGGCGTCGGGCCAAGAGGTGGGGCTATGTAACGATGAGCCCCGGGAAGATGGGAAATTCAAATGAAAGCTATTACAGCGGGCAATCCCGCTCTCTGCTGATCTGGGTGGCTTGCCTCTTCCTCTGCATAGGTGGGGCTGTATGGGGCACAGGTCACGCTGTATTGGGCACAGGTCACGCTGTATTGGGCACAGGTCACGCTGCATTGGGCACAGGTCACGCTGCATTGGGCACAGGTCACGCTGTATGTGGCACAGGTCACGCTGCATTCACACTAGGGCAGCTGTGGGGGGGGGGGGGCTGTTTGCAGGGGGGCCCCATACTATACATTTTGCTATGGGGCCCTGCTATTTCTAGTTACGCCCCTGTACTTAAGGTAATCAGTGAAGAACTATCAATCATGGATATCTATCAATAATTGCTGATTGAAAGGTTGTCAGTGTGTTCTTTATATCAGTGTTATTCATGAACATTTTTTTGCAGCACTGTGAATGTGCAATGAGAGAATACAATATTTGTCATCCTTCATCCAAATGGTTCATATAAACTAGGGGTCTCCAAACTTTTCAGTCACAAATTTTACACATATTCGCTGGCTTTTATAAATGACCGAATGTGCCTCCCCACACATCTATGTTTCCATGGGAGCCTTGTTGCACATCTGTGTCCTCATAAGAGCCTCCCCACATCTGTGTCCCCATAAAAGTCTCCCCCACATCTGTGTCCCCATCAGAGCCTTCCCTCACATCTGTGTCCCCATCAGAGTCTCCTTGCACACCTGTATCCCCGTCAGAGCCTTTCCGCACATTTGTGTCCCCATCAGAGCCTTCCACACATCTGTGTCCCCATCAGAGCCTTTCCGCACATTTGTGTCCCCATCAGAGCCTTCCACACATCTGTGTCCCCATCAGAGTCTCCTTTTACATCTGTGCTGTGTCCCCTTCAGAGCTTTCCACACATCTGTGTCCCCATCAGAGCATTTTAGCACATCTATGTCCCCATCAGAGCCTTCTGCACATCTGTGTCCCCATCAGAGCCTTCCTGCACATCTGTGTCCCCATCAGAGTCTCCTTGCACATCTGTGTCCCCATCAGAGTCTCCTTGCACATCTGTGTCTCCATCAGAGTCTCCTTGCACATCTGTGTCCCCATCAGAGCCTTTCCGCACATCTGTGTCCCCATCAGAGCCTTTCACAAATCTGAGTCCCCATCAGAGTCTCCTTTCAGATCTGTGCTGTGTCCCCTGCAGGGCTTTCCACACATCTTTGTCCCCCATCACAGAATTTCCGCACATCTATGTCCCCATCAGAGCCTTCCCTCACATCTGTGTCCCCATCAGAGTCTCCTTGCACATCTTTGTTCCCATCAGAGTCTCCTTGCACACCTGTATCCCCGTCAGAGCCTTACAGCACATCTGTGTCCCCATCAGAGCCTTTCCGCACATTTGTGTCCTCATCAGAGCCTTCCTCACATCTTTGTCCCCTTTAGAGTCTCCTTTCATATCTGTGCCCCTTCAGAGCTTTCCACATATCTGTGTCCCCATCAGAGCATTTCAGCACATCTGTGTCCCCATCAGAGCTTTCCTGCACATCTGTGTCCTCATCAGAGCCTCCCCACACATCTATGTCTCGATCACAGCCTTCCCTCACATCTTTGTTCCCATCCGAGGCTCCCCCATGTCTGTGTCCCCATCAAAGTCTCCCCCACGTCTGTGTCTCCATCAGCGTCTCCCCCATAACTGTGTCCCCATCAGAGTCTCCCCACATCTGTGTCCTCATCAAAGTTCCCCCCTACATCTGTGTTCACATCAGAGGCCCCCCCACATCTGTGTCCCCATCAGAGGCTCCCCCACGTATGTGTCCCCATCAAAGTCTCCCCAATGTCTGTGTCCCCATCAGAGTCTCCCCCACATCTATGTCCCTATCAGAGCCTTCCCTCACATCTGTGTCCCCATCAGAGTCTCCTTGCACATCTGTGTCCCCATCAGAGTCGCCTTGCACACATGTATCCCCGTCAGAGCCTTTCCGCATATCTTTGTCCCCATCAGAGCCTTTCCACACATTTGTGTCCCCATCAGAGCTTTCCACACATCTGTGTCCCCTTCAGAGCCTTTCTGCACATTTGTGCCCCCTTCAGAGCTTTCCACACATCTGTGTCCCCATTGGAGCATTTTAGCACATCTGTGTCCCCATCAGAGCCTTCCTGCGCATCTGTGTCCCTATCAGAGTCTCCTTGCACATCTGTGTCCCCATCAGAGTCTCCTTTCACATCTGTACTGTGTCCCCTTCAGGGCTTTTCACACATCTTTTACCCCCATCAGAGCATTTCCACACATCTATGTCCCCATCAGAGCCTTCCCTCACCTCTGTGTCCCCATTATAGTCTCCTTGCACATCTGTGTCCCCATCAGAGTCCCTATGCACACCTGTATCCCCGTTAGAGCCTTTCCGCACACCTGTAGCCCCATCAGAGCCTTTCCGCACATCTGTGTCACCATCAAAGTCTCCCCACATCTGTGTCCTCATCAAAGTTTCCCCCACATCTGTGTCCCCATCAGAGTCTCCCCCACATCTTTGTCCCCATCAGAGTCTCCCTCACATCTGTGTCCCCATCCAAGTCTCCCCCACATCTTTGTCCCCATCAGAGTCTCCCTCACATCTGTGTTCCCATCAAAGGCTCCTTGAACATCTATGTCCCCATCAGAGTCTCCATGCACACCTTTATCCCTGTCGGATCCTTCCTGGCACATATGTAATGATATCCGGTCCCAAGTCAAGCAAGGCAGCATCTTTTCCTTACCTACCGCTATTAAGACCATACTCTGCACAAGTCGGGAAGGTGGATCATGTCATATCCTAGCAGATCAACGTCATGAAACCGAAACACAACCAGGAGCTAATGTACACCCCCCTCTGTCCTCCTCCAGGGCAGGCAGTCAATGACTCATGAGGTTCTAACTTGGGACGATATGCCAAGTAGATGACAACACAAATTCTGGTCAGCCAAAGTTATAATATACAGTGAACAGAGGTGCATATTTATTGCACCTGTCCACATCATAACTCTTCAAGCAGTTGGACTGCTTCCAGACCAAATTGGGCTGTACTATAGACAAGCCGGGTGTGCTCTATGTGAGGTCTTCATACAAACCAATAGGCAGTTCTATGTGAAGCTGGCTTCTCAGAATCGTAGGGTTTAAATCAATAGATGCATAATCTTGTATAAGGCTAGGTATAATCAATGGTTTATCTAGGAGTGTAATAAAAAGGACAATGAATTTAATAAATGGTGCAACAGTTTTAGGGCTCATATCGATGGATGTTACTTCAAAAGCTGTGCTTCTTTGCTATTCGAATGGAAAATGTAGCATTGGAATAGAAAAGGCTTTGTTTAACCTGCTTTGTCTGCAGTTCAAATGTACCCTAACAGGGCATGATATGTCATACTGCTACACATCACAAAACAGGTCAAAAGCAGCCTTTGAACTGCCATGTTGACTGCTAAGTTAAAGTCAATGGGATTTTGATGACCTGTATTTGACATGTTCTCCACAAAAATTAATGATTATGGACACAATAACGCAGTCCATGTGTCCTCAGGGCACATCTGTGTGTGATTCCTACATCCACTGCCAATAGCTTACTCTTTACTGTACCCACTGCAGCCGGGCATTTCATGTACACAGCAGCATGCCTGTTCTTCTTCCACCCAGGCATAGTCTAGTTGTGTGTACACACTAGTTCCAGCGTTGGCTACACATCAATGCTCAGGACCAACTTCTAGATAGTGAAAACATTGGACCATGTCTACAAGATGTGCGTCGGCATGGCCACTTGTAGTCACCATCATGGGCACATGTGACAGGGTGACAATGCAGGGGCACAACTAAGAGACAGTTCTCATCCTATAGCAGGAAGCATCTGAACAAAGACCTTCAGAACAAGAACGCCATGCACTATTTTTAAAAGCTGCAGATTTAATGCACAGCTTCAGGTAAAAAAGTTTTCCCGTGCAGTGGAGTTGTGTCTGCACTGTATGGGTTAACTGCTCATTTTTGTCTAGGGGAGAGGGGAAAGGAGATATACTTACCTAAGAACTGTCAAACTATCCAAACAGTGGCTGCATCTGATTGGATGCCACTGCTGCTTGGCTAACAATTTTTTGCCCCGCTCCTTCAATTTTTAGTTAGAAGGATATTGAATGGAGTGGTGCCAACAGGGCCACTCACAAATCGAAATTTGGTCGCTTCATCAGGAACCAGCTGACATTTGTCCCATGTATGGTCAGCTTAAGTATATTTGTTGAGGTTTAATACTTGAGCATCTATGTCTCAGTGCTGCCCCACAAAGGACCCCCCAAAAGAAAGGTTGGGCAACATTGGTACAATGTCCCTACGGCTGGTCTTGCCAGTACTGGAGTCATGAGCGGACTCCAGCCCCCAGCCCATTCTAACACATACCAGGCTTTTTTGGAAAATGCCTACATTGCCTGCACGGGGGGGGGGGGGGGCTTGACAGTTAGACAGCTGTTCTCAACCACTGGGCCATAGCTTACTTAGCATTTACTCTGTAATTGATGATTATCGAATAAAGAATTTGGATAGATTCCAGAGTGCGAGTTCTTTCCAAATATCCATATTCTGAGTTTGCGACGAGTGGGAGGTCGTCTGAACCTGGCACCTGGAGAGAAGGTACCAGTAACCAACACACATATTTGGAGGTTTTCACAGTTAGAGCGGTGATACCCTTTGTGTACATAGCTTACTGCCAGACCTCTGAGGCCTCCAGTCAGCTGCAGATTCCTTAACCTCTCACAGTGCCTACCAGCTCCCAGATTGCCTCCCAAAGTGGTCCATGGTGCCCCAAGGCCCCCTGAGAGCCCTCAGCTTCCACAGTGCCCCCCCAAACTCCCACAGTGACACCCAGCCTCCTACAGTGCCCCCCCCCCCCCCAGCTTGCTGCAGAGCCTTCAGCCCTCCATAATGCACCCCACCTCCAACAGTGTCCCACAGTGCATACCCAGCCTGCTCCAGAAACCTCATCCTCATAGTCTGCCGAAGAATCTCCCAACCCACTCGACAACCACCATCCCTCCCAACAATGACACCCAGCCCCATCCAGAGCCTTCCAGCAGTTCAGTACGTGTTTTCCCATACTTTCATTGTGTACATTTTAATCTTGTTATTCTCTTGGGGCATGGAAGGTTTTGGAAGAATTTACCGAGCCCTGACCTAAAAAAAAGTTACGAATAGGATATCAGGGCAGTTAGGTCTATTTATTCCTATAGTGACGAAGAATGATATCTAGCCCTGTCTATTATAAACAAGGGCACAGTGATACATATCTGTGCATGCTACAGAGACATTGGCGTTGATTTCCAGATATATAGCAGAGAGGAAGCAGCTCTGGAGGAGAGGCAGTGAGCATTGCACACCTCGGTCAGAAAGGTTAAACTGGAAAGATTAATATTCTGATTAAGCCGTTAGGATTGAGAGTGTATGATCCTTGGCACTGGGAGCACTCCTACCCCTCCTGCCCATTGTTACATGCTGTATAGAAACCATGTGGAGGGGGTGAGAGGAGAGAAACTGTAATTTCTATCAATGTTCTTATCTCTAATCCAAAGCCAGGGTTGGGTGAGAGGGAGGGACAGTCACAAGGGCAGTGACATGAGAAGAGACAATACATGGATATGAGTGTGAGAACCTGACAACCCAGAGAACCGACCCAGAGACAGAAGAGGGACACCAGGGGAAAGAAGGGTCTGTATTAACAGATTTCATGAAAAATAGAGTTGAAAAAACATTATCTGCGGAATCTTTGAATTTTAATGCTGAACTCTCCCCAAACAGCTAAATAAACAGTAGTAGAACCGACGAGGAAGCTGTTTTACCTTGCAGAGTATTTGTCTTTCTGTCCATCTATCCATTTCTGAGCTGTGCATAGCCCCAAAACACAGTACAACTAGGTGGACAACAACACTTGCCTTTAGCATCGTTACTCAACCTTTTTTTCAGTAGCGGCAAACATCAAAAATATGTAAAATCTCAAGGTACACCAGTCTGAAATGTAAAAAAACAGAGATGTTACTTATCAATGGGAAACCTAAGCCTGGGGCTCTTTGATGAAATGAACTTCACATTAGTGGTCCTTCCATCACATCAGAGGACCCCCATCATATCAGAGGTCCCCCATCATATCAGAGGTCACCCATCATATCAGAGGTCCCCCATCATATCAGAGGTCCCCCATCATATCAGAGGTCACCCCATCACATCAAAGCTCCCCTTTTACATCAGAGTCCTCCCTTCAGATTAGAGGCCTCTCATCACATCAGATGAACCCCATTACCACAGGTGCAGCTGAGGGTAGGAGGTGGAAAGAGGTCTGGAGGAAGTGGACTTCCATGTACTACTAAATACTGGATACTGATCATTGGTTGGCATGGTGCTGGCGCCGGCCCTCTCGCACTATGCCAAATCCTAATGCTGATCCAAAGCAAACTGGTTCCTGTGCTTGCAGCATCATCTGTGAACATAGACGGCACTTTGTATGACTTACAGGCTTGAGTTAGGCTGGCCATACATTATACAATTCTCCTTAACAGCCCTTTCACACTGGGGCGGGGGCGGCATCGGTGGTAAAACGTCGCTATTATTAGCGGCGTTTTACCGCCGGTATGCAGCCGCTAGCGGGCGGTTTTACCCCCCGCTAGCGGCCGAGAAAGAGTTAAATACCACCGCAAAGCGCCTCTGCAGAGGCGCTTTGCCGGCGGTATAGCCGCGCTGTCCCATTGATTTCAATGGGCAGGAGCGGTGAAGGAGCGGTATACACTCCGCTCCTTCACCGCTCCGAAGATGCTGCTAACAGGACTTTTTTTCCCGTCCTGCTAGCGTACCGCTCCAGTGTGAAAGCCCTCGGGGCTTTCACACTGGAATAAAAGCAGCGGCACTTTCGGATCGGTTTGCAGGCGCTATTATTAGCGCAGTAGCGCCTGCAAACCACCCCAGTGTGAAAGGGCTCTTAGATTTACTAAAACCATAAATCAAACCTAAACACTTTCAATTTGTATGTAATCATGCCTATGTATAATGCAGTATTAAGAAATACAGTGTTATTTCTAACCCCCCCCCCCCCCCCACCTGCAGCCCCGCAGGAGAAGCAGCTGACTGATAGGGGCACCCCTCTGCTCTCCTCCTATCAGCATGTTCCGTGTCAATACATTTGCATGCAACACACCTGGTTGGTTCTTGAGTCTGTCCCTTCCACTCCTAGGCTGGGTACTGCTGTATAGAGGATTGCAAGAGGCTGATATCAACTCAAATCCAGGTACTTACACCAGCTGCAAAAAAAAAAAAACTAAATTAAAATTTTTTTTTATAAAAAAAATAACTGCGATAATTTGTGTCTTTTATATTTTCCTGGAGTTCAGCTTTATTTTTTTAGAGATAGATATGTGAATGAGATCACTTAATAATCATTTTTGATAAAAATACTGGCTCTGTAAACAGTTAATAATCTATTCACATGGGAGTGGGCAAATATGTTTGCTAGTTGCTACTTACAAATGCTGTGCTTCCCATCAATAGCACAGTACAGTGATTGTTCTGTACATCTTTTACTGTATTGACGCAACTCCGGACATAGGTTTTGTTGGTGATAAAATATAGTGTATTTTTAATGAGCACATAATCATCAAAAGTATGCTATACAGTACTGTTAGTAGTGTTTAGTAGTGTGACATAGTTTTTGTGACCACAGTTTCACATTCTTGATAGTCCATATTTTTGCATTAAATGCAAAAATGCCCAAAAGCCCCAGAAGGATTTACCCCCTTCCTGACCATTGCGCGGTCACTTGCGATTCGGCACTGCGTCACTTTAACTGACAATTGCGCGGTCATGCGACATTGCACCCAAACAAAATTGATGTCCTTTTTTCCCACAAATAGAGCTTTCTTTTGGTGGTATTTGATCACCTCTGTGGTTTTTATTTTTTGCGCTATAAGCAAAAAAAGAGCGCCAATTTTGAAAAAAAAAAAAAGCAATATTTTTTACTTTTCAGCTTAGGCAGATATGTATTCTTCTACATATTTTCGGTAAACAAAATCGCAATAAGCGTATATTGATTGGTTTGCGCAAAATTTATAGCGTCTACAATATAGGGGATAGATTTATGGCATTTTTATTATTACTTTTTTTTTTGAATTAGTAATGGCGGCGGACTGCGATTTTTATCGGGACTGCGACATTATGGCGGACACATCGGACACTTTTGACACTATTTTGGGACCATTGTCATTTATACAGCGATCAGTGCTATAAAAATGCATTGCTGAATATTACTGATGATTACTGTGTAAATGACACTGGCAGGGAAGGGGTTGAACACTAGGGGGCGATCAAGGGGTTAAGTGTGTCCTAGGGAGTGATTCTAACTGTGGGGGGGATGGGCTACAACTCACATGACAGCGATCACTGCTCCTGATGACAGGGAGCAGTGATCTCTGTCATGTCACTAGGCAGAACAAGGAAATGCCTTGTTTACATCTCATTACAACAAGGCATCTCCTCGCTCTTCCACTCCGTGACACGATCGCGGGCACCCGGCGGACATTGAGTCCGCGGGACCCACGGTCACGGAGCACAATGCCGCATCTTAAAGGGGACGTACCTGTACGCCCATTTGCCCAGCCATGCCATTGTGCCGATGTATATTATCGTGCGCTGGTCGGCATGTGGTTAAAGCAGAACTATAAGCAAAAGGGGGTTTTGGGACTTTAAATGAGGTGCATGTTTATGAGGTATGCTTTGTTCATATGTCAATTAAACAATTTTATAATTTCTCATATTACGTGTCTTGTGCCTCACTTAAAGTCCCAAAAACCCCTTTCTTAAAGCAGAACTGTTCTCTTCTTCACTACATCAGTGTCCCACAGCTTCCCGTTGGCCACTGACATCTTTGGCCGGGCTGATTCTGGCTACTGATTACTGGTCATTTTCATTGATTGGGCTGGGATAATGTCATTTCCGTACATGTGTGGGAGTTTATCCATTTTGGCATTACTGAAACTATACAGTGAGTTGCATGTGCGCAGCTCAGTGTACACGGTGGACAGGCGGGTAAGAAACTTTAATGCAGAAGAGACATAGGGGTTGATTTGCTAAAGGCAAATAGACTGTGCACCTTTGAAAGTGCAGTTGCTCCAGAGCTTAGTAAATGAGGAGAAGCTCTGCTGACTTCCATTATCCAATCATGTGCATCGAAAAATTCATTTTTTGTCCTTGCATGTGATTGTGTGTTCTTTGTAAAGTGAAGCTTCACCTCATTTATTAAGCTCTGGAGCAATAACACTTGCATTGTGCAACTACACTTTACAATGTGCACAGTCTATTTGCCTTTAGTAAATCAACCCCTTACTCTGATTCTTACTCTGAATGGTCTAAGGGTATCAGCTGTGTACCCCAAGGTTCAGTGCTGGGACCCTTACTTTTTAATATCTTTATAAATGATATAGGGACTGGGATTAAAAGTAACATTTCTGTCTTTGCAGATGACACTAAGCTATGCAGTGCAATAACGTCCTTACAGGATGTCTCCAATTTACAAGCCGACCTCAATGCTCTATCTAACTAGGCGACTATGTGGCAGATGAGGTTTAATGTTGAGAAATGTAAAGTTATGCACTTGGGGGCTAAGAATATGCATATCATACATACTAGGAGGAGTACAACTGGGGGAATCAATGGTGGAGAAGGATCTGGGGGTTTTGGTAGATCATAAGCTCAATAATAACATGCAATGCCAAGCTGCGGTTTCCAAAGCGAGAAAAGTCCTTTCTTGTATTAAGAGAGGTATGGACTCCAGAGAGAGAGATATCATTTTGCCCCTGTTCAAATCATTAGTAAGACCTCATCTGGAACATGCAGTTCAGTTTTGGGCACCAGTTCTCAAAAAGGATATCGGGGAACCGGAGAAAGTGCAGAGAAGGGCAACCAAACTGAGGCCACCATGTATAAATATAAAAGGGGTCCATATAGTGAACTTGGTGTTGAGTTATTCACTTTATGGTCAACACAGAGGACACGAGGGCACTCTTTACATCTAGAGGAAAAGAGATTTCATCTCCAAATACGGAAAGTTTTCTTTACAGTAAGAGCTGTGAAAATGTGGAATAGACTCCCTCCAGAGGTGGTTCTGGCCAGCTCAGTTGATTGCTTTAAGAAAGGCCTGCATTCTTTCCTAAATGTACATAATATAACTGGGTACTGACATTTATAGGTAAAGTTCATCCAGGGAAGATCTGATTGCCTCTCTGGGATCAGAAAGATTTTCTTCCCCTGCTGTAGCAAATTGGATCCTGCTTTTCTGGGGGTTTTTTCACCTTCCTTTGGATCAACTGTGGGTATAGGATTGGGTATATGGGATTGTATGATATTTTTTATTTTTTTTTATTTTTTATGGTTGAACTAGATGGACTTTGTCTTTTTTCAACCTGACTAACTATGTCACTATGTAATCCCATAGCATGTTTCTTCTGTATTAAAGATCCTGCCTGTTCACCAATTTTCTCTTTCCCTAAAGTTCCACTTTAATATTCCTGCTTCAGAGAAGAGATATCAGCCACACAGGGAGTGAATTGTTTTCAGTGAGTTAGCTGACTCATAGATTTGCATTGTGAGAAGCAGCAGTAATGTACAACCACTGTGTAGCACTGAAAAGCGGTTAGCAGAGCCTGTGTATGTAATGAGAAAATGTGTCTGCCCCCATGGACATATATTATTACAAGCTATACACAGAAACATATTTTCAAACATTAACGCACTGATCAGAATTTTTAGCTGATCTGTTTTATGTAAAACACAAAGAAATTGCTATATAAATAAAATAGAAAGAAAAAAAGAGACGAAAACAAGAACACCTAGACACCCATATATAGTATGAAATATAATACTGTATGTACCGGTATATATTATTTATTAAAAAAATTAAAGAACGTGAGTAGGTTAACACTCTCCTTAGCATGTAAAAAAACAAAAACAAATGCAGCACATCGTTTGCAATACATGCACATTTTCCCATGTATTTTCTCTTTAAAAATGCCGCTAGTACAAAAAAAAAAAAATCTCATTGATCTACCAGAAATCCAGTGAGCTCCTAACTTCCTGAAGTATGCTGACAATGCTGCCTCTGCTGCACTGAAACTCCAAGCAGTCTTAACCTGCCTGAATACTACCCTACTGGACTACAGACACCTTCCCATCTCCTCATCCCCATAGCATAAGGGCTTTAACGTCAGTGGCTTGGAAAGTAGCCTCCCTGGCGGTTTTCCCGAGTGTGGCTCGGGGTTAAATTTCAGCACCATTAGCGGTAACCCTGAGCCACACTCGGGATTACATCTCAGGATCCTGGTGCGGTATACTTACCTTGTCCCCAGGATCCTGCGATGTCCCCCCACTGTGTCTGCGGGCTGTTTCCTCCTCCCGGAGCCTCTCTGTGCCGCGGGCTCCGTTCCCTGCGTGCGCCGCGACGCACGGAGGGCGGAGCCTGGCGGCAAATGAAAAAAAGGGAAAATTCATAACACATACAGTACACTGGAATCTTACAGATTACATTACTGTATGAAATCATTTCACATCCCTTTTGTCCCCAGTGCTTTGTCCAATGCCCTGCATGCAGTTTTAAATTATATATATAGTTCTTTCTTCCTGGAAACTGGAGATTGTCCATAGCAACCAAAAACTGTCCCTGTACATCAAAAGTGGTTTTAGACCAGCTAGAAAACAGCGATAGTAAATTAGAACACTTGCAGAATTGAGCGATAGTGAATTGTGGGGAAATGTATTTTATTATTATTATATTATTATTTTTTATAATTATTTATATTTATTTATTATATTATAATTTATGATTTTGTGTTTCAAACTACATCATACCCGGGATATCTACTAGACTCTTGGTGGATAGATTTAAGTGTGTTATTGTTAAGAATTACAGACCTACAATATAAAACGCCAAAATTCTATGCAAAATAATTGTACTGCTTTGAGACGCAAAAATCTGAAATAATCATACCGCCAGGGAGGTTAAAGCGATACTAAACACACACTGTTTAAGTTACATTATCCATTCTCTTTCTGTATGCGGATGATGGCACTGTAATTATTTTAACTGCTTGCCGACTAGCCGCCATCATATTGTGGCAGGTTGGCTGTCCTGGGCGAATCGACGTAGGTGTATGTTGGGCGCTTTAAGAGCACTTGAGGGCGCGAGCGCATGTGGCGCAGCCGGAGCTGATGCGCATGGCTGGCGGTCGCGATGTCTGCTGGCCACCTGCGATCCCTCCTCACAGAGACAAAACGGGGATCTGTCAATGTAAACAGACGGATCCCTGTTCTGTCAGGGAAATAGAGAGAGATCTGCTGTTCCTAGTAATCAGGAACAGCAATCTCTCTCTACTCCCAGTCAGTCCCATCCCCCCCAGTTAGAAACCTCTCCCTAGGACACACTTAACTCCTTGATCGCCCCCTAGTGCTAACCCCATCCCTGCCAGTGACATTTATACAGTAATCAGTGGCTATTTTTTAGCTCTGATCGCTGTATAAATATCAGTGGTCCCAAAAATGCATCAAAAGTGTCCGGTCTGTCCGCCACAATGTCGCAGTCCTGCTAAAAATCACAGATCACCGCCATTAGTAGTGAAAAAAAATAATAATAATAAAAATGCCATAAATCTATCCCCTATTTTGTAGACGCTTTAACTTTTGCGCAAACCAATCAATATACGCTTATTGCGATTTTTTTTTTTTTACCAAAAATATGTAGAAGACAACTTTTTTCAAAATTGTCGCTCTTTTTTTGTTTATAGCACAAAAAATAAAAACCGCAGAGGTGATCAAAGAAAGCTCTATTTGTGGGAAAAAAAAGGACATGAATTTTGCTTGGGTACAGCGTCAGTACAATTGCCAGTTAAAGCGTCACAGTGCCGTATCTCAAAAAATGGCCTGGTCAGGAAGGGGGCAAATCTTCCGAGGCTGAAATAGTTAATGGAAAAAAAACATAAAAGCACTTTCTTTCCTAATTGATATACAGCTGTCACATGACCTAGCTCCTTCTTTCTTTCTTTTCTTTGTCTGTAGGAAAACAGTGGCAGGAGGAGCTTCTGGTCCTCTGCTGCAGGTCACATGTTGAGAATTAAAAACCAGCTTTTGGGATACAGAGTAAAAATTAATTATTAATATCAATTAGGGTTGTCCCGATACCACTTTCTTAAGAACGAATACAAGTACCGATACTTTTTTAAAATGTCATGTGACAGTGGCACTAATATGCGGTACTGATGGCACCTGGACTGTCAGTAGTTTTTATTAGTATGTCATTTTTTTTACAATTTTATTTTTGAGCATGGCGGGGAACAAGAGTGGTACATGGAGGGGGACAGGAGCAGAGCATGGCGGGGGACAGGAGCAGAGCACGGCAGGGGACAAGAGCGGTACATGGAGGGGGACAGGAGTGGTACATGGAGGGGGACAGGAGAGGAGCACGGCGGGGGACAGGAGCAGTACATGTAGGGGGACAGGAGAGGAGCATGGCGGGGGACAGGAGCGGTACATGGAGGGGGACAGGAGCGGTACATGAAAGGGGACAGGAGCGGAGCATGGTGGGGGACAGGAGTGGTACATGGAGGGGGACAGGAGCAGAGCATGGCGGGGACAGGAGCAGAACATGGTGGGGGACAGGAGCAGAGCACGACAGGGGACAGGAGTGGTACATGGAGGGGGACAGGAGCGGTACATGGGGGGGGAACAGAAGCGGAGCATGGCGGGGACAGGAGTGGTACATGGCGGGGGACAGGAGCAGAGCATGGAGGGGGACAGGAGCAGAGCACGGCGGGGGACAGGAGAGGAGCACGGCGGGGGACAGGAGGGGAGCACGGCGGGGGACAGCAGAGGAGCACGGCGGGGGACAGGAGCGGAGCATGGCGGGGGACAGGAGCAGTACATGGAGGGGGAAAGGAGTGGTACATGAAGGGGGACAGGAGCACCCCTGACTGCCCAAGTATCGGATTAGGCATCGGTACAAGTACCAAGTACAAGTACTGGGGCAAAGGCTCGGTATCGGCACTGATACCGATACTAGTATCGGTATCGGGACAACCCTAATATCAATAAACTGCTTTAAATTGCCATACTTATATATTTAAAATCAAATCTTTATTATTTTTTGGCAATAACAGTGTGGGTGGGTTTCTGCTATTCACAGGTTGTGTCAAGAGGTGGAGCCTCCATCAAACAAAATGTAATATCCCACTCCCATAGTGTTTAGCTGGTTAGTAGGCATTGAGGAGGAGGGAGGAAGTTGGCTGGCCTTTTCCCTTGTGTATACGTCCACATGTGTGACTTTGTAGCCACATGGGCTGCTCAGAAAGAAAAGCGAGAAAATGCTCAGGGTAGAAATACACTGAAAACTGAGCATGTGCACTAGCTGCCAACACTGCTCTGCAAAATCCCCAACTGCAGTGGGGACATGGACAGGAGGGGGAGACAAAGAACTGTGAGATCAGTGGGTTTTTTTGCAGAATACAGAAACTAAATCCCATAGTGACTGAGTATGAACAGCATGTAATACAGCATTTTTTGATAGTTTTTAATGATGTGGATTTAATGACACTTTTTTTTTTTTTAATAAGTAATTGGTTAGCAGTACAGGAAAGGAATTACCATGATAAGATGGAGAGGTCAGCAATGTTTTCATACTTTCTCACCAAAACTTTTCCTTTAGCGTTCTGAAATAAGTGGGAGAAGAGATCCAAATTCCATTGTGCATTGCATTGGGAATGGCTACGTACATTTGTAAACTTAATCAATAAAGATTTCCTTTTCTTAAGTGCCAGTTGCTAAGTGCACTAACATATATCAACCAATCAAAATCCATCTTGTACTGGCTTCAGCTGAGTGGATTCTGATTGATTCCTTTGAGGTGCTGTATTTAAGAATTAGCACTTTAGCACTTAATAATAAGAACTTTCTATTGAATAAAGCCATAAACCTTTTGGGCAAGCAGGCACCCTCATTGACTGTACAGTAGTCTATTAGTCCAACATACCCAAGTCAATCAATACATTTTTACTTTTACTTTTCACTTTCCGATCCCACTAATATAATTAGGAAACTATTATATACTGCCTGTTTGCATCTTATATTGCATTTCCACATACTGAAAGAAGTCTCTTGATTGTTGTTCTAAATCATGACATCTTAGAGTTCTATAAAATACTATTCTCTTTTTTTTCAGGGCTTCTGAAAGCCAAATCAGCAACCTGTGACGAGATGATCTGCAGGTGCCGACTGCAATGAAGGGTCTGGGGGATGCCCGTGGCCGGCACCTGTCCGGAAACCTGGACTCACATTCAGACTCCTTATATGTTCAACCAGAGCGGACCCCTTATCTGATCAGCTCCACTGAGGCCTATCCTCCGGAACCTCGATACCCCGATAATTCTTTGCACCCTGACTGCCTATACCCTCTCAACAACCAGCTTTCAAACAGTAGCACCTTTCCCCGAATTCACTTTAATTCCCATTATGAACCTCCTGAGGAGACTCCACCATATCCTACCCCCCATGCACCACCTGCCAAAATCAACCGCCTTCCTGCCAGCCTTTTGGACCAATTTGAGAAACAGTTACCCGTTCACAGAGACGGTTTTAGCACTCTACAGTTCAAACGGGGTGACCCAGAGGGAAAGGACCGCAGTGAAAGTCCTGGACGCATCCGGCACCTTGTCCACTCAGTACAAAAACTCTTTGCAAAATCCCAGTCCCTTGAGGGTGGTGGAAGGGCCAGTGTGAATGGAAAGAAGGGGTCATCAGAGGATACTAAAGGAACAAAACGGAGTAAAAGCAAAGAGCGCGGCAAAGGGGATGGAAAAGGTCAGGCCCCTCCTCGAGGAGGAGGGGTCTCTGGCTGGTGGAGCTCAGACGATAACTTAGACAGTGATACGGGCAGCTACCGCAACCCAGCAGGCATGATGACCCTTGGAAGGCGCCCAGATCACGGAGCAAGACACTTTTTGAGCGGGTATAACACTATCAGTGAAAGCATGTTAAAGGCGTCCAAAAGCAATAATGACCTCAAATTCACACCCTTCCAGCCTCCATCCCTCACCCTATCCCCTCTGCCTACACCCCATGAGGTGGTCCCTCCTAGCTCGACAGCCTCACTGAAGAGAGGGTCTTGGTCAACACTAACACTGAGTCACGCCAGAGAGGTGTGTCAGAAGGCATCAGCCACCATAGACAAAGCATTACTGAAGTCCAAATCTTGTCATCAGGACCTCAGCTACCAGTATCTGCAGGTTGGTATTGAGCACATACCAAACACACATATGCTGTATCTGGGGGGGGGGGGAACCCTTGGTGTAGCAGAGCCTGTACCTTCAAGTACTAGTGTTCTCAGAGGAAGCAGTCCACTTTTTTGGCCTCCCACATAAAGCACTTGTACAGCGCACATGGCCCGCCAGTCATTGGCATACCAGCACACGTGCATGACTGGTATTTCTGAGGGTAGTTGAAGGGAATGGGGATTCAATGCTTATCCTGTAAAAACACAAGATAATCAGCATTGGACAGCTCAGGAAATGTCAGAGGGTGGTTTTCAATATATTTCAGTAATGACTTAAAATGATTGATAAACTCTGATCAGCTTAATTAGCACTCGTTGCTTGGCACTTTAGGCAAATGTTACTGAAGTAAAGTAATTTAATGAATAGAGCTATAATGAGCATGCAATACTGATTGTTAATTACAGCAATGCTGTATACTTTACGTTTACAGAAATGACACTTAGTGCTCTTATTTGAGACACTTACACACTATAGAGGGATATGCTCTGTTCATATTTCATATTTCATGTCTGAAGTTTACAACCACTTTAAGACTTTAGAATCACTTTAAACAGGAATCTGGGTAAATTTATTTTGTCTAAATACAAAGCCATATGTATTCTTATATGAATCTTGGGGTCCTTTGTTTATATTTTCAGAACTTTGTATAGAATAACTCCTGCACTTTGCATCTGTGTAAGAGTTTCCAGTAATAAAGACCGGTCACTGCTGCTCTTTCTTCTTGTCCAGGGTGACTGGTCTTGTGCCCGCCCTCCCTGTAGTTTTCTGCAGGCAGCGTGTAGTGGGTGGGGCTACTAGGTCCCTCCCACAGCTCTGCTTTTTCCATAGGTTATGTGGTGTGTATTTGGTGCACAGTAATTTAGAGTTCTGTTATTTGACTATTGAGGGAAAGTTCCAAATGAGAGTTTTTGTGCCCAACTGTAAAAGGAGTCTGACAATAAGGACATTTGGCAGCTGCCACTGTCTGACTTTTTTTTTTTTAAACGAGCATTGTGGTTGTTATGCTCATCTTTCCTTCACTACACATCAAGCTGCTGACCTAGAACAAGTACGGAGGTCGGGAGTTGAGACTTCAAGGGCCGCATGCTTTTTCTAAACTAGTGGCTCGCTAAGTAGCAAAACAAGAATCGGGTTGACAGCTCCAGAGTGTGTGCCTTTAAAGACAAAATCACTATGGTAGCTGGATCTTTTTTATGGCAGGTCCCGTTAAGATAGTGGTGATTCATAAATTAATTTATTCAAAGAATAAATCCAGTGTTGCGCTATAAATGGTTGATGAACTTAGATTATATATAAATGTTCATATGCCTGCTGGTGTTGTTTTCATTATATTAGGGAGGTTGCAA
Source organism: Lithobates clamitans (assembly GCA_037952925.1). Taxonomy (NCBI): domain Eukaryota; kingdom Metazoa; phylum Chordata; class Amphibia; order Anura; family Ranidae; genus Lithobates; species Lithobates clamitans. The sequence continues at coordinate 1,084,520 of JBBGZY010001921.1, read as the reverse complement.
CATGTATATGTATTTTGCTGAGTTTTGCTTATTTAAATATTTAGGTAAATATATGTACTAAAATATTTGGGGGGGAAATATATATACAGCATACAACATATATATATATATATATATATATATATATATATATATATATATATATATATATATATATATATATATATATATATATATATATATATATATACACACATGCAGTGGAGAAAATAATTATGTGATCCCCTGCAGATTTTGTAAGTTTGCTCACTTACAAAGAAATGAAGGGTTTATAATTTATATCATAGGTGTATTTTAAAATGATAGAGACAGAATATCAACCAAAAATCCAGAAACAACACATGATACAAATGTAATAAATTGAGTTGCAGTTCAGTGAGTAAAATAAGTATTTGATCCCCAAGCAAAACATGGGTTAGTACTTGGTGGAGAAACCCTTGATGGCAAGCACAGAGGTAAGACGTTTCTTGTCGTTGGTTACCAGGTTTGCACAATTCTCAGGAGGGATTTTGGTCCACTCTTCTTTATTGATCTTCTCTAGATTGTTAAGGTTTCTTGGCTGTGGCTTGGCAACTCGAAGTTTCAGCTCCCTCCATTAATTTATATAGGATTAAGGTCTGGAGACTGGCTAGGCCACTCCATGACCTTAATTTGCTTCTTCTTGAGCCACTCCTTTGTTGCCTTGGCAGCATGTTTCTCCCAATCTTTCTCTGAATCATTTAGATGTTCATTTGCAAACTTCAGAGGGGCCTGTATATGTGCCTTCTTGAGGAGGGGGTACCTTGCTGGCACTGCAGCATATCAGTCCATGGCGGCATATTGTGTTACCAATGGTTTATTTGGTGACTGTGGTCCCAACTGTCTTGAGATCATTCACAAGCTCCTCCCGTGTAGTTCTGGGCTGATCCCTCATTTTTCTCATGATCATCCTTACCCAATGAGGCAAAATTTTGCATGGAGGTACAGACCCCAGGCGATTGATGGTTATTTTATATTTCTTCCATTTGCGAATAATCACTCCAACAGTTGTCTCCTCACCAAGCTTCTTGTTGATGGTCTTGTAGCCCATTTCAGCCTTGTGCAGGTCTACAATCCCTGATGTCCTTTGACAACTCTTTGGTCTTGCCCATGATGTTGAGGTTTGAATGGAAGAAAGAGATTTGGTGGACAGGTGTCTTTTATACACATAATGAGTTGTCGTTATGAGCACTGTTTTAAATTAAGAGGACTAATCTGTGTACCACATGAGCACCTACCCTACCCAGTCTGTGGGAGCCAGAATCAAATAATTATTTGACTCACTGAACTGCAACTCAATTTATAACATTTGTTTCATGTGTTTTTTTTATCTGGATTTTTGGTTGATATTCTGTCTCTATAATTTAAAATACACCTATGATAAAAATTATAGACCCTTAATTTCTTTGTAAGTGGGCAAACATACAAAATCTGCAGGGGATCAACTAATAATTTTCCCCACTGCATACATGTATGTGTATATATATATATATATATATATATATATATATATATATATACACTATATGGACAAACATTTGTGGATGCCTGACACCATCACTCCTGCATGAGCTTGTTGGACATCTGATTCCAAAACCAAGGGCATTAAAGTTGAGTTGGTCCCATTTGTGGCTATAATATCCTCTACTCTTCTGGGATGGCATACCACAAGGAACGTGCCTATCCAGCCATAAGGGAATTTGATGTCTTTATGGAGCTGGCTTTATGCACCTGAACTCTATATGGTGGTGGTGGGGTTTGGAGTTGTTCACATATTTTTAACTATATATAAGTGCATATACATCAATCAGCCATTACTTTATGACCACTGACAGGTTAAGTGAATTACATTGATTATCTTGTTGTAATGACACCTGAAAGTTGGTGGGTTATATTAGGCAGCGAGTAAACATGTTGTCCGTAAAGCTGATTTGTTGAAAGCAGAAAAAAATGAGCATTGCAGTTTGTTGTGTATGGGGCTGTGTAGCCGCAGAACGATCAGAGTGCCCATGCTGACCCATATCCACAGCCAAAAGAAACTACAAGGGGCACATGAGCATCAGAACTGGAAGATGAACCAATGTAAGAATTTGCCCTGGTCTGGATGGTCTGGTGCGCGTGTGCTTTCCTGGAAAAGAGATGGCACCAGGATCTAGTATGGGAAAAAGGCAGGTGGAAGCAATGTGATGCTTTGGGCAATGTTCTGCTAGGAAACCTTGGGTCTTACCCAGGGTGGATAAAAATCAATGATTGTTTTAAAAAAAAATAAAAAAAATCTGATTTTTTTTTATTTAAATCAATTTTGTCATTGTTATCAAATGTATTTTATTTTAATAATATGCTTTTAGAGTAAAAATCTATCTAAATATAGTTTTCTATTTAAGATACATTAATCATTTAGTTTATTCAGCATTAGGAATGAGCCGAACACCCCCCTGTTCGGTTCGCACCAGAACATGCGAACAGGCAAAAAATTTGTTCGAACACGCGAACACCGTTAAAGTCTATGGGACTCGAACATGAATAATCAAAAGTGCTAATTTTAAAGTCTTATATGCAAGTTATTCTGATAAAAAGTGTTTGACCCGGGTCCTGCCCCAGGGGACATGGATCAATGCAAAAAAAAGTTTTGAAAACGGCCGTTTTTTCGGGAGCAGTGATTTTAATAATGCTTAAAGTGAAACAATAAAAGTATAATATTCCTTTAAATTTCGTACCTGGGGGGTGTCTATAGTACTATAGTATGCCTGTAAAGGGGCGCATGTTTCCTGTGTTTAGAACAGTCTGACAGCAAAATGACATTTCAAAGGAAAAAAAGTAATTTAAAACTACTCGCGGCTATTAATGAATTGTTGGTCCGACAATACACATAAAAGTTCATTGATAAAAACGGCATGGGATTTCCCCACAGGGGAACCCCGAACCAAAATTTTTTTTAAAATGGCGTGGAGGTCCCCCTAAATTCAATACCAGGCCCTTCAGGTCTGGTATGGATTTTAAGGGAAACCCTGCGCCAAAATTTTTTAAAAAATGGCGTGGGGTGCCCCCAAAAATCCATACCAGACCCTTATCCGAGCATGCAACCTGGCAGGCCGCAGGAAAAGAGGGGGGGATGAGAGAGCGCCCCCCCCCTCCTGAACCGTACCAGGCCACATGCCCTTAACATTGGGAGGGTGCTTTGGGGTTGCCCCCAAAGCACCTTGTCCCCATGTTGATGGGGACAAGGGCCTCATCCCCACAACCCTTGCCCGGTGGTTGTGGGGGTCTGCGGGTGGGGGGCTTGACGGAATCTGGAAGCCCCCTTTAACAAGGGGACCCCCAGATCCTGACCCCCCCTGTGTGAAATGGTAAGGGCATTTCACAAAAAAATGTCAAAAATGTGAAAAATGACAAGAGACAGTTTTTGACAATTCCTTTATTTAAAGTCTTCTTCTTTCCATCTTCTTTCTTCTATCTTCCTTCGGTTTCTTCCTCCATCTTCTTCTTCCTCTGGTTCTTCCTCCTATCCTTTGCTTCTTGCTCCGGTGTTCTCGTCCGGCATCTTCCTTCGCGGCGTCTTCTTTCCTTCTTCGTTCTCAGGCCGCTCTGCATCCATGATGGGAGGCTCCCGCTGTGTGACGCTTCTCGTTTTCTGACACTTCTTAAATAACGGAGAGCAGGGCCACCCGGTGACCCCGCCTCCCTCTGACGCACGGGGACTTGACGGGAACTTCCCTATGGGTCTCCCTGTGACGTCAGAGGGGGCGGGGTCACCCGGTTACGTAACAGGTTTACAGCCATTACAGCCATTACAGCCTCTGTGTGCCAGCCATTACAGCCTCTGTGTGCCAGCCATTGCAGCCTCTGTGTGCCAGCCATTGAAGCCTCTGTGTGCCAGCCATTGCAGCCTCTGTGTGCCAGCCATTGCTGCCTCTGTGCCTACCAATTGCAGCCTCGCCATTTCCTGGATCACACACAGCGGCCAATGTATGGCACGGACAGAGCTGGGTCTGTGTGTGTAAGGCAGAGCTGTAACAAGTTCCCACCCCCCTAGACCAGCTAGGCGGAACACTGATTCAATCAGTTTTCCATCTAGAAGTCTATCACCTGAGCCGGTCTAGGGGGGCAGGACCTTGTTACAGCGCCGCCTTACACACACAGATCGAGCTCCGTGCCATACAAGAGGAGGAGCCGGATGACACAGGGAGGGAGGGGAGCACTGCAGCCGCCAGTCCGGCCCTGGACACACCCCACTTCACACAGCACACAGGAACAGAGTTGAGGCTGTCAATCAAATGCTGTGTGCTGAAGATCCCTCCCTGTCACCTTTTTTTCTCTAGGTGTCAGGAAAACTTGTCAGAAGTGACTTATGCAGATAGCAGAAGAAAAGGGCAGAAGATATAAATGACACTTAGGACCCTAATCTGACCTTGCAGTCTCCCCTATGGAGCAGTGGATGTCAGCTGATATTCGCTGCTATCCAATCCAATCCTGCCCACAAAAACCAGACGGATGGTGGTCCAATTTTGCATCTGACTGGTGGAACGGATCAGATGAAAACGGTCTGTTTCCATCCGATTTCCCAATAAAGGAGAGCAGGACTGTGTGCAGAGAGTAAAGGACCTGTCATCCACCTGCTTAGCGGGGATCAGCAGAGCGATTCCCCGCTGAGCAAGCAGAATCCGTTGCATGGAGGCACCATGTGAAAGGGGTCTTGGTGCTCTGGATTAACCACTTCTGGACTGCCTCACGCCGATATACGTCCTAACTTTGAAGATGGATATCTTTGTTATGGCAGCAGCTAGCTGCCATAACCCTGGTATCTTCTTCTTCGGCCAGCGGTCCGGTTTCCGATAATAGTGGTCTCTGTGGCATATTCGGCTCGAGATCACTTTATTGGCGACGGGAGAGGGACCACCCCTCCCGCCACGCTCCGGTGCTTGTCCTTCCTGGGTATGGAGATGAGTGAGGGGAAGATGGCCTCCACCCGTCTCCATACCATTGCAGGGCGGAAGCGACCTCAAAACGTCACTTTCGCCCATAGCTCTTAAAGAACCATTTTTTTATGTTTTTTTTTCAAATGACAACATTTTTATTGCATTTTAGTGTAAATATGAGATCTGGGGTCAAAAAGACCTCAGATCTCATATTTAAAGCAGGATTCCGTCCCTGTAAAAAAAAAAATTTAAAGTCAGCAGCTACTAACACTGTAGCTGCTGACTTTAAATAAGTACTTACCTGTCCTGGGTGCCCGCGATGTCGGCCGCCCGAGGCCGACCCGTCCCTCGGCTCTCGGGTCCCGGAACCGCCATCCTAAGTAAGGGAAACAGGCAGTGGAGCCTTGCGGCTTCACTGCCAGTTTCCTACTGCGCACGTGCGAGCGGCACGGCACTCTGTGAATGGCCCCGTGGTGTTCTGGGAAGACACACAGTTCCCAGAAGACAATGGGGCCGCTCACCGAGGAGCAGAACATGCCGCGGAATAGGAAGAGGCAGATTAGGAAGACTGCCACAAGGGTTTAGGAAAGTTTAAAAAAAAATTTTTTAATTTTTTTGTAAATTTTTTTTAGGATTTTTGGTGATTTTTTTTTTTTTCAGGGTGGCCCTCTACTTTAAGAGGTCTTTTTTTCTATTACAAGGGATTACACGTGAGTAGCGTCCGCATATGAAAACGGTGTTCAAACCACACATGTGCGGTATCGCCGCGATCGGTAGAGCGAGAGCAATAATTCTCGCCCTAGACCTCCTCTGTAACTCAAAACATGCAACCTGTAGAATTTTTTAAACGTCGCCTATGGAGATTTTTAAGGGTAAAAATTTGTCACCATTGCACGAGCGGGCGCAATTTTGAAGCATGAAATGTTAGGTATCAATTTACTCAGTGTAACATTATCTTTCACAATATAATAATAAATTGGGCTAATTTTACTGTTGTCTTATTTTTTAATTTAAAAAAGTGTATTTTTTCCAAAAAAAGTGTGCTTGTAAGACCGCTGCGCAAATACGGTGTGACAGAAAGTATTGCAACGACCGTCATTTTATCCTCTAGGGTGTTAGAAAAAAAAACGTATAATGTTTGAGGGTTCTAAGTAATTTTCTAGCAAAAAAAACTGTTTTTAACTTGTAAACAACAAATCTCAGAAAGAGGCTCGGCCCTTAAGTGGTTAAGACAGGTTCACATTATAGAGGGATATGCTTTGTTCATATTTCATGTCTGAGGTTTACAACCACTTTCAGTAATCTAAAAACTGGCTTGTTACTGCACTTTCCACATTAGTTTAGCTCCTTGCACTTCCATTGAAAAAGAACAGCGAGAGAGGAAAATTATGTGTTACAAACCATTCGGATTATACATTTAAAGCAGCCAAAACTAACAAGAAAAAAAAAATACTATCCCATTAAGAGCTACACAAGCAGCCAGGGGGCTGTAAAACCAGGTTGAACCCTGTTTTTTCTGCCCCCGCCAAACCCTAACCCCCCCCAATCCCCCACAGACCGCCTGCCTAAACCCTGACATCCAGTCACTCATGGATGTACACATGTCGTGGTAAAAATTATACAGCCTGTTGCATTTGGCTGCATTACCACCGAATGTAACCAAGGCAAGTCCTATGGGGCCTTGCCGCAACCGCCACGCAACTGCATGCAATGCATGTGATTACAGCATAGTGGTGGAGCATTTACAGGGTTAAATCAGGCAGTGAGGAGGCGACTCCTCGCTGTCTTTCAAATGCCCTCTGAAAAGCATTCCAAACGTGGATAACTCTTTGGAAGGCTAGCATGTGTGAAGGAGTAAACATGACAAAACCAGCTTTCCACACAATATTCCGCTTCAGTCTAGAAATATTTCCCACGGTACTTTTATTTCTGTTGCTGGATGTCCTCAGTCTGATGGACAACATCATTCAACCGACTTCCTCTGAGCCCAGGTCGTCCTGGACCTGAGCCAGTCTGTGGCTGAGCAATGAAAGAAGCAGCACAGTGATGAGCTCATTTCTCCATCACTCTGCTTCTTCCTCCTATCAGCATGCTTCTTGTCAGCATATGAACTGATTGGCTCCTTGTGCTCTTACACTCCAGCCCTGCTGTACAGGGACTGCAAGAGGCTGTTACCAGGCCAAATTCAGGTACTTGTACTGTGTGTGCCTGAAAAAAATGCATTTATTGATTACAGAACCACACGTATCTGTGTATTTTATATTTGCCACTTTGTATAACTCAGATCCTGTTTTAGTTGCTGATTGGTCCATGTGTATTTTAACCATATATGTCCTTTACAGGTACCAAGCGGGGAGTGGGCTGGAGGCCCAATGAAGGGTGATGACATCCCATGCCGGCGAATGCGCAGTGGAAGCTACATTAAAGCTATGGGGGACGCGGACAGCGAGGACTCAGAAGGAAGCCCACAACCATCCCCAAAAACTGCAGCTAGGAGGCAGAGCTACCTCAAGGCCACACAGCAGTCACTGAGCGAGAGCACCACGCAGAGGTAACCAAACCACCAATACTATGACCTCAAATATTTAGATCCCTAAGGTATAGTGTGCTAATGGGTCATAGATGCGTGTTTGCTTGAATAATTAGCACCACCCTGTGGCAGACATGTAGAAGTACAGAGCTGTCCAAGCACAGGAACTTACAGTAGTAATGTAACATGGTTATTGATAGGGATGCACCGATACCATTTTTTTTTTTACAATGAGTACAAGTATCGATACTTTTTTTTTAATACTCGCCGATACCAATTACCGATACCTACCGCAACTGTTTTTTTTAACTTCAGCTGTCAGCAATGGTACAATGTATTGAAAAGTTATTTACAAATTAAATTAATTGATTTTTTTTTTTATTTTAGCGCTTTTTTCAATGTGAAATGTGTAAATATTTGTTAATATATGTGTAAAAATATTCACTAATGAAGCAAACAAACATTTTTTTAAATTATTTATCATTTATAAAATAGACGTGAACAAAAGAAAAAAAGCAGGAAAATAATAATTAAATGGAGGAGAATAGGGAGTTAACTAAGGCTGATTAGCGTAAATTAAGGGTTATTAAGGGGTTAAACAGAGGAACATTTGTTCATCCCTTTGATCTGCAGATGAAGAAACAGAAATATACAAAAAGAAACAATGTTTCTTTTTATTTTAGTGTTTCAGGCTGAGCAATGTTGTTAATAAACATTGCCGGCTGCTTTTTTTTTTTTTTGACAGCTCAAATTACCGGACTTTTTTACCACTGGGGAGACCCACTGACAGCTTAAAGAGGCAAGCCTGAAAGTATCGGTTTCAAGTATCGGTGCATTTGCACGAGTACTGATACTTATGCAAATACTCGGTATCGGCACCGATACTGATACTAATATTGGTGCAACCCTAGTTATTGATATACAAAGGTAAGAGCTATTTATTTTTAATTTTGGCTGTGCCAAAAAAAAAAAAACCTATATTTTAGGATCTGTGTAAGGGATGATATATATGAGCCTCCTGACATACTGTACATGGCATAGCCTGGTACCCATGTTTTAACACACACCCATACATCCAAATTATTTTCAGTGATAATTATGAATTGAAATCATGCATGCTGAGATAGGAGCAGCATTAGCTGAAGGAGGGTGGATAGCAGCAGCTGTATGTATGGTTGTAGCTTTATTTGGAGATAATGAACTGAGCATAATAATCTGTCCAACATCAGGAGTTTAGAAATTCTATCTCTTGCATAGTTATTGACATGGGAAATTGGAACGCATCAAAGGTATCAAGAAATAAAATACGGTGTGCATAGCTTGAAGGTAAAAAAGGGTTACTCTATGGTGTATGGCTTGTAGTGCAGGAGTAGATGGACCCCAGCATTGGTGTTATTGGCAGTAATAGTAACCTTCAGCATTAGTGTCATTGGAAGAAATAATATCCCCCTGTGCTGGTATAAGTGGATGCAGTAATCCCCTTCTTCATTGGTGGTCATTAGTAGTAACATTAAACCCCAACACTGGTGGTCAGTTCTAGGCTGTAACAATAAACTGCCACATCCTCCTTCTCAGCATTGGTGGGCAGTGGCTGGCTGTGGCAATAATGATACCACCCCCAGCACTGAGGTCCAGCTTTTACCTACCAGAGCACACACTCCCACACCAAAATCTGTCTCCCAGTCACCCCTTTGAGTATAGTTTTACTGGTGTGCGTAAATCACTTGTGGCTTCGATCAGTACCGGTGTTATGGTGCCCCCTGGTGGGCTTTTTTTGAGTCACAGAGTCTAAGTGACAGCTCCCAAAGGTGGAGAGGTGCTAGATCCATATTGGCCCTAGTTTTTTGCTGCAATCTGCTACCAAGTTGTGGCCCTCAGGATCATCCCACCGAGGGGGTGACTGGAATGGAGAAGCTACTAAGTGAAGACTGCAGACAGGAGAGTAGTCAGATCCAAGCAGAGGTCAAGGCAGGTGGCAGACAAGAGAATGGTCAGGTCCAGGCAAGGGTTGAGGTAGGCAGCAAGCAAGAAAGTAGTCAGGTTGAGACAAGGGTCAAGGCCGGCAGCAGGCAAGAGAGTAGACAGGTCCAGGCATCAGCTGAGGCAGCAGGCAAGAGAGTAGTCAGATCCAGACAGGGGTCGGCAACCGGCAGGCAGCTTAAGGCTTCATGTACATTAGGCTGTAATGTACTGTGGTAATGGTCTTGCGCTTTCCCACGGCTGACGGTCAAAACGTTCCTATACTGAACGCAATTCTTCCACGTTCAGGAGAGAGAGTTTTAACCTCACCTAACCGCAGCAGCTCCTAAACTCTAGCCTCGCTATGAACGTTGACACAAAGCAACATGTGCTTACGCATGCTGAACAGATACACTGGCCATTCCGGAAATCCTGAAGGTACTGAAATCCTGAAAATTTGGTAAGTACCAAAACAGCCGAGTGCTGAAACACAGAGAAAAGGTTCCCAAGTCTATTCCCAAGACCCTATTTCAGATTCTGATAAACTTGGGTTTGACTTCATGAGGGACCATATGTTTTTGTTAGTCTTTAGGGAAAAACAATGGACAATCAACCCTGAGATATACTTTATAGAATTGATCAGTGAGAAAAGGCTTTATCTATAAGGACACTGCAGTACAAGTGGCCGATATACATGAAACCCAGCTTTGAACCTTGACCCACAGCTTATACACTTTTAGTTTATGGTACCCTAGGAATATCCATATTTCATATTTGTAAGTCTGAGGTTTCCTATTAACTTATATAATATTGCTATATTCATATATTGTATACTGGCTTCTTTTTCTATCTTCACTATGTTGGGTTGTTTCCCCAGGAGTCTGGACCGTATGGACTCCATGGATATCCTGTCTCCCCCAAAGTTCTCCAGTTGGGAAGAAGATTACAATCAGCTAACGGAGAGTGTAACAGAAGAGAGCAGCATTTGCCAGGTGAGAGGAGTGAGATTTTAATGAATTTGTATCATAGTATATAGTATAGTGTATCTAAATCTCAAACTATATTTTTTTCGGTTATGGATAGAGTATTAGAAGGCTAAAACATATCTGTGTCCTATTGGTGATATTTCCCTTCCCTCTCCTGGAGACATAACAGGAAGTAAGAGGAAATCCCCTCTAAAATAACTGTCAACAAAACAGGTATCCACATTGAAATATTTGTCATCTCCTGTTCTAGTGACAGCTCTAACATTTTTGATTTCCTATTTATTCTCTATCCCCAGGACAAACAGAGAGGGCAAATCTTAACAGAGAGCCAATAAAACTACTGCAAGAGTTATATTTGTATTTGTAGTCTGTGTGCCCATTGGAGAGACTGCAATGGGAAGTCTCTTCAGTAGGCACTTTAAAACAAGCACTCATTCACCTCTGTAGCTATAGGCATTGTGGAGAAATTATAAAGGTGACCACAGCGCAAACAACAATACGAGCATGTAGTCATTTATTAAAAACACAAAAGCGCTTACATGTGAAATCACAAAGTCCTGCTTGGGCTGGGGAGAGGTAGGAGAGTCGTGAGCAGCATAGCCAGCAAAAACAGCTGTCATGCATGGAATTCCGGAACCGCCAGAGAGGGTTGGAAATGACAGCGGCTTCCTAGGCCAAAGCAGCAAGCATCGAGGGTGTGGTGGTGGTGGTGGGAGGGTGTACAATGGGTTTTAGAGGCCTCGCATTCTTTGTCAAGTATGCCCAATCATGGTGCAGGGTTGTCTTTTATAACTGCGGCTGGAAGACGGTAATACAGGCGGGAGATGGAATTAAGATTGACAGATTTAAAACAGCCAATCAGCTGGGGCAGGGTCAATGCATGTCAGTTAAAAACAGAGGGAATACAAAAGGTGGACAATTCTTACAACAATCGGCAAATCATATACATCATAGAGGGAAAAAATAAATATAGGCAAGAACAAAAGTCACAGTAATAACACAAGTAACAAAAGGAAGCTAATGTAAACTCAATGACAGGAGGTGCAACAAGTACAATAATACCAAAACAAAGTATCAATATATCTGAGAAAAGCCTAAGCCAATATAAAAGAAAGATATTTTAACTAATGTTACATATGGTGGAAAATGGCGAACATATGATACTAAAAAACATCTACGGGGGGCATTAGTGCAATTAAAATGGGAAAAAATTTGAACAATTCCTGTGGGTTACAGATATACATACATCATAAAGGCAAATTAATTTTAAAGGATGTTAAGCAAAAATGCATAGATAAAGCAGAGGGTAGAGGACAAAATGGGAGACAGGACAGCACACTGAACTGCAAAATCCTAAAAAAAAATACATTTGACCAAAAAAAGCAGTATGAGGGTTAATAAACAGCCCAGTGTGCAAATAATACGAAACTGAAAACAAAACAATAGAAAATAAAGAAATAATTAAAGTGATACTAAAGTCTTGTGTTTTTTTTTCCTTTAAAAATAACAAACATGTTATACTTACCTGCTCTGTGCAGTGGTTTTGCACAGAGCAGCCCAGATTCTCCTCTTCTCGGGTCCATCGCCGACGCTCCTGGCCCCTCCCTCCTGCTGTGTGTGCCCTCACAGCAAGCAGCTTGCTATGGGGGCACCTGAGTCAAGCCACTGCTCTTTGTGTCTTTTCAGACACGGAGCCACGGCTTGGCCAAACCCCCTCTCTCTCCTTATTGGCTCACTGACTTTGACAGTAGCGGGAGCCAATGGCGCCCCGCTGCTGTCTCAGGCAATGAGAAGGCAGCCGGGACTCTCGTGTAACATCGCTGGATGGAGATGAAGCTCAGGTAAGTATTAGGGGGGCTGCTGCAAACAGAAGGTTTTTTTTATCTTAATGCATAGAAAACCTTCTGACTTTAGAAAAAAAGTTATATAAATATATAAATGCTTAAAAAGAAAAATGCATATGATTATGCATGATATAAATATATATGATTTCTTGCCCATTTTTCAGAGAATATGAATGATAACACAAAACTGTTTCTTTCACTTATGGTTAGTGTTTGGCTGAAGCCATTTATTATCAATCAACTGTGTTTACTCTTTTTAAATCATAATCACAACGGAAACTACCCAAATGACTAATTTGAATAAATTTATATACACACACAGTATGTACATGTGTATATACTAATTCAAAACCATTTGGGTAAAAGACGTTGTATTAAATATATAGGGTAGAGTTAAGATATCCAACCATTGGGTAATATGACAAAGTAACCCTCTAGAATGAGATTCATAAACTATATAATCATATGAACCTCCAAGTCTTCATTTAAACCTTTTGGAGAAAGGGTGTTTAATGTAAAAATCCAAAATGTTTCGTGTTTATATAGTTGTTGAAATATTTCTCCGAAAGAGGAAGAAGGAGGGATGGACTCTATGACCCATATCCTATCTTTATTGGATTTATTATGTTTAAGGGTGTCTGGGCACACTCAGCTCTACATCACCACTTTTGTTCTTTTATGCTTGCCAAATCTAGCGCGAGCTGAACGAATGGTGCGGCCCACGTAGAGAATGTATATGATTTGTCAATCGTTGTACAAATTGTCCATGTTTTGTATTCCCTCTGTCTTTAACTGACATGCACTGATTCTACCCCCATCAGCTGATTGGCTCTTTTAAATCTGTCACACTTAATTCCATCTCCAGCCTGTATTACCGGCTTCCAGTTGCTGATATAAAAGACAACCTTACACCATGATTGGGCATACTTGAAAAGGGGGGCCTCTGAAATACGTTGTAAATGCCCCCCACCCCCCCACCCCCTATACCCTTGATGCTTGCTGCTTTGGTTTAAGAAGCCCACAGACGCCACTGTCATTTCCAGCCCTCTTTGGCAGTTTCTGTGCATGACAGCTGTTTTTGCTGGCTAGCTGGCTAAGCTGCTCACAACTCCTCTATCTCTTCCCAGCCCAAGCAGGATTTGGTAAATTCACATGTAAGTGCTTTTATGTTTTTAATAAGTGACTACATGCTCGTATTGATGTTTTCGCTGTGACCACCTTTATATCTTCCACATGTCATTGAGGACCTTCCCAGACCTGATGAGCCCTGCTGCACCACAATCTGAGCCTTGACCCATCCATCCATTCATCTCCACTTGGATCACCATCTTTAAGACACATCCTGCATTGACTCTCATTAGGCTGCAAATCACCATCCTAATCCATCTCACTGGCACTGGGACCCCCTAGAAGTATTGGCCTTGGAGCTTCCCCATCATAATCATGTACTCTTTTATTGCCATCTTTATTCCTATATCCAAGGTTTGTTGTGCCTGAATTTTAGAGCGCAGAGAGACTCTTTTCTTTTTAAGATGTTTTGTTGTGGAGAAATTAACCTTCTAATTTTAACAAATTAAGTGCCCTCTTCCTAGTAATGAATTTTACAGCCCTTAATAGTAAATATACAGCTGGTGCAGCTAGAGAGGTCATCCATGGTTTGTTTAACCACTTAAGAACCGGAAGAATTTGTCCCCTTACTGACAAAGCCATTTTTTGCGATACAACACTGCGTTGCTTTAACTGACAATTGCGCAAAGTCGTGCGACGTTGTACCCAAACAAAATTTATCTCCTTTTTTCCCCACAAATAGAGCTTTCTTTTGGTGGTATTTGATCACCTCTGCGGTTTTTACTTTTTGCTATAATAAATATCCCCCCAAAAAAATCTTCATCAGTTTAGGCCAATATGTATTCTTCTACATATTTTTGGTAAAAAAAAAATCACAATGATCGTATATTAATTGGTTTGCGCAAAAGTTATAGCGTCCACAAAATACTGGATAGATTTATGTCCTTTTTTAAAATGTATTTCTTTTTTGCTATTAATGGCGACGATCTGCGATTTATAGCGGGACTGAAACATTGCGGCGGACAGATCGGACACTTTTGACACTTTTTTGGGACCAGTGACATTTATACAGCGATCAGAGCTAAAAAAAATAGCCACTGATTACTGTATAAATGTCACTGGCAGAGAAGGGGTTAACACTAGGGGGCGATCAAGGGGTTAAGTGTTCCCTAGGGAGGTGTTTCTAACTGTGGGGGGAGGGGACTGACTGCGGGAGGAGAGATATTGTTGTTCCTGATCACTAGGAACAGCAGATCTCTCTCTACGCCCCTGTCAGAATGGGGATCTGTTTGTTTACATACACAGATCCCCATTCTGGCTCTCTGAGGAGCGATCGCGGGTGGCCGGTCATGCCCATCGGCTCCGGTTTTGCGCCTCGGGCGTGCGCACCCCCAATTGCTCTTGAAGCGCCCGGCGTACACCTACGGCGATTCACGCAGCCGTGCCAACCTGACGCAGTATAATGACGGTGGCTGGTTGGCAAGCGGTTAAAAAGCTCTTTTACAGCTTGTTTAGAATTTGTACATAATTTAAAGTTCATAGTCAGGGCACAGATGCACTTTAAGATATGGTGTACTGCTAAATTCTGTGTAACTTGAGGCCTTGTCCTTACTGAATACATCTGTTCCTTTATGGCCACTGAGCAAACAAAGGCAGCATGCATATTTTATGTTTGTACAGGGTACATTTGCCTTATACTAGGCTAGACACAGCCAGTTTGAGGAGCAAAATCTATGGCCCCATACACACTATTAGATTTTCTGCAGATTTTTGTCTTCAGATTTACCAAAATCATGTAGTGCAAGGGCCTGCCTGATTGCATACAAATTTAAACTCTTATGCAGACTTTTCGGCAACAAAGGTCCTACAGTCTTTCCGACTGACTTTTGACGGACTCCCTAAGGACTTTCTAACGAACGGACTTGCCTACACACGATCACACCAAAGTCTGACGGATTCGTACGTGATGACGTACGACTGGACCAAAATAAGGAAGTTGATAGCCAGTAGCCAATAGCTGCCCTAGCGTCGGTTTTCGTCCGTCGGACTAGCATACAGACGAGCGGATTTTTCGACTGGACTTGAGTCCGTCGGACAAATTTGAAACATGTTCCAAATCTAAAGTTCGTCAGATTTTCGACCGAAAAAGTCTGCTGCAGGTCCGATGGAGCCCACACATGGTCGGATTGTCCGCCGGATTCGGTCCGTCAGACCAGTCCAGTCGAAAAGTCCGCTCGTGTGTGCGCGGCATTAAAAATTGAAGGCAAAAATCTGCAGAAAATCTAATAGTGTGTATGGAGTCTTACTCAACTGAAACAAGTATCATCTCCAAGAGCATTGGTTCTGCGGTTGTAAAGTCATACGTGGCATTGGCTACATTGATCCAAAATCATTTTTTCATAATTTTATAAATGCCCTAATTTCTATCCATAAATGGAGACAGCAGATGAACTAGCCATATAAAGTCAGTTTATTTGACAAAGTAGATTCTCTTTTTCATTCTCCCAGCGTGATATGACAATCTGATTGCAGGACAAGAATTCTTTCTTCAGACACTTCGAATTTTAAAGAAAGGACTGTAGGAACAGAGATCACAGGGTTTGAAACTGGGATCTGAGCTGTGGACCTGAAAGGGCCTAAATGTTCATCTTGCCAATTTTCCATTGCTGCTATATGTCCACTGCAAGGACAGTACCATCCAGATTCTGCACAGATAAACTACAGATGTTGGTGGTTGCTGTCTTCCCTTTGCTTTAGTGTCAAACAATACATAGTAGGAGTTAAGCTGGTGACACACAACACAAACTAATTGCAAAATCTTGCCAACTATATATTGTGAGTGCCTACCTGGATTTTAGATCATTTATACACTATATTACCAAAAGTATTGGGACACCTGCCTTTACACACACATAAACTTTAATGGCAGCCCAGTCTTAGTCCGTAGGGTTCAATACTGAGTTGGCCCAACCTTTGCTGCTATAACAGCTTCAACTCTCTTGGAAAGGCTGTCCAAAAGATTTAGGAGTGTGTTTTTTGGAATGTTTGACCATTCTTCCAGAATCGCATTTGTGAGGTCAGGCACTGATGTGGATGAGAAAGCCTGGCTAACAGTCTCTGCTCAAATTCATCCCAAAGGTGTTCTATCGGGTTAAGGCCAGTCAAGTTCCTTCACCCCAAACTCGCCCATCTCGGTCTGTATGGAACTTGCTTTGTTCATTGGTGCCCAGTCATGTTGGAACAGGAAGGGGCCATCCCCAAACTGTTCCCACAAAGTTGGCAGCATGAAATTGTTCAAAAAGTCTTGGTATGCTGACACCTTAGGAGTTCCCTTCACTGGAACTAAGGGGCCAAGCCCATCCCCTGAAAAACAACCCCATACAATAATCCCCCCTCCACCACCGTGCACAAAGCAAGGTCCATAAAGACATGGATGAGTGGGTTTGGGGTGAAGGAGCTTGACTGGCCTGGCCTGAGTTCTGACCTCAACCCGATAGAAAACCTTTGGCATGAATTAGAGCGGAGACTGCGAGCCACATCAGTGCCTGACCTCACAAATGCACTTCTGGAAGAATGGTCAAACATTCCCATAGACACACTCCTAAACCTTGTGGACAGTCTTCCCAGAAGAGTTGAAGCTGTTGTAGCTGCAAAGGGCGGGCCAACTCAATATTGAACCCTACAGGTTTTGTGTTCAGAAGAACTGCTCTTGAATGCGATTTCAGGGCGTTCAGACAACAGCCCATAAACCATAAAGGCCCAAATGCACAAAAACGTTTAGTTTAACAGCAACAGTGTGCATTAAGGCCTTAGGCAGGCTTCCCAATGCTTTTGCTAAAGTATATATAGATATATATATATATATATAATATGTATATATTTTTTTTGTGACTCTATTCCAAAAAAATAAATCATTTAAAACAAAGTGCCCCCCCTGCAAAAAATAAGTTAATGTTTATTTCTTTTGCTATCTGCCTTGACAAACCCCACTTTATTACAGCTGCTTGAAGAGTCTTCAGCAGTTGACACTTCCTGGTCTCCAACTGAACTCTGTGGCTCCTGTCACTAAAGGACAAAGGGCACCAGGCATCTGATAATTGTATAATTTGAAATGTAAACACCTTTTTTACTAGGAACTGTAGGAAAGGTCATGTTCAGATTATCTTCAGCTGCTTGAAGAATCTTTAACAGCCAACACTTCCGGGTGTGTCAAATTCCTGGTCCCTCACTGTACTCTGTGGTTCCTGTCATTACAGGACTAAGGGGACCAGGGATCTAAAAAAAAAAATATTTTAAAATGTAAACATCTTTTTTGTTAAGGAACTGCAGGAAAGGTCTTGTTCAGACTCGGGTCATTCTTTAACTCTGTAGAGTTCAGTTACGATAGGTCAAATTATAAATTAAATAATGGAATTCTCTAAGCACACAGATGGTAGAACATTGGCCTAAACACTATTTAAGGACCATTAATTGAGAATTATGAAATGTGGAAACAGTTAAGTACTAAACGTTTTTTTTACCTCTGTCCATATAGGATAATGAACCACGCTGCATCCTACAGTACCAAACAGACGAATCAGATGACCAGAGGGAAAGGTACCAGTTATGCCAGGTGACAGAAGAGCAAAGAGATCGGTATCCTTTGTGTCAAGTTCCTGAAGAGCCAATGGAAAGATACACATTATCACAAGTTCCAGAGGAGCCTTGTGAGAGATTCCAACTTTGCCCAGTTGAAGAGGAAGAGAGAGAACGATATCCATTGTGCCAGGTGCCCGAGGAGCCAAGGGAAAGGTACCCTTTGTGCCAGTTACCTGAGGAGGAAGCAGAAGAGTACCCCCTGTCTCAGATCCTTGAGGAGCAGAGTGTGCAGTATCCACTGACGATAGAAGACAAGAGAGAGCGTTACCCTCTGGTTCAGGCTGTATTTGGAGATCCTGAATCAACCCAAACTGAGCCTTTTGACCTTCATCTTCCCAATTTCTTCCGCTCACGCAGTCACAGCTACCTCCGTGCCATACAGGCTGGCTGCTCCCAGGATGACGACACCATATCCCTGCAGTCCATGTCACCTCCTTTCCCTATCATCAGCCGGACCCTTCCCAGACACATTGGTAAGTTAAACCCTGTAGTGATGTTTAAAAACAGTTGTCTTGAATTGGATGATGTCTTCATAAATTGTCATAAATCCCAGCTGAACTATTTATTTTTTTGTCCAGGACACAATGAGAGTCATAGGTGAACTAGGTTCTCAGCAGCTTCTGTGCCGTGTTATTTGCTATTTCAAAGATGTATTTCCTTAACCTACATGTATTTTCACTGAAGGTTAAAGTGGAACTGAACCCAAAAAAGTGAAGATTTGCTATGTTAGGCCCCTTCCACATGGGGCAACCTACGTTAGGAGTCCGTTTGCTCAGCAGGTAATCTGTCCACTGATCCCCACTGAGCAGGCAGGTGGCTGGTCCATGTCTACTCTGCTTATGCAGGACGGACATAGACACAGCCTGCTCTCCTCTATGGGCAGTCGGATGTAAACGGTCTGTCTGTCCGTTTATACCCGACTGACATCTGATCCAATTCGCTATAAGAAAGGGAAACCGTTCCCCATCCGTTTTTTTTTAACAGATCAGATTGAATGTCAGTGGGTCAGCCCCTGCCACTCCATAGAGGACAATAGAGGGTCCAAAAGGTCTGCTTGTGTGAAAGGGGCCTTACTGGGATAGTTTACAGATGTTAATTGTGAGCAATGCCCTAAAAAAATTGCCTTTGTCTTACATTCCTGCTAAAAAATAGCAGCACCCTTCCTGGTGTGTGTGTGCATAGGCATTCTTGTGCCTACAGCCTCATAGTTGTACATCTTCAGTGTGAGATCTAAGGCACTGCTGCCTCTGACTGCTAGTCCAGCTTGATTTGGGGTGAGATTTCATGAGGTCACTACTGTGCCACTCACAGTTCTCCATGCTGGAGGTTTTAACATGAGGAAGCAAAGTCCGGCCTCTACCAAGATTGCCACATCCACACAGACACAGTGCAGAACAATGCATAATAAGTCAGTAAAAGGTCATTTTGAAACATATTTATGTTTTGGATAGAGTAGAGATGGATTAGAACACCTTTCAGATTTTATTGCTGTCTGTGCCCCCATTAGCGCGATTCGCCCTCTCTATTTGTCCTGTTTACCATTATCATTGAAAGTGAAAGTAAAATAAAATCCCAAACATTGGGTAGTCCCCAGAAAAGTACTAGACAGGAAATCTTCAAATGGGTTCACTAGTTCTGGTGACCTGGGGGTCTCCAAGGGATTCCCTTAATTTGCAGGGATTGAATTTCACTTCCTGTCTTGGCTATGGAACAGGAAGTGAAGGGAAATCTCCCCAATGGGACACAGATTGAAAAAAAACTGACAGGGGTTATGACCCTCCCTTACCAAAAAATGAAAAAAAAAAAGAAAAAAGCTTTGCCTATAGTTCCATTTTAAGGACTAACGCATAAAGGGCACCACATCCACATCGTTCTAGTATAGATGAACTACTGGGCATAGATGGACTTTTAAGGTGCCAAATCACAACAACAATATTATAAAAACCAATACGCTATTTATTAGTATCACAGTTAAAATATTTTAAAATATTATTGCTCACAGCATGATTAGTTTATTAGTCTCAGTCAGTGATGTTGTCCACAACCCACACCAATCCACATATCTATATCTACAGCTCATCAACCTTATTCATAACAAAAAACTCAAAATGTGTCCATGTCCAAAATGTGTCCATGTCCATGCCATTGCACTGGAATGTGTTTTTGGAAGTCTTCATTCAATTCACTTAAAGTGGCTGTAAACCCTTTAAAAAAATTCCACCAAAAAACCCCTGCAAGACAAAGGCATAATGAGCTAGTATGCATAGCATACTAGCTCATTATGAATTACTTATCTGAGATCGAAGCCCCCGCAGCGGTCCTTGTTCACCATTCCGGTGGCCGACACCCGTCTGGGGGGTTACTCCCAGGTATCGCGGCTCCGGCGCCGTGATTGGCCGGAGCCGCGATGCCGTCACTCCTGCACATGTGCGCGGGAGCCGCCGGTAACGGCACAGTACATCTGAAGCAACGGCACGTACGTGCCGTTGCTTCAGTTTGCTTAAGTGTGCATGTACCGATGACATCGTCACATGCAAATACAGGGATGCAGGTTTAGGAGATATCCAGTGCAGCTACAGATAAGCCTAATTATAGGCTTTCCTGTAGTATAAAGTGGTTGTAAAGGGTTTACAACCACTTTAAATGGGCAACTGCAAGTAAAAACACCCAAAACTCAGCACACCTTAGTGAACAGTTGCCATATGTTTGGCACACTAAAACTGGCCATACACTAGTAGATGTTTGAAAAATGTTTGTACAATTTTTTTTTTTTTACAAACATTTGTCTGAAAATTCTCAGTATATTTGATTACTTGACAAATGTCATTTTAAAAAAAAATGTAGTTTGCTTTTAACAATTTAAGGTAATTTCCTAAATCAAAACTGTATACGCTGTTAGAAATTCTTTTGTTCTGGAAAAATTGTTCATCCTGCTCCTTCAAATTTTCTTGTCAATATGGTCGAAAACAAATGTTGTTTTAACCCCACTAATGATTAGCAGGTAGAACAATAGTCCATAAAATTTTGGAAAAATTTTTTAGTATATGACCAGCTTTAGGCAGGCCATACAAGATTCGAATCTCAGCCCGTTCAGCAGTGTATGGGCAGGCTGAATGTACCAAGCTGATCGATCAACTTGGGTACAACCAGCATGCCAGGTTTTATCTGCGATTATCGCTAGAGGCTGCTATAGCTGCTAGCAATAATCACTGTCTTCTCACGGCGGGGAAGGCTTCCCCTGCCCTACCCCACCCCCCGGCCAGGAGAAGAAAAATGGCCTTGCAGGAGGGATTGCCACTGTCTGTGTTAATGGGGGGACTAACTTTGAACATGGCAAATACTGGGGTGGTTTTTGAAGGCATAGTTAAATAATGTCCACTCAGAAGAGTGTCAATAATATATTTACCAGACCAAAAGGAATCAAATAAGAGTGGTTCAGTCTAATGCCCCGTACACACGGGCGGATTTTCCGACGGAAAATGTGTGATAGGACCTTGTTGTCGGAAATTCCGACCGTGTGTGTGGGCTCCATCACACATTTTCCATTGGAATTTCCGACACACAAAGTTTCAGAGCTTGCTATAAAATTTTCCGACAACAAAATCTGTTGTCGGATATTACGATCGTGTGTACACAAATCCGACGGACAAAGTGCCACGCATGCTCAGAATAAA
The DNA here is from genome assembly GCA_037952925.1 of Lithobates clamitans. Taxonomy (NCBI): domain Eukaryota; kingdom Metazoa; phylum Chordata; class Amphibia; order Anura; family Ranidae; genus Lithobates; species Lithobates clamitans. Next base: position 1,062,887 of record JBBGZY010001921.1, on the reverse strand, counting down.
TGAAGAGACTAAAGCTATTGGCTGCTGCCCTGTTTATAGTCCCGACGTACGTGTTTTACGTCACCGTGTTCAGAACGATCGGATTTTTTTGACAACTTTGTGCGACCGTGTGTATGCAAGACAAGTTTGAGCCAACATCCGTGGATTTTGTTGTCGCAATGTCCGATCAATGTCAGACCGTGTGTACAGGGCATTAGGGTTTACATACTGCGCCACAAATGACAGTTATAACTCCACATGCCAGACAAACTCCCTGGGAAAATTAGCAGATTTTAAAATGAAACCTTTCATTCTATGCTTTACTACACCTAGAATACAGAAATAGAATTAAATTGATAGTACTCAGCAGCCAACGCAGTAAGCGTGTGAAAATCGGTACTATACTTATACCTCACCCTTAATTACAGCTACACACCTACAATTAAAAAACCTAAAATAAACCCGTCACAAACCTGGAGTATTAAAACCTAAGCACATAAAGGAATACATTATCAGGGGTCACCTTCAGTGAATAGCACATATAAAAACGATCAGTAGATTATATATATATATATATATATATATATATATATATATATATATATATATATATATATATATATATATATATATATATATATATATATATATATATATATATATATACACATATATATATATATATATACACATATATATATATATATACACATATATATATATACACATATATATATATATATATATATACATATATATATATATATATATATATATATATATATATATATATATATATATATATATATATATATATATACGGTATCTCACAAAGGTGAGTACACCCCTCACATTTTTGTAAATATTTTATTATATCTTTTCATGTGACAACACTAAAAAAATGACACTTTGCTACAATGTAAAGTAGTGAGTGTAAAACTTGTATAACAGTGTAAATGTATTTATTTCAGGTACTTATATATCGATGTCAATTTACGCAGCGCTTTACATATACATTGTACATTCACATTAGTCCCTACCCTCAAGGAGCTTACACTCTAAGGTCCCTAACTCATGTTCATACATACTAGGGACAATTTTTAGACAATTTTTGAGGAGACAGCCACCCCCTTTGCTGTCTCCTCAAAATAACTCAACACACAGCTATTAAAGCGGAGTTCCACCCAAAAATTTATCTTCCGCTTTAAGTGATGGTGACCCCCTGACATGCCACATTTGGCATGTCATTTTTTTTGGGGGGGGGGGGGGCGGATACCCTCTTTTTTAGAGGTACCCAGCTCCCACTTCCTCCCGGGGCTCCGGGGGCACCGGAAGGAAGTTTACCTCTCCCTCCTCCCTCCCTAAAATCTTCTGGGACACGTCACAGGTCTCAGAAGATTGCCCGGCCATTCACATATGCACAGTGCGTGCCCACAGTTACAATGCCGCCGCCACAGAGAGGAGGGGGAAAGGAGCAAGGCTTTGTGCGCCTGCATCGCTGAACTGTGGGACAGGTGAGTGTCTGATTATTAAAAATCAGCAGCTACACTTTTTGTAGCTGTTGACTTCTAAATGGGTGGAACTCCGCTTTAACGTCTAAACCACTGGCAACAAAAGTGAGTACACCCCTAAATGAAAATGTCCAAATTGGGCCCAAAGTGTCAATATTTTGTGTGGCCACCATTATTTTCCAGCACTGCCTTAACCCTCTTGGGCATGAAGTTCACCAGAGCTTCACAGGTTTCCACTCCTCCATGATGACATCACAGAGCTGGTGGATGTTAGAGACCTTGCGCTCCTCCACCTTCCATTTGAGGATGCCCCACAGCACTCCTCACCTGGTTTCCGCCACACATGCTTGACACCATCTGAACCAAATAAGTTTATCTTGGTCTCATCAGACCACAGGACATGGTTCCAGTAATCCATCAATAAATAGTCTGCTTGTCTTCAGCAAACTGTTTGCAGGCATTCTTGTGCATCATCATCATTCCTTCTGGGATGACAGTCATGCAGACCAATTTAATGCTGTGTGCGGCGTATGGTCTGAGCACTGACAGGCTGACCCCACACCCCTTCAACCCCTTAAACCTCTGCACCTCTGCAGCAATGCTGGCAGCACTCATATGTCTATTTCCCAAAGACATCCTCTGGATATGACGCTGAGCAGTGCACTCAACTTCGTTGGTCGACCATGGCGAGGCCTGTTCTGAGTGGAACCTGTCCTGTTAAACGTTTTCAGATCCTCAGAGAGTTCTTTGCCATGAGGTGCCATGTTGAACTTCCAGTGACCAGTATGAGAGAGTGAGAGCGATAACACCAAATTTAACACACCTGCTCCCCATTCACACCTGAGACCTTGTAACACTAACGAGTCACATGACACCGGGGAGGGAAAATGGCTAATTGGGCCCAATTTGGACATTTTAACTTAGGGGTGTACTCACTTTTGTTGCCAGCGGTTTAGACATTAATGGCTGTGTGTTGAGTTATTTTGAGGGGACAGCAAATTTACACTGTTATAAAAGCTGTACACTCACTACATTACATTGTAGCAAAGTGTCATTTCTTCAGTGTTGTCTCATGAAAAGATAGAATAAAATATTTTCAAAAATGTGAGGGGTGTACTCACTTTTGTGAGATACTGTATATATACACACACACTGTATATATACTGCATAAAAAGGAAAAAAATGAAAAAAAAGAGAAAAAAAAGAAGGAAAACCTGCGCTACCAAGCAAAAATTAGTGTGACTGCAGCTGCAACAAAAACCACAAATATCAATGAGGTGAAAAATTTGAATAAAAAGAAAAAATTGTGCGCTTGCATTAGATACTTAAATCTAGATTTAAGTATCTAATGCAAGCGCACAATTTTTTTCTTTTTATTCATATACTGTATACTGCATAGGCAGCTCAATTTAAATTCAAATCTTAAATTTTCCCTAATAAATCCAGCCTCGCCTCCTGTTCCTCCTATTGGTCAAGGAAACATTCAACATCAAATTAAAGGGCAATAGGAAGGCTCAAATGGCAGGAGAGGGCAGCTTGACTTTCTTGGAGAAAGTCAGGATTTACTTATTGTTTGAATTGCCCATGTTTCTGGCAGGTTTATTCTTACTATTAAAGTGGTAGTAAACTTTTTTTCTACCTACAGGCAAGCTTCTATTAAAGCGGAGTTCCGCTTAAAAAAAAAAAAAAGTCAGCAGCTACATTTACTGCAGCTGTTGACTTTTAATAATCGGATACTTACCAGTCCCAGGGTCCAGCGATGCGGGGGAACGAAGCCCCGCTCGTCTCCCTCTCCTCTCTGCGGCGCCGGCAATGTAACTGTGGGCGCCCGGCTGTGACTTCACAGCCAGGCACCCACTGCGCATGCGCAAGCGCGCCGCACATCATGACGGGCAATCATTTGGGATCTGTGATGTGTCCCAGATGATTGCCGAGAGGGAGGGGGGAGAGGTGATCTCCCTTCCGGTGCCGCGGTGCGCCGGGAGGAAGTGGGAGCTGGAACTGTCTAAAAAAGAGGGTACTGGCTCCCCCCCCAAAAAAAATGACATGCCAAATGTGGCATGTCAGGGGGTCACCTTCCCTTAAAGCGAAAGTTCCATTTTTGGGTGGAACTCCAGTTTAAAGCTTGCCTATAGGGTAAATGAATATCTCCTAAATGTGCACCGTTTAGGAGATATTCTAGTGAGCAGCAGCCGGTGCATGTGCTCATACCCATGCCGTTCCTTCAGAGCTCTGTACAGCGTCCGTTACTCCCACGCGCATGAGCGGGAGTAATGTCATCGCGCTGCAGCCATTCAAGCGGGCGCAGCCGATGGATCCCGAATGGAGACTCAGTGAAGATGGAAGGCTCTGCAGTGGTGACAGTGCTCCGCTGAAGGGCTTTATTTCAAGGTAAATCTTTCATAATGTGCTAGTACAGTATGTGATGCATACTAGCACATTATGCCTTTACCTTTACCTACTACCACTTTAAAAAAAAAAAGTAATAACATGCACACAATCATACAATGTACTGGCGTATCTTTAATCTGTGCAATGCATGCAGTACACATTGGCCCAATAAGGGAGGGGGCCCATAGTGCACTCACTGTACACATTGGGCTTTGGACTCAGGAAGACCTCCCCAGCCTAGGCAACCGCAGTGCATTACTCAGCGCACTACCCATCTGTGCTGCTCGTCAGTATTCTACAGTGAAGCATTGACAGAGCCCAAATGAGTTACATGGCTCCGCCCTTTTAAGCTTCCTTCTGTCCTCGCCACAACTGTTGACATACAGTGAGGTGTCAGACTGTGACCAGGACCCTCTGTTCTTGGTTCCTACTTTATTCAAATGAGATGGTATAAATTAGTTTGCACTGTGATTGGACGGTAGTAGAGCTGCTGATACCAGGGAACACTCTGTAGTTGCCATCTGGTGAGTGAGGAGGTAAAGACAGATACACAGATGCCAGTTTTTCTCAACCAGGGTTCCACTGAACCTTAGGGGTTGCTAGAGAATCCTTGAGCAGTGAACAAGTTCTGCCTCTTAGATAAGTAACCGCTTACGGTAATTATCTTTTTAGCTACCTGTAAGGGGGGAATTCTTTCCACTGACCACGAATGTAAGAAGTATTCTTTCCGTTGACCATCACACTAATGTATCATGCGCTGTAAATATAGTAATTATTAATAGGTGTTCCTTGAGACCTAAAAGTTATTTTAACCGCTTGCCGACCAGTCGCTGTGATTATACTGCGGCAGGTTGGCACGGCTGCGCGAATCACTGTAGGTGTACGTTGGCCACTTTAAGGGCTCTAGGGGGCGCCCACGGCGCAACGCCAGAGCCAGTGCGCGTGGTTGTTCGCCGCAATGTCCACCGGCGACCCTCGATCGCTCCTCAGAGAGCCAGAACGGGGATCTGTCAATGTAAACAGACAGATCCCCATTCTGACAGGGAAGTAAAGAGAGATCTGCTGTTCCTAGTGATCAGGAACAGCGATCTCTCTCTGCTCCCAGTCAGTCCACTCCCTCCACAGTTAGAAACACCTCCCTAGGGAACACTTAACACATTTATCGCCCCCTAGTGTTCACCCCTTCCCTGCCAGTGGCATTTATACGGTAATCAGTGGCTATTTTTAGCTCTGATCGCTGTATAAATGTCAATGGTCCCAAAAAAGTTGCAAAAGTGTCCAATCTGTCCGCCGCAATGTCACAGTCCTGCTAAAAATTGCTGATCACTGCCATTACTAGTAAAAAAAAAAAATTAATAATAAAAAAGGCCATAAATATATCCCTGTCACTATAACTTTTGCGCAAACCAATCAATATACACTTAATGCAATTTTTTTTTACCAAAAATATGTAGAAGAATACATATTGACCTAAACTGATGAAGACATTTTTTTTTTTGGATATCTATTATAGCAAAAAGTAAACAATATTTTTTTTTTCAAAACTGATGCTCTTTTTTTTGGTTTTAGCGCAAAAAATAAAAACTGCAGAGATGATCAAATGCCACCAAAAGAAAGCTCTATTTGTGGGAAAAAAAGAACATAAATTTTGTTTGTGTACAACGTCGCATGACCGAGTCACCACGCAATTGTCAGTTAAAGCCGTATTGCAAAAAATGGCCTGGTCATTAGGGGGGAAAACCTCCCAGTCCAAAAGTGGTTAAGGCTTCCTCCATGAGTTGTGCTGCGTCCAGAACCATGAGATTTATGGATCCAGATGCAGCACCACAAAGACCAGTGTGAATGAAGCTTCAGTTTTTCTTTTCTTGGGGAAGGGGCCCTGACATTTGATCTTGTACACACACCTACAACATTCAGAATATGCCGTTGATATGATGATATAGATCCAAACATATCTACATCTAGCCAGTGCAAAGTATGATAAAAAAAATCCTTTGCATGTGCCTAAATGAACAGGTTCACTCTATATGTTCTTCAAGAGTCAGGGAAGGTACTTCTGAATAATACCACCATTGGTGGCAACTGACAGGTGGGACTTCCAGTCTCACAGGCCGTCTACAGTGCCTTGAAGTATTCATACCCCCTTTTTTCATATTTTGTCATGTTATAACCAAAAATGTAAATGTATTTTATTGGGATTTTGTGTGATAGACCAACACAAAGTGGCACATAATTGTGAAGTGGAAGGAAAATGATAAATGGTTTTACATTTTTTTTACAAATAAATATGTGAAAAGTGTGGAGTGCATTTGTATACAGCCCCCTTTACTCTGATACCCCTAATTAAAATCTACTGATACCAATTGCCTTCAGAAGTCACCTAATTAGTAGAGTTCATCTGTGTGTAATTTAATCTCAGTATAAATACAGCTGTTCTGTGAAGCCCTTAGAGGTTTGTTGGAGAACCTTAGTGAACAAACAGCAGAAAAGAGAAGAAACAGAACAAACAGACAGGTCAGGGATAAAGTTGTGGAGAAGTTTAAAGCAGAGTTAGGTTATAAAAAAAATCTTAAGCTTTGAACATTTCCCGGAGCACTGTTCAATTCATCATCCGAAAATGGAAAGAGTATGGCACACCTGCAAACCTACTAAGACATGGCCGTCCACCTAAACCGACAGGCCAGGCAAGGAGAGCATTAATCAGAGAAGCAGCCAAGAGGCCCATGGTAACTCTGGAGGAACTGCAGAGATCCACAGCTCAGGTGGGAGAATCTATCCACAGGACAACTATTAGTTGAGCACTCCACAAATCTGCCCTTTATGGAAGAGTGGCAAGAAGAAAGCCATTGTTGCTAGAAAGCCATAAGTCCCATTTGCGAGAAGCCATGTGAGGGACACAGCAAACATGTGGAAGAAGGTGCTCTGGTCAGATGAGACCAAAATTCAACTTTTTGGCCTAAAAGCAAAATGATATGTGTGGCGGAAAACTAACACTGCACATCACCCTGAACACACCATCCCCCACCGTGAAACTGTTGGCTGCATCATGTTGTGGGGACGCTTTTCATCAACAGGGACAGGGATGCTGGTCAGAGTTAATGGGATGATGGATGGAGGCAAATACAGGGCAATCTTAGAAGAAAACCTGTTAGAGTCTGCAAAAGACTTGAGACTGGGGCGGAGGTTCACCTTCCAGCAGGACATCGACCCTAAACATACAGCCAGAGCTACAATGGAATGATTTGGATCAAACCATATTCATGTGTTAGAATGGCCCATTTAAAGTCCGGACCTAAATCCAATTGAGAATCTGTGGCAAGACTTGAAAATTGCTGTTCACAGACACTCTCCATCCAATCTGACAGAGCTTGAGCTATTTTGCAAAGAAGAATGGGCAAAAATGTCACTCTCTAGATGTGCAAAGCTGGTAGAGACATCCCCAAAAAGACTTGCAGTTGTAATTGCAGCAAAAGGTGGTTCTACAAAGTATTGACTCAGTGCGGCTGAATACAAATGTACACCACACTTTTCAGATATTTATTTATTTTAAAAACCACTTATCAATTTCCTTCTACTTCACAATTATGTGCCATTTTGTGGTGGTCTTTTACATAAAATCCCAATAAAATACATTTACATTTTTGGTTGTAACATGACAAAATGTGGAAATTTTAAAGGCACTGTATTTGGCATACAGGCATAGAGATATCACAGCCTTACATATTGTTATATTAATTAGAGTAATTGTCATGGCCAGGGGTCAGGCTCAGAGACCAGTAGCTATAGCAGTAGAGCCGTTCCCACTGACCAGCAGTGTAATTATACAAGCAGGTCACTCTGGTGAATGACATGGGCTAACCCGAGGTGTGGGGTCTAAGTACTAACCGGTATTCACCAGTGCTCTTGGTGGTGGAGATGGGTTTTGCTGCATGCTAGTACCAGGTCGCGGCCCTTAGGATCGCCTCACCAGGATGTGAGCAAGCCAGAGTCCAGTAGCAGATATAGCAGGTGGGGATCAAGCAAAAGCATAGTCAGTAAACAAGCCAAAGGTCAGTAACAAGTGGTTGCAGGTTGGGATCAAGCAGAAGCGTAGTCTAGGAACAAGCCAAAGGTCGGTAGCAAGTGATAGCGGACACAGATGGCAGCAGGAGTGACAGTAATCTAGCAAACAGGAAGTGCAAAGCCATGGCTTAAATAGGAGTTCATGGGAGGAGCAAATAGTTCAAGGTTTACCAGAAACAAGGTTTGAGGCAAGATTGTTCAAGGAATTATCCAGGGAGCTGTCCAGCATTTCTAGGTGGCTCAGCAAAAAGAGATACTGTCAGACACAGAAGTTGTTACTGGTTCAGATCTGGGTCCTGACAGTAATATTAAAGTGGTTGTAAACCCATGATTAAAAAAAATAAAAAACCTGCAAGACAAAGGCATAATGAGCTAGTATGCATAGTATGTATTACTTACCTTAGATTGAAGCCCCTGCAGCAGTCCTCGTTCACCGCTCTGGCTGGGCTCTGGTGCTGTGATTGGCCGGAGCCGTAAAGACGTCACTCCTGTGCATGCGCGTCAGAGCCGCCTACAGTCTACGTACGTGCCATTGCTTCAGTGCGCATGTGCCGATGACAATACAAATGCAGGGGATATGGTTTAGGAGATATTCGGGGTAGCTACAGGTAAGCCTTATTATAGGCTTACCTGTAGCAAAAAGTGTGTTGTAAGGGTTTACAACCACTTTAAGCTGGCCATACACTACACAATCTGTAACATTTCCGAAGAATCCCCTTTAGATTTACCAAAACTATGTAATATGAGGATAATCCGAAACAATTGCTTTAATTAATATCGAATCAGGCAAGCCTTTGCACTAGATGCAAAGAACTAAAGCAGGTTGTACGGTGTTTCATCAATTGGACCCCTACTTTATCTTTATATTCCATGTAGTACTTACACCATACATATGGCAGGATAGTGTCACTGTTGTGAGATCTGGGACACTAGATAGGAGGCACTGGCCAGGTGCCCAACTACCCAGGGCTAGTGTCACCATTGCCAGCCAGAAAAGAACCCTGAGAAAGTATTGTTTCACCAGTTGGCTAATGTAATGTTTCCAACTTATCTGTAAACGAGCAGATTATCCTTGTAGGATGCAAGATGCTCCCGTTCGCCACCAGAGGGCCTGGAAGACGGGAGATGGGCTTTATATTGGGCCAAATGAGCAGCCAGTTTCTTCTCTCCAGAAAGTGCCCTTTATGCCGTGTACACACGGGCGGACTTTTCGACCAGACTGGTCCGACGGAACGACGGACCAGTCCGTGTGTGGGCTTCATCGGACCTGCAGCGGACTTTTTCGGACGAAAATCAGACGGACTTTAGATTTAAAACATGTTTCAAATCTTTCCGACGCATTCGACTCCGGTCGAAAAAGCCATTCGTCTGTATGCTAGTCCAACAGACGAAAACCGACGCTAGGGCAGCTTTTGGCTACTGGCTATGAACTTCCTTTTTTTTTTTCTTTTTTTTTTTTTTACAGTCAAGGGAACTTCCTTATTTTAGTCCGGTCATACGTCATCACGTACAAATCCGTCGGACTTTGGTGTGATCGTGTGTAGGCAAGTCCGTTCGTTTGGAAGTCCGTCAAAAGTCCATCAAAAGTCAGTCGAAAGTCCGTCGGAAAGAGCGTCGCACACACCTTTCATGCCAAAAAGTCCGCCCGTGTGTACACGGCATAAGTGTTGTAAGAGAGCATTTTGTTCAACAACCAGAGATAGGTAAACACAGGGCTGTCAGGGTGCAGGTTGTACTGCTAGTAGGGTGATAAGTACTATAGGTAACCTATCTTATTACTCTATAGAGGCAGCAGGGACAAGGGTAAATAATACTTTGAATGCCTTTATACTTAAAGTGCACTTATCCTTTAAGCACTGCAAATAGAGGGTTTTATATTTAAATACGTTGTATATATTAACAGTATCAATGTATGCTGTAGACATTTTACTTTATTCATTTCCTCATTAGAAGTGCCTTGCTGCTTGTATTCTGCGTTTTATGTTAGCAAATTGTACTAATAATGCTTTTTTTTCAGGAGAAAAGAAAATAAGAATGCAAACAACAGTGTCATAAATAGAATAATATTGCTCTATTATAATCAATGTGCTACCTCAGTCAGGGTCTGCAGTTAAGAAAAACAGCTCCTATAATTGAAGGATGAATGAGAGGAAATAGCAGACAGCGTTTAAAGGGAGAGTATAGAATATGCTTGTTGAGAACATTATTTTAAAGTGGTATTAAGGAAAAAACAAAAATGTAATATATTGCAGCTTACCAATTCTTACCGATCTTTTCTTTGGCTTTTTTTTCTCCGTTTCCACCTGGTGATCTGGCCAGTAACACACCTCCTGTATTAGTGAGACTCAACTCAACAGCAGGTTTAGAACCACTAACAAATTGAAGCCAAACTTCAGCTCAAACTTTATAATCAGTGAGGTTTTACATGAGTGAATAAAAGCTGATCATTTCAATTACCCGTGCCAGTGTTAAGTGGTATGTCTCATCCATGAAAACTGATACATCCTGCTGGAGAGCTTGTGTTGTGAAAAACAACAGACTTACTTGCTGGATCACTAGTAGTAAAGTAGAAGAAAGAAAGCCTAATGCCGCGTACACACAAGTGGAATGTCCGACAGAAAAAGTCCGGCGGAAGCTTTTCATCGTCTATTCCGATCGTGTGTAGGCCTCATCGGACTTTTTTTTTCCGAAAATTCTGACGGACCTAGAAATGGAACATGTTCTAAATATTTCCAACGGAACCAATTTCTATTGGGAAACCGCTCGTCTGTATGCTGTTCCGACGGACCAAAAACGACGCATGCTCTGAAGCCAGTATGAGACGGAAGCTATTGGCTACTGGCTATTGCACTTCCTTCTTCTAGTCCCGTCGTACGTGTTGTACGCCACCGCGTTCTGGACGGTCGGACTTTGGTTTGACCATGTGTGGGCAAGACCGCTTGAGCGGAATTCCGTCAGAGTTCCGTCGAAGAAAATTTTGGAGTTTATTCCGACGGTAAAACCGGTCGTGAGTACAGGGCATTAAAGGGAAACTAATACAGCCATCACATCTAAGAATTGGTAAGCTGCAATATAATAAACATTTGCTTTTGGGTATATTACTGTTTAAAGAGGAAGTAAACCCTGATGGGTTTTACTTCCTCTTTTTTCCCCTGCTAAAGCATAATGGGCTAGTATGCATTGCATACTAGCCCATTGTGTGGCACTTACCTACAAACGAAGCCTGCGTTGTCAACCCTGGTGGGTTGTCAACCCTTCGCCCCTCTTCCTTCCGGGGCTGCAGACTCCGGTTCTGTGACTGGCTGTATTCACGTGACGTCACTCCAATGCGCGGGAGCTGTCAGTCACAGCACTGGCTAGTGAAGAAACGGCACGGAGGGCCGGAGCGCATGCACCGATGATGTTGGCGCAAGCGTATATGGTAAATATCTCCTAAACCATGCAGGTTTAAGAGATATTCACAGTATCTACGGGTAAGCCTTATTATAGGCTTACCTGTAGGTACAAGTGGTGTAACTAGGTTTACAACAACTTTAAGCTTTGTAACTAAACCCAGGCTAAAAATTCTAAAATTTTGTAGTCAGCTTTGAGTAAACCTGCTTTCCTGGTACATCCAGCATGCCAATGGGGTTAGGTTGTACACCATAACTACATAAGAGAGGATAGCAATAAATATGAAGGCACACCTTGCCGAAGTATCCTTGTAACTATCACGCCATTATGGGTAGTTTTATGTATAATAACATTGGATGCATCAGGAAATGAAAATTACCGAAAGGTGAGCATACAATTTTTTGGTATCCTGGGGCATTATGACAGCATACCAGTGGGACTTAAATATTGCAAGTCAGGAGGCTGCAGAAGAAAAAAAAAAACTTTATTTAACATGACTCATGCGAGAGCTTAACACTGATTTGCCAAAGTTATCGGTAATGAGGCAGGCTGGATTTATTGTGTAATGAGACATGAACATATAGATAGATGACAGGTCCCTGCCCTTCATATCATTTCAGGAGAAACAGAATTCTACCCATGAGGCAGCGATGCTGTTTTTTTAGAATGTGCCCGTAATTGTTCTGGTAATAGGAGACCCCTCATCTTGTAGGCTTTTTGTTTGGTTGTGACTAACCAGGAGCTTGACCCTTCCTGGAACCATGCAGAATAATGGAAAGGCTGTATCTATAGACATGAAGGATTTTATCAGCTCTAGATACATTCATAAGATGGAAACCATGTCTACGGGGTGGACAGCCCTTGATGGATTGGACAATGTTGGTAAGGTAATTTCCACCTTTAGATACAATGTAGAAATTGCTTGCATCTCTGAGCCTTTTCTTCTCAAGGCTATAGCTATTATGTATTATGTTTTAAGGCATATAAGAAGTCTATGAGCTTTAGAAAAGGAGGGCCTGAACATGTATCTTGCAGCAGGGAGAGATCCAATTTTAGATTTTTTTGGTGCAGGCTTTCCTGTACTGAGCGTTAGGCATATGAGTAGCCCATTTAGTCTCCCAGAGGGCAGAGATAGATCTTGAGGAGAGCTCCTGCTAGAGCCCCTGGTTTGACCTGTTTGGAGAAAGGCTAGGATTCTGTTGGCCTCTGGATGAAGGGGATCTTTTGAGTTGGGATTTGTAAACTGTATGAACGTTTTCAGCTTGTTCCCAGATTCTGTGATATCTTGAGTTTGTAGAATTTTTCTTTGCCCTCAAGAGGATTTCCATGACCTGGGATGAGCACCCATCTGTTTTAACTTCCATTTCTTAATTTCCAGGTCATGAACTCTAGTTTGTGTGGATTAGAGTAAAGAAATTCTCTTTGATTTAGCAGTTTCAGTATGAAAGTCACCATGGAGTGTCAGTGCTAAGTTCTCAGAGCAGTGTGAACCACAGTCTCTGTGGCCAGTAGGAAATGATGACTATCAGGACCACTGGTTTGGTTTTCAATCTGCTCAAAAGCCTCATTATGATGTGCGTTGATATGCATAACCTTAAGAGAAGTAACTTAATGGCACTTCTGGCGTGGTGGAGTGCATCTGTGCCTTCTCCTGTTGAGAAAGGTGGGACAGAAACTGAGTACATTGAGAGTTGTTGAGTCCCGCCATCAAATTAATATCTGTAATACATAATTTGAAAATAATAGACTGGAAGATGGGTCTGTTCAGAGTCTACTCGTGATCTATAATGTTGCAGCTCAATGTGTCTGCCAAGATATTTATGATTGCCGGAATGTAGGAGACCAAAATGTCCACCAAATGCTTCTGTGTCAATTCTATAAGAGGGTGAGTTTCTCTCAACATGAATTTACTGTGAGTACCCCTTATCATTGAACAAAAGAGTACAAACTGTAACATTGCTCATCTGGGTTACTACATCCTTCCCATGAATAAGAGGTGAGAAGGCTTTCAGCCCTTTAAATGCTGCTCTGATCTCCAGTATGTTTGGGACTGTGTTCTCTGGCAGGAATGTCTGGCAATAGTCGAAATAGTGTTTTTTTTTTTAAATATTGAATCATCCATCCAAATTCTATGAAGGCTTTTATGAGTAGATACCTGTGGCTCTGCAGTGTTTTAAAATCTTGTGCTTGTAGAAGGATATCATCCAAATAATGAAATAAAGCCATTGTGCTGAACTGCAATTATAAATTGGAGAAATTACCTGAAATTTTGCATGGATTGGTATGGGGAGGCATGTGTCTGAGAAGTCAAACGAGAGCATCCAGTCTCCTAGCAGCCGATTGCTTGCCTTTATCCAGCCCTTTGGGCACTATTCTTCCAATGACACCAACACTACTCCCACTTGTACCATCAATGGGGCGCTATTCCTCCCACTGACACCAATGATGGGGCACTATTTCTCCCACTGACACCAATGATGGGGCACTATTCCTCCCACTGACACCAATTATGGGGTACTATTCCTACCACTAATACCAATGATGGGGCAATTTTCCTCACGCTGATACCAATGATAGGAGACACTACTCTTCCCCTAATACTAAACATGGGGCACTATGCCTCCCACTGACGCCGGGACATTTTCTACTTCCACTGCCACAGTCTGGCCCACCTACGGTCTGAACAACCGTAAAGTTCCCCTTTGTTTAGAAAGTTTGGAGACCCCTGCCCTAGACAAATTGTATACACAAAGGATTGGAAAGACCCAATCTTGAACTTTTGGATTTGGGTATGTTTGTTTAATCCTTTTAGGTGTTACACTGGTCGGAGGTTACTGCAATTTTGGTGTGGAGAGCAGAATCCTGTGTAGTGTAAGGTAAAATGGCTGATTCACCATTAGCTTTTGAACATACTTTAAAAGAATTAGCTTTTTTGTGGGTTAACACGGTCACTTGCTTCAATACATAGACCTTGTGGTGGAAAAGACTTACAGGTCTTCGAGGTACACACAGTAACAAAATTGGAAAACTGATCATCCGATTTTTGACGAAAGAGCGTGTCCAGGATGTTGGAATATGGTATTGAGTTGTATGAAATTTTGGGCTGACAAAGGCTAACGTAGCTACATACTATCATAGTATTAAACGGGGTAAAGTGATGTAGTGAGTGTGACCCTTCCAGGCCCCGCTAATTTTGTTAGCAGTGTTTTTGTGCCCAACTTCTTCTGGGTCGTTCTTTGATTCTGATCATGCGTGTTTGTAGATTTGATTATTTCCAGACCATTTCTATACACATTAAGCGAAAATCGGACGTTGTATTCACGTACATTAAAAATTTTATACCATGCACCTTCAGGTTTTGTCGTACGATAAGTTGGAATAAGTTGGATAAGTTGAGTCCTTATAGAGGGTACTCTTTATATTCATAGGGCTATATGACTCTAATGCCCCGTACACACGATCGGACATTCCGACAACAAAATCCATGGATTTTTTCCGACGGATGTTGGCTCAAACTTGTCTTGCATACACACGGTCACACAAATCTTGTCGGAAATTCCGAACGTCAAAAACGCGGTGACATACAACACGTACGACGAGCCGAGAAAAATGAAGTTCAATAGCCAGTGTGGCTCTTCTCCTTGATTCCGAGCATGCATGGAACTTTGTGCGTCGGAATTGTGTACACACGATCGGAATTTACAACAACAGATCTCAAATTTTGTGTGACGGAAATTCCGATGGAAAATGTCCGATGGAGCCTACACACGGAATTTCCGACAACAAGCTCCCATCGAACGGAAAATCCGACCGTGTGTACGGGGCAAAAGTGTAAATAAAGAAGATCACATAGCACAATATGCTGGACTGTAAATCAAACACCAGTAAGGATCAGGTAAGGAACAGCAGATCTCTGAGTTGTCCCTTGTCAGAACAGGGATCTACCTTGTTCACAGATCCCCATTCTGCCTCTGTTTACAGCGATCACGGATAGCCGGCGGACATTGGGTCCGCCGGACGCGCGGGGGGAGCTCCTGCGGCACGTGCACCCGCTGTATCTTATGCACAGACTGACTTACAGGTACATTGGTTTGCGTAGCAGGGCAGCCCTGCCACAGTATATGTGCGGTGGGCGGTCCGGAAGTGGTTGATAAACAGCCACTCACCTGTCAATGATTCAGCGGTGTGCTCACCCCCAGCCATTTCCCCCCTATGTCCTCTCTAGCCAATGCCGGCATCTTTACTATGGGCACCCGGCTGTGCCAGCTTGTGGCTTCACAGCCGGGTGCCCACTGCGCATACCCGAGTGGCGCTGCGCACTGTGAATGGTCTGGCAGTCTCATCCAGGACCCCCCACTTCCAGGGTCGGTGATTCGAGCAACCGGTGAGAGACCTGATGAGTGTTTTTAACCTATGTTTGTGAGTAGACAACTTTATGATTTTATTTGTGTCTTTTAATAAATATGCTAAAAGGAGCAGGAGGGTTGGGACTTTATATAAAGCACGTGTTTGCAATTGAATAGATTGGTGAATATAACAAGTTGTTTATTAGTTTATATACATGAATGTACAAACCTAATCTCTGTGCCAAGTTCTGAAACAGATAAACATGATAATAACACTGGTATCAATTTAACAAGGTTAAAATTCCACAATTTACCAAAATGAATATATATATATATATATATATATATATATATATATATATATATATATATATATATATATATATATATATATATATATATACATGTTACAAGGTAATACTTGCATGACCTATGGCCTCACTGATCCCCATCATGGTTGGTAAGGGTTTATACAAAATAACATACAAATCTGATAAGCACATGATAAATGTAACCCGGCATCTGTTAGCTCTACGTGTTTCGTGGCTTTGAGCCACTCTTCAGGAGAAAGCACGAGATGTGTCTGAAATTAAAAATTGATTGTCTAAACGATCTAATATGTATCAACATATAAGGGGGTGGGATGAAAATCCCCCCCCCCCCCCAGTTGGTAACTTACAAACATCTGTGCATTAATGGTATAGTGCTGAAGATCGTGAGCCATCTGGGGACATCATGACCGGGAGCTGTGATGGCAAGCTCAGCGATAGCAACCAACACAGACAGCATCCAAGGTGTATATGGGTCCACAGGGCACTTCTAGTGTGAAATGGAAATGATAAATGAGCCAATAAAGTGGGACCTCTGTGAATTGTGAAAGAAATATAAGAAAGATATTATTTCTTTCACAATTCACAAGGGTCCCACTTGATTGGCTCATTTATCATTCCCATTTCACACTAGAAGTGCCCTGTGGACCCATATACACCTTGGATGCTGTCTCTGTTGGTTGCTATCGCTGAGCGAGCCATCACAGCTCCCGGTCATGATGTCCCCAGATGGCTCACAATCTTTAGCACTATACCATGAATGCATGGACTTTTGTAAGTTACCATCTGGGGGGAAAATTTTCATCCCACCCCCTTATATGTTGATACATATTAGATCATTTAGACCAGGGATCTCCAATCTTCAGCCCTCCAGCTGTTGCGGAACTACACGTCCCATGAGGCATTGTAAAACTCTGACATTCACAGACATGACTAAGCATGGTGGGAATTGTAGTTCCTGAACAACTGGAGGACCATAGTTTGTAGACCCCTGATTTAGACAATCAATTTTAATTTCAGACACCTCACATGCTTGCTCCTGAAGAGTGGCTCAAAGCTACGAAATGCGTAGAGCTAACATATGCCGTGTTAGATTTATCATGTGCTCATCAGATTTTTATGTTATTTTCTATAAACCCTTACGAACCATGATGGGGATCAGTGAGGCCATAGGTAATGCAGGTATTACTCTGTAACTTGTATATGTATACTGTATATATTCATTTTGGTAAATTGTGGAGTTTTAACCTTGTGATACTAACTGATACCGATGTTATCATCACGTTTAACTGTTTCAGAACTTGACACAGAGATTATTTTTGTACCTACATGTATATGAACTAATAAACATCTTGTTATATTCACCAATCTATTCAATTGCAACCACGTGCTTTATAAAAAGTCCCAACCCTCCTTCTCCTTTTATCATACTGACAGGGATGGAGGCACATGGCTTTACCAGGCCATGGCTTCATACAAAGTCCCAAACCCCCTCTTCCCCTTTTTAGCTTATAATAAATCTGTTGCATAATGCACTAGGCCAGTGCACCCTCTTTTCTTTTTCTATTCTCACAGCACTAAAAGAACTAAGCCCAAAGATCCCAAAATAGTTTACTCTCAAAAGGGAGAGCTTAGTGAGGGGTGCAGCAAAGTGAAATAAGAAAATTTAGTTGTATGTGTGCCACCACCACAAGGTCAGACAGCAAACTGGCAGCGAAGCCCACTTTTTCCCCAATTTGTAGCTGAAGATGGCTGCTATGCTCTCCCCTTCCTTCGCCATCTTGTGGACAAAAAAGAGAAGGCTATCCTATATTTTTTACAATGTCAGGAAAATACTGAGAATCATCTAAACTTGTCAGATTTCTATACTTAAGCTGCGTACACACAATCGGATTTTCCGACGGGAAATGTGTGATGACAGGCTGTTGGTGGAAAATACGACCGTCTGTACGCTCCATTGGACAATTGTTGTCGGATTTTCTGCGGATAAATGTTGGATGGCAGGTTTTAAAATTTTCCGCGGACAAATGTCTGTTGTCGCATTTTCCAAGCGTGTGTACACGAGTCCGTCAGACAAAAGTCCAAAGTACAAACACGCATGATCGGAAGCAAGGACGAGCCAGAAGCGGTCGGTCTTGTAAACTAGCGTTCGTAATGGAGAATTAACATTCGTGACGTTGCAAATTATAAAATCTCGAAATGCAGCGCACAATTCTCTTCTTCTTTAATGGGATAAAAATGAAGCTGCTTTGCTGGTGATACTGATGGAGTTATTGCAAACACATTTTCAAAGACTTTTTTTTCTAGTAATTTCAAGAATAATATTATTATGTTTTTTTTTTGTTTTTTTTTGGGCAAGTTACCACAGCACCATTATCCCGTAGTTTTTAAGATCAAAGATACAACTATATAAGAGAAAGTATGTCCGCGCTTAGGATAAGTAAGGGCTGCTGCCTATCTCTAATTGGTACCCATAAGGGTACAATTATATAGTAGATAAATAGAAATGAGACAGTAAGCGGCGCTGCCCTCTAAAAATTAGTGAGTAGCAGGAAGATATCATAAGCTCTGCATCTAGTGCAGATATTTCTGATATGTAAGATTCCACTAAGAGCATTAAAAACGTATTCTAGGCAGTATAGCGTCACAGACCATAAATGCTTACAAGTAAATAAATAAAATATGTTCTCCCATCAGGGTATAAGTGTTAGCCAAAATGATAAAAACCAAAGTGAGTAAAAATATAAAAAATATCAAAAATATCAAAAATATTGGGAAAAAATGGCGTCAAAAGGGACGTAATCCCTATATAAAGATCAGTGTTCCACGTGATATCAAGGTGGTGCGTGTGTGTCACTTTACTGTGAATGTGCAAAAACGATTAAATAAATATTCAAAAGTATTGGGACACTAATAATAGATAGATAAATGGTGGGAAAGATAAAATAACTAGTGTAAATCTGTGTGGTGATTATGTATCCCCTCGCGTGTTCAACAAACCATAATAATAATAATTAGTAAAGTGAAATATAGTGCTCAAATAACCAAAAGTATTGGGACAATATGGCGCTAATGAGTGTGGGTGATAACAACTTAATCCTCCTATACAGTAAACAGATAATACTCCTATGTGCTAATAGCCAGGTATCATTCATCTACTGCCATATGTAAATTATGCTGTTGTTTCTAATTAGTTCAAAAATGGCTCTTGTTTAAAACTGGTATTAAAGTTAAAAATCCATATATAAAATCCATGGGGGTCACATATTAATAGGCAGGTGGGAACAAACAGGGTTCAGCTGAAATGCTTATTTATTTCATCCAGGAAGGTGCAAAGTGGTGACTTCTGTGCAGTTTTTCAAAAGGTGACTTGAAGTGACTTGCAGTGCTCGCCCCCTATGCTACCCCACTCACCAGAGATAATCACCCCCACAGGGGTACCAAGCGACAAAGTGGGTGCCTGAGGGTGGATGGTTGTTCAATTCCAAAGTACTTCCGTTCCTCTGCTGCTTTCAATCCTTATGGCTGTCCTTGGTATGTTGTATACTCTGACATATCATACTGCTCCAGCAGTGTAACCTTAAGATGTTAATTACTCCAGGTATCCAGGGAGAAAGAGAAACACAAGGGGCTGCCTTCGTGAAGTATGTCAAAGCTTTTATTCCATCACAACAAATCCAATCCACAAAAATTTGTAAGCCACAATGAACAAGAAAGACAGCGCTGTGAGCAAGAAGGGAACCGGCAGCGAAATAACAGCGTGCGTCCCAGCTTGCGTTCCAGCGTTCACTTCCGGGTATGACGTGTGAGCGTGACTCCGCCTTACGCGTTTCGTCATAGGACGTTCTCAAAGACGGTCTTTGAGAACGTCCTATGACGAAACGCGTAAGGCGGACGCACGCTGTTATTTCGCTGCCGGTTCCCTTCTTGCTCACAGCGCTGTCTTTCTTGTTCATTGTGGCTTACAAATTTTTGTGGATTGGATTTGTTGTGATGGAATAAAAGCTTTGACATACTTCACGAAGGCAGCCCCTTGTGTTTCTCTTTCTCCCTGGATACCTGGAGTAATTAACAACTTAAGGTTACACTGCTGGAGCAGTATGATATGTCAGAGTATACAACATACCAAGGACAGCCATAAGGATTGAAAGCAGCAGAGGAACGGAAGTACTTTGGAATTGAACAACCATCCACCCTCAGGCACCCACTTTGTCGCTTGGTACCCCTGTGGGGGTGATTATCTCTGGTGAGTGGGGTAGCATAGGGGGCGAGCACTGCAAGTCACTTCAAGTCACCTTTTGAAAAACTGCACAGAAGTCACCACTTTGCACCTTCCTGGATGAAATAAATAAGCATTTCAGCTGAACCCTGTTTGTTCCCACCTGCCTATTAATATGTGACCCCCATGGATTTTATATATGGATTTTTAACTTTAATACCAGTTTTAAACAAGAGCCATTTTTGAACTAATTAGAAACAACAGCATAATTTACATATGGCAGTAGATGAATGATACCTGGCTATTAGCACATAGGAGTATTATCTGTTTACTGTATAGGAGGATTAAGTTGTTATCACCCACACTCATTAGCGCCATATTGTCCCAATACTTTTGGTTATTTGAGCACTATATTTCACTTTACTAATTATTATTATTATGGTTTGTTGAACACGCGAGGGGATACATAATCACCACACAGATTTACACTAGTTATTTTATCTTTCCCACCATTTATCTATCTATTATTAGTGTCCCAATACTTTTGAATATTTATTTAATCGTTTTTGCACATTCACAGTAAAGTGACACACACGCACCACCTTGATATCACGTGGAACACTGATCTTTATATAGGGATTACGTCCCTTTTGACGCCATTTTTTCCCAATATTTTTGATATTTTTGATATTTTTTATATTTTTACTCACTTTGGTTTTTATCATTTTGGCTAACACTTATACCCTGATGGGAGAACATATTTTATTTATTTACTTGTAAGCATTTATGGTCTGTGACGCTATACTGCCTAGAATACGTTTTTAATGCTCTTAGTGGAATCTTACATATCAGAAATATCTGCACTAGATGCAGAGCTTATGATATCTTCCTGCTACTCACTAATTCTTAGAGGGCAGCGCCGCTTACTGTCTCATTTCTATTTATCTAAAGATACAACTATGTTGGTGTCCCTTGTCAATTTTACATTGTATTTTTTTAAATGTAACTGCCTACTCCCAAACTGTTATTTGAAGTAAGACACATAGCCAAGTATTATTCTCCGCAATTTTTTTATTGTGCATTAAAAAAAGAAAACAAATAAAATTAGACATGCTATCTGCCAATAGAACTTAACCAAAAAGTGCATTCTATGCATCCAAAAATATAGAAAATATACCAAATCAAATCATTATTATTCAATCATTATCATTATTATCATCATTATTATCATTATTATTCAACCAAAAAATAAAACAAAAGCCTCATGCTTCTTAATATAGGGGGTCAACAATGCCAAGAGTTGGTGAAAGCAGGGGTCCGTCATCCGGAGATAATTCCAAAAATCATCCGGATTATTCTCCTGGAGCTCCCGCAGCAAAGGCATATGACATAATTGGTCACGATTAATAAAGCAACCAATTTTTGGTCCAAGAAATCCTCCTCCTCCTGTTCCTGGACTGGACTTGGGTCAAAGCAATAACTCCAAGGCCAATAATAAATAACACATTATCTCCTCCGATTCCACAACATGTCTGGTTGATGAACGGCTGTTCAGAAGCTAACTGAATAGCACGAAATGAAAAGCGCAAAATGAAAAGCACCAATCAACACTCATCAAACTTCTACTAACACGAAATTAGCAGAAGGAGCCCAAAGGGTGGCGCTAAAGAGCTGAAGAACCACGTAGTACATCACCACGTCCGTGTTTGTTGGCCGACAATTCCTTGCCGTTTGTATGCAAGAGAAAATCCACGCACACGCCCTTCGGACAAAAGTCCGAGGTTTTGTCTGCGAAAAATCCGATCGTGTGTATGAGGCTTTAGATCCTCTAGTTTATCAAGTTTTCAGACTAATGTCAACTTATAATATTCAGGCACACTTTTGCCTCTCCCGCCCCAAAATAGATCACACAGTATACGTATCCATTTCCATTATAGGCCCTTTGGTGTTGATTTACTTAAACTAGAGAGTGGAAAATCTGGTGCAGCTGTGCATGGTAGCCAATCAGCTTCTAACTCAGCATGTTCAATTAGGCTTTGACAAAAAAAAAAACTGGGAGCTGTTTTCTTTGCACAGTTGCACCAGATTTTGCACTCTCCTGTGATTTAGTAAATCAACCCCTTTATGTATATTGCAAACAGCAGCCACAGACTGCTGAGCTCATTTCTCTGCTCTCTCCGCTCTCTCTTTCAGTCAGCACATTCTTTGTCAGCACGTTTCCATGCAGCACACCTGATTGGCTCCCAATGTAGGGTGACCAACCGCCCCAGGTTTCCAGGAACAGTCCCTGATTTTAAGGGGCTGTTCTCAGATAAAAAGTGTCCCGGTTGTGAGTGGTAATGTTCATACCTGGGAACTTGCCAGACCTCATCTAGGAATGGTGGCTTTTTTTAGTTATCAGTTTTCTGGTTTGAAATGTGAAATCTTTGGCTCCAGCGTGGCCTGCATGTTTGACATTGATTTGTCACATGCCTTTAAGCCGGCCATAGATGGAGCAATTTTCTTTCCTGCAATACAGTGATTACTGCTAGTGGCTATAACAGCCGCTATCAATAATCACATGTAAAACCCAACATATTAGTTGTATCAGAGTTGATTGATCGATCAACTTGGGTACATTTAGCCTGCCCAAATATGGTTTGAATCTCAGCCAGTCACTGCTGATTTGGCCAAGATTCGAACCGTCTATGACCGGCTTTAGTCTTGGCATGGCCTGCATGTATGTAAACAAAGTCATGTGATATTGATGCATCATGGGAATGGGTGGGCATGGGAATGGTAGTAGTAGCTCCTACCTCCGGGAGACCTGCATTGCCACATGCTTTCCTTTACTGCTAGGCAAACCTGCAGAGACTCCTGATCCCATACCACCGATACCAAGGATGAGGTCATTACGGGAGCCACACTAGGAACGGCAATGATGGGAGACAACTAAAAATTTGGGTGGGGGGTGATGGAGCAATAAAAGACAGGGGGGTATCCAGGAGAGTATATTAAATCTAGAGGTGTCAGTATTATGTGTGGGAAGTAAATATTACCAGTGGGGGTATCAGTGGTTGTACTGTATGTGTGGTATGTATATTACCTGTGGTAGTATCAGTACTATATTTAGGATTTGTATAATATCAGTGCATGTGTCAGTATTATTTGTAGTGTATGTAAATCATCCGCAGTGGTATTAATATTAAAATATTTTTGGTGTTTGTATATTTTATCATTGGGGGTATCAGTATTATATGTGGGCGTGTATATATTGTCAGTACGGGTGTCAATGTTATATCTAGGGTGTGTACTCATCAGTGTGGATGTATGTTATATGAAGGGGTGTCAGTATTCTCATTGGTATCATCTGCATCCTATAGATTTTCCTATCTTATGTTGGGCAGATAGAGGGGTCCTTCACCTTCATAAATCTTTATCCTCACCAGACAAATCTACCCCAAAAGTAATGACCCTCCCCCATCCTAAAACGATTGGGATTGGGAACTGGTAGTATCCTGTCTGTGTGTATTGCCTGAGCCTACCATCGACTGCCCCCTCTGTACTGCCTGAGTCACTTTAAACTGCCCCATTAGATGTGCATGAGAGGGCAACACTTTGAGCCTTTGGGGGAGATTTACTAAAACTGGTGCATACAAACTCTGGTGCAGCTCTGCATAGAATCAGCTTCCAGGTTTTATTGTCAAAGCTTACTTGAGCAAGCTGAAGTTAGAAGCTGACTGGTTACTATGCACAGCTGCACCAGATTCTGTGTGCTCCAGTTTTAGTAAATACCCCCAATGTATACTGCCTCTCCCTCTATACTACCTGTTTCCACTATCAACTGCCCCCTGCCCCATGCAAGTTTCTAATATACTCTGAGTTGAATTAGATTGAAGTGCTTAACATGTCAGTGGTAGATAATACATGTTTGCATGCTTTCACGCTTATTTGATGAAAATGGAAATGTAGTACATATTGTCCTTGATAACCCGTCATATTATTCCTGCCCAGTCCTCTTCCCATACCCCTGATTACTGCACTGGTTTTAATTGAGTTCTTCTTTAAGGTAGGTTTAGAGAAAGTATTTGGATGCAGAAAAACAAATGTAATATAATTTTTGTTTGTAATGATCCTTTGTCCTGAGGTTTATGTGTGTCTGTGAGCCTGTCACTTGTGGAACAGTGCTTAGCGTATTTTGCGGGTACAAGGACTGCTGAATATGTGTGCAGTGTATACAGCGAATAGGCACAGGTTCTGTTTAATCATCCCCCTTTAAGCCACTCTCACTGTTAGGGCAATCTTGGCAATCCCACTATCCACCAATCAGGTTTTACCTTTTTCGCTGCTAGAAACCAAAGCAATGAAACATGACTACCGATTGGTTCCTGTGGACCAAATGCACTAGCCTTGTGTTCTTTGCCTTATTGAGCAAGCACAATGATAAATGCCATGCGGTGAACATTGTACATTTAGTAGAAGCTCTGATCCTATTGATCACTAGCTGCCACAAAGGGGGGGTGTAACGTGACTGAATTGCTGAGCCATCAATTTAATCCATTTTATCCGAAAATGATCAGCCAGTTTCGTGCAGCAGATTGCTGCCATCTAAGCAGTTCTGCTAATGGAGATGCTTTTTTCACTTAAGCTCTGTTAATACCTCTGAACACAACACTAATGGGATGTCCATTTCCAGTTCCGACCCCGTCCTTCTCTCCTCTGATCCTCCCTGGTTAACACCACTAAGTCAGCTAGCGATCGCTCCATCTTCCTGTTCCAGTTAGATTGCACCATCCCTACTTTCTCCTCTTTCTGCTGGCTACTTATAAGGTTATTTTTCTTGGTTTAATCTGACACATACAGCTACACACATTGCCTCACTGTGTCTGAGCTAATGTCTGCTCATTCTTCTTTCCTTGTACTTACGGTATGTCAGACTACAGAATAAAGAAATTTAAAGTGGTTGTATACCCCCCCTTTTTTTTTTTTTACCTACAGGTAAGCCCATAATAAGGCTTACCTGTAGGTAAAATGAATATCTCCTAAACCTGTACGGTTTAGGAGATATTCACTTTGCATGCAGCCGCTAACGTCAGCAGCGCATGCGCTGTGAAGGCCCGGCCGAAGGTCTGGCAGACGCTGCCGGACCTTGGCGGAAAGAAAACTCACGGGAGTGACGTAATCGCGGAGCCACGAACCCGGAAGAAACGCAGAAGGAACATGTCAGCTCCATCGGCGTGGACCGGGATCAGATGCGGAGGCCTCGTTCTAAGGTGAGTATTTCACAATGGGCTAGTATGCGCTGCATACTAGCTCATTATGCCTTTGCCTTACAGGTTTTTTTGTTTTAAAAAAAATGTAAAAATTCTGTGCAGGTATACAACCGCTTTAAAGGGAACCTAGGATTACAAACGAGTGAAACTAACATAAGCTTCTAATCGGAGGAACCATAAATAGAGATGAGCGAGTAATGGGAAATCCACTTTACTGGTGATTAGGCAGAGTGTAGCCCATTACTTGTTCCAGTGGGAGTGAGTAATAGACTTCACATGACTGGTAAAAAGTGATCCAAACAACCACTTACCAGGTTGCAAAGTGGAGCATCCCCCACTTTTAAATCCACACTATAGAGCAGGGATCTCCAAACTACGGCCTTCCAGCTGTTGTGGAACTACACGCCCCATGAGGCATTGTAAAACTCTGATATTCACAGACATGACTAGGCATGATAGAAATTGTAGTTCCTGAACAACTGGAGGGCCATAGTTTGGAGACCCCTGCATAGAGCATGATGTCCCTGATCCTGGATAACATTGCTCCTCATGCACACTAGCAATTTGGCCTGTGTGCATCCAATCTTGGGAGGCACAGGTGCAGGGTCCAGCACTGCTACCAGCTGCGACTGCCTACAGGTAAGCCTATAATAAGGCTTACCTGTAGGTGAAATTAATATCTCCTAAACCTGTACGGTTTAGGAGATATTTACCTTGCATGCAGCCGCTGACGTCAGCGCCGAGGGAACATGTCAGCCCCCTCAGCGGAGACTGGGAGGCGGTGCGGGCGCTTCCTTCTAAGGTAAGTATGCAGTGCATACTAGCTCATTATGCCTTTTGCCTTACAGGTTTTTTTTTGTCAGGGCATACAACCGCTTTAAGTAACTTCAGACCAGGTATGACAACGTTTCAAAAGCTTTACTTGAATAGTGCAGCACAATGAACAACACAAGACGACAGTTCAACACTAAGTGCAGTCTTTTCCTAATATCCCTAATCTCCAACTACAGGCTTATGTCTGCCCCTGGCATACCTGCTCAGGAAAGAGTCTATTGCTGACATGTTCTGGGAGGAGTGTAAGTTCCAGCAATCCCCCAACATGTAAAAAGGCTCCAGGACACTGGACTATAGCAACTTTGCTGAAATTAGGAACAGAAGCACTCTGCCACACTTTGCTGGCTGTTTGTGTCTTTCTTTCCCAGGCAGCAGGCTGTGTGTTGTAGGACTACAACTCTCAGCAGTCCTAGGCATGTTGGCAGGCTCCTCAGGTAGGCAATCTCCAGGGAGGACAGTCAGGATGAGAATGTAGCTGAAGCAGGGATGAGAAGTGCCCCTCCAGGCTAATGGCCCGTACACACGATCCGAATATCGTACGAAAACGGTCATCCGAGGAAGGATCGTACGATATTCGGATCGTGTGTACACTACTTTCGACAGCCGATCGCGACCGTTCATCCGATATTATTTGATCGGACATACCCGAAAATTTTCCTCGTACGCTTCCAGACCGTACGATTTTCGTTTAGTCAGTATAGTTGTCGTTCGAAAATACAATACAAATACATTACAACACATGACATCACTTCTGATTTTTTGTCTGTCGTACGAGAATTTTCATGACTTTATTTAGCTATTCAATTTCTACTTGCGACTATTAAGCGAGAACGGTCGTACGATATTCGGATCGTGTGTACGGGCCATAATGGTGCGCATAGTTGCCAACTTACTTACTAATTGTAAATAAAATTTTAGGGGCACTTTTTTGGCTGTAGGTGACGTCTTATTATAATTAGGGGGCGGGGCATGTGTTTGTAGGTGTGGCACGGGGTAAGTAAAAATGCTGTGCGCTGAGCGTGCCGTGATGAAAAATGGGCGTGGTTTACGCAAAATAGTGGATGTGTCTTAAATGGGCGTGGCTCATCGGGGGTGTGGTTAGAGTCTGAGATGAATAGGGGATGGAGAGGGAAAGGGGGGGAGGGATGGAGGGACAGCAGCCCCAGATCCTACACAACAATAGAAATATGTGTATTCCAGAAAGTTTAACAATCAGCAGATAAAGATACTCCCAACACCTGGTATTAGCACTTCAATCATCCCGGCACCATGGTTGTTATGGTGTCAGGATGATTGAAGTGCATTATTTCTATTATTACATTGTAATTTTAAAATGAAATCATTCAACTCACCATAATGCCGAATCAGTGGGATCCCTGAGCGTGTCACCTGCCACGTCGCCTGCCACCAGCCGTCCGTCCTTGCATCAGGTGCCCCCAGCAGAGTCCGCCCTTGCATCAGATGTCCCAGCAGAGTCCGTCCTTGCATCAGGAGTCCCAGCAGAGTCCGTCCTTGCATCAGGTGCCCCCAGTGGAGCCCCCCTTACATCAGATGTCCCCAGCGGAGCCCCCCTTACATCAGATGTCCCCAGCAGGGCCCCCCTTACATCAGATGTCCCCAGCGGAGCCCCCCCTTACATCAGATGTCCCCAGCGGAGCCCCCTTACATTAGATGTCCCCAGCAGAGCCCTCCTTACATCAGGTGTCCCCAGCGGAGCCCCCCTTACATCAGGTGTCCCCAGCGGAGCCCACCTTACATCAGATGTCCCCAGCGGTGCCCCCCTTACATCAGGTGTCCCCAGTGGAGCCCCCCTTACATCAGATGTCCCCAGCGGAGCCCCCCTTACATCAGGTGTCCCCAGCGGAGCCCCCCCTTACATCAGGTGTCCCCAGCGGAGCCCCCCTTACATCAGATGTCCCCAGCGGAGCCCCCCATTACATCAGGTGTCCCCAGCGGAGCCCCCCTTACATCAGATGTCCCCAGCGGAGCCCCTCTTACATCAGGTGTCCCCAGCGGAGCCCCCCCTTACATCAGATGTCCCCAGCGGTGCCCCCTTACATCAGGTGTCACCAGCGGAGCCCCCCCTTTCATCAGATGTCCCCAGCGGAGCCCCCCATTACATCAGGTGTCCCCAGCGGTGCCCCCCTTACATCAGGTGTTCCCAGCGGTGCCCTCCTTACATCAGATGTCCCCAGCGGAGCCCCCCTTACTTCAGGTGTCCCCAGCGGAGCCCCCCCTTACATCAGATGTCCCCAGCGGTGCCCCCCTTACATCAGGTGTCACCAGCAGAGCCCCCTTACATCAGGTGTCCCCAGTGGAGCACCCCTTACATCATATGTCCACAGCAGTGCCCCCCTTACATCAGGTGTCCCCAGCAGAGGCCCCCCTTACATCAGGTGTCCCCAGCGGAGGCCCCCCTTACATCAGGTGTCACAAGCGGAGCCACTTACATCAGGTGTCACCAGCGGAGCCCCCCTTACATCAAGTGTCCACAGCGGAGCCCCCCTCACATCAGATGTCCCCATGCGGTGCCCCCTCTTACATCAGGTGTCCCCAGCGGAGCCCCACCTTACATCAGATGTCCCCAGCGGTGCCCCCCTCACATCAGGTGTCCCCAGCGGTGCCCCCCCTTACATCAGGTGTCACCAGCAGAGCCCCCCTTACATCAGGTGTCCCCAGCGGAGCCCCCCCTTATAACAGGTGTCCCCAGCGGAGCCCCCCCTTACATAAGGTTTCCTAGTAGGTCTCCGCCGGTCGCGTGGTTATAGAACCCCCGCCCCTTTCCATAACAGGTCAGAGCGAAGCGTGGCGGGGGGATAGGCGGGGCAGGGCGGAGCGGGGTGGAGGGTGGATGGCGACATAGGAGCTCCATCTAGCCGCCCAGCCGTGTTCCTGGTCTTCTTAAAAATGGCGGCTGGCGGAGAAAATGTCTCTAGCAGTGACAGCAGAAAATCATAAAAAAACGGATTTCTCGGGACATTTCCCAAGAAACAATAAAATCGGGGAAAATAGTCTAAATCCCGGGAAATTAGGGACAGTTGGTAAGTATGGGTGCGCTGGAGGATCAGATTATATTGCAGCAGTCAGCCATTCCTTCTCCCATGCAGCTGGACTTGTCTGGGCAAAGCTCCTTTCTAATTTATATGCATAGGAAAGGGGCAAAGCCCAGCAGAAGTGTGCCATGAAAGACCCTGTGAAATACGTAATTCGTTCCCTCCCTGCCGGACCTCAGCTAATTTGCACATTCTGTATAAATAACAGTGCAGTGCAGACAGGACTAAAACACTCATAGGCACCCAGTGAGCACATGTTTATATGTCTCTGTAGGATATTGTGCCAATAAGGTCAAAAGAGCATTTCTGAAGTCAGATACTGATGTTTGATGAAAAAGTCTGGCTCATAATTGGTTATGTTTCATCCCCAGCTTGTTGAGTAACCTTGAGGCCAGGGCTACGTGCAAACCACTCAAGTCCCTCATTCAACCATGTCTTTTTTTTGGACCTGGCTTTGTGCATGGGGCACAGCCATGCTGGAACAGAAAACAGCCTTCCCCAAACTGTTTCCACAAGGGTAGAATAGCACAAGTTTGGAATCACATAATTGTCTTAAAAGACCATGATGTAAGGGGGAAATTCGTGGACTCTGAAGTAAAGGGGGACTCTGAGGCGTTTGATGTAAGGGGGCCCTGGGAACACTGGGAGGTCTGATGTAAGGGAGGACTCTAATGTAAGGAGGAACTCTGTGGATTCTGATCTAAAGGGGGAATTCTGTGGAGTCTTATCTAAGGGGGGCTCTGATGTAAGGAGGGAATGCTAGAGAGAATCTGATTTAAGGGGGAACTCTGTGGACTCTAATGAAAAGGGGAACTCTGATGTAAGGAGGGGAATATGGTGTAAGAGGGAATACTGGGGATTCTGATGTAAGGAGGAACTCTTGGAACCCTGATGTATTGAGGGACTCTGATGTGAACAGAGGGTTTATCCTGAGAGCTGCATTTTAGATGTTATTTTGCATGTTACTTACTCCTGCCCCCTGCACTCTATACATTATGTTGTAAATTACGTAGTCCTGACCAAGGTGTTCATTGTCTCAACAGTTGCTGGTTTTAATGAAGTTCCTCTTTAAGGTAGGCTCAGTCAGACGGAATGATATCCTTTTTGTGTGTGCATAAAAGCATGTGTAATGAAAACATTAAATCTTTTAAAAATGATCCTTTGTTCTGAGGTTTATTTGTGTCTGTGAGGCTGTCAGTTGTGGTACAGTAATTAGGAATATATTTTGGGTACAAGGACTGTTATATTTGTGCTGTGTATATAGTGACTAGATTCCGTTTAATGATCCTCTTTAAGCCCCTCTTACAGTTAGGCAAAATCTGGCAATGTATACTGTTTGTACAGCATGTTACAACCCTCCCTTTATTCTTTCCAAAATGAAAAAAAATGCCTTTAGTTCTGCTTTAAAGTGGATGTAAACCCAATTCATGAAATTCATGAAAGTGTTTTCTTAACTCTCTCCAAAGCACTGTCTCTCCAGAGTCCTGTGCCTTTCTCCTGCTCTGTAGCTCTGTTATCAGCCTGATAACTTCTGACAAGTTCTCCGACACAGGAGATAAAAGCAACCTGAAGTTTGTGTTGTGGGAGGTTGCTATAAAATAAATTAGCAGAGAGCTTGACTTGTCAGAGCATAGCTCTGCACATTACTTCCTTCTTTTGCCAATGTGGAGTGGGGGTGTGTGTCTTTCCCCCAATCAGCTGTCTTGGCTGTATGCCCAGACTTCACTCCTAGTGCTGAACAGGAAGAGAAAAATCTGTAACAGGACTTTCTAAAGGATATATACAGCTGAAGACAGCAGATATGCATGTAAAACTTATGTAAGGAGATTTGTTTCATCCTTGTGTATCATCTGAGGCTGTTCACTTCACTGGGTATATGTGAGGGTTTACATCCACTGTAAGTGTAATTAAGCCTTAAAATCTGCCCTTTAATGAGACTCTGTCACTGGGGCAAAGGGGGGGGGGGGGCAATTTACAGCAAGTATGAAGTGCAGGTAACCAGGGCTGGATCTAGCTTGTCTGATGTGGCGTGCAGTAAAAAATGTAAGAAGGACAGAGGATGGGAGGTAAGCAGGGCAGTATACAGGAGGCAGCAGGGCAGTGTACAGGCGGTCAGCAGGTCAGTGTACAGGGTGTCAGCAGGGCAGTGTACAGAGGGTCAGCAGGGCAGTGTACAGAGGGTCAGCAGGGCAGTGTACAGGGTATCAGCAGGGCAGTGTACAGAGGGTCAGCAGGACAGTGTACAGGGTGTCAGCAGGGCAGTGTACAGGGTATCAGCAGGGCAGTGTACAGAGGGTCAGCAGGGCAGTGTACAGAGGGTCAGCAGGGCAGTGTACAGGGTGTCAGCAGGGCAGTGTACAGGGTGTCAGCAGGGCAAGTGTACAGGGTGTCAGCAGGGCAGTGTACAGGGTGTCAGTAGGGCAGTGTACAGAGGGTCAGCAGGGCAGTGTAACTGTCACATTTGCTTCTGCTCTTAACCAAACTGTCAAGCCATTAAATGACTGGTGTCATAGCTGGTCACATGTGCAGCTCCATTGCAACTGCAGATCTAACAGAGGCTAAAATGGCAGCTTCCCTGGTTGTAAAGGATTGGAGGGTTTAGTTCCACCAAGCAAATTTCAGTTGCCAACTGAAAGTTTAAATTTTAAACTAGTCTGTGGCTGTGAGACACAAGGACCATTGTATACAAAATGCTTATTGAAAACATGTCCGTTACTGCATGCAGCTTACAGATTGATTATTATTTAAGGCCTTCTTCACACCATGGTGCAGAGACGTCAGTTTTTTTCTGCATGCGTTCTGCAAGGGCACAAAAAAACTGTTCTCTATGTGACCTGTTCACACCACAACATTGGTATCACATGCAGATTTTTTCTGCACGGGAAAAAACTGACATGACAATATATATATATATATATATATATATATATATATATATAAATAAAATAAAAAACTGACATGACATCAACATTGGTGGGAATAGGGCACATAACTGATGCACATGAAAACTGATGGAAACTGATGTTGGTATGGTGTGAATGAGCCCTAAAGCGGAACTAAACCCATCATTTTAATAGTTTCAAAAAACACTTATGTTCCTGGCATGCTGGAATTGCTAACTGTCACATTTGCTTGTGTCCTCAACAAAACTGTCAAACCATCAAATAGCTGGTGTGAAAACTGATCACATGTGCAGCACCGTGGTAGTTGCAGATTAAACAGAGGCCGAGATGACATCAACATTGGTGTGAATAGGGTACATAACGCATTCATAAAAACAAACTAAAACGCGCATGAAAACTGATATCTCTGCACGTGAAATCTGCACGGTTTTCTAATAGATTTTCATGCAGGTATGATGTGAATGAGCCCCTAAAGGAGAAGTACAGCCAAAGCTTGTTTGGCTGTACTTCTCCTATGGATCACAGGAGTGCAGTCCGCTCTGCACTCCTGTAACCCGTTTTCAGCAGACAGCGGGCTGAAAACCGCTGTCTGCTGACATAACACTGTACTGTACTATCCTCAAGTTGTAAAGCACTACGTAAACTGTTGGCGCTATATAAATCCTATATAATAATAATAATAATAATAATAACAGAGCCAGTCCAGGCTAGGGCAAGATCGCGACAATGAGGCGCGATCCACCCACATACCTGGACCGGCACCCGGCTCAGCCTCTCAGCGAGCCGCTGACAGCCTGACCCAGCAGCCCCATGCCCTCCACAGCCCAGCGCTTCAGTGAATGGGGGGGGGGGGGAGCAGAGCAGACAGCTGGTGAGTAACTGCTCAGGGAGCTGTGAGAACTGAGCGATCTGCGGTGTTAGATTGCTCAGTTCTCAGTCTTACAGGCGCCAGGGGACACCTAGATGAGTGTAGTTATAAAATAAAAAAAAAAAAACATACTTCTCTTTCAATCAAATTTTGAAATGACTGTGACAAGACATTCTAGTTTTTAATTATTCTTTTTCTTGGGAACAGTCATATGTGATCTCTCCAAATATACATATTGTACTTCCTGTATGTTCTAGTCAAACAGCACAGAACTGAGACTTTATTAGAGATCTAATTACAGTATATGAGAAAGCTACACAGATACATTACTGAAATCTTATCTCTGTATAAAGCAGAGCGTTTACTATGCTGATCTGTTGCTACTACAGGTGCAGTTTTTGTATTCTTGTGGTAGAGATATGCGATATATGTGTTTATACAGTAGTGGTATGTATGTAATACAGTCAGATCTATGGGCCAGCTCTCTGCGCACCATTCTGATACGCTCTGAAAGCCTTTTACTTGGCAATTGTTTTTAGGAGGTAGGTTGCAGGTCTTTCCTTAACCCTCCCCAATTGCTCAGGTCACGAGCACCATGCAGAATGTAAAGCCTAGTACACACTATTAGAAAATCCGACAAACGATTGCTCGCAGTTTTTCATGTCCTCACCCCTTGTTGAAAACGAAAATGCCTAAAATGATACGAAAATTCTCGAATGACAGAGGACAACTTCCCCAGTACGTAGCTACAGTCTATGTCTAGTCTACAGTCAGATTTAATTTCCAATCATGCGTTGACTTGCTTATTCGATTAAAAAAAACTTGGAGGTTTTACCTAACAAGAAAACATTTCCAATATGCCCTGTTGAAAATGTTCATCTGAACAGTCCAGATCAGCCCTTGAAAGCAGTGTACTAATGAATAGAAAATCAAATGATCGTTCCAAATGCAGCTCCCTGCTGCACTCACTGACCCGCTCTGCACTTTTCCAGCTCCCTGCTGCACGCCATGGCCCACTCTTCACTCTTGCAGCCCCCTGCTGCACACCATGGCCCACTCTTCACTCTTGCAGCCCCCTGCTGCACACCATGGCCCACTCTTCACTCTCGCAGCTCCCTGCTGCACACCATGGCCCACTCTTCACTCTTGCAGCCCCCTGCTGCACACCATGGCCCACTCTTCACTCTCGCAGCTCCCTGCTGCACACCATGGCCCACTCTTCACTCTCGCAGCTCCCTGCTGCACACCATGGCCCACTCTTCACTCTCGCAGCTCCCTGCTGCACACCATGGCCCACTCTTCACTCTCGCAGCTCCCTGCTGCACATCATGGCCCACTCTTCACTCTCGCAGCTCCCTGCTGCACACCATGGCCCACTCTTCACTCTCGCAGCTCCTTGCTGCACACCATGGCCCACTCTTCACTCTCGCAGCTCCCTGCTGCACTCACTGGCCCACTCTTCACTCTCGTAGCTCCCTGCTGCACTCACTGACCCGCTCTGCACTTTTGCAGCTCCCTGCTGCACACCATGGCCCACTCTACACTCTCGCAGCTCCCTGCTGCACTCATTGGCCCGCGCTGCACTCTCGAAAGTCCCTGCTGTACACCATGGCCCACTCTGCACTCTTGCAGCTCTCTGCTGAACACCATGGCCCACTCTGCACTCTCGCAGCTCCCTGGTGCACTCACTGACCCACTCTCAACCCTTACAGCTTCCTGCTGCACTCACTGGCCCACTCTGCACTCTCGCAGCTCTCTGCTGCACTCACTGGCCCACTCTGCACTCTCACTGCTCCCTGCTGCACTCACTGTCCCACTCTGCACTCTCACAGCTCCCTGCTGCACTCACTGGCCCACTCTGCACTCCCGCAGTTTCCTGCTGCGCTCCCTGGCCCTCTCCGAGCCCCCGACTGCACTCACTGGCCCACTTTGCACTCTCACAGCTCGCTACTGCACTCACTGACCCGCTCTACACTCTCGCAGCTCCCTGCTGCACTCACTGGCCCACTTTGCACTCTCGCAGCTCCCTGCTGCACTCACTGGCCTGCTCTCAACCCTTGCAGCTTCCTGCTGCACTCACTGGCCCACTCTGCACTCCCGCAGTTTCCTGCTGCGCTCCCTGGCCCTCTCCAAGCTCCCGACTGCACTCACTGGCCCACTTTGCACTCTCACAGCTCGCTGCTGCACTCACTGACCCGCTCTACACTCTCGCAGCTCCCTGCTGCACTCACTGGCCTGCTCTGCACTCTTGCCCTGGCCTGGGCAGAAGATCTCTTGTCTCCTGGGTGGAGCCCTCAACTATGGCCAGACTCTAGATGATAAAGGCTGTGAGCGCCTGCACACACAACCTGTTGGTCCCCCAGTAAAACCTGGACACAGGGTTAGAGGCTTCTTCCCTCTCAAACTTTTTGAAGCTTCTGGACTCCAGACCCCGATATGGGAGTTCCAAAACATGGAGAAAACTGAAAAGGCAATTTATGCAGCTTATAACAGACACTCTGGAGCCCCTCAATCAGCATCCTGGAGAATCATGTGTCATTTTTGCCTATTTCACTGTCACAAGATGCGTATATGCACGTAAAAATTTTACGAGATGCCTCCTTACCTGTTTTAACCCGGTAAATGCCATGGCACCTCACTGCATAGTTACATAGTTAGTCAGGCTGAAAAAAGACACAAATCCAACTAGTTCAAACAAAAAAAAAAAAATCATACAATCCCATATACACAATCCTTCACCCACAGATGATCCAGAGGAAGGTGAAAAACCCCAGCAAAGCATGATCCAATTTTCTACTGCAGTTAAAAAAATTCCTTTCTGATCCCCCGAGAGGCAATCGGATTTTTCCTGGATCCACTTTACCTATAAATGCCAGTACCCAGTTATATTATGTACATTTAGGAAAGAATCCAGGCCCTTTTTAAAGCAATCTACTGAGCTGGCCAGAACCACCTCTGGAGGGAGTCTATTCCACATTTTCACAGCTCTTACTGTGAAGAAACCTTTCCGTATTTGGAGATGAAATCTCTTTTCCTCTAGACATAAAGAGTGCCCCCTTGTCCTCTGTGATGACCTTAAAGTGAATAACTCAACACCAAGTTCACTATATGGACCCCTTATATACAGTGCTGTGAAAAGAATTTGCCCCCTTTCTGATTTTTTATTTTTTTTGCATATTTGTCACATTTGAATGACTCAGATCATCAAACTAATTTTATTATTACACAAAGATAACCTGGTTAAATACAAAATGCAGTTTTTAAATGATGGTTTCCTTTATTAGGGCAAAAAAAGCTGTCCAAACCCGCCTGGCTTTATGTGAAAAAGTAACTGCCCTCTAAACCTAATAACTGGTTGTGCCACCCTTGGTGGCAACAACTGCAATCAAGCGTTTACGATAACTGGCAGTGAGTCTTTCACATTGCTGTGGAGCAATTTTGGCCCACTCTTCTTTGCGGAATTGTTTAAATTCAGCCACATTGGAGGGTTTTCCAGCATGAACGGCCTGTGTAAGGTCATGATACAGCACCTCAATCGGATTTAAGTCCAGGCTTTGACTAGGCCACTCCAAAACCTAAATTTTGCTTTGTTTGAACCAATTGAAGGTGGACTTGCTGATGTGTTTTGGATCATTGTCCTGCTGCATAACCCAATTGAGCTTGACATCACAAACTGATGGCCGGATATTCTCCTTTAGGATTTTCTGGTAGAGCTCAGAATTCCTGGTTCCATCAATTATGGTAAGTCATCCAGGTCCTGAAGCTGAAAAGCAGCCCCAGACCATCACTCCACCACCATGTCTGACTGTTGGTATGTTCTTGTTATGAAATGCTGTATAAGTTTTATGCCAGATGTAACGGGACGCACACCTTCCAAAAAGTAACATTTTTGTCTCATCAGTCCACAGAATATTTGCCTAAAAGTCTTGGGGATAATCAAGATGTTTTTTGGTAAATGTGAGATGAGCCTTTGTGTTCCTTTTGGTCAGCAGTGGCTTTGGCATTGAAACTCTCCCATGGATGCCATTTTTGCCCAGTCTCTTTCTTATTGTTGAATCATGGTCTAACCTGAGGCCTGCAGTCCTTTAGATGTTGTTCTGGGTTCTTTTATGACCTCCTGGATGAATCGTCGTCATGCTCTTGGAGTAATTTTTGTAGGCCGGCTACTCCTGGGAAGGTTCACCACTGTTCCAAGTTATCTCCAGTTGTTGTTAATGGCTCTCCCCGAGGTTCACTGGAGTTGCAAAGCCTTAGAAATGGCTTTGAAACCCTATCCTAGACCGATACATGTACATTACTTTGTTTCTAATCTGTTCTTGATTTTTTTTAGATTGTGGCATGATGTGTGGCTTTTTGTGATCTGTTAGCGTTCTTCACTTTATCAGACAGCTTCTATGTATGTGATTTCTTGATTCAACAGGTCTGGCAGTAATCAGGCCTGGGTGTGGCAAGTGAAATTTAACTTAGCTTTCCACAAAATTGTGGTTAATCACAGTTCAATAATGATTCAGCATAGGACGGGGCAATTACTTTTTCACATAGGGCCAGGCAGGCTTGAACATCTATTTTCCCTTAATAAATGAAATAATAATTTAAAACTGCATCTTGGATTTACACAGGTTATCTTTGTGTAATATTAAAACTTGTTTGATGATCTGAATCATTTAAGTGTGAGAAATATGCAAAAAAAAAAAAAAAATCAGGAAGGGGGCAAATACCAAATACTTGTTCATAGCACTGTATTTGTACATGTTGATCATATCGGATGGGCTTGGCCCCTTAGTTCCAGTGAAGGGAACCTTTAAGGCATCAGCATACCAAGACATTTTGGACAATTTCATGTTCCCAACTTTGTGAGAACAGTTTGGGGATGGCCCCTTCCTGTTCCAACATGACTGCGCACCAGTGCACAAAGCAAGGTCCATTAAGACATGGATGAGCGAGTTTGGGGTGGAGGAACTTGACTGGCCTGAACAGAGTCCTGACCTCAACCCGATAGAACACCTTTGGGATGAATTAGAACAGAGACTGCGAGCCAGGCCTTCTCATCCACATCAGTGCCTGACCTCACAAATGCGCTTCTGGAAGAATGGTCAAACATTCCCATAGACACACTCCTAAACATTGTGGACAGCCTTCCCAGAAGAGTTGAAACTTTTATAGCTGCAAAGGGTGGGCCAACTCAATATTGAACCCTACGGACTAAGACGGGAATGCCGTTAAAGTAGTTGTAATGGCAGATTTTTTTATCCTAATGCATTCTATGCATTAGGATAAAAAGCCTTCTTTGTGCAGCAGCCCCCCTAATACTTACCTAAACTCCATCTACCTCCACCGGTGTTGCAGGAGTGTCACGGCTGGCCAGGACTCCCATCCTCATTGGCTGAGACAGCAGCGTGACGCCATTGGCTCTCGCTCCTGTCAAAGTCAGCCAGCCAATGCGGAGAGAAGGGGGGTGGGGCCGGGCCACGGCATTCGGACACAGGGAGCTGTGGCTCAGCTCGGGTGCCCCCATAACAAGCTGTTTGCTGTGTGGGCACTCAACAGGAGGGGGGGGGTCAGGAGCAACAAAGAGGGACCTGAGAAGAGGAGGATCGGGACTGCTCTGTGCAAAACCACTGCACAGAGCAGATAAGTATAACATGTTTGTTACTTTTTAACTTAAAAAAAAAAAAACGAGACTTTAGTATCACTTTAAAGTTCATGTGTGTGTAAAGCTGGCATCCCAATACTTATGGTAATATAGCGTGTGTATATATATGTATATATGTATGGTGTGATATGTATTTATCAAGACATATATAATGTCGAACTTGTTTTACTATTAACTTTAAGGCCCCTTTCACACGGGCTGTCTGATCAGGTCCACCTGTCAGTTTTTCAGTATCCTCCATTCACCCCTATGGAGCTGCGGATGTCCGCTGACATCCGCCGTTATCCAATCCATTTCCTGTGCGCCAAATCCAGACAGATGGTGGTCCTATTTAAATCCGTCTGGCAGATCCGGTGAAAATCCAATCTCCCCATAGAGGAGAGCTAAGGTTCGTCTCCACTCAGCACAGTGAGCGAAGACGGACCTGTCATCCGCATGCTCAGCGGGAATCAGCCGAGCGATCCCCCCGCTGAGCAACCGGATTCCATCAGGCGAAGGCCCCCAAGTGAAAGAGACCTAATATGAAATACATTTTGGATGACCTGCCTGGAATTTGCATGTTCTCCCTGTGCCTGCGTGGGTTTCCCCTGGCTACTCCAATTTCCCGCACTCCAAAGACATGATGATAAGTTAATTGGCTCCTGTCTAAATTGGCCCTAATATGTGTGAATGTGAGTTAGGGACCTTAGATTCATTGGCGTCACCAGCATGGGGCCTGAGGGGGCCACGACCCCCCCCCCAATTTTCCTGTGTGCCCCCCCCATGTTAAGTACTGTCTGTGAATGTCAGCTACTAATAACCATGGCCGCCGGCCGGGCCCGCCCGTATGACTGTCAGTCAGAGGAGTCTAAGCTAGTAGTAAGCTGGGCTAGCTACTAGCCAAGGTGACGTCGCGGTCGCACAACAGACGCCGG
Organism: Lithobates clamitans; assembly: GCA_037952925.1. Classification (NCBI taxonomy): domain Eukaryota; kingdom Metazoa; phylum Chordata; class Amphibia; order Anura; family Ranidae; genus Lithobates; species Lithobates clamitans. Next base: position 1,023,180 of record JBBGZY010001921.1, on the reverse strand, counting down.
CCGCCGCTGCTGTTTATGGCAATTGTAGTGTAGTCCGCGGCGGCAGCTGCGTGCTCAACTTAGCTCCCTGCTCCCGGGGGGTGGAATCCGGAGTCAGTTTAAGGAGAGGAGAGCAGCAGCGCAGCCCGCCTGTGCCTGGCGCCTGCGTGCTACAACAACTCCCATTCACCGCGGACCGGTCGGATATTGCCTGGCCTGCCTCTGCCTGGACACCACACCACGTCTGGTGGCTGCAGTAGTGGGGTGGAGACCCAGGAGGAGCAACAACATTAATGACCATGACCGATCCCCATGACTGGAGGAAGCACTGGCAGTGGAAGCAGTGCAAGGAGGAAGGACTGGAGAAGGTGGAAGAGAGAGAGAGGACCCGTCCTGTCCTGCTTGCCAAGGTGAGAGACCTGGCTGGCTGGCCCTGACACCCCCCCCAGGATCGATTCCCCCCCCATACACCTGACCTCATCTACCTTTCCCATCATGCCCTGTGATTTCTGCTGGAGGCTGAAGCTGCCCAAGGCCTACAGGCCAGCAGGACCTCCGACCCACATGCCATGGTCGGCTCCCAGCAGAACCCACAGGTCAGCAGCCAGCTCCCAGCAAGACCCACAGGCTGCGGACCTGTGGGTCCTGCTGGCCACTTACCTGTGGGTCCTGCTCGCCACTAGCTTAGGGCGACCATAAGTCCCCAGCACCGCCGGATTACAAATATCTCCCACTTACACGGCACGGCCACTGTGTGCAGTCTATCATAGGAACCCATCCAGGAGGCGGTACTTCGTATGACAGTGGCCACCAGTTAAGTGGGAGATCCCTGCTCTGTGTAATCCAGCGGTGCTCGCACCCCCTTCCACCATGCACTGGTGAGGCTGCATAGATGGGCACCGGTGAGGCTGCATTGATGGGCACCGGTGAGGCTGCATAGATGGGCACCGGTGAGGCTGCATAGATGGGCACCGGTGAGGCTGCATAGAAGGGCACCGGAGAGGCTGTATTGATGGGCACCGGTGAGGCTGCATAGATAGGCACCGGTGAGGCTGCATAGATGGGCACCGGTGAGGCTGCATAGAAGGGCACCGGAGAGGCTGTATTGATGGGCACCGGTGAGGCTGCATAGATAGGCACCGGTGAGGCTGCATAGATGGGCACCGGTGAGGCTGCATAGAAGGGCACCGGAGAGGCTGCATTGATGGGCACCGGTGAGGCTGCATAGATGGGCACCGGTGAGGCTGCATAGATGGGCACCGGAGAGGCTGCATTGATGGGCACCGGGGAGGCTGCATTGATGGCCACTGATGCATTATTTTTGTTAAACCTCCTTTTCTGCTATTAACATTAAATTATGTTAAAACATTGAATTACATTTCTCTAACATCAATATGTTGGCACCACCAGCTTTCAACTGAAGAGAGTAGAACACAATAAATAGGCCCCACAGCTGCAAAACACACCCTCGCGGCGCCTATTCAATCAGGGACAGGTTCAGACCAGGCGTTTGTGTTGGCGGCTTGACAGCATGTTTCATGTTTATGTATTTGATGCCCATTGTCAGGAATATTTCATGTTCATGCGTTTTGTGTGCATTCTCAGGAATATTTCATGTTTATGCGTTTTGTGTGCATTGTCAGGAATATTTCATGTTTATGCGTTTTGTGTGCATTGTCAGGAATATTTCATGTTTATGCGTTTTGTGTGCATTCTCAGGAATATTTCATGTTTATGCGTTTTGTGTGCATTCTCAGGAATATTTCATGTTTATGCGTTTTGTGTGTATCGTCAGTAATATTTAATGTTCATGCGTTTTGTGTGCATTGTCAGGAATATTTCATGCTTTTTTTGCGTTTTGTGTGCATTGTCAGGAATATAAAGGGACTCTCCAGCTTCCTTCTATGAAGTACACCTAGGGACTTTTTTGCATCTTGATAAAAGTCCACAGTTGGACTGAAACATTGACGCTCAAGTGTATTGTATATTGTACAAATAAAACAAAGGTGAATTTGTAACAAGACCTCTGGAGTGCATTCTATTCTTGAATTTATTTTAATAAAAATGTGTGTGTGTGTGTGTACATATATGTGTATATATATGTATATATATATAAATAAAATATAAATATATATATATAAAAAAGAAAAAAATATATATAAATTTGCGTTTTATGGTTGGCCCCCCTACTTTTGTCCTTGTCCCCCCTAAATATGAAAGCTAGAGACGCCACTGCTTAGATTGTAAGTTACTTGAGGGCAGGGACTGATGTGAATGTACAATATACAGTTGTGCTCAAATGTTTGCACACCCTGGCAGAAATTGTGAAATGTTGGCATTAATATTGAAAATATGACTGATCATGCCAAAAAAAACTGTCTTTTATTTTAGTATAGTGATCACATGAAGCCATTTATTATCACATGGTTATTTGGATCCTTTTAAAATCATAATGATAACAGAAATCACCCAAATGGCCCTGATAAAAAGTTTACATACCCTGCAATGTTTGGCCTTGGTACAGACACAAAAGGTGGCACACACAGGTTAAAATGGCAATTAAAAGGTTAATTTCACATTTATGGCTTTTTTCCACTTATTATGTGATTAAACAGTACTGACTGGCATATTCAGGGCTTTGGATATCTTTTTATATCCTTTTCCATCTTTGTAACGTTCCATTACCTTGTTACGCAGGTCTTTTGACTGTTCTTTTCTACCTCCTCATGGCTCAGTGTCTAGCCTGCTTTGTGCATCCATGTGAGAGCTAACAAACTCATTGACTATTAATATACAGACACTAATTGTGCTTTAAAAAACCACAGATGTGGGAAATTGACCTTTAATTGCCATTTTAACCTGTGTGTGCCACCTTCTGTGTCTGTACCAAGGCCAAACATTCCAGGGTATGTAAACTTTTTTATCAGGGCCATTTGGTTGATTTCTGTTTTTTGGATCCTTTTTAAATCATAATGGTAACAGAAATCACCCAAATGGCCCTGATAAAAAAGTTTACATACCCTGGAATGTATGGCCTTGGTATAGACACAGAAGGTGGAACACACAGCTTAAAATGGCAATTAAAGGTCAGTTTCCCACGTTTTGTGTTTTTTTTATATCACAATTAGTGTCTGTATATTAATAGTCAATGCGTTTTTTTATCTCTCACTTGGTTGCACTGCAATTTCTGCCAGGGTATGCAAACTTTTGAGCACAACTGTATACATGCGACACGTGGAAAAAAAAAAAAGGCGAGTTGGGGACTAGGGTTGCCACCTGTCTGGGATTCACCTGGACAGTTCGGGTTTGGAATCATGCGTCCGGGTTTCAGACTGCCTGAAACCCGGACACATTATTCAGACTGGACTATGGCTTCCCAACAGGGTTGCTGGCTGCAGTTGTCTAAGCTGAGAGTGTCTGTTATACTCTCTTTCACACTGCCCAAAGCCAACACTAACACTTACTCCTTCACACACAGACGGGAGAGGAGAGAGGGCTGGATCTGCACCTCTTCCTCCCGCCCCTCCGCCTCTGTGTCTGCCCACACTCCAATCCCCAGGGATGTGCCTCAGAAAAGGGAAGTGGGGGCAGAAATTTGAAGTCCAGCAGCCCCAGATACATCTGGATGAGAGGTGCTGACTGCCGAGGGGTGAGTGAGCTCACCATCCATCCCTGTCTGTGACTGAAGTCTCCCCCCTTCTCTCTCCTGCCTCTGAGTGAGTACACTAAGGAAAATCAGAGTTCTCAGAGCACCCCTTACATCAGAGTTCCCCTTTACACCAGAGGCCACAGTGTTCCCCCTTACATCAGAGTCCTCTCCGTACATCAGAGTTCTCAGTGTTCCCCCTTAAATCAGGGTTCCCAGAGCATCCCTTATGTCAGAGTCCCCAGAGTTCTCCCTTACATCAGAGTCTGCAGAGTCCCCCCTTACAGTCAAAGGGAACTTTGCGAGTTCAGGTGTAAAAGGGGGACTCTGTGGACTCTGATATAAAGGGGGACTCTTGTTGTTAACTTTATATAATGTTATTTAATAGCAAAATCTATGTATAGTTTATACTATAAAAAAAAAAAATTGCTGTGCGCCGCTAAAGTGTTCAGGTTCGACTTGAAGAAAAGGTGGCAACCCTTTTGGGGACGCACGTCCGTGTGGATGAGCCCCTATACAGGAGGTCCCCGAGTTACGAACCTCCGACTTGCGAACGACTCCTACTTACAAACGGGAGGCGTCGGGCACATTGGAAAACAGCGGAAAAAAATGGAAAACGACGGCGGAAACAGCGGAAAAAAACGGAAAATGACGTTGAAAACAGCGGAAAACATCGGAAAAGAGCGGGAAAAAAACGGAAAACGAAGTCGGAAACAGCTGAAAGCAATGGAAAACAGCGGAAAAAAAGGGAAAATGACGTCAAACAGCGAAAAAAAAAATGGAAAACGACGTCAGAAACAGCAGAAAAAAAGAGAAAATGACGTCGGAATCAGCGGAAAAAAACGGAAAATGACGTTGAAAACAGTGGAAAAAAACAGAAAACGTTGGAAACAGCAGAGAACATTGGAAAACAGCGGAAAAAAACGGAAAATGACGTCAAACAGCGGAAAAAAAAAAAAACGGAAAACGACGTCGGAAACAGCAGAAAAAAAGGGAAAATGGCGTCGGAATCAGCGGAAAAAAACGGAAAATGACGCTGAAAACAGCGGGAAAAAAAACGGAAAACGACGTCGGAAACAGCAGAAAAAATGGAAAACAACGTTGGAAACAGCGGAAAACATCGGAAAACAACGTCGGAAACAGCGGAAAACATTGGAAAACAGTGGGAAAAAAACGGAAAATGACGTCGGAAACAGCGGAAAAAAACAGAAAACGTCGGAAACAGCAGAAAACTTGGAAAACAGCAGAAAAAAACGGAAAATGACGTCAAACAGCGAAAAAAAAAAAAACGGAAAACGACATCGGAAACAGCAGAAAAAAAGGGAAAATGACGTCGGGATCAGCAAAAAAAAACGGAAAATGACGTTGAAAACAGCAGAAAAAAAAAAACAGAAAACGACGTCGGAAACAGCGGAAAACAGCGGAAAAAAACGGAAAACGATATCGGAAACAGCGGAAAAAATGGAAAAGAACGTCGGAAACAGCGGAAAGCATTGGAAAACAACGGAAAATGGCGTCGTAAACAGCGGAAAAAAAACGGAAAACAACATCGGAAACAGCGGAAAACATCGGAAACAACGTCGGAAACAGCGGAAAACATTAGGAAAAAAAGGGAAAACGACATCGGAAACAGCGGAAAAAAATGAAAAACGATGTCGGAAACAGCGGAAAATGACGTTGGAAACAGCGGAAAACGGCGTCTCTGCCATTCTGCGCATGCGCTTCCGACTTGCGAACAAATACGACTTGCGAACAGACAGTCCCTAACTTATTGGTAACTCGGGGACTGCCTGTAGACTGATTAGTGTAAACGATTCATCGGTACTGTAGAGGCAGAATGACGACTCCCCCTGTGGGTTGATGGTTACCTAGGAGACAGGGTCGCTGTCACTAGGTGACAGTCGGTGGAGGACACATTAGGAAGACGGAGGTAACTGGTGGTGCAGGGTACGATGTGTACTGGGGCAGAGATGGGCACAGACGATGAATGGGATCTCGGTAGCCGGATCCTCCACGTTGCCCGGCTCTGCCCCTTTAATTGGAATCGGTCGCCTGTCACGCCGGGGCTTTTAAACGCTGACGTCACCATGAGTAAACCGTAGCCGCGCCCCCTTCCCCCTCTCCCTCCCCCCGTGAGTGGTCGTGATGTCAGAAGTGGGCGGGAACCCAAGCCTGGGCTTTAACCCAGCGCGGGGCCCCTCCTCTTAAAGGGGAGACGCTGCAGAGGGAGCAGGCAGGAGGGTGAGTGTCCGTCCGTGTGTGTCCTCCTTGTGTCTCCGGTAACGGGGCCGGTTCCCCCCCCACCCACCGATCGGTGCACAGCCTCCCCCACCCTGCTCATCGCACACACGTGTCCGGGATCTCTCCGGCCGCCTGCAGGATCTTCTATGAATGAATAGGGCGGATCCCCCCTCCCGGTCCATCTCCCTCCACGTCTGCCCGGTCCGTCCTCCTCCGATCCGGAGCCCTTTGTGGCCGAGCTGTGTGTCTCCTCGGAGCCCCTCCCCGTCTCTCTCTCTCCCACTCACTGGTGCCATCATCACCCTGGCTTTGTTACAGGAGCTGTGGAGGCAATGTGAGTGTATGGATCTCTATTGTGTCTGTGCCACCCCAACCCCCCCTCCCCCCCTTCTCCTGTGCATGGCTGTGTGTGGGGGCATCGCATTGTCTGCCCTGCCCCTGGATGGGTGCTGTGATTGGCTGCTGGAAGCTTTTCTTCCCCTTGGATCCCTCTCTCCATCCTCCCCTCCTCCTCCATCCATCCCTCCCTTCCTTCCCTGTGCCGGGGAGCTGGAATGGCAATGTGATGCCAGCTGGGAGCGATGGCACGCTGGGCATGGTTAACCCCTGGGGGGAGCCCGCTGGGTCTGGAGTTTAACTAGTTAACGGTGATGTTGGCAGGGAGATTGGGGCCGTGCTCCTACTCCATGGTGCCAGGCTGGTTGCCCTCTCCGTGCTCGACTTGTCCTGATCCTTGGGTGGGTGTAGATAAAGCTTTGCCTGCCATTGTTATGCATGCATGCCGGGGCAACAGCCCCCCTCCCCTCTGCCAGTTGGCGTGCCATTCCCCTCGCTGGCGCATGACATTGAGATTGGCACTGTTTTATGAGTCTAGGCTGTGATAATAAAGCCTTGGGTTACGTTGTTGGCAGCGCCAGGCGGACGCAACATATGACACACTTGGTTGTATTATTTTGGAAGTCCCGGCACATCTACTAAATTGGGTTTTGCTTTCTCTGTTCATTCATGGTGGGAAGTGTAGAATGGGAAGTGTCTTATTTTCTTGGTGGCATCTGATTTACTCCCTGGTCCCTTGGTGGGAGGGTTTGGTCCATGCTACTGAGATCTGAATAGATGTATGGTACATATACCCACGTTCCCTTGGTGGGAGGGTTTGGTCCATGCTGCTGGGATCTGAGATAGATGTATGGTACATATACCCACGTTCCCTTGGTGGGAGGGTTTGGTCCATGCTACTGGGATTTGAGATAGATGTATGGTACATATACCCATGTTCCCTTGGTGGGAGGGTTTGGTCCATGCTGCTGGGATCTGAGATGGATGTATGGTACATATACCCACGTTCCCTTGGTGGGAGGGTTTGGTCCATGCTGGGATCTGAGATAGATGTATGGTACATATACCCACGTTCCCTTGGTGGGAGGGTTTGGTCCATGCTGCTGGGATTTGAGATAGATGTATGGTACATATACCCACGTTCCCTTAGTGGGAGGGTTTGGTCCATGCTACTGGGATCTGAGATAGATGTATGGTACATATACCCACGTTCCCTTGGTGGGAGGGTTTGGTCCATGCTGCTGGGATCTGAGATAGATGTATGGTACCTATACCCACGTTCCCTTGGTGGGAGGGTTTGGTCCATGCTACTGGGATCTGAGATAGATGTATGGTACATATACCCACGTTCCCTTGGTTGGAGGGTTTGGTTCATTCTGGGGACATCTAAGTTAGTTATCGTACATGTACTGGGGTGGGGGGAACCTTGGTTCTTGGCCCATGCTGTGTAGATATATACATCCCCTCACACACTGTTATGGGACACCTGGCTTTAATGGCATCCCAGTCTTGGTCCGTAGGGTTCAATAATTTAGTTGGCCCACCCTTTGCAGCTATAACAGCTTCAACTCTTCTGGGAAGGCTGTTCACAAGGTTTAGGGGTGTGTCTATGGGGAATGTTTGACCATTCTTGCAGAAGCGCATTTGTGGGGTCAGGCTCTGAGGTTGGAGGAGAAGGCCTGGCTCGCAGTCTCTGCTTGAATTCATCCTAAAGGTGTTCTATCGGGTTGAGGTGCAGGCCACTCATGTTCCCCCGACCCCACCCAAATTTGCTCACCCATGTCTTTATGTACCTTGCTTTGTGCACTGGGACACAGTCATTTTGCAACAAGAAGGGGCCTTCCCCCAAACTGTTCCCACAAAGTTGGGAGCATGAAATTGGCCAAAATGTCTTGGTATGCTGATGCCTTAAGAGTTTCCTTCACTGGAACTATGGGGCCAAGCCCAACCCCTGAAAAACATCCCCACACCATAATCCCCCCTCCACCAAATCATTCAGACCAGTGCACAAAAGCAAGGTCCATAAAGACACAGATGAGCAAGTTTGGGGTGGAGGAACTTGAGTGGCCTGCAGGTTGACCTCAACCTGATAGAACACCTTAGGGATGAGTTAGAGTGGAGAATGTGAGCCAGGCCTTCTCGTGCATATCAGTGCCTGACCTCACAAATATGCTTCTGGAAGAATGATCAAACGTTCCCTTAGACCAACCTTTTTCAGAGTTTCTTCAGTGGTGCCTCGGGTAAATGTCTAAAAATTGCCCAAAAATTGTATACAAGCCAGCAAGTGGAGGAAGCCCGCTTTTGAGTTGCACAAAGCCACAGGGTTTTTTATTTATTTATTTTTTTTTATATAGGGCACTGTTACAACGTTCTAGCCGTTGGTGTCCTAACAACCAATGATGTCATTGGTTGATAGGGGAGACATTGGGCACCTAAGGACGTCCTTGTTTGCGCCTCCTCTGCCCCTCTCCATCAGAAGGGAGAGAAACTGAAGGAGAAGAGAAACCTTGGAATACTAGTCGGTACTAGTGTACAAAAGTGTATTTGGAAGAATAAATCACCTCTGATGTTGAGTGTCCTACATGTGTAGATGTTGCTGCCTTATGTAAAACTATTAGTTTATTTTTTTACATTTCAGAATGGGGTGCCTCAAGATTGTGCAGAATTTTAACGGGTGCCTCGACTAAAAAAAGGTTAAACATTCCCATAGACACACTCCTAAACCTTGTGGACAGCCTTCCCAGAAGAACTGAAGCTGTTATAGCTGCAAAGGGTGGGCCAACTCAATGAACCCTAGGGACTAAGACTTGGATGCCATTAAAGTTCATGTGTGTATAAAGGCAGGTGCCCCAATACTTTTGATAATATAGTGTGTGTGTATATCTCACATACCTGTGTTCTCTTGGAGGTGGATTTGGTCCATGCTGGGGGAAAGCTAAGATACGCTTTGGAACCACTTTAACTGTAAAGGTTCTTTATAACCTAATGCAATCTATGATGGGGAGGTCTGAGGTATATATATGGTACATATTCCAGTGTTCCCTTGGTGAGGGGGTTTAGTATATGCTGTGGGGATTTTGCATATATTTGTGGTACACATAGTTGTTATCCCTTGGTAGGGGTTTGGTCCATGCTGGGGGAATCTGAGATACGTTTATTGTGCACGGTTTCCTGTTCCCTTGGTGGGGGTTTGATACTTGCTGTGGAGCTCTAAGATGTATTCATGGTGCACCCGGGGCATTCTGGTTTGTCTACCTGCTGCTGCAGCAGATCTCTGCTGTGGTCCTTTGTCAGAAGCTTAGATGTCAAACGTTGCTGCATGTGGTCTCCGCCAGCTTTCCTGTTCTTTTAATAGCTATCAGAGCTTCTCTGCAGGGATTGCAGACTCCATCATAGGTGTGATTCTCAGGCTGGCTGTGCCTTTGGAAAAAATGATGATACTCCTGGATGAGGTTGGTTCGGATAGGCCAGCTCCGTACAGGGGGAACTTAAGGACATCTGATACTACTTTTCTTATTGATGACGCTCCCAGACAGCTGTCACAACAGTAGGGGGTGAAACAGAATGAGAGAGTATTTCAGGTGCCAGCCTGGGTAAAGTTCACCAGGCCTCCACTGATTGTCATTATGTGGTCTATTTCTGGGCATTGGAGTGATATTTCCGAACAATGGAATTTTTATGATCTTCAGAACAATTACATTTGGTAAAAGTGGTGCTAGCACTCCTTGTTCCTGTTCTCTATAGTAGCACCATAATAAAATGTGTATTATAATGGATGCGTCCTACAGCTGGCTCTTTATTAGCCCCGTGTCTGAGCTGTTTAGCTGTTGATTGGATTTGGGGGTCTGTGTGAGGTTAGAACATTGGATTATTTTCAGTCTTTGCCAGCTAGTGCAGATCTATAAGAAGGCTGGGAGGAAGTTCATCATCTTCTCCCTTTCACTCATTTTCAGGGATTGTGAAAAAAAAAAAAAAAGCAGCACATTAATTTGGAAAAGTGTCAGAGTTCATACAAATATGAGGCATATAATAAGGGATGTATATAAGAGGCCAGAGATGGCTGCTAGTAGACTTAATGAGCTACTGTGCTGGTATCAGATTGCTGTGCATCTTCAGTGTTCTTCAATTATGTAACCTTTCATAAAAGCCGATATTTACCAAGTACTCACCTTAACTCAAGTACTCAATGACATGTGTGGTCAAAGCACTTAGTAGTGTATAAGTGGTTTAAAACAAAATAAAAAAATACCTTGGCAGCACTGTTTGAATTGGTTTCCGATCTATCTGTCAGAGCAACATAGCTAGTACTAGATGGTCACATTCAATATAGACTTGGTCTTTTAATGTTGATGTTTCACTGCTTATCCTAGTAGCTTTCTCAGTTCTTCGCAATATGAAAGAATGAGTTGCAAAATCTCTTCAACACTGGGGAATGCTTCTTGAGTGAGTGGCAAAAGGCCTTCAACACCAAGGAAGCTTCTTGAGTGAGTGGCAAAAGGCCTTCAACACCGAGGAAGCTTCTTGAGTGAGTGGCAAAAGGCCTTCAACACTGAGGAAGCTTCTTGAGTGAGTGGCAAAAGGCCTTCAACACTGAGGAAGCTTCTTGAGTGAGTGGCAAAAGGCCTTCAACACTGAGAAAGCTTCTTGAGTGAGTGGCAAAAGGCCTTCAACACTGAGGAAGCTTCTTGAGTGAGTGGCAAAAGGCCTTCAACACTGAGGAAGCTTCTTGAGTGAGTGGCAAAAGGCCTTCAACACTGAGGAAGCTTCTTGAGTGAGTGGCAAAAGGCCTTCAACACTGAGGAAGCTTCTTGAGTGAGTGGCAAAAGGCCTTCAACACCGAGGAAGCTTCTTGAGTGAGTGGCAAAAGGCCTTCAACACCGAGGAAGCTTCTTGAGTGAGTGGCAAAAGGCCTTCAACACTGAGGAAGCTTCTTGAGTGAGTGCTAAAAGGTCTTCAACACTACATAACAAGCCCAGTTAAATGGGACTACTACTATACCATGTCCTTAATAAATGAGAACCTCCATAGACCCCTCCAATCAACAAAACCCATGCCATCCATCAAAATGAGATGACCGTCGCTGGTTCTGGCTGTTTTGTGATGGAATTTATCCATGATTACCCCAAGATGGGAGTCTGCTTTTGAAGAGGGGTGAATTGATTGGGTATACTGGAAAATGTGTCCCAACTACTATTGCTGATGACAGTACCTACCAGTATCGCTTATCTTCCCCTCCCATCTATGTTGGTATAAACGTATTGCTTTATGAGTTTTTGGAGGGCTGTGCTTGGGACTCCCTTTATGCTAAGGTCTAGGCAAGAAAATAAAAGCACAGGTGAAATGTGTCTTAACCTGTTTAGAGATTTATAATTTGTTTGTAAACCTGGTACCCCAGTCTGTACAATCAGATCCTAGAACTTCCCGTAGACTAGATTTGTTAAACCATCCACCATGTTGCCCACACAGTGCAAAGGAACAGGTGTACATTAACAGCTGCTCATGGCTTCCCTTTGGTCCTCCACCGCTCTGTTCACCCTATTGAAATAAAGAAATAAATGCATATCTGTCTCCTCATTTTCTGTATAAAGTGCAAAAAAAGGAAAATGTATACCAGGGAAGTTAGATTTTTTTTTTTGGAAACGTGTAGATTGAGGCTTGAGGTGACGTCCTGGATAATGTTGGACAGTTTCCCAGATAGCTCCATCACAGAGCAAGAGAATTATTACATGGGGTGGGGGGGGGGGAGAGAATGACCACATGTACCAAAAATGATCCCTAAATTGATAGCCCATCCCAAAAGATTCTAGAGCCTATTGGTGAGATCGCAGTTGAGTTCCTGGATCTGTGACCATTATGAGGCGTTCCCACTCTTCCTGTTCTATTTATTTTTTTTATCCAACCTATAAGATGAAGAGACGTTTATATGCTGGGACACTAAAAGGTTGTCAGGGACACCCAGAACCTTTATTCGGATGGGAATAGTCAGAAATCATGACTAAGAGAACTCACTGTCTGAAGGTGGCTACACGTGTAGCAATTTGTGATCAGTTTACATTTGAGCGAGTTGTATGTGTGTACAATCCTATTAATAATGAGTGCTTAATCAATTTGAATTACACACACATTTATTTGGGCAATCAGAGGTGATCGACAAAATTCCAAGGCTGACCATCTTGGCAGAGAGGGAATCGATTTGTGAGCTTGATAAATCAATTGAATGGAGCTTCTTTGGTTTGAGATTATTTTTATTATTCAAGTTGATCATTTTAGCCACATTCAATGATTGCTCCTGTGATCATAGCGATATGTGAGGCCACTTTAAGTGCCCATTTACACTTTGCCGTTCTTGCGTGTTAATACATGCCTGATGTGTGTTGCGTAAAGGCAGCCCATTCATGACTGAATAAGTCCATCTATATATCAGGGTTCCCATCTGAGTCATCCCTTATGCCCCGTACACACGGTCGGTTTTTCCGCTGGAAAATGTTCGATGTGAGATTGTTGTCGGAAATTCCGACTGTGTGTAGGCTCCATCGGACATTTCCCATTGGAATTTCCGTCGCACAAAATTTGAGATCTGGATCTCAAATTTTCCGACGACAAAATCCGTTGTCATAAATTCCGATCGTGTGTACACATTACTGACGCACAAAGTTCCGCGCATGCTCGGAATCAAGCAGAAGAGCCGCACTGGCTATCGAACTTCATTTTTCTCGGCTCGTCGCACGTGTTGTACGTCACCGCGTTCTTGATGTTCGGAATGTCCCTCAAGATTTGTGTGACCGTGTGTGTGCAAGACAAGTTTGAGCCAACATCCGTTGGAAAAAAATCCATGGATTTTGTTGTCGGAATGTCCGATCGTGTACGAGGCATTACATTAGTGTCCCCATCAGACCAATGGTGAGGAAACACAACTCAAGGTGTGAGTGCCGCAAGTCTAATGTTGCTTCCAAAGCAGGTGCCCACCTGGCTCGCCCCCGAGATCTACAGGAGAAAATGGACGAATGGCTGCACTCTCCAGAAGAATGCCAAAATCTTTGTTGTAGCAATCAACAAATAAAAACATAGAGCACAGCGAGAATCAGGAAATAAAAATGTTAACTCGTTTCAGTCAGATAACAGTGCTTAATCATAACACCATTATTAAAGAGCAGTCTGCTCACATAATTTGTACTGAAAGCATCTTTGTCCTTCTGAAGCTTCCCTCCAACCACTTTGCATATTATTTTATATATACTGTGATTCTGTACTTGCAGAAATCTCCTTCCACTGAGTCTGGCTGCATCCATTTTAACTGTGGGCAGCTGAAGCTGCTGCCTGTTCACTTCCTGGATCCTGCAGCTCTCATTGACCCTCTTATGACTCACCCCCCCCCCCCTTCCTGGCTAACTCTCACGAGAGAGAGAGCTGTGCATGTCATACACCTTGGCTAATTACCAGACAAGAACAGGAAGGTATATATAAGGTATTTACTGGCAGAAAAAACTCCTTACTGGCAGTTAAAACAATAAGGGCAGAAGGTTTTAATAGATGGAAAGATGAAAAAATTACTTACGTTCCACTTTAAGCACTATTATCTGCGTGAAACGCGTCACCATTTTTATCTCCTGGTGCTCGCTGTGCTGTATATGCTTTTATTTGTAGATCACTCTAATAAAGATTTTGGCATCCTGGAGTGTGCAGCCATTCGCCCATTTTCCCTGTCCCCATCAGAGTTCCCCTTACCACTGTAATTAGGCTTTCCGTGTGGCTGTAGCAGCTGGACGGGAGGCAAGACGTCTTCCGTCTTCCTGTGAATGCTGCAGCATGCTCGTCATTGGTTGCCAGAACACTTGTGGGAAAAGTGGAGACCATAGGCAGCCTCTGCTGACCTTACTCCCCAATCATTGCACAGTGAGGATACGTCACTGACCCTAGCTGAGGGCCAAGTCAAATCTTGTAGTGGGCCGAAGTTTGGAGATCTCTGCCTTAAACCTAAAAGGTCTGAATTGGTCTACTAACCTCCACCTGTAATTACAATAGATCGGGGCTTGACAAATTTGCTTTGAATCTAGGAGCCAGCTAAAAAAGTTAGACCTTGGGTGTGGTGTGGGTTAATTTAAAAAAAAAAAAAAAAAAACAACAAAGCTTTATTTTCAATGACAAAACTCTTTTTCACTTATGTAGCCCTATGACACCCTAGAGCAGTGGTTCTGAGGACCCTGTCCCCAAATACCCCCAACGGGCCATGCTTTGGGAATTTCTCTTAGATAAAATAGCTGTCCCAAATACCAAGTCATTGACTCTCTGATTTAAAGGAAAACCTGCAAACGTGGCCTGTTGGGGGTACTTGAGGACAGGGTCGAGAACCACTGCCCTGAAGAATAAGGCTGGGTTCACACCTAATGCGAATTGGATGCGGTTTTCCTCCACATCAAATTCGCATGTCAGGCGACTGGCCTCCTCTCAGTGGAGCCGGTTCACACAGCTCCGAGGCGGCTGTGTGAGCGGCTGGCAGAAGAGTCCCGTGTGTCTTATGGTCCGAATCCAGCAAAAAATTAGTCCCTGAAATGGAGAACAGGGATGCATCGGACCCCTGCTGTGAGCCGCTCCCAGCCTTAAATAATGGTAGTTCCAATTTTTTTTTTTTTTTTTTGTCACACTATATTACAGCAAAGGCAAAATTTCAGTATAAAAGACATTAAATGTAATTTTAGGGGGCACAAAAATGCAATAAGTTGCCCAATTGTTTTGTAAAATATAATAGCTGAGACTGCACCGAGTAAATGGATACCCAACATGTCAAACCTTAAATTTTGTGTTCGCCTGTGAAATGACGACAAACTTAGGTACCCTATATTTTTCCATAGGCGCCGCTTTAAAAAAAAAAACTCTAAAGGTCATCAGTTTAGCTTTTCAAAGGAGTTCTGGTGCTAGAATTATTGCTCTCATTCCTGTATGTGCGGCGATATGTAACATGTTTATTGCAATTGATGTTTTCAGGCGTAGGCGTCCAAAGGGGTGCGTTTGTTTGTATATGTGGGTGCGGGGAGGCCTCAATTTTTTTAGGGGGTATTTAACTGCTTCAGCCCCAGAAGATTTGGCTGCTGAATGACCAGGCCATTTTTTGCGATTCGGCACTGCGTCGCTTTAACTGACAATTGCGCGGTCGTGCGATGCTGCACCAAAAAAAAAAAAAAAAAAAATTGACATCCTTTTTTTTTTTTTTTTCCCCACAAATAGAGCTTTCTTTTTTGGTGGTATTTGATTATCTCTGCGGTTTTTATTTTTTGCGCTATAAACAAAAAAAGAGCGACAGTTTTGAAAAAAAAAAAACATATATCTTGTACTTTTTGCATAACGTCGTTTCGCCCAGCTGTGCCATTCTGCCGCAAGTGGTAAATGTGTTTGGGTGTAACTGATAGATGAGATATATATATTTATATTTTATATATTTTTTTTTTTTTTTTATTTTATATATTTTTTTAATTTTTTTACAAGTATTCCAGCCGACAAGTAAACTGCCCAGCGCTCATAATTACATGTGCATCCCTGCTCCTTGTGCCAACAATCAACAGTGAATGGGCTGACAAAAGCCCAGGCGCTAGGATGCAATTTCTAGTCGCCATGGCAACCTGGTGCCTGGTATTTGTCGATTCCTGCAATAGACCATCTCTTTAACTTTCTTGTAGATATGTAGAATAAAGTGTGGCTTGTGCTGCTTACATGTACTATAATAATGCTGGGTTCAGACTGAGGTTTGGGTGCAGCAGGATTGTACTGCGTTTTTACACTGGGTTTTCGCTGCGCTTGCTTTGACTTTTATTAGACTGGGTGTTTTCATGAAAGCACATCCAATGTACTGCATGCTACATCTTTGATGTGCTTCCAGAAAACGCATGGTCTAATAGAAGTGCATGTAAAAATACGCATAAAATCGTGCTGCACCCAAATCGCAGTGCATTGGTGTGAACCCAGCCTAAGTCTATTTCCTGGCTACCGTACAAGTTGGTCATATGTCAAACCTTGCAGCTGTGGCACTGCCCGGAAAGCTGAGCGTTGGCCAACTGCTGAGTACTCCTGTTTGGGTGAGGAATGAATACAGGATGTATACACAGGGAGCCGGCTCTCTAGTGAGGAGTTGTTAAGGAGATTGTATCTCTGAGGCTGTTTCCATAGTTCCAGTTTAGGTCATACAGCTGTCCTGGTAACTACATACGATCCCAGTATACGATCTCAGCTATACATGCTCATGTTTGCATGGTATGTGTTGCTATTAGAATGTGGATGGTTACATTTTTTTTTTTTTTTTTCTCACTAATCCCATTTTTAAGTCATTTTGGCTTTTCTAAAACTTGACATGTTTAAAGGCATTTTTGTTCATCTCTATTAAGACATGCGTTTACATGTTTAATGGTTACTTGCACACTGATGTTTAGATCTGCCTGTATTGAGCTGGTGCTTGTGATGCCCGTGCCAGTATCGGAGGTCAGAGATTGTAGCTGGCTGATGTAGTGCCCCCTATAGGAACCCCTGTTCCCTTAAGTGAAGCAGGCCTAGTGGTACTTGGTTGCCCCAGGGACTTGTTGTATAGCCTCTGGCTTGGTTGCACAGGAGACTTGGACCTCTTTCACACTACTCTTCTTTTTTTTTTGCTGTGCTTTAGTGCTGTTCAAGCGGCGCTTTTCGGCCGCTAACGGGGCACTTTTAAACCCAATGAAGGGGTTAAAAACTCCTGTGTTGCGGTGCTACCCACTCCAATGGGCAGGGCATTTTTGGGAGCGTTAAATACAGCGCTTCCAACCCGCCCCAAAGATGCTGCTTGCAGGACTTTTCGGAACGTCCCGCAAGTGCACCGCTGGGTGTGAAAATTCACATTGGAATGAATGGAGGCGGTTTTCAGGCACTTAGCAGAGGCTATGGGCGGCACAGTGGTGTTGTGGGTAGCAGTAAAAAGGGTCGCTGGTTCGAATCCCAACCGCGACACTACCTGCCTGGAGTTTGCATGTTCTCTCTGTGCCTGCGTGGGTTTCCCCCAGGTACTCCGGTTTCCTCCCACACTCCAAAGACATGTTGGTAGGTTACTTGGTTTCTGTCTAAATTGGCCCCAGTATATGAATGTGAGTTAGGGACCTTAGATTGTAAGCTCCTTGAGGGTAGGGACTGATGTGAATGTACAATGCATATGTAAAGCACTGCGTAAACTGACGGTGCTATATAAGTACCATAAATAATAATAATTTCCAGCGCTAAAGCGCCTGAAAACTGCCCCAGTATGAAAGGGGTCTTATACCACGGACTTCTCGCGGACTGGACTCCGAAGGACTTTTCAACCGAGTTCAGACGAAACGGACTTGCCTACACACGATCCCACCAAAGTCCGACCGTTTTGAACGTGATGACGTATGACCGGACTAGAAAGGGAAGTTCAGTAGCCAATAGCTGCCCTTCTGTCGTTTTCGGTCCGTTGGACTAGCATACAGACGACCGTTTTTTTTCGATAGGAATCAAGTCCGTCTGAAGATTTGAAACATGTTCTATTTCTAAGGTCCGCCAGATTTTTCAACTGAAAAGGTCAGATGAAGCCCACACACGATCGGAATGTCCAAAGGATTCGATCCGTCAGACCTTTTTTTGCCAGAAAGTCCGGTCGTGTGTTCACGGCATAAGAAAGCATGCAACAAAATGCTTTGTTAAATCCTCTATGGGATTTTAAGGGCAACCAAAAAAAAAAAAAACCCAAATTTTTTTTTTTTTATTTTTTTTTAGATAAATGGCCAATTCAGGAGCCAGACATGATTGAAAGAAATGCTAAGGAGCCAGAAGAGATTTTCATATGGGGCATTGTGAGACTGACACACTGGAAAGCAATAGAATTGTTGTGGTCGGTGGTGGTATTCTATCCCTAAGGAAGAAATTGATTCCTAAAGTTCGAAACGCGTTGGATATCCCACTTCATTAGGCAAGCTACAACTAGGATTTTCATAGCCGTGGAACACAATTGGTATACACAACTCTTTGTCAAATCTTTCTGTGGCTGACTTTTGTGTATTAATTTTAACCATGTGAGATTTTAAGATTATCTAAATAATAAAAATGTAAAATTGTTTTTACAGACAAAAATATTTATTTATTTTTTTATTTTTGTGTGACTTTCGGTTGTCCTTTTAACATCTCCATAGAGGATTTAACAAAACCTATTGCTTGGAATGTAGGCATGGTGTCAACCTTTGCCCCTAACCGAGAGCATTATAGATAAATAGGCATGCAACAAAAAAGATTATCTGTAGTTATCAGGCTTGGGCTGATGTTCCAGCAGGTGTGCAATCAATGGCAGAGGTAAAAAAAGACAGCAGACAGTAGGGTAGTCCAGAGGCTGGTAGAAGTCAGGGCAGGCAGTGACATAATCTAGAGGCTGGTAGAGGTCAGGGCAGGCAGCATAATCCAGAGGCTGGCAGAGTTTAGGGCAGACAGTAGCATAATCCAGAGACAGGCAGAAATCCAGTCAGGGCAGATGGTAATGTAATCTAGAGGTTGGCAGAGGTCAGGACAGGCAGCAGACAGTAGCATAATCCAAAGACAGAGGTTATGGCAGACAGTAGCATAATCCAGAGGTC
Source organism: Lithobates clamitans (assembly GCA_037952925.1). Lineage (NCBI taxonomy): Eukaryota > Metazoa > Chordata > Amphibia > Anura > Ranidae > Lithobates > Lithobates clamitans. The sequence continues at coordinate 1,004,382 of JBBGZY010001921.1, read as the reverse complement.
AGGGCAGGCAGCAGACAGCGTAATCCAGAGGCTGGCAGAATTTAGGGCAGACAGTAGCATAATCCAGAGGCAGGCAGAGGTCAGGGCAGACAGTAGCATGATCCAGAGACGGGCAGAAATCCAGTCAGGGCAGACAGCAGATGGTAACATAATCTAGAGGCTGGCAGAGGTCAGGGCAGGCGGCAGACAGTAGTGTAATCCAGAGACTGGTAGAGGTTATGGCAGGCAGTAACATAATACAGAGGCTGGCAGAGGTCAGGGCAGGCAGCAGACAGTGTAATCCAGAGACTGGTAGAGGTTATGGCAGGCAGTAACATAATCCAGAGGCTGGCAGAGGTCAGGGCAGGCGGCAGACAGTAGTGTAATCCAGAGACTGGTAGAGGTTATGGCAGGCAGTAACATAATACAGAGGCTGGCAGAGGTCAGGGCAGGCAGCAGACAGTGTAATCCAGAGACTGGTAGAGGTTATGGCAGGCAGTAACATAATCCAGAGGCTGGCAGAGGTCAGGGCAGGCAGCAGACTATAGGGGATTCAGAGACAGGCTAGTCAGCTCAGAAACAAGCATCACATTAACAGCATGCAGCGCCAGTGTAGGAAGACCTTTTAGAAGCCCAGAACGCTGGGCTTGTGATGTTTAGAGCACCAGTGGCCAATCAGGGCAGTGGAAGCACTGGAGAGAGAGCCCACCCACTGCATAGCAATGAAGACACAGCCCTTTCTGTCAAAGCAGGACCCCCTTATACCTTGCAATCAACACTCAGCTTAGAGCTGTGGAGAGGCACCTGACAATTTCTTATATTCCTCGTCTGGTGAGATATTCCTACTAGAATTAGTTGGTCTGCACACATACTAAGGGTGTCCCATCAGAATATGTAATGGAAGTGACGTTCCAGCACGGCCATCTTGGTACACCCGCACTCGTCCGCAGTAAGCCTACAGTCAAAAGGCGGTGTTCTGCCGAGAAAGTTTCCCCCGGCGGATAAGGACTCCCCTGTACTGCGCAGCGCTTGCGCAGTACGATCCGCCGAAAATAGCTGAAGCTGAACAGCTGAGAGTTACCTGTACACGGTGCCTGTAACGGCTCCTCGCGGGCTCGCTATGCTTCAGGCACAGCCTCGCTTTGCTCGGCGTAGTTTTATTCAAACTCTATGCCCACTTGGATGGTGGGGCTTAAACCTGGACTGGGTGTGCAGGCGCCGTGTAGAGCTGACGATCAGCTGTTCAGCTTCGGCTATTTTCTACAGCTCGTACGGCTCCGTAGTCGCAGTACAGGGGGGGTTCTTATCCACCGGAGGAACTTTCTCGGCAAGACACCGGCAAGCGGACATCTTTTTACACTCACTAAAGTCTTGCATTTCACACTTAGTTATACCAGTAAACTGAGCTTATATAGTCAAATACAGTATTTGGAAGTCCGTGTGACTGTTTTGATGTTGTTGAATTTTAAAAGCATCGGCAAGCCTGCTGATCTCACAGGTTTGCTAATCTGACAGAACACCGCTGCTTTTAAAATTCAACATCAAAACATGGATTTCTAAATACTGTATTTCACTATATAAGCTCAGCTTACTGGTTAAAATAAGTGTGAAATGCCAGACTCCGGTGGGTGTATAAAGATGTCCGCTTGGCGACTTCAGACTGTAGGCTTACTACGGACGAGTGTGGGTGTACCAAGATGGCCGCGACAGAACGTCACTAAGGTTGCATTTTCTGATGGGTAGTGGCTTTCTGATAGAACAAGGACATTATAGGGAGTTCCCACTCTGCTGGCTTATTTTTATATTCTGGAGAATAAAACAGGTAGCACTAGTAGACAAGAAGATGATCGGAAATACCCAAAATTCCCAGGTGGACAGGAACAGTTGGGTATTATGGGAAGGAGATCTCACTATTGGAGAATAGCTGGATTTATAAGAAACCTGAGATTGGCCTAGCACAGCCTTTCTCAACCTTTTTAGCCCAAGGGAACCAATAAAAATTATTTTGAAGTCTCGGGGAACCCCTGATAAAACCCATTTATTGGGGGGTCAGTGGGAACAATGCCCCTTACTTTGGTGGCTAGTGTAAGAATAGCCCCCTTAGAGAGAGCTATAAAGATCATTGGTGTCATACCACTGGCTCCTCCAAGTGGCATTGGCTCAGAACTATGTAGGGCACCATCAAACAGGAGGTAAATTGGCCACAGCTCAAGGAACCCCTGGCCACCTCTGGAGGAACCCTAGTTTAGAATGGCTGGTCTATGCCCCATGTATAGCTAAGATTCCAGTTTTGGGCTGCATTTACACCTGAGCATTTCAAAGTCGGGCGATTTTGCCACTTTTTTTTTTTTTTACTGCGTTTTTGTACAGATTGGCCAGAGCCGCGATGACATGCGCGCTGGAGCAGCCGGTAACGGCACGTACGTACCGTTGCTTCAGTGCGCATGTGCTGATGACGTTGGCACATGCAAATACAGGGGATATCGCCTAAACCGTGAAGGTTTATCCAGGGTAGCTACAGGTCAGCCTTATTATAGGCTTACCTGTAGCAAAAAGTGTGTTTGTAAGGGTTTACAATCACTTTAAGGTATTCGGAACCTTTTGCAGACATTGGATGAGTAAAATGTCACGTTTACCGATCAGCTGTTTGTATATCAAAGTGAGCCAAGTGTGTACAGGAGGTCTGATTCTCTCACTTTTGTCCAATAGAGTTTCATCTGACAGTTGTGGTGTGCTTGCAGCACTACACACAGTACTATTACTACATAACATGAACTGCATGCATACAAGTAAGTCAACAGCTACAACTACTGTAGCTGCCAACTTTTAACAAAAAAAAAGACACTTACTAGCCCACAGATCCAGCACTGTCTCCACCCGGGCCAGTTCTTCACCTGTGCTCAGGTCCCCGCCACCGCCATCTTGGGTGTGGGAAGCTGGCTGTGACTTCCAGGTGTTTCACAAGCTGGCTCTCTGCCGCACATGCATAAGACTGTGACAATCTGCATTGGATTGGGGGGAGGGGGGGGGGACCTTGCAGAATTGGGAACAGGTATCTGTCTGAAATAGGTACAGAATTACAGTGGTGAACAGGGCCTAAGGGGATTGGGGATGAGGGCTCTTTACAGGATTTTGTCACTTTGCCCTGTATGGTCAAGCTGACTATCTTTTTAAAGCAGAATTTAACCCCAAAAATACTCAGTTCCATCCCTTGCTGGCTGTTCTCTTCTCCCCGGCTACTTCTGGGTTTTTCTGTCTCTTGATTGGCTGGTGGGGAATGATGATATCCTGCACATGTGCAGCTCGGCGTACATTCTATACATGAGCAGGCAGCTAAGTGTGTGTTATTGCAGAAGAGACATGGCATGCCTGCCTGTGTTTCGTCAGATTAGGCGACCCTTTCGAATATGTGACCCGTCAGAATATGTACGGAAGTGACGTTTTGTCGCCGCTATCTTGCTACACCCCACACTCCTCTTCAGTAAGGATGCACTGAGAAGGGGCAAGCGGACATCTTGTTACGCTCACCGGAGTTTTGCATTTTACACTTCTTTTTTTTTTATCAGTAAACTGAGTTTATATAATGAAATACAGTATTTAGAACTCCGTCTGACTGTTTTTAGATGTTGAGTCTTAAAAGCAGCGGCAAGCCTGCTGATCTCACAGGTTTGCTAATCAGACAGAAGTTCACTGCTTTTAACCACTTCAATACCGGGCATTTTCACCCAGCGCTGTAACATTTTGAATGACAATTGCACAGTCATGCAACACTGTACCCAAATTTAAATTTTGGCCATTTTTTCCCCACAAATGGAGCTTTCTTTTGGTGGTATTTGATGACCTCTGCGGTTTTTATTTTTTGCGCTATAAACAAAAAAAAGAGCGTCCATTTTGAAAAAGAAAAACAATATTTTTTCACTTTTTGCTATAATAAATATCCAATTAAAAAACAAATTTCTTCCTCCGTTTAGGCCGATTTATGTATTCTTCTACATATGTTTGTTAAAAAAAATCGCAATAAGAGTATATTGATTGGTTTGCGCAAAAATTTTTACAAAACAGGGGATACATTTATGGTAATTTTTAATTTTTTTTTTTTTTTTTTTTACTACCCTGTTTCCCCCGAAAATAACACCTAGCGTGATTGTCAGTGATGGCTGCAATATAAGCCCTACCCTGTTTCCCCCAAAATAAGCACTACCCTGAAGATAAGACCTTCAAGGACTTTAACTAGGGCTAATTTGGGGGGTAGGGCTTATATTGCAGCCATCACCAACAATCACGCTAGGTCTTATTTTCGGGGAAACAGGGTAGTAATGGCAACAATCAGCGATTATTATTTTATTTTTTATTTTTTTTTCTCCTTGTCAGGACTGTGATATTGCAGTGCACATATCAGACACTTCTGACACGTTTTTTGGGACCATTGACAATTTATCAGCGATCAGTGCTATAAATATGCACTGATTACCATAAAAATGTCACTGGCAGGGAAGGAGTTAACACTAGGGGGCGATCAAGGGGTTAAATGTGTTACCTAGGGAGTGATTCTAACTGTGGAGGGAGGGGACTGACTGGGGGAGGAGACTGATTGGTGTCCCTGTATACAAGGAACACACGATCGGTCTCCTCTCGCCTGACAGTATGTGGATCTGTGTGTTTACACACACACACATCCATGTCCCTGCTCTGTGGCAAGCAATCGCGGGTGCCCCGGCGGACATCGCAGCCCCTGGACACGAGCATTGGCTCCTGAATGACGCGGCGGGCGCGCGCCCCCTAGACGGCTGGGAAGCCGAGGATGTCATATGACGGCTGCCCAGGATGACCGAGCCACCTTGCGGCCGTCATATTACTATGCGTCTGATGGGAAGTGGTTAAAATTCAACATCTAAACATTCACATGGAGTTCTAAGTACTATATGTCGCTATATAAACTTGGTTTACGGTAAAAAAAAAAAAGTGTAAAATCCAAGACTCCGGTGGGTGTAACAAGATGTCCGCTTGTCCACTTCTCAGTGTATCGTTACTGTGGAGGAGTGCGGGGTGTAGCAAGATGGCGGTGACGAAACATCACTTCCGTTACATATTCTGACGGGTCGCCTAATCTGACGAAACGCCTGCTACCAGTTTTTTGCAAGTTAAATTTTTAGTTTCACTTTAAAGGTATGCTACAGTCAAAACTGAAAATGAAACTTTTAAATGCATATAGGAAGCATATTCCACTTCAAGTGATCCTAAAAGGCTCACCATTTTTTACCTTCGTGCATTCTAGTAAAAAACCTTCTGTGTGCGGCAGCCCCCCTAATACTTACCTGAACCCCATCGCAATCCAGCGTTGTGCACGAGAGCCTCGGCTCTCCGGTGACTCTTTCTCCTCATTGGCTGAGACCACAGCGGGAGCTGCAGTGACCCAATGGGAAGAGCGAGGGGGCACAGGGAGGTCCTTCCTTTTTGGGAGGAGACCAGTGACACACCCTTAGTGCACTTTTTTGGGTGGTTAGTTTTTTCCTGCAGTCAGTGTGAACCAAGGCTTAAACCTTTTTTATTTTTTATTTTTTTTTTTAAATTTCTTTTGTTTACTTCCTGGTTTCTTGCCTAGGCAAATTGTCATACATCCCAGAATTCCTCAAGAGGGAAAGAGAGGAGGAGGGTGGGGTTGGGAGGGGGTTCTCGGCTAAGCACATTCTCCTGCATGCATGCTTGAGCTAAGGGCAGATGGATTCCAGGAAGTAAATGCTACATGAATCCTTTGCCCTTACTCAACGGCCAGAAATGCTGGGGGGGGGGGGGGGGTGTTTCAAAGTGATTTGGATAGGAGAGATTGCTTTGCATATTAAAAAGGGAACTGCAGTCTGCTTACATAATTTTGTAATAAAACACTTTTTTGCCATTCTGAAGGTTCCCTCTAACCACTTTGCGTATTATTTTATATATACTGTGATTCTGTATTTGCCAAATATGCTGCAGAAATCTCCCTCCACTGAGTCTGGCTGCAACCATTTTAACTGTGGGCAGCTGAAGCTGCTGCCTGTTCACTTCCTGGATTTACGTAGAGGCACACCTCCAGTCCTGTAGTCCTCATTGGCCCTCTTATGACTCACCCCCCCACTTCCTGGCAAACTTTAACCAGAGTGAGAGAGAGAGCTGGGCAGGATGTCACAAGCCTAGGCTTTTTATCAGACAAGAAACAGGAAGTGGGCTGTATAAGAAAAAAAAAATGTACTATTCAACGTTAAAACAAGGGCAGAAGATTTAATAAATGGAAAGATGAAAAAATGACTGAAGATCCGCTTTGACCACTTCAGCCCCGGAAGGATTTCTTCTTGACCAGGCCATTTTTTGAGATTCGGCACGGCGTCGCTTTAACTGACAAATGCGCAGTTGTGTGACGTTGTACCCCAAAAAATGTATGTCATTTTTCCCACAAATAGAGCTTTCCTTTGGTGGTATTTGATCGCCTCTGCGGTTTTTATTCTTTGCGCTATAAACAAAAAAAAGAGCTACAATTTTGAAAAAAAAAAAAAACATCAATATTTTGTAGTTTTTGCTATAATAAATATCCCAATTTAAAAAAAAAAAATGTCCTCAGTTTAGGCCGATATGTATAATTCAACATATTTTTGGTAAAAAAAAAAAATCGCAATAAGCGTATATTCATTGGTTTTGTGCAAAAGTTATAGCGTCTACAAAATAGGGGATAGATTGATGTCATTTTTACATTTTTTTTTTTACTAGTAATGGTGGCGATCTGCGCTTTTTATCGGGATTGCGGCGGACAGATCGGACACTTTTGACACTATTTTGGGACCAGTGACATTTATACAGCGATCAGAGCTAAAAATAGCCATTGATTACTGTATTCAATGGCAGGGAAGGGGTTAACACTAGGGGGCGATCAAAGGGTTAACTGTGTTCCCTGTGTGTGTTCTAACTGTAAGGGGGATGGGACTGACTAGGGGAGGAGAGAGATCGGTGTTCATACTTAGTATGAGAGTATGTCACGAGCGATCGCGGATGCTCAGCATTCATGGCGCCCGCCGGGGACAAATGCCGGGGGCGCGCTTGCTGTCATGTCTCAAAGGAGCGACGTACAGCTATGGCGATTGCCGAGCCAACCTTTCGCAGTATAACTATGGCGGCTGGTCGGCTAGTGGTTAAATAGTGTTTTTGGTGTGTGGCGCTTAGATGCAGTGAAGATCCGCTTTAAGCCTAAGTTAGACTAAGTGAACTTTGTGACTTTAGCAGTGTTGCAGTTTTTGCTGGATAACTCGCTGATTTCATTCTCTCCTTGCCTGGAATTGCTCTTTAATCCAAGTGTGACCTAAAGCCTCATACACACGATCGGACTTTGTACAAACTTTCCCGTGGATTTTTGTACAAAGGGCGTTGGCCATAAACTAATTAAACATACACACGGCAGGACTTTTTCGGCAACAAACACGAACGTAGTGACGTTTTCAACGTACTGACGACACTTCAAAAAGAGGACGTTCAATTCTCCGGCGCCACCCTTTGGTCAATTGCTGTATTGTTATCTGATGTTTTGCATTGGTTCTGAGCATGCGTATTTGTAGTTTGTACAAAAGTCCGATGGTTTTGTGTACACACGATCGGACTTTTGTTGCCGGAAAGTTTGTCCGTTCGCACAGCCAACAAAAGTCCGATGAAAACCGAAAAAGTTTGTCCGATGGAGCGTACGCACGGTCGGATGTTGCCTTAAAACAGCTAATTTGCATGTTTGTCAAAAAGTCCGATCGTGTGTACGGGCCTTACATGTTGTAGTAGCACATTAAAGCCCCATACACAATGGGCCAAATGTCAGGCGGCATCAGTTGGTTCAGTAGAAACTGTCTGACATTCAACCCGTGTGTCCTGCAGCTGGTCCGACAAGCCGGCCATCTTCTGTAGAAGGGGCGTGACCAAAAAGGTCTGTCAATCGGCTTCCAGTTTGCGCTCTTCGCCAATGGCTGAGGGCACTGACCGCAGTGTTCTAGCGGAGGGGCCGTCCCTCTGTCTGGAACATAATAGCACAGCAGAAGAGATTGCTGTACTAACATCGGAATGTTAGTACAGCGGCTCCGACCTGGGACAGTTTTTTTGGGGGTTGAACAAAAAAAAATAAAAAATAAAGGTAGTAGTGTGTACTAGGCTTAAGACGCAGCGCATAAGTGTGAAGTCAGCTCTTTCCTCCCCAGTGTTACCGGCCCTGGACTGCCCCCTTAAGCGCCATCAAGCATGAAGTGAAATGTGAGCATGCAAATGCAGCCTGCCTAGAACGCCTACTCCTCCAGCCTGTCCCCCACACAGCAAGGCATTTTGATATTTGCATAGCTCCTCCCAGAAGTCAGCCAAATGCTTTCATCGGTATTAACCACTTGATTACCGGGCACTTAAAGAGGAAGTAAACCCTCTCTCAAAAAAAAACCAAACCACCATGCAGGACAAAGGCATAATGAGCTAGTATACATAGCATACTAGCTCATTATGAATTACCTGAGATCGAAGCGACCCTCGTTCACCTGCTCCGTTGCCGCCATGATACCCGGAGTGACTTCCGGGTATCGCTGCTCCGCCGCTGTGACTGGCCGGAGCAGCGATGACATCACTCCGGCGCATGCGCACGGGAGCCATCAGTGACAGCATGATCGCCTTCACTAACGGCACGCTCAGTTCGCCTGCGCCGTTGACTACAGCGCGCATGTGCCGTAGACATCGGTGCCCGTTTTTAGGAAAATATCTCCTTAACCATGTAGGATAAGGAGATATTTCTTGCCCCTACAGGTGAGCCTTAATCTAGACTTACCTGTAGGTTAGAGTGATCTGTAAGGTTTTACAACCACTTTAAACCCCCTTCCTGTCCAGAGCATATTTCAGCTTTCAGCGCAGTCACACTTTGACAATTGCGCGGTCATGCAACACTGTACCCAAATGAAATTGTTATCATTTTTTTTTTTTTCACACAAATAGAGATTTCTTTTGGTGGTATTTAAAGAGGAAGTAAACCCTGATGGGTTTTACTTCCTCTTTATTTCTCTGCAAAGGTAAAGCATAATGGGCTAGTATGTCACTTGTCTGAAAACGAAGCTTGCGATGTCACCACTGTCAGGAAGCGTCCATCTTCACCCCATTTCCTTTTGGGGGGGACACGGACTCCGGCTCTGTGACTGGCCGGAGTCACGACGTCGCGCGTGCGCCGCCAGGCAGGGCATGATCCCTTTAGAAAGGCACGATCGCGCCCTTTCTAAAGTCTGAACGCGTATATTGTAAATATCTACAGGTTTAAGAGATGTTTCCAGCACCTACAGGTAAGACTTAATATAGGCTTACCTGTAGGTAAAAGTGGTTGTACGGCATAGAGTTTACAACCATTTTAATCACTGCGGGGTTTTTTCTTTTTTTTTGGCAAAAAAAAACAAAAAACTGTTTTCATAGTTTTTGTTCTAAAATTTAGAAAAAAATAATTTTTCTTCTTCATTTATATCTGCTGATGAGGTTGCACTGATAGGTGACACTGAGGAGGGGGGGGTGTTCTATCGAAGTCCCCGGGACGAACGGCACATGTGCCGTAGGGAACAGCACAACAGCTGAGTTTACGATCAGCTGTTGTTTCGGAGAGACGGCGCCTGCGCTAGAGCTGGGGAAAAAATCAATTGAAATCTTGAATCAAGTTGAGAGGTCAAATCGATTCAAAATTTCAGCAAATCGATTTAATTTTTTTTTTTTTTTCAGCTAGTGCTCCAGTCCTAAGGAGCTGCAGGCAGGAGTTTTTAGGCAAGGCTGCGGCTTCGACCTAGTCCATGAGGCCGGATGCCGCAGACTAGGCCGAAGCCGCGCAGGCGCCGTCTCGCCGAAACAACAGCTGATCGTAAACTCAGCTGTTGTGCTGTTCCGTACGGCGCATGCGCAGTACATCCCGAGCACTTCTCGATAGCAGGCACTATCCAACAGAACAGCGGCACTGATGGGTGGCACTGGTAGATGACACTGATCGTGGCACTGATGGGCATTGATTGGCAGCACTGGTAGGTGGCACTGTAGGCTACTGGCAGGTGGCATTGGTGGGCACTGATGAGGCAGCCATGGCTCTCTGTGTCCCTCTGACAGAAGCCGATGATCAGCTTTTTTTTTTCTGTTTACATCACATGATCAGCTGTCATTGGCTGATAGCTGATCACACGGTAAGGGGCCGGGATCGTGACTCGATGATCACAGAGCGCGATGTGCGCGACCCGCAGGCAGCTCATGCACGAGAGGATGTCCATGGACGTCCTCCCAGCAATTAAGGCCCGCGCTGTAGTCTTCTTTCAGGTTTAGTGCGCTAGTGCAGGCAGCAAGTAGTTAAATCGATATTCAACCTAAAACAAACATTTATTATATTAAAGGTCGCCAATTAAATTTGATGGCTGCGTTCATTTTTTTTTTTTTTTAGGCTTTCTTTTATTTTCACCTGGTGATTCAGCCAGTAAGGCTGACCATACATTTTATATTTTCTGTACAATTTTCCTTTTTAGATTTACCAAAACCATATAATTTGATGTCAGACCTAAACACTTTCAAATTGTATGCAATCAAGCAGGCCCTTGTACTATATAGTTGAAGGTAAATCTAAAGAAAATTGTATAATGTATAGCCAGGCTTAAGAAATACAGTGATGTGCTCTCTCCACCCCCAGCCAAGCTGACTGGACAGTAAAGGAGAAGCAGCTGACTGATAAGGATCTCCTCCTGCTCTCCTCCTATTAGTATATTCCTTGTCAGTATATTTGGATGCAACACACCTGATTGGTTGAGTCTGTCCATTCACTGCTAGGCTGGGTACTGCTGTATGGAGGCTGATACTACTTGCACTAGCTGCATTAAGAAAAAAAAAAAAAAAAAAGGATTTTAAATGATTTATTGAACAAGAAAATTGTATAATGCATGGCCAGCTTTAGTCTGATTTTCAAAAGAACAAGCTGTCCTGTAGTAGATGTACCGTTTACAGGGATGAGACAAACCATTACCACTGACAGGGGTGCGTGCAAAGATCAGCTTTTGTTTATGTAAAACCTTTATCCCAAAAGGAACAAAACTGTTTGCTGTAACTGCTTATAAAGAGTTAGCTGGAGTTTGTTTTGGCTTCAATTTGTTAGTGTATTTAAATCTGCCAGTACATCTTGCACTCCCCTCCCTCTAGGCTGACAATACACAAAGTTCACAAAAGTGCTCCCTGTGCTCCTTCATCCAGAGTGGAGGCACTCCAATACAGGAGGTGTTCTACTAGTCAGATCACCAATTGAAAATCGAGGGGGGGAAAAAGCCTAAAAACAAAAACTAATGCAGCCACCACATCTAATTATTGGTAAACTGCAATATAAATTTTACATTACATTTTTAATGTTGGGTTTAATACAGCTTTAGGCCTGAGTCACACCTATGCAGGTTGCTGTTTGCATATTTGCATATTCCAGCTGAATGTTAAATGGACTGCAGTGTGTTTCTGCAAAACTGAAAAAGCACTAAACAATGCATAGGTGTGAACCCGGCCTTAAGGGCTCTTAAAGCGTTAAAGCTTTTGTAAAGGAAAACATTTGAAAACAAATAACATACATGTCATACATACCTGCTCTGTGCAGTGGTTTTGCACAGAGCAGCCCCAATCCTCCTTTTCTTGGGTCCCCCTCCTCCTTGCCAAAGTTTCATAGATCGCCGCACAACGATGCGGCGATCTTACATGGAAGTGGGAGCAGATGCCTGGTGTTGACATGCTCCCCCATGTCCTCTGACCCCCCCCCCCCCCCCCCATCCCGGATCTGCCAGGATGGAGAGCGGAGGAAGGAGCCAGTAAATCTGTCATTTACTGACTCCTTCCTTTTCTGAATGCACAGTCAGTGATCACTGACTCTGTCCATTCATAACTGAGCATCATAACCTGTGTCTCAGTTTATGAAAGGAGAGGAGCATCTGTCTCCTCTCCATTCATTTTCAGTGCACCTGAGGCTGCAGAGAAAGGGACTGGGGAATCTGTGTTAAAGGGGAGATGTCAGGGGTCTGTTTAGAGCCCTGATATCTCACCAAAGCTGCTAAAAAAAAAAATAATTTTAAAACATAGAATTGTATAAAAAATACAACCGCTGACGCCATCCACCCCTCCCCCCCGATCATTGTAAAAGAAAGAAAGCGTGGTGAGAAAAAAAAAAAAAATATATATATATTATAATTTTTTTTATTTTTTTTTCACCATGCTTTCTTTCTTTTACAATGATCGGGGGGAGTGGATGGCGTCAGCGGTTATATATATAATTATACACAATTTATTTTAGTCCCAATGATATCATCACTGGGTCTCTGTGCTTCTCTATGCAGTGCAGATGAAGAGACCGGCAAGGTGTTGTACATGGTAGGGTTGCACTGATTCCACTTTGTTAAGCCTAAGTACCAATACTTTTTTTTTTTTTTTCTCAAAGTACCTTATTTATCGGTGTATGACGCGCACTTTTCCCCCCCCTTAAAATAGACAGCGCCGAAATAGACAGAGCCAAGTGTACTGTGTACTCGGTTAGGCTTGGCTCCGCTCGCAGTCACGCCCAGTACCGCCTCATAGCATTTACGTCCCGCTGTTGTGTCCATAATAGGAGCCGGGCCAAGGGGCGGGACTGCGAGAGGAGCCGAGTACACAGGACATCCGGCTCTGTCTATCTCGGCGGCGGTAACATTTAAAAATCGTGAAAATCAAAAATCATTCTGCAATGATGGGCAAGGCTGCAAGATGGACACTGGGCATTTAAAATGTAAAAGTTTTTTTTGTTTTGTTTTTTTTTCCCTTAAACTTCCCTTCTAAACTTGGGGTGCGTGTTATACACCGATAAATATGGTACTCACGGATACCAATTACTGATACTTTTTTAAATGTAATGTGACAGTGGACTGTCAGTCATTTTTTTAATCTTATTTTACAATTTTTAAAATTTTTTATTAATAAATATAAAATCTCTCTCTCTCTCTCTCTCTCTCTCTCTCTCTCTCTCTCTCTCGATCTCTCGATCTCTCGATCTCTCGATCTCTCGATCTCTCTCTCTCGATCTCTCTCTCGATCTCTCTCTCGATCTCTCTCTCGATCTCTCGATCTCTCTCTCGATCTCTCTCTCTCTCTCGATCTCTCTCGATCTCTCTCTCTCTCGATCTCTCGATCTCTCGATCTCTCGATCTCTCTCTCTCTCGATCTCTCTCTCTCTCTCGATCTCTCTCTCTCGATCTCTCTCTCTCGATCTCTCTCTCTCTCTCGATCTCTCTCTCTCTCTCGATCTCTCGATCTCTCTCGATCTCTCGATCTCTCTCTCTCTCTCTCTCTCGATCTCTCTCTCTCTCTCGATCTCGATCTCTCTCTCGATCTCTCTCTCTCTCTCTCTCTCTCTCTCTCTCTCGATCTCTCTCTCGATCTCTCGATCTCTCTCTCTCGATCTCTCTCTCTCTCGATCTCTCTCTCTCTCGATCTCTCTCTCTCTCGATCTCTCTCTCTCTCGATCTCTCTCGATATCTCTCTCTCGATCTCTCGATCTCTCTCGATCTCTCTCTCTCGATCTCTCTCTCTCGATCTCTCTCTCGATCTCTCGATCTCTCTCGATCTCTCTCGATCTCTCTCTCTCGATCTCTCTCTCTCTCTCGATCTCTCTCGATCTCTCTCGATCTCTCTCTCTCTCGATATCTCTCTCTCTCTCTCGATCTCTCTCTCTCTCTCGATCTCTCTCGATCCCTCTCGATATCGATCTCTCGATCTCTCGATCTCTCTCGATCTCTCTCTCTCGATCTCTCTCTCTCGATCTCTCTCTCGATCTCTCGATCTCTCTCGATCTCTCTCTCTCGATATCTCTCTCTCTCGATCTCTCTCTCTCTCTCTCGATCTCTCTCTCTCTCTCTCGATCTCTCTCTCGATCTCTCTCGATCTCTCGATCTCTCTCTCTCTCTCTCTCTCGATCTCTCTCTCTCTCTCTCGATATCTCTCGATCTCTCTCGATCTCGATATCTCTCGATCTCGATATCTCTCGATCTCGATATCTCTCGATCTCGATCTCTCTCGATCTCGATGTCTCTCTCTCTCTCGATGTCTCTCTCTCTCTCGATGTCTCTCTCTCTCTCGATGTCTCTCTCTCTCGGTCTCTCTCTCTCGATCTCGTGTGTGCCTAATATATATGCCAGTCTCTCCATCTGCAGTGCATAGAGAAGCACAGAGACCCAGTGATGATATCATTGGGTCTAAAAAAAATTGTATAATAAAACTAGAAAGGGTTTATTTAAAATTCATGTTAATGACGGGGGGGGGGATTCAGATTGGAGGTCGGCTTTCTTTGCAGGTGCTGCTGCGGAATGTAGTGCTGTGGTTCTGCACGTCTGGCCTTGGGAATGTATAGGAACTCGGTCTGCAATCCAAGCTGAGTGTACACAAGGCACAGCAGACACTGTGGGGAGCGCCCATAGAAGCAGCTGCACACCAGCTGTCCATGTGGATGTCTGTGTAAACAGGAGCAGCAGCTGACAGGAAGACAGTTGTGTGTGTCTGTACTCGTTCTAGCTGTCGCTGCCGCCGCCTTTCGCAGTTGAACGCATGGACCTTGTCACTTCCTGCAGACCGGCCTTTCTACAAGGCGATGCCGCATGCGTACGGGTCTCGCATTTTCTGTTTCACATTCCCCTTCCTCAAATTTCCTTCTTAACTTCCTGGCAGGCTGTGAGTTCACGTAGAGCGACGTTGCATTGTTCTGCGGAAAAAAAGTGCACAGCCACCGGTGTGAACGCAGACGACTATGACACACGCCGGACATGTGATTTTCTGCCGTCCTGTCCTGACTCGTGGCTGAAGGTACTTTTTTAACCGGGAGCTGGCTCTTTAAAAGGGGGCGTGGCTGCCAGCTCAGTACTTTGACAGCGCTGCACTTAACCCTCGGGACACCGGGGGGGACTAGGGCACATCGGTCTGTGATCAGGTGGTTGCTCGTGGCCCCCGGCCGCATACTTTTTAAGAAGGGGTTGTGGTTTGGCAATGCTTTGCCAAGAGAGGAGATTCTCAGCCAAGCAATGATTAATACACAAGCAGGTTTCCAAGGGAGGCTTTTTGTGATGGCGGAGATTTGCGGCGTACAGGATGCAGTGACAGGGTTGTTATTTCACAGTATGGGGGAGCAATGCTCGGCAGGGTGCGGTGCATGTGTGCCATTACTCACAACTTATGTAAGCCTGTGTAATTCAACACACAATAGGGTGGTACTGAGTATACACCCAGCACAGCATCCCACAAGACAGGAGATCACTTCCAGTACGAGGACAACACACAAGGTCTGTCTCTTATAGTGCTCATGAACTTTGCTTGGGATGAAAGCTGTGATTGGCTCGATGTCCCGTGTTGGCAGGGCCTGCGCTGTGCTTGGCAATGCTGCATGTATCGCTGAAAAGCCTATTAACTGCTTGTTTGCGCTGAATGTTGCATGAATGTCGTTTTTAATGATGGCAGATCTAGCTTGCAGGTACGCAGACCACTGCTGAGCAAACTTGTTATCTGGTACAAACAGCATTATTTATTCATGTGTCTGTCTGCACAATTGTCTCAGATGTTCTGATTGTAGAAACCAATTGTTTATTTTTTTTCCTTGTTCCTAGAATGAAAGGGAGGATCTAATTGGTTGCTGTATGGGGGCGCTGGGTGAGATCAGTGTTTCCGTAGACTGTTTTAGTGAGGATTAAAGTGAATATAAGGCATCTGGCCATTGGGGATTTTTTTGGCAGAGAGGTATCTGTGCTTGTGGTCCCAGCACCACCCACCTACCTGTTGTGGTCAGAGGTGGCAAATTTCCCCAGCGGAGTTTTTCTTTATTTTTACATTAGGGTGCATGAGGTGGGAGGGGCTGCTGGAAACCTAGTTGAGAAGACTTCCTGCCTGGGGTACCTTTTTAAAAACCAGGGTCCCCCCCCACACCAGAATATTTTTCTCCAAACACTTCTGATTTCGTTAGGTGGTAATGCTGGTCCAATTCACCAGGACAGGAGTCTCCAAACTTTCAAAACAAAAGACCAGTTTACTGCCCTTCAAACTTTGGGGGGGGGGGGGTTAGCCAGTGGAAGTAGAAAAGGCCCTGGCATCGATGGGTATAAACCATGCCATAGGCTTGATGGTCAATGGTAGTGAAAAAAAATTACATCATTGGTGATAGTAGGAGGAATAGTGCCCCATCGTTGCTGTCAGTGGGTGAATTATTTCCCCATCTCTGGTGACAGTGGGAGGAATAGTGCCTCATAGTTGGTGTCAGCGGGTGGAATAGTGTCCCATCAGTGGTGTCAGTGGGCAAATTACTTCTCAGTCTCTGGTGTCAGTGGGAGGAATAGTGCCCCGTCTCTGGTGAGAAACAGAGGAATAGTGCCCCATTAATGGTGTCAGTGGGAGGAACAGTACCTCATCGATGGTGTCAGTGGGCGAATTAGTTCCCCGTCTCTGACGTCAGTGGGAGGAATAGTGCCCCGTTTCTGGTGTCTATGGGAGAAATAGTGGAAGGAATAGTGCCCCATCTCTGGTGACAGTGGGAGGAATAGTGCCCCATCAATGGTGTTAGTGGGAGGAACAGTGCCTCATCGTTGTTGTCAGTGGGCAAATTAGTTCCCTGTCTCTGGGGACAGCGGGAGGAATAGTGCCCCATCTCTGGGGACAGCGGGAGGAATAGTGCCCCATCTCTGGGGACAGCGGGAGGAATAGTGCCCCATCTCTGGGGACAGCGGGAGGAATAGTGCCCCATCTCTGGGGACAGCGGGAGGAATAGTGCCCCATCTCTGGGGACAGCGGGAGGAATAGTGCCCCATCTCTGGGGACAGCGAGAGGAATAGTGCCCCATCTCTGGGGACAGCGAGAGGAATAGTGCCCCATCTCTAGGGACAGCGAGAGGAATAGTGCCCCATCTCTGGGGACAGCGGGAGGAATAGTGCCCCATCTCTGGGGACAGCGGGAGGAATAGTGCCCCATCTCTGGGGACAGCGGGAGGAATAGTGCCCCATCTCTGGGGACAGCGGGAGGAATAGTGCCCCATCTCTGGGGACAGCGGGAGGAATAGTGCCCCATCTCTGGGGACAGCGGGAGGAATAGTGCCCCATCTCTGGGGACAGCGGGAGGAATAGTGCCCCATCTCTGGGGACAGCGGGAGGAATAGTGCCCCATCTCTGGGGACAGCGGGAGGAATAGTGCCCCATCTTTGGGGACAGCGGGAGGAATAGTGCCCCATCTCTGGGGACAGCGGGAGGAATAGTGCCCCATCTCTGGGGACAGCGGGAGGAATAGTGCCCCATCTCTGGGGACAGCGGGAGGAATAGTGCCCCATCTCTGGGGACAGCGGGAGGAATAGTGCCCCATCTCTGGGGACAGCGGGAGGAATAGTGCCCCATCTCTGGGGACAGCGGGAGGAATAGTGCCCCATCTCTGGGGACAGCGGGAGGAATAGTGCCCCATCTCTGGGGACAGCGGGAGGAATAGTGCCCCATCTCTGGGGACAGCGGGAGGAATAGTGCCCCATCTCTGGGGACAGCGGGAGGAATAGTGCCCCATCTCTGGGGACAGCGGGAGGAATAGTGCCACATTGTTGGTGTTAGTGGAAGCAACAGTGCTCATCGTTAGTGTCAGTGGGTGAATTAGTTCCCAGTCTCTGATGTCAGTGGGAGGATTAGTGCCCCGTCTCTGGTGTCTCTTGGGGCACTATTGAAGGAATAGTGCCCCCCCAGATAAAGGCACGCAAGGGGCCACATCCAGGCAGCACTTTTGATACCCTGGTGCATTCAATGGGTAAGTGTCATAAGGAATTTGGCAGAGTTTTAGGGTAGGCGATCGGGGAGGGGGGGGGGGGGGTTCTTTACATCTAAGCCCCTTATGCAACTGATAACTTTAAAAAAAAACAAGAAGAAAAAAAGTTTTTTATAGTGTATGTATATATTTATACACAAACATTTTTCCTTTCATTTCTGTGTTGAATGGAGTTGGTTGTTTTACAAGGTAAGGGTTCACATATACTTTAAATGTTCTAAAACGTCACCGTGTACCGAGTGCTGCAAATAGACATTTTGACTTGGTGCCAGGAAAAGTGGTGGTTTTATTTTGTTTTTTTAATAATTGGATGTCAACGTAATTGGCTGTCATGGTAGTGGCTTTATTATGAGGCCTCGGTTCCATATTTAGAATTACACACACCCTGGTCCCCGCTGAGCTACTCCTATACAGATGACGCAACTGCGTGAAATGAAGATAATGTTCCAAATGGGGCTCCTCCACCCTGTGTCATCCTGCCTGTTAATATCAGATCAACTATAGTAAGTGACTTGGGAACAAAAGGTTCTTTTGTTCTAGTCTGGGGTAATTGTGTGAAAATATGACAGCTATTTCAACTACTGATCTCCAATCTACCCTCAGCCTACACATGCTTGGCCCATACAGCAACCATTTAATGCACTTGCTTCTACAAAGGCAGAGGGCTTCCCCTTCATGTTGTATATGGAGGGCCTGAATTGGGGGTCAGACTTTACATTCCAGATCAGAAAGCCTTTTAACTATACATGGCATTCAATTGTTTATTAAATCTGAGATCTACACTGTTTAGTGCAGCGCTAAAGCTGCACTATAATAAGATTCATGTATAAAGTTTGAAGGTTCTCTTATCTGAGTTTTCAATAATCCATGCATGGACGTTCCACTGCAGAGCTGCACTATAATGGACAATGTTTAAGGAATAAATATCACAAAGTTGTGATGATGTATAGCCAGGACCTTATTAATGATTAGCTCCCCCTTTACACTCTGTATAAGCCTATGTCGATTGGCTTTTATTCACTTCAAAGGGTTTTGCATTCCAATACAGTCTATGGGAATGCAAAACCCACTTGAAGCAGGTCAGAAGAGGTCAAATGCATCTGTCAATTCTAAGTGATCTGATCTCAAAAGCAGTTCAGCCTGATGTTAAATGAATGCCATCAACAAAAGTGCAAATCCCATCAACACGGGCCCTATGGAAGCTGGTGCAACCATGCTTCATGCATAAAAGTGGCAAAGTTGCTACTATCCACTGGAGGCGGTAACACTCATCCATATATGTGCTAGAAAACCTATCAAAATGTGTTTATAGTTACTATTGTGTCAAAGCTCTGTTGGCTGAACCGCATGTGGTTTATTTTAGTAATTGATCAAAAGGGTAGTTCACCCTTTATAACAAAATCTGCAGAGCAGTCAAGGGAGCCCAGTAGTCTACCAATCGGTTGGCCGCGACATAGTCCCACTGGACGGGGGCTGGCCCTGCGAGTTAAATGTCTCACAAGGTTGCATACGACCGGGTCTTTGCACGAATCGCAGCGTCCCTCATGGCCGACAGTCCCCCCACTTTGGTGGCGAGGAGGTTCTGTCTGGAGCGGTGCCCGCCCCGTTCCTGGTATGGTGAGTACTTGCCCCCCCCCCCGGTGGGTTTGCAGTGGATGCGGGCCCCTCCCCGGGTCGGTCGGTCCTGCAGGTTCCCCTCCGTTCCCTCTCTCCCTGGGGTGAATGGTCCCCGGAGGTCCTCTGGTAGCCCCCCTTCCCCCTCCATATGGGGTAGTGTGGTGCCATGGTTGATCCTGGGGGATGGTGTAAACTCCTGGGTCCTTGGTAGCCCCGTGTGCATGGCCGGTGGTCATTTTGCCGTAGCCGACGTCTTTTCACCTAGTGCCTGCTGACTTTCTATGACCGGCAGCCATGTTTGTAGTTCGGCGGCCATGATATGGTGGATACTGTGCTCAGGCAGCGGCGGCCAATGCGGTGTAGCCCAGGACGGCAGTTTCAGCAGGCGGGAGCTCCCCCTTTTACGCCAGTGCTGACTCGTGTGGTTATCTTCTCCCTCGGACGCCACGTGTGTGCGGGACTACATCTTAGGCAGCAAGCGCTACGCTGGTGGGGTCCCTTCCTCTCTCTGCTGCAGGCTGTGGGGTGTCCTGGTGATCTCATGCCACTACCGGTGTGGGGGGTGTCCCATAGCAGTGGTCGCTCTTGGTGTGGTGGGGCCCCTTTTTTCTCCGAATCCCAGCCATCCATTGACACACTGACAGTGGTCCTGGAGTCCCTTGTGTCCTGGGTGGAGGTGGCTCTTGGGCGGCGGACTAGCAAGAAGAGTCCCCTGCCTTCCCATGCTTCATCTGTCTCGTCGTATCCTGAATCTGATTCAGCCGCCATGGACGGGGCCCACCCTGCAGGGTTTGCACTCCTGGATTTTTCAGACAGTGAGGATGATTCCTCTGCCCCGGTGGCTGCGCAGGAGAAGGTGCTGGTGGACGCACTGATTCCATCTGTGCGGGAAACTTTAAAAATGGAGGATGCAGCTGCGGCAGAGGTGCCGGTCCCTTTTGGCACTCACAAGCCGTCTCGCACGGCGAAAGTGTTCCCTTTATCCCTCCTATTTTGAATAGTTTGTCTATAAAAAATGGGAACGTCCAAAACGTTCCTTTTGTGGTTCCAAAGCACTTTGCTGTACGTTATCCCTTTTTGAAGAGAGTCTTCTCAAGATGGTGGTTCCCCCGATTTCTTAATTGAACAAAGCTACCATGATTCCGGTAAAAGCTGGAGAGTCTTTAAAAGATCCGGCTGACAGGAAGGCGGAGTCTCTGAGCCTCGCTATGTTCACTATTACGGGTTCAATGCTTCGGCCGGTCTTGGCCATGGCCCTGGTGTCAGTTGGCCCTGGTGTCTCAAACACTGACAGAGTGGGCGAAGCTGTTGCGCCGTGATCTGGAGGAGGATCAGTTTCCTCCTTCCTTCTCTGAATTGGCGGACCAGTTGGTCCAGGGGCTGCAATTTGTCTGCAATGCCTCTTTGGACGCAGCTCCCTTGCTTTCTAAGCTGTCTGTTTCAGCGGCGGTGCTTTGTGGCTGAAGTGTTGGGCTGTGGACCAGGCCTCTAAAAAAAAAAAAAAATAAATAAAAAAAAAAAAAGCCCTAACTGATCTGCCTTTTCAAGGCGATCGTTTGTTTGGGGCCACTCTGGATGATATCACAGAGTGGCCCCAAAGATTAAGAGTGTCACAGGGGGGAAGAGTACCTTTCTTCCACAGTCTAAAAAGGGGAAGGAGCCACGTCGCAAGCGTGGTCCTTCCTTCTCGGCGCACAGAAAGTTTTTTCCGTCCCTCAGAGTCCACTGGCAAGGGCTCAAAGTCTTTCAAGGCCCCCTCAGGAGGTTCCAAGTGACAGTCGGGCAAACCCAGAGCGGTTTTCTCCAGACCCCCAGATAAGGCCACTTCGGCATGAAGGGGCGCCCTCATCCGCATCCCGGGTGGGGGGCGTCTTCGCTGCTTTCCGGGCCCGTGGACCTCTCTGATAAATGACATGTGGGTCCACGAAATGATTCTGGTCTGGTTACAAGATCGAGTTCCAGACTTGCCCCCCCCCCCCCAAGCAGATTTTTTCCTTCCAATCTGCGTCTGTCTCTGGACCGCTTGTTAGCCCTCTGGGGACCTGTTGCTTCAGGGCTGATTGTCCCGGTTCCTGTGTCAGAACGTATCCAGGGCTTTTATTTAAATTTGTTTACAGTCCCCAAAAAAAGAGGGTATGGTACGTCCAACTCTGGACCTCAAGGCCCTGAACCGCTTTGTGCGGGTTCGGAAGTTCAGAATGGAATTGGCTCGGTGGTGGCATCCCTTCATCAGGGTGACTTTCTTGCCTCCATCAACATCAAGGATGCCTACCTTCACATTCCGATTTGTGCACAACACCAGCGATTCCTTCGCTTTGCTATCGGAGAGGAGCATTATCAGTTTGTTGCGTTACCCTTTGTTTTCGCCTCCGCTCCTGGGGTCTTCACAATAGTGTTGACCCCGGTTGTGGCGTTGCTGCGCCAGCGGGGAATTGCTGTTCTGGGCTACCTAGAGAACCTTCTTCTGTGAGCGGAGTCTCCTGCTACCCTGAGGGGTGACGTGGAGATCACTATTCAGACTCTAGCAGATTTTGGGTGGCTGATAAACTACCAGAAGTCTGTGCTGATTCCAGCTCAGAAATTGGATTACCTAGTTCTGACTCTGGATTTCGCTCTGGCCAGAGTGTTCCTTCCGCTGGACAATCTCCAGAAGTTACATGCGGCGACTCGCTTACTGCTGTCCATCAGGTTGTTCTCCCTGCGGAATTGCATGGAGGTGCTGGGCCTGATGATATCTACTTTCGAGGCGGTCCCGTTTGCTCAGTTCCATACGAGACCCCTGCAAAAAGAGATCCTGTTAAAATGGGACAAATGTCCAGGATCTCTGGACAATCCGATTCGGCTGAGCCAAGAAACCAAGGGATCCCTGATCTGGTGGCTTCGTTCCCCAGCTCTTCGGCAGGGAAAATCCTTTCTCCCTCTGTACTGGACGGTGGTCACCACTGATGCCAGTCTGTCCGGGTGAGGTGGAGTCCTGGGCCTGAGCTCAGGGTCACTGGACATTGGAGGAATCCAGGCTACCTATCAACATCTTGGAACTCCTGGATCATTGGACAGATCGACTTCAGGGGCTCCCGGTATGGATCCAGTCAGACAATGCCACCACCATGATTGACATTTATACAGAGATTAGAGCTAAAAATAGCCAATGATTACTGTATAAATGTCACTGGCAGGGAAGGGGTTAACACTAGGGGGCTATCAAGGGGTTAACTGTGTGTTCTCTCAGTGTGTTCTAACTGTAGGGGGAGTGGGCTCACTAGAACATGACCGAGATCACTGTTCCCGATGACAGGGAACAAAAAATCTGTCATGTCACTAGGCAGAACAGGGAAATGCCTTGTTTACATCAGCATTTTCCCGTTCTGCCTCTCCTTGCTGCGATCGCGGGCCACCGGCAGGCATCGAGTCCGTGGGACCCGCAGGCATGCTGCCCGCGGCGGTGTGCGCCTGCCCGCTAGCCGGCTTCAACGGAGGAAAGTGTGGGTACCAGCCCTGCCATTGCGCCAGCGTACATCGGTGTGTAGTGGTCAGCAACTGGTTAAGCCAGGCTTATTTTTCTTTATATGGATAGTCATACATGGCTACATCCAAGCAACAGATGTTTCCCATTTGGTATTGAGTTAAAATTAATGGAGGTTCGGTCAGAACATTTTCTTCATGCAGAGGTGTAAATCACGTTTGTGCGATGCTCAGATCCTTCACATCACAGCCCCCTACTCTTAGATCTCAGTTCCGTTCTTACATTCGTGTCCTCAGTCCCCCCTGCATATCTTAATCCTGGGGTGGGGGGATTGTGATATGCCATTTAGTGATGCCTTCTCTAGAAGGGCAGTAATGTTACTGACCATCAAATCTTCCAGCTTACTGGAAAATATCTGTGCTGCAGGTGACCTTCTTTTTTTTAGTCAGACTTCACCTATCATTTTACTGGGTGAGTCTGGGAGCAATGGGACAGGTTTAAGGATCGCCAGAAGTCCCCGGGCCTGTCAATATTGGCCAGTCTTAGTGGTACAGTGCAGCTACTGTGAGAGAAAATACTTTTCCCACCTGTTTTGCCAGCAATTTAAGCACTTGGCTCGGAGTCAATAATAAGTCTATGGTTGTCCCAAACAGGCCATATGACCCTTGACTGACCTTCCTTTAAACCCGAGTGAAAACAGACATCTAAATGATTTTTCTAAAGCCACAAGCCTCAGTCTGTTAAGCATTTACCACTAGTCTGACTGCGTTTTGTTGACAGAAACGCTTAGTGCTCCGTACGTAGCCCAGAAGGCAACAGAACGCTTGCCAAAGTGTCTGGGCAGTGCAGTCATTGACGGGCCGGCTCCTGCACCTGCTTTGTATTAACTCAAGTAATTGCCATTTCATGTTTAGATTTTAGTTCTAAAGAGGCTTTTGGTCGTTAACTTGATGCCCTGTGTAGGCTCGGGCCTAGCTTTGTTGCCATAATAACAAAGGAGTGAAGAGGACAACGCTTAGCTGAGTGTCGCCACGGCAACACCGTGGAAATGGAGCCGTTGCTATGAAACCATCATCTGAGGCCTGGCGGCCATTTCCTGGAGAGTGATGGATTGGGGGACTAAAGGCAAAACTTTGCCTTGATATTAATTTACTCTGCATTAATACACACCATATTAATAGAAAATATCAATCAAAGGTTTCAAAATAAGATTTCTGCAGCCTTGTAAAACACGGCCGTGTAGACTTGATTGTCATTAAAAATTCTCCTTTTATTCTGTTTGCTGGGTTACCCTCATAATATACTCATATGTTCACCAAATCCAGCATTGCACTGCTGCAATCCTGGGTCCCACGCTGACATCTACTTTACATACATCACAATGGGCAGCTGTCTTTTTGGGGGCCTTGCAGCCAGCCTTCTGATGTACATGCACCTTGGCAAATCGTCATGGGACTGACTCATAAACCAGGAGAGAAAAAAGTGGCGTGATTTTACTAAGATTTTGCCGCAAAATCTATAGACCTCAACTCGCATGAAAGCCGGTGTCTTGCCGAGAAAGCTCCCTCGGCGGATAAGTTCCTCCCCTGTGCTGCGCAGGCGCAGCGCCTGCGCAGTACCAACTACTGTCAGCCGCCGGAGATAGCCGAAGCTCAAACGCTTCAATCAGCTGTACACGGCGCCTGCGCTCTGGGTCCAGATTCCTTCCCCACCATCCAAGTGGACCTAGAGGGGGAATCTAAAAGTGCCAAGCGCAGCGAGGCTGTGCCCGAAGCGTGGCGAGCGAAGCGTGGCGAGCGAAGCGAGCCCGCGAGGGGCCCTCTTACAGGCGCCGTGTACAGCTGATTTTCAGCTGTTCCCCTTCGGCTATTTCCGCCGGATCGTACTGCGCATGCGCAGTACAGTGAGGAACTTATCCGCCGAGCGGAACTTATTCGGCAGAACACCGGACACGTGACTTGTCATGTGATTTTGCAGTCCCAAGTCGCAGGACAAGTCACACAAGTGTGAAAGGGGCCTTAAGAAGACACTTGAATATACTTTTTTTTCTAACCACTTGACATCCTTGGATCATTTTTAAAACATTCTGGACTTCAAGTGGTTAAAACGAGCTTACTTTTTCACTAGTGAAAAGGGTAGGCCCATGTGGTTCTGGGCTCTCCTGTAGTTCCAGGGAGCCTGGGACTGTTGAAAATGGTCCCATTCATTAGGCAGGAGGAGATTGAGGAACATCCCCCCCCCCCCCCCCCCCATTCTCCTGTGAGTAATGAAGCTGGAAGCCATGATGATATTGTCACATCCGGTTTTAAAGCTGTCATTCCCCAGCTACTGTATATACCAAATAAGAAATAATAGAAATGTATTTGATGCCGCGGCTGACAGAACCACTCATGATGTGAATTTCGACCAGTTCACCAGGAGTTGGCAGAAATTCGATCAATGTACACCTTTTACGTGCCCTCTTTCTGGGCAGTCCTGCCAGATCATGCCTCATTTTCAGGCAGTTTCACCCAATCATGCCAATTCTCTGTGTTGTCTTGCCCCCTAACTCAAGGTTTTACCCCCTTCATGACTTGGGCATTTTTTTCACTTTTCAGCAATGTGCTACTTTAACCACTTCAGCCCCGGAAGAATTTACCCCCTTAATGACCAGTCCATTTTTTCCGATACGGCACTGCGTTACTTTAACTGACAATTGTGCGGGCGTTCGACGTTGCACCCAAACAAAATTGACGTTCTTTTTTTCCCCACAATAGAGCTTTCTTTTGGTGGTATTTGATCACCTCTGCGGTTTTTATTTTTTGCGCTATATACAAAAAACGAGCGACAATTTTGAAAAAAAGGCAATATTTTTTACTTTTTGCTATAAAAAATATCCCCCCCCCCCCCCCCCCCAAAAAAAAAAAAAATATATATATATATATATATATATATATATATATTTCTCAGTTTAGGCCGATATGTATTCTTCTACATATTTTGGATTTTTTTTTGTTTTCAAAATTGTCTCTCTTTTTTTGTTTATAGCGCAAAAAATAAAAACTGCAGAGGTGATCAAATACCACCAAAAGAAAGCTCTATTTGTGGGGAAAAAAGGACGTCAGTTTTGTTTGGGTGCAATGTCGCATGACCGCGCAACTGTCAGTTAAAGCGACACAGTGCTGTTTTGCAAAAAGTGCTCTGGTCAGGAAGAGGGTAAAGCCTTCTGGGCCTAAAGTGGTTAATAACACAAATAAGGGTGATGCCTTGATCTCGGGATGCAACCTGGGACACAGATTCATCGGAACAAAGCCTCTAGATGCGGGACTGTCCCAGCAAATCTAGGACAGTTGCCATCTATGGAGAAAGCCAAAGGACTTGCATTTTCAGAAGATGAGCAATGGCGGCCTCCATTTATGGCTCAGTATGATTTGCTGCCCAAGACCAGGTCTGATTTCTCTACTTGTGATCATGTTCTAGTATATTCATTGTGCTTGTGCCAGCATCTCAGACTGTGATGTTTTTTTAGCACAAATTGAAGTGGAGCGAGCAAGCGGAGTCGTGTTGTTGCTGTGAGCTGAATCAGTAGGCCTGGATATGTCACCGACTGATGAGAGAAGGAAATGTAGGTCAGACATCAAGGGAAGCAATCAGGATACAGAGTCAGACACTAATCCCTGAAAGTGTCTGTGCTGGGTGTCTGCATATGTGCACTATGTGGAATGTAATACTATGTGTCTGCTATGCACACACTTTGGTATGTTGTATGACATTGTCACTAGCTGTATAGCTTGCTGTCTGTTTTGATTATTGCCTACGCTTGTGTAATTATACGTTTAGCTGCGGCGTGTGACTGGTGCGCGCACATTCTTCAAGTCAGTGTGGCATTCCGAGAAGTAATTGCAAGAATCCAAATCTTCCACCCGTAGTCTTTTCCTCTGCTGCATGCTTCAGTTTTTCCACTAAGTGTATAGTCTCCCGCATGTGTCATCATTCATAGAGGGACTTGGCTTCTTCCTGCTCTGAACCTTATAGGGATATTAAAACTGCCTTTATTGCACTCATGTCTAGGTATGCCAAGTGCTTTACAAACCTTAATCCATGTATGTCTCGGACTTTTCTGCGTCTGACGTTGGAACTCAGTCTAGGGATTTCAATGTAAAATTGAAGTTCTAAGCGGCCATTTAGTATTTTGGGAAGTTTGAAAAGCTGTACTAATTTATATGGCTAGGTTCACATCTATGCGTCTGCAGTTGTGTGTTTTTTGCGGTGCGTTTCCTTTTTCATGCTGGGGTTTTTTTTGGTTTCTTTTGTAGGTGGAAAGTGAAAAACGCACTAAAAATGTGCATTTTTGATGCAGTTCCATTTACTTCGGTGGAGCCAAAAACGCACCGTGCTGCATGTAAAAGGGGAATTTAAAAAAAAAAAAAAAAAGTCCTTGCACCTTTTCCAAAAAGCCCTGGAGGAGATTGCATAGCTGTGAACAAGACTCATAGGAAACAATGGTAAATGGATTGTAGTGCGTTTCTGCAAATTTGCAAACGCACCATAAAAATGCACAGATGTGAACCGTCCTAGACTATAGGCCAAGTCATAGAAACAGATTTTCAATCAGATGTACTAACTAAATTTTTATAGTATTGACTCCATTCCTCTGTTATTCATTAAGGTGTTTATGTAGGACTGCGCAAGCCAATAGCCACTGGTGTTAGGCTGACCATACACTAGTGCAGGGCTTGACAAATCCCAGGTCGCCATGGCGACTAGAATTGCGTTCTTGCGCCTGGGCTTTTGTCAGCCCGTTCACTGTTGCAGGAATGCACAATTTGTATCACCTCACATGCAGTTCCGGGCAGGTATTTGTTCTTCTTTTTTTTCTTTTTTTTTTTTTTTTTTACTTTTATCCCTGCTGCAGGCAAGCAGCAGGGCTCACTTGTCAGGTGGAAGCATTTGGGTGGCTCCACTGCTGCTCGATTGCTTCCACACAGATAAAGTGCCCTCCCCCATGCGTGCCCCGTATTCTGGGCTCCGCTTTCCCATCTGCAAGCCAAAGACCAGCATGGGGGCGCCACAGGGTAGAAGGGAGGGAGGAGAGCAGACGTGTGTCCATCTTGTTCCTGACCCGAAATCGACGTGTATGACGTCACTTCTGTGTCCCCATGGACAGTTTCCCTGGCCACCGTGGCCGGTAAAGAATGTAATGCAGTACAATCTGCATTGCATTATATTTAGTGGAGCACAGGGGAGACATACAGGGTCTAAAATCCTGCATGTCTCATTAAAGAGATCCCCCCCTTGTCCCCTTTGTGATGGGGGGGGGGGGGGGGGGAGTTGGGTAATAAAAAAAAAAAAAAAACGTAAAAAATTAGTTACACCCAAGCACATAAAATCATTTTCAATGGTGCCCGTTCACATCAATGCGACTCGGCACAGAGCATTTTTGGAAAAGGTTCCTGTACTACTTTGGCGCGATTCCACCACAATTTTGGCCCCATAGAATATACAAACCTTATCAAAGCGGGACAGTGTGAAGTAGACCTCTCCATCTACAAGAGTGGATCTTCTGGAGAAGGCACGTTTATCCATTCATGAATTTCTTTGTCTTCATGTTGTTAACAATGACCTATATCTTTCATGTGCAGTTAATTTTAGCTTCTTGCCATCCATGTAATGCAGGTTTGCAGTGGCAAAGAGGGTGGACTTTAAGGTCTACAAGTCACCACACGTGTGTCCATGGGCGGCAGATGTTTCTGTGCTGAGAACGCGCTCGCTGTGAGCTCCCAGCATAGAGACTGAGCTGTCAAAGAGAGCTTCCAATCCCTGTGACCGCCAATCGCAGTGGTCACATGATCTGGGAGACCTTTTGGCCACCCAGGGGTAATAGTCAGGTTAAAGGGGACACCGGGGACTGGGTGGGAAGGGTTTAAATAGACGGTGAACTGCAAATTAGTACAAGTGTACATTGACAGGAAAAGGTCTCCTATTCATACTTTGTCTAATGTGTCCATAAGAACTTATTAAAATAAATTTGTATAAATCTACAGCATATTCAGGTACAGTCCTTTTTGTAGACTGAAATATCTGCTCTCTACAGGTATATAACCTCTAGAGTAGTATGTTTCATGGTCAAATGTAGGACTGGAGAGTTGGTTACTTATTTGCTACAGTTGTCCCAGAATTTCTAGGAGAGGTCGTTGGTTTGTTTTAAACTACACCGCTGTATTGGAGTGTGTAGTCTCTGATTACTGCCCACATTAACTCGTCTTGTTCTTTTCTTTCCACAGGCTCCTCTTGTCTGGTGGGTTACAAGAAGACCCCCCCGCCGGTGCCCCCTCGCACCACCTCCAAACCCTTTATATCTGTGACTGTACAAAGTAGCACAGAGTCTGCCCAGGACTCTTACCTGGATGCACAGGAGGGGCAGAGTGAAGGCAACAGCCAGTCGGGGCTCAGCACCTCCACTGAGAGTCTTGAGAGTACCCGGGCACCCAGTGTAACCCATATTGGCCCCCCGACCCCCATCCGGCAAATCCCTCCTGAAGTCCCCCCAAAAAATGCAGCCGTAAAAATTGTCAGAGAAGAGCCTCGTGCCCCAGACCCCCTCCCGAAACGCAAGCTATCCTCCATTGGAATTCAGGTGAGAAAATTATGCATTTCCTTTACGAAAAAAATACTCCTAGAATAGCTGGCATTTTAATATTGATTATTCGTAATCTGATGTTAGAAATGTTGATGCTTTACTATGTAGTCATTTTTTGTGATAAACACTTTGCTCCCCACATTTAGATCTTTCCTTGAGTATTGTTAGCCAGCTCTTCAGACGAGGGCCATGGTTGTGAGACAATGCATTCCTCACTTGAACTATTGTTTGCTAATGGTCTTAAGATGCCTGCAGAGTCACTGGATTGTTTCCAACTGCCGTTCCAATGTTCATTTCCAGGAATTATTTCAGTGTTTCTTTGAATATGTCTGAACCATAAAACAAAAATTATAATATATTGCCGCTTACTGGTCCTTAGATATGCTAACTTTTATTTTCACCTGATTATCCTGCTAGTAACACGCTTCCTGTCCTAGGGTGGCAGCGCTCACTCACTGTACTGCATCTATGGAGGAGCAGCATTGTCCCTTTTAGGATAGGATGTTTATTAGTAATATAGAATAACTCTACCTCTCATTTTCTCCATAACTAAGTAGGGAGTTGCTTTCTAGTTCATGGCGTCACCCTGGGCAGGAGGATAATAGTGGTTAGTAGAATGCTGCAGGGGGCACAGGACACAGGGCAGCACTGGATATCTGGCAGGATCAACATTTTTTTATTTATATTTTGCACTTAATACTCCTATCTATGGTATTAAATGACCAAAAGGAAGCAAATACAAATTATGTAAGGCTTCTTCGACTTTGCCAGGAGTTCCCTTGCTCAATATGGAATCTGTCCATGCGGATGGCTGGTCCGTGTCCGCTCTGCTTATTCAGAGCGTACCCAGACACGGACCGCTCTCCTCCATGGGCTGTTGGATGTAAACATCCGTCTATTTATATCGAATCAGATTGGATGTCGGCAGGTATAGACGATACATGTCCATTTACATCCGCCACAGAGGACAATGGACGGTCTAAAAAGGCCCGCCCTAAAAAGGGACAGAAGGACCCGATCAGTCTGCCCCTGTGAAAGGGACCTTTAGGGTTTACATACATACAGGGTTGCTCCATCCAAATCTAATTTTTCAGGTTTGGTAGATGCCAAAGGGCTTTTTTGCTCTCTTTTAGGGATACCAATAATGAGCTTCTGTAATATTTTGATTTGTAGAATCCCAAGTTCACACTGAGCTGCGGGAATGAAGCCATGTGAGTTCAGCTGAACTCGCACGATTTCACTCCCGCATGTCAGTCCCGATTTCGGCGGTGATTTCACAGACATCCGTGCGGGTCTCTGCACAGATATCAATGGAAATCGCACCCCGAAATCGCAAAAAGTAGTACAGAAACTACTTTTTAAAATCGGTGCGGCGCCGCAAATGCAGCGTCACACTGATTAGGACTGTGCGATTGCCGCCAATTTGACATGTCAAATCGCATGTCATAATGCACCAATGTGAAGCAGGGCTAAATAGACTTTTGTTACTGTTCTTCCCTGTGCTTTCCCCAGCAATTGGGGAGCATGTGCATTTCAACCATGATGCAGTTTTCAGGCTTAGAGAACAATTTTTTAAACCTTTTATGTGATTACAATTATATGTGGAACATCACAAAGTACCTTTTTTTCATATACAGTATCCCACAAAAGTAAGTACACCCCTCACATTTTTGTAAATATTTTATTCTGTCTTTTCAAGTGACAACACTGAAGAAATGGCACTTTGTTACAATGTAAAGTAGTGAGTGTACAGCTTGTATAACAGTGTAAATTTGTTGTCCCTTTCAAAATAACTCAACACACAGCCAGTCCTTTACACCATACGCGTTTTCAAACGCAATATGAACGCTTATGCAAGAGAAATGAATGTATTTTAATGAAACTAGTTCTTTTTGGAAAGAAGTACAGAACGCTACACTTTTCACACAAGAATGTACCCCAAAACATTTAAATGCAACTATGTAAAAAAGAAAAATGAAAAATATGCTGCAAAGGCAACAGAAACGCATGTAAAGATGCATAAAGAACTGCACAACTAATGCGGCGAAAGAGATGTAGGCTGGTTTCACACAGGCATTTAGTTTTTTTTTGTTCAGTCAAGTTTTTTTTTTTTTTTTTTTTTTTTAAAGAATCGGATACGGATGTAAATTTTTACATCTGTTTTCATATTCGCTGACACAAAAAAAAGTGACTGAATTGAACTTCACCAGTATATATAGCTGGTTGCTAAGGAGGGGGCCAGAAACCGGCTGCCTTTTCCTTAACAACCGATGAGTCATCAGCTGTCAGTGGGGTTGCCCGCTGACAGCTGAATGTAGAAAAAAATTAATTGCCGGCAAAAAACCCCCCCAAAAAACACAGCGCGGGGCCCCCCCAGGTCCTTACCAGGCCCTTCAGGTCTAGTATGCATTCGAAGGGGACCCCCCCCCCCCCACGCCAAAAAAAAATGCCGTGGGGTACCCCCCAAAATCCATACCAGACCCTTATCCCATCATGCAGCCTGGTTTTTGACAATTCCTTTATTAATAGCTCTGTCTGCTCCCGGTGCCATCCTCTCCGCCGTGGTCTTCTCCTGCTGTCTCTCCCAGTGCCTTTTCTCCCACCGCCGTCGTGCTCGCCGCCGGTTACCAGCTAAAAAAATTTAAAAGCCGCTGTTCTTCTGTTGCCGTCTTCCTCTGCTGTGTTGTCGTCCGCTGTCTGGCATCTGTTATATAGCCACGAGGTGACGTCACCTGGAGAGCCCACCCCCTGTGATGTCACAAGAGCGGGTTCTCTGGGTGACATCATCGGATAGCCACGTCCCATGGCTATATAACAGATGGCAGACAGCGGACAACACAACGGAGGAAAAAAAGGGCGTCAATTTTGTTTGGGTACAGCGACACACAACCGGACAATTATCAGTTAAATCGACGCAGTGCTGTATCGCAAAAATGGTCATTGAGTAGCCAAATCTTCCGGGGCTGAAGTAACCCCAATTGACAGATAGCTCCCAGCATACTGGCATTTACCTGCAACAGATTTTTTATTGGGGAAATACTTTGACTCCTTTCACACTGGGGCCCCGGCCTCATTAGCGCTAAAGCGCCGCTCGTTTTAGCGGGGCTTTAGTGCTGTTTAATCATCGCTTTTTGTCCGCTAGCGGGGGGCTTTTAACCCCAAAGAAGGGGTTAGAAACTCCCGTATTGCGGCGCTTCCAAAGCGCTTTTCAGGTACTTTGGAAGTGCCGCAACGCTGAAGCGCTTTTCAGGCTTTTCCAGAGCTAAAGCACCTGAAAAACGCTCCAGTGTGAAAGGGGTCTTACAGTACAAAAGTGCATACATTTCTTTGTGGAGCCGTGTAGTATGCCTTGCATTTATTTCAGGTATATTATATGTAACTTTTAACGATCATTGCAATGATGTATTGTTTAAGGCTGGGTTCACACTTGTGTGATCACAGACATCGCATGAGATTCTCACCGTATTGCTGTGCAGATCACATGTGAAGTCTGTGCAATGCCAATTCAGCCCTACAACCTGTGTGGCTGAAATCGCATCGCATCGCATTTGCATCAAAATAGTGCAGGACCCTTTTTTTTGTCTGCACTGGAATCGGATCTCATGGGTGTTCATACCTATGCGATTCGATTCCTGCACCATTTGACAGTTCGCACTGCGATCTGCGAACTGATTGACACCTGATTGACATTGACACCCCCAGCGGTTTGCAGATGTCAGTGTGAAGCAGTGTGCGATTCAGGTGCAATGCGGGAACCGGCACTGAATCACTGGGTTTCCCGAATCACACCAGTGTAAACCAGGACTAAGACTAGCCTACCCATATATCCCTTCTATACTTAAG
Source organism: Lithobates clamitans (assembly GCA_037952925.1). Lineage (NCBI taxonomy): Eukaryota > Metazoa > Chordata > Amphibia > Anura > Ranidae > Lithobates > Lithobates clamitans. Next base: position 971,050 of record JBBGZY010001921.1, on the reverse strand, counting down.
ATTAGGGCTTGGAATTGTCGTACTTGTAGAATGTTAGTAGTAGTACATTCTGTGTTTGTATATACCTTGCTCAGTGCAATTTTCTTTACATCAGGTGGATAGTATACAACCAGTGCCTATCCCTGAGCCACCCCCTCCTGCCAGATTTCAGTCCATTGGGGTCCAGGTGGAAGAGGAGTGGAGGTAAGTCTCATTTATAGGACCATGGAATGATTGCACAAAATGGCCTAACACTCCAGGATAAGGGGCTTTATTTTGTAAAGAGTGACAGTTATTTTCAGCTTAGTCTGATGAGCTTTGAAAACTACAGACACATGGCTAAAATAAAGATCCTTATCTTTGTGTTTAAAGCTTTGCGAATTGAGCCTAATGACTCTGTAACACAAGAGTCAGACAGCGGCTATATGGTATGTGATTTACTAAGGATTTGTGGATGATCTACAAATGAGTCTTCAAAGGGTGAAAAGATCTTAACCACTTTAAAACCGCGCTGGGATCAGGTGCTTTGCAGCTACTTCCCACCCAGCCCAATTCTGACATTTCTCACATACATGCAAAAATCAGGATTTTTTATTATTTTTGCTAAGAAGCCCCAAACATTTGTTTGTTTTTTTTTTTTTTTTTTTTTGCTTAGAGACCCTGGAGAATAAAATGGTGTGTGTTTGCAGGGTTTTTTCTTTTTGTTTGTTTGCTTTTTGCTCAGTGGTCTTTCAAACACAATTTTTTGGGGAAAAAATACACATTAGGGTAATTTTACACTAGTGTAAATTGGATGCGGATTTTCTCACATCCAATTCGCATGACTGGAGATTGCGACCAGCCCTCAACGGAGCAGCTTCACACGGCTGCGGAGCAGATTGCACAGGTCCTGTGCGTCTTTGGCTCTGTTTCAGGTCCAAGTTCAGGCCGGATTCGTCCCTGAAACTGAGAACAGGGACGCACCGGACCCCTGTTGTCAGCCGCATCTGCCTGCAGTGTGAACCCAGCCCAAATGAATTTTAGTGACCACAATATGATGCCCAGTTTTTTGGTAAAGTATCAAAAAATGTTACGCTGAGTAAATGGATACCAAACACGTCTTGCTTAAAAATTGTGCACGCTCATGGAATGGTGACAAATTACTATAGTTTAAAAAAAAAAAAAAAAAACTCCATAGGCAGCGCTTTAAAAGACTTTACAGGTAACCAGTTTAAAGTTACATGGGAGGTCTGGTGCTAAAATTATTACTGTCACTCTGACATTCACGGTGATCCCTAACATGTGTGGTGTGATCACCATTTACATATGCGTGCACAACCTACATGTGCGTTCATCTTTGCAAGGGGGTTGGGGCACGTTTTATTTATTTCTTTTATTTATGTTTTTTATTTAAATTTTTATGTATAATTTTTTTTTACAATGTCCCTTTTTTTTTTATTGATTTTTTTTAAACTTTAGTGCTATCGTAAGGGATGAAAAATATCCCTTATGATATTATGGGCCATAGCAGGTTCTGCATATCTTTTCCCTGGCCATCAAAGCATCTGGTCAACCCTTCGTCTGTAAAAGTTATCCAGCAGCTGTATAGCCGCTCAGATCACTTTGACATAAAAGAGAATTGCTTACTATGAAACAACAATACCAGGATCATAGTTGTAGCCTCAACCATGGTTCTGGTTTAACCACCTCAATACAAGGCCTTATATATACGTATGGCGGCGGTATTGAGGCAGGTAAACACACTCCTGGCTGCACTGGCGCACGCAAACTTAAGCTTGTGTATCTACTTACCTGGTGCAACCTCATCTTTTTATATTTGATCAAAAAATTGGATCATTTATTTTGCTTATGTGCCCTAAAAATAACTGTATTTACTGAAATTTTGTCATAAACCGTTTAAAAATTGGAGCTACCATTTTTTTTTTTTATTCTCCCCGGGGGCTTTCACACTGGAGCGGTGCGCTAACAGGACGGGAAAAAAAGTCCCGCTTAGCAGCATCTTCGGAGCGGTGTATACACCACTCCTGGCCATTGAAATCTATGGAGCAGCGCGGCAATACCGCCGGCAAAGCGCCTCTGCAGAGGCACTTTTACGGTGGTTTTTAACCCTTTCTTGGCCTCTAGTGGGGGGTAAAACCGCCCCGCTAGCAGCCGAATACCGCCGCTAAAACGACAGTAAAGCGTCACTAATAATAGCGGCGCTTTACCGCCGACGCACCTCCCGCCCCAGTGTGAAAGGGGCCTAAGGTTTGGGGGTTTTGAGTTCTCTTTAGGCCTAAAATGATTTATAGCAATAATATATATAAAAAAAAAAAATGTTTATTTTTCTATTAGGCATGTATAAAATTATATGACTAACACATTTACCATGTTTTAGCTTGCAGTTGTAGCTCTGTGGGGGGAAAAAAGTAAAGGGGCCTTCACACTGGGGCGGTGGGGGCGTCGGCGGTACAACATCGCTATTTTTAGCGCTGCTGTACCGTCGTTCTTGCAGCGGTATTCGGCCGCTAGCGGTGCGGTTTTAACCCCCGCTGGCGGCCGAAAAAGGGTTAAATTCCCTCGTACAGCGCGGGTATTGCCGCGGTATAGCCGCGCTGTCCCATTGATTTCAATGGGCAGGAGCGGTGAAGGAGCGGTGAATACACCGCTCCTTCACCGCTCCAAAAAGCGGTTTGCAGGACTTTTTTCACCGTCCTGCCTGCGCAACGCTTCAGTGTGAAAGCCCTCGGGCTCTCACACTGAACAAACAGCAGAGGCTGTTTAGGGGCGGTTTTCAGGCAGTATTTTTAGCGCAATACCGCCTGCAAACCGCCCCAGTGTGAAAGGGGTCTTAGTCTTCAGATCTTATCCTGTGTCCCCTGTGCAGACCTTTGGGTCATAAGCCCAGGCTCTTCCGGTACTAAGCCCCAAGGAATTGCCAGGGACGTAGGGACCCATCTGAAGCCTATCGCTAGCACTTTTGTTACATTTGGGCACTTTTAGGCCAGAATAGATCAATTTTTAAACTGAACTGTGGGGAAATTATAACACTAATTATAACACTAACCCCCCCCCCCCCTACACACACACACACACACACACACACACACACACTTGTCTTTTTCTGTCTAGGGTACCTTTTTAAAAATAAAACATAAGTAACACAGATCAAAGAAAGAAGAGAAAGAGAGGTGTCGTCATAGTGGCCTATGTACTGGTCCAAGGTGGATCCTCCCGGAGATGCCATAGGTTCATGTTTGTGGGCTTCCATTCTATCTTGTAGGAGTTCCTCCTTTTTAATGAGCCATTTTGGGTAGTGCTGTTGGGTTAATATTATAGATTCCTCCCTCTGCAGACGCTCAGATCTTATTTTTATCTCCTGAACAGGAATAGCCGCTCCAGCAGTATGACATCCAAGCAAGAAACGGACTCTGACACCCAGGAGCCCAGCAATTCGTCTGACAAGAGTGTTCCGGACTGCCCGCCACCCCGCCAGCCTACACCAGGCCCTCCAGTTCCCCTTCCTAAAAAGAACCTCTCCTATGGAGATGGTGGGGAAATGGAGGCATCTGCCCTTCCTCCTCCTGACCCCTGGCTGGACTCTGCAGCCTCCCCCCCTTCTTCAGAGCCAGCCCAGACAGGAGCATGCCGCAGGGATGGACATTGGTTTCTGAAGCTCTTGCAGGCTGAGACAGAAAGACTTGAGGGCTGGTGCAAACAGATGCAGAAGGAGACTGGTGACAACAACCTTTGTGAAGAAGGTATGTACTATTCCATCTGATCGTGTGCGGGTCATTGTCCTCCAGTACAATGGAACGAACGCTGTTTGGAATTCTTCACCTGGGGTTTGCCAGGACAGGAAATTGGGTGGGGGGGGGAGCATGATCTGTTAAATTTAGTTTTTCATTGATTTGGGGATTTCAATATCTGCATGGTCAACTCCACCCAAAATTTGCTATTTCAGTCCATTTTTGCTGCCATGCACAACCCAAATCTCATTTGTGGCATTACGAAAATGTAAAGTAGGTGTTATCCCAAATTTTCTGCAAAGGTGGAAGTTCACTTTAAGCATCTAAACGCCTAGTAATCATCACCCCCCCCCCCCCCCCTCTACCTTCTTTTCTCCCTCATCTATCCTGTGGCAGTGCTGCTGGCTCTGGATAGAATGCATATGGAGAAAAGCATTGTGGGATTCAGAAAACATGAAAACTTGTCCTCCTCCACCACCAAGATGCCGACTTCAGGATCTGTGCAGAGTTCTGGTAAAAGCAGCGAGCCAAATAAATGAGCAAGAAATTGCTGATAAAAAATATGTCATGATTGCAAGTAAAGGGAAATTTTTGGAAGTCGTAGAAATGTATGGTTGGTATATTGGAATGAATAGCCAACATTCAGTTACATAGGTACAAGGAAAGTGCCTTTGTTATAGCATTCCTTAGCAAGACAAGATTTTCCTTGCAATTTAACAATATATTGAATAACTTATTTTTTTTTTTCACACGATCAGAAAATCAGATGACATAAATCGCTTTCGGAGCAATCGTACGATAATCTGATCTAATCTTTTGAGAGCCGATCATGACAGTTCATTCAACTTTTTCTGAAAGGACAAGCACGCAAATTATATATGTTAAGTAATTACAACGTTATTGCTGAAAAGCAGGCCCATAGCAGAAATTTAAAAAAATAAATGTTAGTCTATCATTTGTCCCATTTAAAACTACACTAAAATTAAGATTCTGGTACAAAGCATTGTAAGTTATTTAAAAATGAAAAAGTGTTTGTTTGTTTTTTTTGTTTTTTGTTTTTTTTACAAATTTGTTAGCTTTGTTAAATAAAAAAATGAAAAATAAGTATTAATGGTTAGAAAAAATGAAGAATAAAATTGGCAAGAAAATAATAGTTAAAGTGGATGTACACCCATTCTTTACACTTGTACCTACAGGTAAGGCCTCATGTACACTGCTGCTGCTAAACGGACGTTTAGGCCCGAATCACACTTGTGCGATGCCAGACATTGCATGTAATTCGCAGCGCACTGCTGTTCACATTACATGCAATGTCTGTGCGGTGTGATATCAGCCATACACATAGTATGGCTGATATTGCACCGCATTCGGTCCAAACAGGACCCTTTTTCTGCTCGGACCAGAATCGGATTGCATGTGTGTTCACACATATGCAATCCAATTCATGTCCGAACTGGGGGTGTCGTTAACAATGTATTGACACTCCCCAGTGATTCGCATATGGCAGTGTGAACTGACATGCGAGTTGGTGCGATGCGGGAACCCTCAGTGGATTTGCAGTGTTCTCGCATTGCACAAGTGTGAACCGGGCCTTAGGAACAGTTGGGCATTTTTTTCAGCTGCTCCTGAACTCTCCTCTGTTATCTTATCAGTACATGTACACAGGATCGTTTACAGTCGTTTCTAGGCAGTTGAGTTTAGAGGCCTTTTTTTGGGAAGCAAAAAAATGAGTTCAGACGCTGAGTTTAGAGGCATTTCAAGTGCCAAACGCTTCTAAACGCGGTAACTCGCGTTTAGCCCCATTTCGTTCACAGGCGTCTTTTTCATTTTTGGCTATTTTGAAGAAAAAAATTAATACTTTTTTTTTTTTTTTCCTAAACGCAAACGCGGCATGTAAACATGTCAACACAGACGTTTTAAACGTGGGTTACTATCTGTCAAGTTAAATCGTTCAGGAGAGGTTGTAAAGACGTCCCGTGTACATTAAGCCTTATGCCCCGTACACACGATCTGATTTTCCGACAACAAATGTTGGATGTGAGCTTGTTGTCGGAAAGTCAGACCGTGTGTATGCTCCATCGAACATTTGCTGTCGGAATTTCCGCCCACAAATGTTTGAGAGCAGGTTCTTAAATTTTCCGCCAACAAAACGTTGTTGTCAGAAAGTCCTATCGTATGTACATAAGTCCTTCACACAAGTTCACGCATTGCTTGGAATGAAGCAGAAGGAGCCGCCCTGGCTATTGTATTTCCTTTTTCTCGGCTCGTCGTACGCCTTGTACGTCACCGCGTTCTTACGTTCGTAATTGTTGGCCAACATTTGTGTGACCGTGTGTATGCAAGACAAGTTGGAGCCAACATCCTTCGGAAAAAAATCCACGGTTTTGTTGTCGGAAAGTCTGATCGTATGTACACAAGTCAGTCGCACAAAAGCTCACACATTGCTCGGAATGAAGCAGAAGGAGTCACCCTGGCTATTGAACTTCCCTTTTCTCGGCTCGTTGTACGTCACCGCGTTCTCACGTTCGGAATTGTTGGCCAACAGTTGTGTGTATGCTAGACAAGTCTGAGCCAACATTCTTCCGAACAAAATCCATGGTTTTGTTGTGGGAAAATCCGATCGTGTGTACAGGGCATAAGCCTATAATCAGGCTTACCTGTAGGTATGAATATCTCCTAAACTTTCACGGTTTAGGAGATATTCACACTTCATGCAGCCGGTGATGTCAATGGCTCATGCGATGTGAAGGGACGGTATACCCGTGCCGTCCCTTCAGAGCTTGGTGCCACCGTCCGTGACTCCCGTGCGCATGCGCGGAAGGGACGTCATCACGGCGCGGCCAATCAGACGGCCAGAGGAAGCAAAGTCGAAAGGAAGACCGGGTAAAGATGGAAGTGTCTGTCAGAGCTCACAGCGCGGTGGTGCAGGGCTTCGTTTGAAGGTGTTTCATAATGTGCTAGTGTGCGATGTATACTAGCACATTATGCCTTTTACTTTGCAGGGTTTTTTTAAAAAAAAAAGAAACTTTGGTGTGGTTTACTTTCTCTTTAAGGGGTAATTTTGGGCTGATTAGGGTAAACTAAGGGTTAATTAATTTAATTACTAAAAAAAATGTTTTTGTTTTAACTTTGTTAGGTTGCTTTACCTGACATCGTATGGAGATTGAAGTTTATTACTTTGATCTACAGTTATATGAAACAAATTAGATGCAATAAATTACAAAAATATTACATTATGTCCATGTCACCTCTGTATGGTGTTTATAAACACAGTTTGTCTTTATTTAGTTTATTTCAAATTTTACAGCATCAGCTATTATAACTACTGCATTTATACAGCCCCTCCTAGCTATCATTTTTGATAATGGGGAATTTCCAACAGATTCGGGGGAAGTGGAAATGGGGTAGAAGGACGGTATGCACTATACAAAATGTGTGCTTTGATGAAGATTTTTTTTTTTTTGGGTGCGTATTGTCCACAGCTGGTTAATCGCACTCTTTTGTTGCGATCATCTTTTTCTTGCTAATCTAAAATCCATACACATTCCCAACAATAAAGAAAAGCAATTACAGTAACTAATGGACACCAGATTGGTAACCACCCTTTTTTTTGTATTCTGCTTGTCATTATTTATAGAATGCGACACAATGTTCTGGGCTATTACAAATGACCCGAAACAAAAATAAACTGGCTAAATTATTCACCAACTGATCCATCCTGTGCTGCACATTCGTCATTCTGTTTTGTACCAAATTAGTGTAGTGCTGAGAAATGGAGAAATCGGTCTCCTGGTAAAACTTCTGGAGGCAGTTGTTCTGTAGGAAACGCATGTAAAAGCAACCAATTACTTTCTGACCTGCTGCTTTAAAGTATCCCAAGAACAAAAATGGAATACATTGCAATTTACCAATCTCAAGATGTGTTTGCAGCTTTAGTTTTTTTTTTTGTTTTTGTTTTTTTTTAAGGCCAAGTACATATTCTGAAGGTACATAAAATGCCAGTTGACCCTTTCAGAATTCAGGTGTTCTTGTGAACTACCTAAACTGAAATCTTAAAAAATCTCCTCCCATATTTGCAACTAATTTCTATGATATACAAAGCAACCCAACCCTCTGTAATGAAGATGAGGAGAAGGGAAGGCATTTGTAGTCCAAAACAGGAGAGACCGGATCACCAGTGGCGGCTGGTGCTCAATTTTCAGGGGCGGCCTGCAGTCGCCAACCACCCCCTTGATCGATCCCAACTTCGTTCTCACGTTGCTTGCCAGGCCACCCTGCCAGCACCGCACTTACTCTATCCAGGTCGGGGCTTTCCCCGGCGGTCGCTTCTCCTCCCGGCCAATCACGACTTAGGACTTCCCGGCCAATCGGGTCTCAGGACCTGCTTCCTGATTGGCCTGGGAGGAGAAACCCTAAGACATTAGCGAGTAATAATTTGCTAATGTCACTCAACTGGGCCCACCCTCACCCTTTTTGAAGCCAATTAGAGCCTCAGGCTCTTATCGTGTGCTTTTCAAAAACCCCCATTGAAATCCATGCGTATGGCATCCTGCATGTAGATTATGGTCTGGGCGCATAGATTAGGGGGGGTGACGTCCCTGCGCCCTGTATGAATGGCCACCACTGTGGATCACCATGTGAAAATAAAAGTAAAAAAAAAAAATGAATGCAGCCACCACAACAACAAATTGATTAAAATATATGAATGACAATATATTACACCTCAAGAAAAAATTAGGCACGAGGGACATTACGATCAATGCCATGCTGTCTCCTCATTTAGTAGAAATCCCCCCACCCCCCTCCACTCTAATCTTCCAATGCAGCAGGGGTTAATAGAGCCAACAGAGCTGTGATAGGCACTTATCATGCATGCCTTACTATGCCCACCCTTTAAGCCCAGCTCCTCCATTCATAGGAGCTGTAACTACAGGTTCTACAAATGCAGTGTGATCTATGAATGGAGGACAGGCGGATAGGTGAAAGGTCCGCCTCCTCTATTTGTAGACTGCATTTCCTTCATAGGAACTGAACTTGGTGATATTTGTTAACCTCTGCGTTTGTCAGTCTTTTTTGTAATAAAAATTTTTTTAAAATTGTGGAAAAAAAAAAAAAAAAACAATTATTTTTTTTTTAACTTTCTGCTATAAAACACATCTAATAAAAAATGTATTTAAAAAAAAATTGAATTTCTTCATAAATTTAGGCCAATATGTATTCTACTACATTTTTGGTAAAAGAAAATCCCTAGCATCTACAAACTGTGTGTGTGTGTGTGTGTGTGTGTGTGTGTGTGTGTACGTATACTGGATTTTTTTTTTATATACTAGTAATGGCAGCCATTAGCGACTTATAATGGGCGGTCAGTTGGACGCTAACTGACACCTTGTGGGAACCAGTGACCCTAATACAGTGATCAGTGCTAAAAATATGCACTGTCACTGTACTAATCAATTGGCTGGGAAAGAGTTAAACATTTAGGGCGATCAAAGGGTTAACTGTGTGCCTAGCCAGTGTTTTACTGTACTATGTGTGCTGCTTTTACTCAGCGAAGTGTTGGATTTTATTCCCTTTGCAGGGACACAAACGCCATCTCTCCCCCCCCCCTGTCAGAAGGGAGGTCTTCCTCGCTTACATAGGTAGATCTCGATTCTGTGTCTCTGCCTGACGATCGGCAGGTGGTGGCGGCAGACATCCAGTGCTTGGCACCAGCAGATCGTCTTCTGCTGTGATCATTTGCAGCAGAAGTGGCCCAGTGGCGTGCGCTCCCCCTAGGCGGAAGTGCAGAATCCCGTATCTATATGTGATTCTGCACAGGAGGAGCCGCCCTGTAGCAGTAAATCTAATATAGGGTGGTCCTTAACTAGTAAAATAAACGATCTTGCAGACTTCATTTAAGGTAGATGTATACTCTGTCTCATCTAAACTTTACATGTCGGTGTAATTTCAGTTGCCTTTTTCAATATTTTTATTTTTAGATCTGCAGCTATTTAATAGAATACTTGACATTCCCGGCACGAAGGTCACTTCCAGTTACAGGGTAACAAAGCTCTGTCCCTGTCTCCCAATTTTGCACATGCATTGTCATACAGGCTCGCAATGGAGAATATAAGTGGCCGTGCCAACTCTCCGTACACAGGCGTGGTAAAATCAGGGACCCCACCCTGGGAAATCCCATGCAACCATCGTGTAGGGAGGAAGTGGCTGAAAAGAGACTGCAGGGGATTGGCAATTTGGCAGTGTTGGTAGGCAACAAAGGAATGATAACAGTATTTTAGTAGCAAAAAGACACGACAGCTGTTAATGATACATGTTGCTTTGGCAAACAAACTGTCATTTGATTATGGGTTACATGTTCTTTAAGCCTCTGAGATATTTCCGAACACGTCCACTCCCTTCAGTGGCCTCCACTTGACAGAGGAATATCCTGGTCTGTCACTAGGGACCAATTAGAGTGGTCTCCTGGGTACGTGATCACTGTAGAAACCAATTGTAACTATGGTTCAGTATGATGTCTGTATAATCCTTATGAAGTTACAGCTCTGCTAGTGTAGATCACAGGGGGTATACTGTAATCTTTTCCATATAGAAACTGCAGCAACTCCCTATAGCAGAGATGGCGAACCTTGGCACCCCAGATGTTTTGGAACTACATTTTCCATGATGCTCATGCACTCTGCAGAGTAGTTGAGCATCATGGGAAATGTAATTCCAAAACATCTGGGGTGCCAAGGTTTGCCATCACTGCCCTATAGTGATGTAATGATATACACCATATATTATTTTAAATAGGATTTAGGAGAACATTTTGATTAATAAGGAATAAATACTTGTAATACTTGTAAATCCTTATTAATATGCTGTACCCATGTATACGTTGGCATGAACTACATCTCATGGACTATTTTTTATGTAAGATCTTGCTGCCAGCGGAGAGCCTTCCATAAAGGGAGTAAAGGCCACTGCTGATAGGAGGAGTCAATGCAAAATAGCCCAGTGTTCGTCTGATTGGCAGTGTCACCCGACGTCCTTTTTTTTTTTTTTTTTCCAAGTGCAAATGCTTGCATGCAGTGTTTTTCCTTAACATTTTCTATAAATATTTTTTTATTCACTTGAAGTGAGCCATTGAACTTGCTAGAAAATATGAGCGCTCCAGGAAGTCGTTTCCCTAGTACAGCCCCCTTCTTCCTTGCATGTCATAGGCCTGTCCTCTTCTGGGAGTATTATTACTGTCTGTGATGCCCAGATCCCCCTCCTCCAACTCTCCTACATAACCTTTTATGTTGCTACCGGAGGAGTAAATGATCCATTTAGGGCTAAAACTAACCATACATGGCTCGGTTTTTGTTTTTGTTCAGCTGGAGGGCTGAACAAAAAAAAAAAAACTGAACCGTTTTTCCCCCATTCACACAATCGAGGTTGATGGGGAATCCTCCCTGTTGTATTGTGACAGTGAGGAGACTCCCCTGCTGTCAAAATACACAAATCAAGCTATTGCCTGCAGTGCAGATTAAGCCGCTTTTATCTGACAATGTGGCTAAACAGAAGTGGATCAATAGATTGAGTTTTGTTCAACTGCAGTGGCCACACATGGATCGAAATTCAGACGGTCCCTCCTGAACCAGCCAAACCATCCATCTATGGCCACCTTAACCACTTCAATACTGGGCACTTATACACCTTCCTGCCCAGACCAGCTTTCAGCGATGTTGCACATTGAATGACAATTGCGCGGTCATAAAACACTGTACCCAAAACTAAATTTTTATCATTTTGTTCCCACAAATAGAGCTTTCTTTTGGTGCTGTTTGATCACCTCTGGGGTTTTTATTTTCTGCTAAACAAATAAAAAAATGACCGAAAATTTTGAAAAAAAAAAGTTTTTGTTTTTTTTGTTTGTTTTTTGTTTGTTACAAAACTTTGTAAATAAGTTTTCTCCTTCACTGTTGGGCACTGATTAGGCTGCACTGACGGGCAACTGATAAAGTGGCACTGATAGGTGGCACTGATGGGGCAGTGAAAGGTGGCAAGGATGGGCACTGATAGGTGGCACTGTTGCACACTAATGGATGGTGCTGATGGGCATCACTGATTGGCAGGCATTATTGTTTGGCACTGGCATCCATTGTGGGCACTGATTGGCATCCCTGGTGGCCATGGGTGGCATACCTGGTGGTAACTAGTGGTGGCATCCCTGGTGATCCAGTGTGGGCATCACTTTGCCGACGTCATTTTGCTATATGGCGGGCGGTGGTCCACTTTTGTAAAACATTCCCCTCTGGGTGATCTTTGTACATTGCAAGGATTTTAACAAACTTTATTGCAGATGTGCTGAGTGACTCTTCATGGGAGTGGTTCTAGAATTCTCAATCAGCTGCTGGACCTGCAGGGCTCCAATGAGGAAATTGGCAGGGTCTGCATCCCTTTAGACGTGATTTCCCATTGGGAGTATCTCGCTAAAAATCGCATTTTCGTTGCAGGGGATGCAAAAAATCTGCCTTGTATCTTAAAACTGCTCAAACTGTTGGCACTATATAAATCCTGAGTAATAATAATAATAATAATAGTGCAGACTTCTGGAAAAAATCAGTGAGCCAAGCAGGAAAAGACATATCTTGGAGGGGCATTCTGTACGCCAACTGTGTACACAATGCCTCTAGGTAGCCATATTGCATTTTACAGAAAATTACAGAGCTGCAGTTTGAAAAGAAAAGGTAATTCCTAATAACATTCAATTACAATATGATTTGTGTCGCAATTGTATATGCTACAGTATTATTTATTTTATTTTTTTGCTTATTTTTTTTTTTTTTTTTTCAGTGTGCTTTTATTTTAGCACACTGAAATCCATGTTAATGCAGAGATAGCCCAAGAAGTTAAATCTCTAAGTAGATTTATTCGCCAATGCAGCCCTGGCCTCGGGTCATTTGGGCTGTATACTAATCAGATGCTACAAGGGATAATTTGCCAGCAGCCCACATGGAAAGACTAGATGAATTATTTTGGAAATGTTTACAGTTCATACTAACTTCTGCCTCTTACTTGCAGTGATCGGGAAGCTTCTCAGTGCTGTCGGCAGTGCACAGCTTCTGATGTCACAGAAATTCCAGCAGTTCCGTGGCCTGTGTGAGCAAAATCTGGTAAGAGATCCGTGAACTGGAAAACAAATCATAAGTAATGTTCATCCCTCACTTATACAGTACAGGTATTGCAGTTCTTTCACTTTTTTAGCCTCTATTAAGTAATGTATTAGTCCTAAAAAGTTTTGGTTTTAGACCTACATTTATTTTAAAGTCCAGGCAAACCACTAAAATACAAACAGTATATGGAAGCAGTTTTACCTTTTTTAAAGCATTTCTGTACATCCATTTCTGAGATTCACACAGCTCTGCCACAAAGCACTGTCCTGGCAGGGCAGGAGACCTGATTTTTTTTTTTTTTTACTCTTCTGCAGTTCAGTAAACACTTGCAGGTCTTGTGCTTCCCCCAGCCTATCACTGGACAGTGATAGTAGAATAGCAGATTAAGTCTCCGTCACTTTGCTTTCTCCTTCTGTCAATGTTCTCCTGAACTGATTGGCTCCTTGTGCTGCTTTACTCTTTCTCTGCCTGTGCCTGCTTTACAGGGACTGAAAACGAGCAGTGTATTTCTTAAGATCCAGGATTCAGGCCAAAAGCAGTGTGCAGTACCGCTTTTGGCCTGTGTGGGGGGGGGGGGGGAGCCGGACAGCGCCGATCGTCGGCATTCGGAAATGCACGGAAAGGCCTGAGGACAGTTTGGCTGTACTCGGCAAAGCTCGGAAAGGCTCGTGAACGGAGTCTTTCCGAGGTTTGCCGAGGTCAGCCGAAGTGTGCTCAGGCCTTTTCGGCCGTATCCGAGACTCTCCGGCACCCCCCCACCTCTGGCCGCATGCGGTATTGCATCCCATTGAAGTCAACGTGGAACAAATTTTCTTTGTTTCCATTGACTTCAATGTGAAAACTCGCTTTGATATGCGAGTACTTTGGATTACGAGCATTCTCCTGGAACGGATTATGCTCGTAATCTGAGGTTCAACTGTACTTACACCAATGCAATAAAAATGATTTTGTTTTCAAGAAATACCTTTCTCAAGATGCATTGACGTCACCACTGGGTCTTTCTGCTGGTCTTTGCTTTGCGTTTAGTGTGAGGGGTCAGCAGGCTCCAATAAACATTACAGCACCCTGCCCCGAGTATTCTTTCAAGAACCTGAGAGTTATAGTAAGAAAAAAAAAAAAACATTCTTAGCATCTTTTTTGTGCATGCTTCTCCCTGCTTTAGCTATGTAATCAGTTGATTAGTTGCTTGCCCAAGCAACTGATCCGCCGATTGCACAGCTATGGTCTGCACCTCCCAGTGAGCTTGCATGTTTAAAGGGATTTATACTAATATAATGCTGCGCTATCCAAATGTAATCATACTAAATCCTAATATTACTGACTGCAGTTAAATATTTGTGGTGAGATATTCAATTCCTATGTAAAAAAAAAATATAGTGAACATAATAATGAAATCTTATGCTATTAAAATTGCAATCATAAACAATTAAAAATTGCAATCCTATGCGATACTCCCAATGTCAACCTGTGTATCACATAGGATTGCAATTTTTAATTGTTTATGATTGCAATTTTAATCGCATAAGATTTCATTGTTATGTTCACTAGATTTTTTACATAGGAATGGAATATCTCACCACCAATATTTAACTGCAGTCAGTAATATTAGGATTTAGTATGATTATCATTTGATTACATTTGGATAGCGCAGCATTAAATTGGTATAAATCCCTTTAAACATGCAAGCTCACTGGGAGGTGCAGACCATAGCTGTGCAATGGGCTGATCAGTTGCTTGAGCAAGCAACTAATCAACTGATTGCACAGCTAAAGCAGGGAGGAGCATGCACTGCAGTCAGTAATATTAGGATTTAGTACGATTATCATTTGATTACATTTGGATAGCGCAGCATTATATTGGTATAAATTCTTATTTTGGCACGAGCATTTGAGACGTGGTCATTGCTAGCAGCTGTCCTTTAATCATCTCTATTATTTGGATTTTCACATGGTAGCTCGCAAGAGTTTGTCTGTTTTTTAGAATGTTTAAAGGGATGCTGGGGAAGTGTTCTTTTACAAGACCCTTTTCACACTGGGGCCGCGGCCATGTTCGCAGTAAATCGCTGCGCGTTTTAGTGGCACTTTTCAGCCGCTATTGGGACGCTTTTAACCCCAAAGATAGGGTTAAAAACTTCCGGCGCTTCCGAAGTTTTTTTTCAGGCGCTTCAGAAGCGCTGTTCATTCATTCCAATGGGCAGGGCGTTTTGGCAGCACTAAATACAGCGCTCCCAACCTTTTGGATGGTTTAACTTTTTCGATTCTTTTGGAACCAAGTATGATACAAACTAGTGATTGATTGTTTTTTTTCCATCTTGCCAGTAAGATGTTCAAATTTTATTTCATATTTCCATTTGCTTTTTTGTCATAAGTAGTGATGGGATCAAATCCAGACTGCTTGATTTTGGTTTAAAAGATGGCTGAAAGTCGCAGGAACCATCAGAAGGATAAGCTTTGAGCTGCTCTGGGTGGCAGCGAGATTATGGGATTTGTAGGAAGCTGTGGATGAAGTTCCGGGAGAAAAGCTTCTAGTCACTTAGAGGATTTACATTTTTAATAGATGAATATTATGTGGATCAGGGCTGAGTTTTGCATGGACAGCGGACGTGCTGCTTTTGTTTGAGGAAGTTCGTGAGTTTTGTATTGTTTTATGGGACTAGAGGAGGAAGAAGGAGGCCACAAGTCTGGGAGTTTGTTGTCCAGTGAAGTTTAATTCATTCTTACTTTGCTGTGGAGGCTGATGGTAGAATATATCTGTTTATATTTCTATGTAGTAAGAGTATTGCTTTAACATGGCAAAACGGGTCACATACACTACCACCCATTCCCTAGAATTCATAGGGGGGATTTCATAAATCCGGAGAATGCAAAACCTGGTACAGCTCTGCATAGAAACCAACATCCAGATTTTTATTGTTAAAGCCTAAAGTGTTTGTTAACCCCCCCAAAAAAAAACTGCAGATCCTGGTCCCTTAAAGCAGATTACACAGTACAGGGCTTGTGCCGTGTAATCTGCCCCCCTCTAAGCTGTAAAGAAAAAAACCCTGAACTTGCCACTACCTGTATGCCCTCTCTATTCTGACCACGAAAATCAGCCCTGATCACCGTGGTCTGATTGTGTCCCTGCATCATAGGTATCTGTCCCCTCTGCTCTCCTCTCTCCCCCCCTCACCCACTCCTTTCTGCCTGTCATCCCCCTCTGTGTCTGTCTCTGGCCCCGCATCTGCCTACCCCCCCCCCCCCCCCCCCCCGTCCGCTATTCTTGTAAAATTAAATCCAAAAATTTTCACTGCCAGGCTGGCATATTACACTATATAATTTAGTTTTCAAAAACAAGTGTTCTAAACACCTAATTTGAGCTGTCTTCACGCTGGTCACATGATTTGCGGCTGCTTTACAGCTCCGCTACACGGCTTCTACGGAGGAGACAAGCGGCCACGTGATCTCCCCGGGTGACGTCAGAGGGAGATCACGGCCCCTCCCGCAGAAGCAGTCCATCAGAGCTGTAAAGCGGCCGCGAGTGATGTGACCGGCCTGAAGACAGTTCAAATTAGGTATTTAGAACGCTGAGTTTTTAAAACTGCTGACACAGTGTGCTATGCCAGCGTCTAATAGAAGGGCTGGCATAGTTTTTATATAGATGGGTTAACAAACCCTTTAATTGAACAAGCTGAAGTTAGAAGCTGATTGGTTTCTATGCACAGCTGCACCAGATTTTGCACTCTCCAGTTTTAGTAAATCAACCCCATGATAACTGGAAGTGCTTGAACAAGCACCTCCACAGCAGAATCGTCAGACGTTATTTTAACCGGTACCCGACCGGCTCGCGTGTATTTATGGGGCAGAATGGCTCCCCTGCGCGTAAACCAGTAGGGGCTCCTTTAAGAGCTGCCAGTGGGCGCACTGGCGGCAGGGGGACCCAATGTGCGTGGCCGGCGGGCGCGATCACCGCCAGCTGCGCGCGATCGTGTGCACGGGGATTTGTGTGTGTGGGTGTGTGTGTGTGTGTGTGTGTGTGTGTGTGTGTGTGTATAAACGCACAAATCCCTGTGCTGTCAGCGGAGAGGAGACATGTCGTTTGTTCCTAGTAAGTAGGAACCACAATATGTTTCCCCTCCTACTCAGACCTATCCCCATACAGTTAGAACACACTGAGGGAACACACATTTAACCCCTTGATCTCCCCCTGGTGTTAACCCCTTCCCTACCAGTGTCATTTACACAGTAATCGGTGCATTTTTATCTCTCTACCCCTACTTTTTAAGGTTGCTTTTACTAAAGGCAAATAGGCAAGAGAATTTTTCTGCGGAATTTAATTATCCAATCATTTTGCAAGCAAAAATCCATATTTATTTATTTTAATGTTAATTTTCCTTGCTTGATTTGGGTATTCTTTGCAAAGTGAATTTCTACAGCATTCTCTAAACAAAGAGAAAATTCCTTTGCAAAGTATTATTTGCCTTTTAGTAAATCAACCCTATTGTTTTCAGTCTTGTGACTTGCTATATCAGGTTTAAATTTCGATGTGTCAGGCAGTATTGTACTTCTTCCAAGCTAAGGTAATACATAATCCATCTGATTTTCATAAATTGAGAGTATAATGCAAATCCAAAAGATTTTGAATCCTCTACTGAACATCGCATGTTACGGGTAAAAGACAGGCTGTCCGGTAAGACAGATGATTCTGCTGTTCAGCAATGATGCCGCCTACAGAGAGACATGATCCGCGGGGCTGTGTGAAGCATTTCTAAATGGTTTGGGATAAGAGTATTGGAGCTGATGTTTGATAAAATGTATCTAAACCCAAAAACAAATGTAGCCTATTGCAGCTTAGGCCCCTTTCACACTTGTGTGACTTGTCCTGGGACTTGGGACTACTCCATGATTTCCAATGAGTACCCTTCATATCTGTGCGACTTCAAGTTAGTCCCTGTACTGCTTTGGTCCGACTTTGATGCGAGTGACACAGACATTCCCTGAAATCGCGGACGGGAAAATGCGGTAAAAATCGCACAACTTTGAAGTTGCGGTAATGTGAAAGGGGCCTTACCAGACCTTAGTTGTAGTGGCTACATTTGTTTTATTTTTTTTTTTTCTCTAACATGCTATTACAGGTGTTGTACATAGGAACTTCTGAAACCATACATCTACACACTAAGGCCTTCACACAGGCATATCAACCCATGCGGGTCTGATACATGGATCAGGACACAGACTGACTGCATTCTGTTCACCAGACCCGCACGGATGTGAGATCCATGCAAGTCTGTGCAGTTGTCTTCCTCTTATTGATTTCAACAGGTTGCCTGCATGGAGCACCTGTGTACAGATCAGTGCGCTCATGTAAAGGAGCCCTTGGGCCCCTTTTTAAGAGGGCCAATGCTGCTGACTCGTGATCTGCAGTGGATCACTTTGTCAGCAGTGGCTGACCTGCAGTTAGCAAGCAATCGGGAGGGGAATATGCTGCCTTCCACACACCAGTTTGAAGAGGCATTTCTCATGGAAATATTATGCCACTTACACACGACCGGACTTTCCGTCAGAGTAGACTCTGACGGCTTTTCCGACGCAGTTCCGCTGAAACGGACTTGCCTACACACGATCACACCAAAGTCCGTTTGTTTAGAACGCGATGACGTACGACGGGACTAGAAAAAGGAAGTTCAATAGCCAGTAGCCAATAGCTGCCCTTGCGTCGTTTTTGGTCCGTCGGAATAGCATACAGATGAACGGTTTTCCCGATAGGAATTGAGTCCGTCGGAAAGATTTTGAAACATGTTCTATTTCTAGGTCCCTCAGAATTTTAGAAAGTCAGGTGACGCCCACACACGATCGGAATGATTCCGTCGGACCTTTTCTGCCGGAAAGTCCGGTCGTGTGTAAGCGTCATAGTCAGACATGGTTGCGGCACGGCCTCATTCGCTTTTTGGGGCCATTGGCAGGTGATGTCACCTTCTGAACCTAACATGCCGACAGCACAAAGCCTTGTGGACACAAGTTGTGTGAAGGGTATAGCACTGTTTGCTGCACCAGCCATGCTCCTATGAAAGGGGGCCTAAGACTCCATTCACATGTGCCGGCAGGTTTGCAGCATGATTTCAAAGCCCGGTCCTGTGCGATATTGATCAGCGGCTCAGGTGCGATTCCCGGTTGGACGGAAAAAAAACGGACAGCTCCGGTCGGAGCTGCTGTACTAACAGTCTGACGTTAGTGCAGCGATCTCCCCTGCTGTTCTTTTGTGTTATGACAGTGGGACGCCCCACCCGGCCAGAACACTCTGGTCAGAGCTCTCTGCTATTGGTCGGTCGGCTGCTGGTTTTCCAGCATGCTCGTCCTGTCGGACCGGCTGCCATGCACACAGGCCGAATGTCAGCCAGTTTTTATTAATGATGCCCGACATTTAGCCCATGTGTACTAGGCTTAAAGTACAGTAACGTGCCAGTGCATAGCTGTATGTGCATTGCAGTGCTATTTATTGTGAATAGGTAATTCAATGCATGTTAACATAAATGCAGCACAAACGCATAAATGTAACCTTCATCAAAGATAGAGAGCCTGGGACATCTCCTGCTGATTACTCTCTTTAGAACACTCCTAATGCTCTGCAACTCTGGTGTCACGGGTGCACCCTGTGCTGTTCTTGTAAAACAATTTTTATTTTATTATTTTTTTTTTATAAGGAATAAACATTGACCGGGGTGCTTACACTGATCAGCTTTTATTTATTTATGTAAAACTTTATTCCAATAGGGGAAAAAAAAAAGTTTGCTGTAACTTCTTATAAAGTGTTGGCTGAAGCTTAGCTACAGTTTCTTAGTGTGTCTAAATCTGCTAGTTCATCTAACCCCCCCCCCCCCCCCCCCCGCCAGATTTTGCACTCTCTGGATTTAATAAATCCCCCCCCCCCCCCCATGAATTCTAGTGAATGAGTGGTAGTGTATGTGATCCGTTTACCATGTTAAAGCAATACTCTTACTACAGAGAAATATAAACAGATATATTCTACCATCATCCTCCACAGCAAAGTAAGAATGAATAAACTTCATTGGACAACTGAAACTCCCAGACTTGTAGCCTCCTTCTTCCTCCTGGCAATGGGACAGGAAGTGAAGGGGAAATCTCCCCAATGGGACACAGATGGCATAACCCTCCCTTTATCGCTTTAGCCTAGTTCACAGGATGAGATTATCAGACGAATGATCGTCTGTTTTTTTTTTTGGGGGGGGGGGGGGTTAGCATGCTAGTCTCCATATCAAAAACAAATAGGTTACTAAAGTATGAAAATTCTCATAAGACAAAATAAAAATTTGGAAGTGATGTAATGTATTTGTATTGTATTAAAGTACAAAAACTTTACTGATTAAACTAAAATTGTACGATCTAGTATCGTAAAATAAAAATTTTTGTGTTTGTCTCTTCGGAAAATATCGGACGAAAGATGCGTACGAACGATCAGATTCTCGCACGGTCGCGACGAAAGCTAAAATAGTATTCATTTAGTCGACTAAAATGTTTTAGTTGACAAAATTAAAGCGGGGGTTCACCCACACCGCCCAAAAAAAAAAAAATATTAAAAGCCAGCAGCTACAAATACTGCAGCTGCTGACTTTTAATACATGGCCACTTACCTGTCCCAGGGTCCAGCGATGTCGGCAGCCGACGCCGAGAACCCGCTCGGTTCTCGGCAGCTGCCGCCGCCATCCTAGGTGAGGAAATCAGGAAGTAAAGCGTTGCGGCTTCACTTCCCGGTTCCCTACTGCGCATGCGAGAGTCGCGCTGCGCGTCCCAAGTGGTCCCCGCTCTCTCCTGGGAGCTGTGTTTCCCAGGAGACAGCGCGGTGGGGACGGGAAGAGGCATAGACTCCCATGGGAGTCTATGCCGGAAGTGGGTGCAAATACCTGTCTCAGACAGGTATCTGCACCCCCCTTCCCCCTGAAAAGTGCCAAATGTGACACCGGAGGGGGGGAGGGTTCCGAAAAGCGGAAGTTCCATTTTTGTGTGGAACTCCGCTTTAACACTGCTGATAGGTGCCATGTTCTTTTGTCTGAGCCAGTCTATGATGAAAGGATTCTCCCCTCCTGCCATGTTCTTTTGTCTTAGCCAGTCTGTGATGAAAGGATTCTCCCCTCCCCACCACCACTTTTGCATATATTGAATTTGGAAGTGGTACTAGCGTATTTTATCTTATTGGATAAAGATGTGGAAATATAGGGATTCTAAAACCTCAACCCAGGGAGCTCACGTTTTAAGGTTTCTTTGTATGCAGCACAATGGCTGTCGAGACCTGTGCTGATTGCACGGGTCATGTACAGTGCACAGGAGTAGAGGAGCTCGTGTTTTTCTGCTTTAATAGCCTGTCATGGTGAATACTTCCATTCCTCACAAATGCATCCACGTGACCTTCCAATGTATTTATGTACAAGCTTCTAATCCCCTCGGAGCACATTTTTCTATTACAAGCTTCCATTTCCAGGGGGGAAGAAGAGTTTTACAAGCAATCATTCCTAAAACACATTTTTCTTTCTAATTGGTTGCTTTTGTTGCCGTGTAATGAAGTATGACAAGTATGCAGTCCACTAGGCCATCTGTCACCAACGTCCTACAGAAGGAATTCCTCAACCACATGCCGGTAACCTGTCATAAACTGGGACCATGCATGTGATGAAAACATGCAATTGGCATGAATTACCTTCTGAAAAATGCGAGAAGTCTCTGAGCACAACTTTGCAAATTTACGCACGTTGTCCGACATACAATACATGGCAAGAGGATTACAATTATTATTTTTATGGGGTCCTTCAGACCTGTGTGTTCCCCTTGCGTGCATCTTGGGGAAAAAAGTACAGGTGTGTGTTTGTTTTTTGTTTTGTTTTGTTTTGTTTTTGTTTTTGTTTTTGTTTTTTTTGTTTTTTGTTTTTAATGGCCATGTGCATTTTTGGCCCCATAGACTTCAGTGGGAGGGCTTAAAACCACAGAAAAATGTTATTGCGTGAAATGCTTGAAAACACACAGGTGAGAACCTAACCTAAGTCAGATTTGGCTCTGACCCTTTGCAACCCAGTCCTTTCCTTAGGAATTTCTTAAATTTGCAATAGGCGGCGGGTTTGGGTGGTAAAAACATGCGTCCTGCTCACCAACCATTCCCCCACCTGTGGGAGCCGTGGCCGTAGCAGGAATTAAACTCTGACGCGTTCGAGTGAATGGTGCTGCGTAATGCACACAATTGCGGTGCAGTGCTGTAGCATTTAGGGGGTTAAAATAGGTGGTGGGGAGGCGACCTTCCACCTGTCAAATGTCTCTGGAATGCGATCTGAGAGCGGATCGCTTTTCAGAGGCAGTCCTTGCCGCATTTGTAAATGAGCCCTTAAAATGGGAGCCTGGACAAATCGTTTTTAGATTTAGTGGAGAATTAGAACACATATTGGGCTTTTACTGCTCTGTGGATCCGTTACGCAAGCCATAGATTATACAATTTTCTTTTCTTCTGCCACAGGGGGAAGAAAAGAAAATTGATCGATTCATTAACTCAGTCAGTGTTTATGGGGGAATCCCCCCCCCGCAGAACTTTTGAGCCATCCCTGTCGACAGAACACAATGATCACTGATGGCCGCCTGCAGTGATCGCATGCGAAATATCCAACAGACTGGTTGTACTGAAGTGGATCTTCAGTCTGCCCATAGATGGATCAAATCTCGGCCTGTCAGTTGGGACCGGCTGAGATCCAATCCGTCTATGGCCGGGTTTAGAGAGATTTCCACTCTGCTGCTGACACGGTGACCACAGTTTTAGTAGACAGGAAGTAAGGGAACATATGTACCAGGGATACAGACAGCTACTGTGTCTTGAAAAAGTATTCATACACCTTGAAATTTTCCACATTTTGTCATGTTGCAGCCAAAAACGTAAATGTATTTTATTGGGATTTTATGTGATAGACCAACACAAAGTGGCACAAAATTGTAAAGTGGAAGGTAAATGGTTTTACATTTTTTTAAAAAAAAGTAAAATATCTCAAAAGTGTGGGGTACATTTGTATAGCGCCCCCCGGAGTCAATACTTTGTAGAACCACCTTTCACTGCAATTCCAGCTGCAAGTCTTTTTGGGGATGTCTCTACCAGCTTTGCACATCTAGAGTGACATTTTTGCCCATTCTTCTTTGCAAAATAGCTCTAGCTCTGTCAGATTGGATGGAGAGCGTCTGTGAACAGCAATTTCCAAGTCTTGCCACAGATTCTCAATTGGATTTAGGTCTGGACTTTGACTGGGCCATTCTAACACATGAATATGCTTTGATCTAAACCATTCTATTGTAGCTCTGGCTGTATGTTTAGGGTCGTTGTCCTGCTGGAAGGTAAACCTCCACCCCAGTCTCAAGTCTTTTGCAGACTCTAACAGGTTTTCTTCTAAGATTGCCCTGTATTTGGCTCCATCCATCTTCCCATCAATTCTGATCAGCTTCCCTGTCTCTGCTGAAGAAAAACATCCCCACAATATGATGCTTCCACCACCATGTTTCACGGTGGGGATGGTGTGTTCAGGGTGATTTGCAGTGTTAGTTTTCTGCCACACATAGAGTTTTGCTTTTAGGCCACAATGTTCAATTTTGGTGTCATCTGACCAGAGCACCTTCTTCCACATGTTTGCTGTGTCCTCCACATGGCTTCTCGCAAACTGCAAACAGGACTTCTTATGGCTTTCTTTCAACAATGGCTTTCTTCTTGCCACTCTTCCACAAAGGCCAGATTTGTGGAGTGCGTGACTAATAGTTGTCCTGTGGACAGATTCTCCCACCTGATCTGTGGATCTCGAAGTTCCTCCAGAGTTACCATGGGCTTCTCTGATTAATGCTCTCCTTGCCCGGCCTGTCAGTTTAGGTGGACTGCCATACTCTTTCCATTTTCCGATGATGGATTGAACAATGCTCTGTGAGATGTTCAAAGCGTGGGATATTTTTTTTTATAACCTAACCCTGCTTTAAACTTCTCCACAACGTTATCCCTGACCTGTCTGGTGTGTTCCTTGGCCTTCATGATGCTGTCTGTTCACTAAGGTTCTCTAACAAACCTCAGAGGGCTTTACAGTACAGCTGTATTTATACTGAGATTAAATAACACACAGGGGGACTCTATTTACTAATTAGGTGACTTCTAAAGGCAATTGGTTCCACTAGATTTTAGTTAGGGGTATCAGAGTAAAGGGGGCTGAATACAAATGCACGCCACACTTTTCACATATTTATTTGTAAAACATTTTGAAAAACATTTATCATTTTCCTTCCACTTCACACTTATGTGCCACTTTGTGTTGGTCTATCACATAAAATCCCAATAAAATACATTTACATTTTTGGTTGTAACATGACAAAATGTGGAAGGAACTGTATAAAAACTTCAGGAAAAGGCAGGGGCAGCACTGGAGGAGTGGGACTGTCCAATTGCAAAAGGAGTATTCGGCCAGGGTATCTGGATTTTAGGCTGACCGCTTCTCTATACCAAAGGATTTCCACAGTTTCCTTGGTTTGTAAGTGAGAGTGTTTGCGTTGCCAAACTGAGACTTTATTGTCCAGATATAGATTTATTCCAAAATGAAATGAGACTTTATCTCAAAGCCAACATGTTTCAGAGGCCAGAGAACATCCTTCATCAGGGCTTGGGAGTAGTGCCATCTAGTGGCCGTAATGCATCTACTTTTTTTTTTTTTCTGATTCATTCTATCTGCATTAGTAACATTCCAACTGGAAAGAAAATGGCCTAATAAAAGGCAACTCTCTTGCCTGTAGTAAATCAACCTTAAAGTGCATCTAAACCCAAGAACAAAAATTGATAGTAGTGCAGCTTACTGGTCCTTAGATGTGATGGCTGCATTTGTTTTCTTTTTCACTCTTTTATTTCCCATTATTTTACCCTGGTAATCTTGCCATTAATACTCACTTCAGTACAACCATACTGGGCAACATTGTCACCCCAGGACAGGGTGGTGTGTTAGGGACTACATTACACAATGGTAAGATTACACAACACCTCCCTCTCTTCTCCAGTACAGGGGGAGGCGTTTTGTAGTTTATAGAGATAGAAGGGAACAATTCTAGCTGATAACAGTCCAGATTGTAAGCTGTAACAAGCAGGGCCCTTTGGTTCCTATTATATAGAATGGTACTGTCCCCCTCTATTTTGTAAAGCACTGTCCAAACAGTTGGCCCTCTAAATCTTGTATAATAATAGAATACATAAGGTTTCATTGAGGCAAGGTTCACACTGCCGCAACCTGAAAGTCGTGCGACTTTGCCAGGAGACTTTGGCATGACTTTGAAGCAACTTCAGGGAATGCCTGTGTAATCTTCCTGTAATGTCGGATCCAAATTACATCAATTAAGATCCGACCTGGAGGTGACTTCCATTAAAGTCTATGGGCACAAGATGGATAGAAGTTGACCTTGAAGTAGTACAGGAACCTTTTCTAAAGTCGTAGCGACTTCAGTAGTGCTAATTAAAGCGGGGTTCCACCCAAAAATGGAGATGACCCCCTGACATGCCACATTTGGCATGTCTTTTTTTGGGGGGGGGGGGATACCCTCTTTTTAGAGGCTCCCACTTCCTCCCTGTGCACCGCGGCACCGGAAGGGAGATCACCTCTCCCCCCTCCCTCTCGGCAATCCTCTGGGACGTCACAGGTCCCAGATGATTGCCTGGCCAGTCACGGTGTGTGGCTCGCGCATGCACAGTAGATGCCCCGCTGTGAAGCCACAGCCGGGTGCCCACAGTTATATTGCCGGCTCCGCAGAGAGGAGGGCGGGGAGGAACAGGGCTTCGTTCCCCCGCATCGCTGGACCCTGGGACAAGTAAGTGTCCGATTTATTAAAAGTCAGCAGCTGCAGTATTTGTAGCTGCTGACTTTTATTTTTTTATTTTTTTTTTTAAGCAGAACTCCGCTTTAAGACAGCCCTCATTGACCAACATGGGATTTCACATGTCACTCTCAAGTCGAATCCCAAGTCACGGCAGTGTGAACCGAGCATGAAGGAACAAGTTTTTCATAATTGGCAAGAAAGACTTTTTGACATATAAATAAAATAATTCTGTATATTTCATACTGCTGTAATGCCCCCAACTGATTCACGTGAAGTGTCAATTTTAATAATAGGCCTGCTTTAAGTCCTCTTGCTCCCTCTACTGGCCGATTTTGTGTCATTACACCGAACATATTTGATGGTTCCCAGTATAGGGACCACGGATACTGAAACATCTTTGGCCCAGTTCAGTCCTCTTTTCTGATGGCAAGCTTGGTGGTATAAAAACTAAATGCAGTGCATATATATCACTAGACGTTTACACTTTACTGCTATGCTAATGTATTCACAGTTCTGTACAGGATCCTTTTTTAAGACCTCATCAGCAAGACTTAACGCAAGGTGTGGTTTTACATTTTACAGTATAAAAAAATAAATAAATCAGGAAACAAAGTAACTGAAGCCTCTTTTATGGGTGGCCGTAACCTGGCTGTTCAGGTAAAGAGCGCCCCACCATTCAAGAACAGCTGCGTACACCATCATCCTGAACACGCCACAATAATTACATTGATTTACCGTTTTCATTGCTCCAACCATCACATACAGTAAAATTACAAAAGCACAATGCTTGAAATCTTTTCATTACCGGCCTTTTCTTTTTTTTTTCACACAATCAATAACGGATTTTTCAATTCACTAAAGATATTACTGCTCGGATCAGTTGAATTTAACACATGGCGGCTATTTCATCCAAATTTGATTCGCAAAGATTTTCAGATGGGTAGAATACGGCTAGCTATACGCTGGAGATAACACCGAGGGCAGTGGGATAAAGAGCTGTGTGCTGTGGTGATAAAAGAACACTTTGTCAAATTATTTACTGTTGAAGAAATTAGTCTTTCAACAATTAAAAAATAAAAAATTAGCATATACAATCACTTTTCACAATTTACTTTTTTTTTTAGCCATGTTATACTTACTTGCTTTTATGCAAAAGTTTTGCACATAGCAGCCCCAATCCTCCTCTTCTTGGGTCTTCCGTCTGCACTTTTGACACCTCCCAAGCCCCCCCATAAACCCCCCCCCCCCCCCCCCCCCCCCGCAGAGTGCTACCATAGAAAGTTGCCATTACACTACAATATGTGTGTGGTCAGATATTGATCAGTCATTTGATTGACCAATCAATCACTTATACAGAACTTGCCTCGTGTCCTCTTTCCCCAATCCCCATATTATTAATACCATAGAAAGTTGCTTGCTATGGGGGCCCTTGTGCTTGCTCGCTCCCGAGCCATACTCTGTGTATAGGCTGTGCTTGATAGCAGCAGGCGTCAATGCTCTCCCTTCTATCTCTGAGCCAATGAGGAGGGAGAGAGCTAAAAGAGCCTTTTGTGAACAGTGCTGGATTGAGATCGGTCTCAGGTAAGTATAAGGGGGTGTTGGGGGGGGGGGGGGGTTCTTAATGCAAAGAATGTGCTAGAGGTATGAAGAGTAATACTTTATTTTGTGGTATCTCCAAGCTGTGTCGAGCCCTTGCTGTCCTCACATATGATCCAGGGTTGCTGGTCCTGCATTGTGTGTGATGATGTAAGAAAGCGCATGACCAGCAGAGCAGCAAAGGGAAGCGACTTTGGGGACCAGTCTTGCAGCATGGGGGGGAAGTCTGCGGGTGCTGGGAATTGAGAATAAAGTAAAGTTGCTCATTTTATGGGTTGCTTTCTGTTTCGTTCATCCGACCGACTGAACAAAAAAAAAATGATCCGATTTCCCCCATCCACACATTCGGTGGCTTTGTATTTGGACAGCGGGTAGATTTCCCTCCCCTCAATGTCAGAATACACTGATCAGTGCTGAAGCCTATTGACACGGAAAATGGCCATACATGGAAGACGTTTGACTTGTTCCTGCTGAACTGGTTGAATTTTGATCCATGTATGGCCAGCTTAAAGTGGTATTAAAACCAAAAATGTAATATATTGCAGCTCCACCTCCTGTATTAGAGTGCCTCCACTCTGGATGAAGGAGCACAGGGGGCACCTTTTTGGAAAGCAGCATTGTCCGTCTGGGGGGGAGGAAAGTGTTTAGTGTATTTTAAGGCCTGATTCACACCTATGCATTTTTATGTGCGTTTTCAGTTTTGCAGAAACACACTACAGTCCATTTAACCACTTAAGGACCGAGCCTATTTTTGAGATTTGTTGTTTACAAGTTAAAAACGATTTTTTTGTTTTTTTTTTTTTTGCTAGAAAATTACTTAGAGCCCCCAAACATGCATTTTTTTTTCTAACACCCTAGAGAATAAAATGGCGTTGCAATACTTTCTGTCAAACCATATTTGCGCAGCAGTCTTACAAGCACACTTTTTTGGGGTGAAAAATACACTTTTTTTAATACAAAAATAAGACAACAGTAAAGTTAGCCCAATTTTTATTTATTTTTTAATATTGTGGAAGATAATGTTACACCGAGTAAATTGATACTCAACATGTCATGCTTCAAAATTGCGCCACTCGTGGAATGGCACTTTTACCCTTAAAAATCTCCATAGGCGACGTTTAAAAAAATGTACAGGTTGCATGTTTTGAGTTAGAGGAGGTCTTATTGATCTCGCTGTAAGGACCTCTTAAATATGAGATCTGGGGTCAAAAAGACCTCAGATCTGATATTTACACTAAAATGCAATAAAAAAAAAAAAACCTGTCATTTAAAAAAATTATTAAAACAAAATGACCCTTTAAGAGCTATGGGCGGAAGTGACCTTTTGATGTCGCTTCCGCCCTGCAATGTTATGGAGACGGGTGGAGGCCATCTTCCCCTCACTCGTCTCCATGTCACACAAGGGGAAACATCCGATCTCCTCCGCCGCTGCCAACGGCTCCGGTAAGCGGCGGAGGGCACCGGAGTGCAGCGGGAGGGGGGCCCCTCTCCCACCGCAAATAAAAGTGATCTTGCGGCAAATCCGCTGCAGAGACCACTCTTATCAGAAAGCGGACCGCCGGCCGAAGAAGAGGATACCGGGGGTTATGGCAGCTAGCTGCTCCCATAACAACGATATTCCTCTTCAAACTTAGGACGTATATCGGCGTACGGCAGTCCATAAGTGGGTAACATGGTTTCCTATGGATGTAGTTCACATCTGTGCATTTTATGGAAAGGGTCAGGGACTTTTTTCTGGTTTTTGGTTCCATAGACTTCAGTGGATGAAAAGCGTGTATTGAAATATGCAAAATGCACCTGGAATATGCAAATTGCAACCTGCATAGGTATGAATCAGACCTCAATCTGATAGTACATCTAACAAAGTGAAGCCAAATTCCAGCTAATTACAGTTACAGCAAACTTTTTTTTTTTTTTTTAATGTAAATAAAGGTGATCATTTTAAGCACCCCGGTCAGTTTCAAAGGGTTTGTCACATCCCTGTAACTGGAACTGATCTGGAAGAGAGCTTGTTCTTTTGAAAAACAGACTTTCTGGCTAGATCACCATATGAAAATAGAAGAAAGAGAGCCTAAAAAAGAAAACAAATGCAGCCATCACATCTAATGATTAGTAAGCTGCAATATAATAAATGTTTTTGCTTTTGGGTTTATTACCCCTTTAAGCGTCTGCTCCCAACTGGTTTTCCTCTTCCCCCAGGCTAAATGAGCATTTAAATGTATTTATAACGTATTATGCAGGATATTCTACTCCAGAGAACAAGTCCTTTGTATCGCTCATCCTGACTTATACTGAAAGTCTTACATAGTTACATAGTAGGTGAGGTTGAGAAAAGACACAAGTCCATCAAGTCCAACCTATGTGTGTGATTATGTGTCAATATTACATTATATATCCCTGTATGTTGCGGTCGTTCAGTTGCTTATCTAATAGTTTCTTGAAACTATCGATGCTCCCCGCTGAGACCACCGCCTGTGGAAGGGAATTCCATATCCTTGCCATTCTTATGCCCTGTACACGCGGTCGGATTATCCAACGAAAAATGTGCGATCGGAGCGTGTTGTCGGAAATTCCGACCGTGTGTAGGCTCCATTGGACTTTTTCCATCGGATATTCCGACACACAAAGTTTGAGAGCAGGCTATAAAATTTTCCGACAACAAAATCCGTTGTCGGAATTTCCGATCGTGTGTACACATATCCGACGCACAAAGTGCCACGCATGCTCAGAATAAATAAAGAGATGAAAGCTACTGCCCCGTTTTATAGTCCCGACGTACGTGTTTTACGTCACCGCGTTCAGAATGATCGGATTTTCCGACAACTTTGTGTGGCCGTGTGTATGGAAGACAAGTTTGAGCCAACATCCGTCGGAAAAAATCCATGGATTTTGTTGTCGGAATGTCCGACCGTGTGTACGGGGCATTATAGTAATGAACCCTCTATGTAGTTTAAGGTTAAACCTCTTTGATTCTAATTTTAATGAGTGGCCGCGAGTCTTATTAAACTCTCTTCTGTGAAAAAGTTTTATCCCTATTGTGGGGTCACCAGTACGGTATTTGTAAATTGAAATCATATCCCCTCTCAAGCGTCTCTTCTCCAGAGAGAATAAGTTCAGTGCTTGCAACCTTTCCTCATAACTAAGATCCTCCAGACCCTTTATTAGCTTTGTTGCTCTTCTTTGTACTCGCTCCATTTCCAGTACATCCTTCCTGAGGACTGGGGCCCAGCAACTGGACAGCATACTCCAGGTGCGGCTGGACCAGAGTCTTATAGAGTGGGAGAATTATCATTTTATCTCTGGAGATCCCCTCTTTAATGCCAATATTCTGTTTGCTTTGTTAGCAGCAGCTTGGCATTGCATGTCATTGCTGAGCCTATCATCTACTAGGACCCCCAGGTCCTTTTCCATCCTAGATTCCCCCAGAGGTTCTCCCCCCAGTGTATAGATTGCATTCAGATTTTTGCCACCCAAATGCATTATTTTTCTACATTAAACCTCATTTGCCATGAGGTTCCCCACCCCATTAATCTTATGTGTGTCCTGGGAGGAATGATAGGAAATCCCTGGAGGCAGATAATAAAGGTGATATATACTGTAGCTATACTGTAGGCCTTCTGCATGAAGATGTCTTTAGCTTCAGAGTGGCAGGAGGAGGAGGAGGAGGTGATACACAGAGGGGGGGAATATGGAACCGGCAGGACATTTTGAGGACATTTAAAACCCACGGCACATTCATCCGCATGAG
Organism: Lithobates clamitans; assembly: GCA_037952925.1. Taxonomy (NCBI): domain Eukaryota; kingdom Metazoa; phylum Chordata; class Amphibia; order Anura; family Ranidae; genus Lithobates; species Lithobates clamitans. The sequence goes on along the minus strand of JBBGZY010001921.1, from coordinate 940,014 downwards.
ACGCTGGCTAAAGGAGTGTGCAGCTGATGTCACTTGGCTTGTGCGGATGTTCTTGTTGGAACATGCCTAAGATGTTATTTTGGGATTTATGTCTTGATACTGGAAAGGAAAGCACCAAATAAAATCAGATGTAGAAAAAACAAAGGTCAGAAAGTGTTTGGGTAATAGCAAGCAAGTGGAGCCTTTTACTTTATGCGTACCTAACCCCAACATCTCAAATATTGCAGCTTACCAGCCTTTATGTCGTGTACACACAGACGGACTTTTCAGCATCAAAGGTCCGACAGTCTTTCCGACAGACTTCAACGGACTTTTGAACGAACGGACTTGCCTACACACGATCACACCAAAGTCCGACGGATTCGTACGTGATGACGTACACCGGACTAAAATAAGGAAGTTCATAGCCAGTAGCCAATAGCTGCCCTAGTGTCGGTTTTCGTCCGTCGGACTAGCATACAGATGAGCTGACTTTTCGACCGGACTTGAGTCAGTTGGAAAGATTTGAAACATAATCTAAAGTCCGTCTGATTTTCGACCGGAAAAGTCCGCTGCAGGTCCGATGAAGCCTACACATTCGTCCCGTTGGACCAGTCTGGTCGAAAAGTCCGCCCGTGTGTACACGGCAGGAGAAGTGGTGGCTGGGATAGTTTTCTTTTTTCAGACTTTTCTTCTCTTTATTTTCGCTTGGTAATCCTGCCAAGTAACTCCTGTCCGAGGATGACAGCGCTCACTCACTTTGCTGTGTCTATTAGGGATCAACCGATATCATTTTTCGGTGCCGATACGATACCGTTATTTCGGCAACCTCTCAGGCCGATAACCGATCTTGTCTGCCGATATTCTGTACGTTTAAAAAAAAAAAATTTTACACTTCTTTTTTATTTTTTTTTTTTTTTTATTTTTTTATCACTGTTATTGCTGTCACAAGTAATGTAAACATCCCTTGTGACAATAATAGGCATGTGACAGGTACGCTTTATGGAGAGATCGGGGGTCTATAAGACCCCAAACCCCTCCTCTGCACTTGAAAGTATTCAAAACGTCAATATCAGCGTTTTTGAATACTTTCTATTTTTTTCTATTTTTTAAAACTGGCTCCGTTTAAGATGCCAGTAATCCGGGATGTGATGTCATGACTTTAAATGAGGCACAATAAATGTACCTCCATCCCTGATTCAGGTAAATGAGAAAAGAATGTTTAGGGTTACTAGATCCGAGACCCGAATGAAGCTTCGGCCAGCCGGGGGACGTGCTGGCTGGTTGTTTGTGCCTCCCGGTGGGACGGGAGAGCCCGGGCGAGCAGCAGAAGGCGGCGGGAGGGGGGATGTCCCCTCCCATTGTTTCTAATAACAGCCGAGCCGCATCAGTTGTTATTACAATAAAGCCGACTGTCCTCTCTAAAGAACGGTACTGGGGTGATTCCTGCAGCTGAAGGCATCACCCCGGTAAAACCCCTTGAAGCAATATCAGTCTAGTTTGCGACCGATACAGATTTTTCAGAAAATGCTGATATCAGCCTGCAATAATCGGTCGATCTGTAGTGTCTATGGAGGAGCAGCATTGTCACTGTAGGCCAGGGGTCTCCAAACTACGGCCCTCCAGTTGTTCAGGAACTACAACTCCCATCATGCCTAGTCATGTCGATAAATGTTAGTTTTACAATGCCTCATGGAATGTGTAGTTCCGCAACAGCTGGAGGGCCGTTTTTTGATGATCCCTGCCGTAGGCCATGGGTGCTCAATCTGTGGCCCTCCAGCTGTTGCGGAACTACAAATCCCATGAGGCATTGCAAGGCTAACCGTTACAGGCATGACTTCCAAAGGCAGAGGTATGATGGGACTTGTAGTTCCGCAACAGCTAGAGGGTCACAGGTTGAGCACCCATGCCGTAGGCCAGGGGTAGGCAACCTCTGCCCTCCAGCTGTGGTCAAACTGCAAATCCCATCATGCCTCTAGAAGTCATGCCTGTGATTGTCGGGGTCTTGCAATGTCTCATCGGACTTGTAGTTTCAAAACAGCTAGAGGGCCGAGGTTGCCTACCTCTGCCGTAGGCTGTTCCACTTATTTGGACTACAAACCCCTCACCTCATCACTGTTACATAGGGGAGAGGTGTTTGGTAGTTCACAGGAGATGACCATGCTATCTCAGAATCAACAGCACCTATAAATATGGGACAAAGTGCTACATGTTTGTTGCCGGGGGGGGGGGGGGGGGTTAGAAGCAATTAAAGTGATTCTGAGTGATTCTCAGCCCTGCCCCCCGCTCTCTTCTTACTGGCTGTGATTTGACAGCAGTAGGAGCCAATGGCTCCTGCATCTCTGTCCAGTGAGGAGAGATGCAGACGCTGCTCCTGTGCACATTGCTGGATCGAGATCAGCTCAGGTTAGTATTTTTAGGGGGGTTGGGAGGGCGCTGCATGCAGAAGATTTTTTTTTTAACCTTAATGTTCAGAATGCATTAAGGTAAAAAACAATACCTTGTACCTTTTTAGAACCATGTTAATTGCTTTTGTAATATTGACTTACTGAAAGTCAGCACACACACACTCCCACATTACACAAAGCTTTACGAGAGACTCAACGACTTGTCACTTTATCACATTGTGGGGTTCATTCATTTGCTCTGACAAAGAAATTTGGCTCTTACGCTTTCACATGCGGGCCCTTCAGGGCACCTATAACAGGAGGGGTGCGGGCACCCTTTGGTAGCTGTTCTGAAAGTTTTGGTTTATATTGCTTAATGTTAAACATTCTCACTGCATTGGAAAACTGCTCTTCCCCTGGGGTCTGTGGGTAACTGTTCCCTATTCTATAAATCCGCTTCTCACAGACCGCAATGTTCACGTTTTCCCTTTTTTCTTCCTTGTAGAACCCGAACTCCAACCCTCGCCCCTCAGCGCAGGACCTGGCCGGATTCTGGGACCTTCTGCAACTTTCTATAGAAGACATTAGCATGAAATTTGATGAACTCTTCCAGCTCAAGGCCAACGGCTGGGCATTGAGCGAAACTCCTGATAGAAATGTAAGTCCTTGTGTGCACTCATCTATTGTTGTGTTTTATATACCAAGCAGTTGTTAGGAATTGTAATCATAAAGAGGCTTGGGCTCCATTCACATTGGGCGACTCCAAAGTTGTGACTTTGGAGTGCAACTTTGGATGGGTGTGATTTGGATACAACCCTGGCTTTGAGCAGTGATAATAGATAACCGTTGCACAACTGTTGCATTGTATAACATTCCGGTACAACTTTAAGTAGTACGTGAACTACTTTGAAGTTGCTGCAACTTTAAGTCGCACATATACTGTTGTGCTCATAAGTTTACATACAGAATTTATGATTTCTTGCCCATTTTTCAGAGAATATGAATAACACAAAAACCTTTCTTTCACTCATGGTTAGTGTTTGGCTGAAACACAACACAAAATACGCAAATCACCCTGGTAATTTTGGCCTGATAACATGCACACAAGTTGACACAAAGAGGTTTGAATGGTTATTAAAGGTAACCATCCTCACCTGTGATCTGTTTGCTTATAATTTAGTGTGTGTGTATAAAAGGTCAATGCATTTCTCGACTCCTGACAGACCCTTGCATCTTGCATCTTGCTGCACTGACGTTTCTGGATTCTGAGTCATGGGGAAAGCAAAAGAATTGTCAAAGGATCTGCGGGAAAAGGTAGTTGAACTGTATAAAACAGGAAAGGGATATAAAAAGATATCCAAGGAATTGAGAATGCCAATCAGTAGTGTTCAAACTCTAATCAAGAAGTGAAAAATGAGGGGTTCTGTTGGTTCTGATGAAACCAAACCACGGTCAGGTAGACTAACTAAAATTTCAGCCACAACTGCCAGGAAAATTGTTTGGATGCAAAGAAAAACCCACAAATAACTTCAGGTGAAATACAGGCTTTGCTGAAAAGATGGTGGGGCTGTTTCAAGATGCACAATAAGGAGGCACTTGAAGAAAGATGGGCTGCATGGTCGAGTCGCCAGAAGAAAGCCATTACTAAGCAAATGCCACAAAGTATCCCCCTTACAATATGCCAAACAGCACAGAGACAAGCCTCAAACCTTCTGGCACAAAGTCATTTGGAGTGATGAGACCAAAATTTAGCTTTTTGGCCACAACCATAAACTCTTCATTTGAAGAGGAGTCAACAAGGCCTATGATGAAAGGTACGCCATTCCTACTGTGAAACACGGAGATGGATCACTGATGTTTTGGGGATGTGTGAGCTACAAAGGCACAGGAAATTTGGTCAAAACTGTTGGCAAGATGAATGCAGTATGTTATCAAAAATACTGGAGGAACATTTGCATTCATCAGCCAGGAAGCTGCGCATGGGAGGTACTTGGACATTCCAACATGCCAGCGATCCAAAACACAAGGCCAAGTCAACCTGTCATTGGCTACAGCATAATAAAGTGAAGGTTCTGGAGTGGCCATCTCAGTCTCCTGACCTCAATATCATTGAGCCACTCTGGGGAGATCTCAAAACATGCAGTTTATGCAAAACAGCCCAAGAATTTACAGGAACTGGAGGCTTTTTGCCAAGAGAAAGACATTTTGGTAAATAGACAGAGGAAAGCTGTCCTGGCCTATTTTAAAAGAGAAGTATGGCCAAAGCTTGTTTGGTTGTACTTCTCATGTGGTTCATAGGAGTGCACTTGCTTTTACAAAATTGTGACCCACTGTCTGCTGATGTCAGAGTTGCTCCATATGCTGAGGGGATCCCAACAATAATGTCAAGATCCCCCCCACCCCAGATTCCTGACCGGCAGGAGGCTCAGCCTCTCAGTGTGCCACAGAGCCTGAGCTAGCCATTTCCACCCCCTCTCTTGCCCGGCATTCAGTGAGTGCTGGAGAGGCAGAACACAGAGCCGGAACGGGACGTCTCTCTGCTCAGAGCGGACCCAAGAACTCAGCGATCAGCAGTCCTATGATCGCTCAGTTCTTGGACTTAGAGGCGGCTTGGGATGGCTTCAGGATCAGACCGATGCTGCAGCCATATATGTAAATATAGATTTTTATTATTTTTTTCACTTCCCGAACTTCTCCTTTTAACCACTTGTACTAGAGTTGAAACTCCTTATGAGATATACCTTTTTAATTTCATCTTAACCAGTTGCCGCCTGCATAACACATATGGGCAGCAACACGAGGATGGGCTTTAACACCCAAACGACGCACATATGCGCAGCCGATATTTCTGTGCTGAGAGCTGCCAGCACAGCGACAGAGCTGTCAAAGGCACAAAACGATTGGTAGCCAACAGGATTGGCTCGTTATCATGTGACCACTGTGACATCCAACCACAATGGGTCACATGATCTCCAGTCCTTCTCCCCCTATATACAGCCCTTAGTAAAAGGATGTCGGGGCTGGACAGGAAGGGGTTAAGCATTTAGTACTATTGCCATGGCTACAAGGAAAAGCAGTTTGAAATTTTTTGGCAGTTTTTTGGAAATTAAGACTGACTGTAGAATTTAATGTGTATCTTCTAGTGTGTATTCTCTGTATTATCATTTTTTTTACAAGTCTCTCATTTCTCTGTTGGACAGGAAGTAAAGAGGCCCCCTCCCCCTGTGCCAAAGAAGCCAGCCCGGCCCAAGCCCCCGCTGAGTCGCGACAAGACCCCAGGCGCCTCCAACAGTGACAAACAACGGCAAGAAGCTCGCAAAAGGCTGATGGCAGCCAAACGAGCAGCCTCGGTGCGCCAGAACTCGGCAACCGAGAGCGCGGACAGCATCGAGATCTATGTGCCAGAGGCACAGACGCGGCTCTGAGTGATGGAGCCTCCCGTGCCAACTATGGGAAATGGAGGGCATTGGCAGACGTAGACTTGCTGAGAGACTGAATTGGGAGACGAAGGGAGGAAGGCACAAGAGCACGTTCGGTCTAGGCTGCGTATCCTGGCAGTGGCGTACTTCTGCGAGGAGAGCGCCACGGAGAGCGTGCTGGGACTTTTCAACTAAATATTCTTAAAAACAAAGGAGCTTTTTTTTTTTTTTTTTTTTTTCATGTCTTTTGTGGGGAAGAGACCCAAAGTGGAAGATATTCAGAAGGGGGTATACCTGTTATGCAGCCCCCCCCTCTCCCCCACTTTCCTCTCCTTGTATGGGCCGAGGCAATAAGGCGCCCCAAAATCTACACAATTGCACAAAGACTGCACCCTGGTTTTGGATGGTATGCCATCTTTGTATCACCCTCCCCTTTTGTCTGTATAAGTAGCACCTATTGCAATAAGGAACAAACTCCACCCTTAGCATCCCTCTTCCTCCTTGAGCAGGAGCATGCAGATTTGTATGGTGGTTTTGATAAACACTCAGCTCATACAGACCCCAATTTGATGTGATGAGATAGAAACAGGAGCTTGCAATGCATTGTTCTGCACACAGCAGACGTAACATTTATTAATGCAGTGCTCTGCTCCCAGTAGAGGGCAGCAGTGAGCAGCTTTTGCACACTGGCAGGCTCTGCACTGCAATGTGTTGCTGAGATTACACTCCCCCCCTGTTATTTGTAATGCTGATTTAGGCACATATATGAAATGGAGGCAAGACTATTGTAGAATTTGTTTACCAGGTAGGCCAGCAACTGAATAATAAACAAAGCACACTGTACTATAGAATTAGAGATTATAGCCCATCATATTTCCCTTTCAACACATCCAGCTGTGCGCAAAGTCTTTTTTTTTTTACAGACCGATGCAAATGTTTTAACAGCCCTGATCAAAGTGCATGTATTGTTGGTTTCCTTGGGGCCCATTCACATGGTATACGCTGGGCGAATTTATCCAACTGAATCCCAATGCATAGAAAAGGCAATTTGCCTTCTGCCCTTTTATTTCATTTTATAGTGGTGTGCACAAAAAAAAAAGAAAGTAGGACATGTGGCATTTTACGCGAAGCAGCGTATTGCAATGCACTACACCATAGTGCAACACAACATGGTGCATAAAGATAAATGTGGTATTTAAATCGCATTAAAAAAAAAAATGAAGGTAAAAAGTGTGATGCGTTTGCCTTGCCCCGCCCCTTCACAAATGACACCACATTATATAGAGTATAACGTATGCTGCTGATGTGAATAGGCCCTAAGAGGAAGGACAACCTCTGCCAGGAACAGATGGAAACATTAGCTGATTTCATCGAAGTTCAATGCGTAGCTCCTAATTTTCTGAATGTAATGTGTTTTTTATTTACATTGCCTTAGCCGTAACAGTGGCGTAACCCATAGCACCCAATCAGAATCCTTAAAAAGCTCACCACACATACTACAATCAATGTTGTACGATCTCCTCCTTTTTAGATTTACCCACCACTATGTAGTGCAAGGGCCTGCCTGATTAGATGCAGATTGATTAGATAATTTTAGGTAGGTCTTCATATTACCTAGTTTTGGTAAATCTTGGGGCCGCCATACACATTACAATTGGACGATACAATCCACTTTAGATTTGCCAAAGTAATATAGGCACATGACTATTCTATCCAATCAGTTTGTATCCAAACAAGCAGGCATTACATAAGATGGTGGATCTAAAAGGAGATTGTCCAATCGGATTGTAATGTGGGTTTGTGAGCTTAAGGCCCCTTTCATACGACTGTTTCGATCAGGTACACCTGTCAGTTTTTCAGGCAGATCTGATCGATGGTCCATTTATCTTTTATATACCGGCGGGTGTAAACATACATGTCCGTTTGCGCCCTCTTACCTCTGATTTGATCTACCCTGTTTCCCTGAAAATAAGACCTAGCGTGAATGACGGTGATGGCTGCAATATAAGCCCTACCCGCCAAATAAGCCCTACCCTGTTTCCCCGAAAAATAAGCCCTACCCTGAAAAGAAGACCTACAAGGACTTTAACTAGGGCTTATTTGGGGGGTAGGGCTTATATTGCAGCCATCACCGACAATCACACTAGATCTTATTTTCGGGGAAATGGGATAGTCTGCTAAAAACAAACGGAAGGGGGTCCATTCTCCTCTGTGGAGGCAGATCAGATCCGAAGGGTAGTCCTCTATAAACAAGCAGCAGTCCAGAACGGCTCAGTCTATGTCCACTCTGCAAAAACTGAGCAGACCCGGACCTGTCATCCGCCTGCTCTTCTCTGATCAGCAGAGTGGATCCCCTGCTGATTGGAACAGAGTCCGTCCCCTATGGAAGGGGCCTTCAGTCCCCCAAAACTATGTACAATGAGGACCTACCTAAACCATTCATTGCATTTGCATCCAATCAGGAAGGCCCTTGTAGTACATAGTGGAAGGTAGATCTAAAGGATGTTGTATAATGTAAGTTCAGCCTAAAGTTGATTGTGTAAACATGTTTTCAGAATGTAAAATGTGTGGTGAGCTTTATACGGGTTTGATGTCAGCAGAGTAAATTCTGATTGGTTTCTATGAGTTATGCAAAGATCTCTTCATTGAATAAGGCTGAAAATGTGACAAATGTTCCTGCAGACTGAGTACAGTCTTTCTTTTCTTGCTGTAGGATTTATTTTTCTGCCCTTCCTGGGCAAACCCACGTTAGTTCAAAAATGTTCTTAGGTCATTTTGCATGTAATGTATGTGTGACATCTAAGGAGAAGGTACATTAAGCTACATGTATGTGGGCACATTTGCCCATGCAGCACTCTGTATTTATGGGCGCCCGGTATGGTCTAGGGATATGTACAGCCACCTATAGACCTGAATGGGTGAAGGTGGCTGTAGGCAGCCTTGTGCAGCTAAAATAAAGTAGTGCATGCGCACAGATCTGTGCCAAACATGGGGCGCGTGCGTTTGGGACATTACATCCATGCGCTTGCCCTACTTTATGCTATTAGCAGTACATAGCTGCCTTCACTCATAAATGTCTATGGACGGCTGTACACAGCTCCAGAACATCGCAGACACCAGAAATGCAAACAGAGTTTATGCTGCACGGCCAATTGTGCCCATGTTCATGAAGCTGTAAATTATAGAGAAATGTGCAACACTTTTAAAGTGTAAATCCAAAGTGTATTGGGCTGTCAATAAATGGTGCCAGGCTTCACATACCATCAAACACATTGTACACCTTCAGTAATCCATTTCTTATTGTAGTGGCCAATGCAAAGCCATGTTTTATCTCTGCTGCGCTTTGCTTTGGAGAGAACGTGTGTGTGTGTGTGTGTGTGTGTGTGAGATATTGGTACAGATCAGAGGTGACCTGGCCAATTCTGGGCCAGCCTGTCCTCTGATCTGTATACCTGGCTTTATTTGGCACTGCACCTTTGTCTGATGCTACCGTGTTTCCCCGAAAGTAAGACAGTGTCTTACTTTCTTTTTATCCCTAAAAGCCCCACTATGTCTTACTTTCGGGGTATGTCTTATATTGGGAAAAAAAAAAATTTTTTATTCTTTATTGCAATATGTTTTTTTTTTTTGTTTTTTTTTTTAATCAGCCCTGTTGGGGGGCTTTGGTGAGATATCAGGGGTCTTAACAGACCTCTGATATCTCCCCCTTGAGACAGAGAAAGAGACAGAGGATAGAGATTCCCCAGTCCCTTTCTCTGCAGCGTCAGCTGCACTGACAATGAAAGGAGAGAAGACATCGGCTTCTCTCCATTCATAAACTGACACATTGTAATCACAGCAGATTACAATGTTTCAGTTATGTGAATGGACAGAGTCAGCTGACTCTGTCTATTCACAAGGGAAGGAGGGGGAGGACGGAGGAACGGAGGGGGAGAACGGAGGGGACAGAGAAGGAGAGGGGAGAACGGAGGGGACAGAGAAGGAGGGGAGAACGGAGGGGACAGCTGGGAGGCACAGAGGAGGAAAGCGGAACGGAGGGGGAGAACGGAGGGGGACAGAGAAGGAGGGGGGAACGGAGGGGACAGCGGGGAGGCACAGAGGAGGAAAGCGGAACGGAGGGGGAGAACGGAGGGGGACAGAGAAGGAGGGGTACCGCACTTCACTGCAGGCAAATCCCCCCGTGTTTCCCCGAAAGTAAGACATATGTCTTACTTTCGGGGTATGGCTTATATTAGCTGACCCCTCTGAAACTCCCGATACGTCTTACAATCGGGGGTGTCTTACTATCGGGGAAACACGGTATTAAAGCTGGCCATAGACGGTTCGAATCTCGACCGGTTCAGCAGGGACCGGCTGAGATTCGAACTAGGGTTGTGCCGATACCACTTTTTTAAGACAAGTACCGATACTTTAAAAAAAAAAGTATTCCCCATTACCGATACTTTTTTTTTTTTTATGTCATGTGACAGTGGCACTAATATGCGGCACTGATGAGGCATGGACTGTCGTGTTTTTTTTTTTTTACAATTCAATTAAAAAAATAAATATATTTATTTTTTTTAATATTTTTTTTTTTATAATGCTTTCTTTTTTTTTGGAGGGGGGGAGTGGACTGTCAGTGTTTTTTTTTTTTTTTTTTATTTTTTTTTACAATTTTACTTTAAAATATTTATTTATTACAATGATTCTTTTTTTTTTTTTTTTTTTAATATTCAACCCTGTTGGGAGGGGCTTTGGTGAGATGTCAGGGGTCTGACATCTCCCCTTTCAGACATGGAAAGGGACTGAGGATAGAGGTTCCCCAGTCCCTTTCTCAGCAGTCTCAGCTGCACTGAAAATGAATAGAGAGGAGACACAGTTTATGATGCTCGGTAATGAATGGACAGAGTCAGTGATCACTGAGTCTGTTTATTCAGAAAAAGATGGAGCCGGTAAATGACATATTTACTGTCTCCTTCCTCCACTCTTATCCTGAAAGATCTGGGACGGGGGGGGACTGGAGAAGCACACGGAGAAGCATGTGGGGGGGGGGGCGAAGGAGCACAGAGGAGGACACAGAGGGGATTCGGATGAAGATACAGGGGACACTCGGGAAGGATCGGTGCGGCGGTGGGGGAAGTTATAATCATCAATCTCCCTGTGTGGCTCAATAAAGCAGCTGAAAGCCGCATAGGGGAGAGGAGGAGAAGCAGTTGTCAGCTGCTTTATTGAAAGCCACACGGAGATCAGTGATTTATAACTTCCCCCGCCGCATCGATCCTCCCTGAGTGTATCAGACTAGGCATCGGGAGCATGTGCAGGAGTACAACCAGCCTGTCAGATTTTTCATGCGACTTATTGTCAGTGGCGCTGGCCGTTAGCAGTAATCACTGTGTGTTGTCCCGGCAGGGATGGATCTCCCTGCCCAGAAAACACAATAGTGTCGCGGGAGGGATTTCCCCATCAACACTGACTGTGGCCCACAGTTGCAGGAAAGAAAATTGCACCATCTATGGCCAGCTTTAGCCATTTCGTGTGTGTGTGTGTGTGCGTGTGCGCGCATGTGTGTGTGCGTGCTTGTGTGTGTAAGAGAACCCTGCAGAGGTTGTACAACTTTTTGTTTCCTACTGGGGAAAAATAAAATCAGCAAAATGTCATGATCAGGGGTGCCCAAACATTTGCATATAAACCAGAACAAGTAGACACCATTTTCGTGCTGAATAGAAGGGTAAAGCTGAAACCTGAGCAAAAATTCCATCATCTTCTGCTTAAAGCTGAACTCCAGCCAAACCGTTAAATACACACATAGAATACATGTAGGAGACCTGTTTTACGTGTCAAAGGATTTGTATTTATGTCCATGCAGTGCTGAGATATACAGCTATGCTATACAGCAGAGACACGTCTGGCAGAGCGGGAGACTAGATTTTTTTTTTTTCTACTCCAGTCTGAGCTCTGCTGTGCAGGGACTGCAAGAGGCTGATGCTAGGTCAAATTCAGGCACTCCAACTGATTGCAAAAAAGTACATTATTGATATATTAATAAATAATGAGCTGCATTACTTTTTTTGCATGCTATACTTGCCTGGAGTTCAGCATTAAGGTTTCAAATTAGCCTCTTAATGTACTCTGTTTTTCCAGACAAACAGTAAGGCAATGCAGAATGCTGTGATAGTGAATTGTAAACCCATAGCAGCCAATCGGATATCACCATTTTCCTTATTTTACACTAAAAGAGTCGCATTATGGCTGTTGTAACTTCAGTATGATTATGACATAAACATAATGGATCTCACACAACAATAGCAACTGGAAAACTCCATCCAAGATGAGTTAGGTCTCCTGGTTGCTATGGGTGACTGCAGTTTTTGCACATAATCACTACTTTTTTGCACTACGTTATTAATCAAACGTAAAATGCAGTAATCCTTTGCAACCAATTGGCAATCACCTTTTAAATTTAAGGATGAAATCCAGGACAAAAATCTTTCATGTGCCTATATAGCCACAGAGGGTAAAAAAAAATCCACTTTATGTGCACCAGATGCCTGCAAACTCAAGATATTTCCTTTGTAAATCTAGCAGTGATATTATATTGCTGTACATAGCCTGAGCAGAGGGGGCGGATACAAGACCAGTCACCCTGCACAAGGAGAGAGTGTAGCAGTGACCGGTCTTTATTTACATGAGACCTCTGCAAAGACAAGCATGCTCAATTACTGCACAGATCTGGAAGAAACAAACAAGGCATACCAAAATAAAAGTAAGAACACACGTGGATCTTGTAATTGCACAATATTTCTTTAGCCTGGATTTCAGCTTTAACTTTTTAGCTGATGGGTGAAATCTTTTTAGCTATTGGTTACTGCCTTTTGCATATCACTATTACGCTCTGCACTTACTTGAGTGGAAATGACCAAATCCACAGTTGAATTATAATATATATATATATATATATATATATATATATATATATATATATATATATATATTACTGTTTTTATCTACCAAAGGATTTTAAATTCCGTTCAACCAGTCTTGTGATTGACATATGTCTGCCATACTACACAGCCAGGTCGGTTCCACTTTGTAACACCATCTGTCTTCTAGTCTGATCACAGTGCATCCGCTGCTCTTTTGTTGGCCAGTGTACAGGCAGCAGACACAGGGAGCTGTTGAATCAACTTTAGCAGTATGTGAATCGCAGGAATGACTGAACTGAATGACATGTCATTTATCTGGTAAAAACAATCCATGTATACATTGATCATTTTGTTGTTTATGCGGAGTATCCCTATACATTACCAATGAACATGCTGCGCTGTATAATGATGCTGAGTATCTGTTCAATAGTTATATGCAAACATGTATAAAGATGTTAATATTCTATACACTAATGAACACACTTGTGGTTAACGATACCAAGTATCTCTATACTGCAGATATGCACACATGTATAGTGATGCGGAGTATCTATATACTAATGGGACACATTGTACTTGGTATGGGAATGCCAAGCATCAGTACAATATTGATGAGCGGGTTTTGTGCTGATCCACAAAGACTGTTGCAAAGAACCTATAGCTGTAACTGAAGCTGATCAGAATTGAAATCTTAAAGAGAGAACAGTGTTATGTTGTATGTTAAAGCATACCTGTAATAAAAGAGGCTGTATAGTTATCTGTTGATATGCTGCCTCTTTGCTTCTCCATGGCCACTGCCAGTATTGCACACTTCTGGGTGTGTGTGTGGAACATCTGCTTCCCCCCCCCACTGCACACTGTGGTTTCTCCCATTAGCTTATCCATCACTGCAGGACATATGAGTTGGTGGAAGGAACCACTGAGGGGTGCAGGGGGAGTCGGCAAATACTTAGCGGCTGGGGAAGGAGGTCATGTTTAATAATAATTTTTATTTTATTTTTTTTTTAAAGTGTTCTGTTTGCTTGTTGGTTGTTTTGGTCAGCTGCTCTAGCATTTTTTGCACCAGTCTTATTAGTTCCACCCAGCACTGTATAGTGATACTGACATACTTGGAGGACAACTGGCCCACCCTGCATCTTTGATTGACAATACCACTACCAATTTTAGGTTTCTTCCCCATGCGACACAGGAAAGAACTTCACGTTTTGCCGACGCAGAAACTGGATTTTTGGGACAAACAAAAATAAACTTAAATGAATTATAGATGTTTTGGAATTTTGGAAAAAATTTTAAAAAAATTATCTATTCCTAGGGAAGCACCCAATAAAGAGCAATAGAGCCTGATTTGTGGAATTATTTATGTTTTCAGAAATTGCTTAAATTAAGCGGTTTATACCAGGAGGAACAGGATGGTTAAAGATGATTATGCTGATTTTATATGTGCTATATGACCAGATGTTTGTGGACACCTGACCATGATGCCTATATGACACCCGTTGTGTACCTTGTTTAAAAAGGAATATGGCTTTGACCCTTCTTTTGGCTAAAAGATCCTCCACTATTCTGGGAAGGCTTTCCACATTATCTTGGACTGTGCTTGTGGGAATTTGTGCCTATTCAGCCAAAAGAACCTTTGTGAAGTCAAGTATTGATAAAGATCTGGCTATCGGTGTTCCAGTTTTTCCCAGAGGTGTTCAATAGAGTTGAGGTCAGGGGTCCGTCTAGACCAGGGGTGTCCAACCTTTTGACCTTGCTGGGCCAGCATTTGAAGAAGAGATATCTTGGGCCACACATAAAATACAGGAACCAGAAGGATAGCTGATGAGCAGAAAAGGTCGGACAGATCTCAAGTTACAGTTGTATGACTTTATCCCCATTGGTAGTAAGCCTATAATAAGGCTTACTTATAGGTACAGTAAATATCTCCTAAACGTGCGCCGTTTAGGAGATATTTACTTTACATGCAGACAGTGACGTCACCGGCACATGCGCTCTAAAGGTGACATCATTGTGGCTCCAGCCACTCGCGCAGCTGGAATCCGCAATCCCAGAAGGAAGACCAGGTGAAGATGGAAGTGGCCTTCAGCGGTGACAGTGTGCCGCTGAGGGGCTTTGCATACTAGGGCGATTCATACTAGCCCATTATGACATTACCTTGCAGTTTTAGAATAATAATAAAATTAAAAAAAGCCAGTGGTTTACTGCCGCTTTAACAATCCCTGATATAAATAATGTACCTATCTGAGTAATAAAACTTCATTTTTATTTTGTAGTATCTTTTATTATAAAAGTGTCAAGAGGGCAACATAAAATGAGTGCGATATTTGACACTGTTTTGATAAACGAACACGTCTGTATCTGGTTCGATGGATGGAGTAACAATTCTCAATGAATTCTCAAGGTGCTCATCAGATATTTTGGTTCTAATTTTGCCCTTGATGTGCTTCATCCTTGAAAATAGTTGCTCACAAATATAGGTGCCACCAAAAATGGATGACACGAATAAGGCGTGATTGTGAAGAGTGGGAGATTTTTCTTTGAGAAGATAAAATATTTAAAAGTCCAGTAAAGAGACACTGTCACATTTTTCTTCAGCTGCATATGTTCATTAGGTGTAAATGCATTTTTATAAGAAAAAAAAAGAAACATTTTTAACATGATACTAAATGCACACTATTTTTTTCCCCTTCTCTTTCTGTATGTGGATGATAGCACTGTCATTTTTTTTTTTTTTTTTCATAAAAAAAAACCTCTAAGTACACTTTTCTTAATCCATATACAGCCGTCGCATGACCCAGCTCTCTCTCAGCCTGTGTGCAGGGAAACATAAGCAGGAGGAGCTTCTAGTCCTCTTCTGCTGGTCACCTGTTAAAAAAAAAACAGACTTTGGAATACAGACTAAAAATAAATAATATCAATAAACTGTTGTCCTATAGATATATATTTGAAAATAGTATGGGTGGATTTCTGCCAGTCACAAGCTGTGTCCCACCTCTCTAGCCTGTGTCTTAGAATAAGAGGGAGGCGAAGCCTCCATTAACCCCTTGGTGCTGACATCACACAAATATGCGACCCCACAGGACTGAGCTTTTTTCCATGGGGCTGCATATTTGTGTTTCACCCCTTGAGCACGGTGCGCTCCCAGCATAGGGACCGGGGGCTAAATTTTAACCACATGCTGACCAGCCGCCGCAGTTGTGCGGCAGAATGGCACGGCTGGGCGAAACGACGTTATGTAACGTCGCTTTGCCCTGTGGCCACTAGGGGGCGCGCATGCCCCCTGCTCGCTCCCCGAGCCAATGCGAGTGCCCGGCGGTCTCGATCACCGCCGGCTCCCGCGATCGCTTGGGGCACACAGAGAACCCGGAACTGTGTGTGTAAACACACAGTTTCCGGTTCTCTGAGGGGAGAACTGAGAGATCGTCTGTTCATACAGAGTATGAACAGCGATCTGTTAGCTTCCCTGCACAGTCCCCTCCCCCCTTCAGTTAGAACACAAACTAGGACACACATTAACCCCTTCACTGCCAGTGACATTTTTACAGTAATCCATGCATTTTTAATCGCACTAATCGCTGTATTAATGCCAATGGTCCCAAAAATGTGTCAAAATTGTCCGACGTGTCCGCCATAATGTCGCAGTCACAATAAAGATTGCTGATCGCCACCATTACTAGTAAAAAAAAAAAATTAATAAAAATGCCATAAAACTATCCCCTATTTTGTAGATGCTATAACTTTTGCGCAAACCAATCAATATACGCTTATTGCAATTTTTTTTACCAAAAATATGTAGAAAAATACGTATTGCCCTAAACTGAGGAAAAAACGGAAAATTCCTATCATAATACTTACTGTAAATTTCCTTTCCCCATGGCAGCAACGTGTGGGTTAAGTCCCGCCTCTACTACCCTGTAGGACACTACTCCCATAAATCTTTGCTCCCTGCCCCCGGCCGTGTTCGGTAACTAGCCTACTTCAGCCATTCGGGAGGGAACTCCTTCTGCCATGGAGTCCATCAGGAAAGGAAAATTACAGTAAGTATTATGATAGGAATTTTCCATTTTCCTGACAGACTCCATGGCAGCAACGTGTGGGAAATAACTCGCCGTACACACCCGGGTGGGCTAAATGATGAACGGAAGATTTATTTAACACTGTCGGCCGACAGCACTTTCAAACCAAAATTAACAGAAGATAAGGTTGCTGGTTCAACACAATAATGGGTCATGAAGGTATGAATCGAAGACCAAGAAGCTGCTCTGTAGATCACTTCAGGTGCAACATGACGTGAGGCCGCCCAGGACGTTGAAAGACTTCTAGTAGAGTGCGCTGTAACCGCCTCAGGAGGAGCCAAGCCCTTCTCTCTGTAAGCCCATTGGATGGCTTGAACCACCCAAGCCGCATTGGATCTGACAGAAGCCCTAGAGCCCCTGTTTTTCCCATGGAATAGAACAAAGAGAGAGTCAGATTGACGAAAAGAGGCCGTAACTTCCAGGTATTGTTTGAGAGTAGCTCCCACATCAAGAGGGTGTGGATCTGGACTTCCAGCAGAATTGAAGGTAGGGAGTGTGATATCCTGGTTCTCGTGAAAGACCGAGGTAACGTTGGGATTTGTCCCAAGCATTGGTATTAGGACCACTCTGTCTGGGAAAAAGGTGATAACCGATTCCTTGGACCCCAGAGATTGAATTTCCGAGACCCTCTTCACCGAAGTTATGGCTATCAGGAATGAAGTTTTGAGGGTTAATTCTCTGACTGAGAGAGAACTATTAAGTTGTGAGAAGAAAGCCAGAACTAACGGTAGGTCCCATTTGGGGAATCTGGATTTCCTTTGTGGCCTAAGCCTGACTGCCCCTCTAAAGAACTGTTGGACCAGAGGATGCTTGGCCCATGCGATTCCAGAGAAGGCTGAAATTGCAGAAACCTGGACACGAACAGAACTGACGGAAAGGGAGATATTCAGACCTGTCTGTAGAAAGCTTAGAATATCTTGAACTGCCAGACTATTACAGGAGTTGGACCTTTGACCAAATCCTCTCATATACCCGATTGGTACTGTTCCTTCTTGCACTAAGGAGAGTGGGAATGACCTCATCCGGACAACCTAGTGCCTCCAACCTTCCCCTTTCAAAAGCCAAACCTTTAGGCGCAGGTGATCCGGGCAAGGATGTAGTCTCGATCCTTGAGACAGAAGGTCTGGTCTGGATGGAAGAGGAATCGGATCCCGGACACTGAGGAGAGTTAGGAGGGAAAACCAAGGCCTGTTGGGCCAATAGGGAATTATAGCCAACACTTCCACTGTCTCTGCCCAGAGTCTTTTCAGGAATTGAAGAATAATAGGAGTTGGCGGGAAGGCATAGGCTCTGTTGAACCACCATTTCTCTGTCAGGGCGTCCACCCCGTAAGCTTGAGGGTCCCTGTACCTCGAATAGTATCTCGTCATTTTCTTGTTGCAGGGGGAGGCGAACAGATCGACCTCCAGGGAGAACCCCAACGTTAGAATCCATTTGAATACCTCTTCGTGGAGAGACCACTCGTTGTTGTCTAGGAGTCTCCGAGAAAGGAAGTCTGCCTGAACGTTCTGAACCCCTGGCACATATGTCGCTGTCAAATCCTTCAGGGTTTTCTGGGCCCAGGACATAATTGGCTCTACCTCTTGTAATAAGGAAAGACTTCGAGTCCCCCCTTGCCTTCTTATGCATGCCACTGCTGTGGTATTGTCCAATCTGAGTAGGACCGAGGTTCCCTGAATGAGATGACGAAACACCAGCAGTGCCTGGAAGGCTGCTCTTAACTCCAGGATGTTTGACATCTGGAGGGAAATTCCCAAGTGCCCTGAGCTACCTCCGCCAGACAGTGGGCACCCCAGCCCCTGTTGCTGGCATCCGTTGTTATAGTTACCCAAGAAATGGGAAGGATGGAATGGCAGTTGGAGAGGTTCTCCCGCTGGAGCCACCACAGGAGAGAGTTCCTCATGGACGCAGTAATTCGAATCAGCTGGGCCTTGTTGCCCTTCCACTGGTGAAGAAAACCCTTCTGAAAAGGCCTCATCCTCCATTGGGCCCATCTCACCATCGGAATCGTCGCCACCATAGTGCCAATGATTCTCAGGCATTGGAGAGCATGAAGATGGGGAACAGAAAGAGCCGGGTGGATCCTGTCTCTGATTGTCGAGATCTTCTCTTCTGGTAACGAAATGGTGCCTCTGACTGTGTCGAAGAGGGCTCCTAAAAACACCAGAGACTGAGATGGGTCTAACTGACTCTTCTCCAGGTTCAGAATCCATCCGAACCTGGAGATCACTTGCCCTCTGTGTGCTATGAGTTGAACCCTGTCCTGCGCCAAGAGAAGCAGATTGTCTAGGTAGTGATGTAGACGAATCCCCCTGGTTCTCAGGAGAGCTACTACTGCCAACAGCACCTTTGAGAAAACACGTGGAGAAGTTGATAGCCCGAAGGGAAGGCATGTAAACTGTAAGTGAAGCTTGCCCACGGAGAAGCGGAGAAACTGTTGAAAGTCTTCTGCGATGGGGACATGAAAATAGGCGTCCTTGAGGTCTATGGACACCATCCAGTCCCCTGGTTGCACCGACTGTTGAATTGTGGAGAGTGTTTCCATTTTGAACCTCTCCTTTTTGATGAAGTGATTTAGATGGGTTAGGTCTATGACAGGCCTCCAGGCCCCACTCTTCTTCTGAACCAGAAAGAGGGGGGAATACATTCCCGTGCCTCGCTGGTTGACTGGAACTGGGCTGACAGCGCCTTGAGCCAACAAAGATTCTACGTAGGCTAAAAGTATTGACCTTTTTTCTTCTGATGCCGGAAGAGAAGTGGGCACCCACCTGAGTCTGGGAGGGTCGATGAAGGTCCAAGCATGACCGGAGGAGACTGTCTTGATTGTCCAGAAGTCGTGAATCGAAGCCGCCCAGACATGCCGAAAGTGGAAAAGACGAGCCCCCACACGGCCTGTCTGAGCGGGCCCAATCTCAAAAAGATTTGGAAGGTTGCCTCTCCCCTTTCGACTCACTACCTGCAGCCTTCTTAAAGGATGATTGCCTTGACTTCCAGGACCTGGAGAATTCCCGGCCTGGCTTGTAAGTACGAGCCTCTCTGGTTCGGTCTTGATATTGCCTCTTCGGGAAGGATCTTCTTTGGCCTTGCAGACGCCTGTCCTGAGGTAGGAACCCCCGACTTCCCGCCAGTAGCCCGCGTAATGGCCTCGTCTAATTTGTTGCCGAAAAGAGAAGACCCCCCCATAGGGAATTCGGCACCATACCTGTTTAGAATCTGGGTCAGCCAGCCAGGGACGGAGCCAAAGAGCCCGCTTGGCGGTGACCGATGAGAGCAATACTCGGGCTGCAAGATGAATGATATCAATCGAGGCCTCCCCTAGAAAGGCTGATGCTAGCCTCAATTCTTGAATAGGTGAGTTCTTTGCCGTGTCATCTGAGATATTCCTAAGCCCCGGTTCACACTGGGACGTCTTGTCAGGCGACCTAGTCGCCTGACAAGTCGCCTCCCATTCTGTGCTATGGAACCGTTCTAAGGGGAGCGACGCAAGTCGCTCCGACTTAGAAAAAGGTTCCTGTACTACTTCGGGGGCGACTTGGGGCGACTTGCATAGACTTCTATACAGAAGTCGTTTTGCAAGTCGCCCGGGCAGTCGTTTGCAGGTCGCCTCGCTGAGGCGACCTGCAAGTCGTGCCGCCTCTGGTGTGAACCGAGGCTTAGCGTATCCTGAACATTATCCGTCCACACTTCCATAGCTTTGGACAGAGCTGCCAAAGCTAAGGCTGGTTTGCAAGCCATGCCCGCTGTAAGGTACACTCTCCTCAGATCAGCATCAATCCGTCTGTCCAAAACGTCCTTAAAGGACACTGTGTCCTCCAAGGGGAGTGTCACGTGTTTAACCAGCCTCATCACGGCTGCATCCACCAATGGAGCTGATTCCAAATGCTTCACTTCTTCCTCCCTAAAGGGATAAAGCTTTGAAACTTTAGTAAGCATGGAGTTTTTCTTCTCCACCTTGCTCCATTCATCTGTGATGATCTCGCCAAATTCAGAAAAGAATGGAAAGTTAACCCGTTCCTTCTTTAGCTGTTTAAAGAATTTCCTCTGTTTGGGAGGAACAGCCACCGGATCCTCCCAATTTAAGGTTTCTCTAATAGCCTTGACCAAGGGAGGCAGCAGAGCGAAGTCAAATCCCACACAGGTATTATCTTCATCCGAGTCACTGTCAGAGATGACAACTGAAGGGTGGCTAGGTAAAGAGGACTCCCAGGTGTCCTGCAAATGAGTTTCCCTCACTGGGGAACATGATGGCTCTGCCTGAGGGACGACGGGCCGGACTGCCTCAATACCTTTAAGTGATTCCTTAACAACCCTCTCAACTAGGGTTTTAAGTTGTTGGTCCGTATCCCCTATTTCCTTGGAAGCTTTGGCGAAGCAGGGATCGCACAGCGATTTTCCCGCAGGTACTTGCATTCTGCATCCCCAGCAGACACTGGATGAGTGGCTGGAGTGAGCCACTGAGGAGTGCGAGCGCTCCTCGCTACGGTGTCCTGATTTTGAGGAGGAGCCGTAATGCTTAGATTTGGAAGAGGATTGCCGGTGATGCGATTTAGACGAATCACTTTGTGCGAGCTGCGACGCTGTTCTGACCTGGAAGGGCTAAAGCAAAAGACAGAGAATCACAGAAAACAGAGCAGTTAGAGAAACAATCACCTGCGGAATTACCCCCCACCCGACCAACGGACCCTCGGCGATGGAACCTGCCCCTGTACCTTTTGAGAGGAGGCTGGCCACAGGCAGGCGGTGGGGAATCTATGTCTCCGGTAATATCCATCCGGCTGCAAAGTTATGTAAAGAAGAAACTAATTTAGCAATGAAGCCAGGGAGCGTCTGCCCTCCTGTATATAGAGCTACTTACCAGCAGCTCATTCACTGGAGCATGGGGAAGACCCTAAAACAGCCTGCAGGCATTCCCAGAGCCTGCAGGCTATTTGCCCTGTTTAAATAGGGCGCCCCTAGTGACGTCACAGCCCGTGCCGAGCGTACGCCAGTGCGCATGCGTGATTAGCGGCGATTTGCCGCTATTACGCATGCGCGAAAACCAAGCCTCGGTTTCGTGCCCTCCACGACCATGCGCAGTACGGCCGATCTCAAAAGTGAAAGTAAAACGGTGGCTGGACCGCAGGAAGAACCAGCCGCCATGCCAGCACCCAAACAGATAATAAGAAGAAAAGAAAAGGAGAAAGGACACACAAGGGGAAAGAAAGGGAGAAACAAAAAAAGCATTACACAGAAACTGCTGTCATGATAAAAAGGAACATCTCACCACTCCCACCACGATCATCAGGGCCGAAGGTAAGCACCGGACTTTCCAGGGGCAATAAGGGGTCACCTGCTAATAGCTGGCTATCCGACCCATGCGCTGCCTTGCCTGCCAGTGGCCAGGGAACCGGCTTCTTCCTGCGCCTCTTCCAACGCCCCATCCATACCCTGCTAATAGCTAGGGCTTAGCGGAGTAATGCGACTATCCTATCCCAAGTCGCAGCTCGGCCAACCTTGATCGTGGGGATAAATATCTTCAGGTAGAAAGACCAACACTAGGTCTTGCGGAGGAGGACAAAAAAAGAACACGGCCGGGGGAAGGGAGCAAAGATTTATGGGAGTAGTGTCCTATAGGGTAGTAGAGGCGGGACTTAACCCACACGTTGCTGTCAGGAAAAAATGTTTTTTTATATATTTTTTGGGGATATTTATTATAGCAAAAAGTAAAAAATAATGTGGGTTTTTTTTCAAAATTGTCGCTCTTTTTTTGTTAATAGTGCAAAAAATAAAAAACGCAGAGGTGATCAAATACCACCAAAAGAAAGCTCTAGTTGTGGGAAAAAAAGGACGTCAATTTTGTTTGGGAGCCCCCTCGCACGACCGCGCAAATGTCAGTTAAAGCGACGCAGTGCTGAATCCCAAAAAGTGCTCTGGTCTTTGGCCAGTCAAATGGTCCGGGGCTGAAGCGGTTAAAAAAATTATTATGTTTTTTTTATTATTATTTTAGGCCAGTTTTCCCTAGATAAGAAAAAAAAATCAGGCGATATCATTTACCATTTAAATGAATGCCCAATTTGTCCTGAAAAAAAAACAGGTATAATCCACCTAGATGCACAAAGCAGTTTTGATAATATGTACAGTTTTACTAACACATGTCAAAGTTGCAAAATGGGCTAGGGCATTAAGATTTGTTTTACTGCGCAAAGGGATTATTCTACATGTAATATCCCACTTCCATTGTGTTTAGCTGGTTAGTGGGCAGAAGAGAGCGGGCTGTCATTTACCACTGTGTATATGGCCACATGTGTAATGCTAAAGTCACATAGGCTGCTCAGATGTGATAGGAAGCAAATGCTCAGCATAAAAACTCACTGAAAACGAAGCATGTGTTGCCACCACAGCTACAAAATTCCTAGCTGAATTGGAGACATGTACAGAAGGTGGAGATTATTATTATACAGGATATATATATATATATATATATATATATATATATATATATATATATATAGTCCATCATATAGGGCCCTGCTCATTAGAGCTTACAATCTAGGAGGGAGGCTCAAGTGATACGAAAGGGTAATAACTGTGGGGGATGGGCTGATGAAGAAAATAAAACAGTTGTTGGGTGGAGGCAGGGTAGGCTTCTCCGAAGAGAAAAGTTTTCAGGGATCGCCTAAAAGTAGATAGATTTAGAGATAGTCTGACAGAATGGGGTAGGGTATTCCAGAGGATGGGAGAGGCTCGGCAGAAGTCCTAGAGGCGAATATGGGGGGAGCTAGAGAGCAGGAGGTCTTGGAAGGAACGAAGAGGGCGATTAGGTTGGTATTTTGAGACTAGGCTAGTGATGTAGCTGGGGCAGAGTTGTGGATGGCTTTGTAACTTATTGTTAGTACTGTATTTTGAATTTAACTAGTTTGGTGAGTGGCAGCCAATGGAGGGATTGGCAGAGAGGGGTAGCAGACGCTGAGTGGTTTGTAAGGTGGATGAGTCTGGCAGCAGCATTCATGATGGACTGAAGGAGGAATAGTCTATTTAAAGGTAAGCCAATGAGGAGGGAGTTGCAATAGTCGAGGCGAGAGATAGCCAGGGAGTGAATCTTTGTGGTTTCATGGGTTAGGAAGGGATGTAGTTTGGGATGTTGTGGAGGTTGAGGCGGCAAGCTTTGGAAAGGGATTGGATGTGGAGCCGAAAAGAGTTCAGAATCCAGGATAACACCTAGCACCCTGATGTGGGGATGGGTGGATGGTTGTGCCATTGCTCTCAATAGAGAAATCAGGGGAAGAGGCGGGGGGGGGGGGGGGGTAATATTATAAGCTTGGTTTTGAACAAGTTGAGTTTGAGGAAGTGGTGTGACATCCAGACAGGTATGTCTATAGAGATAGAGAGCAGCAGGATCATTCAGTGACTGAGTGAGTATGAACAGTATGTAATACACCATTTATTGAACACACTTTAAGTAAGTTTACGCCATTTTGTGTTGGGCCGCATTAATAGCCATCTTTGGCGGCAGGTTGGACAACCCTGGTCTAGACTGTTTGAGTTTCTCCACACCAAACTCCTCAAACCCTGTCAATGAGAAGTCCTGAACAGTAAAAGGGTCCTCCGCAAACTGTTGACACAAGGTTGGAATCGATCGTATTAAAGGTTTAGTATGTTGTAGCTGCATCAGCACCCTTCACTGGAAACGCTAAACAATTTGGAGGGTTGTCCATATGCCTTTGGTCATACAATGTACATACTCCACTGGTCTTCTTTTACATTATCTCTCTTTTTTTTCTTTTTTAAACAAAGATGTCACACATTGGTGGAGCTTGGTTATGGACACCAAAAAAATCACATTTGGCAATTTGGTTTGTGTAATACCAAGTGAGACTGTAAATTTACTGTGTATGTGTCTAATGCTATGTGAGCACACCAAGGGCTATAGTGAGTAAGTATGTAAGAAAAAAAAAAAAATACTTTGCAGTCAATATGTACAATTCCTAAAAAATATAAGTGCATGTGCCCAAAAGAGATTATTGTTTTAAATAACAGTATTAGATAACATAACTATTGTTAGTAGGCCTGTTTTAATTCCTGCTTCATGCAAAATTTGAAGTTGGGCCTCCTGTTATGTAAGGCTGGATTCACACCTATGCAGTTTTGGTGCTTTTTGCATTTTGCAGATTTGCACTACAGTCCATTTAACACGGTTTCCTATGGAACCCTTTTTGTAGAGCAAATGTGCAAAATGCAAAAAGCACCAAAACTGCATAGGTGTGAATCCAGCCTAATTGAATATTTATTACAAGGATATTTTATTATTTAAATATCAACAACAATTTACACCGTGTGGTCAATTCATTAATGATTAGCGCATGCGATTATGTGTTTTTTGGGAAATATCGCATGCAATAATAAGAATCAATTCATGAAAGTAAAATATTGAATTTACCATTTGCCTACTGGGAACTTTCAACCCCTTCCTGCCCAGGCCAGTTTTCAGCTTTCTGAGCCGTCACATGTCGAATGGCAATTGCGCGGTCATGCAACGCTGTTCCTAAATTACATTTTTAGCTCTTTTTTTTTTGACAGATAGAGCTTTCTTTTGGTGGTATTTAATCACCGCTGGGTTTTTAATTTTTGTGCTAAACAAACGAAAAAAGACTGAACATTTTGAAAAATATTTTTTTTTCTTAGTTTCTGTTATAAAATTTTCTGAATAAGTACTTTTTCTCCTTCACCGATGAGGCTGCACTGATCTGTGGCACTGATGGGCACTGTTGGGGTTGAACTGATAATCAGGACACTGTGGATTTGCCGGTTACCGACTTTCCTCTCCTTGAGGCGAGAAATGCCGATAACCGGCAAATCCTGTTTACACTGTGATTGGACACAGCTGGTCATATGGTAAAGAACCGCTGTGATTGGCTATTTACCCCGATCTGTGTCCAAAGGATCCCTGCCGATGCACACCGCAGTAGGCATGCAGTAAGCGTGATGACATGAGGACGTTAATAGACGCACTCCGGAAATGTGCGACCGTGCTGTAGCTGTCATTCGGCTATAGCACAGTCGGGAAGAGGTTAAGGTAAATACTGCAAATTTGATAAAAATACAGAAAAAAATTGGATAAACCATTAACCACTTCCCACCCGGCCTATAGCAGATTGACGGCTGGGCGGTGGTCCTGTTATCCTGACTGGGTGTCATATGATGTCCAGCAAGATAACATGGCGGCGCACGCCCAGCACGGTGATCGGTAGTGCGGCGTGTCAGTCTGACACACTGCATCTTCGATCGTGGTAAGGAGCACCTCAGACAGAGGCTTCTTACCACGTGATCAGCTGTGACCAATCATAGTTGATCATCGTGTGAACCAGGAAGTGCCGGCAAAAGCCATTTCTCGGTCACGCTGACAGAGAGAGGTGATCGGCAGCTCTCCCTGTCAGAGGGGGGGGGGGGGTCTGTGCTGATAAGCAGCACAGCCCCCAGCAGTGCCCCATCAATAAAGTCTGTCAGTGCCCACCACAGTGCCAATCAGTGCCCATCACAGTGCACAGCAGTAACACCTGTCGGTGCCTCATCATCAGTGCTGCCCATCAGTGCCATCTATTAGTGTCCATCAGTGCCGCATATCAGTGATGCTCTTCGGTGCCCATCAATTCTACATATCAGTGCCGTCAGTGAAGGAGAAAACTAAATTTTATGACAGAAACTAAGAAAAACTTTTTTTTTTTTCAAAAATGTTGGTCTTTTTTAGTTTGTTCAGCAAAAAATAAAAACCCCAGAGGTGATCAAATACCACCAAAAGAAAGCTCTACTTGTGGGAAGAAAATGATAAAAATTTAGTCTGGGCACAGTGTTGCATGACCGCGCAATTGTCATTCAAGTTGCGACAGCGCTGAAAGCTGAAAATTGTCCTGGGCAGGAAGGGGCGAAAGTGCCTGGTATTGAAGTGGTTAAAGTCAATTCATTAAAAATAGCATGCATATGTTATTTATCTCATTGTACAGGCAATTGATATTTTAGAAACATTTCTCTAAAAGGAGATCATTCTGTCACTGAAGGCACACTGGGGTAGATTCACAAGTGTGCAAGGCTATTCCAGCTCAGCCCCATCGCAAGACAAAACGCCTTGTCTCCTATGTGCCCGGTTCACACCACTGTGTTGCGGTTGTGTGCAGTACAAGGCCATCCACCGCCTCGCACCATGCGGAGGCAAGTTGAACTTAATGAATTGTCTTTTTGACATTTCAATAAAGTTTGTTCAAAATAAAAAAGTGCGCATTGCACATTGATCAGTGCATCAGCACTACAGTGATCCTGCCGCACTGCAAGCCAGCTGGTGCGTTGTAACACAGCATCTGGTGGGGATATTTCTCTGTGCCTTCAATTATAGAACAATCTTCCTCTGGTGCAGCCTATGAAAAAAAATAAAAATAAATTAGATAAAACAACGTAAAGAAAAACACTTGATTTATGTGTTAAATTTACAAATATTTAACACATTTGTTCAATTACGCATTTTTTTAAATTATTTTTTTTATTGTGAATTTACGTTTGAGATAAGTACTGCATGCATTATTTTAGGGCAAAAAAATAGCTAAGATGATCCACCAAAAAGGGGCTTGAGGTTGCCAATCCTAGATATAATATTAAGAAGCAAATATCCCCCAGATAAATAATAAGGACTTTATAGGAAACAAGGAAAGGGGTCTAAGGAAAATATTATATAAATGATTATTTATTGAATTATAGAAAATATAAAGTTATTCAGGTGCAGACATCACCAAAAATAAAGTTAATAAAAACAGCAAGTGTACAAAGACTAAATCTTTAATGCGTGGCAATTGTAGATATTCGGCCCGACGCGTTTTAGGACACTTGTGGGGTCCCTTCATCAGGGTCGTTCAAGATGAGGTGAAATTACCGTAGCATATTCTAAACAATAAAAAACAGAAAAATAGTAATAGTATTGAAAAAAAAAACACAAATTATAATAACAAAGTATGTACATCATAAACAGAGGGCAAAAGGCAGGAGCATCGCTGAGACCAAAACTGGGAGATCACCTACCGATTGGATGAACTTGATATAATATACACCTCCAGAAAATGTGCCAGCTGATGCAGTGTGGCCGTAAAGTCACACCAAACGCCGTGAAGCAGTATGAAATGGAGCTCACTATTTGGTTATATGAAACCAAGAAGTCTGCATGGTTAGGTGCAAATTGGTTCAGGGTGGATAATGACACAATTAACAAAAAAGTGTCTGCAAAGAAGAAAATATAAAATATCTTAGAAATATGTAAAGCTCATAGGGAAACAGGTGATATTTGTCACTCCAGTGTTATCATTAATATGGGTATATACTTATTTAAGAAAACCCCCCTCTTTTTAGACAAAAGCATTCATTATTGGACACCGGTGTTCACAATAATAGCCGAAGTTGAGGGTAGGAACATTGTATTATTAATCATTGATGAAGGTATAAATATATAGGTAAGTCTTTGTACTAGTAATAAGTAAAGAATATATCCAAAATAATTAGGTAGTGTTAGCAAACCTGAGGTTTATCAGAAGCAGACAGATACTTGGTATAGGTACCTGTTAAGGCATTAAATCAGCCCCCTGGTTCAGCCCATAAGCAGTAAGCTGGGCGGCCAATATTCAAGAGCAGACAGGGTATGCTATAGTTAGTGTCATAAAGGAAAAATTATAACAAAAAGAACTGAATATTCCACCAACCTTGCAGAGCGATCCCCAGCTTATGCAGCACGTTAGTCCTGGTGTGAATTGAGGAGACTAATACTCCAATTTGGGCTTGTGTTGTTATAGTGAGAGACGCCAGCGCGTGCGCAGCGTCCCATGCTGCGCATGCTGTGTCAAGAGAGATACGAGGTGTGGGCGGGGCCTGGCGTTAGTACTGGCCCATATGGTGTGTGTCTATTATCTGTGGATAGGCATGGGGGACGGGCTTAACAGCGTGAGCGGCACTATACGACCGCCTCCTCCATACCTCTGACCAATAGAGGAGGATGAGGGGCAGGGCTGTGCCGGTAAACAACTGCATATGTTTGCATCCTCTATGTACAGTGAGACATTAGAGGAAGCGGATAAGAACTGCTGATCAGAGCAGCAAAGTAGGCGCATAAAAGCGCCACCAGCAGAGCCAACATAGGGATTCTAGTGGTGCGGATAAGGAACGCTGATAATGTATAATTGTATGTCCAAGCAGAGTTGAGTGACTTCAGTATTACCATTGCAATTAATACATATGGGCATAGAATAATGAGCCCATAAGTATGCATTCAAAAAAAGAGACACACAAAGCCCAGTACAGTACCACCATAGCCATAGCCACCAGACTAAATCATATGGGCCACAATCAGCATGACAGGAGAACATAAGTCTCCCTTAATGTTGCAACAGCCTATTATATACAGACACAGGGTGCAGTACATCACATACATCAGCAGTGACTCCCAAACGTGGTCTCAAGGGATTATTAGGTCTATCACATTGGACCATACAGTGGAGGATTTGTGGTACATGCCAGAAAACATTATTATCTTAATTCGTAAAATACTATAGGGCACATGTGTGGCATATTGTGAAGAGGATTCTCCCATTTATCTTTGCAATGGACATTATTCCTGGATGAATTTAAACAGTCATATGGGGGATACCAAAATTCCTAGAGATCTTTTTCACATACCCCTGATTGAAAACCTTCCAAGAAGGGCCTATAACTGAGTTGAGTATTGAGGCCTGGAAATAGGGCAGCGTTTAACTCCACTATCCATCGAGTTTCTCGTTGTAGGAGGAGTTTATTCCAGTCTCCTGCCCTGATGTTTGGATGGATTCAATCCAGGATGAGAAAATTAAATTTGGTGCATATCCCCCCATGGTGATGTGCCTACCCATTGGCAAGTCTGGATTTACTGTCAGCATACTAGTGATGTGTCGCCTTGCTCGTATTCGGAACTCCAGTTTTGTTTTGCCTATGTAGAAACACTTACATTGGCAAGCCAATAGGCAAACTACCCCAGGAGTTTTGCAGTTGGCATAGTGTCGTGGTTTGAACACCATGCCATTGGGTAGTATTATATTTTTTTGGGTGTTCATATATCGGCACGTAGTGCATCCACCACAGGGGAAAGTGCCCATATTTTTGCAGGGGTCTGATCTAAATTTGACAACGAATTTGCTCTGAACTAATTGGTCTTTTATTGACCTAGTTCTGCGATATGTGACCACTGGGTGTGGTGGAACATGTGGTCTTAAGGTTGGGTCGATGGTAAGTAGGTGCCAGTATTTTTCGAAAAAATGTTTTAATTATTTTGTGCTGACTGTTGTATCTCATGATGATCCGAGTGGTCTGTGGTTTGATGTTACCAGACTTTAGGATTTCCGCATGAGTAGTAGAGATGAGCCGAACACCCCCCGGTTCTGTTCGCACCAGAACCTGTGAACGGACCGAAAGTTTGGGCGAACTTTAGAACCCCGTTTAAAGTCTATGGGACTCGAACGTTCAAAATCAAAAGTGCTAATTTTAAAGGCTAATATGTAAGTTATTGTCCTAAAAGGGGTTTGGGGACCCGGGTCCTGCCCCAGGGAACATGTATCAATGCAAAAAAAAGTTTTAAAAACTGCCTTTTTTCGGGAGCAGTGATTTTAAAGATGCTTAAAGTGGAAAACAAAAGTGAAATATTCCTTTAAATATCGTACCTGGGGGGTTTCTATAGTATGCCTTTGAAGTGGCACGTGTTTCCTGTGTTTAGAACTGTCCCTGCACAAAATGACATTTCTAAAGGAAAAAAAGTCATTTAAAACTGCTTGCGGCTTTAATGTAATGTCTGGTACCAGCAATATGGATAAAAATCATTGAGAAAAATGACATGGGTACCCCCCCCCCCATTACCAGCCCATTTGGGTCTTGTATGGATATTAAGGGGAACCCCACACCCAATTTAAAAAAAAGAAAGGCGTGGGGCCCCCAGGCCCTATATACTCTGAACAGCAGTATACAGGCGGTGCAAACAAGACAGGGACTGTAGGTTTGTTGTTAAGTAGAATCTGTTTGTAATTTTGAACTGGTACATTTTTAAAGTGTAGCTCCAGCCAAAAAAATCTATTGTTAAGCTTTTTAGAAAACATAGGGAAGGGTTATCACCCCTGTAACATTGTTTTGCTGTCTGTGCACCTCTTAAGAAGATTTCACCTCACTTTCTGTCCCAATGACAAATGTTTTTTGAAAATTTGGGTTTTTTTGTGAAACAAGGATTGGTGATAAAGCATCAGTGGAGAGGGGACACGTTTTTCCCAAATTAACTCTTACAGGAGAGAATTTCCCTTCCTAGGGGTAGGTTTCATCTCACTTCCTGTTGTCTCCTTCCGTTTGCAAGTAGGGGTCGTTTGTAAGTTGGATGTTTGAAAGTTAGGGCCTGCCCTATATACTCTGCAGAAATTTGGGCCTTAGGTGTTGGTGTTGCCACAACACTGTAAGCCCTCACAGTTACTCTTGGTGGGCGCTGGAACGCCCTGCTGTGAACTATTATATCAAGAATTGTAATTACATGCCATTGTTAAACAATGGTAGAAAAATTGGGCCTTGGTGGTGGTGGTGGCGATGCTGGTGCCACTACACTGTAAGTACTCACAGTTACTCTTGGTGGGCGCTGGATTAGGCCCTGCTGTGAAATATTATATCAAGAATTGTATATACATGCACCTGTTGAACAGGGGCAGAAAAATTGGGCCTTTGGTGGTGGTGGTGGTGTTGCCACAATACTGTAAGCCCTCACAGTTACTCTTGGTGGGCGCAGGAATGGGCCCTGCTGTGAAATATTAGATCAAGAATTGTAATTACATATCCCTGTTGAACAGGGGCATAAAAATTGGGCCTTAGGCACTGGTGCCACAACACTGCAACCCCTCACAGATACTCTAGTTGGAGCGCAGAAATGAGCCCTGCTGCAAAGTATTGCATCAAAAATTGTAATTACACGCCCCTGTTAAACAGGGGCTGAAAAATTGGGCCTTGGGCACTGGTGCCACAACACTGCAACCCCTCACAGATACTGTAGTTGAGCGCAGCAACGAACCCTCCTGCAAAATTTTGCATCAAAAATTCTAATTAGACGCCCCTGTCAAACAGGGGCTGAAAAATTGGGCCTTAGGCACTGGTGCTGCTGGTCCCACAACACTGCAACCACTCACAAATACTCTAGTTGGAGCGCAGGAATGAGCCCTGCTGCAAAGTATTGCATCGAAAATTGTAATTACATGCACCTGTTAAACAGGGGCTAAAAAATTGAGCCTTAGCCACTGGTGGCGGCGCCCAGAACAAAAAATGTTCTTACAAGCTATCAGCATGATCATTGAGGAGAAAGAGGATAGTCACTCAGCATCAGCATAGGCAGTCTTGAAGGGATCTGACATTTAAAAAAAAATTATTCAGTTACATCAGCATCAGGTGCTTAGTAGCTGGTGGTGATCCAAGACTGATTCATTTTATGAAGGTCAGTCGATCAACCGAGTCGGTGGACAGGCGCACCCTGTGATCGGTTACAAAGCCTCCAGCAGCACTGAATGTGCGTTCCGAAAGAACACTGGATGCAGGACAGGCCAGTAGCTCAATTGCATACTGTGCAAGCTATGGCCAGTGATCCATCCTCAAGACCCATTTTATGACAGAAACTAAGAAAAACTTTTTTTTTTTTCAAAAATGTTGGTCTTTTTTAGTTTGTTCAGCAAAAAATAAAAACCCCAGAGGTGATCAAATACCACCAAAAGAAAGCTCTACTTGTGGGAAGAAAATGATAAAAATTTAGTCTGGGCACAGTGTTGCATGACCGCGCAATTGTCATTCAAGTTGCGACAGCGCTGAAAGCTGAAAATTGTCCTGGGCAGGAAGGGGCGAAAGTGCCTGGTATTGAAGTGGTTAAAGTCAATTCATTAAAAATAGCATGCATATGTTATTTATCTCATTGTACAGGCAATTGATATTTTAGAAACATTTCTCTAAAAGGAGATCATTCTGTCACTGAAGGCACACTGGGGTAGATTCACAAGTGTGCAAGGCTATTCCAGCTCAGCCCCATCGCAAGACAAAACGCCTTGTCTCCTATGTGCCCGGTTCACACCACTGTGTTGCGGTTGTGTGCAGTACAAGGCCATCCACCGCCTCGCACCATGCGGAGGCAAGTTGAACTTAATGAATTGTCTTTTTGACATTTCAATAAAGTTTGTTCAAAATAAAAAAGTGCGCATTGCACATTGATCAGTGCATCAGCACTACAGTGATCCTGCCGCACTGCAAGCCAGCTGGTGCGTTGTAACACAGCATCTGGTGGGGATATTTCTCTGTGCCTTCAATTATAGAACAATCTTCCTCTGGTGCAGCCTATGAAAAAAAATAAAAATAAATTAGATAAAACAACGTAAAGAAAAACACTTGATTTATGTGTTAAATTTACAAATATTTAACACATTTGTTCAATTACGCATTTTTTTAAATTATTTTTTTTATTGTGAATTTACGTTTGAGATAAGTACTGCATGCATTATTTTAGGGCAAAAAAATAGCTAAGATGATCCACCAAAAAGGGGCTTGAGGTTGCCAATCCTAGATATAATATTAAGAAGCAAATATCCCCCAGATAAATAATAAGGACTTTATAGGAAACAAGGAAAGGGGTCTAAGGAAAATATTATATAAATGATTATTTATTGAATTATAGAAAATATAAAGTTATTCAGGTGCAGACATCACCAAAAATAAAGTTAATAAAAACAGCAAGTGTACAAAGACTAAATCTTTAATGCGTGGCAATTGTAGATATTCGGCCCGACGCGTTTTAGGACACTTGTGGGGTCCCTTCATCAGGGTCGTTCAAGATGAGGTGAAATTACCGTAGCATATTCTAAACAATAAAAAACAGAAAAATAGTAATAGTATTGAAAAAAAAAACACAAATTATAATAACAAAGTATGTACATCATAAACAGAGGGCAAAAGGCAGGAGCATCGCTGAGACCAAAACTGGGAGATCACCTACCGATTGGATGAACTTGATATAATATACACCTCCAGAAAATGTGCCAGCTGATGCAGTGTGGCCGTAAAGTCACACCAAACGCCGTGAAGCAGTATGAAATGGAGCTCACTATTTGGTTATATGAAACCAAGAAGTCTGCATGGTTAGGTGCAAATTGGTTCAGGGTGGATAATGACACAATTAACAAAAAAGTGTCTGCAAAGAAGAAAATATAAAATATCTTAGAAATATGTAAAGCTCATAGGGAAACAGGTGATATTTGTCACTCCAGTGTTATCATTAATATGGGTATATACTTATTTAAGAAAACCCCCCTCTTTTTAGACAAAAGCATTCATTATTGGACACCGGTGTTCACAATAATAGCCGAAGTTGAGGGTAGGAACATTGTATTATTAATCATTGATGAAGGTATAAATATATAGGTAAGTCTTTGTACTAGTAATAAGTAAAGAATATATCCAAAATAATTAGGTAGTGTTAGCAAACCTGAGGTTTATCAGAAGCAGACAGATACTTGGTATAGGTACCTGTTAAGGCATTAAATCAGCCCCCTGGATCAGCCCATAAGCAGTAAGCTGGGCGGCTAATATTCAAGAGCAGACAGGGTATGCTATAGTTAGTGTCATAAAGGAAAAATTATAACAAAAAGAACTGAATATTCCACCAACCTTGCAGAGCGATCCCCAGCTTATGCAGCACGTTAGTCCTGGTGTGAATTGAGGAGACTAATACTCCAATTTGGGCTTGTGTTGTTATAGTGAGAGACGCCAGCGCGTGCGCAGCGTCCCATGCTGCGCATGCTGTGTCAAGAGAGATACGAGGTGTGGGCGGGGCCTGGCGTTAGTACTGGCCCATATGGTGTGTGTCTATTATCTGTGGATAGGCATGGGGGACGGGCTTAACAGCGTGAGCGGCACTATACGACCGCCTCCTCCATACCTCTGACCAATAGAGGAGGATGAGGGGCAGGGCTGTGCCGGTAAACAACTGCATATGTTTGCATCCTCTATGTACAGTGAGACATTAGAGGAAGCGGATAAGAACTGCTGATCAGAGCAGCAAAGTAGGCGCATAAAAGCGCCACCAGCAGAGCCAACATAGGGATTCTAGTGGTGCGGATAAGGAACACTGATAATGTATAATTGTATGTCCAAGCAGAGTTGAGTGACTTCAGTATTACCATTGCAATTAATACATATGGGCATAGAATAATGAGCCCATAAGTATGCATTCAAAAAAAGAGACACACAAAGCCCAGTACAGTACCACCATAGCCATAGCCACCAGACTAAATCATATGGGCCACAATCAGCATGACAGGAGAACATAAGTCTCCCTTAATGTTGCAACAGCCTATTATATACAGACACAGGGTGCAGTACATCACATACATCAGCAGTGACTCCCAAACGTGGTCTCAAGGGATTATTAGGTCTATCACATTGGACCATACAGTGGAGGATTTGTGGTACATGCCAGAAAACATTATTATCTTAATTCGTAAAATACTATAGGGCACATGTGTGGCATATTGTGAAGAGGATTCTCCCATTTATCTTTGCAATGGACATTATTCCTGGATGAATTTAAACAGTCATATGGGGGATACCAAAATTCCTAGAGATCTTTTTCACATACCCCTGATTGAAAACCTTCCAAGAAGGGCCTATAACTGAGTTGAGTATTGAGGCCTGGAAATAGGGCAGCGTTTAACTCCACTATCCATCGAGTTTCTCGTTGTAGGAGGAGTTTATTCCAGTCTCCTGCCCTGATGTTTGGATGGATTCAATCCAGGATGAGAAAATTAAATTTGGTGCATATCCCCCCATGGTGATGTGCCTACCCATTGGCAAGTCTGGATTTACTGTCAGCATACTAGTGATGTGTCGCCTTGCTCGTATTCGGAACTCCAGTTTTGTTTTGCCTATGTAGAAACACTTACATTGGCAAGCCAATAGGCAAACTACCCCAGGAGTTTTGCAGTTGGCATAGTGTTGTGGTTTGAACACCATGCCATTGGGTAGTATTATATTTTTTTGGGTGTTCATATATCGGCACGTAGTGCATCCACCACAGGGGAAAGTGCCCATATTTTTGCAGGGGTCTGATCTAAATTTGACAACGAATTTGCTCTGAACTAATTGGTCTTTTATTGACCTAGTTCTGCGATATGTGACCACTGGGTGTGGTGGAACATGTGGTCTTAAGGTTGGGTCGATGGTAAGTAGGTGCCAGTATTTTTCGAAAAAATGTTTTAATTATTTTGTGCTGACTGTTGTATCTCATGATGATCCGAGTGGTCTGTGGTTTGATGTTACCAGACTTTAGGATTTCCGCATGAGTAGTAGAGATGAGCCGAACACCCCCCGGTTCTGTTCGCACCAGAACCTGTGAACGGACCGAAAGTTTGGGCGAACTTTACAACCCCGTTTAAAGTCTATGGGACTCGAACGTTCAAAATCAAAAGTGCTAATTTTAAAGGCTAATATGTAAGTTATTGTCCTAAAAGGGGTTTGGGGACCCGGGTCCTGCCCCAGGGAACATGTATCAATGCAAAAAAAAGTTTTAAAAACTGCCTTTTTTCGGGAGCAGTGATTTTAAAGATGCTTAAAGTGGAAAACAAAAGTGAAATATTCCTTTAAATATCGTACCTGGGGGGTTTCTATAGTATGCCTTTGAAGTGGCACGTGTTTCCTGTGTTTAGAACTGTCCCTGCACAAAATGACATTTCTAAAGGAAAAAAAGTCATTTAAAACTGCTTGCGGCTTTAATGTAATGTCTGGTACCAGCAATATGGATAAAAATCATTGAGAAAAATGGCATGGGTACCCCCCCCCCCATTACCAGCCCATTTGGGTCTTGTATGGATATTAAGGGGAACCCCACACCCAATTTAAAAAAAAGAAAGGCGTGGGGCCCCCAGGCCCTATATACTCTGAACAGCAGTATACAGGCGGTGCAAACAAGACAGGGACTGTAGGTTTGTTGTTAAGTAGAATCTGTTTGTAATTTTGAACTGGTACATTTTTAAAGTGTAGCTCCAGCCAAAAAAATCTATTGTTAAGCTTTTTGGAAAACATAGGGAAGGGTTATCACCCCTGTAACATTGTTTTGCTGTCTGTGCACCTCTTAAGAAGATTTCACCTCACTTTCTGTCCCAATGACAAATGTTTTTTGAAAATTTGGGTTTTTTTGTGAAACAAGGATTGGTGATAAAGCATCAGTGGAGAGGGGACACGTTTTTCCCAAATTAACTCTTACAGGAGAGAATTTCCCTTCCTAGGGGTAGGTTTCATCTCACTTCCTGTTGTCTCCTTCCATTTGCAAGTAGGGGTCGTTTGTAAGTTGGATGTTTGAAAGTTAGGGCCTGCCCTATATACTCTGCAGAAATTTGGGCCTTAGGTGTTGGTGTTGCCACAACACTGTAAGCCCTCACAGTTACTCTTGGTGGGCGCTGGAACGCCCTGCTGTGAACTATTATATCAAGAATTGTAATTACATGCCATTGTTAAACAATGGTAGAAAAATTGGGCCTTGGTGGTGGTGGTGGCGATGCTGGTGCCACTACACTGTAAGTACTCACAGTTACTCTTGGTGGGCGCTGGAACAGGCCCTGCTGTGAAATATTATATCAAGAATTGTATATACATGCACCTGTTGAACAGGGGCAGAAAAATTGGGCCTTTGGTGGTGGTGGTGGTGTTGCCACAATACTGTAAGCCCTCACAGTTACTCTTGGTGGGCGCAGGAATGGGCCCTGCTGTGAAATATTAGATCAAGAATTGTAATTACATATCCCTGTTGAACAGGGGCATAAAAATTGGGCCTTAGGCACTGGTGCCACAACACTGCAACCCCTCACAGATACTCTAGTTGGAGCGCAGAAATGAGCCCTGCTGCAAAGTATTGCATCAAAAATTGTAATTACACGCCCCTGTTAAACAGGGGCTGAAAAATTGGGCCTTGGGCACTGGTGCCACAACACTGCAACCCCTCACAGATACTGTAGTTGAGCGCAGCAACGAACCCTCCTGCAAAATTTTGCATCAAAAATTCTAATTAGACGCCCCTGTCAAACAGGGGCTGAAAAATTGGGCCTTAGGCACTGGTGCTGCTGGTCCCACAACACTGCAACCACTCACAAATACTCTAGTTGGAGCGCAGGAATGAGCCCTGCTGCAAAGTATTGCATCGAAAATTGTAATTACATGCACCTGTTAAACAGGGGCTAAAAAATTGAGCCTTAGCCACTGGTGGCGGCGCCCAGAACAAAAAATGTTCTTACAAGCTATCAGCATGATCATTGAGGAGGAAGAGGATAGTCACTCAGCATCAGCATAGGCAGTCTTGAAGGGATCTGACATTTAAAAAAAAATTATTCAGTTACATCAGCATCAGGTGCTTAGTAGCTGGTGGTGATCCAAGACTGATTCATTTTATGAAGGTCAGTCGATCAACCGAGTCGGTGGACAGGCGCACCCTGTGATCGGTTACAAAGCCTCCAGCAGCACTGAATGTGCGTTCCGAAAGAACACTGGATGCAGGACAGGCCAGTAGCTCAATTGCATACTGTGCAAGCTATGGCCAGTGATCCATCCTCAAGACCCAGTAACCCAGAGGATTTTTGGTGGGAAAGGTGTCCAAGTCTGATCTTGCCCATAGGTATTCCTGTACCATGTAAAACAGACGCTGGCGATGGCTGCTGGAACCGATCATACCTAGGGGCTGCGGACTAAAAAATTGTCTGAACGCATCGGTCAGACGGCCACCTTCTCTCCTGCACCCCCTTTTACTGACCGAAGCCCCAGCAACATGTTGTCCAGGAACAGGAATTTGTAACCTCCCAGTCTCTGGGAACCCGTTGAACAGACCTTTCTGCAAGGCCTCCCGAAGATGTTTCATTCTCTGCTCCCTCTGTGATGGCAAGATAAGGTCCGCAACCTTACCCTTGTAACGTGGATCAAGGAGGGTTGCCAGCCAGTAGTGAATCCTCTCCTTGATATCACGAATATGAGGATCCTTCCACAGGCTTTGCAGGATCAGGGATTCCATGCAGCGTAGGTTTGCTGAGGCATTCGGTCCAGAGTCCTATGGGTCACTAAGGACGACATAATCCGCAGCCACCTCCTCCCAGACACGTACAAGTCCATGGGTTTCTTGGGACTGTAAATGATCCCTTAAAGACTGCTGCTGATGCTGAGTGCCAGGCTCCACCTCCATGCTGACACAATTCTCCTCCTCCTCCTCCTTCTCCTCGTCCTCTTCCTGTGTGATCGGTGGGCACGCAGGAACACTGTCTGGATAAAGGGGGCCTTGAGAGGTAAGGAAGTCCTCCTCTTCCTGCCTCTGTTCTGCCTCAAGTGCCCTGTCCATTATTCCACGCAGCGTGGGCTCCAACAGGTGGACAAGAGGGACAGTGTCACTGCTCACCATCCTCGTGGCCTCCTCAAATGGTGACAGGACAGTGCATGCATCCCTGATCATGGCCCACTGGCCTGGGGAAAAAAAAAACAAGCTCCCCTGACCCTGTCCTGGTGCCATAGTCGCATAGGTACTCATTGATGGCCCTCTGCTGCGTGTGCAGCCGCTGCAGCATGGCCAACGTTGAGTTCCACCTGGTGGGCATGTCACAGATTAGGCAGTTCTTGGGCAGGTTAAATTCCATCAGCCAGCTGAGCACTGGCATTATATGACCGGCGGAAATGGACACAGACTTTCCTGGCCTGCCTCAGGGCATCCTATAAGCCCGGGTACCTGCCCAAGAACCGCTGTACCACCAAGTTAAGGACATGAGCCAAACAGGGCACATGGGTCAGTTGTCCCTGTTGGAGGGCGGAGAGGAGGTTGGTGCCATTGTCGCAAACCACCATTCCTGGCTTAAGCTGGCGTGGCGTCAACCACCTCTGAACCTGCCGCTGCAGAGCTGACAGAATCTCTGCCCCAGTGTGGCTCCTGTCCCCCAAGCACACCAGCTCAAGCACCGCATGACATCTTTTTGCCTGAGGGCTTGCGTAGCCCCTTGAACGCCTACGGAGCACCGATGGTTCTGAGGACAAATCAGCACAGGAAGAGACCATGGATGAAGAGGAGGAGGGGGTGGAGGAGAGAGGTGTGGCAGAATCACCACTAGTAGAATTTTGGAGGCGTGGTGGCGGAACAACCTCCAACACTACTGCACCCTGTCCTGCATCCTTCCCAGCTGCCAGAAGAGTCA
The DNA here is from genome assembly GCA_037952925.1 of Lithobates clamitans. NCBI lineage: Eukaryota > Metazoa > Chordata > Amphibia > Anura > Ranidae > Lithobates > Lithobates clamitans. The sequence continues at coordinate 900,008 of JBBGZY010001921.1, read as the reverse complement.
CCCAGTGCGGGGTGAAAGATAGGTAACGTCCCTGTCCATGCCTGCTGGACAATGAGTCAGCAGTAATATGCACCTTACCACTGACCGCCCTGTCCAGCGAGGCCAAGACATTGCCTTCCACATGCCGGTAGAGAGCTGGAATCGCCTTCCATGAGAAAAAGTGGCGTTTGGGAACCTGCCACTGAGGAACCGCACATTCCACAAACTCACCGAAGGGGGCAGAGTCTACCAATTGAAAAGGCAGCAGTTGAAGTGCTAGCTATTTAGCCAAGCTAGCATTCAACCCCTGGGCATGTGGATGGCTGGGAGCTAACTTCTTTCGGCGGTGCAGCAGCTGGGGCAAGGAAATTTGCCTGGTACAATCTGACGTCAGTGTACCGATAGCAGATTGCCCGCAAGTACTTGGCTGTGACACACCTAATTCTACACCTTCATTCCTCTCAGTGCAGGTTTCAGAGAGGACTGAAGGTATAGTGGGGTTGGAGATCCCAGCTGATGAGGAGCAGGGAGAGGTCTGCTTTGTTCTTTGGTGTGGGTCTTTTAGGTACGCTTGACAACAAACTGCATGGCAGGTCGACATATGTCTGGTCAAGCATGTGGTGCCCAAGCGGGTGATGTTTTGGCTACGCGAGATACGCTTGAGACATATGTTGCAAATAGTAGCGGTGCGATCTGATGCACTCGTCTCAAACAAGGACCACACCAAAGAACTTTTGGAATAACACGCAGAGACAGCAGCGCCCTGCACATGCGGAGCTCTGCGGTGTGATGCAGTCAGTGTGCTGCCCTTAAGCTGGCCCCTGGAGGGCATCCTGCCTCATGGCGGATGTGCCTCCTCCTCATCCTTTCTCCTATCAGGCACCCACGTGGAGTCAGTGACTTCCTCATCAGCCCCTCCCTCCTCATCACTGGAACAAACCTGGCAGTATGCTGCAGCTGGGGGAACATGACTGCCAGATTGCTGTCCTTCTTGGGCACCCCCTCTCTCTGTGCTCACGTTACTGCCTTCCTCTAGCTGGGTACCATCATCAGAGCCTTCAAAACGCTGGGCATCCTCCTGGAGCATGTACCCAACACTGTCGTCAAACAGTTCGGGGGACTCCTCAGGAGGACATGGTGGGGCTAAGGAAGGAGTGACGGATGCTATTGAGCCGAGGGAAGAGGCCGCGTTGGCAGCTGCTTTGCCAGACAAGTACCCTGAGCCTGAGCGAGAGAGGATGAGGAGGATGAGGACAGCTTGGTCATCCACTCTACCAAGTCTTCGGCATGTTGCGGATCAACATGGCCAGCTGCCAAAAAAAAGGACAAACATGTCCCACGGCCACGTGCTGATGAGGATGCACCGTGTCCATGACCAGCACTGTTGCCTCTAGACGCAGAGCCTGCTTGCCCTCTTTTATTGGCTTGTGACTGTCTGCCTCTCCTTGTTGGCCTTCCAGACACACTAATGGCCTGCAGTGAGATGTAGCTGCACAAAGCTGGGATGTATATATATATTGATTATACTGCAGCTAGCAGAATCAACTGCCTACCTGTAGTATTATTAGTATGAGAACACCAGCAATTGTCTTCAGGTAGCTTTAGGTGCACACTGTGCAAAGGACACAGTACACTAACTGTAAATACTGCAGCTGCCTGTCTGTGGTATTAATAGGATCAGAAGAACGCCAGCAATAGTCTTCAGGTAGCTTTAGATGCACACTGTGCAGAGGACACAGTACACTTACTGTAAATACTGCAGCTGCCTGCCTGTGGTATTAATAGGATCAGAACACCAGCAATTGTCTTCAGGTAGCTTTAAGTGCACACTGTGCAGAGGACACAGTACACTAACTGTAAATACTGCAGCTGCCTGTCTGTGGTATTAATAGGATCAGAAGAACAGCAGCAATTGTCTTCAGGTAGCTTTAGGTGCACTCTGTGCAAAGGACACAGTACACTAACTGTAATACTGCAGCTGCCTGCCTGTGGTATTAATAGGATCAAAAGAACACCAGCAATTGTCTTCAGGTAGCTTTAGGTGCACACTGTGCAGAGGACACAGTACACTAACTGTAAATACTGCAGCTGCCTGTCTGTGGTATTAATAGGATCAAAAGAACACCAGCAATTGTCTTCAGGTAGCTTTAGGTGCACACTGTGCAGAGGACACAGTACACTAACTGTAAATACTGCAGCTGCCTGTCTGTGGTAATAATAGGATCAGAAGAACACAGCAATAGTCTTCAGGTAGCTTTAGATGGACACTGTGCAGAGGACACAGTACACTTACTGTAAATACTGCAGCTGCCTGCCTGTGGTATTAATAGGATCAGAACACCAGCAATTGTCTTCAGGTAGCTTTAGATGCACACTGTGCAGAGGACACAGTACACTTACTGTAAATACTGCAGCTGCCTGCCTGTGGTATTAATAGGATCAGAACACCAGCAATTGTCTTCAGGTAGCTTTAGGTGCACACTGTGCAGAGGACACAGTACACTAACTGTAATACTGCAGCTGCCTGCCTGTGGTATTAATAGGATCAGAAGAACACCAGCAATTGTCTTCAGGTAGCTTTAGGTGCACACTGTGCAGAGGACACAGTACACTAACTGTAAATACTGCAGCTGCATGTGTGTGGTATTAATAGGATCAGAAGAACACCAGCAATAGTCTTCAGGTAGCTTTAGATGCACACTGTGCAGAGGACACAGTACACTTACTGTAAATACTGCAGCTGCCTGCCTGTGGTATTAATAGGATCAGAACACCAGCAATTGTCTTCAGGTAGCTTTAGGTGCACACTGTGCAGAGGACACAGTACACTAACTGTAAATACTGCAGCTGCCTGCCTGTGGTATTAATAGGATCAGAAGAACACCAGCAATTGTCTTCAGGTAGCTTTAGGTGCACACTGTGCAGAGGACACAGTACACTAACTGTAAATACTGCAGCTGCCTGACTGTGGTATTAATAGGATCAGAAGAACACCAGCAATAGTCTTCAGGTAGCTTTAGGTGCACACTGTGCAGAGGACACAGTACACTTACTGTAAATACTGCAGCTGCCTGCCTGTGGTATTAATAGGATCAGAAGAACACCAGCAATTGTCTTCAGGTAGCTTTAGGTGCACACTCTGCAGGGGACACAGTACACTAACTGTAAATATTGCAGCTGCCTGCCTGTTGTATTAATAGGATCAGAAGAACACCAGCAATTGTCTTCAGGTAGCTTTAGGTGCACACTGTGCAACGGACACAGTACACAAACTGTAAATACTGCAGCTGCCTGCCTGTGGTATTAATAGGATCAGAAGAACACCAGCAATTGTCTTCAGGTAGCTTTAGGTGCACACTGTGCAGAGGACACAGTACACTAACTGTAAATACTGCAGCTGCCTGCCTGTGGTATTAATAGGATCATAAGAACACCTGCAATTGTCTTCAGGTAGCTTTAGGTGCAACTGTGCAGAGGACACAGTACACTCACTGTAAATACTGCAGCTGCCTGCCTGTGGCATTAATAGGATCAGAAAAACACCAGCAATTGTCTTCAGGTAGCTTTAGGTGCACACTGTGCAAAAGACACAGTACACTCACTGTAAATACTGTAAATACTGTAAAAACACCTGCCTGTCTGTCAGTATATTAGGAAGAGAATAACAGGAATGGATCTAGCTAAACTGAATACAGTGTATATACAGTGGGGCAAAAAAGTATTTAGTCAGCCACCAATTGTGCAAGTTCTCCCAATTAAAAAGATGCGAGAGGCCTGTAATTGTCATCATAGGTATAACTCAACTATGAGAGACAAAATGTGGAAACTAATCCAGACAATCACTACTGTGAAATTGCACAATTGGTGGCTGACTAAATACTTTTTTGCCCAACTGTGTATATATATATATATATATATATATATATATATATATATATATATATATATACACCTAGGATGCATACAGTATATATATATACACAATACACTGTAAGTGCAGCTAACTGACTCGCCTGCCTACTCTATCTAACTTAAATCAAATTACATTGTCTATCACAACAAGTCCCCATCGCTACTCCCTGCACCTGAAGGTAGTGGGAGCCATGGAAAGAAAAACAGTTGTGTGACAGAATGAATTCCAAAGAGGCAGTGGTAAACTGCCAAGTTTTTAAGTCGTCCTTGAGGGACTGTGAAGAGTACGTGCTTCACAGCTGTGACTCCCAGGTGGTGGGGGATCGAGCTGTACAACACTTCGACATCCACAGCCACCAATAGGGTATCTAGGGGCAAGTTGGATGCCTTCTAGATTTTTTAGAAGATGTATCAAATCTTTTATATAAGATGGGATATTTTGTATGTAGGGTCTCAGTTGGGTGTCTACAAATTTACTTAGGTTTTCAGTGATGCTTCCAATTCCTGAGCTGATTGGTCTGCCCGGTGGAGTTTGTACATTTTTGTGTACTTTTGGCAGACTATAAAAAGTAGGAATCCTAGGATGTTTGGTGCGTACATATTCCCATGTTTCCTTATTGATTGCCCCATTAGAGAAGCCCTCATCCACTAGGGAGAAGTCTTCGTTATATTTTTCAATAATACTTCTTGAGATTTTCTTGTACCACGTGCTGTTTTGGAGGATCTTGTTACACATTTCCTGGTATTGGTCATTTGTCATTATGACAATGTTCCCCCCCTTGCTGGCTTGATGGTTAGATCATGCTTATCTCTCAGCGACTGTAGTGCAATTTTTTCTTCTTTGGTTAGATTTCCGATCGGTCTAAATTTATTATTCTTAATTTTTTTGAGATTCACAGTTACAAGGTTTACAAATGCTGCCAGGTTTATGTTTTCGGATAGATGGGGGAATTTGTCTAATTTCTTTTTGAAAGTAGAGGGGCCTGAGGTGAATTCAAACTGTTCCTCAGCACGTTGTTGCAATGCACTCGTGGTGTCAGTGTTGTCAAGAGGATCACTTCGGTTGGATTCCTCCAGTAGACTTATTAGGATTTCTAATGCTTTGTCTGTTTCAGCGGTTTCAATTTTTTATTTTTCATCTTCATTTCTTTCTGTTTTTTTAGTTGTCTCAGTTGTCTGATTTTTAGAATATAGACTTTTAAAGAATAGCCGTCTCACAAATAGTTGGACATCTTTGATAGTATCAAAGGTGTCCAGGTCTGAATCCGGACAGAAGTTCAGACCCTTGCATAAGACGGATACTTCAGCTTCAGAAAGTACATGGTTGGTTAGGTTGATAATGTTTGGGGTGTCGGAGCTAACTGTAGATAAGTCACTTAGTTCCATCTTCTGTTCATGTCAGGGTTTATCCTTTCGTGTTGTGGTATCACTTGTATCATGTGGGAGGGGTGTTCCCACATGAGTAGTGGCAGGTAGCCCGTCACCTGTAGGTCCTACCATCCGGGATCCTGCTGCACCAGGTAAATTGCCTCTGCTCAAATTTGAAATATTTCCAAATAATGAAGGTGTGGAGTGTTGTTGAGACGGTGATGGATCAATCATACGTTTCTTGGGTATGGCATCGTCTCCGGAACGTGAGCGTTTTGTCTTCTGACTTTTTCTGTCTATTCTCTGTGATTTCTGTGAGAATGAAGAGGATGCTGATGAATTAAGTGTCAAGTCAGATTCTTTTTCATAATAATGTTTTTTCTGTCTGGTATTTGAATGGTTCGATTTGCTATTCTGCTGCCATCTGTATGCCTTCCCTTCCTGGAAGGCTCTTTGATCCCACCAGAATTTCTTCTCCTTTGTAGCTAGCATCTCTCCAGTAAATGCCTCCAAATGATTTTTGACTCTTTCCTCTTGTTCTCTAAATATCGCCATTTTTTTAAAGGGTTGTAGTCTGTTGTAGATTAGATCAATATCTTTGTCCATGGCAACGATGCGTTTCTGTTACTCCTCGATGAGGAGTTGCATCATTACCATGGTGCAGTTTTGCAGATTTTCTTCCCACTTTAGTTTAAAGGTGTGTCATGGTCTTCTAAAGTGGGAAAAATCTGGATTCTCAAACCAAAAGGGTTGACATTCTCTTGCAAATATCTTGAAAAACCCTCAATGTGCCAAAAATATGCAGCATTCTTCTCTACCACTTTTTTGAGTTGAGTAAAGAGAGACAGTACCTCAGTGTGGGAAGATTCCCTCACATCATGGCCCTTGTAATAGCCTGCCATCAGCGCCTCCCATTCTTGTCCCCGGAACATGATGGAATAGGTAAGAAAGAAATTTGTATAGTACAACACAAAAAAAACAAAAGGCGAAGAACATATAATATTTGTTAGGTAAAAAACAGCCAAGCATGAAATAATAATGAATATTCAGCAACAGAGCCTATACATTAATATTAGAAGTTATACTCCAATCTAGGATCATCAAAATCAAAACATATATATCAAAATCACATGGGAGTGAATAATTCTATATATTCAAAAGTATTCCGGATGAGATATAGGAACAAATTGGTATATAGAGAGCCTCCTTGGGTAGAAACAAGGGGGGGTGGGTATTTACTACCCTGGGTTAAACGTATAAATAGCTAAGAAGATCCACCAAAAAGGGGTTTGAGGTTGCCAATCCTAGATATAATATTGAGAAGCAAATATCCCCCAGATAAATAATAAGGAGGAGACTGGAATAAACTTCTCCTACAACGAGAAACTCGATGGATAGTGGAGTTAAACGCTGCCCTATTTCCAGGCCTCAATACTCATCTCAGTTTTAGACCCTTCTTGGAAGGTTTTCAATCAGGGGTATGTGAAAAAGATCTCTAGGAATTTTGGTATCCCCCATATGACTGTTTAAATTCATCTAGGAATAATGTCCATTGCAAAGATAAATGGGAGAATCCTCTTCACAATATGCCACACATGTGCCCTATAGTATTTTACAAATTAAGATAATAGATATGCTTATCCCATTATTGTCACCACTGAACTGTTTTCTGGCATGTACCACAAATCCTACACTGTATGGTCCAATGTGATAGGGATATATTCTTTACTTATTACTAGTACAAAGACTTATCTATATATTTATACCTTCATCAATGATTAATAATACAATGTTCCTACCCTCAACTTTGGCTTATATTGTGAACACCGTCCAATAATGAATGCTTTTGTCTAAAAAGAGGGGGGGTTTCTTAAATAAGTATATACCCATATTAATGATAACACTGGAATGACAAATATCACCTGTTTCCCTATGAGCTTTACATATTTCTAAGATATTTTATATTTTCTTATTTGCAGACACTTTTTTGTTAATTGTGTCATTATCCACCCTGAACCAATTTGCACCTAACCATGCAGACTTCTTTGTTTCATATAACCAAATAGTGATCTCCATTTCATACTGCTTCACGGCGTTTGGTGTGACTTTACGGCCGCACTGCATCAGCTGGCACATGGAGGTGTATATTATATCAAGTTCATCCAATCGGTGGGTGATCTCCTAGTCTTGGTCTCAACGATGCTCCTGCCTCTTGCCCTCTGTTTATGATGTACATACTTTGTTATTATAATTTGTGGGGGTTTTTTTCAATACTATTACTATTTTTCTGTTTTTTATTGTTTAGAATATGCTATGGTAATTTCACCTTGTCTTGAACGCCCCTGATGAAGGGACCCCACGAGTGTTCGAAAACGCGTCGGGCCGAATATCTACAATTGCCACGTGTTAACGATTTAGTCTTTGTATACTTGCTGTTTTTATTAACTTTATTTTTGGTGATGTCTGCACCTGAATAATTTTATATTTTCTATAATTCAATAAATAAATTATCATTTATATAATATTTTCCTTAGGCCCCTTTTCCTTGTTGCCTATAAAGTCCTTATTTATCTGGTGGATATTTGCTTCAAAAAAATCATTTGGTATTTATCTTTTTAGTAAATTGATCCCATAGTGCACAGTGCATTGATCCCACAGTGAATTTACATAATGTAAATTCACATCGGCCCCTACCCTCAAGGAGCTTAAAATTTATGTTCCTTATCTCACATGCATACTAGGGCCACTTTAGTCAGGATGCATTTACCCTACCAGCATGACTTTGAAGCGTGGAAAGAAGCTGAGATAATATGCAAACTCTATGTAAGTAGTGTCCTGGTTGGGGTTCAAACCAAGACCCTAGCCCTGCATAGTAGGATCGCTATCCACTGAGCCACTATTTTTACCAATCCACCTACAAGCGAACATTGTGCCACTCAGCTGGGCGGGCGGGCGGGTACACGTTGCTGCAAAGCATCCCAGTTTGGCAGTTTTAATGCTACATGCCAAATTTGACACTGCCTGTCAAACTCTCTAAGGTAAGTGAATGGGATCAAGTGCTTGGCTCGCAACATTGCCATTCAGTGCAGCCCATATTGACATTCCCCTGCCGATCTCCTTTTCCTCATTCTCACAATATTGTTGGCTGTCAGTGCATTGTCAGTGGGCCTGAAGCCCACCCAGTTGTGTGACGATAACGAATGAATATTAGTTATCGCCACACTGATCCTCCTCCCAGCCAAACAGGAAGTTTGGCTGAAAGGACAGGCAATCCTATTGGACGCCTAGCAGAAGGAGAGGAGAGACGAACGGCAGAAGCCGCCATGATCTAAGAGAGGACAAAGGAGCCACTGTCTGACCCACAGCTTGCTGCCTGTCACCCCCTCCCTGACCCAAGATGGGGTAAGTGCCGGGCAGAGCATGCAAAGTCTGTGCAGGTAGTACCGTGGTTGGAATTCAAACTAGTGCTGCCAGCTGGAAGTGCTAACCACTTAGCCACCGTGCTGCGCAGTAGTTACTAGGTAAACATATGTGGAAACATTTGACATGTTAATTCAAGTACCTAAGTTCTCATGAACACTGCACCTCAAAGAAGCAGTTCCTGCAGGCTTTTGCGTTTTTTTGAGCTCTCATTTTTTTCTGCCTAGAAACTCCCCTCCATGTTGGCCAATGTGTTCATGCAAAAGCTCCTTCAAGCTTTTAGGCAGAGAAATAAAAGCTCAATTAACTGTAAAAGTAGCTTTTTTTTTTTTTTTTTTTTTTTTTTTACTGCAGTGTGCATGAGTGCTTAATGTTCTAGGGAATGGTGTTAAATTCGCCCATTTGGCGAAAACCCAAATTGTCAAGGCGTTCGACAATTTGTTCGGCCCGCCGAGCGCCCCCCAATGCACTGCACGCTGCACAGTACATTGAAAGCCCTGATTGGCTGAAGCAATTAAGGATTTGCCCAATCAGGGCACAGAACACTGTCAGAGCCATGATTGGAGAAAGTAATGATGACTGTGCCCAATCATGGCTGATTGCTCATAGACCCACCCCCCTCTTTAAAAGGATCCTTCCCAGAGTAGCCATTTGCAGTGTGATATTGGAGTGAAGATAGCTAGAACAGGGCTCTGTTCAGTGCTACTAGCAAGTTAGTGTGCTATTGTGATTCTATTCAGAGTGTAAGTGAAGATAGTGTAGTGCTACCCTTCATTCTTACTTTAGTGTCAGTTTAGTGTTTCAGGGCACGTTCACTGCAGTATATTGAACTGCGTTAGTGCACGTCTACTGCAGTATATTGAACTGCGTTAGTGCAGGTTTACTGCAGTATATTGACGTGCGTTAGTGCAGGTTTTCTGCAGTATATTGAACTGCGTTAGTGCACGTTTACTGCAGTATATTGAACTGTATTAGTGCATGTTTACTGCAGTATATTGATGTGTGTTAGTGCAGGTTTACTGCAGTATTTTGAGGTGCGTTAGTGCATGTTTACTGCAGTATATTGAACTGCATTAGTGCACGTTTATTGCAGTATATTGAACTGCGTTAGTGCAAGTTTACTGCAGTATATTGAACAGCCTTAGTGCAGGTTTACTGCAGTATATTGAACTGCGTTAGTGCACATTTACTGCAGTATATTGAGTTGTATTAGTGCAGGTTTACTGCAGTATATTGAGTTGTATTAGTGCAGGTTTACTGCAGTATATTGACATGCATTAGTGCAGGTTTACTGCAGTATATTGAACCGTATTAGTGCATGTTATCTGCAGTATATTGACGTGCGTTAGTGCAGGTTTACTGCAGTATATTGAGATGCGTTAGTGCATGTTTACTGCAGTATATTGAGGTGCATTGGTGCACGTTTACTGCAGTATATTGAACAGCTTTAGTGCATGTTTACTGCAGTATATTGAGGTGCATTGGTGCACGTTTACTGCAGTATATTGAACTGTGGTAGTGCACATTTATTGCAGTATATTGAACTGCGTTAGTGCACGTTTACTGCAGTATATTGAACTGCGTTAGTACAGGTTTACTGCAGTATATTGACATGTGTTAGTTCAGGTTTACTGCAGCATATCGAACTGCATTAGTGCATGTTTACTGCAGTATATTGAACTGTATTAGTGCAGGTTTACTGCAGTATATTGACGTGCGTTAGTGCAGGTTTACTGCAGTATATTGAACTGCGTTAGTGAACGTTTACTGCAGTATATTGAGGTGCGTTAATGCACGTTTACTGCAGTATATTGACATGTGTTAGTTCAGGTTTACTGCAGCATATCGAACTGCATTAGTGCATGTTTACTGCAGTATATTGAACTGTATTAGTGCAGGTTTACTGCAGTATATTGACGTGCGTTAGTGCAGGTTTACTGCAGTATATTGAACTGCGTTAGTGAACGTTTACTGCAGTATATTGAGGTGCGTTAATGCACGTTTACTGCAGTATATTGAACAGCGTTAGTGCACGTTTACTGCAGTATATTAAACTACATTAGTGCACGTTTACTGCAGTATATTGAACTGCATTAGTGCACGTTTACTGCAGTATATTGACGTGCATTAGTGCAGATTTACTACAGTATATTGAACTCTGTTAGTGTACGCTTACTGCAGTATATTGGAGGTGCATCAGTGCACGTTTTCTGCAGTATATTGAGGTTCATTAGTGCAGTTTTACTGCAGTATATTGTAGTGTGTCTGTGCAGTGAGTACTCAATTTAAAGTGAACCAAACACCACTTTCCATTTATTAAAGCACATGCAAGTACACATTTCCCCTTCTTTATTACATTAACAAGGAGAGGCAGATGTTCCCATGGCACTGAGGGAGCCAGGAGCATCTGTGTCCACAGGCAAAGGTGGAGGTGGTCTGTCCTCAGGCAGGGCACCATTTCCTCCGTTTAGTGATGTTGCCCGTGTTATCCAACCACAGCATGCAGAGGAGGTGCTGGACTGGCTTGCTAAACCATAATCATCCTCTATCACCCAAGCTGAGACTAGTGCGCAGTTCACTGCAGCTATCAGAGCTGCTTATTCTGCCTCCTTGTCCACACATACTCCTGTCATAGCCCTAGCATCATGCATGGGAAAGTCAGCTGAGTTATTTGAACACGTCAGCCACTTGCTCCTTGACAATGCACAGGCATTACTTGATTCTAATATTGGTTCTGAGGTTGAGGAAGGTAAGAACATGAGCCTACAAAGCAGAGAGAACACTGGTAAACAACAAATTGGTGGTCATGTTCCCCCAGCCGCAGCGTATTGCCAAGTTGGTTCCAGTGATGGTGATGTCACTGACGTGACCTGCATGCCGGATAAAGCAGAGAAGGAAAGTGAGGGTGAGGCACAACCTCACGGAGGTAGCCATCATGGAAGAGTAGAGAGCAGCCACCCTATTCCATTACATTGTGGAGCTGGTAACTCCAAACCCACCTCTCATAGCTTAGCTGTCTGGACCATTTTTTAGCACATGTGCAACCAATCGCACTGTTGCAATTTGAAAACTTTGCCTCAAGCAGATCAGGTGTGACAAAAACACCAGCCATTTGGGTATGACATGCTTGACAAAGCATTTAACCTCCCACCACTTAGCCCACTGGCAAGAGCACCTGAAAGTCACACAAATGGGACGCAATTCTACTCCTCCTCACCTTTCAGGTCTACCCCCACTATATCTCATGACCTTTACAGTCACTGCCACCCACATGCCCAGCATCTAAATTGAAGCTTGTCAAAGCTGCTGGCTTTACAACTCCTGCTTTCCTGTCTGGGGGGATAATGCCCCCTTTCATGATTTCGCAGAATGTGCTGTACCACAATGGCAGATTCCCAGTTTCTTTTTTTTTTTTTTGCATGTAAGGCCATTCCAGCTCTGTACCATCACATGGGAGGCAATATTGGGGCATCGTTGGGCAATACAGCGAGCCCCAAGGTCCACATTACTGCTGACACATGGCCCAGCAAGCATGGTCAGGGATGATATATTTCATTCACAACACGGAGGTAACTCTGTTTACAAATTGGAAGGATGCAGGACAGGGCTCAGTGTTGCAGCTTGTTTTGCCGCCACGTCTCCATATTGTGGCATCAAGGAGAAGGATCACTATTGGTTGACAAACCACCTTGACCACCATTACAAGGGGAAAGTCTCGAAACTCATCCTGTCCTCACAGAGGGAGCAGAGATATCTTGAGGACACCTTAGGAGGAGTTTATGTAATGGCTTTGTAAGGCTAGTTTTGAGGCTTCTGTTGGTCAAGAGAGGAGTGGTGGAGAAAGGGGCCACCTCAGTGATGCATTTCCAAATTTTTTTTTAGTCCTTGGCGTCCAGGGCTGTCAGCGTTTCCATCCCATCTTCAGCGTCTGCATCATATGGTGGAAGATTATCTAGAGACAAAAACAGACATGGAGAGCTTTCCAGTTGATGATCCACTGGGTTACTGGATCATGAGAATAGACCACTGGCCAGAACTTTTCCAATATGCAATTGAGCTGCCCTGAATCCAGCGAGTTTTCCGAACGGGCATTCAGTGCTGCAAGAGGTTTTGTGAGACGTAAAAGAGCGCGTCTGTCCATAGACTCCATTGACTGGCTGACATTTATCAAAATTAATCAGTCCTGGATTAGCAGCGATCAAGACCCTGATGCCGATTAAGTGTTTTCTGGATCTGGAATCTCTGCAAGACTGTCTACTCTTCCTAGATTTGTGGGCGTGGATTTTATCTGGAAGAAATTTTTTGGTAAAGGTTTCATGGGCACAATTAACATCCAAGGACCAATTTTTCCACACCTGTTTGATAGGTGCATATCATTTCAATCTTTAACAGCAAGGCCAATTCTTGCTTTCATCAAGAGTACCTTTATGCAGGGAACTCCAAACTATGGCGCTCTAGCTGTTGCAGAACTACACATCCCATGAGGCATTGTAAAACACTGACATTCACAGACATGATTGTAGTTTCTGAACTGGAAGGCCATTGTTTGGCGATCCCCTGCACTATAGGATTACGGTGTGAAGGCACCACCAACATCCAAAGCCCAATTTTTCCAAAGTCTGCAAAACACACTAGAATTTATAAAAAAAAAATCTCTAATCTTGTTCCGAGTGCACTAAATTGTGGCCTCATCATAAAGACTGGCTTCCCAAGCTGTTTATAAAATAAAGAAAGCTTTACAGCAGGGGTAGGCAACCTCGGTACTCCAGCTGTTTTGAAACTACAAATCCCATCATGCCCCTTCCTCTAGGAGTCATACCTGGGATTGTCAGGGTCTTGCAATGTCTCATGGGACTTGTAGTTTCACCACAGCTGGAGAGCCGAGGTTGCCTATTCCTGCTTTACAGCAGGTTCTAGACACGGTACAGATGCACCACTCTACAGGCAGACTAAGAGGACCCCCAGGCACTATATTTAAAGGAATTTTTCGTTTCAATCTAAGCGTCACTAAATCACTGCTCATTTGAAAAGTATGTTTTTTACATTGATACATGTCCCCCAGGGCAATACCCAGACCCTTTGTATGCCCAATAACTTACATCTAAACCCTCAAAATGGGCACTTTTTCCATTTTGGGTCCCATTAACTTCAATGTGGTTCATCATTTTTAACCACTTAACAACCGGCCCATAGCCAAATGACGGCTACAGGGCGGTTGCTTAACTCTGGGAGGGCGTCCAGGGACGTCCTCCCAGAATTCCGCTCTCGCGCGCCCCCTAGGGCGTGCACTCGAGAGCATCCGTGACCGCCGGGTCCTGCATCACGGATCTCGGTAAAAGGATCGTGGCCGTTTACCATGTGATCGCTCCGTCAAATGACGGAGCGATCACATGTAAACAAACCGGCGTCATCTCATGACGCCGGTTCCTCTCCTCCCCTCCTGTGTACCGATCGGTACACTGTGAGCGGAGAGGGGGATGGATGGATGGTAGCAGCGCTGTGGGCTGCATCTGTAGTGCCCACAGCGCTGCACAGAGACATCCAGCCATCCATCCATTCTCAGCCATCCCTCACTACTCTGCAATGCCCTGCAATGCTGTGCAATACTCTGCAATGCTGTGCAATACTCTGCAATGCCCCACAATACTCCGCAATGCCCTCTGCAATGCCCCACAATACTCTGCAATGCCCCACAATACTCTGCAATACCCCGCAATACTCTGCCATACCCTGCAATACCCCGAAATACCCTGCCATACCCTGCAATACCTCAAAATACTCTGCCATACTCTGCAATACCCCGAAATACCCTGCAATACTCTGCCATACACTGCAATACTCCGAAATACCCCGCAATACTCTGCCATACCCTGCAATACCCCGCAATACCCCGCCATACTCTGCCATACCCTGCAATACCCCGAAATACCCCGCAATACTCTGCAATACCCTGCCATACCCTGCAATACCCCGCAATACTCTGCCATACCCTGCAATACCCCGCAATACTCTGCCATACCCTGCAATACCCCGAAATACTGTGCAATACTCTGCCATACCCTACAATACTCCACAATACTCTGCAATACCCCGCAATACTCTGCCATACCCTGAAATACCCCGCAATACTCTGCCATACCCTGCAATACCCCGCAATATTCTGCCTTACCCCGAAATACCCCGCAATACTCTGCCATACCCTGCAATACTGTGCCATACCCTGCAATACCCCGCCATACCCTGCAATACCCCGCAATACTCTGCCATACCCTGAAATACCCCGCAATACTCTGCCATACCCCAAAATATCCCGCAATACCCAGCCATACTCTGCCATACCCAGTCATACTCTGCGATACTCTGCAATACCCAGCCATGCTCAGCCATACTCGGCCATGCTCATCCATACTCGGCCATGCTCAGCCATACCCAGCCATGCTCTGCCTCTGTATGTAGCCAGGCTGTGGAAGTCTCACACATGTGGTATCGCCGTACTCAGGAGTAGGAGAATCTATTTTGGGGTGTCATTTTTGGTATGTACATGCTATGTGTTAGAAATATTGTATAAATGGACAACTTTGTGTTAAAAAAAAAAAGCGTTTTAACCACTTCCCGCCTGCAGTCATACGACGTGCTTGACTTTGTGCGGGGATATCTGAATGATGGGTGCAGCTACAGGCATCATTCAGATATCAGCTTTTTCAGCCGACGATTCCCTACTACACCATAAGAATGAGCATAGCGGCTGTTACACTACTTGATCGTTCTTACAGGAGGCGAGAGGGGACGTCCTCCCCTCCCGCCGCCCTCCGGTGCTTCTACCGACTCACCGATACGATCAAAGCCAGGATCGTTTTTTTTTTTAATTTCAGGCACAGCCTAGAGGTGAGATGTGGGGTCTTACTGACCCCATATCTCACTGTAAAGAGGACCTGTCATGCCATATTCCTATTACAAGGGATGTTTACATTCCTTGTAATAGGAATAAAAGTGATCAAAAAAAATTTTTGGGGGAAAAAAGTGTCAAACTAAAATAAAGTAAAATGAACAATAAAAAATTAAAATTTTAAAGCGCCCCTGTCTGTGTGCTCGCATGCAGAAGCGAACGCATACGCAAGTCCCGCCCACATATGAAAACGGTGTTCAAACCACACATGTGAGGTATCGCTGCGATCGGTAGAGCGAGAGCAATAATTTTGGCCCTAGACCTCCTCTGTAACTCAAAATTTGTAACCAGTAAAAAATTTTAAAGCGTCGCCTATGGGGATTTTTAAGTAGCGAAGTTTGGCGCCATTCCACAAGCGTGTGCAATTTTGAAAGGTGACATGTTAGGTGTCTATTTACTCGGCGTAACTTCCTCTTTCATATTATGCAAAAACATTGGTCTAACCTTACTGTTTTGTTTTTTTTTAAAGCACAAAACTTTTTTTTTTCCAAAAAAAACGCGTTCGAAAAATTGCTGTGCAAATATCGTGCGAGATAAAAAGTTGCAATGACCGCCATTGTATTCTCTAGGGTCTTTGCTAAAAAAACATATATAATGTTTTGGGGTTCTATGTAATTTTCTAGCAAATAAATGATGATTTTTACATGTAGGAGAGAAATGTCAGAATTGGCCTGGGTGCTCCAGAACACCTGAAGGTGCTCCCCTGCATGATGGGCCTCTGTATGTGGCCACGCTGTGTAAAAGTCTCACACATGTGGTATCGCCATACTCGGGAGTAATAGCAGAATGTGTTTTGGGGTGTAATTTGTGGTATGCATATGCTGTGTGTGAGAAATAACCTGCTAATATGACAATTTTGTGAAAAAGAAAAAAAAAAAACAAACTTGATTTTGCAAAGAATTGTGGGAAAAAATGACAAATTCAAAAAACTCACCATGCATCTTTCTAAATACCTTGGAATGTTTTCTTTCCAAAAAAGGGGTCATTTGGGGGTATTTGTACTTTTCTGGCATGTTAGGGTCTCAAGAAATGAGATAGGCCGTCAGTAATTCAGGTGTGATCAGTTTTCAGATATTGGCACCATAGCTTGTGGACGCTACAACTTTCACAAAGACCAAATATACACTAATTTGGGTTATTTTTACCAAAGATATGTAGCAGTATAAATTTTGGCCAAAAATATATGAAGAAAAATTACTAATTTTCAAAATTTTATAACAGAATTGAAGAAAAATGCATTTTTTTTTTACAGATTTTTCGGTCTTTTTTCTTTTATAGCGCAAAAAATAAAGAACCCAGCGGTGATTAAATACCACCAAAAGAAAGCTCTATTTGTGTGAAAAAAAAGGACAAAAATTTCATATAGATACAGTGTTGCATGACTGAGTAATTGTCATTCAAAACGTGAGAGCACCAAAAGCTGAAAATTGGTCTGGTTATTAAGGGGGTTTAAGTGCCCAGTGGTCAAGTGGTGAAACTCCGAACCGGAGCTTATGTACAATAAAGGTATAATGTGCTGTCCTATACTTAAATCAGATATATAATTAAATACACAATGTAATAAACCATGAACAGCTGCGACTTTGCTGCTAGATACACGCATACACAAACAATTTACCAATAATAAGTTGCACTAAACTAGTGATGAATATAATATTGTGACTGAGTGCAAACTAATGCATAAGAGTGTGATTGGTCAAAATAATGAAGGATAAAAAGTCCATTCAAATTAACAATAAATACATGTAATATTGTGACTTGGTGCAAACTGATACATAAAAAAAAATAATTAAATCAAAATGATGAAGGATTGAAAGTCCATTCAATTACTCAAAAATAAAGAAGCAATTAATCAGAATGACGAATTGAGAGTCCATTCAAATTATCAATCAATATCCTTGGTTGCTATTATCACACACACGCACACGACACCCAAGTAGTGACATAGAAAAGGATCAGTGATATAGAGGCCTCAGTGGTTTTAGTACAGAGGAGGACTGTTGTATCCCACTGGAGTCCAGCTCTTCCTATTGTGACTGACAGAGATAAAGGAAGAGATGCACTTCCAGCTTTGTTGACTTGTACCTCTTGCAGATGACACTATTGATGGATCTTCAAGACTTGTTTGTCTTGCACTAATTTTTATGTAAATGATAAAGAATCAATACTGGAGCCAGACGCTACCACGAGTGCAATCTTTCACAAACCTTCTCTATGATTTTTTTTTTTTTTTTTTCTGGGAAACATTTGCCATCCACCCCTGAAAAGGTGCTGGGATCCTTACTAAGAGCAACCAAAGGCCCGGAGCTGGGTATTAAGCCATAGGCGCACACAATCTCCTGCAATTAAGAGATCCATAGGAGCTGGTAAGCAGTCTGTGAGAAGGTGAAAGACAGATCCTTTTCTATATCACTACGCGGGTGTTGTGTGTGATAATCGCACCAAGGATATTGGTTGATAATGTGAATGGAATCTCAATTCGTCATTATTCTGATTAATTACATCTTTATTTTTGAGTAATTGAATGGACTTTCAATCCTTCATCTTGATTTAATTACACTTTTTTTTTTATGCATCAGTTTGCACCAAGTCACAATATCACATGTATTGTTAATTTGAATGGACTTTTTATCCTTCATCATTTTGACCAATCACACGCTTATGCATTAGTTTGCACTAAGTCACAATATTAATCACTAGTTTAGTTCAAAGCGCGACTCATTATTGGTAAATTGAGTATGTACAATAAAGACAGACATTTTGTTCTTGGACAGATCCTAGGCCAGTGAAGGGATGTGCGATCAAAGAAAAGTTGGGCGTCAGCCACTTCAAGTATTTTTTTTTTAATGCTTTATTGGAGAACTCTATAACTGTGAGAGAGGGTATAGGGCTTAGAACGGGGGGGGGGGGGTGTGTCAAACTCAATTTAATCACGGGCCGTATCAGCATTATGGTTACCCACAAAGGGCCAGTTGTATCTCTAAGACAACATAAATGTACCTACTTTTTATCATATAAAATAATTACCTCTGCATTTGATTACTGGTTTTACTGATAACTTAAGCTGTGAAGGGCGGGTGCAGATGGGCACGAAGCCCACTCAGTGTCAATTTTGGCAGCAAATGTCGATTTGGTTTTAGTCTTATCGTACACATGGGCAGAATTTCCGTCGGAAAAAATCTTGGATAGTTTTTCCAATGGAATTCTGCTCAAGCTTGGCTTGCATACACACGGTCACACAAAAGTTCTCTGAACTTTCGACAGTCAAGAATGTGGTGACGTACACAACATTACGTCGAGCTGAGAAAATGAAGTTCAATGCTTCCGAGCATGCGCTTTTTTTTGTGTGTCGGAATTGCATACAGATGAACGGAATTTCCGATGGAAAATCCGCCAGCAAAAGATTGAGAGCAGGTTCTCTGCCAGCCAAAGTCCAAAGGAGCATACACATGGTCATTTCCGACCAAATTCTCACATTGGACTTCACATTGGTCTTTTGGCTGAAATGGCATTTTAGTTCCAGTCCCATTTTGGTCTTCTGCGATTGTTTGTCGTATTTAGTCGACTAAATCTCCAGTACATTTTAGTCACCTAAAATCTCCAGTGAATTTTAGTCAACAAAATCATTTTAGTCACCTAATGGGTGTAGTTAAAATTGTAACGCATTATTTTAGCATTTCTCTACAATTTCCAAACTCATTATATACGCCTGGAGTGAAAAATCAAATGGGTTATTGTTTTAAGGTTTGAACATGCACTACAGACCAGTGTTAATTTTGATGTCAAATTTCACTTTAGACCTCAATGGTTTTAGTGGAGTCAATTAAACACTGCCCACTCACTCTGGTAGCAGATGCAAGTCTGAAAAGGAGGGTTGCACAACACTGGTATCCATAAACTGTATTGGAGACTGCTCATAAAAGAATATGGTTCTTCCATGGTGTTTTGTCTGAGCAGTCTTCAATAAAATTTCTTGTGGATGATACCAGCAGTGTGCGATCCTCTTTCAACTGGCATAGAATGGGATCATCATGATAATAAGCTGGTGTCCAGAACACCCCATCCCCCTTAGAAAACAGAGTCCCCCACCCTCCCTTACATGACAACTTACCCCCAGGGCCTTGTGTTTGACACATGTGGCTTAGAACATCCACGGCAAAAACAAGATCAGAACAAAAGCCAGACTCACCAGTCCCTTTTGGCATTCCACAGCGCAGAATCAATAGGTGTATATGCTGACACTGGGTAGTAGAGCAACATCTGAATAGGGATAGGCATGAGATCTTTAGTAGGAAAGGCACCAGACTTGCACCCAAGGTCTATTCCAGTACCAGGTACCACCAGCTTCTCTATCTCTCCTCAGAATGTGAGACCACTTCTAAGCTTGAGGCCTAGTCAAAACCTTTCCCATACTAAGACTGAGCACATATTTCCCCAGCAAACACCACTTGCCAAGCAACCCCTAGTGAATGGCTGGTGTGACAAAATATTTCCCCATTGGCTGTCCCATGCTACACAGAAGGTGTTACTGCTACACAAGCTTATTGTCACTCACTTGCTTTGTGGGAAACAAAAATCCATGAAACATCTAGGATAGGTTTGTAGAAGCTGAAAGCTTGGGTTGTGCAAAGTTTCAAGGCAATTGAGGTTTAGGTACTTCATTACACAATTAGCAATTATTTTGGTCTTATTTTTGGGCTGTCATTAAAGTGTTACTAAACCCAGGACCCTGCATTCACAAACCTGATCTCTTACAGAAATGCATTTTAGTAATTAGGACTGCCAAATACATTTTCTCATCAGCAGTATATAGCAGTCTTGTGACTTCCATTAGTGACTGGTTAAAACTTGTAGGAGGAGTTTCCATTCTACTCACTGTCCTATGAGGCAGCAGAACCCCTGACTCTGAGCACAATTTACTGCATACACAGACTGATTTTTATGGTTGTGGGTTTACTAACACTTAATATTATTGGGTATAGTAGTATATAGGGTAAATATATCAGGCAATTAAGACCTAATTTTTCACCCAATGACCCCACCAGTAACAGTTCCTGCCCAGTCTGGGTTCATTTACCGATTAGTCCTTTAAATAATAAAGACAAGAGAAAACAAGTATGCAAAAACTCAATTTTATTACATATCAGGTATAAAAACTCCAGAAAATGTTTACAAAAAAAAGTACCTTCAACAGAATTTCTGGATTTGAAACCAAACATTAACACTTTAAAGGATCTCCCTCTCCCCACCAACACAAAAATATAAAAAAAACCCAAAAAACAAACGTAACACACATACATTCTTTGCAATTGTGCATGACTGGTCAGTGGTTGCAAACAGATTTTTCTTCATGAATCACATGTAATATGAAAATTAATGTTAAAAAAAACAAAACAGAAAGCTAGTTGAAAGAAGCAGTTTTCTTATCAAGCTGTGGCTGTGCAACTTCTTGTAGTTGTCTCAGAAGCCACTTGCTTAGAATGTGTGCAAGAAGTGCCAAGCCAGGGAATGTAAAGAATACACCTACAACATCAGAAAAATGGTCAGAACACTTTTAGTAAACTGAAGTGAAAGACATGGGTAAAATAAAATGGCCATAGTGTTGGTCTCCATCTGGGAGATTTCCCCTCAACTCATGGGAAATCTTCAAACAGGAAAAAAAAAAAAAAAAAAAAACCCCCACACACCACCCAAAACACACACTGAACAGTTGCAACCCTGCCCATGTCAAAAAGTTCTGGTTGTATTTCCAATTTAACTGAAGTAAAAGGAATGTCATCAGGCTGGCTTGGCAGCAGTTAAGCGCAAGTTCTCTGGCTTCGAAAAATAGATATTCATTTGGCAACCCAATAATAAAGTACCAGCAATGAAGAAAAAAAAATCATCCCCACACACCTTTACAGTCCAAAATTTTTATAACATTTTATATTTTTGTAATTTTTATATATTACACAGTAGTTTTCTTCATGTTGATTATGATACAGTATCCATACAGCCAATAACTTCCTATATTTTTAAAGGATGACCGAATTGAGTGAGGTTAATGAAGGTCAGCATAATAAGAACTCCAAACTGCCAGCTATCACAGTCTCACAATTTAAGAGCAAACCTATAAATTCCAATGGTGCCAGTCATAGACTGATGTGAATGTATATGTAAAGCGCTGTGTAAATTGACAACGCTATCCAAGCACCTTAAATGATAAAACACAAGTTAACTGAGAGCTGGCCATGGGTAGTTAACGCAGAGGACACGAGTCAGAAATCAGAGCTGCCAATCAGTCTCTTTGGCAGAGATCAGGTGACCAGTTCTCCAGTACTTTGCCATGCAATTTACTGCTGGAAGAAGCAGAGTGCCTAAAGACAGCCTATTTCACCAGCACTTCAGTTAAACTTCAAATTTAAATCTTCAAAATAAATTCCAGGGGCATAAAAACACAAGCAGTATAAAATCTCTTTAGAAAGCAGCCACCACTTGAGTAGAAAAATCAGTCCCCTGCCAGCATGCTGTAGAGAAGGACCATTGCTCTGCGTGCCAGCAGAGGAAAAGTTCTGGCTGTGACCCAACAAGGGAGGTGTATGAGCCCATTGTTTCCCAATAGAGAGGAAACATCCTAATCTGTGGCTTGCTAGCAGGGGATTGGCTTTCCTATGCAGGCTGTGGCTGATTACTAAAGAAACAGCAAAATATATTTGTTTAGATGCACCAAGGATTTGGGCTTCAAGGGATGAGCAATCATAAAACTTAATTTCAAATACAGGTGGTAGGGGGGACCTCAATGTGCTGTCACTTTAACTCTCCAATCAGGCTTTGACCAAGCTGATTAAATGGCACTTAAGGTCAGGGTCCTAGCTACCCCATTTAGAAGGATTCTTTGTCTGAAGAGAAAACACCAATTTTTGGCTTGGAAATGGTTCACATGTACGTTGCATAAAAGGGATTACAAAACTAATACAGATATAGAAATTTGACAGGTAAATAGTTCACACATATATTCATAGTCTAGAGTTCAGCATAGGGACATCCTTTGGGGAACTGCAGAGCACTTCCTAAGGATCTGCCCGCCCTGTAAGTTAAAAGTATAGCCAAAGCCATTTTGGCTATACTCTTGTGGGGGAATCACAGGAGTACAGTTGGTTCTACACCCCTGTGACCCGTTTAAGCCGACAGTGCCACTGACGTCACTCAGCCAGTCCAGTCTCTGAAAAGATCCTGACCATATGGTTAGGATCCACCCAGAAGCCTGGACTGGCAGCTGGCTCAGCTGCTCAACGAGCTGCCGAGAGCCTGAGCCAGCCACTCCCACAGCCCAGCTCATTGAGCATCGGAGGGGAGAGCAGAGAGCCGCTGACTAACAGACAGCACTCTAGAAAGAACTGAGCAATCAGAGTTTGATCGCTCGGTTCTCACTACAGAGGCAGCATCGAAGCTGCATCCACCTAGGCAATGATACATTTCAAAGGCCATACTTTTAATGCCAGGAGGCACATGGATATCGCTTCCTGCTAATGACAGTCAAGTAGCCCTAGCTGTAGGGCCTAAATCTGGCAATTTTATTTGGGTAGTTTGTCTTTAACCCTTAAAAGAATATTTATTCTCTTTAAGCACCAAGATTGACAAAATATCCTAGTGTTACAATTTAAAGTTAAAGTTTTGCTTTAGGCTATCTCAAAAAAAAAAAAAAATATTATAATATATATATAAAAATTTGGATATAACACTTTTGTATCAAAAGAAAAAAAAAAAAATTCTGCTTAACCACGTTATAACTTCATCTAAAAACTTTATTTCCATCAAGTCCTTTACCTTATATTAAAAACAAAAAACACGGTTGAAACTTCCAATATATACACACACAAAGAAAAGACAACTCACTTAAACAAAAAGGCCTATTGATTCATGTGAGGTAAGGAGCGTCTCCCCCCCCCCCCCCCCATATTGAAAAGAAAAAACACCCCACACCACTTAAGTCATTTAAAATATGCTGCTCTATAAAAAAAAAAAAAATAAAAAAAAAAATAAAAAAACACTGCAGCAAACAGCTTGGGGAAAAAAAAAAAAAAAAAACCCCCACACACACAAACCTGTTACCCGTTATACAAAACATTTTAAAATAAGGTATTTGCAAACATAGAAAAGTCCTTAGCTCACGTACCATTTCTACTCAAATTACATACCAATGAGGTCAGGAATTAAAAAAACTACTACATTACAGAACTGAGGTGCATGTAAATATTGTGCCATCTAGTGTTTTTTTTTTTAAGGGAATGGCAATTCTAGTGAAACTAAAAGTTCTAGCACCAGGCTCTCAGCATCACTTAAGACTAAGCTCTTTAAAGTAGAACTTCACAAATGCAAGAGGCCAAGGCAGGTAGAAATGCATTGAAAATTAATACTGTATTTCCCTTAATATATATCTGCTGCTAATTGCATTGAGATGAACAGCAAAAAGTTTACAAAAAAAAAATCTCTGCCACAATCTAAATGCAATAATTAATGCACTGTGGCCGAACATATGAAATTCACAGTTTCACAATTTTTAAAGTGGACCTACCACAGCTCAATGCAAAGCTGTGCAAACACAAATTTAGTAAATGCAGGTTATAGTGGCAATGTATAGCACCCCCCCCCCCCACCCATCAGAGAAGTGGCCCCCAAGACAATGTTTCCATCAGACAGAAAGTGAGGAAATATCTGCAACAAGGACAGCAATAAAAATCTGTCAGGAGATCTAGCCTTCTCATATTCCACGTTGTAGATTTGTCCTCATTTCCGGTCTAATTTAATTGGCGACAGGAAGCAGAAGGAAGTCTGTAATGGAGCCCTAGAAAGAACAAACCAGTCAGGTTCCAAGTCTCCCCCACTATCCAGAACTACAAGGTTATGACTGGACATTCACTTTAACAAGGCAGATGGTGGCAGACGGACTACCTGCAATAAACACACATGCCAACTCAAAAGTAATTTGGGCACCTTGGAAAAGGCAACTTGGCATGCCATTAAATCTGCTTATTTGACATCCTGGCTGGTGCCAAAATGCTTCAGCACCCATACATAAAATCAGTGATTTTTTTTTTTTATTAGCATATAGTGCAAGTATAAATCTGTTTAGTGTGAGCAGCGTACTGTACTTCCATAAGGAAGCTTCAAACTAGCTATTCAAAAAAAAGGAAAAAAAAAAAAATTTTATAAAATTTAAAGACACAGTGTTAACAAAAAACGAGTTGCCCCTCCTCTACAAACACTAAAATAACAAACAAAACAGCAATGTAAAAAAAATGCCAAAATTCGGAGAAGGCTCAAGAAGTATCATGTGCAAGTCACCTACTCCAAAACCCGACTGTAGCAATTCTTTACCATTGCAGACTAAGATCTGGCCAGTTTGGCCGATAAAGTGCGAGGGCGGTAGCAGCATATTTAGAACACTGTGCAGAAATGGTTCATTGAATATGGCCACCCCACCCATAGTGTCTCAAGGTGCCGTATTGCCCCATATCCAATTCAACTACACTAAGCAGTTGGGGGCCGAACACTAAAATTAAAACGTAAACAGCAAAAAGTACCGGAAGGCACTATATAAAACAAATACCCATCGGCAGGTGTTTTGACCTGTTTGCAGAGCGCCCCCAGTAAAAGCTGAGGGCTTGTGCATTCTATGCAAAACTAAACATGGGTAGTATTCAATTCTAGCTTCTCAATGAAGTCAAAAAAAAAAAAAAAAAAAAAAAAAAATATGGAAGCGTTAAGTCATTGGACTGATGGAAAAAATAAAAAAAAAATTAAAAAAAGTGAAAAAAAATAAAAAATAAAATTGTAGATGGTTAGGAATCATCTGACTCATCATCATCATCATCATCAAGGTTGAAATTTTGAAGGGCCTGCAGGGCACTGCGTGCAGCTTCGCGGATATCCTCCTCCTTAGCAGTCATTTCGGTTTTGTACAGTGTAGCTACGTGAGCCAAGATCTGCAAGGGGCTAATTCTAGCACCTTCAACAAAGGGAGGCGGAAAGGCAGGTAGAGGGGTTTCTGCATGTTCCGCAGGGGAAGGGCAACTAGGATTGTTGGGCAGCTCTGCTGAAGTGCCGGCTTCCTCGGCTTTCATAGCAGGAGCCACTTGTTGCACGACGATGTCAGGACGGACCGTGGCGACAGCATGGATGGGTTGCCCGAAAGGATAGATCAAGGGCACAAAGCCAGGAGGAACCATAAACAAGCTTGTCAGTGTAGCTCTGTCAACTGATGTAATCTGAGGGATCTCTACATTTGTAGGCATTTGCTGTTGGGGAAGTTGTGGAGGCATTTGCTGTTGGGGAAGGACTGGGGGCATTTGCTGAGTATTTGTAGCCATTCGCTGTTGCTGAGCACATGTAAGCGACTCTTGATTTCTCGACCCCTTGCGAGAGATGGTGTACTGAGCAGGATCTTTCCCGTCCTTGCGGAGCATGTCAGGTAGAGTTCTTCGGCGAGCATTAATGAACCAATTGCAAATCTGTAAATGGCAAAAGAATGGAAACCGCTTAGAATCCCACAATTATAAAAGATCACAGCAGTAAGACTAATGATATATATACACACACACACACACACTGATAACATGTTTAGTGATCCTCCCACTATGCCATTCTACTCCTATGATCATCGCTATTGCACACCATGTTAATTAACTGCCCAAAATTACTCAGGCAGCAAAATAGGCAGTATACCGTTTGCTACCCGCTTTCTGAAAATGCGTAGCCTGGCTGTTAAGCCAAGCCAGAAACAAATAATTCACCACTCACTGACAAGGGATGATTATTCAGAAGTTTATTTGGTAAAGGCTTGTTCTGGGTCACCAAAAGCAGCCTACATATTCATTTTATGAGAGCCAATCTTTGAGTTCTTAGCCCCCAACCCACAGGGTAATTGTCATGCTTCAGGCCCAACTTCTGCAGTCCTTTGCTTCTTCCTAATGGCCATTTCAGTCACATTTGGTGGCCAATATGAAAGAATCAAGGGCTTAGTAGTAAAGCGTGGCTATTAAACTTTCAATAACATATCAAGATTGACTACAGGACAGCAGTGCCAGATTTTACCAGCAGGTGGTGCTGCAATTGAAGGTTGGAATTATAACCTAAAAGCAGAATTCCAGCCATTTGTGTTTATAAAGTCATAAGCTACTTTACTAACACTCACCTGTCCCACAATCCAGCGTTCTCTTCCCGGCATCACTAGTGTGGGTACCCAGCTGTGACAACATGCAGCTTCACAGCCGATGGTGCGAGTCACACGTCCTGAATAGCCGGGCAATCTTCTGGGACATGCAGGGAAGGAGAACTTCTGCTCGGCCGCCTAGGTGGCCGAGCAGAAGTGATAGCTGGGTACATGCTTCCCCCCCCCCCCCAAAAAAAAAAAAAAAAAAAAATTATATTTATATATCTATATCTCATGCCAAATGTGACATGTCAGTGGGTCAGGTGCCAATCATTTCTCTGGCTTGCTTTGTAAAGCTGGCAGTCAAGCAACATACCTGCAGTACGGTGAGTTGAGTCATTTCGGATAGCGCGGCCTTCTCCGCCTCTGATGGATAGGCATTGTCACGATGCGCAAAGAGCCATTCACGCAGGACATCAACAGCTTCTTTGGGAAGGTTTCCTCTACGGGCTTTTTTAGGTTCAGGAGGATTCATGTCACTGCTGCAACCCTCCCCAGGATCACTATCGGTGGAGGTGGGGGGTGAAGGTGGTGTGCGGGGAGTCTTTGCTTTCTTTTTCATCCCTAGGACAAATATTAGAAGCACATCAGTCATTAAGTAAAACAAAAAAATGCCATTCACATAAAAATTAGACCAATTTTAAATAAAGCTAGTCAAAGCCAGTGTTCTGTTGAACACCATAACATAAAGCTCATCTTTTCCCGAAAAACGGAACAACTTGGTGTCTGATACCCTTTACAGATTTTGTCTGTGCCCATTAACTGCTTTAGAACATGTGAAAAGGAAAAAGAAAGAAAAGGAAAAAGAAAGAAAAGGAAAAAGAAAGAAAAGGAAAAAGAAAGAAAAGGAAAAAGAAAGAAAAGGAAAAAGAAAGAAAAGGAAAAAGAAAGAAAAGGAAAAAGAAAGAAAAGGAAAAAGAAAGAAAAGGAAAAAGAAAGAAAAGGAAAAAGAAAGAAAAGGAAAAAGAAAGAAAAGGAAAAAGAAAGAAAAGGAAAAAGAAAGAAAAGGAAAAAGAAAGAAAAGGAAAAAGAAAGAAAAGGAAAAAGAAAGAAAAGGAAAAAGAAAGAAAAGGAAAAAGAAAGAAAAGGAAAAAGAAAGAAAAGGAAAAAGAAAGAAAAGGAAAAAGAAAGAAAAGGAAAAAGAAAGAAAAGGAAAAAGAAAGAAAAGGAAAAAGAAAGAAAAGGAAAAAGAAAGAAAAGGAAAAAGAAAGAAAAGGAAAAAGAAAGAAAAGGAAAAAGAAAGAAAAGGAAAAAGAAAGAAAAGGAAAAAGAAAGAAAAGGAAAAAGAAAGAAAAGGAAAAAGAAAGAAAAGGAAAAAGAAAGAAAAGGAAAAAGAAAGAAAAGGAAAAAGAAAGAAAAGGAAAAAGAAAGAAAAGGAAAAAGAAAGAAAAGGAAAAAGAAAGAAAAGGAAAAAGAAAGAAAAGGAAAAAGAAAGAAAAGGAAAAAGAAAGAAAAGGAAAAAGAAAGAAAAGGAAAAAGAAAGAAAGAAAAAAGAAAGAAAGAAAAAGGAAAAAGAAAGAAAAAGGAAAAAGAAAGAAAAGGAAAAAAAAAAAGGAAAAAGAAAGAAAAAAAAAAAGGAAAAAGAAAGAAAAAAAGGAAAAAGAAAGAAAAAAAGGAAAAAGAAAGAAAAAGGAAAAAGAAAGACAAAAAAAAGGAAAAAGAAAGAAAAAAAAAAGGAAAAAGAAAGAAAAAAAAAAGGAAAAAGAAAGAAAAAAAAAGGAAAAAGAAAGAAAAAAGGGAAAAAAGAAAAAAAGGAAAAAGGAAAAAGGAAAGAAAAAAGGAAAAAGAAAGAAAAAAGGAAAAAGAAAGGAACCAGGGTTCTCAAATTGGTGGCCCTCCAGCTGTTGCGAAATTCCAAGTCCCATCATGCCTCTGCCTGTGGGAGTCAGGCTTGTAACTGTCAGCCTTGCAATGCCTCATGGGACTTGTAGTTTTGCAACAGCTGGAGGGCCACCAGTTTGAGACCCCTGCACTATGGGATAATGTTTTCCCATTTAGACCATCTGCGCAGATGAAGGTCCCATCTTATTTCCCCTCACACGTGTATGACAGTTAGAACCCTGCAAATTCCATGAAAAGTAAAACAATGGATAGGGATGAGCCCAGGAAATCTGATGAAGGGCAAGCTATGAAGTTGAGCCTTGAGATTCCCATGAAGAGAAATATGGATAAAGTGGTTTTGGAGGAGGTTAATGAATTTGCAATGTATACCGTATATACAGTATAGCCATTAAGGAATTTAAGTAAACTTTCTGTAGTAGACCAACTGCTTTTACAAAGAATAGGCAGCATTTTGAAACCTCCATGAATAGCCTCATCTACATTCTCTTGCATTTAAAAAAGAAGGTCAGCCTGCTCTACATAGTAATTGTATTCCCTGGGTGGGAGGGGGTCTATACACCTTTTGTTTTGCTAATCAGTGAAAATTTACATTTCACTCCTCATCTGCTTATCTGCTCTCCAAAGTTAAGACTCCAGCTACAAGACAGACCTACAGTTGGCTTTTCTTTGTTATAACAAAAGTGTTTCACAAACATAGCCATGATAGTAAACCCAATCACTTAAACGCAAATAAAATTGGGAAGGTTAATGTACATTTTTTTAAATACTTTTAACTCTGCAGCTTTAACAATTTGGGTTTTGTATTTATTTGATCCTGCCTTCAAGGTCCTTGGTCAAGCATTTCCTAAGTGTGACAATCTTTGTCACCCAAGGGTGATCATGTGTTCCAGTCTCCATTGTGAGCCATTCCAACAGACATTACACAGGCATGTGGCCCACCGTTGTCACCACCAGGAAAACTATCTTGAGAAATGGTAAGTAGCCATCTCTGGACAGAAGGTGGCAGCAAACGATGGCGACAACAGTGGCCCGTGCCATGTATTTTGAAATGGCCACTTCTATTGGATCCTGAGATGAAGTAGTGACAACATAGGAGCACAAAATGGTCGAAAAGGAACATGTTGTCACCCTCAGGTCCACCCACCCCCCATTTTACCATTGCAAAGTGCGTGTAAAAAAAAAAAAAAAAAAAAAAAAAAAAAAAGTTAAAGAAAATTGATAGGGTGGGGATTCCCTCTTGGCTAGGGTAAATTGTGTTGGGGAAAGGAAATCTCTCAAATGAGAGACCCATGGCAAAAATAAAACACTGACAAGGTTAAGGAGGGGGGGGGGGTGTAGTATGTATGTATGTGGATGGAGAGAGGAGACTCAGGGAAGGGGAGATTGAGGGAGGGGGGGGAGATTGAGGGAGGGGGGGGAGATTGAGGGAGGGGGGGGAGATTGAGGGAGGGGGGGGAGATTGAGGGAGGGGGGGGAGATTGAGGGAGGGGGGGGAGATTGAGGGAGGGGGGGAGATTGAGGGAGGGGGGGGAGATTGAGGGAGGGGGGGGAGATTGAGGGAGGGGGGGAGATTGAGGGAGGGGGGGAGATCCTGCCAAAAAGGCACTTCTGCTATAGGGTGACACTGTCCTCAGCCATTTTGTGCTACTGTGTTGTCACTTCATCTCACAATGTGTTTTTTTGGTAATTTTTGGATAAGTGAATACAATAGCACTTTTGAAACCACATGAACATTTTAAAGCCGATTCATTGAATTACACTCTGCAAAACTTTTATTTTTAATCACATGAACAGGTCAAAGCCTATAAAAAAAAAAAAAAAAAAAAAAAAAAAGAAGTGTAGCAATTGGCTTTTATAAAATTTTGCTGCGTAAATGGAAAAAAAAAAAAAAAAATACACATACATCAAAATGCAAACCAAATGGTGAATATTGGCTAACAAACGCTGCTATCTAAGCCCCTTGCCTATCACACAATAGGTCCGATCTCTCCCCCCCCCCCCTGCCCGTGTCTGTTCAAATGCAAAGAAACAACTTCTCCCTCCAAAACAAGCTGAACAGAGCAAGGTTCTCTTCCCATCAGAGCAAATGGATATCCTTCACCCCCACCCTTCATCTCCTCCTCCACCAAAATGGATGGTTAGAGGTGGTGGGGGGGGGGGGGGGTGCCTGGCTGTGTACGTGCACAGGACATCCCAGACATGTGCACACAGGAGGGCTCATCATCCATCTACCTGCTCCGTTGTGCGCACAACAAACTCTAGTAACCTCACAGCCCTTTAAACGTGACGTCATCGCCTCCCCACCCGCCAAACACACAGAACAATGACAGTTGACAATCACAGCGCAAACTTTGAGCCCAGCTCATCCTCCGATCACACAAAGCAGAAGTCACCCCTCCATAGGGGGGGGGGGGATCGGGAGTCGCCCAGGCACGGCTCGGAGGGGGGCAGTCCGGGTCACAGAGGGGAAGACACGTGAGCGCAAAGTTGGAGAGAGGAGTTCGGAAACAAAGAGCTGTCCGCACATGGCGTACACACACACACCGATCCCCCCCTATACTCACCGATCACACACCAACTGCGATCAGCAACATAGGGCTGATCGGTGCTGGGAAAAAAAAAAAAAAAAAAGTTGCTCTCACTAAACAAGACTGTTTCTTTGTTTCAAAAAGAAACAGGAACTTCTGTGCTCCTCTCCCCCCTCCTCGTCCTCCTCTCCGCTCCCCTCCTCTCTTCTCCCCAGCTGTCACTTCCAACTCCAGCCTCACACGAAACTCAAATAATGCTCAGCCTTCCCCCTCCATGGGAAACGCATGTGACTGCACCAAATTCCCATCAAATTGCAAAAAAATAAGAGAAGGGAAAAATATAAGGGGGAGAGGGTGTCCCAGCTCCGGATAAATCTCCAAAAAGTGAGCAGAGCACAGCTTACCTTTACCGTCTTTACCCGATTTCTTGCTCATGATGTCAGTAGATGTGGTACGGCAGTATCTTCAATCTCCGAAGTCTGGCAGGTTATGACTGCTGCCCAAATCCTGCTGTCAAATATACCCCCCTACCCCTCCTGTCTCCTTTGACAAGGGAGGGGCACGGTTTGAATAGAGACCCCCTGATTGGCTGCAGCTTATTTTGTGCTAGGTGGGTGTGGGGGGGGTGAGAAGACAGAGAGTCGGGTTTCTGTCACTTGTCTTGCTATTGAAACTTCTTTTCTTATTTAATTAACTTTGCTGTAATCTATTGGGGGTGGGGTGTGAGTGTCCTGGAGCACCATTGTGAAGGACAGGGGCTGCCAAGACCCCCTAACTGCTGGTCTGATCATTGGGATAGGAGAGGATTCCCGCCACACATTAACCTTCAATCACCTGCAGATGGCATCATCAGTCTGCACTCAGCATTGCATGGCCGCAAATGTCAAATAATAATCATCATCATACTGATCACTGCATGGCTGCAAATGTCAAATATTAATAATCATCATCATACTGATCACTGCATGGCTGCAAATGTCAAATAATAATCAACATCATCATACTGATCACTGCATGGCTGCAAATGTCAAATAATAATCATCATCATACTGATCACTGCATGGCTGCAAATGTCAAATAATAATAATCATCATCATACTGATCACTGCATGGCTGCAAATGTCAAATAATAATCAACATCATCATACTGATCACTGCATGGCTGCAAATGTCAAATAATAATCATCATCATACTGATCACTGCATGGCTGCAAATGTCAAATAATAATCAACATCATCATACTGATCACTGCATGGCTGCAAATGTCAAATAATAATCATCATTATTATACTGATCACTGCATTACTGCACATGTCAAATAATAATCATCATCATTATGCCCCGTACACACGGTCGGACATTGATCGGCCATTCCGACAACAAAATCCATGGGATTTTTTCCGACGGATGTCGGCTCAAACTTGTCTTGCATACACACGGTCGCACAAAGTTGTCGGAAAATCCGATCTTTCTGAACGCGGTGACATAAAACACGTACGTCGGGACTATAAACGGGGCAGTAGCCACTAGCTTTTGTCTCTTAATTTATTCTGAGCCTGCGTGGCACTTTGTGCGTCGGATTTGTGCACACACGATCGGAACTTTCGACAACGGATTTTCTTGTCGGAAAATTTTATAGCAAGCTCTCAAACTTTGCGTGTCGGAAATTCCGATGGAAAATGTGTGATGGAGCCCACACACGGTCGGAATTTCCGACAACAGGGTCCTATCACACATTTTCCATCGAAAAATCCGACCGTGTGTACGGGGCATTGGACTGATCACTGCATGGCCGCTGCAAATGTCAAATAATCATCATCATTAGACTGATCACTGCGTGGCTGAGGATGTCACAAATCAAATAATAATAACATTCGTAATAATATCAACAGCAATAATATCAACAACAACAATAATATCAATATTAACAATATCAACAATAAAAAATAAAATAAAAGAAAAAGCTATAGATACACTTTAAGTCAGTTCCCATCCAGGGGTAGTTGACCAACGCTGGCTTCCATTAAGAGAAACTACTAGAGAACTATAGAAGTTCTATTTTCTCTGAGCACCCGTAAACGCACGTAAACTCGCAGTGTGAATTATACAATTGAAAATCTTTATGGGGTCTTGCGCAAAAAAAAAAAAAAAGCCACTTTTTTCGTGATCTGGATATGGATGCGTTGCTGTCTATGGAACCATACGCAAAGACAAATAACGCAGCGACGAGTACAGAGCCATAAAACAAAAAGGGAAAATGTTATATCTGAGTGCAGTCATTTAGACGCATACACGCATTCATGCAAGATCTTTTTGGAACATTTTGCTCAGCCTCTTTTTCTTAACAAGATCCTAAGTATATGTAAAAATTTTACTGGTCTTAGTATGCATGTTTTTTTTCTAGAACAAACGTTCCTGTGTAATGATCAATAAATAGTTGGTGTAAAAAACTCTCCTGTTTTTTTTTTCCCTCAATATGCTCATCTGGTATTCATGTATACGCAGAGTTTTGGATTTATTGCTACAAATCTGAACGCACTTTTGCCTTGACTTGTAATGGGACTGTGCTGGAATAGCTGCCCACCGCAGTCCCACGACACCTGGTGTGAATGGACTTTTTATGCTGGTCATAACACTATATGAAAAATCGTCTGAAATTCGGTCATTTAGACCATTCGTTTGTTTTTCGGCCAGTTAATGGGCACAAAATCGATAATCGTTTGGACGATTTTGAGGCGAAAAAGAACAAAGGAAGAGTTTGGAAATTGAAAGGTTAATGTGCTTCCCGTCCAAACTGTCTGCACTAGGTATATGTAAAAAAACGAACAAAAAATGTATTTATTTATGTCCACTGAACGATTTATCGGTCATTACATGATGGCACCATCGTTTGCGCTCACGGCCGAACGTTCGTCTCTCGAAAATGGGTTCGGCCGATTTTTTGTATAGTATATGGCCAGCATAAGACCCCATTCACATCGGCATGATTTGACATGTCAAATCACATGCCAAATCGCAGCCTATTGCCTGCAACGGCACCGTCCCAATCGGCGCGATGCCGACTTTTGCACCGAATTCCAAAAGTAGCCTCTGCACTACTTTTGGCCACTTCGGGGGGCGATTTCAATAGACATCTGTGCAGGAACCCGCACAGATGTCTTTCAAATCGCCCCCGAAGTCGCCACTGAAATTCGGATTTGAAATCATGTGAGTTCAGCTGAACTCGCACGATTTCAAACCCGCATGTCAGTCCGACTTCGAGAGTGACTTCAGAGACATCTCTGCAAGTTCCTGCACAGATGTCTATTGAAATCGCCCCCCGAAGTCGCCAAAAGTAGTGCAGGAACTACTTCGCACCGATTCGGATGGTGCCGGAAATAGCCGGCAATTAGACATGTCAAATTGCATGTCAGAATGGCCCGATGTGAATGTGGGCTGAGTGTGAACGAGGGCTAAATGTAGCATTTGGATGCATTTGGAGTATCTACTCTGCCCCTGGGCACACATTCTATTTTGCCTAAAATGAATGCACCTAAACACAGAGTGTGAATGAAGCCTCATTTTCACAGCTGATTAGAGCCATTGATCAGTGTATAACCTGGATCACTGGTGTGTGCCATCAGCCATTGATAGGGAGTCTGTACGGATCAATGACAGGCTGGCAGGTAGTGCGACTGTTTTCATGTAACTGCACATCCAGCAGACAGTTTGCATCTAGAGCCGCTCGTCTCTCCCTAATCACATGTAACCGCTGGATGAGACATTCATCTATTCACTGGATGTGCAGTTACATACAAACATCTGCGGTATCTGCCAGCCTGTCATTGATTTGTAGAGACTCCCTGGCTGCAGATGATCACACACACCTGTGACCCTCACCGTAGATACTTTGCTGTACCAGGCTCCTAATCATCCATGTGAACAAGGATTCATACAAAATCATTACATGCGTTTAGAAATGACCTCATAATGGGCTCATACACACAGGCGCCTGGGGCTATACAGTATAAAGTTTTGACATATTTCTCCACCTGGGAGCCCAAGGTGCTGCATATCACTGCTCCATAACCATAAAGGACTGAGTAGAACTATAGGCAAAACTTTCTTTGCATTTTGCATAGAGTTTGGCAGGCCATAAACAGTCCGAATCTCAGCAGGTTCAGCAGGGACCTGGGCTCATTGGATGAGATTGATTGGAAAAGAAATTGATAATTTTTTTCAAAGTGTCTAGGATTCTTTTGTGTCTAGCACATGCACAATACAATATGTACAATTTTAGAATTTTACCCTTTGAATTTTCTTGTCTCTACAGTGAAAAAATAAAGTTGATTTGAGCCCACCAATCAATAGATTTCTATAAGTAGCCACAGGCTGAACAGGAGAAATCGAATAGATTCCCCCATCCATGCTAGACAACGTGGACAGAGGAATCTCCCGCTGCCGGTGTTCCGTCAGATTTCGTAACGGAACATCTTGGTACACACGCACCCGGCCACACTAAGCCTACAGTCTGAAGTCGCCAAGCGGACACCTTTTTTACAACCACTGAAATCTTGCATTTCACACTTATTTTTACAACTAAACTGAGCTTATGTCGTGAAATACAATATTTAGAAGTCCGTGACACTGTTTTGATGTAGAATTTTAAAAGCAGCGGCGAGCCTGCTGATCTCACACGTTTGCTGATCTGATAGAAGACCGCTGCTTTTAAAGTGGTTGTACACCCTGTGCAACCACTTTTACCTACAGGCAGGGGCGTTGCTAGGGGGTGGCTATTGGGGCTAAAGCCCCGAATCTGGGGCCCATAGCCCCGAGTCTCTTGCCGCAGAGTCCCTGACTAACCAGCGGGCCAGGGCCACGGCTGTGGCGGGCAGGCTGGCTGCATGAGAGAGGCGGAGGAGAGGAGAGAAGCAAGCGGGCATAGGAGCAGAGATGACATCATCTCTCTCCGACTGCTCCACATCAGCGCTCTTCACAGCCTGTAAGCACGGTGGAGTGGAGGTCACATGCTTCCTGTCATCAGTGGAGCCCCACTCTACAGCCAGACCCCCTTGCTTCAATGTCGGAGGTGCGGTGGGGAGCAGTGAGATGACATCATTTCCTGCCCTCACTAAATGGACCAGTGCTGCCAGCCTGCCACCAATACAGCGACAATGCACATTTGGTGGCACTGGCTGGCATGGCAAGTTACAATCCACATCAGTTGGCAAGTGACAATCCACATCTAGTGGCAGGTGACGTGGCAAGTCAAATCAGCAAATGGTGGCAGGTGATGTGGCAGTCTGCAAATGGTGGCAGGAGACGTGGCAAGTGACAATCTACAAATGGTGGCAGGTGACGTGGAAGTCTGCAAATGGTGGCAGTTGAAGTGGCAAGTGACAATCTGCAAATGGTGGCAGGTGATATGGCATCTGACAATCTGCAAATGGTGGCAGGTGATGTGGCAAGTGACAATTCACATCTGATGGCAGGCGACATGGCAAGTGACAATCCAGATCTAGTGGCAGGTGACGGTGGCAAGTGACAAGCTGCATCTGGTGACAGGCGATGGTGGCAAGTGACACGCTGCATCTGGTGGCAGGAGATATGGCAAGTGACACGCCCAGGGCTCCCACTGATTTTGCATTATGGTGAGTTGAACCACTTGCTTGGTGTGCCCTCCCCCCTCCCCCACGGGCCTGCAAAATCGTTGGTGACTGCTGCTATGGGCGCTTGCCCCAGATCTTTTGCAGACCTAGCAACGCCCCTGCCTACAGGTAAGCCTATATTAAGGCTTACTTGTAGGTGCTTGAAATATCTCCTAAACCTCCACGAAAAAGCCGAGCGCCGATGACTACGGCGCATGCGCAAGAGTGACGCAACTCAACTCCAGCCAGTCACAGAGCTGGAGTTCACGGCCCCGGAAGGAAGGGGGGCAAAGACGGACGCTCCCTGCCAGCGGGCTTCGGTTTAAGGTAAGGGACATATAATGGGCTACTATGCGATACATAGCAGTCCATTATGTTTTACCTTTGCAGGGAAATAAAGAGGAAGTAAAACCCACCAGGGTTTACTTCCTCTTTAAAATTCAACTTCAAAACAGTGTCACGGTCTTCTAAAAACTGTATATCACTATATAAGCTGAAATGCAAGACTTCGGTGGGTGTAAAAAGATGTCCACTTGGCAACTTCAGACTGCATGCTTACTGCGGCTGAGTGTGGGGTGTACCAAG
The DNA here is from genome assembly GCA_037952925.1 of Lithobates clamitans. NCBI lineage: Eukaryota > Metazoa > Chordata > Amphibia > Anura > Ranidae > Lithobates > Lithobates clamitans. The sequence continues at coordinate 862,609 of JBBGZY010001921.1, read as the reverse complement.
AGGGCCGTGACGGAACGTTTTGGCAGGTCACCTAATCTGACGGAACACCGGCTATCTAATCTGACGGAACACCGGCTATGGTATTCTGACAGCTGACACACCCGGCTGTCTAAACACCTGAACACTGACTACAGAATAGATGCAGTCACTGTTCTTCTAATCATTTTCTACCCGTCTCATTTGACTTCTCTGGCGAAGTTTATCAAGCCGGGTGATTCCAACACAGAACCACCGAACCTGCCTGACCGATCCCGCCAGGAAGCTGTCACTGCACACCACCAATCATAAATAGTGTTGGCATTCACCATCTAGCAGCCATGCGTATACATGCCCCTTGTATATGTGGCGCTACTCGACGGAGAATGCCTCAGCGGTTTATGCTTGGTGGTCCGCAGTGACAGCTTCCGGCGGGATCGGTCAGGCAGGTTCGGACGAAGATCTGAACATGGCTGAGCTCATCCCTTCATGGCACACGGGTGTCTCTGTGCTTAGCAAGCCACTCACATTATTATTATTATTTTTTTTTATTTCAGCTTCTACGCATTTCGAGGTGCAAGTTTACGTTTTTGATTGTTCAATACGTAATACAACTAGGGCTGCATTGTACACATTGAACATCAGCTGAAAAGGTTTATATATTGCAATCACGCATTTGATTGCATGCTCATAAACTTGTTCAAGAAAGTCAGCAAACAATCCAATCCAATTATTCATTCCCAGTTTATACCTGATCTTGTTGTTTTTATTTAGCAAATGAATAAAGTGGGAACAAAGGTCTGACGCAATTAAAAACTGCCTGAATGGTTTAATCGCGAGGAATGTCCTCCAATTTATGCACATACAGGAGTGATCAGGCACCAGTTGATTACTCCAGGTAAAGGGATTACAGCTGACTGTGGGGGATGGGCACCATTTGCTGCCAATTGAATCACAAAACCCTTTTTTTCTGAAAGAAGTTGTAGGGCAGATTCTTGGAGGAGCTAGTTAACCCATTCACTGCTCCTGGGACTGTCACCAATTGTCAGACAGCTTCCCCCCCCCCTCTTTTCTTTGACGTGTCTTTAACAATCACAAAGACATTAAGACAGTCCTTCAGACAAAAATCAGCACACATGGATGAAACGACTGGAAGTCCAATAGGGATCTTCATTGTAGATTTGCCTATTATATACATGGCAGGCTACAAAAATCAATAGATAAATAGGTTCCTCCATGCATGCTAATCGCTAAAGATGGCGGAATCTGCATCAACGGCTTTGTATTCAAGCAGCCGCAGCTGTGCGAATACCTGAACAGTGACTGATTGGATGTGTTCAGCCACCAATTTTCCACCCATCTTCTTAAATTTTAAAAAGTTATCATTATTTTATAATATTTATTTATTAATGTTTCTTGAGGTGCGTGGTGCAGACCAGTGTTCATTTCGTCGACATTTCCTGAGCCAGCCGCTCCCACCCTCTCCATGGCCCAGCATGCCAGTGAGCATAGAGGGGGGGCAGAGCAGAGAGCGGTGACTGATAGTCAGCAGCTCTCTGCTCACGGAGCTGTGAGAACCGAGCGATTGGTGGTGTTTGATCGCTCGGTTCTCAGTGATAGAGGAGCCGTGGGACAGATGCAGCATCGGACCGTCACTGCATCCACCTAGGTAAGTATGAATCTAACCAAAAAAAACCCCCCATACTATCCCTTTTAACACTATTTTAGTAGACTAAAATATGACTAAAACTAAAACAATTCAGATGAATGAAATAAAAATCAAACTAAAATGGCATTTTAGTCAAAAGACTTTGACTAAAAATGAATCGAAATTTTACATCAAAATTAACATTGGTTATACAGTATCTCACAAAAGTGAGTACACCCCTCCCATTTTTGTAATTATTTTATTCTATCTTTTCATGTGACAACACTGAAGAAATGACACTTTGCTACAATGTAAAGTAGTGAGTGTACAGCTTGTATAACAGTGTAAATTTGCTGTCCCCTCTAAATAACTCAACACACAGCCATTAATGTCTAAACCGCTGGCAACAAAAGTGAGTACACCCCTAAGTGAAAATGTCCAAATTGGGCCCAATTAGCCATTTTCCCTCCTCTGTGTCATGTGACTTGTTAGTGTTACAAGGTCTCAGGTGTGAATGGGGAGCAGGTGTGTTAAATTTGGTGTTATCGCTCTCACTCTCTCATACTTGACACTGGAAGTTCAACATGGCACCTCATGGCAAAGAACTCTCTGAGGATCTGAAAAAAAGAATTGTTGCTCTACATAAAGATGGCCTAGGCTATAAGAAGATTGCCAAGACCCTGAAACTGAGCTGCAGCACAGTGGCCAAGACCATACAACGGTTTAACAGGACAGGTTCCACTCAGAACAGACCTCGCCATGGTCGACCAAAGAAGTTGAGTGCACATGCTCAGAGTCATATCCAGAGGTTGTCTTTGGGAAATAGAAGTATGAGTGCTGCCAGCATTGCTGCAGAGGTTGAAGGGGTGGGGGGGTCAGCCTGTCAGTGCTCAGACCATACGCCGCACACTGCATCAAATTGGTCTGCATGGCTGTCATCCCAGAAGGAAGCCTCTTCTAAAGATGATGCACAAGAAAGTCCGCAAACAGTTTGCTGAAGACAAGCAGACTAAGGACATAGATTACTGGAACCATGTCCTGTGGTCTCATGAGACCAAGATAAATGTATTTGGTTCAGATGGTGTCAAGCCTGTGTGGCGGCAACCAGGTGAGGAGTACAAAGACAAGTGTGTCTTGCCTACAGCAGTGGTCATCAACCCTGTCCTCAGGGCCCACTAACAGGCCAGGTTTTATGTATTACCTTGGGGAGATGCAGACTAGAATACTGCAATCACTGAGCAGCAAATGATATCACCTGTGATGTATTTCAGTTATCTTGCAAACCTGGCCTGTTAGTGGGCCCTGAGGACACTGTTGATGACCAGTGGCCTACAGTCAAGCATGGTGGTGGGAGTGTCATGGTCTGAGGCTGCATGAGTGCTGCCGGCACTGGGGAGCCACAGTTCATTGAGGGAACCATGAATGCCAAAATGTACTGTGACATACTGAAGCAGAGCATGATCCCCTCCCTTCGGAGACTGGACAGTTTTCCAACATGATAACGACCCCAAACACACCTGCATGATGACCACTGCCTTACTAAAGAAGCTGAGCGTGATGGACTGGCCAAGCATGTCTCCAGACCTAATCCCTATTGAACATCTGTGGGGCATCCTCAAACGGAAGATGGAGGAGCGCAAGGTCTCTAACATCCACCAGCTCCGTGATGTCGTTATGGAGGAGTGGAAGAGGACTCAGTGGCAACCTGTGAAGCTCTGGGGAACTCCATGCCCAAGAGGGTTAAGGCAGTGCTGGAAAATAATGGTGGCCACACAAAATATTGACACTTTGGGCCCAACTTAGACATTTTCACTTAGGGGTGTACTCACTTTTGTTGCCAGCGGTTTAGACATTAATGGCTGTGTGTTGAGTTATTTTGAGGGGACAACAAATTTACACTGTTATACAAGCTGTAGACTCACTACTTTACATTGTAGCAAAGTGTCATTTCTTCTGTGTTGTCACATGAAAAGATATAATAAAATATTTACAAAAATGTGAGGGGTGTACTCACTTTTGTGAGATCCTGTATATCACAACGGCTAAATCTGTGTCTGTAGTGCATGTTCAAACCTAATACCATAAATAATAACATGTTGTTAGATTTTTACTCCAGGAGTATATAATGCGTTTGGAAATTTTAGAGAAATTTTAAATAATGCATTACAGTTTACCTCAACCCATTAGATTATAGTCAACTAAAAAGATTTTAGTCGCCCCACTTCGTCGGTAAGATTAGGAGGAGGCTTATCCGCCCCCTTTGAGCTGCACAGAGGGACTCGACAGGGCTGCCCTCTCTCCCCGACCCTTTTTGCTTTGGCCATCGAACCAGTGGCAGAAGCGCTACGCACTTCTCAATACATAAAAGGTTTACGTATTGGCCTATTGGAGGAGAGGGTAGCCCTGTATGCGGATGACATGCTGCTTTTCCTCAATGATGCTGGCCCATCCCTGCAAGGTGCGCTGACGGTACTAAACAAATTTACAGAAGTAACTGGACTTAAGGTGAATTGGTCCAAATCCTTACTATTTCCGATAGACCCAGCAGCTAGGTCTACTCCCCCCCCAGATTGTCCCTTAGAATGGGTAGACACTTTTAAGTACCTGGGAGTTCAAGTATCTACACAAGCCTCGGAGTTTATTTCCTTAAATCTGACCCCATTGTTTCTAGACACTAAGACCAAACTTAATTCATGGCGTAAATTACCTCTATCTGTTTGGGGGCGAGTGAATCTTATCAAAATGAAAATCATTCCCAAATACATTTATCTTCTCCGTCACTCCCCACAATGTATACCCAAGCTCTTTTTTACGAAACTTAACCAATTATTCACATCATTCTTATGGGGTTCTTCGGCATCTAGATACAGATTGACGACCTTGATGAGGCCAACAACTCAGGGTGGTATGGCTTTTCCTGACTGCTACAGATATTTCCTAGCTACACAACTGGTAACAGTGGCCTGGTGGCTAAACCCTGACAAAACAAACTCCTCCACAGCTCTTGAGGCCACAGTAGTGGATTCCTTGGAGGCCCTTCAGTATCTAGTTTTTAGGGGTCCTCGTGCCCCCTATCCTCTAACACCCTCCATGTGTACCACCTTGAGAGCATGGTGAGCAGGCCTGGCAATGGAAAAATACAAAGTGACAGAATATTCCCCTAGTGCTCCGCTATGGCTGAATCCCAATTTATCACATTTCTATAAACTCCCAGATCCCTATGCATGGACCAAATATAACATAAAAACTCTCTCACAAATAGTATCCCAAATGTCCTTATTGTCGCTATCACAGTTTTCCTCTTTATATAATATTCCCCAATACTACCAATTTCGCTACCTTCAATTGGCACACGCCTTTGCTGCGCAATTTCCTAACTTCGCATGTACCATAGTTCAGTCCGGTCTGGAGAGAACCCTTAGAACTAACTGTGACGAAAAACCAACCTCACATTTATATGCCCATTTGGTCCTTATATCCTTGCCTCCCCTAAATAAAATTTGGGCTCGCTGGCAACGTGATATACCTACCCTAGACAATGATGATTGGGATAACGTATGGGATTTTCCTTTTCGCTCCTTAGTGTCTATAAGAGATAGGTTAGTACAATTTAAAATAGTACACAGAGCTTATTACACTCCTTATAGGCTTCACATTATGAACCCTGCCTGCTCTGCTGAATGTTGGAGATGTGGTATTTCACCTGGTGACTTCACACATATTTTTTGGCATTGCCCCAGAATCCATAACTACTGGAAAGAGGTACTTGATACGACAAAGAGAGTCGCATCACTTGCATTACCACAAGTAATGGAGGTTTGTCTTCTTGGTCTGATAGAAACTTTGATACCGACTATAGCAAAACGCACACTGGTGGGATTACTTCTTCTCTACGCCCGAAAGCAAATAGCCACGCAATGGAAGAAACCAAACCCTCCCTCTCTGACACAATGGAAACGTTTGGTTAATGGCAACCTTCCTCTTTACAAAGATACATACATAAACAGGGGATGTCCAATGAAATACGAAAAGGTTTGGAAAAAGTGGTTAGCCGATCCAGATACGGTATAGCTGGAATAGAGAAGTATAGTGATATTGTGATTTGAGTTAACTGTTGAACAAGAGAGGGCATTCAATCATACGGAACTGTGAATTGGGAATGGGACGTCGCACCTATCTGTTGATTACTGATGTTCCACATATCGAATATTCATGGATCTATACTGCTACATTAAGTTTGAAATGTAATAAGATTGTATCATAGCACTTGTGTTGTATGTGTTTGTCTGTTTTGAAACACATTAAAAAAAAATTTAAAAAAAAAAGAAAAAGATTTTAGTCGACTAAAATGTGCTGGAGATTTTAATTGACTAAAATACGCCTAAAACTGAAACAATTAAGATGACTAAAATATGACTGAAACTAAAATGGCAATTTTGTCAAAAGACTATGACTAAAACTAAATCGAAATTTGATGTCAAAATGAACACAGGTGCTGACAGAGCTACCCACAGCTCGAAATTCGGGCCAAGCTTAAAGGGTATACACTAGTAGAATTCCATTAGACATTTTTGATTGTGAGAATGCTCATTCATTTTTCTAATCATTAGTGCGTTCAGATCGATATTCATTTTCGACTGCAGTGACGTGAAAATTCAAAGGAGCAGGACGGAAAATGATTTTAATTTTGTGAAGTCCATTCATTTCAAAGTGGAATGTTAAAAGCAAATAAACTACTTTCAAACGACATTCAAATGTTCTGGGATTTTTTGTACAAATTGTTCTAAACATTTTTATACAAATTACCGTATCGTTTTTAACTCCAGCTAAGGAGAGCAGATAAAATACACACAGCGGAGCTGCGATTTTAGCCCCTCCCCCCCCCAACCATTCCCTCTTAAGCTGTAAATGCAGCGTATAGGAGTATATACATGCCGTATACCGTGTCAAATGAGTGAGGCTGCATCACAACTGTCCCACATCTACATGCGATGCGTTTAGGACACGGTGGTATGGACTTTTAGGGGTTAAAACAGGCGTTAGGAGCTGATATAACGCTTCCTCGCTGGCTGTTTAACATCACCTAAAAAGAGCTCCAACACAAATTACTCTTCAGAGGGCTAACACTAGTGTACACCAGCCCTTGGAGCTAAAACCTCTGTTGGTTTTGATCTACGGTGACATTTTCTGGTCCTGTGACAGAAACGGGGGATGGTTGTCACCAGGACAAGAAGACAAGAAGACGGGGACAGCAATAAAAGCTTTGTCAGAAGTTCTGACTCTTTTGTCTGTGTCATTCGAGAGTTTCCTCATGGCTTTCTATCCTGACAGGAAGGGCTGGTTGACAGCAGATGCAGTCCAGTGTGTTTTTATTCGGCGTCAAAAACACCTAGACGCATTCTTGTACCGTGTTGTTGTGCTGTGAAATACAATAATTCAATTAATTCTTTGTGAAACAAAAACATAGACATGTTCACCATGTTCAACATGAATCCCAATGGCCCTAGTTCACACCAGTGCAGTGCGTTACCGTGCTTTCAACAAAAGTAGAACGTGCTGCATTTTTTTTTCTGTATGGAATGCAGCAAAAAGCATCAAACATGCACCAGAATGATTAGCACCAGAACGCACATGTCTTAATTGAGATAAAGAAAAAAAAGAAGGTATAAAATGTATCAAAAACACGCATGCAGAAACGCATCCGGAATGCAGAAATTGTGCTGTGAACCAGCCTGAAGTGAGGGGGAAATCTCTCAACAGACAATAAAAACCTGAAAGAAGCTCTTTCCCGCTCTTTTCAAAATCAAAAAATGTTGTGCCTGACATAATATTCTCAGCTTTTTTTATAGCTGGTTCCAGTTACTTTAGGGCCCATTCACACCTGAAAACATGCATGTATATCACATACGCGCTGCCTTATGAGTTTCTTTTAACATGTAGTGTTATATTGCAGTGTTTTTTACACACAATGCAGAGCGCTTTATTTCACAACGAGAGCAAAACTAGCAATGTTTGCTGGTAGCAGAGCTTTCCTTCTAGCATGCGTTGACTTGAATTGCAGCGCACTGCAATAAAGATGCACCATGTTGCATTTTTGGTCAACATGCACTAATGCAGTGGTGTGAACTGGCACCAATACCAACAATTGATTTTTCATCCCCTTTGCATTCCGGCTTCATTCAGAACGCAGTTCAGAGCTTGTAGTGTGAGCAAGTCTTTACTGATTAATTTCTCTCTCTACATTTGCAAAATGTGGAATAGGTATTTCCTGCTAAGACTGAAATATAAGAAAATTCAAGCCAAAGGGTGTCCAAATGGTTGGCAAAGCTCATATCATTGCATTCATGAGGGCACAGAGCTGCATCTGTATAGACATAAATTGATGCCTGCTGTATTCTATAGTTGTGGTGCATTGCTGTGACTGCCTCTTCATATCTCTCTCTCTCTCTCTCTCTCTCTCTCTCTCTCCCTCTCTCTCTCTCTCTCTCTCTCTCTCTCTCTCTCTCTCTCTCTCTCTCTCTCTCTCTCTCTCTCTCTCTCTCTCTTCTCTCTCTCTCTCTCTATATATATATATTTGTATATATGCTAAATTCAGACTGTCAGGAACGCTCAGCCGCTGACACAAGGATGTATCTCTGTGCAGTTTGTGTGCCGCTATCTTGTGCAACCCTAACCTGCGCCGAGGTGAACTTGCTTGCACCAAACATCCAGTCAAGTGAAGAAGGAATATTTCTGTCAATTTTACCCTCCACTTCGAATGGATGTTTGGCACTGGGCACCCTGTGTGTACACAACCGCTTCCACTGTAGGAGCCATTCCACCCACCCTGACAGGATTGAAAGCTGAACAATGTAGCCGCCATGAAGCAGAGTCTCTTCAGATGCAGCTCTGTGTCCTTACATTACCTACAAAGACTCCTAAGTTCCAGCAATAACTTGTTTCTTGTCCTATAGTGGAGCTTTACCATTGAGTCTAGGTTTATACAGAAGAAAACTGTTACATTGTTGCATTTTAACACATACATTTTGAAAACACGTCTCGTAGTTCTCCATAAAAGATAAGACATTTTTCATTGTAAGAACATTTGTTCGTTTCTCTAATCATTAATGGGGTCAAATCGATGGTTTTCAACTGCAGCAATGAGAAAATTCAAAGGAGCAGGATGGAAAACATTCTCAAATGTATGAATTGTTAATGGTGATTTTTGTTTGACAAAGTCCACTCATTCCAAAATCGAATGTTAAAAGTATACTAATTACTTTCAAATGACATTTGAATGTTTTGAGAATTTTTGTACAAATTTTCGTTCTAAATTCTACAATATTCTACAAAATATTTACAAAAATGTGAGGGGTGTACTCACTTTTGTGAGATACTGTATATCACAACGGTTAAATCTGTGTCTGTAGTGCATGTTCAAACCTAATACCATAAATAATCACATGTTGTTAAATTTTTACTCCGGGAGTATATAATGCGTTTGGAAATTCTAGAGAAATTTTAAAATAACGCATTACAGTTTACCTCAACCCATTAGATTTTAGTCAACTAAAAAGATTTTAGTCGACTAAAATGTGCTGGAGATTTTAATTGACTAAAATACGCCTAAAACTGAAACAATTAAGATGACTAAAATATGACTAAAACTTAAATGGCATTTTAGTCAAAAGACTATGACTAAAACTAAATTGAAATTTGATGTCAAAATTAACACAGGTGCTGACAGAGCTACCCACAGCTCGAAATTCAGGCCAAGCTTAAAGGGTATACACTAGTAGAATTTCGTTAGACATTTTTGATTGTGAGAATGTTTATTTGTTTTTCTAATCATTAGTGCGTTCAGATCGATATTCAATTTCGACTGCAGTGACGTGAAAATTCAAAGGAGCAGGACGGAAAATGATTTTAATTTTGTGAAGTCCATTCATTTCAAAGTGGAATGTTAAAAGCAAATAAACTACTTTCAAACAACATTCAAATGTTCTGGGATTTTTTGTACAAATTGTTCTAAACCTTTTTATACAAATTACCGTATCGTTTTTAACTCCAGCTAAGGAGAGCAGATAAAATACACACAGCGGAGCTGCGATTTTAGCCCCTCTCCCCCCCAACCATTCCCCCTTAAGCTGTAAATGCAGTGTATAGGAGTATATACATGCCTCATACTGTGTCAAATGAGTGAGGCTGCACCACAACTGTCCCACATCTACATGCGATGCGTTTAGGACACGGTGGTATGGACTTTTAGGGGTTAAAACAGGCGTTAGGAGCTGATATAACGCTTCCTCGCTGGCTGTTTAACATCACCTAAAAAGAGCTCCAACACAAATTACTCTTCAGAGGGCTAACACTAGTGTACACTAGCCCTTGGAGCTAAAACCTCTGTTGGTTTTGATCTACGGTGACATTTTCTGGTCCTGTGACAGAAACGGGGGATGGTTGTCACCAGGACAAGAAGACAAGAAGACGGGACAGCAATAAAAGCTTTCTCAGGAGTTCTGACTCTTTTGTCTGTGTCATTGGAGAGTTTCCTCATGGCTTTCTATCCTGACAGGAAGGGCTGGTTGACAGCAGATGCAGTCCAGTGTGTTTTTATTCGGCGTCAAAAACACCTAGACGCATTCTTATACCGTGTTGTTGTACTGTGAAAAAAAAAAAAATCAATAAATTCTTCGTTAAACAAAAACATAGACATGTTCACCATGTTCAACATGAATCCCAATGGCCCTAGTTCACACCAGTGCAGTGCGTTACCGTGCTTTCAACAAAAGTAGAACGTGCTGCATTTTTTTTTTCTGTATGGAATGCGGCGAAAAGCATCAAACATGCACCAGAATGATTTGCACCAGAACACACATGTCTTAATTGAGATAAAGAAAAAAAAGAAGGTACAAAATGTATCAAAAACACGCATGCAGAAGCGCATCCGGAATGCAGAAATTGTGCTGTAAACCAGCCTGAAGTGAGGGGGAATCTCTCAACAGACAATAAAAACCTGAAAGAAGCTCTTTCCCGCTCTTTTTAAAATCAAAAAATGTTGTGCCTGATACAATATTCTCAGCTTTTTTTACAGCTGGTTCCAGTTACTTTAGGGCGAATTCACACCTGAAAACATGCATGTATATCACATACGCGCTGCCTTATGAGTTTCTTTTAACATGTAGTGTTATATTGCAGTGTTTTTTTACACGCAATGCGTTCTGCTTTATTTCACACCGAGAGCAAAACTATCAATGTTTGCTGGTAGCAGAGCTTTCCTTCTAGCATGCGTTGACTTGAATTGCAGCGCACTGCAATAAAGATGCACCATGTTGTATTTTTGGTCAACATGCACTAATGCAGTGGTGTGAACTGGCACCAATACCAACAATTGATTTTTTACCCCTTTGCTTTTTGGCTTCATTCAGAACGCAGCTCAGAGTTTGTAGTGTGAGCAAGTCTTTACTGATTAATTTCCCTCTCTACATTTGCAAAATATGGAATAGGTATTTCCTGTTAAGACTGAAATATAAGCAAATTCAAGCCAAAGGGTGTCCAAATGGTTGGCAAAGCTCATATTGTTGCATTCATGAGGGTACAGAGCTGCATCTGTGTAGACATAAATTGATGCCTGCTGTATTCTATAGTTGTGGTGCATTGCTGTGACTGCCTCTTCATATATATATATATATATATATATATATATATATATATATATATATACAAAACTCAGACTGTCAGGAACGCTCAGCCGCTGACACAAGGATGTATCTCTGTGCAGTTTGTGTGCCGCTATCTTGTGCAACCCTAATGCCGCATACACACGGGCGGACTTTTCGATGGACTAGGTCCGGTGGACTTTTCGACGGACTTTCGAATGAACGGACTTGCCTACACACATTTAACCAAAGTCCAACAGATTCGTACGTGATGACGTAGGACCGGACTAAAATAAGGACGTTCACAGCCAGTAGCCAATAGCTGCCCTAGCGTCGGTTTTTGTCCGTCGGACTAGCATACAGACGAGCGGACTTTTCGTCTGGACTCGAGTCCGTCGGAAAGATTTGAAACATGTTTCATGTCTAGGTCCATCGAACTTTTGGGGAAAAAAAGTCTGCTGGAGCCCACACACGATCGAATTATCTGACGGACTCCGGTCCGCCGGACTAAGTCTGCCGCAAAGTCCACTCGTCAACATAACTTGTGCCGAGGTGAGCTTGCTTGCACCAAACATCCAGTCAAGCGAAGAAGGAATATTTCTGTAAATTTTCCCCTCCGCCTCGAATGGATGTTTTGCACTGGACACCCTGTGTGTACACAACCGCTTCCACTGTAGGAGCCATTCCACCCACCCTGACAGGATTGAAAGCTGAACAATGTAGCCGCCATGAAGCAGAGTCTCTTCAGATGCAGCTCTGTGTCCTTACATTACCTACAAAGACTCCTAAGCTCCATCAATAACTCGTTTCTTGTCCTATAGTGGAGCTTCACCATTGAGTCTAGGTTTATACAGAAGAAAACTGTTACATTGTTGCATTTTAACACATACATTTTGAAAACACGTCTCGTAGTTCTCCATAGTAAAGATAAGACATTTTTGCTTTGTAAGAACATTTGTTCGTTTCTCTAATCATTAGTCTGGTCAAATCGATGTTTTTCAACTGCAGCGATGAGAAAATTCAAAGGAGCAGGATGGAAAACATTCTTAAACGTATGACTTGTTAATGGTGATTTTCGTTTGGCAAAGTCCACTCATTCCAAAATCAAATGTTAAAAGTAAACTAATTACTTTCAAATAACAATTGAATGTTTTGAGAATTTTTGTACAAATCTTCATTCTAAATTCCACTAGTGTATACCCAGCTTAACTCCAGCCAGATTGTTTAACAGTCATTTACACTTGCAGTTGGGAGGGCGGAAAAAATACGCAGTTCAGCCGCAATTTTAGCCCCACCTCCCAACCGTTCCCCCTTAAACTGCAAAAGCTGCGAAGAGGAGTATATACATGCTGCATACCCTGTCAAGTGAATGAGGCGGCACCAAAACTGTCCCACAACTGCATGCAATGCAAGCGTTTGGGGAATGATGTTGTGGACATTTAGGGGTTAAAACAAGCGGTGAGGAGGTGACATAACGCTTCCTCGCCGGGCTATCAAACACCACCTAAAAAGAGCTCCACCGCAAATTACTCTTCAGAGGGCTAACACTAGTGTAATTTAGCCCTTGGAGTTAAAGTCTCTGTTGGTTTTTTATCTAAGGTGACATTTTCTGTCACTTTCTGGTCCTGTGACAGAGATGGGGGATGGTTGTCACCAGGACAAGAAGGCAGGGCGCAGCAATAAAAGCTTTGTCAGAAGTTCTGACTCTTTTGTCTGTGTCATTGGAGAGATTCCTCATGGCTTTCTATCCTGACAGGAGGGGCTGGTTGACAGCAGATGCAGTCCAATATGTTTTTTTTTCTGCATCAAAAACACATAGATGTATTCTTGTATCGAGTTATTGTGTTGTATTAAAGAAAAAATAATTCCCATTAGACTCAGACTGGCTAAGGACACAATCACTAGCAATCCAGTTAAGGTTCTCTCGGAGTTCCATAAACAGCTAGCAAATCTTTATGATTCTAAAGCAGCGTTTCCATTGCGCCAAGCGGAGAAGCTGTTCCATAATTTGCCTATTCCAGCCCTGTCTGAAGCCAGTCGCGAGCTCATGGAAAGTACGATCACAACAGACGAAGTTCTGGCAGCCATCAAAACCCTCAAACCTCATAAGCGCCCGGGTCCTGATGGCCTTCCCAGTCTTTATTATAAGAAATTTGCTGCAGAACTATCTCCCCTTCTCACCAATACTTTTAATGCCATACTAAAACAACACTCTTTTGGCAGAGACACGTTGACAGGGCTTATTTCAATGATCCCAAAACCAAACACTGACAGTACAATATGGTCCAACTACAGACCAATCTCACTTCTAAACGTGGACATCAAGATCCTAGCCAAAATCCTAGCCCTACGCCTCAACCCCATCATTGGAAGATTGATACATAAGGACCAGGTTGGTTTTATACCCAAACGACAAGCGAGCAACAACATCAGACGTGTTATGCCCCGTACACACGGTCGGATTTTCCAATGGAAAATGTCCGATCGGAGCGTGTTGTCGGAAATTCCGACCGTGTGTGGGCTCCATCGGACATTTTCCATCGGATTTTCCGACACACAAAGTTGGAGAGCAGGAGATAACATTTTCCGACAACAAAATCCGTTGTCGGAAATTCCGATCGTGTGTACACAAATCCGACGGACAAAGTGCCACGCATGCTCAGAATAAATAAAGAGATGAAAGCTATTGGCCACTGCCCCGTTTATAGTCCCGACGTACATGTTTTATGTCACCGCGTTTAAAACGATCGGATTTTCCGACAACTTTGTGTGACCGTGTGTATGCAAGACAAGTTTGAGCCAACATCCGTCGGAAAAAATCCTAGGATTTTGTTGTCGGAATGTCCGAACAAAGTCCGACCGTGTGTACGCCCTATAATACTCCTACAACACCTGGCCCACTCCCGTAAAATCCCTATGCATCTCCTCTCCCTAGACATACGGAAGGCTTTTGACACAGTCTCCTGGCCTTATTTATTTTATATCCTTCAGCGCCGGAGCTTCGGCCCACACTTTTTAAGCTGGATTGATGCCCTGTATAACCACCCACAAGCATATGTGCATTATTCCGGATTTCGGTCAGAACCTTTCCCTATCTCACGGGGAACTAGACAGGGCTGCCCCTTATCCCCTCTGTTGTTCTCACTCACAATTGAACGTCTAGCAGCCCTGATTAGATCTAACCCTGATATCCGGGGCTTGGAGGTAGCATCAGTCTCTCATAAATTATGTCTCTTTGCTGACGACGCACTAATGTTTATTACATCACCCCATACTACATTACCAAACCTTATGAACACCTTAGATAAATTTTCTCAAATATCCAGACTAGAAGTCAACCAATCTAAATCCAAGGCTCTCGACGTGTCTCTGTCACAAGCTGATCTCGAAATTTTGCGCAAAAATTTTCCCTTCCACTGGTCCTCCTCATCTATTCCCTATTTAGGGATCAAACTGACTAAAGACCCATCCAACCTGTTCCAATCTAATTATCTCCCAATGCTCACCCAGCTATCTTCTCTACTTAATTCTTGGCTACCTTTATGCGTCTCATGGTTGGGACGTATCGCAGCTGTGAAAATGTCCCTATTGCCAAAGCTTCTGTACTTATATAGAGTGCTCCCTATCACAGTCCCACCCTATTACCATAGGATCATACAAAACAAAGTTTTCAGATACATTTGGGGCTCTATTAGGCCCAGAGTGGCGAGACCGGTTCTTCTCCGTAACAAGCTCAATGGCGGCCTGGGCATCCCCAACTTCTTGCATTACTATCATGCAGCCCGACTAGCCCAGTCAATATTATACCACTCTAAAGTTGAGACACCACTTTGGGTTGCCCTCGAGGCCATCGACCTACACCCGATTAGTGTAACTAATTTACTATGGCTCCCTACAGCAGCACGAGGACCCATAGCTAATCCATTACCACAGCACACGCTTAAACTATGGGATAGACTGAAGTCCCCCTTTACGTTAATCTCCCCACACTCCCCACTTCTATCCTATTTAGGCCACCCTCAATTTTACCCAGCTCAGACAGAGCCAGCCTCATTCCAAGCCTGGGTCCAGGCGGGTCTGACTCGCATTTGCGATCTGATTAGTGGAGACTCTGTAAAATCGTTTCCAAATATCCAGGTGCAAGCACAGCTCCCCAGCAGAGAATGCTTTCACTACCTCCAAATTAAACATTTTGCTCAAACTATCATAAAATCTAACTCTGGACTGGATACTCTAACTGAATTTGAGCATATGTGCGACTCGGACCCGTATGCCCCAGGTACTATTTCTCGCCTATACTCCCACCTTACATCACCACCCCCGAGTCTCCCCACCTACGCACAGCGATGATTAAGGGACTTAAATATTAACCTTGAAATGGATGACTGGACGACCATATGGTCTAATACAAAAAACTCATCCCAAAATGTTGTTGCTGCAGAAGCAAATTACAAAGTGTTAATGTGCTGGTATCTAGTCCCAGCCAGAATCGCGAAATTTCTACCTGAATCTTCTCCAAGCTGTTTTAGAGGGTGTGGAGACAGGGGCACACACTTACATATCTGGTGGACATGCCCCTTGGTACAGTGCTTTTGGGCAACAGTATTCCGGATGGCATCCACCCTCCACCAAGTCACCTTAGCTCCTAGCCCAACCATAGCCCTCCTTAATTATTTCCCGCAAGATTACACTAGAACACAACTCCGTCTCCTCCTTCACTTATTTACCGCAGCCAAACAGACGATTGCTAAGGCTTGGAAAACACCTACACTTAATATAGTCGAAATGAAGAATAGGATTACCCAGGCAATGATAAATAGCAAAATTGAAGTGAAAATCCTTGATAAAGTCCAACAACACTCCAGAACCTGGCAACCCTGGGTTGAGCATTTTTTGCCAGCAGATATTGACGTAAACCTCTTGTTAACTTTAGGTGGGTCTTGGTACCACCTTAAGATTTTGAATTGGTTATTGTGCCCGCGCGGATCGACCGGTCCCTCATTCCCGTCTACTTCTCTTATCCACATCTCCTTTTCTTAGATCCCCCCTTTACTACTACTTTTTCTTCTTTCTTTCTTCTACCCTAATCTACCCTTCACTATTAAATACTGGTAATGTACTCTGTCACATGTTTTACTATATTAAAATGTTGGGAATGGCCAACATTTTAATATAGTAAAACTGGGGACGTAGCTCCCTTTAACTATTTGTGTATCTAGTTACACTAATTCAGAATATTATTTGACTGAGAATTTTCCCGCTGCTATATCATTCAGTTTTCTTTATGTTCATGTTCTTTTACCTTATTGTCATATGCACTGTCCACTATCCATACGGTACTATGTATTGAGCTTTATGTAACAGTTGCATGTAAATTACCAATAAAATATTTGAAACGAAAGAAAAAATAATAATTTTTCAATAAATCCTTTGTGAACCAAAAATACATAGACAGTTTTTAACATGTATTCCAATGGCCCTAGTTCACACTAGTGCAGTGCGTGCCAGTGATTTCAACAAAAGTGAAACATGCTGCATTTTCTCCTGCATGGAATGTGGCAAAACGCAGAACAAATGCCCCAGGATGCACATGTCTTAATTTAGATATGAGGGAAAAAAATCACATAAAAATCACGCATGCAGAAATGCATCCACGACACAGAAAATGTGCTGCGAACCAGCCTGAAGTGAGGGGAAATCTCCCAACAGACAACAATAAAAACCTGACAGAAGCTCTAAACGTTTCCCGCTCTTAAAAGAAAAACAAAAATGTTGTGTCTGCCATAATATTCTCTGCTTTATTATAGCTGGCTTATGAGTTTTTTTTAATATGTCGTGTTGCATTGCAATGTTTTTTACACGTAATGCAGAGCGCTTTATTTCACAGTGAGAGAAAAATTAGCTGCTGCCTGCAGAGCTTTCCTTATAGCAGGGGCGGACTGAACATTGAGCCACTTGGCCCTGCCCGAGGGCCCTGGGCCACTAGGGGGCCCCATCAGGGTTGCCAGCCTCAGTAAAACCAGGGACAGTATGTATAAATCTGTGTTTTTTTACATCTGTCAGTGTATACTGTGTGTACATGTATGTGTATACTGTGTGATTGTATACTGTGTGTGTATACTGTGTGGCCCCATAATCTCTGATTGCCTGGGGGCCCCATAATCTCCTATTGCCCGGGGGCCCCATGAGTTATCAGTCCGCCCCTGCCTTATAGCATGCGTTGACATGATTTTCAGCACATTGCAATAAAAATAAACCATATAGCATTTTTGGTAAATGCACATTAATGCATTGGTGTAAACCGGCGCCATTAAAAACAATGGATTTTTCATCCCCTGGCATTTTGCCCCTTTCAGCAACGCAACTCAGAGCTTGTATATGCAAACGAGAAGATCTGGACAGCCGCACTCCAGGAAGTAATAATCCAAGTTTCTTTATTTTAAAATGAGGAACACATCAGATACAGGACATCATAGACAGAATGTACAGATCATAGGCTAACGCGTTTCACACTTGTCCAAGTGCTTACTCATAGCTCAGCTCACTCAGAGCTTGTGGTGTGAGCAAATCTTTACTGATTAATTCCCCTCTATACATTTGCAAAACATGGAATAGGTATTTCCTGTTAAGACTAAAATGTCTGTAGAGACATACATTGACATACCTCCCAACATTTTGAGATGGGAATGAGGGACACCTACTAGCAAATGTATGTAGGCATAGGACACGCCCCCTGCCACACCCCCATAAAGGAGAATTAACCCCCCCAAAAAAGGTTAATTAAATCCAGTGCTTTTTTTTAACCAATACTGTTCCGTTATATTGGCTTTTAAAATGTACAAATGCAGCAATTTAGAAATTGGATGAAAGGTTTAGCGCTGGGAAACACTTTTTGAAAGGTAAAAAGTGCATTTTATATACAACTAATATAGATCAGACAAAAATGAGGGACAAGTAAGGAGGAATGAGGGACAGAGGGACATTGTTCCAAATCAGGGACAGTCCCTCGAAATCAGGGACAGCTGGGAGGTATATACATTGATGTCTGCTGTATTCTCTAATTGTGCATTGCTGTGACGACCTCTTCATATATACAGTGTATATTCTAAATTCAGACTGTCAGGTATCGTCTGCCGCTGCCACAAGGTTGTAACTGTGCAGTTTTTGTGCCGCTATCTTGTGCGACCCTAACCTGGTGCTGAGCTGAACTTAGGTTTGTGACAAACATCCAGTCAAGTGAAGAAGGAATATTTCTGTCAAATTTCCGCTCACCTGAATGGATGTTTTGCACTGGACACCCTGTGTGTACACAACCGCTTCCACTGTAGGAGCCATTCCACCCACCCTGACAGGATTGAAAGCTGAACAATGTAGCTGCCATAAAGCAGCTCTGTGTCCTTACATTACCTATAAAGGTTCCTATTTAAGGGAGTCTTTCACCCAAAAGAGGAAGCTCTGCTTGTTTGTACCCCCCCTTCCCCACTGCCACATTTGGCACTTTTTGAGGGGAAGGGGGGAGCGGGTATCTGATTTTGACAGGTACCCGCTCCCACTTCCGGGTCAGATTGCTGCGGCGATCTAGGAGCATGTCCTCCTTCCATTCCGCAACCTTCTGGGACACACACAGGTCACAGAAGACTGCAGGACCATTTACAAAGCGCAGCGCGACTCACTCATGCTCAGTAGGAAACTGGTTGTGAAGCCGGAATGCTTCACTGCCGGTTTCCCTTACCTAAGATGTCGGCGCTTGCACCAAAAGCCGATTGAAGAATTGGCTTGGGTGCCGACACCGCTGAATCCCTGGACAGGTGAGTGTTCTTATATCCTCTTTAATCTCCAGCAATAATGAGATTGTAGGCCACACACTCTTCCCCTTAATGTAACCAAATCCCAGTTCTGCTAAACATAATGACACCATACACCATTTTGGCAAATAATTGGCCGCAGCACCTTTATTGGTTTAATTATTAAACATAAATTCTTTCTTTTATTCAAATGAACCTTATCATAACTTTAATTCACACCAAATAAATACACTGCCCAGTTATCAGAACTCGAGCAGCAAACGAACCACAGTTTTCATATATCAAAAATCCCCCCTGAGATCCAGGGTGACCCTACCACATAAGAGGTGCATACGACAGGGGAGGGAGGGAGTTCTTCTGGTGCTGCTCCGGTCCAAAGGGGAAAAGGAAATAAGCCCCACTGCAGGTTCCTTTTATAGACACCTCCAGGCTTCCAGAACCATCCCAGTGATCCAATTGGACCCTTGTTACCTGTAACCGTAAAATTTAAAGAGACAGTAACCCAATTCCTGCCTACCTTAACCACTATCTAACCTGATTAAATATAAACGCATGTGTGCTGGCCACAATCTCATGCAGGTGGGCCCCGAATTTGTGCCCCCCCTTTATATTCGTTTCTTGCCCTATAGTGGAGCTCTAGCATTGAGTCCAGGTTTATACAGAAAAAAAAAACTGTTACAATGTTGCATTTTGACACATACGCTCTGAAAATGCATGTATTGCTGTTCCCTATCAGTGTTGCCAACTGTCAGTATTTTTACTGGCAGCCAGTAAAAAACAGGCAATTTTCTCCTGCCAGTAAATGTCAGTAAAAGTAAAAGGTTGCCAGTAAAAAATATGGCTGTGATGCTCGGCTTGGTCCGGAGCCGGCTGAGACCATCCAAGTGCCTGCTACAGTGTGATCGGGCAGGTCTGGCGGAGGTGGTGCCTGAGCATGTCGTGTGATGTCATAGTGCAATGGAGCCAAGCAGAGCGGCCAGAGCTGGGACCGGGACCGTCAGTGCTGTTTAGACTGGAGTGGACTGGAGGGACCACTTGGCTTGGAGAGAGACTGTCACTCAGGAGGGGACGTGAGATGTCATCATCATCTGTGCTGCTGCACACTGCTGTCAGTGTCACTGTGAGAGTCAATTTTATGTGTGTGCGCCACCCAATCTAATTTCTTGCCCTCCTGTCTCCTGTCCCTGAGCTACTTACTTACTATATCGAAAATAAAATAAGAAATATGTTTTTTGCCTTATTATCTACATTAAATCATATTGCTAATTGCATATTGTATTTGTTTGTAACCTAAACACTCAAATTTGCACTTAAAACTGTAATTTTGTAACTTTTGGAAATGCCACTAAAAACGTGGCTGTGTCAGTAAATTTTGGGTGTTGTGTCAGTAAATTTCAATCTGGTAGGTTGGCAACACTGTTCCCTATAACAAAGATAATCCCCAGAAGGAGTGAGTGAGGCTGCACCACAACTGTCCAACAACTGCTTGCAATGCAAGCTTTTGGGGCACGATGGTGTGGACTGTTAGGGGTTAAAACGGCAGTGAGGTTACATAACGCTTCCTCACCGGCTGTCAAACATCACCTAAGTCCTCGGTCACGTTGACATTTCAAAGCGGCATGTCAGTGTAACTTCGGGTGCGACTTTGAAGACATCTGTGCGGCTTAATGCACAGATGTCTATTCAAGTCGCGCACGAAATCGCCAAAAGTAGTGCACGTACTACTTTTGCAAATCGATGCGGCACCACAAAGTCGGCATCGCAACGATTTCAACACTGCGATTGCTGGCAATAGGATGCAGGACAAGTCGCTCCAATGTGAATGAGGTACACTAGCCCTTGGAGCTAAAACCTCTGTTGGCTTTTTATCTAGGGTGACATTTTCTGTCACTTTCTGTAACAGAAACGGGGGATGGTTGTCACCAGGACAAGAAGGCAGGCACAGTAATAAAAGCTTTGTCAGAAGTTCTGAGTCTTTTGTTTGTGTCTTTGGAGAGATTCCTCCTTGCTTTCTATCCTGACAGGATGGACTGGTTCACAGCAGATGCAGTCGAGTGCGTTTTTATTCTGCGTCAAAAACACATAGATGCATAATTATGCCGTGTTATTGTGCTGTATAAAAAAAAAAAAAAAAAAAAAGAAAATTTTCAATAAATTTTTTGTGAAACAAAAACACATAGACATTGTTTAAGATGGATTCCAATGGCCCTAGTTCACACAGTGCAGTGCATTCCAGTGCTTTCAACAAAAGCTGAGTGCATTTTTTCTATATGGAATGTGCCAAAATGCATAAATAATGCACCTGAACGCATGTGTCCTAACTGACATGAAGAAAACAAAGAAAGTAAAAATGTATCAAAAACACACATGGAGAAATGCATATGGAACACAGAAATTGTGCTGTGAACCAGCCTGAAGTGAGGGGAAATCTCCCAACAGACAACAATAAAAACCTGACAGAAGCTCTAAACTTTTCCCGCTCTTTTCAAAATAAAAAAATATTGTGCCTGACGTAATATTCTCAGCTGTATTATAGCTGATTCCAGGTACTTTAGGGCCCATTCACACCTGAAAACATGCATGTATATTGCAGACGCATACACGCTGTCTTATACAGTTTTTTTTTAACATGCAGCTTTGCATTGCGCAGTTATTTGCATACATTGCAGAGTGCTTTATGTCACACCAGGAACCAAGTTAGCAATGTTTAGAGCTTTTCTTGAAGCATGTGTTGACACAAGTTGCAGAGTGTTGCAATAAAAATACACCATGTTGCATTTTATGGTAAACGCACACAAATGCATTTGTGTGAACTGGCACCATTAAAAACAATTGATTTTTCATTCCCTTGCTTGTTGGCTTCATTCCGAATGCAGCCGAGTGCTTGCGATGTGAGCAAGCCTTTACGGATTCATTCCCCTCTATGCATTTGCAAAATATGGAATAGGTATATACAGTATATATGCTAATTCCAGGCTGTCAGGCACGCTCTGCCGCTGACACAAAAATGCAGCGCAGTTTGTGTGTCGCTATCTTGTGCAACCCTAGCCTGCGCTGAGGTGAACTTGTGTTTGCTCCAAACATCCAGTCAAGTGAAGAAAGAATATTTCTGTCAATTTTTCCCTCCATCTCGAATGGATGTTTTGCACTGGACACCCTGTGTGTACACAACCACTTCCACTGTAGGAGCCATTCCACCCACCCTGACAGGATTAAAAGCTGAACAATGTAAGGAGGCGAGATAAAGCTTCCTCACTGGCTGTCAAACGCCACCTAAAAAGAGTTCTGCCACCAATTACTCTTCAGAGGGCTAACACCAGTGTACACTATCCCTTGGAGCTAAAAACCTCCATTGCTTTTTATCTAGGGTGACATTTTCTGTCAGTTTCTGGTCCCGTAACATAAATGGGGGATGGTTGTCACCAGGACAAGAAGGCAGGGGCAGCAATAAAAGCTTTGCCAGAAGTTCTGACTCTTTTGTCTCTGTCATTGGAGAGGGACCTCATGGCATTCTATCCTGACAGAAAGGGCTGGTTGACAGCAAATGCAGGCCAGTGCGTTTTTATTCTGCGTCAAAAACGTGTCTTATTTGTTACTATTTTATACAGCACAACAACACGGTACAAGAATGCATCTGCATTCTTGTACCATGTTATTGTGCTGTATAAAAAATAGAAAAAAAGTCAATAAATCCTTTGTGAAACAAAAAACACATAGATTCTAATGGCCCTATTTTACACCAATGCAGTGCGTTCCAGTGCTTTCAACAAAAGTACAACATGCTGCATTTTTCTGTATGGAATGTGGGAAAACGCATTAAAAAACACACCAGAAAACGTCAAAAATGCACCTGAAAGCACGTGTCCTAATTGAGATGAAGAGAAAAAAAAAAAGAAGGTAAAAATTTAACAGAAACACGCATGCATAAACGCATCTGGAACACAGAAATTGTGCTGTGAACCAGCCTGAAGTGAGGGGAAATCTCCCAACAGACAATAAAAACCTGACAGAAGCGCTATTTTCCTTCTCTTTTCAAAATAAAAAAATGTTGTGCATGACATAATATTCTCAGCTTTATTATAGCCGGTTACGGTTCGTTCACACCTGAAAACATGTATTTATATCACATACACGCGGTCTTATCTGTTTTTTTTTAAACATGTATTATTGCATTTCAATGTTTTTTACATGCAATGCGGAGCGTTTCATTTCATAGCGAAAGCAAAACTAGCAGTGTTTGCTTATAGCATGTGTGGACATGAATTGCAGCACATTGTAATAAAAACAAACCATATTGCATTTTTGGTAAATGCACACTAATGCATAGGTGTAAACTGGCGCCCTTAAAAACAATGGATTTTTCATCTCCTGGCATTTTGCCCCTTTCAGCAATGCAAACTCAGAGCTTTTGGTGTGAGCAAGTCTTTACTGATTAATTCCCCTCTATACATTTGCAAAATGTAGAATAGGTATTTCCTGTTAAGACTGAAATATAAGCAAATTCAAGCCAAAAGGTGTTCAATTAGTTGGCAAAGCTCATATTGTTGCATTTATGAGGGTACAGAGCTGTATCTGCAGAGACATGCAGTACATTGATGCTGCTGTATTCTGTAATTGTGGTGCATTGCTGCGACTACCTCTTCATATACTGTGTACAGTATCTCACAAAAGTGAGTACGCCCCTCACATTTTTGTAAATATTATATTATATCTTTTCATGTGACAACACTGAAGAAATTACAAATTTACAAAAACGTGAGGGGTGTACTCACTTTTGTGAGATACTGTATATATATATATATGCTAAATTCTGGCTGTCAGGCACGCTCTGCCGCTGACACAAAAATGCAGCGCAGTTTGTGTGTCGCTATCTTGTGCAACCCTAGCGTGCGCTGAGGTGAACTTGTGTTTGCTCCAAACATCCAGTCAAGTGAAGAAGGAATATTTCTGTCAATTTTCCCCTCCACCTCGAATGGATGTTTTGCACTGGACGCCCTGTGTGTACACAACCGCTTCCACTGTAGGAGCCATTCCACCCACCCTGACAGGATTGAAAGCTGAACAATGTAAGGAGGTGAGATAAAGCTTCCTCACCGGCTGTCAAACGCTACCTAAAAAGAGTTCTGCCGCAAATTACTCTTCAGAGGGCTAACACCAGTGTACACTATCCCTTGGAGCTAAAAACCTCCGTTGCTTTTTATCTAGGGTGACATTTTCTGTCAGTTTCTGGTCCTGTGACAGAAATGGAGGATGGTTGTCACCAGGACAAGAAGGCAGGGCGCAGCAATAAAAGCTTTGCCAGAAGTTCTGACTCTTTTGTCTGTGTCAATGGAGAGGGACCTCATGGCATTCCAAACTGACAGAAAGGGCTGGTTGACAGCAAATGCAGGCCAGTGCGTTTTTATTCTGCGTCAAAAACGCGTCTTATTTGTTACTATTTTATACAGCACAACAACACGGTACAAGAATGCATCTGCATTCTTGTACCATGTTATTGTGCTGTATAAAAAATAGAAAAAAATTCAATAAATCCTTTGTGAAACAAAAAACACATAGATTCCAATGGCCCTATTTTACACCAATGCAGTGCGTTCCAGTGCTTTCAACAAAAGTACAACATGCTGCATTTTTTTGTATGGAATGCGGGAAAACGCATTAAAAAATACACCAGAAAGTGTTTTCTTATAGCATGTGAGGACATGAATTGCAGCACATGCATTTTTCTGTATAGAATGCGGGAAAATGCATAAAAAATACACCAGAAAACATCAAAAATGCACCTGAAAGCATGTGTCCTAATTGAGATGAAGAGGAAAAAAAAGAAGGTAAAAATTTATCAGAAACACGCATGCATAAACGCATCTGGAACACAGAAATTGTGCTGTGAACCAGCCTGAAGTGAGGGGAAATCTCCCAACAGACAATAAAAACCTGACAGAAGCGCTATTTTCCTTCTCTTTTCAAAATAAAAAAATGTTGTGCATGACATAATATTCTCAGCTATATTATAGCCGGTTCCAGTTAAATTACGGTTCGTTCACACCTGAAAACATGTATTTATATCACATACACGCGGTTTTATCAGGGTTTTTTTTAACATGTATTATTGCATTTCAATGTTTTTTACATGGAATGCGGAGCACTTCCTTTCATAGCGAAAGCAAAACTAGCAATGTTTGCTGCTTGCAGAGCCTACCTTATAGCAGGTGTGGACATGAATTGCAGCACATTGCAATAAAAATAAACCATATTGCATTTTTGGTAAATGCACACTAATGCATAGGTGTAAACTTTTGCCCCTTTCAGCAACGCAAACTCAGAGCTTTTGGTGTGAGCAAGTCTTTAATGATTAATTCCCCTCTATACATTTGCAAAATGTGGAATAGGTATTTCCTGTTAAGACTGAAATATAAGCAAATTCAAGCCAAAAGATGTTCAATTGGTTGGCAAAGCTCATATTGTTGCATTTATGAGGGTACAGAGCTGCATCTGCAGAGACATGCAGTACATTGATGCTGCTGTATTCTGTATTTGTGGTGCATTGCTGCGACTACCTCTTCATATACTGTATACAGTATCTCACAAAAGTGAGTACGCCCCTCACATTTTTGTAAATATTATATTATATCTTTTCATGTGACAACACTGAAGAAATTACAAATTTACAAAAACGTGAGGGGTGTACTCACTTTTGTGAGATACTGTATATATATATATATATATATATATATATATATATATATATATATATATATCTGTCTTGTGCAACCCTAGCCTGCGCAGAGGTGAACTTGTGTTTGCTCCAAACATCCGGTCAAGTGAAGAAGGAATATTTCTGTCAATTTTCCTCTCCACCTGAATGGATGTTTTGCACTGGACACCCTGTGTGTACACAACCGCTTCCACTGTAGGAGCCATTCCACCCACCCTGAAAGCTGACCAATGTAGTCGCCATGAAGCAGAGTCTCTTCAGATGCAGCTCTGTATCATTACATCACCCCTAAAGGCTCCTATTTAAGCTCCAGCCATAACTAGTTTCTTACTTTATAGTGGAGCGTACCATTGAGTCTAGGTTTATACAGAAAAAAAAACTGTTACAATGTTGCATTTTAACACATGCACTCTGAAAATGCATGTATTGTGGTTCCCTATAATCCCGATAATCCCCAGAAAGAGTGAATGAGGCTGCACCACAACTGTCCAACAACTACATGCAGTTATACAGAAAAAAAAACTGTTACATTGTTGCATTTTGACACATACGCTTCGAAAAAAAATGTAATTGTTCCCCATAATAAAAATAAGACATTTTTCATTGTAGGAACCTTCATTCATTTTTATAATCATTCGTGGGGTCAGATCAATGCTTGTTTGGATGGAAAACTGTCTCAAATATATGATTTTCTGATACTGATTTTCGTTTAGTTAAGTCCAATCATACCAAAATTAAATGCTAAAGCAAACAAACTACTTTCAAACGACATTCACTTTTTCGGGAAATTTTTATACAAAGTTTCCTAAATTTTTTTGTACAAATGTTTGTTCTAAATTCCACTAGTATATACACAGCTTAAGGCTGGGTTCACATATGCTGCGGCCGCGGCTCACAGCATGAGGTCGGGTACGTTCCTGTTCACCGATTAAGTTGAGAATCAGGTTCCAAATTTTTGCCTGAAATCGCACCTGAATCGGAAGCAAAGATGCACAGGAGCCTTTTTAAATGCGGACCGTGGCTGCCCTGGAGCTGTGCGAAACGGCTCAATTGCGAGCCGGACACACTCTCCTGTCATGTGAATTGGATGCGGGTGTTTGCTCCAAACATCCAGTCAAGTGAAGAAGGAATACACTGTAGGAGCCATTCCACCCACCCTGACAGGATTGAAAGCTGAACAATGTAGCCGCCATGAAGCAGAGTCTCTTCAGATGCAGCTCTGTGTCCTTACATTACCTACAAAGACTCCTATTTAGGCTCCAATAATAACTAGTTTCTTACTATAGGATTTAGTCTCCTTTAGTCTCTCCTTTAGTCTCCTTCTCCTCTTCCTTTAGACTCCTAAGTTCCAGTAATAACTCGTTTCTTGTCCTATAGTGGAGCTTTATCATCGAGTCTAGGTTTATACAGAAAAAAGCCTGTTACAATGTTGCATTTTAACACATACGCTCCGAAAACGCAGAGTCTCTTCAGATGCAGCTCTGTGTCCTTACATTACCTACAAAGACTCCTATTTAGGCTCCAATAATAACTAGTTTCTTACTATAGGATTTAGTCTAGGTTTATACAGAAAAAAGCCCGTTACAATGTTGCATTTTAACACATACGCTCCGAAAACGCATGTATTGTGGTTCCCCATAGTAAAGATAATCCCCAGAAATTAATATAGAATGTTATAGATGCTGATTAGGAATCTGTCTCCCTTCTGTGTGACACATTCATGTATATCAATCTGTTTCAAAATTACTTCAGAAATCTGTCTGCAACACAATTTACTCCAACATGGAAAAGGTCTTATTTACTTCACTGTTCTTATCACCCATACTGTATATGGCGGTATTTCTTGAATACTTTATTGCAATCATAGTCCCAGAATATAACAGTGTGAATTTGTTGTGTGGGAAATGGCAAGATAATTCTTCCATGACTTTCATGAATTTGGGGCAGGACTTTCTAATAACACCGGAATAATGTTACAAATGCTCTTTTGGATCATCTCCAGTTCCTATATGTTAAAAAATAAATTTTTTTTTTAGTTTTCTACATTTTTGTGCTTTGGGAAGCTATAGAAGTCAACGGCAGCACATCAATATAATATGCATAGGCGTGCGCACAGGGTGTGCTTGGTGTGCCTGGGCACACCCTAATCACCCCATGTGCATTAGCATTATCCAGGGGTGGCATCAGGTGGGTGGTTGGGGTGCCGGTGGCCAGTGTAAATGCCCCCATTATATTAAAGGCTAGGTTCAACTAGGAACACATTACACCTATACTTAGGATGTAAGGTAATATGCTCCTAATCAACTGTCTCCCACCATCAGAGCCTCCTCCCTGTGACAGCAGGTGGTGTTCATGTATGTTTGAGCTTTGGGGTGCACACCCTAATGTAATAGGCTGCGCACACCTATGATAATATGGGTTTGCAACAGGTATAGCCAAACCTTGCTCAACGGCTAACCACTCCAAACTCTAAATTCAAAAACACATTGAAATTAATATCAGCGCAAAGGAAATCCAAGAAAATGCACCTCCGCGCAAATGTATAGATCCAAATAGGCCCTTATACATTAAAAAAAAAATTCTGCATAATCCAAAATTACCAAACTGAATTTCAGCGTGCAAGAACTGAGCTGTGCAGGACTTCACTGGAGGCATTCACACCAAGCATTTCCTTTTTACATAGACAAGCCTGTCACCACTCATGCACTGCCCCTACATGTCCGCTAAGTCTGAGAGGAGGGGAACCCTGTACCTAGCAATGTGTGACAGGACTGACAGGCTGCTTTCCCTCCTGTTGTGTCAATGACTATGCTCTCATTGCACGGCATGACCATCCTTCTCTTTTGAATATTCTCAACTCAGTGGATACATCTCAAATCTCTGGAATGGGAAAGAAGGATAACTTTAAAAGCTACATTTTTAGGCAAGGAACCCGTTGTTGCCACACCAGCCATTAAAAAGTAAAGCACAAAAAGTTTACAAATACTACTTTCCCTTTATATTCGTTTTAAATATAACCAAATCAATAATCCAATCCCTAATCAGGCAGGTAAATGTTACATACAGGCATGTGTTCCAGCCCTATGGAAGCAGGAATCATCTCCCTCGATCTCGTTGTGGCTTAAAAAAATAGCCGACATATATGCTATGGAAAAAGTTATTGCAATTGCGCAAAGTAGAGAGGAGAAATTTAATTAAAAATGGACACGATGGTCCCTCTTTGTCTGTTCCAGGGAATATGGATGGCTGTGCGCTAGTAGAGGGGGAATAGCGTTTTTTTTTTTTTCTTTTTTTTAGTTGTTGTTGTGAATAGCTAGGACGACAGAGGTCAAAGTCTACACTTTTATTAGAAATATATAAATTAAGAGTGGTGACTTCAAAGATTTTGTATACCTACTTAAAATAGAATCAAATTGTGTTATGTTGTATTTTATGATGCACATGCAATTGAATTATGTTTGTTTGTATAAAATTGCTTGGACGAGCTTTCGGGATGTGTCCCCTTCTTCAAGGTCCAAGCAGTACTGATTAAAAAAAAGTTTTAGTGGAAGTTAAAACGTTAAAATAAAACAAAAAAGAAAAAAAAATCTCTGAGGGAAAGATTGTTTTTAGATTTTTTTTTCTTTTTTTCTTTTTTGTTTCGTTTCAGCATTTTACCTTCTGCTAAAAGTTTTGTGAATCAGTACTTCTTGGACCTTGAAGAAGGGGACACACCCCGAAAGCTTGTCCAAAAATTTTATGTTAGTGCAAATAAAAAAAGTATCATGGACAGTACTCAATTTTCTCTGTCACAATTGCACTAATACGGCTACAATCACCTCAAGTATAAAATTGCTTAAAATAAAATAAAATATAGAATTAAAAAAAAAAAGTTACATACAGGCTTTTACATCAGACCTAAAAGAGGGACATTTTAGAAGGAAAGATGGACAAAGTGTTTTGTTGCCAAAAAACTGTCCCTTCAAATGAGTGACTGTTGGGAGATGACTCTGTGCAGGGATTTGAGTAGGAAAGAGTTAAAAGTATTTTGTTTCAAAGAAGGCACTGCCCCCCCCCCCCCCCCCAGTCAGGGACCATGGGTAGCTATGGCTCCGTTAAAGGATGTCCCAGTCACACAAACACATGTTGTCTTTCAGCCTAGTATAAGGAAAGCAAATGGCTTCCAGATCACCAACCAATGCCATGTAAGATGGCTGCCTATTTTCCCGCCAAGTTCCCAGAGACAGTAATATTTTTGATATACCTGTAAAGGGTTATTATTATTACCGCTATTATATAGTTCATAATTAAATGTTACTTATTCATTTTTGGTGAACAATTAAAATAGTATAAAAGCCAGCTGCTTTCTTTTTTTCATTAACCGGTAACGTTTTTACCTCACAGGCAGCAGCCATTTTAATTTAGGAGGCACATGAAGGCAGTGGACAGGGGTTGTACATAATCCATGACAGTGGTGCTTTGCTTTGTGTTTGCGGCACAAATTTATACCCCTGTTGCACTCAGTGGCCAGTACCGCAACTTCCGAATGCAGCCCATTCATGTGAACGGAGCCGAGCAGCAACCATCCCGCAATCTTGTCCAATGCACATTGTTGCAGCGCGGTGGTGGGGGCTTTCAGGCCCCATTCACACCTGAGCGTAGCGTTTTTGAGCATTTCAAAAACTGTCTCAAATATATGCATTTCTGATGCTGATTTTCGCTTAGTTAAGTCCAATCATACCAAAATTAAATGCTAAAGCAAACAAACTGCTTTCAAACGACATTCAAATTTTCGGGAAATTTTTGTACAAAGTTTCCTAAAAATTTTTGTACAAAGTTTCCTAAAAATTTTTTTACAAAGTTTTGTTCTAAATTCTACTAGTATATACACAGCTTAAAGCTGGGTTCACATATGCTGTAGCCGTGGCTCACTGCATGAGGTCCGTCGTTCCTGTTCACCGATTCAGTTGCGAATCAGGTTCCGAATTTTTGCCTGAAATCGCACCTGAATGGGAAGCAAAGATGCACAGGAGCCTTTTTAAATGCGGACCGTGGCTGCCCTGGAGCTGTGCAAAACGGCTCCATTGCGAGCTGGGCACACTCTCCTGTCATGTGAATTGGATGCGGGTGTTTGCTCCAAACATCCAGGCAAGTGAAGAAGGAATATTTCTGTCAATTTTCTCCTCCACTTGCATGGATGTTTTGCACTGGACACCCTGTGTGTACACAACCGCTTCCACTGTAGGAGCCATTCCACCCACCCTGACAGGATTGAAAGCTGAACAATGTAGCCGCCATGAAGCAGAGTCTCTTCAGATGCAGCTCTGTGTCCTTACGTTACCTACAAAGACTCCTATTTAGGCTACAATAATAACTAGTTTCTTACTATAGGATTTAGTCTAGGTTTATAAAGAAAAAAGCCTGTTACACTGTTGCATTTTAACACATACGCTCCAAAAACGCATGTATTGTGGTTCCCCATAGTAAAGATAATCCCCAGATATGAATATAGAATATCATAGGTGCTGAGTAGGAATCTGTCTCCCTTCTGTGTGACAAATGGCACACATTTATGTATATCAATCTGTTTCAAAATTACTTCAGAAATCTGTCTGCAACACAATTTACTCCAACATGGAAAAGGTCTTATTTACGTCACTGTTCTTATCACCTATACTGTATATGGCGGTATTTCTTGAATACATTATTGCAATCATAGTCCCAGAATATAAAAGCGTGAATTTGTTGTGTGGGAAAAGGCAAGATAATTCTTCCATGACTTTCATGAATTTGGGGCAGGACTTTCTAATAACACCGGAATAATGTTACAAATGCTCTTTTGGATCATCTCCAGTTCCTATATGTTGAAAATATATATATATATATTTTTTGGTTTTCTACATTTTTGTGCTTTGGGAAGCTATAGAAGTCAATGGCAGCATATCAATATAATATGGGTTTGCAACAGGTATAGCCAAACCTTGCTCAACGGCTAACCACTCCAAACTCTAAATTCAAAAACACATTGAAAATGCATATCAGCGCAAAGGAAATGCAAAAAAAATGCACCTCATCGCAAATGTATAGATCCAAATAGGCCCTTATACATAAAAAAAAAAATTCTGCATGAGGCATAATCCAAAACTACCAAACTGAATTTCAGCGTGCAAGAACTGAGCTGTGCAGGACTTCACTGGAGGCATTCACACCAAGCATTTCCTTTTTACATGGACAAGCCTGTCACCACTCATGCACTGCCCCTACATGTCCGCTAAGTCGGAGAGGAGGGGAACCCTGTACCTAGCAATGTGTGACAGGACTGACAGGCTGCTTTCCCTCCTGTTGTGTCAATGACTATGCTCTCATTGCACGGCATGACCATCCTTCTCTTTTGAATATTCTCAACTCAGTGGATACATCTCAAATCTCTGGAATAGGAAAGAAGGATAACTTTAAAAGCTACATTTTTAGGCAAGGAAACCGTTATTGCCACACCAGCCATTAAAAAGTAAAGCACAAAAAGTTTACAAATACCACTACTTTCCCTTTATATTCATTTTAAATATAACCAAATCAATAATCCAATCCCTAATCAAGCAGTTAAATGTTACGTATAGACACGTGTTCCAGCCCTATGGAAGCAGGAATCATCTCCCTCGATAGCCGACATATATGCAATTGCAATATAAAGCAATTGTGCAACATAGAGAGGAGAAATTTTATTAAAAATGGACACGATGGTCCCTCTTTGTCTGTTCCAGGCAATATGGATGGCTGTGCACTAGTAGAGGGGGAATAGTGTTTTGGGGGTTTTTTTTCTTTTTTTTGTTGTTTTTTTTAGTTGTTATTGTGAATAGCTAGGACGACAGAGGTCAAAGTCCACACTTTTATTAGAAATATATAAAATAAGAATGGTGACTTCAAAGACCTGAAGCACAGAACAGTATGTTGTCTACCGGGCGCTCGGGTTCGGCACATCACGGATCTTGTGGACAGATTACTGGGAGGGGCTGGGGAAGACCCGGCTGTCATGGTGCACGTTGGCACCAATGACAAAGTCAGAGGCAGATGGAGTGTCCTAAAGAACGATTTTAGGGACTTAGGAGCTAAATTGAGGAAAAGGACCTCCAAGGTAGTATTCCCAGGAATACTACTGGTACATCGAGCCACACCAGAAAGGCAGAGGGAGATTAGGGAAGTAAACAAGTGGCTGAAGACCTGGTGTAGTAAGGGGGGGTTTGGGTTCCTGGAGGTCTGGGCTGACTTCTCAGTCGGTAACCGGTACTATAGAAGGGACGGACTGCACCTAAATGAGAAGGGTGCAGATCTGCTGGGAATGAAGATGGCCAAAAAGTTAGAGGGGTTTTTAAACTAGGCGATGGGGGGGAGGGTCCAGAGGCAGAGATAGCCAGCGCAGAAGATATTCCAGAGGGTAGTATTGGGGGCATTAGTGGTAGGTTAACCAAAGCACAAAAACACAAGGTGAGTATAGTAGCAAGTCCTAGTTGCAATCTCAAAACACCCAATACGAGGATAATATGCAACCGGTCTAAACTATGTGGCATGTTCACCAATGCCAGGAGCATGGGGGACAAGATGGGTGAACTAGAGATACTGTTGCACGAGGAGGATTTGGATTTTGTGGGAATTTCAGAGACTTGGTTCAACAGCTCTCATGATTGGCTGGCAAACATTCAAGGGTATACCCTATACCGCAAGGATAGAGAGGGTAAAAAGGGGGGAGGGGTATGCCTATATATAAAGAATAACGTACAAGTAAATGTGAGAGATGACATCGCTGAGGGAGCTAGGGAGGAGGTGGAATCCTTATGGGTAGAGCTCCAAAGGGATGAAGCTAAGGGGAAAATAATACTGGGAGTATGCTATAGGCCCCCTAACCTGAGGGAGGAAGTAGAGACAGATCTCCTATCACAAATTGGATTAGCAGCAAGGATGGGAAGTGTTATAATAATGGGGGATTTTAATTATCCAGACATAGACTGGGCGGAGGGAACTGCACATTCATTTAAGGCTCGCCAGTTCCCTAATGTCTTGCAGGACAATTTTATGGGTCAGATGGTAGACGCACCAACTAGAAATAAAACATTACTGGATCTACTGATTACCAACAATACAGACCTGATCACGGATTTAGGTAACAGCGATCACAGGTCAGTTAGTTTCAGTATAAATCACACAAATAGGAAACATAAAGGGAATACAAAGACACTGAATTTCAAAAGAGCCAACTTCCCTAAACTACAAACCTTGCTAAAAGGCATACATTGGGATAAAATATTAGGAACAAAGAATACGGAGGAGAGATGGGTTTGCTTTAAGAGCATATTAAATAAGGGCATTAGCCAATGTATCCCATTGGGTAATAAATTTAAAAGAGCGAACAAAAGTCCTGGATGGCTTAACTCCAATGTAAAAATGCATATAAAAGCAAAGGAGAAGGCCTTCAAAAAATACAAGGATGAGGGATCATCCTCAGCATTCAGACTTTATAAAGAATGCAACAAGAAATGTAAGGGTGCAATTAGAACAGCTAAGATAGAACATGAAAGACACATAGCGGAGGAGAGCAAAAAAAATCCCTAGAAATTCTTTAAATATGTAAGGGAGGACAGACCATATTGGCCCCATAAAGAATGCGGAAGGACATCTGGGTACAAGGGATGGGGAGATGGCGAAGGTATTGAATTTATTCTTCTCCTCAGTCTTCACGAGTGAATCGGGGGGCTTCAGTAACCAAAACTGCAGTGTTTATCCTCATGACA
The DNA here is from genome assembly GCA_037952925.1 of Lithobates clamitans. Lineage (NCBI taxonomy): Eukaryota > Metazoa > Chordata > Amphibia > Anura > Ranidae > Lithobates > Lithobates clamitans. The sequence goes on along the minus strand of JBBGZY010001921.1, from coordinate 828,068 downwards.
CAACACAGGAAGCACCTCCATGGTTAGCAGAGGACAGAATTAAAATTAGACTTGAGAAACTTAACATTATTAAATCACCGGGACCAGATGGCTTGCATCCGAGGGTACTTAGGGAACTCAGTCAAGTGATTGCCAGACCGTTGTTCCTAATTTTTACAGATAGTCTACAGACTGGAATGGTACCAGCTGATTGGAGAAAAGCCAATGTAGCACCAATATTTAAAAAGGGCCCAAAATACATCCGTGGGAATTACAGACCAGTTAGCCTAACATCAACAGTATGTAAACTCTTGGAGGGGTGGATAAGGGACTATATACAATATTTTAGTAATAAGAACGGTATCATTAGCAGTAATCAGCATGGATTCATGAAGAATCGTTCTTGCTAAACCAATCTATTAACCTTCTATGAGGAGGTGAGTTGCCATCTAGATAAAGGAAGGCCCGTAGACGTGGTGTATCTGGATTTTGCAAAAGCATTTGACACAGTTCCCCATAAACGTTACTGTACAAAATAAGGTCCATTGGCATGGACCATAGGGTGAGTACATCGATTGAAAACTGGCTACAAGGGCGAGTTCAGAGGGTGGTGATAAATGGGGAGTACTCAGAATGGTCAGGGGTGGGTAGTGCGGTTCCCCAGGGTTCTGTGCTGGGACCAATCCTATTTAATTTGTTCATAAACGATCTGGAGGATGGGATAAACAGTTCAATCCCTGTATTTGCAGACGATATTAAGATAAGCAGGGCAATACCTTCTCCGCAGGATGTGGAAACCTTGCAAAAAGACCTGACCAAATTAATGGGGTGGGCGACTACATGGCAAATGAGGTTCAATGTAGAAAAATGTAAAATAATGCATTTTGGGTGGCAAAAATATGAATGCAATCTATACACTGGGGGGAGAACCTCTGGGGGAATCTAGGATGGAAAAGGACCCGGGGGTCCTAGTAGATGATAGGCTCAGCAATGGCATGCAATGCCAAGCTGCTGCTAACAAAGCAAACAGAATATTGGCATGCATTAAAAGGGGGATCAACTCCAGAGATAAAACTATAATTCTCCCACTCTACAAGACTCTGGTCCGGCCGCACCTGGAGTATGCTGTCCAGTTCTGGGCACCAGTCCTCAGGAAGGATGTACTGGAAATGGAGCGAGTACAAAGAAGAGCAACAAAGCTAATAAAGGGTCTGGAGGATCTTAGTTATGAGGAAAGGTTGGGAGCACTGAACTTATTCTCTCTGGAGAAGAGACGCTTGAGAGGGGATATGATTTCAATTTACAAATACCGTACTGGTGACCCCACAATAGGGATAAAACTTTTTTGCAGAAGAGAGTTTAACAAGACACGTGGCCACTCATTAAAATTAGAAGAAAAGAGGTTTAACCTTAAACTACGTAGAGGGTTCTTTACTGTAAGAGCGGCAAGGATGTGGAATTCCCTTCCACAGGCGGTGGTCTCAGCGGGGAGCATTGAAAGCTTCAAGAAACTATTAGATAATCTCCTGAATGACCGCAACATACAGGGATATATAATGTAATACTGACACATAATCACACACATAGGTTGGACTTGATGGACTTGTGTCTTTTTTCAACCTCACCTTCTATGTAACTATGTAAAGATTTTGTATACCTAAAATAGAATAAAATTGTGTTATGTTGTATTTTATGATGCACATGCAATTGAATTATGTTTGTTTGTATAAAATTGCTTGGACGAGCTTTCGGGGTGTGTCCCCTTCTTCAAGGTCCAAGCAGTACTGATTCACAAAAGTTTTAGCGGAAGTTAAAATGTTAAAACAAAACAAAAAAGAAAAAAAAATCTCTGAAGGAAAGATTGTTTTTAATTTTTTTTTTCTTTTTTGTTTTGTTTTAACATTTTACCTTCCGCTAAAACTTTTGTGAATCAGTACGGCTTGGACCTTGAAGAAGGGGACACACCCCGAAAGCGTGTCCATGAAAAATTATATGTTAATGCAAATAAAAAAAGTATCACGGACAGTACTCAATTTTCTCTGTCACAATTGCACTAATACGGCTACAATCACCTCAAGTATAAAATTGCTTAAAATAAAATATAGAATTTAAAAAAAAAATGTTACATACAGGCTTTTACATCAGACCTAAAAGAGGGACATTTTAGAAGGAAAGATGGACAGAGTGTTTTGGTGCCAAAAAACAGGGATTTGAATAGGAAAGAGGAAAAAGGATATTGTTTCAAAGAAAGGCACTGCCCCCCCCCCCCCCCAGTCAGGGACCATGGGCAGCTATGGCTCAGTTAAAGGATGTCCCAGTCACACAAAAAAATGTTGTCTTTCAGCCTAGTGTAAGGAAAGCAAATGGCTTCCAGATCACCAACCAATGCCATGTAAGATGGCTGCCTATTTTCCCGCCAAGTTCCCAGAGACAGGAATATTTTTGATATACCTGTAAAGGGTTATTATTATTAGCGCTATTATATAGTTCGTAATTAAATGTTATTTATTGATTTTTGGTGAACAATTAATATAGTATAGAAGTCAGCTGCTTTCATTTTCTATAACCGGTAACGTTTTTACCTCACAGGCAGCAGCCATTTTAATTTAGGAGGCACATGAAGGCAGTGGACAGGGGTTGTACATAATCCATGACAGTGGTGCTTTGCTTTGTGTTTGCGGCACAAATTTATACCCCTGTTGCACTCAGTGGCTAGTACCGCAACTTCCGAATGCAGCCCATTCATGTGAATGGAGCCGAGCAGCAACCATCCCGCAATCTTGTCCAATGCACATTGTTGCAGCGCGGTGGTGGGGGCTTTCAGGCCCCATTCACACCTAAACGTAGCGTTTTTGAGCATTTCAAAAACTGTCTCAAATATATGAAATTCTGATGCTGATTTTCGCTTAGTTAAGTCCAATCATACCAAAATTAAATGCTAAAGCAAACAAACTGCTTTCAAACGACATTCACATTTTCAGGAAATTTTTGTACAAAGTTTCCTAAAATTTTTTGTACAAAGTTTTGTTCTAAATTCTACTAGTATATACACAGCTTAAAGCTGGGTTCACACATTCTGCGGCCGCGGCTCACGGCATGAGGTCCGTCGTTCCTGTTCACCGATTCTGTTGCGAATCAGGTTCCGAATTTTTGCCTGAAATCGCACCTGAATCGGAAGCAAAGATGCACAGGAGCCTTTTTAAATGCAGACCGTGGCTGCCCTGGAGCTGTGCGAAACGGCTCCATTGCGAGCTGGGCACACTCTCCTGTCATGTGAATTGGATGCGGGTGTTTGCTCCAAACATCCAGGCAAGTGAAGAAGGAATATTTCTGTCAATTTTCTCCTCCACTTGAATGGATGTTTTGCACTGGACACCCTGTGTGTACACAAGCGCTTCCACTGTAGGAGCCATTCCACCCACCCTGACAGGATTGAAAGCTGAACAATGTAGCCGCCATGAAGCAGAGTCTCTTCAGATGCAGCTCTGTGTCCTTACATTACCTACAAAGGCTCCTATTTAGGCTCCATTAAAAACTAGTTTCTTACTATAGGATTTAGTCTAGGTTTATACAGAAAAAAGCCTGTTACAATGTTGCATTTTAACACATACGCTCCGAAAACGCATGTATTGTGGTTCCTCATAGTAAAGATAATCCCCAGAAATTAATATAGAATGTCATAGGTGCTGAGTAGGAATCTGTCTCCCTTCTGTGTGACAAATGGCACACATTTATGTATATCAATCTGTTTCAAAATTACTTCAGAAATCTGTCTGCAACACAATTTACTCCAACATGGAAAAGGTCTTATTTACGTCACTGTTCTTATCACCCTATACTGTATATGGCGGTATTTCTTGAATACATTATTGCAATCATAGTCCCAGAATATAAAAGCGTGAATTTGTTGTGTGGGAAATGGCAAGATAATTCTTCCATGACTTTCATGAATTTGGGGCAGGACTTTCTAATAACACCGGAATAAAGTTACAAATGCTCTTTTGGATCATCTCCAGTTCCTATATGTTGAAAAAAAATATATATATTTTGGTTTTCTACATTTTTGTGCTTTGGGAAGCTATAGAAGTCAATGGCAGCACATCAATATAATATGGGTTTGCAACAGGTATTGCCAAACCTTGCTCAATGGCTAACCACTCCAAACTCTAAATTCAAAAACACATTGAAAATGCATATCAGCCCAAAGGAAATGCAAAAAAAATGCACCTCAGCGCAAATGTATAGATCCAAATAGGCCCTTATACATTAAAAAAAAAATTCTGCATGAGGCATAATCCAAAACTACCAAACGGAATTTCAGCGTGCAAGAACTGAGCTGTGCAGGACTTCACTGGAGGCATTCACACCAAGCATTTCCTTTTTACATGGACAAGCCTGTCACCACTCATTCACTGCCCCTACATGTCCGCTAAGTCTGAGAGGAGGGGAACCCTGTACCTAGCAATGTGTGACAGGACTGACAGGCTGCTTTCCCTCCTGTTGTGTCAATGACTATGCTCTCATTGCACGGCATGACCTTCCTTCTCTTTTGAATATTCTCAACTCAGTGGATACATCTCAAATCTCTGGAATAGGAAAGAAGGATAACTTTAAAAGCTACATTTTTAGGCAAGGAACCCGTTATTGCCACACCAGCCATTAAAAAGTAAAGCACAAAAAGTTTACAAATACCACTACTTTCCCTTTATATTCATTTTAAATATAACCAAATCAATAATCCAATCCCTAATCAAGCAGTTAAATGTTACGTATAGACACGTGTTCCAGCCCTATGGAAGCAGGAATCATCTCCCTCGATATCCGACATATATGCAATTGCAATATAAAGCAATTGTGCAACATAGAGAGGAGAAATTTTATTAAAAATGGACACGATGGTCCCTCTTTGTCTCTTCCAGGCAATATGGATGGCTGTGCGCTAGTAGAGGGGGAATAGTGTTTTGGTTTTTTTTTTCCTTTTTTTTGTTGTTTTTTTTAGTTGTTATTGTGAATAGCTAGGACGACAGAGGTCAAAGTCCACATTTTTATTAGAAATATATCAAATAAGAATGGTGACTTCAAAGTCCTGAAGCGCCGAACAGTATGTTGTCTACCGGGCGCTCGGGTTCGGCACATCACGGATCTTGTGGACAGATTACTGGGAGGGGCTGGGGAAGACCCGGCTGTCATGGTGCACGTTGGCACCAATGACAAAGTCAGAGGCAGATGGAGTGTCCTAAAGAACGATTTTAGGGACTTAGGAGCTAAATTGAGGAAAAGGACCTCCAAGGTAGTATTCCCAGGAATACTACCGGTACATCGAGCCACACCAGAAAGGCAGAGGGAGATTAGGGAAGTAAACAAGTGGCTGAAGAGCTGGTGTAGTAAGGAGGGGTTTGGGTTCCTGGAGGTCTGGGCTGACTTCTCAGTCGGTAACCGGTACTATAGAAGGGACGGACTGCACCTAAATGAGGAGGGTGCAGATCTGCTGGGAATGAAGATGGCCAAAAAGTTAGAGGGGTTTTTAAACTAGGCGATGGGGGGGAGGGTCCAGAGACAAAGATAGCCAGCGCAGAAGATATTCCAGAGGGTAGTATTGGGGGCATTAGTGGTAGGTTAACCAAAGCACAAAAACACAAGGTGAGTATAGTAGCAAGTCCTAGTTGCAATCTCAAAACACCCAATACGAGGACAATATGCGACCGGTCTAAACTATGTGGCATATTCACCAATGCCAGGAGCATGGCGGACAAGATGGGTGAACTAGAGATACTGTTGCACAAGGAGGATTTGGATTTTGTGGGAATTTCAGAGACTTGGTTCAACAGCTCTCATGATAGGGTGTACCCTATACCGCAAGGATAGAGAGGGTAAAAAAGGGACAGGGGTATGCCTATATATCAAGAATAATGTACAAGTAAGTGTGAGAGATGACATCGCTGAGGGAGCTAGGGAGGAGGTGGAATCCTTATGGGTAGAGCTCCAAAGGGATGAAGCTAAGGGGAAAAGGGGAAAATAATACTGGGAGTATGCTATAGGCCCCCTAACCTGAGGGAGGAAGTAGAGACAGATCTCCTATCACAAATTGGATTAGCAGCAAGGATGGGAAGTGTTATCATAATGGGGGATTTTAATTATCCAGACATAGACTGGGCGGAGGGAACTGCGCATTCATTTAAGGCTTGCCAGTTCCTTAATGTCTTGCAGGACAATTTTATGGGTCAGATGGTAGACGCACCAACTAGAAATAAAACATTACTGGATCTACTGATTACCAACAATACAGACCTGATCACGGATTTAGGTAACAGCGATCACAGGTCAGTTAGTTTCAGTATAAATCACACAAATAGGAAACATAAAGGGAATACAAAGACACTGAATTTCAAAAGAGCCAACTTCCCTAAACTACAAACCTTGCTAAAAGGCATAAATTGGCATAAAATATTAGGAACAAAGAATACGGAGGAGAGATAAGTTCGCTTTAAGAGCATATTAAATAAGGGCATTAGCCAATGTATCCCATTGGGTAATAAATTTAAAAGAGCGAACAAAAGTCCTGGATGGCTTAACTCCAATGTAAAAATGCATATAAAAGCAAAGGAGAAGGCTTTCAAAAAATACAAGGATGAGGGATCATCCTCAGCATTCAGACTTTATAAAGAATGCAACAAGAAATGTAAGGGTGCAATTAGAACAGCTAAGATAGAACATGAAAGACACATAGCGGAGGAGAGCAAAAAAAATCCCAAGAAATTCTTTCAGTATGTAAATAGTAAAAAAGGGAGGATAGACCATATTGGCCCCATAAAAAATGTGGGTACATAGGATGGGGAGATGGCGAAGGTATTTAATTTATTCTTCTCCTCAGTCTTCACGAGTGAATCGGGGGGCTTCAGTAACCAAAACTGCAGTGTTTATCCTCATGACATAACACAGGAAGCACCTCCATGGTTAACAGAGGACAGAATTAAAATTAGACTTGAGAAACTTAACATTAATAAATCACCGGGACCAGATGGCTTGCATCCGAGGGTACTTAGGGAACTCAGTCAAGTGATTGCCAGACCGTTGTTCCTAATTTTTACAGATAGTCTACAGACTGGAATGGTACCAGCTGATTGGAGAAAAGCCAATGTAGCACCAATATTTAAAAAGGGCCCAAAATACATCCCTGGGAATTACAGACCAGTTAGCCTAACATCAATAGTATGTAAACTCTTGGAGGGGAAAATAAGGGACTATATACTATATTTTAGTAATAAGAACGGTATCATTAGCAGTAATCAGCATGGATTCATGAAGAATCGTTCCTGCCAAACCAATCTATTAACCTTCTATGAGGAGGTGAGTTGCCATCTAGATAAAGGAAGGCCCGTAGACGTGGTGTATCTGGATTTTGCAAAAGCATTTGACACAGTTCCCCATAAACGTTACTGTACAAAATAAGGTCCGTTGGCATGGACCATAGGGTGAGTACATGGATTGAAAACATTGCTACATGGGCGAGTTCAGAGGGTGGTGATAAATGGGGAGTACTCAGAATGGTCAGGGGTGGGTAGTGCGGTTCCCCAGGGTTCTGTGCTGGGATCAATCCTATTTAATTTGTTCATAAACGATCTGGAGGATGGGATAAACAGTTCAATCTCTGTATTTGCAGACGATATTACCTTCTCCGCAGGATGTGGAAACCTTGCAAAAAGACTTGACCAAATTAATGGGGTGGGCGACTACATGGCAAATGAGGTTCAATGTAGAAAAATGTAAAATAATGCATTTGGGTGGCAAAAATATGAATGCAATCTATACACTGGGGGGAGAACCTCTGGGGGAATCTAGGATGGAAAAGGACTTGGGGGTCCTAGTAGATGATAGGCTCACCAATGGCATGCAATGCCAAGCTGCTGCTAACAAAGCAAACAGAATATTGGCATGCATTAAAAGGGGGATCAACTCCAGAGATAAAACTATAATTCTCCCACTCTACAAGGCTCTGGTCCGGCCGCACCTAGAGTATGCTGTCCAGTTCTGGGCACCAGTCCTCAGGAAGGATGTACTGGAAATGGAGCGAGTACAAAGAAGGGCAACAAAGCTAATAAAGGGTCTAGAGGATCTTAGTTATGAGGAAAGGTTGGGAGCACTGAACTTATTCTCTCTGGAGAAGAGACGCTTAAGAGGGGATATGACTTCAATTTACAAATACTGTACTGGTGACCCCACAATAGGGATAAAACTTTTTCGCAGAAGAGAGTTTAACAAGACACGTGGCCACTCATTAAAATTAGAAGAAAAGAGGTTTAACCTTAAACTACGTAGAGGGTTCTTTACTGTAAGAGCGGCAAGGATGTGGAATTCCCTTCCACAGGCGGTGGTCTCAGCGCATTGAAAGCTTCAAGAAACTATTAGATAATCACCTGAATGACCGCAACATACAGGGATATACAATGTAATACTGACACATAATCACACACATAGGTTGGACTTGATGGACTTGTGTCTTTTTTCAACCTCACCTACTATGTAACTATGTAAAGATTTTGTATACCTAAAATATAATAAAATATGTTATGTTGTATTTTATGATGCACATGCAATTGAATTATGTTTGTTTGTATAAAATTGCTTGGACGAGCTTTCAGGGTGTGTCCCCTTCTTCAAGGTCCAAGCAGTACTGATTCACAAAAGTTTTAGCGGAAGTTAAAATGTTAAAACAAAACAAAAAAGAAAAAAAAATCTCTGAAGGAAAGATTGTTTTTAGATTTTTTTTTTCTTTTTTTCTTTTTTGTTTTGTTTTAACACTTTACCTTCCGCTAAAACTTTTGTGAATCAGTACTGCTTGGACCTTGAAGAAGGGGACACACCCCGAAAGCGTGTCCATGAAAAATTTTATGTTAATGCAAATAAAAAAAGTATCACGGACAGTACTCAATTTTCTCTGTCACAATTGCACTAATACGGCTACAATCACCTCAAGTATAAAATTGCTTAAAATAAAATATAGAATTAAAAAAAAAAAATGTTACATACAGGCTTTTACATCAGACCTAAAAGAGGGACATTTTAGAAGGAAAGATGGACAGAGTGTTTTGGTGCCAAAAAACAGGGATTTGAATAGGAAAGAGGAAAAAGGATTTTGTTTCAAAGAAGGCAGTGCCCCCCCCCCCCCCCCCAGTCAGGGACCATGGGTAGCTATGGCTCCGTTAAAGGATGTCCCAGTCACACAAAAAAATGTTGTCTTTCAGCCTAGTGTAAGGAAAGCAAATGGCTTCCAGATCACCAACCAATGCCATGTAAGATGGCTGCCTATTTTCCCGCCAAGTTCAGAGAGACAGGAATATTTTTGATATACCTGTAAAGGGTTATTATTATTATCGTTATTATATAGTTCGTAATTAAATGTTATTTATTTATTTTTGGTGAACAATTAATATAGTATAGAAGCCAGCTGCTTTCATTTTCTATAACCAGTAACATTTTTACCTCACAGGCAGCAGCCATTTTAATTTAGGAGGCACATGAAGGCAGTGGACAGGGGTTGTACATAACCCATGACAGTGGTGCTTTGCTTTGTGGTTGCAGCACAAATTTAACCCCCTGTTGCATTCAGTGGCCAGTACCCCAACTTCCGAATGCAGCCCATTCATGCGAACGGAGCCGAGCAGCAACCATCCCGCAATCGTGTCCAATGCACACGGTTGAAGCGGTGGGGGCTTTCACACCTGAGCGGAAAGTTTTTGAGCATTTTTCTGGCGTTTTATTGCGTGTATTTGCGCGTTTCCATGCAGCGTTTTCCGGCGTTTTTGAGCTTTGACATTTTTCATCATTTGTTGCTATGTTTTTAGATTTTGTCATCTGCTTCCTGCTCCAAAAATGCCCAAATCTGCCCGATCTGAGCGACAAAAAAGGGTCCAGAACTCATTTGAGCTTCAGGCATAGGACTTTAGGCGAGAATGGATGGATGAAGAGATCTGGACAGCCGCACACCGTAATAAATTATATTCGTCTTTTATTCGTGAAGCAGGACCATGGGGTACATAGGGCACCACTGTGGGTGTTAGAGAACAACAGCTGACGCGTTTCACACTTACATGAAGTGCTTACTCATAGCTTAGGGCTTTAGGCTACTTGGAGTGGAGATGTGAACCATCTCCATAGAGAATAATGGATTTTTTCCCCTCAAGCGTTTTGTAGCTTGAGGCTTCAAGCTACAAAACGCTCAGGCTTGTCAAATGCTGCTAACGCTGGTATAAATGAGCTGTATCGGGGGTCAATATTGATAGAAATTTCTGAATGTCAGACTGTTGGGGCAGCTGGTGACGTAAGCTATGTGTTTTATGAAGGAAGATATGCCTTATGCCTCGTACACACGGTCGGAATTTCCGACAGAAAAAGTCTGATGGGAGCTTTTCATCGTATATTTCGACTGTGTTTCCCCCATCAGACTTTTTACGTTGAAAATTCAGAAGGACTTAGATAGAGAACATGTTCTATATTTTTCCGACAGAACAAATTCCTAACGGGAAAACCGCTCGTCTATATGCTGTTCTGACGTACCAAAAATGACGCATGCAAGTACGAGACGTTGTACGTGTTGTCCCGTCGTACGCCACCGCGTTCTTGACGGTGGGAATTTGGTGTGACCGTGTGTATGCAAGACAGCTTGAGCGGAATTCCACCGGAAAAACCTTCAGAGTTTATTCCGACGGCAAAACCGGTCGTGTGTACAGGGCATTAGTTTGCATTTCCACCTCGCAGAAGATAAATTGAATAAATTGGATTTTGTAGGCTCTCTGGGCGTTTTGAGGGTTGAAGGAAATCAAAGAAAGGAGCCTTCCCATGGCATCCTGCAAACGAGTAACAAACGCCTCAGGCATTTGCAGCGAGACTTGAATGGTAGCGTTTGGCAAGCTTTGCAAGTTGTTACGGCTGCCAAAGTTTCAGGCAAGAGCAAGGTTAACGCAGAGCATTGCAAACGAGCTGTGTGTACAGGGCCATTCGCTATTCATGTCAACAACAGCCATCTGCTTTGCAAAGTGTTGGCAAAAGTTTTATTGAGGCACTTCAAAGGCCTTAGTGCAAGCAGCTATTGTTTGCTTGTCAGGTTTGTCCTGAGTCAACCAGGCTTTAATGGGTTAAAAAGACATTTGGTCAGGGTTATCACTTGCCCCTCCACCACCCAGATCAACTTGTTTTCTCCAGCTAGGAGATCTAAAAGTCAAAAATTCCTTCTGCAAACAAAGTCCCCCTTTGCCCCCCCCCCCCCCCCAGTAGAATAGCTCTAGTGCAGAGTGCAATGTGAAATCGGACACTGTGGGTCCCCCCCCCCAAAGTAGGAGCACAGCTTCCTGTAGCCAGGGGCTGCAGTTTGTGAAAATACCTACCCCCCCCCCCCCTTTTTTGTAATGTCCATTCCTTCAGCCATTTGACAGCAAAAAAAAAAAATGACGTTTCTAAACTGCAGTCCTACACCTTTGACGTTAATGGCTGTCAGATGGGCAGGAACTGCTTACTTTCTGACATCTAACTCATGGGACTTTTCTTTGTTTGTTTTTTCTTTAATTCAGAAACTTAATTAAAAAAAAATCCATAGAATAATAAAAAATAATAATTAACAGCAGATACATACTATGCAAGTCAGTTATTTTTATCAGATGGTTGGTTGTCGGAAGATATACAACTGTCACACAATTGTTTTGGCTGCTTTCACAAGATCGAATAGCAGCGCCAGGAGCAATCACTAGCAAGATTAAGGCCCAGTACACACGATGAGATTATCGGATGAATGATCGTCCATTTTATTTTTTTTTACATGCTAGTCTCCAAATCGAAAACGAATAGGTAGCTAAAATAGTAAAATTTTCGTACGACAGAATAAAAATTCAGAAGTGATGTAATGTACTGTATTCTATTTTCAGATGTAAACGGTACTGATTAAATGAAAATCGCACAAGAATAATTTTCATGTTTGTCCCTTCGGAAAATTTCAGACGAAAACTGTGTACTAAGGATCAGATTATTGTACAATCACTTTGAAAAGCGGTATTTTTTGTCCAATATTCTGGTCGTGTGTACTAGGGTTTGGAAGATTCTTGCCGGTGGTTGTAAATGCTGTCTGCCGGGGGTCTTGCTGGTGGTTGCCAATGCTGCCTGCACACACTGGGTGCTACCAGCAGCAACTGTCATGCCCTGTACACACGATCAGACTTTCCGACGGAAAATGTGCGATCGGAGCTTGTTGTTGGAAATTCCGACCGTGTGTATGCTCCATCGGTCTTTTTCCATCAGAATTTCCGACACACAAAGTTTGAGAGCTGGATCTAAAATTCGTTTGCGTAAATTCCGATCGTGTGTAGACAATTCTGATGCACAAAGTGCCACGCATGCTCAGAATCAAGCAGAAGACCCGCACTGGCTATTGAACTTAATTTTTCTCGGCTCGTCGTACGTGTTGTACGTCACCACGTTCTTGACGTTCTGAATTTCCGACCAACTTTGTGTGACCGTGTGTATGCAAGACAAGTTTGAGCCAACATCCGTCGGAAAAAATCCGATGAATTTTGTTGTGGGAATGTCCTATCGCGTGTACAGGGCATAAGTGACAGCTGTCAAATGTGTACTCTGTACAAATCAGTGACGGAAACCAATGCTGTTCTCAAATAGGGCTTCTGACTGACCCTGGTTGTAGACTTCTGGCTGTACACAAACTGACCGCAGTGTGTTGCTTCGTCCAGATTAGTCGTTTAGCCATCTGAACCGAATGCAGCAAACTGTCCACAAATATGCACCTGGGTCCATGTAGCCCTAAAGAACAATTAAAACATTAAAGCGTATCTAAATCCCCCCCCCCCCAAAAAAAAACAACAACTGATTTTGTAGCTGACCAGTCCTTTGATTTGGTGGCTGTATTCGTTCTCCCTTTTTACTTGTGGGCTCATTTACACCTGCGGTTGGGAGGCTTTAAAAACATGAGACTCTGTTACATTTTTACAGACCCCCCAACTTCCTTCTTAAAGTGGAGGTTAAAACAGGCAGTGAGGAGGCAATGTAATTTCAAACATACAATGCAGATCGCTCTTCAGTCTAGGTTCACACTGCTGCGGGATTGGAATAGTGCGAGTTCAGATGAACTCGCACGATTTCATTCCCGCATGTCAGTCTGAGCGATTTCTGAGACATCTGTGCGGGTTCATGCACAGATGTCTATTGAAATTGCACCCGAAGTCGCCAAAAGTAGTACAGAAACCACTTTTGGGAATCGGTGCGGCGCCGCAAAGTCGGCATCGCACTGATTCAAAAGGTGCCATTGCCAGCAATAGCCGCCGATTTGGCATGCAATTTGACATGTCAAATTGCATGCCAAATCGCATCAATGTGAACCTAGGCTTAGAGAGCAATAGAGATGTGCACGATGGAAATTTTTTTTGTTTTATTACGGATTAATTAGTTCCATTCATTATTTTGTTTCATCATATTTCTTATGTTAGAATTGTTTGTTACTTATATTCCAATTTATGTTGTATATTTGTTGTTGCAAATTCATCCATATTTCAGAAGTTATTTCTGAAGATTAGTTATATTTGTGTTTCCAACATGTTCATTCGTTTTTTCAGGAGGTTACGTATGCACTCTGTTTGGGTTGGATGGAGGTGGATCCATCAGAATCTCTGAATCATAATATAGCGAATGTAAGAAAATGAATTTCGGATTGTTTTTGTTATGTTATGATTCAAAGATTCTGATGGATAAACCTCCCTCCAACCCAAACACAATAAGTAGGAATCATCATCTTATCATCATCTTCTAATCTTATTTAACTTTTATACCTTCTTGCATTTATTGCAATATGTTTCCATTTCATATGTAGTGCATTTTTTATAATAAGGAAAAATGTTAATGCAACTTAAAAATGTTGTTACGTTATTTTGTTTGCAAACATTAACAAAAGGGCCAAGCTATCACATCATGTCATTCTAATAAATTAGTTGTTTCATTATAATTTATTTTGGATTTGTAGAATTTCATTACTATTGTGATTCAGAGATTTGGATACATCCGAACTTCCAAATAACAAAAATTTAGTCAGAATTTTGATTTGTAACAAAATGAACGGCCCATGTCTAGAGGACAACACAAGTGCAAACGAGATGTTATTATGACCTGGTAATCCTGCCATTTACATACTTCATGTCCTAGAGTGACAACTGTACTGATCGGCGTTGTCACCCTGAGATAGGAATGTGTTAGGACACTGTCTAATGCCACATACACACGACCGGACTTTCCGGCAGAAAAGGTCCGACGGAATCATTCCATCGGATATTCCGATCGTGTGTGGGCTTCATCAGACTTTTTCTTTTGAAAATTCTGACGGACCTAGAAATAGAACATGTCTTAAATCTTTCCGACGGAATCAATTCCTATCGGGAAAACCGTTTGTTTGTATGCTATTCCGAGGGGCCAAAAACGACGCAAGGGCAGCTATTGGCTACTGGCTATTGAACTTCCTTTTTCTAGTCCCGTCGTTGGTCATCGCGTTCTAATTGATCGCACTTTGGTGTGATTGTGTGTATTCAAGTCCGTTTCAGCGGAACTCCGTCGAAAAAAACGTCAGAGTTTATTCTGCCGGAAAGTCCGGTCGTGTGCACGCGGCATTAGGACTATGTAACATTGAACAGCGAATAGATTTAATGCAACACAATGTATATTTAACAGACCTAAAGGGAGCAAATAAGAGAGATTTATTGTGAGCATTTACAGTATATACACTTTAACATGCATATCTCATCAGCTAAGTATGCATCCTTATGTCCTGGCTTCCAGTGTTGATCTTATCTATGCTGATTTAGTGGGAATTCAAGCCATGGGTGGCCCTGTTGTCACACCCGGTTTGACAAACGTCAGTTTGAATATTATCAGCTGAACAGAGACTGCAGAAATCTAACCGGATGCAACTAACCCTAATGGACGATCAATCCCTCCCCTGAGATTGGTGGGTTTTGGGGTATCGGCAAAGTGGGGCAGCTTGTAGACAAATGATTATATTTCCACCAAAGCTCAGCTTTTGCGGGATTGGTTTTATTTCCTTGGATTTTTCCTGGTCAAATTTTTCTCCATAATTATTTTTTTTACAATTTGACTAGACACGAAACTTTATTTCATAGTTTTTAGATAGAGTAGAGAATGGTTAGGGCATTGTCCACCTTTTGAACAAAAAAAATGTATCAATGTCAAAAAAAAAGAAAAAGGGCATTTTTTTTTCTTGCATTAGAGCCACGTTTAGTTTGTCAGGGTGCAACACACAGGCTCCTGCTGACTTTTGCTGTAGCTCAGCCTTTATCAACCTTTTCAACACGCAAGAACACTTGAAATAACTTTCTCTTATGCCGCGTACACACGATCGGAAATTTGGCCAGCCAAAGACCGATGAGAGCTTTTGGTCGGAAAATGCGACCATGTGTATGCTCCATCAGACTTTTGCTGGCCGAATTCCAGCCAACAAAAGATTAAGAGCATGTTCTCAATTTTTCGGTCGGAAAAAGTTCCTATCCGAAAATGCAATCGTCTGTAGCAATTCCAATGCGCAAAATTCCTACACATGCTCGGAAACAATTCGACGCTTGCTCGGAAGCATTGAACTTAATTTTCTCAGCTCTCTCTTAGTGTTGTACGTCACCGCGTTCTTGACGGTCGAAAGTACAGCGAACTATTGTGTGACCGTGTGTATGCAAGGCAGGCTTGAGCGGCTACCAGTCGGAAAAGCCATCATATTTTTTTCCGACCAAAATCCCGATCCTGTGTATGCGGCATTAGTCTCAGGGAACCCCTGCTAAAATTACTATATTCTCCAACTCATGAAAGATGGTGTGATGGTAAATGTGAAGAATGCTCCTTTAAGCTTGTGGTCATTGCAAAGAATTACTCCTGATGGAAAGCTAAAAAGATCAATGGTGTCAGTGGGAACTCATTGCTCAAAGAACCCCTAGCAAACTCTGAGGAACCCCAGGTTTCCATGAAACCCTGGTTGAGAAACCCTGATCTAGCCCCAGGTTCGTATCTCTTTATGAACCTTCTCCTACGGGGCTAAAGTAGGGTTGCCACCTGTCCAGGATTCACCCGGACAGTTCGGGTTTGGAATCATGCGTCCGGGTTTCAGACTGCCTGAAACCCGGACACATTCAGAATGGACTATAGCTTCCCAGCAGGGTTGCTGGCTGCAGTTGTCTAAGCTGAGAGTGTCTGTTACCCTCCTTCACACTGCCCAAAGCCAACACTAACAATTCCCCCCCCCAAACATACAGACGGGAGAGGAGAGAGGGCTCAATCTGCACCTCTTCCCCCCATCCCTACCCCTGTGTCTGCCCACACTCCAATCCCCGGAGCTGTGCCTTTAGAAAAGGACAGTTGGGGATGGACATTTGAAGCCCAGCAGCCTCAGATAGATCTGGATGAGAGGTGCTGACTGCCAAGGGTGAATGAGCTCACCATCCATCCCTGTCTGTGACTGAAGTCTCCCCCCTTCTCTCTCCTGCCACTGAAGTACACTAAGGTAAATCAGGGTTCTCAGAGCACCCCTTACATCAGAGTTCCCCTTTACACTAGAGGCCACAGTGTTTCCCCTTACATCAGAATCTTCTCCGTGCATCAGAGTTCTCAGTGTTCCCCCTAAAATCAGGGTTTCCAGAGCATCCCTTATGTTAGAGTCCCCAGAGTTCTCCCTTACATCAGAGTCTGCAGAGTCCCCCCTTACAGTGAAAGGGAACTCTGCAAGTTCAAAAGTAAAAGGGGAACTCTGTGGACTCTGATATAAAGGGGGACACTTGTTATTAACTTCATATGATTAGAAATGTTATTTAATAGCAAAATATATGTATAGTTTATACAATAAAAAAAAAATTGCTGTGCGCCGCTAAAGTGTTCGGGTTTGACTTGAAGAAAAGGTGGTAACCCTAGGCTAAAGGAAGTTATCTATGCACTACAAGTGCAGCGATTTCACTGCACTTGTGCTCCTTTAAGATCTACAAGTCTGTCTGCTGTGGTGGCATTCGGGTTTTGTAGTTTGCCATTTACAGATCCCGCATATTAATGTTGCTGTACAGGCAGATGCAAATCAGATTAGTGGGAGGGTGAGGGGCTGTGGAATGTCACCATTCTGTTATCCTCCAACATGGGCGTAACATGAAACCTGGCCAGAAAAGTGGATTGTTCTGAGTAGACCTTTCAGTAAGTTTACAAGTCTGCATTGCTAAAATTCTGGACATGTCACAATATACAGCAACAATATCATATTTCAAAAAAGCTACACCTTTTATTATTAATATTATTAAAACTCATCTTTGAGCTCCAGTCTAGTGACTCTGCCTAGGTGAAGATCATCCTGCGACAGGCAGGAAGAAGCATTTCCTCAATCCTCTGTCCCCACACTGGTCAGAATGCAACGTTGTAACTTATCTGTGTTGAGGTATTGGGGCTGATCTATGTCAGACATTGTGAACATAACCAAGAGCTGCAGAGGTATGTGTACACATGCGGCAAGGTCTGGCGTACCTCTGAAAGGTGATCCGTGGTCGGAATGCATTTTAAAAGCTTTTGACAGGCAGTGAGGAGGCAAAACAAAGCATCGCTGCCATGGCATGTGCACACCCCCATTTACTGAATTTGTAGCTCAAGGGGGAGCTGCTGCAGGCAGTAAAAACCTGGCTCAACCACATGTTTTTACTCCCCCCCCCCCCCCAACTACAAGTGTAAATAAGCCCTTACAGCATCAGCATCTTCAGCATCTGAGATGATGTCTGAGAAGATGCTGAGCCAGCATCTTGGACAAGAAAATAGATGCTGAACTTGGATGATGCCTGAGCAAAGATCACTCATCCTTCTGGAGAAAAAAACAGTAACAGAAGAACACACAGTCAGGTGAAGTAATGTGATCTCTGTGAGTGATAATTAGTGCCTGTTAGTGTAAAAAATACACGTTATGTATTATGCATGCACTGAACATGAAAAAGTATATAGGTAGCTAGATCCACTTTAAAAGCAAAAATCCCTTGGCAGGTTATTTGTGTCCCAAAAAGGAGATCCCCCTTCACTTCCTCTCCCAGGAACAAAACAGGAAGTGACACGAAATCTCTTACAAAGTGATGGGAAGTCCCCTCTTAGATGGTGTCAACTGGGACGTAACTATAGATTGGTCATTCTCACCGGGGTTCAGTAGAACCCTAAGGTTCCTTCAGAAGTTGCCAGGAGATCCTTGAGCTGTGGTTGATTGACCTCTCATTTGATGGTGCCTACATTGTTCCAGGGTCAATGCCAATTGGCAGAGCCAAATGCCTGAAGCCAATGCTCTTTTTAGCTGTCTGTAAGGGCGGTATTCTGACCACCACTGTAATGGCACGAACACAGGAGAGGACTTATCGTCCACCAGAACTCTGAAGGACTTTTCGATGGAGTTGCAACGGAGTTCCAACGAAACGGACTTGCCTACACATGATCACACCAAAGTCCGATAGTTTTTAACGTGATGACGTACGACCGGACTAGAATAAGGAAGTTCATAGCCGGTAGCCAATAGCTGCCCTTGTGTCCTTTTTTGTCCATCGGACTACCATACAGACGAACGTATTTTTTGATTGGACTAGAGTCCATCGGAAAGATTTGAAACATGTTCTATTTCTAGGTCCGTCTGAATTTTCTACAGAAAAGGTCCGATGAAGGTCGAATGAAGCCCACACACGATTGGAATGTCCGACGGAATCGTTCCGTCTGACCTTTTCTGCCGGACAGTCCGCTCGTGTGTACGTGGCATAAGAGAGACATTCTTTTCACTGGCCACCAATGTAAGAGACATTTGTTCCACCACCAATGAATTGGTTATAGCAGGGGTTCCTTGAGACTTGAAAACTATTTCAAGGGTTCCCCTGGGGGAAAAAAAAGGTTGAGAAATACTGCTATAGGGCATAAGACCACGTAGAAAATATTTGATTGGGTCCTCCCAGCAACCTCCCTACTGTCATTGATTGATAAGCATATTCAGTAGAGACTATGCTATGGACAGGATAGAGCAGGATTTACTTTTAACCTTTATTTTCCAGATACCTATGGCTACAAACGCTTTTAAACTCTTTTTCTTTGCAGAAATACAATCAGCTGTCAGGAGACACACTGGAATTTTTACAACCTGAAGAACATTATGTTAGGCATATAGGATTAATTTCAGTGCTGGCCAGGATGACCAAGAGCTCCAAACAAATCTACACAAGAAAGCTTTCCATATTCTGAGAAAATTTAGAAATGTGTCTGGTTCCTGATGAACCGCCTAAAATTTGCTTTTTGGGTTGCCCCTTCAGCACCCTTCCACCCAACATCCTTTGATTTAAAAAATAATACAATAGACAGCACTACAGATTCACTCATATGTGCCTTATCCAAATCATATGTGCTGCACCCAAAAATGGAACTTCCACTTTAAGTGCAGGTGACCCCCTGACATGCATTTGGCATGTCATTTTTTTTTTTGGGGGGGGGAGCAGGTACCATGTTTTTAGAGGCACCCAGCTCCCACTTCCTCTCCTGGCGCCGCGGCCAGAAGAAAGATCACCTCTCCCCCCTCCCTCCCTGAAAACTTCTGGGACACGTCACAAGTCCCAGAAGATTGCACGGCCATTGACAGCGCACAGCGCAGCTCGTGCATGCGCAGTGCGCGCCAGGCTGTGAAGCCACAGCCGGGCACCCACAGTTAGAATGCCGGCGCCATAGAGAGGAGGGGGGGGCAGGGTTTTGTGTGCCCGCATGGCTGGACCCTGGGATAGGTGAGTATCTGATTATTAAAAGTCAGAAGCTACACTTTTCTTGTGTTTGTGCTGGAAGCACGTTTGTTTATGCGCTCCCATCACAGAGACCGGTCTGTCCGTGACAGCCCCGGGTCTCTACTAACGATCGGGACCTAGGGGAACCAGATCCTGATTACATGATCGCTGTGATAGCCTAGCCTCTTATTGGCTATTACTGTGATCATTCAGTCTGTAGCCCACCCCTGTGTTGTTTTTCTTTGGTGAAGACGAGAAACAACACCATTACATACATTGTATCTTCTCCTCGTCAACATATCTGTTAATAAAAAATCTGTCTGTTCAAAAAAAATTATTTAGGATTAGATCAGAGCTTGATCTAGTGTAGTGAGTGATAGTGTCAGTGTAGGTGCCAGTGTTAGACCCCTTTCACACTGGAGCGTTTTGCAGGCGCTATAGCGTTAAAAATAGTGCCTGCAAACTGCCCTTAAACAGCTGCTCCATTCACTCCAGTGTGAAAGCCCGAGGGTGCGCTGGCAGTGCATCAGAAAAAGTCCTGCCAGCAGCTTCTTTGGAGCGGTGAAGGAGCGGTGAACTCACCGCTCCTCCACCGCTGCTCCCCATTGAAATCCATGGGTCAGCACTGCGATGCCGCCGGCAAAATGCTGCACTGTGCACCGTGCGTGTTTGTTGTCCAAAAAAAAGCTCTTGCTCCTTTTTCGGGTGACAAGCTTCACGTGATTTGTGAAGGCGTGGTTTGCCGCAATTGCCCCATGATCCTGTCACACGATGATCACAGCACAATCGCCTCGTTTTGGGGGTTTCATTGAAGGATAATGGCACGCAAATGTGTGCAGCTCAATGTGCATCGATTACCACCCGATTTGGGATCGTAGGCAGAATCGTAAAAATTCTGCCCGCGATCCTAAATCTCGACATGTGAGGGGGGCTCTCGAAGGTTTGTATTGACCCTGTTCATGAAGGGGTTAAACAAATTCCCCCTACTGATCAGCCTGCAAAGGGGATTTGTGACCAGTGACAACTATTGGGAGGTCTCCTGTAAGCCTAACTTCAGCTGTTCTTGATTGTAAATGTCACAGGGTGGTAACAGGGGGAGCGTGGACAGCAACCTTGTTACCTTCACATGAATACAAATGATCTATGTTTGAATTGCCCCAACAGCCCCCCTAATAGGGCCCCTTTCCTTTTTCAGGCCCCATAGCAGTTGTGTGGGCTGCTATGGCTATTGTTAAGCCATTGTTAAGCCCATACACAATTAAATTTTTGTTTAAGCGCACATAGATAAGTCAGTCATCAAAATACTGACTTGTTAATTTTGCGAGTCTCCACTTGGCTGGCTTATATTCTAGTTATTGGCTTTCAAATGGGTATGGGGGCCAGGTCCCACCCTGAGGCACATATATCAATGTTACCAATTTGGACAACCCCAAAAAACAAAACCAAGAGAAGTGCCTTTAAAAATGCTAAATTGCTTAAAAGCTAGTAACTTGGGTACATCTGTAGCATGTATCCAAAATGCTGCTTCAAAGATGTACGGCTTTAGAGAAAACTTACAAATGTACATTGCAGCTGCAAGATTTTAACTCAAAACAAAAAAAAGGCCTGCCCCCCAATACATACAAGGTCATTTGGGTCTGTTAAGGCTTAAAATGGGAACCCCCACGTGAAAAATACCACCCCAAACTAAAAAAAATTTGGGCCCCTCCCACACACTGACAAAACCCTAGCCAAACACACAGCAAGCCAGCCCATGAAAGGCGGGTGGGTGCTTGCGGGCAGGAGGGGCTTGGGCAACAGTCAACCACCTTGTTCCCATATTCAGGGGGTTCAAGGGCCTCTTCCACACAACCCTAGGCTGGGGTTGTGGGGGGCTGCAGACAGGGGGCTTTACGGAATGTGGAAAGCCCCTTTAAACTAGTGGGTACAAGGAGCTTTGTGGTTGGTATTGGGTTGAGCCCAACATGCCCCAAAGGCAGCCAGCTGTGTTAAGTGCATGTGGCCTTGTATGGTTCAGGAGGGGGTTGGCCGATCACTCTTCTTGTCCCTTTCCTAGCTGGCCCTGTTGTATGCTCTAAAAAAGGATGTGGTTTGGATTGGTGAAGGCAGCTCACACTCTTTGAGAATAGAGTGGGGTGTGGAGTTCCCCTTTAAAAGCAAAAGTTAGCCCATGGAAATCCAAGGGGTTAGAGGGGGGGACAAGAGCATTGGAGAATGGAGTGTGGAGTTCCCCTTTAAAAGCAAAAGTTAGCCAAAGGAAATCATATGCATTAGAGGGGGAAGGTTAAATACCCTTTTAGGAGGAGCTAGAGGAGCGAGAGTCTTTTTACATAATTTTAACAAGGTGCTTCTTCCCGCCCCCGGCCTATAGCAGAATGACAATCGGGAAGTGGTTCAGTTATCCTGACTGGGCGTAGAGCAGGATAACAAGCCAGAGCGCGCCCGCGGGGACATGCAGCACGGCGATCGGTGGTGTAACAGTCTGAGACAACGCATCTCCGATCTAGGTAAAGAACCTCTGACGGAGGCTCTTCACCATGTGATCAGCTGTGTCCAATCACAGCTGATCACAGTGTAAACAGGAAAAGCCGCATATCGGCTTTTCCTCTACTGGCGCTGACAGACGCGTGTAGAGGAGAGCCGATCGGCTGCTCTCCTGACAGGGGGGTCTGCAAAGATTGATTATCAGTGCACCCCCCCCGATTGATTATCAGGGCATCCGAGGACCACCAGGGATGCCCACCAATGGCCAGCAAGGATGCCCATCCACGGCCACCAGTGAAGCCCATCCATGACCACTAGGTAGGCCCACTAGCGCCCACCAGGGATGGCAATCATTGTCCATTAGGGATGGCACTCTGTGCCCATCAGTGATGCCTGCCAGCGCCTCTGTGCCCATCAGTGCTGCCTAACAGTACTATCTTTCAGTGCCGCCCATCAGTGCCCACCAGTTCTCATCAGTGTCGCCTATAAATGCCTTCCAGTGTCACCTATCAGTGCTGTACAGTGGGGACAGAAAGTATTCAGACCCCCCTAAATTTTTCACTCTTTGTTATATTGCAGCCATTTGCTAAAATCATTTAAGTTCATTTTTTCCTCATTAATGTACACACAGCACCCCATATTGACAGAAAAACACAGAATTGTTGACATTTTTGCAGATTTATTAAAAAAGAAAAACTGAAATATCACATGGTCCTAAGTATTCAGACCCTTTGCTCAGTATTTAGTAGAAGCACCCTTTTGCTCTAATACAGCCATGAGTCTTTTTGGGAAAGATACAACAAGTTTTTCACACCTGGATTTGGGGATCCTCTGCCATTCCTCCTTGCAGATCCTCTCCAGTTCTGTCAGGTTGGATGGTAAACGTTGGTGGACAGCCATTTTTAGGTCTCTCCAGACAGGGCCGGACTGGGAATAACATCCAGCCCTGGAAAAAATTTCATACCAGCCCCACAGCATTATTATACCACCGCAACAGCATAACGTCATTGATTTCTTGTTCATGAAAGGGAAAACCATAAAATGCACATTTGAAGAGTGTATTATATATAGATAAGACAGATATGAAATCACATAGGGCTTTATATAAGCAAATTCCAGTTAAAAGTGGTAAGTGATCAATCATCAAGGGGGACCCCAGGAACTCAGAACGTGGGAGGGGGGGGGAAACCACCTTCCGCAGAAAGAATACACTAAGGTAAGGGGGGGTGGGTTACTGATATAAGGCTGTGCTTTATATCGGTGCCCCCTTACATTATCGTATTCACTCCCCCCTTACATCAGTGACCCCCCCTTCAGACTGGCCTAGCGGTGCTGTCACTGACCTCCTCTCAGGTGCACCATGTAGGGCTCAGTCAGTCGGCTCCAGCTCGGTGGCTCTGGTTTTATCCTATAGTCTCCTCTCCACAGTCCACACTTGTCTGACTTCTCCCATGACCCCCATCCCGGCGGTGCTCCCACACTTGACTCCTCTGCAGACTCCCTCAGAGACTGCAGACATGATACAAGAGATGGTCAGAGACTGCAGACATGATACAGGAGATTGTCAGAGACTGCAGACATGATACAGGAGATGGTCAGAGACTGCAGACATGATACAGGAGATGGTCAGAGACTGCAGACATGATTCAGGAGCTCAATTCAGCCTCACCAGTGCCCATCAAATGCAGCCTCACCAGAGCCCATCAAATGCAGCCTCACCAGAGCCCATCAAATGCAGCCTCATCAGTACCAATCAAATGCAGCCTCACTGTGCCCATCAATGCAGCCTCACTGTGCCCATCAGTGCAGCCTCACTGTGCCCATCAATGCAGCCTCACTGTGCCCATCAATGCAGCCTCACTGTGCCCATCAAATGCAGCCTCACTGTGCCCATCAAATGCAGCCTCACTGTGCTCATCAAATGCAGCTTTACTCTGCCCGTGAATGCAGTCTCACTGTGCCCATAAATGCGGCCTCACTGTGACCACCATTGCAGCCTCACTGTGCCCACCATTGCAGTCTCACTGTGCCCATCAATGCAGCCTCACTGTGCCCATCAATGCAGCCTCACTGTGCCCATCAATGCAGCCTCACTGTGCCCATCAATGCAGCCTCACTGTGCCCATCAAATGCAGTCTCACTGTGCCAGTGAATGCAGTCTCACTGTGCCCGTGAATGCAGTCTCACTGTGCCCAGGAATGCAGCTTCACTGTGCCCATCATTGCAGCCCCTCCTGTGCCCCATGGCCCAGTCAGCAGTCCCTGTCTGTGGGAAGGTGTGTTGTTGATGCTCGGTACGGTACCTTGCATGCCAGCAGGATATCCATGATGGCCAACAGCAGGCAGGGTCTGTTCTCGTTTTGGATGGGGACAGTGCTCCTTCCAGAGGATCTGTTTGCTGTGAGATGGAGTGGTCCCTGGCCACCTGCACCTTCAGCCATCCTCATTTTCCAGCCCCAGTCAGCCTGTCCTCTGGTCCTGGGGAAGTGGAGATCTCTGGGTGGGAGCTGGAAAGAAGGGGGAGCAGAGAGTACTGGCGGAGTTGGAGAGCACATGGGTGGGGGCAAAGAGCAGGGGGGAGTGGAAATCACAGGGATGGGGGAGCGGAGAGCGCTGGGGGGGGGGGACTTGAGAGCACTGGGGGTCCAAAAAGAACAGAGGTGGAGAGCACTGTGGGGGCTAAGAGTGTGGGGTGGCGAAGAGTACTGGGGGAGGGGCAGAAAAACAGGGGTGGAGAGCACTGGGGGGTACAAAGAGCAGGGGGGAGTGGAGAGCAATGGGGGGAGCTTGAAAGCACCAGTGGGGGCCAGAAAGAACAGGGGTGGAAAGCACGGGGGACTGGAGAGCACTGGCGGGGGTTGGAGAGCACATGGGTGGGGGCAAAATGCAGGGGGGAGTGGAAAGTACAGGGGTGGGGAGCGGAGAGTGCTGGGGGGGAAGTTTGAGAGCACTGGAGGGGGAGCCAAAAAAAACAGGGGTGGAGAGCACGGGGGGCAAAGAGCACGGGGGGGCTAAGAGTGTGGGGTGGCGAAGAGCACTGGGGGAGGGGCAGAAAAACAGGGGTGGAGAGCACTGGGGGGTACAAAGAGCAGGGGGGAGTGGAGAGCAATGGGGGGAGCTTGAAAGCACCAGTGGGGGCCAGAAAGAACAGGGGTGGAAATCACGGGGGACTGGAGAGCACTGGCGGGGGAGTGGAGAGTACAGGGGTGGGGAGCGGAGAGTGCTGGGGGGGAAGCTTGAGAGCACTGGAGGGGGAGCCAAAAAAAAACAGGGGTGGAGAGCACGGGGGGCAAAGAGCACGGGGGGGCTGGAGAGCGATGGGTGGAGCTTGAGGGCACCGGGGGGACCGAAAACAGGGGTGCGGAGAATGGGGGGCTGGAGAGCACTGTGGGGGGTGGAGAGCACTGGGGTGGGGCTGGAGAGTGATGGGTGGAGCTTGAGAGCACCGGGGGGACCGAAAACAGGGGTGCGGAGAATGGGGGGCTGGAGAGCACTGTGGGGGGCGGAGAGCACTGGGGTGGGGGCTGGAGAGTGATGGGCAGAGCTGGAGAGCACTGGGGGGGGAGAAGGAACATGGGTGGAGAGCACTGGGGGAGTGAAGAGCACTGGGATGGTGGCTAGAGTAGGATGGGGAGAGCTGGAGAGCAGGGGGGGCAGAAAAAACAGGGGTGGAGAGAACTGTGGGGGGGGGGGCTGGAGAGTGTGGTGAGGGGAGGAGAGCATGGGGGGGAGCACAAGAGGAACTGGGGGGGCCAGTAAAAGAAGTTGGATAGGAGGATCGGCTGGGGGGCGCATATAGAGGAAATGAGCTTTCTATATTCCTCCATGCAGCCGCTGAATACTTGATTCTCCTCCTCTCCCTCCTGCAAGTATTCAGCGGCTGCATGGAGGAATATAGAAAGCTCATTTCCTCTATATGCGGCCCCCCTCCTCTCCCCCCGCTGATCCTCCTATACAGGCTGAGGCACACAGGGCGGACTGTACGGGCGGGCATGTACAGTATCCCTCTCTCCTGCTCCTGTGTGTCACGGAGGTGGCTGTGTCTGTGTTCGGCGGCCGAGCTGTAACATGGTCCCGCCCCCCTAGACCGGCTCGTGTGATAGCCTATCACACGAGCCGGTCTAGGGGGGCGGGACCATGTTACAGCGCGGCCGCCGAACACAGACACAGCCAGCTCCGTGACACACAGGAGCAGGAGGGGAGCACTGCAGCCGCAGCAACTCAGGCGGCCTACCGGGAAATCTCCCGGTATCCCGGCAAGCCAGTCCGGCCCTGTCTCCAGAGATGCTCAATTGGGTTAAGTCAGGGCTTTGGCTGGGCCATTCAAGAACAGTCATGGTGTTGTTGTGAAGCCACTCCTTCGTTATTTTAGCTGTGTGCTTAGGGTCATTGTCTTGTTGGAAGGTAAACCTTCGGCCCAGCCTGAGGTCCTGAGCACTCTGGAGAAAGGTTTTTGTCCAGGATATCCCTGTACTTGGCTGCATTCATCTTTCCCTTGATTGCAACCAGTCGTCCTGTCTCTGCAGCTGAAAAACACCCCTACAGCATGATGCTGCCACCACCATGCTTCACTGTTGGGACTGTATTGGACAGGTGATGAGCAGTGCCTGGTTTTATCCACACATACCGCTTAGAATTAAGGCCAAAAAGTTCTATCTTGGTCTCATCAGACCGGAGAATCTTATTTCTCACCATCTTGGAGTCCTTCAGGTGTTTTTTTTAGCAAACTCTATCGGGCTTTCATGTGTCTTGCACTGAGGAGAGGCTTCCGTCGGGCCACTCTGCCATAAAGCCCCAACTGGTGGAGGGCTGCAGTGATGGTTGACTTTCTACAACTTTTTCCCATCTCCCGACTGCATCTCTGGAGCTCAGTCACAGTGATCTTTGGGTTCTTCTTTACCTCTCTCACCAAGGCTCTTCTCCCCCGATAGCTCCGTTTGGCTGCTCTAGGAAGGGTTCTGGTCATCCCAAACGTCTTCCATTTAAGGATTATGGAGGCCACTGTGCTCTTAGGAACCCTAAATGCAGCAGAAATTTTTTGTAACCTTGGCCAGATCTGTGCCTTGCCACAATTCTGTCTCTGAGCTCTTCAGGCAGTTCCTTTGACCTCATGATTCTCTTTTGCTCTGACATGCACCGTGAGCTGTAAGGTCTTATATAGACAGGTGTGTGGCTTTCCTAATCAAGTCCAATCAGTATAATCAAACACAGCTGGACTAAAATGCAGGTGTAGAACCATCTCAAGGATGATCAGAAGAAATGGACAGCATCTGAGTTAAATATATGAGTGTCACAGCAAAGGGTCTGAATACTTAGGACCATGTGATATTTCAGTTTTTCTTTTTTAATAAATCTGCAAAAATGTCAACAATTCTGTGTTTTTCTGTCAATATGGGGTGCTGTGTGTACATTAATGAGGAAAAAATGAACTTAAATGATTTTAGCAAATGGCTGAAATATAACAAAGAGTGAAAAATTTAAGGGGGTCTGAATACTTTCCATCCCCACTGTATATCAGTTCCACCTCATCAGTGCCAATGAGTACTGCCTCATCAGTGCTCGTCAGTGAAGGAGAAAACATACTTATTTACAAAGTTTTGTAACAGAAACAAAGAAAAACTTTTTTTTTTCAAAATTTTCATTCTTTTTTTATTTGTAGCGCAAAAAATAACCCCAGAGGTGATCAAATACCCACCAAAAGAAAGCTCTATTTGTGGGGAAAAAATGAAAAAAGTTTTGTTTGGGTATAGCGTCGCATGACCATGCAATTGTCATTCAAAATATGAGAGCGTTGAAAGCTGAAAATTGGTCTGGGCAGGAAGGTGTATAACTATTGAAGTGGTTAAAAATAAAAAAATACAGAACTTCTCTTTTAACCTTTACCATTCAGTTATGTTACATAAATGTGATATAATTTTAGTTGGCAGACTTTGAAGTTTACATTTTGCGGTAATATCTGGGACTGCACATATTTTGTAAATTTTGCACTGGGAATAACTACAGAAGTATTATTTTATACATATTTTTCACTATTGCTTTCCAAGATAATGTAGAAAAAAAATGATTTAATACAAATCTACCAAATTAATTTGGCATGCGATTTGACATGTCAAATCGCATGCCAAATTGGTGGCTATTGGTGGCAATGGCACCGTTGGAATCAGTGCGACGCCGACTTTGCGTAGTAGTACAGTTTCTGTACTACTTTTGGCGACTTTGGGGTGCGATTTGTATAGACATCTGTGCAGGAACCCGCACAGATGTCTCTGAAATCGCTCCCGAAGTGGGACTGACATTTGGGTATGAAATCGTGTGAGTTCAATCCCGCTGTCAGTGTGAACCAGGGTTTTTCAACCAGGGTGCCATGGAACACTAGTGTTCCTCCAGAGGTTGTTAGAGGTTCCTTGAGCAATGAGTAATTTCTGCCTCCAAGATAAGTTCCCACTGACACCATTCATCTTTTTAGCTATTTGTAAGGGGGGGAATTGTTCTCAATGACCACAAGTCTAAGGAGCATTCTTCCCACTGGCCATCATACTAATGTGGTTCCCTGAGACCGGAAAATTATTTCAAGGGTTCCTCTATGTCACTGCAGTAAAAAATGATGGTCAATTTGACCCCACTAACCTCTAGACAATTTTTTATTATTATTATTATTATCATACAGGATTTATATGTCACCAACAGTTTGCGCAGACCTTTACAACATTAGGGCAAACAGTACCGTTACTGGAAGGATCAGAGGGTCCTGCTTGATAGAGCTTATAATCTAGAACTGTTTCAAAATGGACTGCTTTCAAACAGAATTCTACCATTTTGCAGCAGTGTTAATTTCGTCAACTAAAACGACTAAAACATTTTTAGTCGACTAAAATACGACTAAAACTAAAACAATTGAAATGACTAAAATACGACTAAAACTAAAATGGCATTTTAGTCAAAAGGCTAAAATGGGACTGAAACTAAAATGCCATTTTAGTTAAAAGACTGAGACTAAAACTAAATGGAAATTTGACTTCAAAATTAAAGCGGTTGTAAAGGTAAATTTAAAAAAAAAAAAAAAATAACAAACATGTTATACTTACCTTCACTGTGCAGCTCGTTCTGCACAGAGTGGCCCCGAACCTGGTCTTCTGGGGTCCCTCGGCGGCTGTTTCAGCTCCTCCCCGCAAGCATTAACCACCTTAATGCGAGCTCCCTCGCATGGTGGTTAGTGCTTGCGGGCGCGCTCCCGTGATACAGCCGGCGGCTATAGCCGCTCGCTGTATCACTCGGCCCCGCCCCCCGGCGCGCCGCGTCATCGGATGTGATTGACAGCAGCGCGAGCCAATGGCTGCGCTGCTTTCAATCCATCCACTGCAGCCAATCAGCGACCAGGCTGAGCTGCAATGGAGATGACGAGAACGAGCAGCGGAGATTCAAGGCGTCAGGTAAGTAAAACGGGGGGGCTGGGGGCAGCGGTATTGTCAAAAGTTTTTTCACCTTAATGCATATAATGCATTAAGGTGAAAAATTTTTTACCTTTACAACCCCTTTAACACTGGTCTATAGTGCATTTTCATACCTCAATACCATAAATAATAACCTATTAGATTTTTCACTCCAGCAGTATATAATGAGTTTGGAAATTGTAGAGAAATGTTAACTAATGCATTACAATTTAATTACACCCATTAGATTTTAGACGACTAAAATGAGTTTTAGTCGACTAAATCTATTGGAGATTTAGTCGACTAAATACCACTATAACTAAAACAATTGCAGAAGACTAAAATGGGACTAAATCTAAAATGCCATTTTAGTCCTAAGACTAAAACTAAATCAAAATTTGCTGCCAAAATTAACACTGTTGTGCAGCCAGCTTAATTCTCACAGGAACCAGTCATTTGTTTTCATTGTCTTCTGTACACTAGAAGAATGAAGCCTTCATGCACATGTGTGTCGGGAGGGGGCGTCCAAAACACATGAAAGCTATTCCATGACTGAAGGCTGTATTAGGCTTTGCAGTTTGCTTGAATGAACAGTACCTGGATTCAGAACTTGCTTTTTGCTGCATACACATCGACGCGGTTTCATGGAATATTTAGCACATGGGCACTGTGCACCTAAACTATAAATATAAAAGTATATCTCAGGCTAAGTTTATACATGCGGCAGCTTTGTCTGTCCCTCTGAAAAGTTACCCAGCGGAGATGGTTGAGGCAGTAAATACGCAGCTCAACTGCCTGCTTTACTGCCCCCCTGACCGCAAGTATAAACAAGCCTTAGGGAACAAACATTTTTCATTTTGGATAGGGTAGGGAATGTTTAAAACCCCCGTTGGGTATTTTTGCTATCTGTCTCCAACGTTAGAAAAACGTTAGAAAAATCTATTTGGGGTATATTTATAGTTACCTATAGTTACATAGTAGGTGAGGTTGAAAAAAGACACAAGTCCATAAAGTCCAACCTATGTGTGTGATTATATGTCAGTATTACATTTTATATCCCTGTATGTTGCGGTCGTTCAGGTGCTTATCTAATAGTTTCTTGAAACTATCAATGCCCCCCCCCCACCCCCGCTGAGACCACCACCTGTGGAAGGGAATTCCACATCCATGCCTCTTTTACAGTAAAAAACCCTCTACGTAGTTTAGGGTTAAACCTCTTTTCTTCTAATTTTAATGAGTGGCCACGAGTCTTGTTATGCCGTGTACAGACGGGCTATCAACTTCCTTATTTAAGTCCGGTCGTACGTCATCACGTATGAATCTGTCGGACTTTGGTGGGATCGTGTGTAGCCAAGTCCTTTAGTTCAAAAGTCCGTCGGAAGTCTGTCAAAAGTCCATCAAAAGTGCATCGGAAAGACCGTCGGACCTTTGATGCCGAAAAGTCCGCCCGTGTGTACAGGGCATTACACTCCCTTCTGCGCAAAAGTTTTATCCCTATTGTGGGGTCACCAGTACAGTATTTGTAAATTGAAATCATATCCTCTCTCAAGCGTCTCTTCTCCAGAGAGAATAAGTTCAGTGCTCGCAACCTTTCCTCATAACTAATATCCTGCAGACCCTTTATTAGCTTTGTTGCCCTTCTTTGTACTCGCTCCATTTCCAGTACATCCTTCCTGAGGACTGGTGCCCAGAACTGGACAGCATACTCTAGGTGCGATGATGTTGGATCCTCCGCTCAAAGAGGGGCTTAAACCAGAGTGCTTGTGTCTCATTACCTCCAGGAAGAGAAGAGCCCCAGGTGCTGGCTAAATGCTGATGCAAGTAGAGGAGAACAAGAAGATCTGGACAGCCGCATACCAGAATGGATAAATCCATCTTTTTATTCAAAATACAGGATCATGGGGTACACAACACGACTGTGGGGTGGTACAAAAATAGCTGATGCATTTCGCACTTACACCAAGTGCTTACTCATATCTATGAGTAAGCACTTGGTGTAAGTGCGAAACGCGTCAGCTATTTTTGTACCACCCCACAGTCGGATTTATCCATTCCAGTGTGCGGCTGTCCAGGTCTTCTTGTTCTCTTCTAGATACTCTAGGTGCGGCCGGAACAGAGTCTTGTAGAGCAGGAGAATTATCGTTTTATCTTTGGAGTTGATCCCTTTTTAATGCATGCCAATATTCTGTTTGCTTTGTTAGCAGCAGCTTGGCATTGCATGCCGTTGCTGAGCCTATCATCTACTAGGACCCCCAGGTCCTTTTCCATCCTAGATTCCCCCAGAGGTTCTCCCCCCAGTGTATAGATTGCATTCATATTTTTGCCACCCAAATGCATTATGTTACATTTTTCTACATTGAACCTCATTTGCCATGTAGTTGCCCACCCCATATAAAGCAGTAAATGTTCACCAAACATTCACTGCAAGTGTCACAGTCACTCTAATTTCAAATACATGCTTCTTGCTGTATATTAACTGTCACATTCACTGCTTTATAAATATACCCCACAATGATCAGTGGGAAACATGTCTCTACTGGAAGATTTTTGTTTTTTCTGATGATGTCTCAGGGCTGTTCACACCACAAAAACGTTCCGAATGCGTTTCTGCGTGTGTGTTTTTGATGCATTTTTTATGTGTTATCGGATGCATTACAGGTGCTTTTTTTTCCTTTTCTCCTGTTTTTTCCCCACTATACTAGGATCCAGTGCGTTTTGATGCGTTCCAGTGCATTCCAGTGCATTTCAGTGCACTTTTGATGCGTTGTACTGTGTTCCAGTACAGTTAAGTGCAGAAAAAACGAAGCATGTTCTACTTTTTTTTCAGGAATTGAAAAGCCCTGGAACTGACCGCCATTGGAAATCATATAACCTACTTTCCATGCATTTTTGATGCAGAACAAAAACGCACTGGACTGCAAGTGGTGTGAACTGGCCCAGTTTGTTTTTCCCATCCAATGACAGCCGGGACGTGCGGTGAGGTCAGTGGCTGGTGAGGCACTGGTTAGTATCAGAGCCAGATACACACAGGTTACATACGTCAAGATCGTTAGAGCGAGAGCAATAATTCTAGCACTAGACCTCCTCTGTAACTCTAAACATGTAATCTGTAAAAAATGTTAAAGCGTCATCTATGGAGATTTGTAACTACTGAAGTTTGGCGCCATTCCACGAGTGTGCGCAATTTTAAAGCATGACATGTTCGGTATCTATTTACTTGGCGTAACATCATCTTTCACATTATACAAAAAAATTGGGTTATCTTTACTGTTTTTTTTTTTAATATTCATGAAACTGTTTTTTTCCAAAAAAAAACGCGTTTGAAAAATTGCTGCCCAAATACAGTGTAACATAAAAAGTTGCAATGACCACCATTTTATTCCCTAGGGTGTCTGCTAAAAATATATAATATTTGGGGGTTCTGAGTAATTTTCTAGCAAAACAATGATTATTACACGTAGGAGAGAAGTGTCAGAATTGGCCTGGGTGGCAAGGGGTTAATTGCCATAAGTAAGTAATATACAAATAATTATTATATATTGTTTTATATGTATATTTTCAAAAACTGTACTCAAGCAGGTGGCTTAACGGACATATTACTGAAGTTTTCACATATAGCATAATAACATATGATTTATCTTGTACCTTTTAAACAGCAGCAGATTCTCATTCTGTGTGAAAAAAAAACATGGGATTATGGGTAAATCTTATACCCATAAACCCATGTTTTTCCTTGTAGCTAAGAGGGCTGGGCTAGAAGGGAGCATATTTTTTTTTAGACACATACCCCTTCTATGACACTGCAGTGAGAGGCGTGCCTCCACTGCAGCATTTTTCTTGGACAGCTGGGGCTAATGGTACTTTACCATTGGTCCAAGACTCCAAGCTGTCCATTGAGCTCAGTGCCTCTAACAAGAAGTGAGGAGAGGCACTGTGAGCTCATCCTCTCAGTCTTCTACAGAGTGTGATAGCTTGTATTCAACCTGCCTGCTCTTTATGTAGCTTCTGATAGTCTGCACAAGGAGCCCCGTATCTCCGGAACCATAGGTCGTAGAAGCCATTTGTGACCTCAGGTCGCCGAGCTACGACCCTCGAAGCTCAATTTATTTTTTTATTTTTTTTAACACTCTGCCTCACCTGCCTCACCTGACTGCATGTCTCTGAGGTGTCACCAGGTAGAGGGGAGGGCGCAGAGCGGACACACATCCGCTCTCCTCCCCTTCTTGTTGCTGACCTAGAAAAGACATGTATGACGTCACGGTTAATAGTTTCCCTGCCCATCAAGGCCAGGAAAGAATGTAATGCAGTGCGATATGCATTGCATTAGATTCAGTGGAACACAGGGAAGACATCCAGGGTCTAAAAGATTTTATAATAAGTTTTATTAAAGAGAACCTGTCACCAAAAAAAATCACCACATAGGGGACTTTTTGTCCCCTGTGTGATAAAAAAAAAGTTAAGTAAAAAAACATGTTTTTTACTTGTAAAAAAGTTAAACTTACACCCAAGCACATAAAATCCCCCCCCCCAAAAAAATCGATCCCCCCCACCCCATATATATGCACGTACAAGCGTCAACGCACGCGTCAGGGCGCCTATGCCCGAAAACGTTGATTGTGATACACATATTACATATCGCCATGTACGCCAGAATGAGAGCATTCATTCTACCCTGTTTTCCCGAAAATAAGACCTAGGGTGATTGTCGGTGCTGGCTGCAATATAAGCCTACCCCCCAATATAAGCCCTAATTAAAGTCCTTGTAGGTCTTATTTTCAGGGTAGGGCTTATTTTCGGGGTAACAGGGTAGGGCTTATTTGGGGGGTAGGGCTTATATTGCAGCCATCACCAATCATGCTAGGTCTTATTTTTGGGGAAACAGGGTACCATCAGGCCTCCTTCATAACTCTAAACTGATGACCTATAAGGGGCTTCTAAAGCGGCGCACATGGAAAATATTGGGAACTAAAGTTTGTCGCCATTTCACTGGCGTACACAAATTTAAGGTTTGACAGGTTGGGTATCTATTTACTTGGTGCAACCTCGGCTTTTACCAAAAAATGTATTGCCTTTTTGTGCCCCTAAAATAAACTTTAATGTGTTTTTTTATTGATTTTTTTTATATTACTTATAGGTAATATCGTGTGACATAAAAAATTGAAACTACCACTATTTTATTCTCTAGGCACAATGCTGTCTGATCGTTTTTTGTTTCCCAGAGGTAAACTTGGGCCTGGTTTGTCTACAGAGAGTGAAACTGCTCCTCCCTTTGTTCCTCTCCGATGCCTAAACAGGATCTCCCACGTTACCCATGTATTCCTGTTAAGGGAAGAAGCTGTGTCTACAGATATTGTGAGTAGGTGAGATTGCACCTACATGTCTGACCATCCTCCAGTGTCTGTAGTCAGCTTAAAGTGAACATGTCCTCTTCCAATGCAGGACAAAGTAACAGGTTCACTTTAAAGTCCTCTCTGCAGCCTATATGCATCTTTAATTTGCTATCAGTTGCTCCACTGAGTACCTGGAATGAGAAATTAATTCATTTTAGCTCCAAATTAATCTAGCCCTCTAGCCCAGCCTTTCCCAACTTTTTTGGCCCAAAGGAACTCTGATAATAATTTTCAGGTATCAGAGAACTCTTACTAAAACCACTTTATCAGGGGTCAATGGGAAAAATGCCTCTGACATTAGTGGTCATTATAAACAATGCAACCAATACTATGGTGGACAGCATGCCACACTTGCACTTGGTTTGCACATGCAATTGCCCTCTGAAAAGTGATCTGTGGGAATGTGTACTATTTTGAAAGTGGTACTTATTTTTATGTTCAATTGTTTATTATTAGATACACAAGTACAAAAATGAAAAGCTCAACCACTTTTTTTATCCACCCCCATCCTTTCTCTGGCTGCCAGTACAAAGAAGGCCTAATGCCGCGTACACACGAGCGGACTTTACGGCAAACTTGGTCCGGCGGACCGGACTCCGTCGGATAATTAGATCGTGTGTGGGCTCCAGCGGACTTTTTTTCCCCAAAAGTTTGACGGACCTAGAAATTAAACATGTTTCAAATCTTTCTGACGGACTCGAGTCCGGTCGAAAAGTCCGCTCGTCTGTATGCTAGTCCGACGGACAAAAAACGACGCTAGGGCAGCTATTGGCTACTGGCTGTGAACTTCCTTATTTTAGCCTGGTCGTACGTCATCACATACGAATCCATCGGACTTTGGTTGATCGTATGTAGGCAAGTCCGTTCATTCGAAAGTCCGTCGAAAAGTCAGTCGAAAAGTCTGTTGAAAAGTCCACCAGACCTAGTCCATCGAAAAGTCCGCCCGTGTGTACGTGGCATTACAGACAGCTACAAAGATAACTGGTGTCATACTTTTGGCTTTAACAAGTGATGTTGCACCTGGAACAATGCAGGAACCATCAAATGGGATGTCAATCAGCCGCAGCTCAAGGAACCCATAATAACCTCTGGAGGAACCCTAGGGCATGACCCAGTGGCGGAACTACCAGGATCACAAAGGTCACACTTCTGACCGGGCCCTGGTGTTTTGCCACTGTCAGGGGGCCCAAGCGGTATTGCAGCAGTGGGGCTCTGAGCTGAGAGCTTTTCTCTTATACAGCCAGAGCCTGCACTGACAGACCCTCCTCCCGCCACGGATTTGGAGAGGAAAGAGCTGATCTGCACTGATGAGCACTGATAGGTGGCACTGATAGGTGGCACTGATAGGCAGCACTGATAGGTGGCACTGATGGGGCTGCACTGATAATCTGATTATCAGTGTAAACAATGTACTGACAGTCTTGACAGTTAATGGCTCTCATTTCTCCACACAGACACAGCATGGGAGGAAAGGACTGCTGATAACCGGCAAGTCAGTTTAAATATGATCAGCTGATCACATGGTAAATGGCCGCTGTGATTGGCCATTTACCGTGACCTGAGATCAGCTTTGTCCAAAGGACACAGCAGTCACAGAGCGCGTTAAATGCTCGGCATGGGGAGGCAGGGTTGTCTCCCTCCCAAAACTGAAAGCCCGGAGCTCAGATGGAAGGGTGGGGGTGGGGGGTGTCAGGGGAGCCCTTTATGGTTTCTTGCACCGGGGCCCTGAAGGTTCTAGTTATGCTTCTGGTGTGATGTGACAGCACTGGGTCGAATACCATGCACCATTCCTGTTACAATGAGTAGAACCAATCTTGTTCTATACCCAGAAGTACCAAGTTGTTTTTCGTTACCAGCTGAACTTGGTGGGGGCTAAGTATGTATTGCTGGGGAGGGATGATACAAAAATAAATTATGCTTTCCTTGCATGGGCAAAGCAAAGATTAGCTCTAAAGCAGAACTGTGGTCTAGCTATGGGCCTTGCAATATAAATATATTATTGGGAAGCAGCAAATAAACTTTAAAACAAGCCGCCATTAACCTGTGCAGCTGCAGCCACTGTGGAGTAGTTTGTTGTCCTTTTTGCACTAGAGCTTTTCTTTCACTTTTGTTCTGTAGCTCAGCTCCCCCTTTAAAAGCCCTTACAGGCCATCAGTTTAGAGTTAACTTTAAATGGTGGAATTATTATTCTCACTCTAGTATGCACAACGTTGTAGCGAAAATGTCCCTCTGTACGCAGGCATTTGTGTTCCCTGTGTGCGTATGTAGGGGTGTCGATTTTTGTTTATATTGATTTTGTATAACTAACTTTCGAAACTTATTTTTTTTGCTTAACTTAAGTGACAGGTTCTGTTTATTGGGACATTAGGGGTCTATCCCACCCTTGATGTCACCCTGCACTTCATTGAAGCTAATCAAGCACAGATCGTAATTGACTGGCTTTTTCCCTGGCCACAGCAATGAGGGGAATGACAGTGTTGAAGCCAAAAGTGTCGAAAAGGCTTGCTGGCTTCTCTCACTGCAGGGATGAACAGTGAATGGATGTTTGCTGATGGTCCTCCATTCTCCCAACCAACACCCACCAAGGAGCCAATTGGTTGTTTCTTCTGCTGTATGCATATAAACGTCAGCACAAACATTCGATGTGTACAGTATATGGACAACTTTTTACGCACGATCTTGTTGCAAATAAGATAAGATCCTGCATAATGGCAAAACACTTGTGTACATTAGACCTTCTGATTTTGGTTTACATGGCTAAACATAACGATCATCACGAACCATAGTGCATAAGCCCACAGCTTACAATAGCGACATGTTCAGATCCATATAAATGATGGATCTGAACGCAGCAAATTGTATGTCTGTGTGCATGACCCCTTAAAGCTAGCTGCTATTTTAAGAATTGGGCACAGTGGTACAGTTTGAGTGTGGAAGTTCATTCAAACATATATTTCATTCCTTTATTTTATATACGTCTGCTGAATATATTAGTTCTGTACACATAAAGAATAATCGTTCCTACTGGCAT
The DNA here is from genome assembly GCA_037952925.1 of Lithobates clamitans. Lineage (NCBI taxonomy): Eukaryota > Metazoa > Chordata > Amphibia > Anura > Ranidae > Lithobates > Lithobates clamitans. Next base: position 789,956 of record JBBGZY010001921.1, on the reverse strand, counting down.
TATTCCTGAAATAAGAAAAAGCCTCAAATAGTCTGCATGACATCATGACAACCAGATAAATTGTCCCTTTCACGATGACACTGTAGAGGGAGCCCGCTACACCTCGCCCATAAAGGCTGAGTGTTCATTGACCCCTGGGAACAGACAGACTGCAAATAACATGACACCTGGTTGAGTGTTATTGCCAGAAAGTCCTGTTTATTCCCTCCACCAGGCTGGAGAATCTTAAGTGTCAGACATGTAACATTTGCTAACACTTTGCATTTGTCTTTAATCACCAACCATAACCTGCATTGATATAGCTGGTCTCTTTAATCAAAAGCTAATTCAATTACTGCAGTCCTTGTTCAAAGTGCACAAGTGAAATGTAAGCTCAACAGCAGCAAATAAAGAGAATCTATTAGTATAGGAGCGGAGCTGTCATTGGTGACTCTATTCCCAGCTTTATCACTTCGTATGTCATTGACCTGGAGCAAGCATGTGGTTATCAGATGTCCAGACTGATGATATGACAATGTTTATTTTCTGATGAGTGGTTTGTCAAATAGTGAAGATGATAGCCCCCAAACAAATCAGCTATGGCAGCCCCTATTGTTCTGCCCTGACATGTTCCCTTTTAAATTGCAGGCAAACAGCTGATACACAGATGCCAAAATGATTTGTGCTTCTGTCCATCCAGTGGCTTTATACAGCTCTTCCAAACAGCTTAAAGCCCCGTACACACGGGCAGAATTCCAGGAGACATTTGCCGGTACAAAAAATACCGGCCAACATTCTGCCCGTGTGTATGTTGGTCTATCTGACAGAAGCTTGGCTGGTTTCTGTCGAACATGCACGCTGGAAATCCAGCAGTCATCCGACTCCCAATCAGCGCTCTCAGCCAATAGCAGAGAACACTGATCGGAGTGCTCTGGTGGAGGGCTATCCCCCTGTCAGAACACAACAGCTCAGCGGGGGAGATCGCTGGACTAACCCATGGGTAGGGATGAGCTGAACACCCCCCCTGTTCAATTCGCACCAGAACAAGCGAACAGACAAAAGATGTGTGCTAACATGCGAGCACCATTAAAGTCTATGGAACACAAATGTGAAAAATCAAAAGTGTTAATTTTTAAGGCTTATATGCAAGTTATTGCCATAAAAAGTGTTTGGGGAACCGGGTACTGCCCTAGGATCATGTATCAATGCAAAAAAAGTTTTTGAAATGGCCGTTTTTTTCAGGAGCAGTAATTTTAATAATGCTTAAAGTGAAACAATAAAAATTAAATATTTCTTTAAATATGGACCTGGGGGTCCCCTTAGTCTGCCTGTAAGGTGGCGCATCTTTCTCATGTGTTTTACTGTGCTGCAGCAAAATGACATTTCTAAAGGAAAAAAATGTCGTTTAAAATTGCTCACAGCTGTAATGTATTAGCCGGATCCTGGCAATATAGATAAAAATCAATGAAAAAATCAGCGTGGGATCCCCCCCAGTCCACACCAGGCCCTTATGGATATTAAGGGGAACTCCACACCAAATTGTACAAAAAAAATAGCGTGGGTCCCCCCCAAAAACCATACCAGGCCCTTCGGGTCTGGTATGGATTTTAAGGGGAACTCCAAGCCAAAATTGGCGTGGGGTCCCCCCCAAAATCCATAGCAGACCCTACTCTTGTTGGGCGCAGGAACAGGCCCTGCTGTTAAATAATATTTCAAAAATTGTAATTACATGCCCCTGTTAAACAGGCAGAAAAATTGGGCCTTTGGTTTTGGTGGTGCCAGAACACTGTAACTCCTCCTCACAGTTACTCTTGTTGGGCGCAGGAACGGGCCTTGCTGTTGAAAGCTAGCATCATCAAGATTCAGGAGGAATAGGATAGGCAGCATAGGCATTCTTCAAGGGATCCCAGATCCATAGCAAATTCAATCAGTTACATCAGCATTAGGGGCTTGATAGCTGCTGATCCAGAACTGATTCATTTTTATAAATGTGAGCCTATCAACGGAGTCTGTTGACAGGCGCGCTCTTTGATCAGTTACAAACCCTCCAGCAGCACTAAATGTGCATTCAGAAAGCACACTGGATGCAGGACAGGCCAGTAGCTCGATTGCAAATTGAGCAAGTTCTGGCCAGTGGTTCATCCTCAAGACTCAGTAACACAGTGGATGCTCTGTTGGAAAGGTCTCCAAGTCTGCTCTTGCCCCTAGATATTCCTGCACCATATAATGCAGACGCTGGTTATGGTTGCTTGAACAGACCTTGGCGCCGAGGACTGAAAAATAGTTTAAAGGCATCAGTCAGCCGGCCACCTTCTCCACTGCTCTTCCTCTGACTGAATGAACCCTCAGAAACACGTTGTCCAGCACCAGGAAATGATAACCTCCCAGGGTCTGGAAAGGTGTTACACAAACTTTTCTTCAAGGCCTCCTGAAGATGTTTCATCCTCTGCTCCCTCTGCGAAGGCAGGATGAGTTCTACAACTTTACTCTTGTAACGTGGATCAAGAAGGGTTGCCAGTAATGATCCCTCTCCTTGATACCATGAATCCTTGGGTCCTTTTGCAGGCTTTGCAGAATCAGGGAGGCCATGCAGCATAAGTTTGCAGAGGCATTCGATTCTGAATCCTCTGAGTCATTAAGAGAATGACATTATCCGGAACTACCTCCTCCCAGCTATGTACAACTATTGGGTTTTTGAGAACTGAAAACCATCCCTTGAAGACTGCTGCATGTTATCCTCTACATCCATGCTGACACAATCCTCCTCCTCTTCTTCCCGTGTGCTTGGGGGCCCTGCAGGAATGCTATCTGCATAAAGGGGGCCTTGAGAGGAAAGGAAGTCCTCCTCTTCCTCCCACTGTTCTGCCTCAAGTGCCCTGTCCATGATTTCACAAAGCGTGTGCTCCAGCAGGAAGACTAGAGGGACAGTGTCACTGATGCATGCATTGTCGCTTCTCACCATCCTTTTGGCCTCCTCAAATGGTGTCAGGACAGTGCATGCATCCTTAGTCAGTAGCCACTGGCGTGGCGAAAAGAAGCCAAGCCCCCCTGACCCCATCCTGGTGCCATACTCGCACAGGTACTCATTGATGGCTCTCTGCTGTGTGTGCAGCCGCAGCAGCATTGCCAATGTTGAGTTCCACCTGGTGAGCATGTCACAAATGAGGCGGTTGGTGGACAGGTTGCATTCTCGTTGAATGTCAGCCAGCCGAGCATTGGCATTGTATGACCAGCGGAAATGACCACAGACTTTTCTGGCCTGCCTCAGGAGATCTTGTAAGCCTGGGTACCTGGTGTCAGAAACCATGAATCAGACTGAGACAGAAGTACAGTTAAATCACACTTGTTTAATATTAAAAAAAGGTAAACATAGTCAGTTCAGGAACCGGAACGGATAGTCAGACAAGCCAAAATGTCAGGGAGCCAAAAGAAATGTCAGACAAACAAGTCTTTAATAGGAACACAGGAGAGCGTCTCTAGAGATGTGACCAAGGCGAAGGCAGATATCATCTGGACTGGACGTCTTAAGTAGGCAGGACCGACGAGCAGGATCATCAACAGGTGAGTCACTGTGGAGAGATAGGAGCTGGCAATTAGCCGACAGCTGAGCGGCCAGCTCAGAGAAGGAAGGGCTGGGCCCAGCCCTGACAGTACCCCCTCCTCAACGACCCTGCCCCCTTGAAGGACCACCAGGCTTGAGGGGAAAACGTCTATGGAAATCACAGAGGAGGACAGGGGCATGTACGTCCGAGGATGGGACCCAAGAGCCTTCCTCCGGACCACACCCTTTCCAATGCACCAGGTACTGTATGCACCCACGGAACCTATGGGAGTCAACAATGGACTGTACTTCATACTCCTCATTGGTCTCCGGAGACATGAAATACATTTGAGATACGCATATTAGAAGGAAGGTCTAATGCGTAAGCCACTGGGTTAATCCTGCGAAGAATACGGAAAGGCCCAAAAAAATGAGGTGCGAACTTCAGAGAGGGAACACAAAGTCGGAGGTTGCGAGATGACAGCCAGACCCTGTCCCCAACCTGGTAGGAAGGCGCAGATAGGCATCTGCGGTCAGCATGGAGTCTGTACCTATCATTAGCATGTCGCAAAGCCTCCTGGACTTGTGCCCAAGTGGAACGAAGACCATGGAGATGCTCCTCTAACGCAGGAATACTCTGCGGAACAAAAGAGTCAGCCAACATGGAAGGTTGGAAACCATAGTTCGCCATAAACAGGGACAATCAGGAAGCAGAATTCAATGCACTATTGTGAGCAAACTCTGCCCACGGTAAGAGGTCTGATCAGTTGTTATGATGGTCAGAAATATAGCAATGTAGGAATTTCTGCAAGAACTGATTGGCTTGATTTGCAGCCCCATTAGTCTACGGGTGATACGCAGAGGAGAAAGCAAGCTGAATTTCCAACTGGGCATAAAAGGCTCGCCAGAACCGAGACACAAACTCGTGTAAGCTAAAGATCTCGTGTAAGCGAAAGCAAAAATGGAAGCCAGTTCCTTAGACGTTGGCAACTTCTTAAGTGGAATACAATGAGACATTTTCGAGAACTGGCCAACCACCATAAGGATAACTGTGTTGTCCTGGGAGTTGGGTAACTCTACAATGAAATCCATAGACAGGTGGGTCCAGGGCCTCACTCCATTGGGTATGGGTTGTAGGAGACCCACTGGAAGGTGTCGTGGAGTCTTACTCTGAGCACACAGGAAGCTACGAAGGCGGTTACATCAGCACGTAGACTAAGCCACAAGAATTGTTGGGAAATGGCCCAAAAGAGTTGATTCTTCCAGGGTGGCCAGCAGCCTTGGGAGACTAATAAGTCTAGAGCACGGCAGTACGGAGACAAAGCAGCGGCCACAAGGTTTTTTAGAAGGAGCATGGACCTGAGCAGCAAGAATTTTGTCACCCAAAGAATATGTATAGGAGGAATCACAGGGACCGGAACCAACTTCATCTTGGAAGTGGAGTAAAATTGTTGTGACAAAGCATCAGCCCTTACATTCTTAGTACTGGGTAAGAATGAGACAATGTAATTGAAACTTGACAAGAAAAGAGCCCATTGCGCCCTTCTGGGAGAGAGGCATTTAGCCTCAGACAAGAATGTGAGATTCTTATGGTCAGTAAGAATGAGGAGCGGCACAGTGGTACCTTCGAGGAAATGTCTCCATTATTTCAGGGCTAAAATGATCGCTAACAGCTCTCTGTTACCAATCTCGTAATTGCACTCCGCAGGTGACAATTTCTTGGAAAAGTAGCCACAAGGATGCATAGTGCTCTCAGAGGTAGGACGTTGAGACAGAAGGGTGCCAACTCCAGTCTCAGAAGCATCAACCTCAAGGATAAAAGGTAATGTAGGATCAGGATGTGCCAACACAGGAGCAGAAACAAAGGCAGCCTTGAGGCTCTCAAAGTCTTAATGGACTCCGGAGACCAACTCTGTGGGTTACCGTCCTTTCTGGTCATATCAGTCAGGGGCTTGACCAGAGACAAGAAGTTACGAATAACCTTCCGATAATAGTTGGCAAAGCCAAGAAAACGCTGCAGAGGATGTAAACCCACGGGTCGGGGCCACTGTAGGACTGCTGAAAGTTTCTCTGGGTCCATCGAAAAACCAGCAGTGGAAATGACATAACCCAGGAATTGAACCTGTTCACAATGGAATTCGCACTTCTCCAATTTACAATGGAGATTGTTCTCTCCTAGTTTCTGAAGCACACGACAGACATCTGTGTGGTGGCTCTCCAGGGACTTGGAAAATATGAGGATATCGTCTAGATAAACCACCACACATAACTACAACAAATCTCGGAGGACATTGTTAATAAATTCATGGAAAACTGCTGGGGCATTAAGAAGGCCAAAAGGCATTACAAGGTACTCATAATAGCCTGTTCTGGTATTAAACGCAGTTTTCCACTTGTCTCCCTCCTTAATCCTCACGAGATTGTATGCCCCTCTTAAATCAAGCTTTGTGAAAACTGTTGCTCCCTTGAGGTGGTCAAATAAGTCCGTAATCAATGGAATCGGATAGGCATTCTTAATCGTGAAACTATTGAGACCCCTATAATCAATACAAAGTCTCAGTTCCCCACTCTTCTTCTTCACAAAGAAGAAACCAGCACCAGCAGGAGACGAGGATTTGCAGATGAAACCTCGAGAAAGTGCGTCTGCAACATACTCCTCCATGGCCTTATCCTCCAAGACCGATAAAGGGTAAACCCCGGCCACGAGGGGGTATGGCACCAGGTTGAAGGTCAATTGCGCAATCATACGACCGGTGTGGAAACAAAATACCGGCTTGACCTTTGTCAAAGACATTGCTAAAATCTCAGTACTCCTCCGGCAGGGAGGAGAGTGAAGAGATCACAGGACCTTGGCTTCTTTCAGGAGAGAACCTCAGCACGGGGCCAATCAAAAGAGGGGTTGTGCCTCTGTAACCAAGGATAACTTATAACCAGTGGAAACGTAGGTGAGGAAATAACTTGGAATTGGATTATCTCATGGTGAAGAGCCCCTACGACCATGGACAACAGAATAGTCTCATGAGTCACATGGGCAGGCTGTAGAGGTCTCCCGTCAGGAGCCTCAATGGCAAGTGGAGTGTCACGCAGCTGCAGCGGAATAGAGTGCTTTGATACAAAGGCAGCATCAATAAACAGGAGTGCAGCCCGATAGTCGATTAGAGCTTGTATCTCGACCCAAGAAAGGGTAACCGAAACCAGGGGCTTATCCTTCTGGATAACTGGGGACGAAACAACGCCTCCTAAGGTGTGTCCATGACAGGACCTCAAGGTTCGGGCGTTCCCTGGACCGGTAGGACAAGTCTTCAAAAAGTGACCTGCCTGGCCACAATAAAGGCACAATCTCTCCCTCCTCTTAAAGGTTCTCTCATCCACAGAGAGACACGTGAAACCCAAATGCATAGGTTCACCTTTACTAACCGACTCGGTACCAGGAGGCATAGTAGGTGAGGGAGGCAAGGGTGGGACTGCAAATCTCGGAGACAAATGTACAGGAGGCTTCCGCAAGCGCTCCTTAAAAGAGAGTCTTTCTCTGAGTCTGGAATCAATGAGGATGACAAGTGATCAACTTCTCCAGCTCAGTGGGTATATCTCGGGCTGCTATCTCATCCTTGATGGTACCCGAGAGACCATGAGAAAAAGCAGCCACGGGGGCAGCATTGTTCCAAGCAACCTCTGCTGCCTCCTAGAGTGCGCAATTCAGTGGCGTAATCGGCAACAGTTCTTGTACTCTGATGAACATGAGGCACTTGGCAGCAGAAGCGGAGCGTGTGGGAACCTCAAATAACCTTTTAAAAGAAGCCACAAACTCAGGGTAACTCAAGACAACAGGTTTTTGCGACTCCCATAGAGGGTTTGCCCAGGCCAAGGCTCTCTCAGAAAGCAAGGATATCACGAAACCTACAGCTGAGCGGCCAGCTCGGGGAAGGAAGGGCCAGGCCCAGCCCTAACACCTGGTCAACAAATGCTGCACCACCAAATTCATAACGTGTGCCAAATATGGAACATGGGTCAAGTGTCCCTGTCGGAGGTTGAAGAGTAGGTTGGTGCAATTGTCCTGTACAACCATTCCTGGTTTAAGCTGCTGTGGCCTCAACCACTTCTGAGCCTGCCCCTGCAGAGCTGACAGAATCTCTGCCCCAGTGTGGCTCCTGTCCTCTAGGCAGACCAACTGAAGCACCGCATGGCATCTTTTAGCCTGACTGCTTGCGTAGCCCCTTGAACGCTTACGGAGCACTGCTGGTTCAGAGGACAATTCTGCAGAAGAGGTCATAGAGGAAGAAGAAGAGGGGGTGGAGCAGAGAGCTGTGGTAGAATCACCACCAGCTTTTTGGAGGCGTGGTGGTGGAACAAGCTCCAACAAAACTGAACTCTGTCCTGCATCCTTCTCAGCAGAGTTACCCAGTGCACCATAAAGGAAAGGTAACCTCCCTGCCCATGCCTGCTGTAATATTAACCTTGCTGCTGACCGCTCTGTTCAATGAGGCCAAAACACATGACGGTAGAGAGCTGGAATGGCCTTATGTGAAAAGAAATGCAGTTTTGGAACCTGCCACTGTGGAACAGCACATTCCACAAATTCATGAAAGGGGGCAGAGTCTACCAGCTGAAAAGGCAGCAGTTGCAGTGCTAGCAATTTAGCCAAGCTAGCAATTAGACGCTAAGCATGTGGATGGCTGGGACATAATTTCTTTTTACAGTTCAGCAACTGGGGTAGCAAAATTTGCCTGCTGAAATCAACAATCTGACCAGAAGTGGGAGCAGGTACCTGTCAAAACCAGGTACCCACTCCCCCCCCCCACTGTGCCAGATGTTACAAAGGAGGGGGGAGATTGGAAATAAGCTAAACTTCCCCTTTTGGGCGAAATTCTGCTTTAAGTTTGTATCCGATCAGGCAGGCCCTTGCACTACATAGTTATCAGTAAATAAAAAAGCTGGCCATACACTATACAATCTATCTATACAATTTTTGTAAAATCTCCTTAAGGCTGGGTTCACACTTATGCGAATTGGATGTGGGTTTCTTCGCATCCAATTCGCATGACAGGAGAGTGCGACCAGCTCTCAAAAGAGCCGGTTCACATATCTCCTGGGTGGCCACGGAGTGCCCTGCAGAAGGGTCCTGTGCGTGTTTGGTCTCCTTTCAGGTCGGAATTCAGGCAAAAATTTGGACCTGATTCGCCCCTGAAACTGTGAACAGGGAGGCACCGGACTCCCTGTCGAGAGCCGTTCCGCAAATAGCGTCAGTGTTTACCAACATTATGTTATAGGAGCTCCAACCTAAACAACCCATGCACTATATTGGTATAAATTATCTTTTATATAGTAAAATTTGAAGTAAAATTTTGAACAAGGAGAGTGCCATTGTGTCATGTTTTAAGCCCACAGGAATGATCTACTTCACTTGTTTTATGTAATGTGACACTGGAGACTTCAGTTGTCATTGCTTGTCAAGTGCCAACCCCCACAGGAAACACGTGTCTACCTTGTGGAATTTGGAGCTGTCATATAATCCAAGGGCTATTTGGCCTCTGCATTGCAGATTTAGCTGCGATTTACATGCGCTACCATTCTTTCCTGCGTTTTTGCTGGAAGCCCTAACCAAAGATGTAGTGAGCGAAATTGTTTTCAACACACCAGTACCAAATTTGATAACATTGTAGTGCTGCTGCCTGCGAAGCTGTCAACGCAACAAGGATCCTTAAGTACACTGCATTTTGTTTAATTGTTACTTTATTTCAGTTTTGAAGATTATAATAAAAAACAAAGCCTATTGGACATACCCAGGCTCAGTGTAATACATAACTACAAAAGCAAACTAAATACCTTATCCAATAACAACTATAAAATATGCTCAACTACCCAGTCAACCAAATGTAATGATTGGTTGCCTTTGTGCTACCAATTAATTTTGACTGAGTTAAAGGAGCACCACCCTGCCTCTAAAATAACACACATTGCATTTTAACATTATTTGGAGGTTCAAGTCTTCAATGTATAACATGTAATCAATGGGTGACCTTTTTTGGCATCATGTGGCTTGACAAACTTTGATCCAATGTACGAAGTAGCTGGGCAGAAAATATTTTCCTGAACCATGACTTTGGTGAATATAAAACAGGCCATACACTATACAATCTGATACAATTACTGTACAGTCTCCTTTATTTTTACCAAAATTATGTAATAGGAGGTTAAACCTAAACAGTCCATGCACTATATTTATAAATATAAGTATAAAAAATAAGTATAAATTGTCTACTATTGATGTTAGGCTGCTTAGATGACAGCAGGGTTAAGGTGGCCTAACAAGACTGAATTTTAGCCAATTCCTGCTGAACTGGCCAAAATTCAATCAGTGGGTGACCTTTTTTGGCACCACGTGGCTCAACAAACTTTTGATCCAATGTTTCTAAGTAGCTGGGCAGAAAATTTTTGCCCGCACCCTGACTTTGGTGAATATAAAGCAGGACATATACTATACAATCTCCTTTATTTTTACCAAACTTGTGTAATAGGAGGTTCAACCTAAACAGTCCATGCACTATATTGGTATAAATTGTTTACAATAGAGGAAACTTTTATGTAAAATGCTGAACAAGGAGAGTGCCATTGTGTCACCTTTTTAAGCTCATGGGAATGATCTACTTCACTTGTGTAATGTAGTGGAACCCTGGAGACTTCAATTGTCATTGCTTGTCAAGTACCAACCCCCACAGGAAACATTGTGACTCTCTTGTGGAATTTGGAGCTGTCATATATTCTAAAGCTGGGTACACACTATAAGAAAATTGGGCGAACGATTGTCTGGTTTTCCTCGATGTTTCACAGCAAGTTAAAACCAAAATTTCTCGAACGACAAACGCTTCTTTTGTTTGATGTAGAAACGTTGTAGTGTAGATTATTGTTGTTTATTGTTTCCAATCATGAGCAGTCTTTCGTTCTAAGTACCAACACAGCACACATTGAACGAAAATCGTTAGTTATGTACGAGAAAAATTTTGGAGTTTGTCCCTTTGGAAATTTTTGTTTGAAAAGTCTGAATCGGATGTTGAAAGTTGTGTACACACTATACAAAAATCGGGCGATTGTTCCTTTTATGGAATTTTTCTTCTGATTTTTTTTTATAGTTTGTACCCAGCTTAAAGAGGAGTTCCACCCAAAAGTTTAATGCCCCTTTATTTATTCTGAGCATGCGTGGCACTTTGTCCGTCGGATTTGTGTACACACGATCGGAAATTCCGACAACAGATCTTGTTGTCGCAAAATTTTATAGCCTGCTCTCAAACTTTGTGTGTCGGAAAATCCGATGGAAAATGTGTGATGGAGCCTACACACGGTCGGAATTTCCCACAACAAGGTCCTATCACACATTTTCCGTCGGAAAATCCGACCGTGTGTACGGGGCATTACTCTCGCTTATATGCTTCCTTCCCCCCTCCGGTGCCACATTTGGTACCTTTCGTGGGGGAGGGGGGAACGGGGGACCTGTTTTTGACAGGTCCCCTTCCCCACTTCCGGAGACGGGCCGCGGGCCGTTCTCCCAGAAATGCGGCCCCCCTCCTCCTTCTCCCACCACCGGGCCAATTAGAAAGCGCAGTGCGCTTCGCGTATGCACAGTAGGGAAACAGGAGTGAAGCCAAAAGTCTTCACTGCTGGGTTCCCTTACCAGGAATGGCGGCGGCAGCACCTGGGAGTCAAGCCAAAGATCAGCTGGGGTGCTGACATTGCGGGCTCCCTTGACAAGTAAGTGCCCTAATTTTTTTTCACCCAGGCTGGACCTCCTCTTTAAGGGCCGTTTTGACTCCTCTGCACCTTGATTTAGGTGCGTTTTACATGTGCTACTATTCTTTCCTGCGTTTTTGCTGGAAACCCTAGCCAAAGATGTAGTAAGCAGGATAGTTTCCAACACACCAGCACTAAATTATCAAGTTGCCAACTCAACAAAGATCCTGAGCACACATTGCATTTTAATATTACTTGGAGGTTAAATTCTTTATTATATAACATATGAGATAATTATTGATGTAACAATTATAATCATGTTAATCAATAAAGTGCTTTGGTATGTTTTGGAATTATGGAGGTGTAGCCCACACTTAAACAATCACCTTGACCCATTCAGTTTAACCACTTAAGGACCAGAACGATTTGCCCCCTTAATGACCAGGCCATTTTTTTCGATACGGCACTGCGTTATTTTAACTGACAACTGCGCGATCGTGCAACGCTGTACCCAAATAAAATTGATGTCCTTTTTTTCCTGAAAATAGAGCTTTCTTTTGGTGGTATTTGATCACCTCTGCGGTTTTTATTTTTTGCGCTATAAACAAAAAAAGGCCGACAATTTTGAAAAAAACAAATAATATTTACAGGGCCGTCTTTTATATTGATTGGACCCTGGGCAAAAATTTTCTTGGGCCCCTCCCCCATGCAATTTCACTCTCTACCTGCTCTGAGACATACAATGAATAGCAGCTAGACTTAAAATTAGTTTACTGTATCAGATCAGGCAGCAATTGCGAATAGTTGCCAGTGGTTACAGCATATCATTACTGCTTACTGACTGGTTGCTAGAGGTTGCAGCACACATTACAGCTCACTGATTAGTTGCTAGAGGTTACTGTACAGCAAATGATTTCTGTTTGTTCATTAGTTGCAAAAGATTACTGTACAGTATTACTGCTCACTTATGGGTGGCTAGAGGTTACAGCACATCAGCTCCTCACTGCAGGGGGGCATGATATACATATGAATGCTGCCTTTATTTACATATCGAAGCCACTGGCCGCAGCTATTTACTGATGAATGCCACCGCTATTTACATATGAATGTCGGTTATTTACAAGTACAATTGTTTACACAACAATAAGACAGAGCTGGGCGGCATTAGTACCAGCACTTCACACTGAGACATTGGGGCACAGGACAGGACTAAAACTTTAAAGGACAAGGGAATTTAAACTGGCATAGCTGGCAAGTATGAGGGAACTACTTTGGGCCCCACAACAATGACAGGGCCCAGGGCAGCTGCCCCTTTTGCCCTGCCTTAAAGACAGCCCTGAATATTTATTACTTTCAGCTATAAAACATACCCAATAAAAAATGTAAAAAATCGAATTTCTTCATCAGTTTAGGTCAATATGTATTCTGCTACATATTTTTGATCAAAAAAAATCCAAAAATCGTATATTGATTGGTTTGCACAAAAGTTATAGCGTCTACAAAATAGGGGATAGACTTATGGCATTTTTATTATTGTTTTTTTTTTTTACTAGTGATGGCGGTGATCAGCGATTTTTAGTGGGACTATGATATTGCGTCGGACAGATCGGACACTTTTGACACTTTTTTGGGACCAGTGACATTATTACAGTGATCAGTGCTAAAAATATTCACTGATCACTGTATAAATGACACTGGCAGGAAAGTGGTTAACCTCAGGGACAAGCAAGGAGTTAATTGTGTTCCCTGGGTTTGTTTACTAACTGTATGGGGGATGGTCTGACTGGGACAACAGGGAGATCCGTCTTCCTGCATAGCAGGAAGACAAGATCCTGTGTCATCCGCTGTCAGAATGGAGATCTGCCTTGTTTACATCAGCAGATCCCCGTTCTGCCTCTGTGGGGAACAATCGTGGGCAGCCGGCGGCCATCGTATCCGCTGGACCCGCTGATTGGCTCCCCCCGCTAGCCAATCGGCGCACGCATGCCCACACAGGCTAGTGCACGAAACTATGTACCGATACAACGTTTCGCACAGCTGAGCCACCTTGCCACAGTATAACTGCGGTGGGTGGTCGGCAAGTGGTTAAAAGAAAAATGAAAGGCAAAAACATTCAGATATAAAAAAACATTGATTACACCTTTTTTTCCATTTTTTACAAGTGATCACATGCCTCTGTTCGAAGCTGCATAAGAGCTGGGGGAGTAGAAACTGCAGTACACTGAGCTTCTCAATGAATGGCTTGCGGGGTTGGGGGCGATGGTGTCAGCAAAAGTCTGATCATTGGAGGAGAGAAGGCTGAGTCCCCAGCACACCCATGCGATCCAATTTCAGTGCAGGGGAAAAAACGTCCCTGCAATTTTTTACCTGCAAATTTAATGCAAGTTCAGCCATACAACTGTATGGCTGAACTCGCATCTCTCATCGCATGCGATCGGCACCTGCAGTGCGGTTGGAAATCACATGCAATGTCTAAGATTGCGCTAGTGTGAACCTGGGCTGAAGCTTGAAGCTCCAGAATGCTTGACGATAAAAAAAGTCAATTACTCTCTATGGAGTTGGTTCACATCTCCACAACAAGTCACTTGAAGCCAAACCCCTGAAGTTCAAAAAGTTCTGGAACTTTTTTTTGCAGCTCGAATCGGGCAGACTGGTGAATTTTTGTAGCGGTTTTTGTTCCATAGAAATGAAAACGCTTGATTTGTTTAAGTTTTAATGTGTTTTGTTACGCGTTCTTCAGCGTTTTTCTGCTCAAATGCAATAATTAAATGAAAATAAATAATAAATAAATAAATAAAATACATAAATAAATAAAAAAAAATAAATAAAATAAATAAAAGAACCTAACCCCGACCCTTAACTCTAATATGAACCCCTAATCCTAAACCCTTACCCTAATATTAACCCCCTACCCATTACCTTAACCCCTAACCTCACTAAATAAACAATTAATCAATTAATTTAATTAACCCTTAACCTTTTAACCCTAACCCTTAAACCCATTAAAAAAATTTAAAAGTATAAATCAATATCAATAAATAAATAATAACTAAAAACAGATGAAAAAAAGTGAAAAACATAGCAACAAATAATGAAACAGATTATATTTTTCTCTCTTGGCTAATTGAAAATGCTAAAGCTCAAAAACGCTTTAAAAACGCTGTACACAAATGCTCTAAAACACGCTAAAAAATAATAAACATCCAAAAAACAAAATCAAAACCTCCATGCTCTGGTGTGAATGCAACCTAATTGTTCGGGAAACACCCGACAGGCTGGTTGTACACAAATGAAGATGAACGGAAAACTCTGGACAGCCGCACTCCAAAGAAAATTTCTTTTGCCTTTATTGAAAAATTGGGATCACACTGTACAAGCCACAGCAAAGCGATACAGACAGGAGCTGACTGCAATGAGTAAGCACTCTTCGTAGTGTGAAACGCGTCAGCTCCTGTCTGTATCGCTTTGCTGTGGCTTGTACAGTGTGATCCCGATTTTTCAATAAAGGCAAAAGAAATTTTCTTTGGAGTGCGGCTGTCCAGAGTTTTCTGTTCATCTTCATTTGCTATACGCATTAGCCAGCACCTGGGGCTCTTCAATTCTAGAGGAGAGGTTTTTGTTTCAGCTGACCTGCCTGAAGCGGTGGTATTCCCTTCTCAGGCTGGTTGTACACAAGTCGATCAATAGACAACCAGGGTACCCATACATGGATTGAAATTCAGTCCCTGCTGAACCTGCCAAATTTCGATCCATGTATGGTCGGCTTAAAGCCTCGTACACACACTTAGATTTACGGGCGACCGAACGTCCAATTTTTGTGGCATGCTAGTCTCATGTTGAAAGTGAAGAGGTTACTAACAATACGAAAATTTTCATACGACAGAATACAACGTCAGAAGTGACGTAACGTGTTGAATAGTTTTGTATGTATTCTTTCGTTTCTGAGCATGCCTAGTCTTGCTCTTATGATTTTTTTCGTAAGAAAACCATACTGATGAAACGAAAATCGGATGTTGAGTTCACATCCGACAAAAATTCTATAGTCTGCCCATCCAGCTTTTGTCTGACGAAAAAGTGAAATCGGCTGTCGATAGCACCATACTAACGATCCGAAAAATCGCCAGACAGCTCGTCGTACGAATTTTCCCATCTGATTTTCGTATCGTGTGTACGGGCCTTAAGACTCATACATGTTCCACAGTCCGGGCGTAGATGATGGATTCTACATTACCACACAAGCTTTTTTTTACTGCTTTTTCTTTTCTTTAATTGAGAGATGACACCTCCAACATGGGCAGATTGAAATATGACAACAGCCAGAAATAAATAGAGATTGTAGTGCATGAGAGAACTGGGTGTCATTTTATTGGTCTATTCATCTGTGCCCTTAAAGTAACCACACAAATTTCATAAATGTTAACATGTTAATGTAATTTCAAAAGTTGTTTTTAAATGTTTTTAAATCTGCAGCTTTAATTCTTGTTCAGGCTGTTCCTGTTATCAGGTGACAACTATCTCGCAATTGTACTCCTGCAGTGACACCATGTCACTTCAGATGGTCAGAAGTCAACAGGGCTTGTCGTGAATCACAGAACAGGGTGTCATGTTATTGGTCTTTATGCCTGAACCCTTATGCCGTGTACACGCGGTCGGACTTTCCGACCTAAAATGTGCGATCGGGGCTTGTTGTCGGAAATTCCGACCGTGTGTAGGCTCCATCGGACAGTTTCCATCAGAATTTCTGTCGCACAAAATTTGAGATCCGGTTCTCAAATTTTCCGACAACATAATCCGTTTGCGCAAATTCCGATCGTGTGTAACCAATTCCGACATACAAAGTGCCACGCATGCTCGGAATCAAGCAGAAGAGCCGCACTGGCTATTGAACTTCATTTTTCTTGGCTCGTTGTACGTGTTGTACGTCACCGCGTTCTTGATGTTAGGAAATTCCGACCACTTTGTGTGACCGTGTATATGCAAGACAAGTTTGAGCCAACATCCGTCAGAAAAAATCCATGGATTTTGTTGTCGGAATGTCCGTTCAATGTCCGATCGTGTTTCCGGGGCATTAGAGTAAACCACTAAAACAATGTTTCTTAACCAGGGTGCCATTTAGGTTCCCCTGGTGTGCCGTGAGCATGAAGAGACTCAGTTTGCCCTGCATGATGGGGGTGTGATGGGGTATACTGTTATTGGGGTACTCTTATGTGATGGATGCTCTCATTTATAGGGGGGGGCTCTGATATGTAATGGAGGGCCTCTGACTTTGTGATTGGGGGAACCTGTGGTGATTGGGGACCTGTACTGTATGGGGAGACTTTGATGTGATGTGTGGGGGTGAATTCTTATGTATAGGGGGGACTTTATTGTGACGAGAGACCTCTGACTTTGTGATGGGGGGATTCTGATGTAATGGGGGCCCCTGATGTCATCAACCTGGTTGTGTGTGTTGTCCCAGGCTCAGGTTTCCTATAAGTAACATTTACATTTTTTACATTAGACTGGGGTGCCTTGAGATTCTGAATTCTTTTAAAGGGTGCTGCAACTGAAAAAAAGTTGAGAACCGCTACAGTAAAATCTCATAAATGCTAAAATGTTAAAGTAATTTTAAAATTTTTAAAAAAAGTTTTGAAGCTTTCATTATAGAGTCCTTGTTCGGGGTCCTCCTATTACTGGGTGACAACCATCTCCTTATTGTCCTCCTGCATTGACACCCTGCCACTTCAGATGAAGATTGGCAGAAGTGAATAGGGCCTGTCATGCATCAGAGAACTGGGTGTCATGTCTATATGCCTAAGCCAGTGGTCTCCAAACTGCGGCCCTTTGCTTGCTTTTATCTGGCCCTTGTGCGACTATTTCCTCCACAGATACCAATAATAGGGCACAATTCCTCCCAATTACACAAACAATGGGGCACAATTTCTCCCAAAGACACCTAAGATAGGGCACAATTCATCCCAATGACACCAACAATGGTGCACAATTACTCCCACTGAAACAAACAATGGGGCATTGTTTTTTCCCCACTGACGTCGGGACCTTTACTACTCCCAATAGCCACAACCCTGACCCCCTAAAGCCTTTGTTTAGAAAGTTTGGAGACTCGTGGCCTAAGCCTTTAAAATTAACCACTAAAACAATGTTCAGCCAGGAGGGTGACATGGCACCCTGCGGTACCATTTGGATTTGCCTAGGGAGCATGAGACCCAGTTTGCCTTGAATCCAAGATGGATTAGAGGGCTCTGTGATAAGGGGCAGGGTGATCAGGTATTTATTGTGATTGGGGGGGGTATCTGTCTTGGGGGTACTCTGATGTGATGGAGAGATGCTGATGTGGTCAGGGAATCTGTTATGGGGTACTCTGATGTGATTGGAGGCTCTCATGTATAAGAGGGACTCTGATGCGTGACAGGGATTCTGGTATGATGGTAGACCTCTGATGTACGAGGGGGCTTTGATGTGATGGGGGCCTCTAATGTGAAAAGTGGGCTTTGATATGATGAGGGTACCTCAGCCTTGAAATTCTGAATAGTTTTAAAGAGTGCTACAATTGAAAAAAAGGTTGAGAAACGCTTAGAATAGAATACTTGTTCAGGCTCTTCCTGTTATCGGGTGACAACCATCTTCCAATTAGACTCCTGCAGTGACACCCTGTCACATTCACTTCAGATGAAAAGTATAAGGAGCTGTGCAAACAATCTGGAGCAATGATTGCAGCCAGCATGCATGAATTTAAAAAGGAAGGGACTGAATGAGGCTAGAAGAGATTAGATGCACTGAAATGCAAAGAATGGTGACCAAAGGTGAAAAATCCTATTTTATGGGAAAACCGGCAATGGTTTATGAAACAATGAACTAAACTAAACTAAACATCATTTAGTTAAGAATTTACATGTACTTAAATGACTATTATTCACAATAACGGCCTTGGGCCTAGTTGGCTCCAGTGTGCCACAACATTGTTGCTTGTCTTTCACTTTATAATTAAGTTACCTTGAGTAGGATGTTGGTATTCGTGTTGTAATTAAAAACAAGATTGTCCAGAGGTGGTAAGTGAGATAATGTACAAATACAATCTCATGTAAATGTCATCCCACACAGAGTGCATTTGAATAACGGAGATCAAATAGTGTCCAGTGTTGTTGTGTGCCCCCAGCTGTGTAGGCCTTTACCTGGAACCTGGAACCTGGAACCTGGGCGGGATATTCACACCTTTTGTCATGGAGCTGACCTGTATTGTTAAACAAGACGCCTATAGAAAGGTGCATCCAAAGACACAATGGACAGTTGCATCTTAATTTAGTTGCTTTTGAATGATCCCTGATTGAATTACCACCTCAATAGGTAACCCCTTTCAACAGACAGCGCTGTCTTCTTTCACACGTCAAACCATTTGTCCCACTGCCAGAGTTTTTACTGTAAAAACATGATTCTTATACATCATTGTTCCTAAAGGGGATATGCAAATCTTGAGCCAAAGCCTAATTGTCATCCATGGGAGACATTGAAAAAATGTCACCAATGTTGTGTAAAGAACTCTGCATTTTACAAGTCCAGTTCTAACAGCTGTCAATGAGAAATTTCCAGGAAAATGACAGAAAATGAGGCACTTCTAGGGCTGCAACACTTGATTTTTGTAATACTGTTCGTTTTTAAGTGCTGACTTTCATGAGAGTGTTGCTAACACGCTCTCAGACTCTAGTATTGGCAGTTCATACAGTAGGCAGATTTCAAAAGGCTATTGACATTAGAGGGCATGATCAGACCACCAAAAATGTATAAACAAGTATGCATGAATTCTTGCTTTAAGTATACTTGAAGTTTTTTTGCAATTTGTTTCCCTTTGTAGATGTTTTCCTCCACTTCCTGTCTTTTAAATGAAACAGTAAGTGAAATCTCTCAAAAGTGAGGAAAATGCCCACTTACCGTAGCTGTCATTGGAAAAAATGTCCCTATTTTTAAAAGTTATACAACTTCATACGTTATATGCTGGCTGTCCATTTCTTTAACATGTGCCTATAAGCATGAAGCCTTATGATAAAATCTGTAAATTATGCCTATTCCCTCACTCTCAGTCCTGCATAAGGCCTTGTGCCTGAGGCCCTATGGTGACAACTCACACAAGGCAAGTGAGAGCGTGTTAAAGATGAATTAATGGCCCGTACACACGATCCGAAAATCAGATGACAGGTCGTTTTTTTTTGCATGCTAGTCGCATATCGAAAATGGAGTTTACTACAGTTCCGAAAATTCTCATACGACAGAATAAAAAATCGGAAGTCATGTCATGTGTTGTAGTGTATTTCTATTGTATTTTCGGATGACAACTGTACTGATTAATTGAAATTGTACGATCTGGTATCATACGAAAAAAGTGTTTGTCCGATTGGATAATATCGGATGAACTTTCGTGATAGGCTCTCGAGAGCTCTGTACTAACGATCCAATTATCGTACGATCACTTAAAAAGCTGTATTTTTCGTACGATTTTCAGATCGTGTGTACGGGCCATAAGCAAGTGCATTAGTCATTGTATTCCACTGGGTAACAAACATAAAAGTACAAAATAAAAACATGGTTAAATTTTAGTGTAAAAAAAAAAAAACGAATTAGTAAGAAATGGGCCTTTAAAAATTACAAAGTAGAAGAGATAACCTCAGCATTCCAGGGAGCAATCAGTGCAGCTAAAAGAGAATATCAGAATCACACATTGCCACAGCAAGTAAATAAAACAAACATTTTTTTTTTAAATATATCAATAGTAAAAAGGTTTTGAAAGAAAAGTAAGGCCCCATAACAGATGAATAAAGACAGGTAGTCACAATTAACACAAAAAATACAGATGTGTTATTTTTCTCATTTTTATCTTCAGTTTTTCAGATTAAGAAGACAGATTTGATAGTCTTAACAGTAATATTAATGACATTTCACCAAAGGTACCCCTCAGGGTGACTGAAAACCAGGTACAAAAGAGATTAGAGAAAATTTAAGGTATTAAAGCCATCATTAAAAGACCAGGCCTCTTTTTCAGACTTGGTGTTTACAAGTTAAAAACAAGTTTTTTTGCTAGAAAATTACTTAGAACCCCCAAACATTATACATTTTTTTCTAACACCCTAGAGAATAAAATGGCGGTCATTGCAATACTTTTTGTCACACCGTATTTGCGCAGCGGTCTTACAAGCACACTTTTTTTGGACAAAATTAACTTTTTTGAATAAAAAAATAAGACAATAGTAAAGTCAGCCCAATTTTTTTTTTATATTGTGAAAGATAATTTTACGCCAAGTAAATTGATACCCAACATGTCATGCTTCAAAATTGCGCCCGCTCGTGGAATGGTGTCAAACTTTTACCCTTAAAAATCTTCATAGGCGAAGTTTAAAAAATTCTACAGGTTGCATGTATTAGTTACAGAGGAGGTCTAGGGCTAGAATTATTGCTCTCACTCTAACGATTGCGGAAATACCTCACATGTGTGGTTTGACCACCGTTTTCATATGCAGGCGCTACTCGCGTATGCGTTTGCTTCTGCGCGCCAGCTCGTCGGGACGGGGGCGCTTTTAAAAAAAAAAAAATAATAATTTTTTTCTTATTTATTTTACTTGAATTTATTTATTTTTCACTGTTTTTTTTTTGTTAAAAATGGGTCACTTTTATTCCTATTACAAGGAATGTAAACATCCCTTGTAATAGAAAAAAAGCATGACAGGTCCTCTTAAATATGAGATCTGGGGTCAAAAAGTCCTCAGATCTCATATTTGGACTTAAATGCAAAAAAAAAAAATTTGTCATTTGAAAAAATGACAACAGAAAAATGTGCCTTTAAGACATATGGGGGGAAGTGACGTTTTGACGTCGCTTCCGCCCTGCTATAGTATAGAGACAGGTGGGGGCCATCTTCCCCTCACTGGTCTCCATACCCAGCCACGGACAGGTCCTGCCTACGGCTCCGGTAAGCGGCGGAGGGCGCGGGAGAGCGAAGGGAGGGGGGTGGCACCTCTCCTGCTGCCGACAACGGTGATCTTGCAGTAAATCCGCCGCAGAGACCACCATTATCGTAAACAGAACCTCCGGCTCTAAAGATGTATATATCGGTTGTGGCAGCAGCTGCTGCCGTTACCGAGATATCCATCTTCAAACTAGCGACGTATATGTACAGGAGCCGGTCGGCAAGTGGTTAAAATGTGCTGACAGGCAGTTTTTTTTTATGACAAAAGAAGAGACCCTGTCTGAGTTGCGATTGCGCATGCATAGCTTTTGATGTGTGCCATGGAGATGTGACATCATCATGGCCCTGCTATTCAATAGGCCGAACAGACAGAGCCTAGAAGGAAGACCAGGTTAAGATGGAAGATCCAAACGATGACTTCGCAACACTGGGGTGCTGCCTTTGACAGTCAACTCTTTCATAATGTGCTAGTATGTGGTGCATATTATCAGGGAGCTAATCTGAAATTGTTAAACAAGATGCCAATAGACAGGTGCAGTCAAAGATACAATGGACAGTTGCATCTTAATTGAGTTGCTTTTGAATGCTCCCTGATTGAATTACCACCTCAATAGGTAACCCCTTTCAACAGACAGCACGGCTTTCTATCACACTTCAAACCTTTTGTCTCACTGCCAGAGTTTATACTGTAAAAACATGATTTTTGTACATCATTGTTCCTAAAGGAGAAACTCCAAACTTTAGCCTAATTGTCTTACATGGGTGACATTGCAAAAGTTGTGTCAAGAACCCTTCATTTTAGAAGTCAAGCTCTAATGCCGCGTACACACGACTAGACTTTCTGGCAGAAAAGGTCAGACGGAATCATTCCATCGGATATTCCGATCATGTGTGGGCTTCATCGGACTTTCTCTTTCGAAAATTCTGACGGAGCTAGAAATAGAACATGTCTTATATCTTTCCGACGGAATCAATTCCTATCGGGAAAACCGTTCGTCTGTATGCTATTCCGACGGACCAAAAACGACGCAGGGGCAGCTATTAGCTACTGGTCATTTAACTCCCTTTTTCTAGTCCTGTCGTACGTCATCGCGTTCTGAACGATCGGACTTTGGTGTGATTGTGTGTAGGCAAGTCCGTTTCAGCCGAACTCCATCGGAACTCTGTCGGAAAAAACGCCAGAATTTATTCTGATGGAGAAACTGGTCGTGTGTACGCGGCATGACATTGGTCATTGAGGCATTTCCAAGGGAAATGATGAGGCTTCCATGTACCAGGTGAAGGTGGAAGCTCCCGAGCGCTGGAGGGCTTCCTCTGAGAGGTAATTCTGTCATAATGTGGTAATATGGTAGCACATTATGGCTTAAACCACCCAGGGGCCTTTTTTTAAAGGGAATTAGATTCGCTAATAATGTGCACAAATCACCAAGTTCAGAAGACTTACTATGAGCTATGAGTAAGCACACAACCTTGGTGTGAAACATGTAAGCTGATACCTGTAGTTCACCTTTGTATCTGGCACTTGAATAAAGAAATTGCATAGGAGTGCGGCCGACCAGCCTTCTTTTCTTCCAGAAGACTTACACCCGTGAGTCCTTATGGAACATAGCTCAGTTGTAGCTAAGATGCTATTTCAACATTTTAACCACTAAGCTACCGCCCACCGTCATATGACGGCGGAACCAGGCAGCTCTTGTTCTGGGCGGACGTCATATGACGTGATCGCCCTCCCGAGCCACTAGGGGGCGCATGCGCGCCCCGCCGCTCGGGACCCGGTGCGCGTGCCCGGCGGCCGCGATGTCTGCCAGGCACCCGCGATTGCCGGGTAACAGAGCAGGACCATGGATCTGTGTATGTAAACACAGATCCACGTCCTGTCAGAGAGGAGAGGCCGATGGTGTGTCCCTTGTACATAGGGACACCGATCGGTCACCTCCCCCAGTCAGTCCCCTCCCCCCACAGTTAGAATCACCTCCCTAGGACACACATTAACCCCTCGATCGCCCCCTAGTGTTAACCCCTTCCCTGCCAGACACATTTATACAGTAATCAATGCATTTTTATAGCACGGATCGCTGTATAAATGTGAATGGTCCCAAAAATGTGTCAAAAGTGTCCGATATGTCCGCCTCAATATCGCAGTCACAATAAAAATCGCAGATCGCCGCCATTACTAGTAAAAAATAAATAAAAATGCTATAAATCTATCCCCTATTTTGTAGACGCTATAACTTTTGCGCAAACCAATCAATATACGCTTATCGCGATTTTTTTTACCAAAAAGACCCTGCCTGGGTCACAATTGCTCATGCATGGCACCTGACCTTTGCCATGGTGATGTGACTCCCGTGCACACGTGTAGAAGTGACACCATCATGGCTTAGCTATTCAATAGGTCGAACAGGCAGAGCCTAGAAGGAAGATGACTTTACAGCACTGGAGAGCTTCCTTTGACAAACAAGTCTGTCATAAAGTGCTAGTAAGTGGTGCATACTGTCAGGGAGTAGGGATGAGCTGAACACCCCCCGGTTTGGTTCGCAGCAGAACCTGCGAACGGACCGAAAATTCGCACAAACTTTAGAACCCAATTAAAGTCTATGGGACTCGAACGTTCAAAATCAAAAGTGCTCATTTTAAAGGCTAATTTGCATGGTATTGTCCAGGGGCGTAACTAGAAATAGCAGGGCCCCATAGCAAAATGTTGTATGGGGCCCCCTGCAAACAGCCCCCCCCCACAGCTGCCCTAGTGTCAATGCAGCATGACCTGTGCCACATATAGCGTGACCTGTGCCCCATACAGCGTGACCTGTGCCCAATGCAGCATGACCTGTGCCCAATGCAGCATGACCTGTGCCCAATGCAGCGTGACCTATGCCCCATACAGCGTGACCTGTGCCCCATACAGCGTGACCTGTGCCCAATGCAGCATGACCTGTGCCCAATGCAGCGTGACCTGTGACCAATGCAGCATGACCTGTGCCCAATGCAGTGTGACCTATGCCCCATACAGCGTGACCTGTGCCACATATAGCGTGACCTGTGCCCAATGCAGCGTGACCTGTGCCCAATGCAGCATGACCTGTGCCCAATGCAGCATGACCTGTGCCCAATGCAGCGTGACCTATACCCCATACAGCGTGACCTGTGCCCCATACAGCGTGACCTGTGCCCAATGCAGCATGACCTGTGCCCAATGCAGCGTAAACTGTGCCCAATGCAGCGTGACCTGTGCCCAATGCAGCGTGACCTGTGCCCCATACAGCGTGACCTGTGCCCCATACAGAGTGACCTGTGCCCCATGCAGCGTGACCTGTGCCCAACGCAGCATGACCTGTGCCCCATACAGCGTGACCTGTGCCCCATACAGCGTGACCTGTGCCCCATACAGCGTGACCTGTGCCCAATGCAGCGTGATCTGTGCCCCATGCAGCATGACCTGTGCCCAATGCAGCATGACCTGTGCCCAATGCAGCGTGACCTGTGCCCCATACAGCGTGACCTGTGCCCAATGCAGCGTGTCCTGTGCCCCATACAGCGTGACCCGTGCCCCATACAACGTGACCTGTGCCCAATGCAGCATGACCTGTGCCCAATGCAGCATGACCTGTGCCCAATGCAGCGTGACCTATACCCCATACAGCGTGACCTGTGCCCCATACAGCATGACCTGTGCCCAATGCAGCATGACCTGTGCCCAATCCAGCGTAAACTGTGCCCAATACAGCGTGACCTGTGCCCCATACAGCGTGACCTGTGCCCCATACAGCGTGACCTGTGCCCCATGCAGTGTGACCTGTGCCCAATGCAGCATGACCTGTGCCCCATACAGCGTGACCTGTGCTCCATACAGCGTGACCTGTGCCCAATGCAGCGTGACCTGTGCCCAATGCAGCGTGACCTGTGCCCAATGCAGCGTGACCTGTGCCCAATGCAACGTGACCTGTGCCCCATACAGCGTGACCTATGCTCCATACAACGTGACCTGTACCCCATACAGCGTGACCTGTGCCCCATGCAGCGTGATCTGTGCCCCATGCAGCATGACCTGTGCCCAATGCAGCATGACCTGTGCCCAATGCAGCGTGACCTGTGCCCCATACAGCGTGACCTATGCTCCATACAACGTGACCTGTACCCCATACAGCGTGACCTGTGCCCCATGCAGCGTGATCTGTGCCCCATGCAGCATGACCTGTGCCCAATGCAGCATGACCTGTGCCCAGTGCAGCGTGACCTGTGCCCCATACAGCGTGACCTGTGCCCAATACAGCGTGTCCTGTGCCCCATACAGCGTGACCCGTGCCCCATACAACGTGACCTGTGCCCAATGCAGCGTGACCTGTGCCCAATGCAGCGTGACCTGTG
This sequence comes from Lithobates clamitans, assembly GCA_037952925.1. Lineage (NCBI taxonomy): Eukaryota > Metazoa > Chordata > Amphibia > Anura > Ranidae > Lithobates > Lithobates clamitans. The sequence continues at coordinate 764,397 of JBBGZY010001921.1, read as the reverse complement.
CCCAATGCAGCGTGACCTGTGCCCAATGCAACGTGACCTGTGCCCCATACAGCGTGACCTGTGCCCAATGCATCGTGTCCTGTGCCCCATACAGCGTGACCCGTGCCCCATACAACGTGACCTGTGCCCAATGCAGCATGACCTGTGCCCAATGCAGCATGACCTGTGCCCAATGCAGCGTGACCTATACCCCATACAGCGTGACCTGTGCCCCATACAGCATGACCTGTGCCCAATGCAGCATGACCTGTGCCCAATCCAGCGTAAACTGTGCCCAATGCAGCGTGACCTGTGCCCCATACAGCGTGACCTGTGCCCCATACAGCGTGACCTGTGCCCCATACAGCGTGACCTGTGCCCCATGCAGTGTGACCTGTGCCCAATGCAGCATGACCTGTGCCCCATACAGCGTGACCTGTGCTCCATACAGCGTGACCTGTGCCCAATGCAGCATGACCTGTGCCCAATGCAGCGTGACCTGTGCCCAATGCAGCGTGACCTGTGCCCAATGCAACGTGACCTGTGCCCCATACAGCGTGACCTATGCTCCATACAACGTGACCTGTACCCCATACAGCGTGACCTGTGCCCCATGCAGCGTGATCTGTGCCCCATGCAGCATGACCTGTGCCCAATGCAGCATGACCTGTGCCCAATGCAGCGTGACCTGTGCCCCATACAGCGTGACCTGTGCCCAATACAGCGTGTCCTGTGCCCCATACAGCGTGACCCGTGCCCCATACAACGTGACCTGTGCCCAATGCAGCGTGACCTGTGCCCAATGCAGTGTGACCTGTGCCCAATGCAGCGTGATCTGTGCCCCATACAGCATGACTCGTGCCCAATACAGCCTGGTCTGCCTGTGCCCCATACAGCCTCACCTGTGCAGAGGAAGAAGCAAGCCACCCAGATCAGCAGAGAGAGCGGGATTGCCCGCTGTAATAGCTTTCATTTGAATTTCCCGTCTTCCCGGAGCTCATTGTCACATAGCCCCACCTCTTGGCATGACGCCTTTGATGACGTCACATGTCCGCATTGGATTGGCGTTCTGTCTATCAAAGGCGCCGGGCCAAGAGGTGGAGCTATGTGACGTGAGCCCCGGGAACACTGGGAGTTCTAATGAAAGCTATTACATCGGGCAATTCAGCTCTCTGCTGATCCGGGTGGCTTGCCTCCTCCTCTGCACAGGTGAGGCTGTATGGGGCACAGGCAGACCAGGCTGTATTGGGCACATTCAACGCTGTATTGGGCACAGGTCACGCTGCATTGGGCACAGGTCACAGCTTGCCTCTTCCTCACCTCTCTCTTCCCCTGGCTGGGAGACTGTGCCGGCGGTGCTCTCATCCTCACTGAGCCCCACTTGGCTGCGGGCCCCATAGCGCCCGCATGAGTCGCTATGGTGGTAGTTACGCCCCTGGTATTGTCCTAAAAAGGGTTTGGGGACCCGGGTCCTGCCCCAGGGGACATGTATCAATGCAAAAAAAACTTTTGCAGTTTTTTCGGGAGCAGTGATTTTAATGATGCCTAAAGTGAAAAAAAAAGTAAAAAAAATATGTCTATAGTGTGCCTGTAAAGTGGCACATGTTTCCCGTGCTTAGAACAGTCCCTGCACAAAATGACATTTTTAAGGGAATAAAAGTCATTTAAAACTGCTTGCGGCTTTAATGTAATGTCGGGTCCCAGCAATATAGATGAAAATCAGTGAGACAAACGGCATAGGTACCCCGCACCCCCCAGTCCATTACCAGGCCCTTTGGGTCTTGTTATAGATATTAAGGGGGACCCTAATTTTGAACTGGTACATTTTTAAAGTGTAGCTCCAAGCTTTTTGGAAAACATAGGGAAGGGTTATCACCGCTGTGACATTGTTGTTTTGCTGTCTGTGCACCTCTTCAGAAGATTTCACCTCACTTTCTGTCCCAATGACAAATGTTTTTTTGACAATTTGGGGTTTTTAGTGAAACAAGGATTGTTGATAAAGCATCAGTGGAGAGGAGACACGTTTTTACCATATTAACTCTTACAAGAGAGAATTTCCCTTCCTAGGGATAGATTTTATCTCATTTCCTGTTGTCTCCTTCAGTTTCCAAGTAGGAGTCGTTTGTAAGTTGGATGTTTGAAAGTAGGGGCCTGCCCTATATACTCTGCAGAAATTGAGGCCTTATTTACATGCACCTGTTGAACAGGGTCAGAAAAATTGGGCCTTTGGTGGTGGTGGTGTTGCCACAACACTGTAAATCCTCACAGTTACTCTTGGTGGGCGCAGAAACGGGCCCTGCTGTGAGATATTAGATCAAGAATTGTATTTACATGCACCTGTTGAACAGGGGCAGACAAATTGGGCCTTTGGTGGTGGTGGTGTTGCCACAACACTATAAGTCCTCACAGTTAATCTTGGTGGGCGCTGGAACGGGCCCTGCTGTGAAATATTAGATCAAGAATTGTAATTATATGCACCTGTTGAACAGGGGCAGAAAAATTTGGCCTTTGGTGGTGATGGTGCTGGTGCCACAACACTGTAAGTCCTCACAGTTACTCTTGGTGGGCGCAGAAACAGGCCCTGCTGTGAAATATTAGATCAAGAATTGTAATTACATGTCCCTGTTGAACAGGGGCAGAAAAATTGGGCCTTAGGCACTGGTGCCACAACACTGCAACCCCTCACAGATACTCTAGTTGGAGCGCGGGAATAAGCCCTCCTGCAAAATATTGCATCAAAAATTGTAATTACACACCCCTGGTAAACAGGGGCTGAAAAATTGGGCCTTAGGCACTGGTGCTGGCACAACAAAACTGCAACCGTTCACAAATACTCTGGTTGAGCGCAGCAACGAACCCTCCTTACAAAATATTGCGTCAAAAATTGTAATTACACGCCCCTATTAAACAGGGGCTGAAAAATTGGGCCTTAGACACTGGTGGTGGCGCCCAGAACCAAAAATACTCTTACAAGCTATCAGCATGATCATTGAGGAGGAAGAGGATAGTCTCTCAGCATAACAGGATAGTCACTCAGCATCAGCATAGGCAGTCTTGAAGGGATCTAACATTTCAGAAAAAATTATTCGGTTACATCAGCATCAGGTGCTTGGTAGCTGTTGGTGATCCAAGACTGATTCATTTTTATGAAGGTCAGTCGATCGCCCGAGTCGGTGGACAGGTGCACCCTGTGATCGGTTACAAAGCATCCAGCAGCACTGAATCAGCGTTCCGAAAGAACGCTGGATGCAGGACAGGCCAGTAGCTCAATTGCATACTGTGCAAGCTCTGGCCAGTGATCCATCCTCAAGACCCAGTAACCCAGAGGATTTTCGGTGGGAAAGGTGTCCAAGTCAGATCTTGCCCCTAGGTATTCCTGCACCATGTAAAACAGACGCTGGCGATGGTTGCTGGAACTGATCATACCTTGGGGCTGCGGACTAAAAAATTGTCTGAACGCATCGGTCAGACGGCCACCTTCTCCACCGCTCCTTCTTTGACTGACCGAAGCCTCAGCAACACGTTGTCCAGGAACAGGAGTTTGTAACCTCCCAGTCTCTGGGAACGTGTTGCACAGACCTTTCTGCAAGGCCTCCTGAAGATGTTTCATCCCCTGCTCCCTCTGCGACGGCAAGATAAGATCCGCAACCTTACCCTTGTAACGTGGATCAAGGAGGGTTGCCATCCAGTAACGATCCCTCTCCTTGATACCACGAATACGAGGATCCTTCCGCAGGCTTTGCAGGATCAGGGAGGCCATGCAGCGTAGGTTTGCTGAGGCATTCGGTCCAGAGTCCTCTGGGTCACTAAGGATGACATGATCCGCAGCCACATCCTCCCAGCCACGTACAAGTCCATGGGTTTCTTGGGACTGTAAATGATCCCTTGAAGACTGCTGCTGATGCTGAGTGCCAGGCTCCACCTCCATGCTGACACAATCCTCCTCCTCCTCCTCTTCCTGTGTAATCGGCGAGTACGCAGGTTAACTGCCTTGAGAGGTAAGGAAGTCCTCCTCTTCCTGCCTCTGTTCTGCCTCAAGTGCCCTGTCCATTATTCTACGCAGCGTGTGCTCCAACAGGTGGACAAGGGGGACAGTGTCACTGATGCATGCACTGTAACTGCTCACCATCCTTGTGGCCTCCTCAAATGGAGACAGGACAGTGCATGCATCCCTGATCATGGTCCACTGGCGTGGGGAAAAAAAACAAGCTCCCCTGACCCTGTCCTGGTGCCCAAGTCACACAGGTACTCATTGATGGCACTCTGCTGCATGTGCAGCCGCTGCAGCATGGCCAACATTGAGTTCCACCTGGTGGGCATGTCACAGATTAGGCGGTTCTTAGGCAGGTTAAATTCCTTTTGCAGGTCAGCCAGCTAAACACTGGCATTATATGACCGATGGAAATGCACACAGACTTTCCTGGCCTGCCTCAGGACATCCTGTAAGCCCGGGTACCTGCCCAAGAACCGCTGCAGCACCAAGTTAAGGATGTGAGCCAAACAGGGCACATGAGTCAGTTGTCCCTGTCGGAGGGTGGAGAGGTGGTTGGTGCCATTGTCGTAAACCACTATTCCTGGCTGAAGCTGGCATGGTGTTAACCACCTCTGAGCCTGCCCCTGCAGAGCTAACAGAATCTCTGCCCCAGTGTGGCTCCTGTCCCCCAAGCACACCAGCTCAAGCACTGCATGGCATCTTTTGGCCTGCGTACTTGCGTAGCCCCTTGAATGCCTATGGAGCACCCCTGGTTCCAAGGACAAAGCACAGGAAGAGGAAATAGAGGAAGAAGAAGAGGAGGGGGTGGAGGAGAGAGGTGTGTCAGAATCACCAGTAGTAGCATTTTGGAGGCATGGTGGCAGAACAACCTCCAACACTACTGCACCTTATCCTGCATCCTTCCCAGCTGCCAGAAGAGTCACCTAATGCGCCGTGAAAGATAGGTAACGTCCCTGTCCATGCCTGCTGGACCATGAGTCAGCGGTAATATGCACCTTACCGCTGACTGCCCTGTCCAGCGAGGCCAAGACATTGCCTTCCACATGCCGGTAGAGAGCCGGAATCGCCTTCTGTGAGAAAAAGTGGCGTTTGGGAACCTGCCACTGAGGAACTGCACATTCCACAAACTCACAGAAGGGGGCAGAGTCTACCAACTGAAAAGGCAGCAGTTGAAGTGCTAGCAATTTAGCCAAGCTAGCATTCAACCGCTGGGCATGTGGATGGCTGGGAGCAAACTTCTTTCGGCGGTGCAGCAGCTGGGGCAGGGAAAATTGCCTGGTACAATCTGACGTTGGTGTACCGATAGCAGATTGCACGCAAGTACTTGGCTGTGACACACCTAATTCTACACCTTCATTCCTCTCGGTGCAGGTCTCAGAGAGGACTGAAGGTATAGTGGGGTTGGAGATCCCAGCTGATGAGGAGCAAGGAGAGGTCCTCTTTGTTCTTTGGTGTGGGTCTTTTAGGTACGCTTGCCAACGAACTGCATGGCAGGTCAACATATGTCTGGTCAAGCATGTGGTGTCCAAGCGGGTGATGTTTTGGCCACGCGAGATACGCTTGAGACATATGTTGCAAATAGCAGCGGTGGAATCTGATGCACTCGTCTCAAAAAAGGCCCACACCAAAGAACTTTTGGAATAACGTGCAGAGACAGCAGCGCCCTGCACATACGGAGCTCTGCGGTGTGATGCAGTCGGTGTGCTGCCCTTAAGCTGGCCCCTGGAGGGCATCCTGCCTCGTTGGTGATGTGCCTCCTCTTCCTTCTCTCTCCTATCAGGCACCCACGTGGAGTCAGTAACCTCATCATCCCCTCCCTCCACATCACTGGAGCAAAGCTGGCAGTATGCTGCAGCTGGGGGAACATGATTGCCAGATTGCTGTCCTTCTTGGGCACCTCTTCTGTCTGGGCTCACGTTACTGCCTTCCTCTAGCTGAGTACCATCATCGGAGCCTTCAAAACGCTGGGCATCCTCCTGGAGCATGTACCCAACACTGTGGTCAAACAGTTCGGAGGACTCCTCAGGAGGACATGGTGTGGCTAGGGAAGGAGTGACTGATGCCATTGAGCTGACGGAAGAGGCCGCGTTGGCAGCTGCTTTGCCAGACAACGTACCCTGAGCCTGGGTGAGAGAGGATGAGGAGGATGAGGACGGCTTGGTCATCCACTCTACCAAGTCTTTCGCATGCTGCTGCTCAACACGGCCAGCTGCCGAAAAAATGGAGAAGTGTGTCCCACGGCCACGTGCTGATGGGGATGCACCATGTCCACGACCAGCACTGTTGCCTCTAGACACAGAGCCTGCTTGCCCTCTTTTATTGACTTGTGACTGACAGCCTCTCCTTGTTGGCCTTCCAGACATACTAATGGCCTGCACTGCAGTAAGATGTAGCTGCACAAAACTGGGATGTATATATATATATATATATATATATATATATATATATATATATACTGATTTTACAGCAGCTAGCAGAATGCCTGCCTCTGGTATTAATAGGATCAGAAGAGGCACACCAGCACTTGTCTTCAGGTAGCTATACTGTAGGTGCAACTGTGCAGGGTACACAGTACACTAACTGTAAATACTTCAAGAGCTTGCCTGTGCTATTAATAGGATCAGAAGAAGCACACAAGCACTTGTCTTCAGGTAGCTATACTGTAGGTGCAGCTGTGCAGGGTACACAGTACACTAACTGTAAATACTTCAAGAGCTTGCCTGTGCTATTAATAGGATCAGAAGAAGCACACAAGCACTTGTCTTCAGGTAGCTATAGGTGCAACTGTGCAGGGTACACAGTACACTAACTGTAAATACTTCAAGAGCCTGCCCGTGCTGTTAATAGGATCAGAAGAAGAACACAAGCACTTGTCTTCAGGTAGCTATAGGTGCAACTGTGCAGGGTACACAGTACACTAACTGTAAATACTTCTAGAGCCTGCCTGTGTTATTAATAGGATCAGAAGAAGCACACAAGCACTTTTCTTCAGGTAGCTATACTGTAGGTGCAACTGTGCAGGGTACACAGTACACTAACTGTAAATACTTCAAGAGCTTTCCTGTGCTATTAATAGGATCAGAAGAAGCACACAAGCACTTGTCTTCAGGTAGCTATAGGTGCAACTGTGCAGGGTACACAGTACACTAACTGTAAATACTTCAAGAGCCTGCTTGTGCTATTAATAGGATCAGAAGAAGCACACAAGCACTTGTCTTCAGGTAGCTATAGGTGCAACTGTGCAGGGTACACAGTACACTAACTGTAAATACTTCAAGAGCCTGCTTGTGCTATTAATAGGATCAGAAGAAGCACACAAGCACTTGTCTTCAGGTAGCTATAGGTGCAACTATGCAGGGTACACAGTACACTAACTGTAAATACTTCAAGAGCCTGCCCGTGCTGTTAATAGGATCAGAAGAGGAACACAAGCACTTGTCTTCAGGTAGCTATAGGTGCAACTGTGCAGGGTACACAGTACACTAACTGTAAATACTTCTAGAGCCTGCCTGTGTTAATAATAGGATCAGAAGAAGCACACAAGCACTTGTCTTCAGGTAGCTATACTGTAGGTGCAACTGTGCAGGGTACACAGTACACTAACTGTAAATACTTCAAGAGCTTGCCTGTGTTATTAATAGGATCAGAAGAAGCACACAAGCACTTGTCTTCAGGTAGCTATAGGTGCAACTGTGCAGGGTACACAGTACACTAACTGTAAATACTTCAAGAGCCTGCTGTGCTATTAATAGGTTCAGAAGAAGCACACAAGCACTTGTCTTCAGGTAGCTATAGGTGCAACTGTGCAGGGTACACAGTGCACTAACTGCAAATATTTCAAGAGTCTGCCTGTGCTATTAATAGGATCAGAAGAAGCACACAAGCACTTGTCTTCAGGTAGCTATAGGTGCAACTGTGCAGGGTACACAGTACACTAACTGTAAATACTTCAAGAGCCTGCCTGTGCTATTAATAGGATCAGAAGAAGAACACAAGCACTTGTCTTCAGGTAGCTATATTGTAGGTGCAACTGTGCAGGGTACACAGTACACTAACTGTAAATACTTCAAGAGCCTGCCTGTGCTATTAATAGGATCAAAAGAAGAACACAAACACTTGTCTTCAGGTAGTTATAGGTGCAACTGTGCAGGGTACACAGTACACTAACTGTAAATAATTCAAGAGCCTGCCTGTGCTATTAATAGGATCAGAAGAAGCACACAAGCGCTTGTTGTCAGGTAGCTATAGGTGCAACTGTGCAGGGTACACAGTACACTAACTGTAAATACTTCAAGAGCCTGCTTGTGCTATTAATAGGATCAGAAGAAGCACACAAGCACTTGTCTTCAGGTAGCTATAGGTGCAACTGTGCAGGGTACACAGTACACTAACTGTAAATACTTCAAGAGCCTGCTTGTGCTATTAATAGGATCAGAAGAAGCACACAAGCACTTGTCTTCAGGTAGCTATAGGTGCAACTGTGCAGGGTACACAGTACACTAACTGTAAATACTTCAAGAGCCTGCTGTGCTATTAATAGGATCAGAAGAAGCACACAAGCAGTTGTGTTCAGGTAGCTATAGGTGCAACTGTGCAGGGTACACAGTGCACTAACTGCAAATATTTCAAGAGTCTGCCTGTGCTATTAATAGGATCAGAAGAAGCACACAAGCACTTGTCTTCAGGTAGCTATAGGTGCAACTGTGCAGGGTACACAGTACACTAACTGTAAATACTTCAAGAGCCTGCCTGTGCTATTAATAGGATCAGAAGAAGAACACAAGCACTTGTCTTCAGGTAGCTATACTGTAGGTGCAACTGTGCAGGGTACACAGCACACTAACTGTAAATATTTCAAGAGCCTGTCTGTGCTATTAATAGGATCAGAAGAAGAACACAAGCACTTGTCTTCATGTATCTATAGGTGCAACTGTGCAGGGTACACAGTACACTAACTGTAAATATTTCAACAGCCTGCCTGTGCTATTAATAGGATCAGAAGAACACAAGCAGTTGTCTTCAGGTAGCTATACTGTAGGTGCAACTGTGCAGGGTACACAGCACACTAACTGTAAATACTTCAAGAGCCTGCCTGTGCTATTAATAGGATCAGAAGAAGCACACAAGCACTTGTCTTTAGCTAGCTATAGGTGCAACTGTGCAGGGTACATAGTACACTAACTGTAAATACTTCAAGAGCCTGTGTCACGTACCTGACGGTAGAGCCTGATATACAGGGAGTGGCCTCTCTTACTCCTCTGATTCTGGCCCCCTGATAGAGCAGACAGGAGGCGCAGAAGTGCAGAATCGCACGAGTGCCTGACGGGTTGTCTTCCTAGAACTGGGAACAGCAGCAGGGGGCACGGTGCTCGAGCTGGATTCTCAAGCTGGCGGAAGAGGCAGGTTAAAGAGACCGGGTCATACACTGGCGAGAACGTCAGGAGCAGAAGCGGAGGCAGAGGCGTAGTCAGGACACAGGCTGGGTCGGCAACGGGCTGGCAGTGTGGTAGTAGAAGGAGCAGGCAGGTGTGGAGATCAGAACAAGCCGGGTCAGGTGCAGGCAGCAGGTAGCGGAGTCAAGGCAAGCCGGGTCGGGTTTAAGAGCCTGCCTGTGCTATTAATAGGATCAGAAGAAGAACACAAGCACTTGTCTTCAGGTAGCTATACTGTAGGTGCAACTGTGCAGGGTACACAGTACACTAACTGTAAATACTTTCAAGAGCCTGCCTGTGCTATTAATAGGATCAGAAGAAGAACACAAGCACTTGTCTTCAGGTAGCTATAGGCGCAACTGTGCAGGGTACACAGTACACTAACTGTAAATACTTCAAGAGCCTGCCTGTGCTATTAATAGGATCAGAAGAAGCACACAAGCACTTGCCTTCATGTAGCTATAGGTGCAACTGTGCAGGGTACACTGTACACTAACTGCAAATACTTCAAGAGTCTGCCTGTGCTATTAATAGGATCAGAAGAAGCACACAAGCACTTGTCTTCAGGTAGTTATAGGTGCAACTGTGCAGGGTACAGAGTACACTAACTGTAAATACTTCAAGAGCCTGCCTGTGCTATTAATAGGATCAGAAGAAGAACACAAGCACTCGTCTTAAGGCAGCTATACTGCAGTTGCAACTGTGCAGGGTACAAAGTACACTAACTGTAAATACTTCAAGAGCCTGCCTGTGCAATTAATAGGATCCAAAGAAGCACACAAGCGCTTGTTGTCAGGTAGCTATAGGTGCAACTGTGCAGGGTACACAGTACACTAACTGTAAATACTTCAAGAGCCTGCTTGTGCTATTAATAGGATCAGAAGAAGCACACAAGCACTTGTCTTCAGGTAGCTATACTGTAGGTGCAACTGTGCAGGGTACACAGTACACTAACTGTAAATATTTCAAGAGCCTGCCTGTGCTATTAATAGGATCAGAAGAAGAACGCAAGCACTTGTCTTAAGGTAGCTATACTGCAGGTGCAACTGTGCAGGGTACACAGTACAGTAACTGTAAATACTTCAAGAGTCTGCCTGTGCTATTAATAGGATCAGAAGAAGCACACAAGCACTTGTCTTCAGGTAGCTATAGGTGCAACTGTGCAGGGTACATAGTACACTAACTGTAAATACTTCAAGAGCCTGTGTCACGTACCTGACGGTAGAGCCTGATATACAGGGAGTGGCCTCTCTTACTCCTCTGATTCTGGCCCCCTGATAGAGCAGACAGGAGGCGCAGAAGTGCAGAATCGCACGAGTGCCTGACGGGTTGTCTTCCTAGAACTGGGAACAGCAGCAGGGGGCACGGTGCTCGAGCTGGATTCTCAAGCTGGCGGAAGAGGCAGGTTAAAGAGACCTGGTCATACACTGGCGAGAACGTCAGGAGCAGAAGCGGAGGCAGAGGCGTAGTCAGGACACAGGCTGGGTCGGCAACGGGCTGGCAGTGTGGTAGTAGAAGGAGCAGGCAGGTGTGGAGATCAGAACAAGCCGGGTCAGGTGCAGGCAGCAGGTAGCGGAGTCAAGGCAAGCCGGGTCGGGTTTAAGAGCCTGCCTGTGCTATTAATAGGATCAGAAGAAGAACACAAGCACTTGTCTTCAGGTAGCTATACTGTAGGTGCAACTGTGCAGGGTACACAGTACACTAACTGTAAATACTTTCAAGAGCCTGCCTGTGCTATTAATAGGATCAGAAGAAGAACACAAGCACTTGTCTTCAGGTAGCTATAGGCGCAACTGTGCAGGGTACACAGTACACTAACTGTAAATACTTCAAGAGCCTGCCTGTGCTATTAATAGGATCAGAAGAAGCACACAAGCACTTGCCTTCATGTAGCTATAGGTGCAACTGTGCAGGGTACACTGTACACTAACTGCAAATACTTCAAGAGTCTGCCTGTGCTATTAATAGGATCAGAAGAAGCACACAAGCACTTGTCTTCAGGTAGTTATAGGTGCAACTGTGCAGGGTACAGAGTACACTAACTGTAAATACTTCAAGAGCCTGCCTGTGCTATTAATAGGATCAGAAGAAGAACACAAGCACTCGTCTTAAGGCAGCTATACTGCAGTTGCAACTGTGCAGGGTACAAAGTACACTAACTGTAAATACTTCAAGAGCCTGCCTGTGCAATTAATAGGATCCAAAGAAGCACACAAGCGCTTGTTGTCAGGTAGCTATAGGTGCAACTGTGCAGGGTACACAGTACACTAACTGTAAATACTTCAAGAGCCTGCTTGTGCTATTAATAGGATCAGAAGAAGCACACAAGCACTTGTCTTCAGGTAGCTATACTGTAGGTGCAACTGTGCAGGGTACACAGTACACTAACTGTAAATATTTCAAGAGCCTGCCTGTGCTATTAATAGGATCAGAAGAAGAACGCAAGCACTTGTCTTAAGGTAGCTATACTGCAGGTGCAACTGTGCAGGGTACACAGTACAGTAACTGTAAATACTTCAAGAGCCTGCCTGTGCTATTAATAGGATCAGAAGAAGCACACAAGCACTTGTCTTCAGGTAGCTATAGGTGCAACTATGCAGGGTACACAGTACACTAACTGTAAATACTTCAAGAGCCTGCCCGTGCTGTTAATAGGATCAGAAGAAGAACACAAGCACTTGTCTTCAGGTAGCTATAGGTGCAACTGTGCAGGGTACACAGTACACTAACTGTAAATACTTCTAGAGCCTGCCTGTGTTAATAATAGGATCAGAAGAAGCACACAAGCACTTGTCTTCAGGTAGCTATACTGTAGGTGCAACTGTGCAGGGTACACAGTACACTAACTGTAAATACTTCAAGAGCTTGCCTGTGCTATTAATAGGATCAGAAGAAGCACACAAGCACTTGTCTTCAGGTAGCTATAGGTGCAACTGTGCAGGGTACAGAGTACACTAACTGTAAATACTTCAAGAGCCTGCCTGTGCTATTAATAGGATCAGAAGAAGAACACAAGCACTTGTCTTAAGGCAGCTATACTGCAGTTGCAACTGTGCAGGGTACAAAGTACACTAACTGTAAATACTTCAAGAGCCTGCCTGTGCAATTAATAGGATCCAAAGAAGCACACAAGCGCTTGTTGTCAGGTAGCTATAGGTGCAACTGTGCAGGGTACACAGTACACTAACTGTAAATACTTCAAGAGCCTGCTTGTGCTATTAATAGGATCAGAAGAAGCACACAAGCACTTGTCTTCAGGTAGCTATACTGTAGGTGCAACTGTGCAGGGTACACAGTACACTAACTGTAAATATTTCAAGAGCCTGCCTGTGCTATTAATAGGATCAGAAGAAGAACGCAAGCACTTGTCTTAAGGTAGCTATACTGCAGGTGCAACTGTGCAGGGTACACAGTACAGTAACTGTAAATACTTCAAGAGCCTGCCTGTGCTATTAATAGGATCAGAAGAAGAACACAAGCGCTTGTCTTCAGGTAGCTATACTGTAAGTGCAACTGTGCAGGGTACACAGTACACTAACTGTAAATACTTCAAGAGCCTGCCTATGCTATTAATAGGATAAGAAGAAGAACACAAGCACTTGTCTTCAGGTAGCTATACTGTAGGTGCAACTGTGCAGGGTACACAGTACACTAACTTTAAATACTTCAAGAGTCTGCCTGTGCTATTAATAGGATCAGAAGAAGCACACAAGCACTTGTCTTCAGGTAGCTATAGGTGTAACTGTGCAGGGTACACAGTACACCAACTGTAAATACTTCAAGAGTCTGCCTGTGCTCTTAATAGGATCAGAAGAAGCACACAAGCACTTGTCTTCAGGTAGCTATAGGTGCAACTGTGCAGGGTACACAGTACACTAACTGTAAATACTTCAAGAGTCTGCCTGTGCTCTTAATAGGATCAGAAGAAGCACACAAGTACTTGTCTTCAGGTAGCTATAGGTTCAACTGTGCAGGGTACTCAGTACACTAACTGTAAATACTTCAAGAGCCTGCCTGTGCTGTAAATAGTAGGGTTGTCCCGATACCGATACTAGTATCGGTATCAACACTGATGCCGAGCATTTCCCCAAGTACTTGTACTCGGGCAAATGCTCCCAATGGTTCCCCCGATACCTTGACAGTCAGCAGTGATCAGCGCGTGGGGGAGTTACAAGCTTCTCCCCAAGCGGCTTTCAGCTGCTTTAGTGAAATCTATACAGCGGTAATCGGTGCTTGTAACTCCCCCACACGCGATCACTGCTGACTGTCACCGCATCCTCCATGCCCCCTCCGTTCCGCTGTCCCCTTTCATTCCGCTGTCCCTCTCCGTTCCGCTATCCCCCTCCATTCCGCTGTCCCTCTCCGTTCCGCTGTCCCTCTCCGTTCCGCTGTCCCCCTCCGTTCTGCTGTCCCTCTCCATTCTGCTGTCCCCCTCCATTGTGCTGTCTCTCTCTATGTCCTCCTTCTTCCTTTGTGTATGGACAGAGTCAGCTGACTCTGTCCATTCACATAACTGAAACATTGTAACCTCCTGTGATTATGATGTCTCAATTTATGAATGGAGAGGAACAGCTGTCTTCTCTCCATTCATTTTCAGGGCAGCTGAGGCTGCAGAGAAAGGGACTGGGGAATCTCTATCCTCGGTCTCTTTCTCTGTCTCAAGGGAGAGATATCAGGGGTCTGTTAAGACCCCTGATATCTAACCAAAGCCCCCCAACAGGGCTGATTAAAAAAAAAACACAAAGTATTGCAAAAAAATTATTGTAAGAAAATAATAAAAATTAAAATTAAAAAAAAAACACACAGACAGCATCCACCCCTCCGCCCCCTAAAAAAAAAGAAAAAAAAGGAAACATTGAAGCATTGTAAAAAAAAAAAAAAAAAAAACAATTGTAAAATAAGAAAAAAAAACACTGCCACATGACATTAAAAATAAAAGTATCGGTAATCGGTTTTGGCGAGTACTTGAAAAAAGTATCGGTACTTGTACTCGGTCTTAAAAAGGTGGTATCGGGACATCCCTAATTAATAGGATCAGAAAAAGCACACAAGCACTTGTCTTCAGGTAGCTATAGGTGCAACTGTGCAGGGTACACAGTACACTAACTGTAAATACTTCAAGAGCCTGCCTGTGCTATTAATAGGATCAAAAGAAGAACACAAGCACTTGTCTTCAGGTAGCTATACTTTAGGTGCAACTGTGCAGGGTACACAGTACATTAACTGTAAATACTTCAAGAGCCTGCCTGTGCTATTAATAGGATCAGAAGAAGCACACAAGCACTTGTCTTCAGGTAGCTATAGGTGCAACTGTGCAGGGTACACAGTACACTAACTGTAAATACTTCAAGAGCCTGCCTGTGCTATTAATAGTATCAGAAGAAGCACACAAGCACTTGTCTTCAGGTAGCTATAGGTGCAACTGTGCAGGTTACACAGTACACAAACTGTAAATACTTCAAGAGCCTGCCTGTGCTATTAATAGGATCAGAAAAAGAACACAAGCACTTGTCTTCAGGTAGCTATACTGCAGGTGCAACTGTGCAGGGTACACAGTACACTAACTGTAAATACTTCAAGAGCCTGCCTGTGCTATTAATAGGATCAGAAGAAACACACAAGCACTTGTCTTCAGGTAGCTATACTGTAGGTGCAACTGTGCAGGGTACACAGTACACTAACTGTAAATACTGTAAAAACACCTGCCTGCCTGTCAGTATATTAGGAAGAGAATAACAGGAACGGATCTAGCTAAACCGAATACAGTGTGTGTGTGTGTATATATATATATATATATATATATATATATATATATACAGGGTTTTTTTCTCAAACAATAAGTGCTTTGAACTTAACCACGAAAACCCCTCCTCCTACACACACCCTCCAAATCACATCAAATAGTGGGTGCAGTCAGTCAAATTTCACAAACAGTAGAAGGGTCTTAAAGGGGCATTAAATACCAGGATTGCATTACATACAGAGTGCAGAGCTGTCACTTGTAAACATAGAAACCAGACTTCTGTGTTTACAAGTGATTGTGGTGAGCAGGCACCAAAGGGTCTGAGCCAGAGGTAGTGGAATTGAGTTCCACCAAGTTCCCCCTGAAAAAAAAGCCCTGTATATATATATATATATATATATATATATATATATATATATATATAACACCTGGGATGCATATATATACACAATACACTGTAAGTGGTGCTAACTTACTCGACCTGCCTACTCTATCTAACTTAAATCAAATTACACTGTCTCTCTGTCTATCTCTCTCCACCGCCGCAACACACTACACAAGGCCGCCACGCAGGCGGCCTTATATAGTGTGGGGCGTGTACTAAACCCCCTGAGCCATAATTGGACAAAGCCATCCTGGCTTTGGCCAATTACGGCTCTCTGTACACACGGCGCTGTGATTGGCCAAGCATGCGGGTCATAGTGCATTCTTGGCCAATCATCAACCAGCAATGCACTGCGATGCCGCAGTGAATTATGGGCCATGACGCGCCACTCGAATTTGGCGCGAATGGCCCACATCGTTCGCAATTCGACTAACGACTCGAACTCAAAGCACATTCCTATCAGGGAGCTAACCTGAAATTGTTAAACAAACAAACTGTCTCTTATGCCGCCCAAATGTGAACGCCCGAGTCCTTTCACACTGGGGTGATGTGCTTGCGGGACGTTAAAAAAAGTCCTGCAAGCAGCTGTATACAGCACTCCCAAAACGCCTATGCCCATTGGAATAAATTATCTGTGCTTCGGAAGCGCCGCAACACAGGCATTTTTAACTCTTTCTTCGGCCGCTAGCGGGGGTTAAAAGCGCCCCGCTACTGGTCAAAAAGCACTGCTTAAACAGCGCTAAAGCGCCGCTAAAACGAGTGGTGCTTTATCACTAAGGCATGGGCTACCCCAGTGTGAAAGGGGTCTAAAATTGAAGTTCTAACATGTGTGGGAGTAACTTCATCGTGGTCTGGCAAATTAAGAGGCTGAACGGACAGAGCCCAGAAGGAAGACCGGGTGAAAATGGAAGCTCCCAAGCACTGACATTGCAGCACTGGAGGGCTTCCTTTGACAGGAAAGTCTGTCATAATGTGCTAGTATGTGGTGTATACTAGCACTTTATGGCTTAAACCACCCAGTGGGCCCATGTGATTTTTAAGCCAAGTTTACAACCGTTTTAATCACTACGTTCAGAAGGCTTACACCCATCAGTCCTTAGAGGACTTCAATTAAAGCCAAGCTGCTATTTCAAAATTTTAATGACACCTTGTTAGGGCTGGCTTAGCCCTTCCTTCTCTGAGCTGGCCGCTCAGCTGTCGGCTAATTGCCAGCTCTCATCTCTCTCCACAGTTAACCAGCTGTTGTGGATCTGCTCATCAGTCCCGCCTACTTAAAGATCTCCAGCCCACTTCATTCCTGCCTTCGCCTTGGTCACATCACAAGAAACCATCTCCTGCGTTCCTGTTTAAAGACTGGCTTTGCTGACATCCCTTCTGGCTCCTTATCCTGCTTGCTGCTGCTCTACTTGGATCCCTGACTTCTGGCCTGGCTGATTACCCGATCTGGTTACTGAACTCTGGCTTGGCTGATTACACGATCTGGTTACCGAATTCTGGCTTGGCTGCCTACTCAATCCGGTTACTGGACTCTGGCTATGCTTTGACTACGCTTACTCTATTTACCTTTTTATTTTTATTAATAAACAAGTGTGATTTTACTGTACTTCTGTCTTGGTCTGATTCATGGTTTTGTGACACACCTTACTGATTGGAACAGTACCAACTGATTGTCATAGAGCACTGACTGTGCGAGTGGACGGGCAGCTGGGCGGCTCGGCGGGTGAGCTGGCCAATCAGTGGGCAGCGGAGCAGAGAGATGACATCATCTCTAACCGCCCGGCGCCCACCCTGCAGTTCCGCCCTCACTCACTGTGCAGGCAGCCGTGGGCAGCAGAGAGATGATGTAATAGCAGGAAAGTGACAATCCGCAACTTGTGGCAGGTGACGTGGCAAGTGGACAATCCACGTGTGGCAGGTGACGTAGCAAGTGACAATCCGCAACTTGTGGCAAGTGACATGGCAAATGACAATCCGCAACTTGTGGTAGGTGACGTGGCAAGTGACAATCCACAACTTGTGGCAGGTGACATGGCAAATGACAATCCACAACTTGTGGCAGGTGAGGTGGCAAGTGGACAATCCGCAACTTGTGGCAGGTTACGTGGCAAGTGACAATCCGCAACTTGTGGCAGGTGATGTGGCAAATGACATTCCGCAACTTGTGGCAGGTGAGGTGGCAAGTGGACAATCTGCAACGTGTGGCAAGTGACAATCCGTAACTTGTGGCAGGCGATGTGGCAAGTGACACACTTGGGGCTCACACTGATTCAGCATTATGGTGAGTTGAACTATTTCATTTTTTATAACAATGTAATAATAGAAATAATGTGCTTCAATCATCCTGACACCATAACAACCATGGTGCCGTGATGATTGAAGCGTCAACACCAGCCATTTCCCCAATAAATTGCCTGCAAAAAACATATTTTCTGGCAGTGCCCCTTCCGAGACTAGACTCTGGATCTGCCCCTGCCTGGATGGCTGTCTGGGTGGATGTGTGTCATGTTGCCCCGGGCTGTTAGGCCGTAAGCCTTAGGCTTATCCCGGGGACATCTGATTGCTAGGCCAATCCAGAAGCAGGTGAGCAGCTTTAGGTTGGCACTGTGGGCTTGTACTCCAACCAGAAGCTAAGGGTTAGGGAACCAGTGGCAGTCAAAGGTAGAAGGGAAGCTGTCGCCAATAAGGGACCATCCATCTTACTACTGGAGATCACAGTGAGTGAGCAGAGGCCAGTACCAGAGCAGACTTCTCGCCAGCCGGGGACGGTGAAGAAATGGGAAAACTTCAGCAAGTGCCAAGTCAGGGACCCAGTGGGACAGCAAAGGTGACGCTTGTGGAGCATCAGTGAGTGCCAAGCCAGGGACCTAACGTGTCAGCAGGGGTGGAGCTTAAGGAGTATCTGTGAGTGGCAAGCCAGGGACCCAGCAAGGAAGTGGGTGTGACGCTTGAGGAAGATACTGAGTGCTAAAGTTTAAGAGCTTAGGGGATCCAGTGACTAGTGGATCTGAAGTCTAGTGAGAGAGAGACTGGGAGCTCCTTGAGTGAAGACCCACAGTGAGTAAGGAGAACTGTTCAAGTTGCAAATAATGAATACTATTACCTTAACAGCTACAAGATTGTTGCCATAGGAGACAGCAATCCTACCTATACAGAAGTGGTGTCCAGTTGGAAGCCTTCACCTGTATAGCTGTTCACCTATATAGGTCTCTGAGTCTGCTAATTATCTTTGCATCTACCTAAGGGTGTCCTGCCCCTAACCCTCTCTCTCCCACATTTCTGTTCATGAGACAATAAATCTCTTTGCATTTAAAAAGTGTCTGGTGCCCACCTGTTCATCTTGCATTATACCCACCATGCCTTGTAACCCACTCTACAATGAAGGATGTCAGCTTTCCCTAACTCTGGAGGTAACCATAAGGCCTAAAGAGGCTTGGGAAATTACCACATTTATTAATGATATAGAGCAGGGGTCCCCAACCTTTGGGCTGTGGACTGGTGCCGGTCGGTGCCCTGTTTAAAGCCAGGCCACGGACAGACCGCAAGAAGGTGAGCAGAGAGCAGAAAGATTACATTACCGCCGCATCACTGTGGGTCTGCCTCGATACGTTCTGAATCGTCATGGGAGTGGGACCCTGTAGTATAGTGTGCATGTGCCGGTTTCCCCGCTCCTGAACTTGAATGTTGGATTCCTAAGGAGACCTTAGGGGAGAGGTTGCAAGAGATTTTACTAAGCACAAAACCGTTACACAGTGGCACGCTGCATCCAGTGACAGGCTAGTGGCACACTGCATCCGGTGGCAGGCTAGTGGCACTCTGCATCCAGTGGCAGGCTAGTGGCACACTGCATCCGGTGGCAGGCTAGTAGTGACACGCTGCATCTGGTGACAGGCTAGTAATGACACGCTGCATCTTGTGAAAGGCTAATAGTGACACGCTGCAACTGGTGACAGGCTAGTGGCACGCTGCATCCGGTGGTAGGCTTTTAGTGGCACTCTTCATCTGGTGACAGGCTAGTAGTGATACGCTGCATCCTGGTGACAGGCTAGTAGTGACATGCTGCATCTGGTGACAGGCTAGTGGCAGGCTGCATCTGGTGACAGGCTAGTAGTGATACGCTGCATCTGGTGACAGGCTAGTAGTGACATGCTGCATCTGGTGACAGGCTAGTGGCAGGCTGCATCTGGTGACAGGCTAGTGATATGCTGCATCTGGTGACAGGCTAGTGGTGGTATGCTGCATCTGGTGACAGGTTAGTGGCAGGCTGCATCTGGTGACAGGTCAGTGGTAGCATGCTGCATCTGGTGACAGGTTAGTGGTGGCATGCTGCATCTGGTGACAGGTTAGTGGCAGGCTGCATCTGGTGACAGGTTAGTGGCAGGCTGCATCTGGTGACAGGTCAGTGGTAGCATGCTGCATCTGGTGACAGGTCAGTGGTAGCATGCTGCATCTGGTGACAGGTTAGTGGTGGCATGCTGCATCTGGTGACTGTGGTGGCAGGCTGCATCTGGTGACAGGCTAGTGATATGTTGCATCTGGTGACAGGCTAGTGGTGGTATGCTGCATCTGGTGATAGGCTAGTGGTGGTATGCTGCATCTGGTGACAGGCTAGTGGCAGGCTGCATCTGGTGACTGGTGCCAGGCTGCATCTGGTGACAGGCTAGTGATACGCTGCATCTGGTGACAGGCTAGTAGTGACATGCTGCATCTGGTGACAGGCTAGTGGTGGCACGCTGCATCTGGTGACAGGCTAGTGGCAGGCTGCATCTGGTGACAGGCTAGTGGCAGGCTGCATCTGGTGACAGGCTAGTGATATGCTGCATCTGGTGACAGGCTAGTGATATGCTGCATCTGGTGGCAGGCTAGTGACATGCTGCATCTGGTGACAGGCTAGTGGCAGGCTGCATCTGGTGACAGGTCAGTGGTAGCATGCTGCATCTGGTGACAGGCTAGTAGTGACATGCTGCATCTGGTGACAGGCTAGTGGTGGCACACTGCATCTGGTGACAGGCTAGTGGCAGGCTGCATCTGGTGACAGGCTAGTGGCAGGCTGCATCTATTGACAGGCTAGTGATATGCTGCATCTGGTGGCAGGCTAGTGACATGCCGCATCTGGTGACAGGCTAGTGGAATTCTGCATATGGTGACTGGCTAGTGGCGGCAGGCTGCATCTGGTGGCAAGCTAGTGACACATTGCATCTGGTGGCTGTGGAGCAGGCTAGTGGCACGCTGCATTTGGTGGCTGTGGTGGCACACTGCATCTGGTGGCTGTGGTGGCAGGCTGCCTCTGGTGGCTGTGGTGGCAGACTAGTGGCATGCTGCATCTGGTGGCTGTGGGGGCAGGCTAATGGCTGGCTGCCTCTAATGGCTGTGGTGGCAGCCTGCCTCTTGTGGCTGTAGTGGCAGGCTGCCTCTGATGGCTATGATGGCAGGCTAGTGCCAGGCTGCCTCTGGTGGCTGTGGTGGCAGGCTAGGGGCACGCTGCATCAAGTAGCTGTGGTGGCAAGCTAGTGGCACACTGCCTCTGCTAGCTGTGGTGCCTCTGGTGGCAGGCTCGATTTGGTGACTGTGATGGCACGCTGCATCTGGTGGCTGTGGTGGCAGGCTGCCTCTGGTGACTGTGGTGGCAGGCTGCCTCTGGTGACTGTGGTGGCAGGCTGCCTCTGGTGACATGCTACATCCAGTGGCTGTGGTTAACCGCTAGTGGCAGTCTGCATTTGGTGGTTGTGGTTGCAGGCTGCAGTGGCAAGTGACAAGGGCTCCCACTGATTCTGCATTATGGTAAGCTGAACTTGACCAGTGTAAGCCAGATATCCTTAACTCTCCCATAACCCCCTTTTACCTATTAAACCCCTCCTTTTACCTCCCCCCTTTTATAAGGAAATAGACCACACAGGAGTTTTTGGAGTATAACTGGCCATAGCAGCCTTTTATTAATAAACTATTAAATCCAATATTAAATTACTTTATCAACATATGTATAAATATGTACATCACATCGCCGTTACATCACTGCTATGACGACCCAGATCCATTGAACCTGAAAGAAAAGAAAACAAACAAAGAAGACACACACAAACAACAGGGAGGGTGGGCAACTTTCTCCTCTCTTCTGTTTCTCCCCCACTGCTCCCGGAAGTCCCCGCCTCCTTCTTTTATATCACTCCACCTCCTTAGTTCATTTTACATGCCTCCTCCCCTTTACATCCCTCTCCCATTAACTCCTTGTTGTCTCTCCTGTCCACACTTGGCATGCCCGGCCCTTCATTATTTTCCATGCTTCCTTTCCATTCCAGGCCTCACTTGACCAGTGTAAGCCAAATATCCCCAACTCTCCCATAACCCCCATTTTACCTTTTAACCCCCCCTTTTACCTCCCCCTTTTATAAAGAAATAGACCACACAGGAGTTTTTGGAGTATAACTGGCCATAGCAGCCTTTTATTAATAAACTATTAAATCCAATATTAAATAACTTTTTATCAACATATGTATAAATATGTACAATCTTTTTAACGACAATTTTAACCCCCAATCTTTTTGGTCTTTGATGGCACCCCGAACACACATCCCTTCCAAAATAAACTTTATGCCCCCTTTTTAAATTTTTTTTTCTTTTTAAAAACGTCATCATTTAACAATTGAGGGCGCACATAGGACCGGAACCTCCTGGATTCCCACCTCCCAATCCTCTTAACTGCTGCCTCATCCAACCCACACCTGGCAAATTGTCTACAATCCAGCCCCGCCGCCCTAAGGCATTTGCGGAACACTGCAATGAATTGAAACCTAGATAAAAAGGTCCCATCCCCATGTACGAACAATGGCCCCTCTCCAACCGGTCGAACTTTAAGAAATTCCTCAACTACCCTTACCGGGTAAACTTGCGACCCAGGCAACGTAAACAGCTGCACATTCACCCCTTTTCCTCTCTGGTCTGTCTTAGACCTGCGCAACCTTACCACCACCCTATCACCCTTGACCTCCACATCCTGTACCAGCAAACCCCCTTTTTCCCATTTTGCCAGGCTCACCAACTCCCCCACCCGAAATGCCCCGTAACCCGTAGATCACGCCACGTCCGTAACCAATTTTAGATTGAAATTACTTACCGGCTCCTTCATCCAAACCGATCGACCATTGTACGTTTCCAGGAACGTGTGCCAAACTTTCAAGTCCTCACTGTGCTCCCTGGTAAGTCTGATGAAATGGGTCAGAGACTGTATCCCCGCTGTAGCTGCCGACAGCTGTCGGCAAAAAAACCCTACCCATCGGAATAATGCGACACGCAAGATTCAACTTACCCAACAAGGATTGCAACCTTCTGAGCTGCACTTTATTTTTCTCCATCATCTGCCTGATGTTCATATTGAGCCCTTCAACCTTGTCCCCCGGCAACCTGTGCTCCATAGCTCTGGTATCGATCTTGATGCCCAGGAAACACATCAGTCCCTGACCTCAAGGAACTTACAATCTAAGATCCCCAACTCACATTTGTACAGATGCTGGGGCCTATTTAGACAGGATCCGATTAACCTACCAGCATGTCTTTTGAGTGTGGGGGGAAACCAGAGTACCCCATGCAGAACATGCAAACTCCAGTCAGGTAGTGTCGTAGTTGGGATTTGAACCAGCGACCCTAGTGCTACTAGACAGATGTGCTAATCACTCATCCACTTTGCTGCCCGGGTAATGACTATATCCATTTTCCAAGATTCTGCATGGTTTTATCTTAATGGAGTTGTTTGGAAGCTGTATGTATTACTGTAAATACCTGCGCAACCTTACCACCACCCTATCGCCCTTGACCTCCACATCCTGTACCAGCAAACCCCCTTTTTCCCATTTTGCCAGGCTCCCCAACTCCCCCACCCGAAATGCCCCGTAACCCATAGATCCCGCCAGGTCCGTAACCAATTCTAGATCGAAATTACTTACCGGCCCCTTCATCCAAACCGATTGACCATTGTACGTTTCCAGGAACGTATGCCAAACTTTCAAGTCCTCACTGTGCTCCCTGGTAAGTCTGATGAAATGGGTCGGAGACTGTATCCCCGCTGTAGCTGCCGACAGCTGTCGGCAAAAAACCCTACCCATCGGAATAATGCGACACGCTAGATTCAACTTACCTACCAAGGATTGCAACCTTCTGAGCTGCACTTTATTTTTCTCCATCATCTGCCTGATGTTCATCTTGAGCCCTTCAACCTTGTCCCCCGGCAACCTGCGCTCCATAGCTCTGGTATCGATCTCGATGCCCAGGAAACTCAATTCAGTCGTCGGGCCCTCCGTCTTATCTGCTACTAACGGAACCCCAAACTTACCCACAATGTGCTGCAACGTCGCATACACATTGGACGGATGCGGACCCATGCATAGGAAGTCGTCCAGGTAATATATCACTGAATCTAAACCTGACACGTCCCGCATCACCCATTCTAGGAATGAGCTGAACAATCAAACTTGGCGCAGGAAATGGAGCAACCCATGGTCAAACACTGATCAACATAAAATTCCTCCTGCCAACAGCATCCCAACAGCCAAAAACTGTCTGGGTGTACTGGTAGCAAGCGAAATGCTGACTCAATGTCTGATTTTGCCAGCAGTGCCTCCTGACCATAGTGCCTAACCCATGCCACCGCCGCAACGAACGATGTATAAGACACCGTACAAGCTTCGGGATTTATGCCATCGTTCACAGACCCCCCTTTTGGAAATGAGAGGTGGTGAATAAGGCGAAACTTATTTGGTTCCTTCTTAGGCACCACTCCCAAAGGTGACAAGGCTACCAAATCCCGCAGCGGCTTTTTTGTAAAGGCCCACTCTTGCGCCCTAACGCCACCTCCTTGGCCAATTTCTCGAAAACCACCCCAGGATTCTGCAGTGCCAACCGCAAACTCTTTGCCATAGGAGGTACCACCGCCAGGGAGCATGGTATCCTAAAACCCTAATCTAAATTGAACTTTTCCAGGGATAACAGCGAAAAGATTTCCACATACTCACCGTTTCCGATCTTATCCCTAACCTCTTGTTTCAAATGGGCTCCCAACGGCCCCTTGTAGCAAACATATACTTCGCATTTTGCTGACCACATCAGCCCTTGCCCCTACCGCGGGCTCCCCTGCTTTTTCTCCAGCCATGGTACTCACCGTCCCACCTGATTCCGGCTTAGCAGCGGACCCCTCCTCCACCCCAGGGGTCTCCCCAGTCCCCTCCCCCAACCCATGTTGCCATCTGTGCTGGCACTACTTGGCTGCCCGCAAAACGCTGGACCAACTCCCTTAACTCCCCCAGTAACTCCTGCAATGGCTCCCGTATCCCAGAGGCGACGGGCGTGCTGCCTGCCACCCTCGGGCCAAGTGGCACCCCCGCCGTGGGCTCTGGTGTAACCCCTTCTTCACTCATGAGCCCCCCACTCCCCACACCTAACAACCTGCACAAAGCATCATTCACATCAACAGCAGATAAAACAGGTGACTTACCGGTCTGACTGGGCCTGTTCCCCATAGCTGCTGCTCTGGTTCCTCCTGGTGGCACTATCTCCTGGCGCTCCTCTTCTTCCGAGCCCAACAGCTCCCCTTCTGATCATACCTCCGTGGCTGGGAGCATCGGTGTGACCAGCCCCCCAGGCGAAGCAAGCCTGGAGGCTGTGGATTCCATCCCTGCTGCCGCTTGCCCCCTCTCCGTGTGTCTTCCCTGTGATGCTTCACTGCGCAGGCCTGTATGCGTGGCTCCTCTGCTAGGCTGTGCCCGTCTTCCTCTGTCTGTTCTGTCTGTTCCTGCGTCCCTCCATCTTCTTTGCGCCGGCGGACTGCCAGCAGCGTCTGGTAGCTGCCCTACAGCCGTGGCACCGCTCCTCCCCCGATGAATATCCCCCCTGGCAGAGCCCTCAGAAGAGGGGGGGATTTCTCTATCCCTGGTCTCAGTCCTGGAAGGCGAGGCGCGGGCGCCATTACGGCCCATAGCCCCGCCCCCGAGCCCCGCCGATGGTGAGGATTCCGCTCGGTCCCCCCGGTGGCCGCAGCTGCCGCTCGTTTGGCCGGGGGCGCTGACGGGTCCGCTAACGGGCTCCTAGTGGGGCACTGAGCTCTGTTGGAGGGGCCTGGAGAGAAGCGCTCTGGCAGCCAGGACCTCCTAGCGCGTGGCGTCGCCTCACCCCCCGCGGCCGACCCCCCCTGCTTTGTCCTGGATAAGAGCCGCTACCTGTCCTTTTAGCCATTCGGGCCCCCTCATCGCCGTCGCCGCCCGCAATCGCGCTAGTAGCAAATCTGTATCAGTCATGCTGCTGCAGTGTGTGTCCAACTTTCTCCTCTCTTCTGTTTCTCCCCCACTGCTCCTGGAAGTCCCCGCCTCCTTCTTTTATATCACTCCACCTCCTTAGTTCATTTTACATGCCTCCTCCCCTTTACTTCCCTCTCCCATTATCGCCTTGTTGTCTCTCCTCTCCACACTTGTCATGCCCGGCCCTTCATTATTTTCCATGCTTCCTTTCCATTCCGGGCCTCACTATTTCATTCTATATTACAATGTAATAATAGAAATAATGTGCTTCAATCATTCTGACACCATAACAACCACAGCGTCAGAATGACTGAAGTACAAACAACATCACCACCACAACAATCCGGAGCAGAAGCTGGTATTAATTAGGTAAATGTTCCTATGTTTAATAGTTTACTATTGTTGCCCAAAGCTTCTGGGTGTAAAAAGACTCTGTGCGATGGCTGCATTAATTTTATTTTGTAGGCATCTGCTGCCCTCTGCTGTCTATATTTGTAAATAACTGTCCTGCGGCTGCCTTATATCATATATAAATAAATATAAAAACTTACTTTTTATATATACTATATATACATTTTTTTAATTTTTTTTTTTGGTCTTATATTTCACATTATTTGTTGCTGCTTTATATTTATTTTATTTTACACAAGCGCAATATTGCTTTATACATGAAACTATAAACACTTTCTGTTTCTGGGCTGCTGTATTGGAAACCCCACAAAGGAGGAAGTAGGGAGAGTCTGGGGCTACATGCCATGGAAGAGCTGTAGCTGATCCGGAGCAGAAGCTGGTATTGTAATATTGTAATATAGTATTGTTGTCCAAAGCTTCTGGGTGTAAAAAGACAGGTGACAGGAGTAGATCTGTCCCCTTTGTTGGCATCTCACATACACTATTCCAGATAGTTAGTGATACAGTGTGCATGTTAGTAGGTGAACCTGTTTATTTTATTACAGGTACTTATATAGCTATCAATTTACGCAGCGCTTTACATACAAATTGTACAATCTAAGATGCCCAACTCACATTTGTACAGATGCTGGGGCCTATTTAGACAGGATCCAATTAACCTACCAGAATGTCTTTTGAGTGTGGGGGGAAACCAGAGTACCCCATGCAGAACATGCAAACTCCAGTCAGGTAATGTCGTAGTTGGGATTTGAACCAGCGACCCTAGTGCTACTAGGCAGATGTGCTAACCACTTATCCACTTTGCTACCCGGGTAATGACTATATCTATTTTCCAAGATTCTGCATGGTTTTATCTTAATGGAGTTGTTTGGGAGCTGTATGTATTACTGTAAATGGGCACCAGATATGAGTACATACTTTAGACCTGTGGTCTCAAACTCAAATTACCTGAGGGCCACAGGACAAGTTTTCACATCCAATGGGGGCTACATGCAAACTTTCCTTTCCCCCAGCATTGGTGTCAGCGGACACACTATTAACCCCCATCACTGGTGTCAAAGGACGCACTATTAACCCCCAGCATTGGTGTCAGCGGACGCACTATTAACCCCAGCATTGGTGTCAGCGGACACACTATTAACCCCCAGCATTGGCGTCAGCGGACACGCTATTAACCCCCAGCATTGGTGTCAGCAGACGCACTATTAACATCCAGCATTACCCTCTACACTCCACAAATCCCCCCCCCCAAACTCCACTTCACACAAATACCCCCCCTTACACTACACAAATCGCCCCCCCCCCCACACACACACACTCCATAAAACCCCCCCACACACACACACACACTCCACTTCACACAAATACCCCCCCTACACTCAACAAATACCACCACCCCCTCCACACACTCCACAAACACCCCCTCTTCACAAATTTCAACCCCAGTCACGCAACTAAGGACTTTGCTCAGCTTCTGTGTGATGGCTCACTTACCTCTCCTCCTGGCAGTCAGCTGGTGGCCTGATCTTCTGCCTCCCGAGTCCTCTCCTCCTGTCAGGTCCTGGCTTCATCACAGGCCCAGTGGCAGGGCACCCTAAAAATGTCACAATCTTCCGCCCTGAGGTGGCAGCAGGACCCTGGATCTGGGGCCGGTGTTCTGTCGAGGAGTGCCCGCTATGAACTGCGCAAGCGCCATATGTAATAGCACAACAGCTGATTTTACAATCAGCTGTTGTGTAGGCAAGATGCACAATAGCCGACTGAAGACATTTTTCAGTCAGATTGTGCCTCGCAGTGCCGAGGAGTGTTCATGTAGGTGAGGGGCGGAATTTAATATGAAGGGCGTGGATGTTTTCAATGATGGCCCATGCTGCAAAGATGGGGGCCCAAACAAATCTGCCAAACAAATCTTTATCTGCTATTCTTCCTGGAGGGCCTATTTAGCTAGCTAAACGTTTAAAATTCTGCCCCCATCTTTGTAGCAGTGGCCATCCTTGAAAATGTCTGCCCCCTTCATGTTAGATCAGCACTGGCCATCAATGAAAACATCCGCCCCTTTCATGTTAAATTCCGCCCCTTATCTAGATGAACATGCCTAGGCACAATCTGACTGAAAAATGTCTTCAGTCGGCTTTGGTGCGCAGGCGCCGTCTCGCCGACACAACAGCTGATTGTACAATCAGCTGTTGTAGTATTACGTACGGCGCATGTGCAGTTCGTCCCGGGAACTACTCGATAGAACTCGTGGGCGGGGAGATGGGCAGATCCTCCCCCTGCTCTGCTCTCCTGTGTTGTGCGCGCTGGGCTGCAGCAGCATGCAGGGGAGAGGAGACAGAAAGAGAAAGCTCCCAGCCTCTGCGTACTGCCTAGTCACACCCGCCTAGGATCGGCCCTGCCTGCGGGCCATTTGTAACCGGTCCGCGGGCAGGTACTTTGAGACCACTGCTTGAGACTAATATATAGGGTCATATTTTGTTATATTTTATTGCAACAGAGTTTATATGCAGCTCCTGTTATTTTATTTAACCATGTTCCTTCTGATCTGGGATTCTGTAGGTATTGTTCACTCAGGGCTCAGTAACCAGTCTAGGCTAAAGCCAGGTTAGGCATCTGACGACCCATAGGTAGTTAAAGATCCAGCTGCTTGGCAGTTTATAAGCTATTAGGGACTAAAAAGCAGTGTAGATAGACTGACTCTGACTTCCAGTGTCACAACATAGTTTCTGCTGCTGAAAAGCTACATTCCAGGCTGGTTGGACAACAGTTGGAGGATCTCCCCATCATTGCCGATTCTGTTTTCAGGCCTTTGACACCAAGACAGAAACTGCATCATGATCATCTTCAGAAGCGCTTGCAAACATTTGCAAACATGCAACATTAATCTGGTAGTTTCTCTATTAATAACTTTATATAATATTGTAAAGCGCTACGCAAACTGTTGGTGCTATATAAATCCTGTATAATGATATGTCTGGCCATGTGTGCATAATTCCACCAGGACTCCTGTCAGACCCTTGTTGATATTACCTGTTTGTGCATTGAATGTATGCACTGTTATTACCCTTTCATTATATAAAGTTTGTATTATTCTTATACTGGTGTGCGTCTATATTAGTTTTTCTCAATTCCAGTCCTCAAGGCGCAAAAACAGGTCCTGTTTTCCAGATTTCCCTCAGATAAAACGGCTATGGTAATTACTAAGGCAGTGAAACTGATCACATCACCTGTGCAAAATAATGGAGAGCCTGAAAAACATGACCTGTTGGTGCGCCTTGAGGACTGGAATATTTGTGGTTACTGCTAGCTGCAGTAGTTCCTCTTTTCCCAATTAGTTTGCTTAGCTTACTGGTTAATTGTTTTTATTATTTACCCACAGGTTTAGTGCAATATCCTGCTTAAGGAGGGCCATTTCTCAAAACTTCCCCCTCAAAAGAGGGCTACACTTTCTTTTGTTTTCACCTGGTGATCCAGCTAGTAAGTCTGTTGCTTTTCAACAGAACCAGCTGTCCTGTAGAAGTAGCAGTTACAGGGCTGAGACAAACCATATACCACTGACATTGGTTGCGTACAATGATCAGCCTTTATTTATTTATCTATAACCTTTATCCCATAAGGAAAACAACTGTTGCTGTACCTGCTTAAAAAAGTGTTCGCTGATGTTTGGCTTCAATCTGTCTAAATTTATCTAAATTGGCTAGTTCATCTAATGCCGTGTACACATAGGCGGACTTTTCGGCATCAAAGGTCCGACTTCCCGACAGACTTTCAACGGAGTTACGACGGACTTGCCTACACACGATCACACCGAAGTCCGACGGATTCATACATAATGACATACGACCGGACTAAAATAAGGAAGTTCATAGCCAGTAGCCAATAGCTGCTCTAGCGTCGGTTTTCATCCGTCGGACTAGCATACAGACTAGCGGATTTCTCGATAGGAACTGGGTCCAGTGGAGTTCCGGCTGAAAGATTTGAAACATGTTTCAAATCTAAAGTCCTTCTAATTTTTGACAGAAAAAGTCAGCTGAAGGTTCGATGAAGCCCACACACGGTCGTATTGTCCGACTGATTCATTCCGTCGGACCAGTCCGGTCGAAAAGTCCGCCCGTGTGTACACGGCATAACACTACCCTCTCCCCACACTGACAATGCTGTCCAAAAGTTGTCTCTGTTGCTCCCTCATCCAGAGTATAGTCACCCTAATACAGGAGGTGTGTTACTTAGCAGATCACCAGGTTGAAAACAGAGGGGGAAAAAGCCTTAAAAAATAAAAAAGAAAGCTAATGCAGCCACCACATTGAAGGATTGGTAAGCTGCAATATACTACATGATTTGGTTTTGAGTTTAATAGTGTGTAGCACTGGCAGATTTTTTGATCAATCGCTTATAAATAAATTTAGTGGGTCATCTGTTTTGTACATAGTTCAGATTTAATCTGCGGCCTCTGTTCCAGCATTGGCTGTGTTGCGTGTAGTTCCACACTGTCGCCTGTAGGTGTCGTTGTCACCATAGGTCAGTGTTGAAAAGCAACAAGCTGAAGTGTATGGAGTACTCTTCTTTCCCAGAGGTAACTCAGAAGAGGTGGTCCACTGCTATGCATTCTGGGAGAGAGTATTTAAGGGACAGATGCCATGTGCTAGGGAGTTCTACCTCGTGGCCCTCCAGGCCGGAGGGCTGCGATGCTGCAGCCGTGCAAGTAGGCCCAGAAGCCTGTCTGGGGCCTACTATTACGGAGATGGTCCTGTCCTGTCTGTCCTGCGGGAAGAAGCCAAGCAATTGTGAAGAAACAGGGGAGGACCCATCTTGGAGAGAACCATGCGGAAGGCTGGTGTCTCAAGAGGGGCCTGATGACTCAATTGGAGGATGCATCTTAACCTAATCTACCGCACAAGTACTGCCGGGTCGGCTTAAAGGTTTTGGTACTGTGTTGCTGTTCACCTAAAACTACTACGTCCTGTGGCAGAGGATCGTACAGTTAAATTGTTCTTCTCAAGTCTGTGGCAGAGACTTTTTGTTCGTGCTACGCTCTGGCTGCTGGGTCAGTGAGAGAGACCTATCCGGGTGGGCAAAGATTTAATCTTGGACTGAAGGTATATTCGTCCCCGAGATTTCAATTCCTCAGTGATTTAAAGAAAAGGTATTTGAACTTTCCTGCAACTCCTCTTCTACCTCTTTCCTGCTACTTCTTCCAGTTATTTCCCATCAAAGCATTGGAAAAGTACTAAAGTGACTGGTGCCTACATTGTCAGATACAAAGCTCAACATGGACTCTAAGTTCTGGTATTGGTGAAACTACGGGTAAAGAGGTGACGGTAACAGCCCGATATAAATCAGCAGCTCCTTCGGGGGTTAGTGCTACATGTAGGGGCGTTGTCCGGGAATGTTTGCCGTCACCCTAAGCAACTCTGAGAAGTATTTCACCGAGAGTTTATGTTAAAAAGAGGTTTCTGGACTTTGTCACTTTCTCCAGGAAAAAAGAAGGGGTTAAACTGCAGGATCACATTTCTGACTGCATAGGCTGCGGGTGAGAAGTAAAAGCCTGGGAGCTACGTAATCAGAGGAGCAAGTGGGAGGAGCTACACCTGCTAGTTGCTGCATGAGACACGTGTGTGTGTCTGGCGCCAAAGGAGAAGAGAGGCCTCGTGATCGTACTGAGAGGATCAGAGTGCAGCCATGTCTTCTTGTCCATTGATACCATCGACTATGGGGTCCAAGATGTTCCCTACAAGCACCGCTGCGGGTGCTATGCTAACTGGAACCCTGCTGATGGATACCAGCATCCGCTTGAAGCCGCAGGGGCGGTTCGTACTATATACCGTTGGAGATATTGAAGGGCTGGGCATGCTTTTCCACAAGTGTGAAGGACTGGCCATACATCTCCGTCCATTTGTTCGATGTTTGCAGTGCGGAGAATACCTATTCACAGTGGAGCAACCTACAATGTTGCCCCGTGCTTATCATGTGGGCTGGGCTACAGAGATTGCTACGGTGGAAACTACTGCCATTACTGCTGGACAGCAACAGGCCTTAGTCTCATCTGCTACTGTGAGTGTTCCTGAGGGAGATGTCGCTGTTACTGCTTCATCAACAGACATTACCTTTGTTTCTGCTTTTACTACACCTATTCCCGCTGCACCTGTCCCGAGGAAGGTGGGATATGTGAAGGCTTCCCGCGCCCGTGGTCGAGGCCTACCCCAGACACTACCCGAACCGGAGACGGAGGAGTATATGGATCCGGAGAAGTCCACGACAGGAACGGATGAGAGATCAAAGAGGAACATATCTGGGACTCTTTGTAAATATTTGCCAGCAGAAGAGTTGAGAGACTCGGAGATAGATTCTTTGTCAGGTCTCTCCGGTGATGATGATTTGTTTGAGACAATGTCACAGGAATTATTGTGGGCCCAGGGTGAAGATGTTGCTTCTGCCTATACCTTCTCAGAATGGATAGCTATGGATTCTGGGAAGACATCACCATGTGTGGAGCTGCACAGCACTACCAAAGAGACATTGTCTAAAGTTACCGGTTCATTTTAGTCTGAGCCAACGACCATTGGAATTACGGTCGGCACATCTATGCTGACAAAGTGGTCATTTACAGACCTGGAAAAGATGACATTGTTTATTTTATCACCACCGTGGATAAACAGGGGAAGAAATGGACTTTACCAGATCCCCGGTTTTATTGGTGATGATGCAAAGGGACAATTGTTTCTGTTCTGTTAAAGAAAAGAGAACTTTGGGGTAGCCAGATAGTGTCAGGGTTTAGAGAACTCCGTGGTCAAGAGATTTCATTTACCTCAGAACTTCTATATCCAAAGACTCTTTGCTATGCTGGATTTCCTCTGCTAAATAACGGAATTTGCCCAGAGATAGGGATGGACTTTTAAGTTACTTTTAGTTCATCTTGCAATGAAAAAAAAAACGTATGTGGAAGAAAGTGTCATTCTCTTGGGAGTGAGGCTTTGCTCCCAATTGATTAGTGATGCTAATGTATATTTTTGTGTGTTTAACTTTGTTTGTTTTCTAGGAAAAAATTAGATCTCCTATCAAGCTGTTAAAGGCCTTACAGTTAGATAGGTAGCGAGGTCCTTGTAACACGACTGATGTGAATATGCTGTTGTATTAATGTTTGAAATTGTAACCTTCTTCTTACTGCCTTTCTTCTTCCCTATCCAAGTTTTTGGTTCAAATACCTACTCTCAAGCTTGAGTGTCATATTTTTGGCAGACGTTGAGGACACCGTCTATTCTAGTGGGGGGGAGTATGTAGCGCTGGCAGATTTTTTGATCAAGCGTTTATATGTAAATTTAGTGGGTCATCTGTTTTGCACATAGTTCAGATTTAATCTGTGGCTAAATTGGCCTCTGTTCCAGCATTGGCTGTGTTGCGTGCAGTTCCACACTATCGCCTGTAGGTGTCCTTGTCACCATAGGTCAGTGTTGAAAAGCAACAAGCTGAAGTGTATTGAGTGCTCTTCTTTCCCAGAGGTAACTCGGCAGAGGTGGTCCACTGCTATGCATTCTGGGAGAGAGTATTTAAGGGACAGATGCCATGTGCTAGGGAGTTCTACCTCGTGGCCCTCCAGGCTGGAGGGCTGCGATGCTGCAGCCCTGCAAGTAGGACCAGAAACCTGTCTGGGGCCTACTATTATGGAGATGGTCCTGTGCTGTCTGTCCTGCGGGAAGAAGCCAAGCAATTGAGAAGGAACAGGGGAGGACCCATCTTGGAGAGAACCGTGCGGAAGGCTGGTGTCACAAGAGGGGCCTGGTGACTCAATTGGAGGATTTATCTTAACCTAATCTACCGCACAAGTACTGCCGGGTCGGCTTAAAGGTTCTGGTACTGTGTTGCTGTTCACCTAAAACTACTACGTCCTGTGGCAGAGGATCGTACAGTTAAATTGTTCTTCTCAAGTCTGTGGCAGAGACATTTTGTTCATGCTACACTCCGGCTGCTAGGTCAGTGAAAGAGGCCTATTCGGGTGGGCAAAGATTTAATCTTGGACTGAAGGTATATTCGTCCCCGAGATTTCAATTCCTCAGTGATTTAAAGAAAAGGTATTTGAACTTTCCTGCAACTCCTCTTCTACGTCTTTCCTGCTACTTCTTCCAGCTATTTCCCATTAAAGCATTGGAAAAGTACTAAAGTGACTGGTGCCTACATTGTCAGATACAAAGCTAAACATGGACTCTAAGTTCTGGTATTGGTGAAACTACGGGTAAAGAGGTGACGGTAACAGACTGATATAAATCAGCAGCTCCTTCGAGGGTTAGTGCTACAAGTGCTTTAGGCTATGTTCACACTGATCCGACACAGAAGTCGCATAACTTTCGTTCCGATTTTGCCCTGTAACTTTAATGAACGGGATCCAATTTTGAGATAATTGCGACTTGTCCTTTGACCAATCAAAACAATTCCTTTGCTTCTGGTATGGATGAAACCTCACGCCAAAATACCCCCCCCAAAATAAAACAGCATGCCCCCCCCCAAATCCATACCAGACCCTTGAATCTGTTATGGATTATGAGGGGGGAACCCCACACATTTTTTTTTTTAAATGCCATGGCCCCCCCAAAACCATTCGGTCTGGTATCGATTTTGAGTGGAAACCCCATGCCAAAATAAACATAAAAACGGCGTGGGGTCCCCCCAAAATTTATACCAGACCCTTGTTCAAGCATGCACCCTGGCAGGCCGGGAAAGAGGGGGGATGAGCGAGTGCCCCCCTCCTGAACCATACTAGGCCACATGCCCTCAATATGGGGGATGGGTGCTTTGGGACAGGTAGGGCTCTGTCCCCCCCACCCCAAAGCACCTTGTACCCATGTTAATGAGGGCAAGGGCCTCTTCCTTACAACCCTGGGCTGTGGTTGTGGGGGCCTATGGACGGGGAGCTTATCGACATCTGGAAGCCCCCCCAATGTGAGTATATAGTACCCCTACCCAGTCACCCAAAAAGAAAACATAGTGTAATAAAACATGGGACGTTTTTTGACAAGTCCTTTATTAAAAATCAGTAATGTCCCCTGATGCAGATCCAGCATCAATCACGATGTCTTCCTTCACCGCCAAACAAAACGAAAAAAAAAAAAAAAACGCTCCTCCTCCGATGCTGGCTCCCGCCATTCTGTCAGCTTTGGTGTCCAACAGTTCTTATAGAACTTTGTGGCGTGGCCATGCAGTGATGCAACTTACATCAGGGCCCCAGAGAGCCCCTCCTTACATCAGGGTCCTCAGAGAGCCCCTCCTTACATCAGGGTCCTCAGAGAGCCCCTCCTTACATCAGGGTCCCCAGAGAGCCTCCCCTTACATCAGGGTCCCCAGAAAGCCCTCTTAAAATCAGTGTCCTCAGAGAGTCTCCCCCTACATCAGGATCCCCAGAGAGCCTCCCCCCTACATTAGGGTCCCCAGAGAGCCTCCCCTCACATCAGGGTCCCCAGAGAGCCCCTCCTTACATCAGAGTCCATACAGAGGTTCCCCCTTACATCAGAGTCTGCACAGAGGCTCTCCTTACATCAGGGTCCACACAGAGGCCCCCCTTACATCAGAGTCCGCACAGAGGCCCCCCCTTACATTGGAGTCCACACAGAGGTCCCCCTTACACCAGAGTCTGCACAGAGCCCCCCAATTCACCATGCTCATCATTGCAGCCTTACTATGCCCATCGTTGCCGCCTCACCATGCCTATCATTGCACCCTTACTGTGCCCATCATTGCCACCTCACTGTGCCAATCAATGTAGCATCACCATGCCAATCATTGCCGCATCACCGT
Organism: Lithobates clamitans; assembly: GCA_037952925.1. NCBI lineage: Eukaryota > Metazoa > Chordata > Amphibia > Anura > Ranidae > Lithobates > Lithobates clamitans. Next base: position 728,396 of record JBBGZY010001921.1, on the reverse strand, counting down.
GCCCATCATTGCAGCCTTACTTTGCCCATCATTGCCACCTTACCATGCCAATCATTGCCACCTTACTGTGCCAATCATTGCCGCCTCACCGTGCGAATCAATGTAGCATCACCGTGCCCATCATTGCAGTCTTATTGTGCCCATCATTGCCGCCTCACCATGCCCATCATTGCAGCCTTACTGTGCCCCTCATTGTCACCTCACCGAGCCAATCAATGTAGCCTCACTGTGCCCACCATTACCGCCTCACTGTGCCAATCAATGTAGCCTTACTGTGCCCATCATTGCCGCCTTACTGTGCCAATCATTTCCACCTCACTGTGCCAATCAATGTAGCCTTACTGTGCCCATCATTGCTGTCTTACCGTGCCAATCATTGCTGCATGACCAGTTAGTGCCAGTGGATTATGTACAGGCACAGCGTGCATCTCACGCTGTGTCACGGAGCTCAGTGTGAAAGGTTCAGTCGCGCTGTGACAAAAGTCCCGCCCTTCTCCTAGACCAGCTCGTGTGATAGACAGAACACTGCATCCATCATATGAGCTGGTCTAGGAGGAGGCCGGGAACCCTGTCACAACGAGACTTCACACTGAGCTCCGTGACACAGCGGGACTCTGCTTTGAGCTATGCTGCAGCCACAGCATAGCTCAAAGCGGCCCCAGCGCAGACAGCCTACCGGGAAATGTCCCGGTATCCTGGCAGGCCAGTCTGGCCCTGAGCAGAGCCAATCCACCCTTGTGGGGGGGCCCCATGCAGCTTGCGTAGTGAGCGTATAGGGCGGATCGGCTCTGGGTAGGGTATTTACCCCATTCTCATTCACATAGGGGAGGGGTGGGATCTGGGGGCCCCCCTCTCTTAGAGGCAGCTTCCAGATTCCGATAAGCCCCCTGCCTGTAGACCCCAACAACTACAGCCCAGGGTTGTGGGGAAGAGACCCTTGTCCCCATCATGGGAATAAAATGCTTTGGGGGGGGGTGCAGAGGGCATGTGGACTGGTATGGTTCAAGAGGGGGGTGCATGCTCGCTCATCCCCCCCTTTCCTGACCTGCCAGGCTGCACGGATAAGGGTCTGGTATGGTCTTGGGGGGCGACCCACACGTTTTCTTTTTTTTCCAATACATTTTACATTGCTAACATTCCTCTGAGCACAAGTCGCATGTCACAAGTTGGATCAGTTAAGTTGCTGATTCAACTTGGATGCGACTTTAATTAAATTCAATAGGCTGAAATCGGACCAAAGTAGTGCTGGAACCTTTTCAAAAGCTGGACGGCTCTCACAGGGAACCATTGATTTTGACGTGTCATGCGACTTGTGCTCTTAAAGTCAGAGCGCTTGTCGGACAGATGTGAACTGAGCCTTAAGGATTTTAAGTCTCTACAGTTAGAGTATGTGATCCCTCATACTAAACTACTATTTTATTATCAGCTTTGATATGCAGCCATTAGTCAAATTAAGACTGATTCGGTGACATTTAAAAAAAAACTCCTTTAGAGGAACTTTTCCGCAAACTAATCAATATACACTTATTGGGATTGTTTTTTCCAAAAATTTGAAGCAGAATACATATTGGCCTAAATTGATTTTTTACATTTTTTTTACTGGGTATGTTTTATAGCAGAAAGTAAAAAATATTTTTTTTTTTTCAAAATTGTCTGTCTTTTTTTATTTATAGCACGAGAAATAAAAACCACAGAGGTGATCAAATACCACCAAAAGAAAGCTCTATTTGTGGGGAAAAAAGGACATAAATGTTATTTGTGTACAGTGCCACAGAACCGCACAATTGTCAGTTTAAATAACGCAGTGCCATATCGCATAAAATGGCCTGGTCAGGAAGGGGGTAAAACCTTCCTGGGCTAAAATGGTTAAACCTTATCATCAGATATATTATATGACGATTGTATAAAAGTTGAAACTTAGACACTCCCATATTGTTTTCATGGCTGTAGTCAAGCTGACTTTGTTCCTTATTGCTCTGCCCTCGTGTTCATTCATTATGGTCACAGATTAATGGGTTTATTGAGTTGTCATCAGGCCTACCCAATATACCCTATAATACCAAAAGTATTGGGACATCTGCCTTTACACGCACATGAACTTAATAATAATGGCATCCCAGTCTTAGTCCGTAGGGTTCAATATTGAGTTGGCCCATCCTTTGCAGCTATAACAACTTCAACTCTTCTGGGAAGGCTGTCCACAAGGTTTAGGAGTGTGTCTATGGGAGTGTTTGATCATTTTTCCAGAAGCACATTTGTGAGGTCAGGCTCTGATGTGGACGAGAATTCATCCCAAAGGCGTTCAATTGGGTTGAGGTCAGGTGCAGGCCACTCAAGTTCCTCCACCCCAAACTCGCTCATTCATGTCTTTATGGACCTTGTTTGTGCACTGGTGTGCAGTCATGTTACAAAAGGAAGGGGCCACCCCCAAACTGTTTCCACAAAGTTGGGAGCATGAAATTGTCCAAAATGTCTTGGCATGCTGACGCCTTAAGAGTTCCCTTCACTGGAACTAAGGGCCAAGCCCAACCCCTTAAAAACAACCCCACACCATAATCCCCCCTCCACCAAATGATTTGGACAAAGCAAGGTCCATAAAGACATGGATGAGCCAGTTTGCGGTGGAGGAACTTGACTGGCCTGCACAGAGTCCTGACCTCAACTCAACAGAACGTCTTTGGGATGAAATAGAGCATCTAAAAAAATAAAATAAAACAAGTACAAGTTATACAGTACATAATAAGTTTAGACCCCTGATATCTCACCAAAGCCCCCCCCCCAGGGCTGATGAAAAAAAAATATTAATAATAAAAAAAATTGTAATAAATATTTTAAAAAGTTAAAATTGTAACACAAATGAAAAAAAAAACAAAAAAAAAAAAACACTGACACCGTCCCGTCCCCACCCCCCTCCCCCAAAAAAGAAAGCATTGCAAAAAAAAAATAAAAAATATATAAATTGTAAAAAATAAAACTGTAAAAAAATAAAAAATAAAAAACTGCTGACACAGTCAACGCATCATCAGTGCTGCATATTAATGTCACTGATACATGACATTAAAAAAAGTATTGGTAATCAGTATCGGCGAGTACTTGAAAAAAAAGTATCGGTACTTGTACTCGATCTTAAAAAAGTGGTATCGGTGCAACCCTAGTTGAAATTGTTACACCAGGGAAGATATTGGAGAACATGTCAGTTGTATTTCCCATGTACTGCAAGCAAGTGCACAGTCTCCAGTGCCCATGGCCCCAGGGATTCTAGAATTATCTCACAGTAAGCTGGACTGTAGTGGACTACAGTTTGAAATACACATGGATAGACACACACACACACATGTTCTCATGTTAATAAATCAGTTTTATTTATTTTGTTATATATTAATAAGACTTCTTCATATCTAAGTGACTGATGTAATATCACTGGGCAGTGGTCTCGTTAAAGTCACAATTTTCTACAAGCACTTTCCTAATGGAGCCTCTGTGGGAAGTACCTGTGGACACCTATTAAGGCCTTGCCTTAATATATAATTAGAGATGACAGTTCTGATTGTCACATTCAGAATCAACCATGGACCATTCCAATTACCCGATTTGTTTCTGAAGACTGCCCAAATGATCTCTTCTATGGTGGAATTAAATGTGGTCTCAAATGTGGATCTTCTCCCTACAGGGCCTCTCACAGAGGGTAGCCGATGGCTGCAGAAAGGGAAGGAAGGGTGCTGGTGAGGTAAAAAGGACACAAACTTCCCTGACTGCAGAAAAAAGGCTCCTCCATCTTTACAGTAATCTTTGTAACTCTTCTTTGGTCATCTTAGTCATCCTTGTCTTTGGCTCCGTGTTTCAGAATACGGGTGAACTCCACATAGTTGAAGTTGCCTTTTTTGTCAATCGGTGCTTCTCTGTACATCTCATCCACTTCCTCATCTGTAAAACGATCACCCATTGTGGTAAGGAGCTCACGTAAATGGTCCTCATGGATGAAACCTGAAAAAAAAAGTGGTGACAAGGTTGAGCAGCTCAAGTGGTGAAAATCCTAAAAGAAGGACTGAGGTATAGAGTGTGCTTTGTTCTTAGCTCTTAAAGTGGTTGTAAACTCTCCCTGACAACTTTGTCCCATGTAAATCAGCATAAAAAAACATAATGAACACTGCTTGTAGATATCTCCTTACTTGCTTAGTATTGTTGTAATCCTTTTTGTTCTTTAGAATGACTTCACTGAGCACGCCCAGATCTCCCCTGATTTACAGCACACTTTGTGTACTTATCTGTCTATTTTAAGATCTTCCTACAGCACAACTCTGAAATCCCACAAGACTGCATAATCACTCAGAGCTTCATACTACACCCCATGTGACCATGTGACATCACATGCAGTGTAAACTTGGGCATCGCACAGGATAGCTGAAGCTGATAAGACTGACACAGGCAAACACTAGATAATAGGCACAAGTAAATACTATGGCTTGGTTAACAGTACAGGAAATGCTCAATGTGCTCAACAGTACAGGAAGTGCTCAAAGTGCTAAATGTAATACACTCTACTGTGGACTCAGAAAACAATACTTAAGATGGCACTGCCTAACCCCTGGAAACAAGTTTTTTAAAGTTTCTTTAAACAGTAAGTAATATGCGATTTGGGCTGGATTACAGTGGCTATAGTTTAATAATTACTTATTATAATGGACTAAATGAAAAGCAGCATCAGAGTGGGAGAGTTTACTTCCTCTTTAGGCCAGCCATAGACTGTTTGAATCTCGGCCAGTTCAGCAGGAACCGCCGAGATTCGAACCATGTATGGGCAGGCTGAATGTACCCAAGTTGATCGATCAACTTGGGTACAACCAGACTGTCAGATTTTACATGCGATTATTGCTATTGGCCATTATAGCCGATAGCAGTAATCACTGTATTCTCATGGCGGGATGGATTCCCCCATCAAAACTGACTATGTTGATGGGGGAATCAAGCAATTTTTTTTCCTGCGACCGGTGGTTGCAGGAATGAAAATTGCTCTATGGCTGGCTTTAGATTGGCAAATGAGAAGAAAACCAGATGGATTAATTCCATGACCACCGCTGTATGAAAAATATATTTCTACTTTATTTACTTTGTTGTGCAGATGTTTAAGGGAAAATACACTTTTGGATTTATTTTCATTTTATTTTTTAAAGCCCATTTCTACCAAAATTTCTTACTTCATCATCACCCCCTCTCCTCAAAGAAGTACTTGCACTCTCCATGCTGCAGTGCTGTATCTGACATCCCCCCAAGTCCTGGCTGCCGCTCCTGTTCTTGGTTGAACCCAATGTAACACCCAGTGTCATTCAACTCTGATCTTTCTGCTCTATTCACTATCAGGTCCTTGAAAAGCTGACACTAGTGACATGATGGTGAATGTAAATCGAGATTTAGAAATACACTTCTTTTTTATTTTAGGTGTGTTTTTAGCATGTACATTTTCATAGCTCCCAACTGTCCCTGATTTCGAGGGATTGTCCCTGATTTGGAGCAAAGTCCCTCTGTCCCTCTTTCCCCCTCATTTGTCCCTCATTTTAGTCTGATCTATAAAGCTGTATATAAAATGCACTTTTTATCTTTCAAAAATTGTTTCCCAGTGCTAAACCATTCATCCATATTCTAAATGGCTGCCTTAGTAAACTTTAAAAGCCAATATAAAGGAATGGTAGTGGTAAAAAAGCACTTGAGGATTTAATTAACCTTTTTTTGGTTAATTCTCCTTTAAGGGGTGTGGCAGGGGGCGTTTCCTATGCCTATCTACGTTTGTTAGTATGTGTCCCTCATTTCCATCTCAAAATGTTGGGAGGTATGCATTTTACAGGCATCATGCTACATTGTTTAAACCATTTCCAGGAAGTGTTAAAGTCAAACATTTACAACCAGCATATGTTTTATGACTTTTCCACTCAAAAAACACAGAGTTAAAGTGAATCTCCACCCTATTTTTTTTTTTCCGACCAATCAAAACTTTGTTGCGGGTTATAACCATTTCACATACTCACCTGCTCAGTGGATCCAGCGGTGACCTACAGAATCCGCTCAGAATTCTGCCCCAGCTTGGTCCCGCACCACCATCTCCTTATGTGACGTAATTGGGTGGCCCAACGGCTCGCCTGGTTTCAGCCGCTGGGACTCAAAATGATGCACTGCTAGGCCCGTCCCCCTACTCTCTCTGGCCTCCTATCACAGCAAGGAAAGGCAGCAAGGCAGGGCACTGCCATTATAATGGGCGATCCAGATATCGATTGGGTGGAAGGAACTGCCCATTCATCAAAGGATTGCCATTTCCTAAATGTCTTACAGGACAATTTCATGGGTCAGTTGGTGAATGCACCAACAAGAGACAATGTATTACTAGACTTACTGATTACAAACAACACAGACATGATCACAGATGTGGAAATTCGGAGCAACTTAGGAAACAGTGATCACAGATCAATTACATTCAGTATATATTACAGAAATAAGAAGCACAAGGGTAATACAAGTACACTGAACTTCAAATGAGCCAACTTCCCTAAACTGTGCTTGTAATATTAAATGGGATAAAATCTTAAACTAGCAAATTAATCAAGGAACTTATGATTCCATTTTTTTAAATTAAAATTGCAAAGCAATCGAAGACATGAAATGGTGGTTTCAAAGGGCCTTGTGAATATGGAATCGAAATTACGTTAAACAAAGAATTTGAGTGAACATATCACAATCAGTGTCTGCTAGAGACCATCTAATCCAATTTAAAATCCTTTAGTGGATATATCTCATCGCCAATGGCTACATAGGATTTACTCCACAATTTCATCGGGATGATAGAAATGCGTGGCTGACCCGACTGACTTTGCCCACATATTTTGGCACAGTCCCTTGATTCAGACTTTCTGAGCCGAACTTTCACGTTTCATTTTCACGTTTACCACCATTTCAAACCCACTAAGTGTCGACATTTGTATATTGGGCCTGGTACACCCGTTGGCCTCTACTACATAGTTACAATGCAGGTGAGGTTGAAAAAAGACACAAGTCCAACTCCAACCTATGTGTGTGATTATAGGTCAGTATTACATTGTATATTCCTGTATGTTGTGTTGGTTCAGGTGCCTATCATATATATATATATATATAAAAAATACCCTGCAGCCATTCACTATAACCCCAATACTGGGCACCAAAAGCAATAAAAGTAACAAAATTCAGCACTGCATTTTGTTTTATATATACAGTAATTATAATTATATATATATATATATATATATATATATATATATATATATATATATATATATATATATATATATATATATATATATATATATATATATATATATATATACACACACACACACACACATATATACACACACACACATACGTACACAGTATCTCACAAAAGTGAGTATACCCCTCAAATTTTTGTAAATATTTTATTATATTTTTTCATGTGACAACACTGAAGAAATAACACTTTGCTACAATGTAAAGTAGTGAGTGTACAGCTTGTATAACAGTGTAAATTTGCTGTCCCCTCAAAATAATTAAACACACAGCCATTAATGTCTAAACCGCTGGCAACAAAAGTGAGTACGCCCCTGAGTGAAAATGTCCAAATTAGGCCCAATGGCATGTGACTCGTTGGTGTTAGTGCTACAAGGTCTCAGGTGTGAATGGGGAGCAGGTGTGTTAAATTTGATATTATCGCTCTCAATCTCATACTTGTCACTGGAAGTTCAAAATGGCACCTCATGGCAAAGAACTCTCTGAGGATCTGAAAAAAAGAATTGCTGCTCTAGATAAATATTGGCCTGGGCTATAAGAAGATTGCCAAGACCCTGAAACTGAGCTGCAGCATGGTGGCCATAGACCATACAGCGGTTTAACAGGACAGGTTCCACTCAGAACAGGCCTTTGTGTTGTTCTGGTCGACCAAAGAGGTTGAGTGCACATGCTTAGCGTCATATCCAGAGGTTGTCTTTGGGAAATAGACGTATGAGTGCTGCCAGCATTGCTGCAGAGGTTGAAGGGGTGAGGGGGGGTCACCCTGTCAGTACTCAGCCCATACGCCGCACACTGCATCAAATTTGTCTGCATGGCTGTCGTCCCAGAAGGAAGCCTCTTCTAAAGATGATGCACAAGAAAGCCCGCAAACAGTTTGCTGAAGACAAGCAGACTAAGGACATGGATTACTGGAACCATGTCCTGTGGTCTGATGAGACCAAGATAAACTTATTTGGTTCAGATGGTGTCAAGCGTGTGTGACGGCAACCAGGTGAGGGGTACAAAGACAAGTGTGTCTTGCCTACAGTCAAGCATGGTGGTGGGAGATGGTCTGGGGCTGCATGAGTGCTGCTGGCACTGGGGAGCTACAGTTCATTGAGGGAACCATGAATGCCAACATGTACTGTGACATACTGAAGCAGAGCATGATCCCCTCCCTTCAGAGACTGGACCACAGGGCAGTATTCCAACATGATAACGACCCCAACCACACCTCCAAGACGACCACTGCCTTACTAAAGAAGCTGAGGGTAATGGACTGACCAAGCATGTCTCCAGACCTAAACCCTATTGAGCATTTGTGGGGCATCCTCAAACGGAAGGTGGAGGAGCGCTAACAGGTGAAGGTGAAGGTCTCTAACATCCACCAGCTCCGTGATGTTGTCATGGAGGAGTGGAAGAGGACTCCAGTGGCAACCTGTGAAGCTCTGATGAACTCCATGCCAAAGAGGGTTAAGGCAGACACTTTGAGCCCAGTTTGGACATTTTCACTTAGGGGTGTACTCACTTTTGTTGCCAGCGCTTTAGACAATAATGGCTGTGTGTTGAGTTATTTTGAGGGGACAGCAAATTTACACTGTTATACAAGCTGTACACTCACTACTTTAGATTGTAGCAAAGTGTAATTTCTTCAGTGTTGTCACATGAAAAGAAATAATAAAATATTTACAAAATGTGTTGTGAGATACTGTGTATATTTTTTTTTTTTCTGATCAAAATAAAAAAAAAACAAATCAAAATTGGGCATTTTATGCATAGTTTCAACTACACAATTGATCAAACTCTGGTGGTCGGTATGACTTCAATTCCCAGTGGACCTAAAGTAGTAGAGAAAGTAGTATTGCTCTGTTCTTTTTTACTTTGTTAGTTTTTGTATTATGACACATTTACTGTACCTGTTGCATCTTCATCAAAGCAGGCAAATGCGTTCCTGATGACATCTTCTGGGTCTGTACCATTAAGTTTCTCTCCAAACATGGTTAGGAACATTGTGAAATTTATAGGACCTGGAGCTTCACTCATCATCCCTTCCAAATACTCATCAGAGGGGTTTTTACCTAGAAAAAAAACCCAACAAATTCTTCAAGTAAAATGTGAGCTCCAACTCCGTGACATTCTGTTTGGTGTATTAGAAACAATGGTATCTTTTTTTTTTTTCTTTTTTTATCAAATAAACTACCCGTTTTCACCTTTTCATCCTTTGCTGATCTACTGCAGCCTGTGTGAAGCAGCTTTCTGTCCATGCGCACACTCCAGTATTAGGTACGTGACATTTCTCAGGGTGTGTTTCCTAATGGTGACAGCAGTACACTGTGCTTGCAATAATGTGTGTTGAAATGGCCAATTATCTTAACTTATTAAAGCTTACATGTGTTTTAAATGGATTAGATATAATTATATGTTTAAAAAAAGGACCATGGACAACGCTAAAAATGAAGGTAAAGTTGCAGTGTGTTACTAGCATTAACATAGAAGCAGGAAGCAAGCCCTTCCTGATTGGAGAGCTCTAGTTCTGCCTCAGCAGGGGGCATATTAGGCCTCAGCAGAGAGACTACCGCTTCCAGACAGAGATTAAAGTTGAGTTTCAGTCTAATAGTAACTATGCTTAAAAATATCCCCTTTCCCTCCCTGCTACTTATCCTTCTTAACCCATGTAAAAAAAAAGAAGTGTATACTTACCTATTTTTAGTCTGCTCCAGTCTGGTCACAAGATACCTTAGCTCTGGGCTCCCCTGTGTCAGTGAGTGGCGGCTGCAGGGGAGGGAAGGGAACCCCGTGCATGGCTGGGATATGGGAGCTTATGAGTGACATCACGATTCTGGAATTCCCAGGCATTTAAGCCCTCTCTCCTCTCCCCTGCAGTCACCGTTTACTGATGCATGGGATTACATGACGGAACTGAAAATAGGTAAGCACACATTTTTTTATTTTTTTATTTCCCCAAACAGGTTAGGAGGACACTGACAACCATAGCAGGTATTATTACGGTCACTGACACGAATGCAGGGGTTTATACAGCATCCACTAACATCAATCTGGGAGTTATTATTGTATCTAATGCCACCAATGCTGGGGGTTATTCCTGCATCTACTAAAACCAATGCTGGAGGTTATTATTGTGTCCAATTATTACTGTTGTGCCTGATATCAATGCTGGAGGCAATAATTGTGTCCACTGACACAAAGTCTGGGTGTTATTACTGAGTCCACTGATATCAATGCTGGGGGTTAATTTTGTGTCCACTGACACCAATGCTGGGGGTTATCATTGCATCCACTGACATCAATGCTGAGGGTTATTATTGAGTCTACTCACACCAATGCTGAGGTTTTCATTGTGTCCACTGATAACAATGCTGGGGGTCATTATTGCGGCCACTGACACCAACGCTGGGAGTTATTATTGCGTCCACTGGCACCAATGCTGGGGGTTATTATTGAGTCCACTGGCACCGATGCTGGGGGTTATTATTGAGTTCACTGACACCAATGCTGAGGTTTTTATTGTGCCCACTTATAACAAAGCTGGGGTTTCTTATTGTGTCCACTGACACCAATGATGGGGATTATTATTGTGTCCAGTCACACCAATGCTGAAGTTTTCATTGTGTCCACTAATACCAATACTGGGGGTTATTGTTGTGGGTTATTATTCTCTATTTGTTCTGTTTACACTTCCTGTTGTGTCTTTGGCACAGGAAGTGAAGGGACATCTCCCAATTGGGACACAGATGGCCAAAAACTAACTGTTACTCTATCCAAAATTGTAAAAAAAAAAAGTTTTACCGTAAATTCCTGCAGTCTCTCCTGGCATTTTTTATCTCTGACCTTTCACCATTTTTGTTGCCAGTTTCTGGACTATAAATATCTTAGTGTAAGTGAGGTCTCAAGAACTGGACACTATTTCCAAATGAGATCCAACTAAAGAGCTGTATAGGGGAATCGGGACCTCTTTCCTCCTGCATTCCCCAACATCGTACGCTGCCAGAGGATTTTTTCCTCTAAATGCATTTTGCTTTTGTTGGGATCTGATGCCCTCTACTGTTTGTATTTGTAAATGCCTGGGCTGCTGAAATATTATGTATGCACTTCCTGTGTGAGTTGCTGAGTTGGAAAACCCAAAAGGAGGAAGTGGAAAGAGAGAGAAAACCTGAAGCCACATGACCTTATACACACAGGAGCTGCTATATATAATTAGGCAAGTATTCCTATGTTCTAATAGTTAACTGCAGCTGCCTGTAGATTCTGGAGTGTGTATCTAAATCCTTGTGACAGACAGAATATCTCTGCCCTATTGTTATTTTTTACATGCACAGTGCCAGATAGCTAGGTCAGTGCTCCAGTATGTGTGTAGCAGTCACTTTCCAGTATATTAATAAGAGAACCTGTTTATTGCAATAGTTTTTAAACGCAGCGCCTGTTTTTTTTGGTTATCCAGTTAACCCTGTCCCTTCTGGTCTGGTCTTCTGGCTAGTTTTAGTTTAGGGCTTAATAACCAGCATAGGCTAGGGCCAGGTTAGACATTGGATGACCACTTCTGTTGGTTAGGGATCCAGGTGCATGACAGATTAGAAAATACTAAGGACTAAGATGCTGAGTAGATAGGTGACCGAGTTCCAGTGCCACACCACAGTTTCTGCTGGGAAAAAGCTGCATTCCAGGCTGGTTGGAAAACGAATGGAGGATCTACCCATCATCGTTGGTCTTGTCTTCAGGTATCAGAAACAAAGACGAACCCTGCATCATGATTATCCTCAGGGGTCCCTGCAACTGAACCCTTCTGCAACATTTATCTGGAGCAACTTTATTAATAACTATATATACCCGGGTATATGTGCACAATTCCACCAGGACTCCTATCAGGCCTTTTACTGATAATACCTGTTTGTACATTGGATGTATGTACTGTTATTAATCTCTTCCACTATAAAACTTGATTTTCATACTGGTGTGCATCTATATACTTATAGTTAATGTTATATGCTGGTTGCAGTAGTTCGGCTGCTCTCAATTTCTTTGATTAGATTACTGGTTAAATTTCAAGGAAAGGAATTCTCTCTGTTCACAGAGGCATATCCTGGGTGGAGGCACTGGCAACTTTATTATCAATGTTTTGTTACACACAGGTTTAGCACAATATCCTGTTTGGGGAGGGCCATTTCTCACAACCCCCCCCCCCCCCCAAAGAGGGCTACACTTTGAACACCTTTTATTATAGTTCACCTGTGATGTAAGTTATAAGATTTCAATGTAAGTTCAATTGGGCATCTTTCTTTATCTGTTAGATTTGTGCTGTTTTCATATACTGTACTACCTGTCACCTAGAATGTTCATATTTATTGCATGGCTAATCAAACTAAGTTACTGTACAGCTAGCATAATAAACTAGCTTAACAGTATGTATTAGCCCAGTAAAGACAAATACTTTGTGCAAATTCAGTCTGAATAAACAGCTTTACATACCCATGGAGGCCAGCATGTCATGGAGATCCTCCTTGTCAATAAAGCCATCTCGATTCTGGTCAATCATGTTGAAAGCTTCCTTGAACTCCTGGATTTGGGACTGATCAAACATAGCGAATACATTGGAAGTCGCCCTCTGGGGACGCTTCTTGGTAGTCTTCGCCTTGGTCTTTTTGCTGGACATGGTGGTGGGATGAAGGGAGCCTGTAAATCACATACATTCATGTCAAAAAAGGGTTTAGTGCTGATCTCGCCACCAGTTTTCATATGAATTCCATTTCTTTTAACAGAGAAGATGGTGGTTGAATATACTGCTACAAACCGTGTATTGGTCATATGCATGAATATGCATGTTTTTATCACACAAGCCCATATATTCATGCACCAAGCAGTCTTATCTCAAGAACAATAAAAGTCAAGGCAAATCCAATCTGAAATATTGAGTAAGTAAGTAACATCACCCTGGCATCTGAGGGTACCCAGGATTAATCACCCAACGTGGGTGAAGCTAGCCATCAATCATCTTACGTCTAGGTGTCCCTTGACAGTCTGTTACTCTAAATGTTGTTTTTGGGGTGTAAGTTTTATAATAATTGCAAAGTTTGTCATCAATAATAGATGATCCTTAGCTCACCTGGTCAAAAAAACAATGTCTAGGGGAACCATGTAAGTAAGGGCCATGTAACAGGAGCAAGCCTGTTTCTGGCACAATTCAACAGCAAGAAGATCAAAAAGAACCACTTTAGCTTCCCCTATGGCATTACTGCTTTTCTGGTTAGACCAAAAATACGTTGCTCTGTCCCTTCTCTCTTGCTAGTGAGTCAGATTCTGCATGCCAGCAATTGAGTGACACCTATCATGGGAAGTGGTTCCACCTTGGGCAGTGTCTCACCAGCGGCAGAACAAAGCATGACAGTCTAACCAACCTCTGCAACTGATCCCCTCAGGGACCTGGGTTGTATTTTCCCAGATAAGCAGCAAACAGGTCTAAACACCAATCCACAAAATAATAAGCCATTAATGTTCGGGCTGCTGCCTATGGTCTTCATGTACCTTATTTCCGACAACTTACACATTTTTAATGAGCAAACCAATAAAGTAATCTAATAGATATCATATCTATATGTAAATTGACCAACATATTGTAAAAAAATTTTTAAATGTACTTTATGTTTACATGGGACAGCCACATGTGGTGGTCATTACATATGCTTCCCATTTAGCAGGCAGGAATGCCTCTCTTCAGAAAGAGTTCTGTTAATACACTTCCTTTAAAGGAAACCTGTCATGAAATATATTTATAGGCTTGTACCAAGGATTTCCTTCTCTGGTATGGTTACTTAAAGTCAATGACATTGCTTACAGAATCAACAACAGCCTTATTGTGGCTGGGGTGAGAAGAAAGTGCAAAATCAGTTGAAAGTAGTCCATACATAGAACATTTTCTTAATGTAAAAGTGTAGTAATTGGGGTTAATGGGTATTCTTTATAAACAAAATTGGATAACACAAATGCTTGATCACAACCACTTTAGCTTAAAGTGAAATTTCCCCCAAAAGTGAAAGTTCTACGTTAGGCCCCCCCCGCTCTGCAATATTGGGCATAACAATGTACCTAGCTTTAACAGACGATCCAAGTGGAAGTTCTCCCCCTCCCCTCAGTTTTCTGTGACATGGCACAGGTTCCAGAAGACTGCAGGACTATTCACAAAGCAAAGCGTAGCTCGCACATGTACAGTGGACAGCCGACTGTGAAGCCAAAAGCAGCATAGCCGACTTCCCACAGTTATGTCCCGTACACACGATCGGACATTCCAACAACAAAATCCATGGATTTTTTCAGATGGATGTTGGCTCAAACTTGTCTTGCATACACACGGTCACACAAATCTTGTCGGAAATTCCGAACGTCAAGAACGCGGTGACGTACAACACCGTACAACAAGCCGAGAAAAATGAAGTTCAATAGCCAGTGTGGCTCTTCTGCTTGATTCCGAGCATGCGTGGAACTTTGTGCATCAGAATTGTGTACACACGATCGGAATTTACGACAACAGATTTTGTTGTCGGAAAATGTGAGATCCAAATCTCAAATTTTGTGTGACGGAAATTCTGATGGAAAATGTCTGATAGAGTCTACACACAACAAACTCCCATCGAACATTTTTCGTTAGAAAATCCGACCGTCTGTACGGGGCATTAGGTTGCCGGTGCCGGGAACCCAAAGGCTAGTGAAGAACTAGCCTGGATGAGGATGTCGTTGGAACCCATGGACAGGTAAGTGTCCTTTTTATTAAAAGTCAGCAGCTACAGGATTTGAAGCTGCTGACTTTTTTTCTTTTTATCATTTTATGTTAGTAGTTTTTTTTTTTGTTAGTGAACCACAGCTTTAAGTATACTGTCTGTCTTGTATCAAAACCACCTAATGACCCTCCATTACTTTAGTCCTTTATGCCACCAGAACCCAGTCCCTGGCCACCACTGGACCAAGACAGGATTATCTGCCTTATAGATGCTTCCAGTTGTTTTCACCATGGTTTCCAGCACACACACCTTTAAAAAGGTATGCAGCCTGCAGGAAAAGACAGTGGCTGAAATGTAAATAAAGCTGACCATACACTGAGCGAATTTAAGCTGGTTGTGATGAAATGGCTAAAATTCGCTCAGTGAGTGGGCCAGTCAGCCCTGTTCCATTAGACAAAAGTCAAATATCTGCACGGCTCTGGTAGAATTTTTGGCCAAACAGTGGCTGCATCCAATCTGTTCAGGTATTAGGACAGCCACCACCGGCGACAGTCACAATACATTAGGCCCAGGGGGGAATTCATCCATCTGCACTGTGAAGCATGGCTACACAGCCATGCTGAATCCTGCAGGCTCAACAATTTTTTATTCTTTATAGTCAGCTTAAGGGCATTAGATCAATACAGTATATCTGATCATATACAGATCACCTATTGCTATTGCTGCCCACCCTAGGAGAATGCTAGCTGTCTGATAGGTTGAAGCTTTGGTCTCAATGTTTTTTGGGTATCTGGAACAAGAATAGAGATAAGGAATTCTTCCCTTTTTTTCTGACTTTCAATAACTATGCTTGTTCCATATCAGCAACTCAGATGTACTGAAACCAGACGCATCCATTTTCAATGAAAGGCAGCAGTGGTAGAACCCATGTTTTAGAATGTGTGTAGATAGCTCACTCTGTAAATAAATTATTTTTGCAAGGCAAATGTTCATTAAGACTACAAAAAAGGAGATAGAAGTACCGGTATGTCTAAATCCATAAATTCTCATTTTGGATAGAGCAATGAATGGTTAAACAGCTGTTTTTTTTGGTCCAATTCAAGAGGAGATTTCCCTTCACATCCTGTCCTGTACAGATATACCAGCGAGTGAGAGAAAGTCTCTTTAAAGTTATATAAATTCCCCATTAGTTGTAACTGGAACAAGTGTCCCCATTGAAAGATTTCCCAGAACCGTGTTCTAGTGACGGCTCCAAATCTTGGCACTGCAATGCACATATATGACCCATCTGTACATTGTGGTGCATTGCATGGAAAAACCGGAGCAGGCACATTTTATCAAGTGCTAAGGAGAAATGGGGTGCCTAAAGAATGCAAAATTAAATATTTATATAAAATGATTAGTCTAAAATTCAGATGAATCAGTGGGCACATGGCAATGTAATCAGATCACATGGTTGCTTTCAAAGAAAAAAAAAGCACCTTTTTCATTGGTGTGAATAAACAAGCTCCCTCATATGCACTAAAGCCTATGGAGAGATCACATGGGGGGTTATTTACTAAAAGGAAAATCCAATTTTCCACTACAAGTGCACTTGAAATTGAACTGAAAGTGCACTTGGAAGTGCAGTCGCTGTAGATCCGAGGGGGACATGCAAGGAAAATAAAAAAGCAGCATTTTAGCTTGTACATGATTGGATAATAAAATCAGCAGAGCTTCCCCTCATTTCAGATCTACCCCTCAGATTTACAGTGACTGCACTTTTCAGTGCAATTTCAAGTGCACTTTGGATTTGCCTTTCGTAACTAACCCCCATGGTCTCGGTTTTCCTGAAGCTTTGTGGGTGTTTAAGGTCATTTGGGACTGCAGAAAGTACTTTTTTTTTTTCAAACAGCCAGGCCCTGTCTAGTTGTCATGCAACACACTCCTCTAAAAAAAAATACAACATGTTGTACATATCTTTCAGTAAAGTTGTGTGAACAGAACTAATAGAATATAAGACAAATTACCTTGACTATGCGTTGGGACTGCAATGGACAAGGCTGCCCAGCGCAGCCCAATGCATATGATGTGAACAGACCCTTAAAGTTTATTCCTTATCAAATCCTTTATTAACCCTATTTAGCCTTTTCCCTTCCCACCTCGGCCATTTTTCCACCATTTTAATAGTTATTTCTTTTCAGACTTTCTTCAAGTATGTTGGATTGCTATAAGAGTTGTTGGTAACGAAAGGAAATTCAGAAAGGGAAAGGGAATTTATTTGTAGCGGTCACTTTTTTGCTATTTTTTAAATAGTGTTATGTTATAGCTTAGTATCTGGCGCCATCTAGCGACCAAAATTGTGTATGGACTTTTCTTTTTTCTTTCTGGTTAATGTGAGAAGTTGACAGGAAGTGTTATGTTTGTTTACATTAGACATTAACTTGACCCACCCACAATGCCCATTAACTCCCATGAACATCAGGAGAACAGAACTGCATTGTGGGAAGACTATAAAAGGGCTCAGGGCAGCCATCTTAGGTCTCTTGGAAACGCATGGCCAGCCTGGGAGGATCTGTGTGAGGTCTCCAGCGCAGCGCGGCCTACCTCCACGGAAGAGCCATCCGAGTAGCAATACTGTGACACACCAGTGAGCTGGGCTGATGGCGAGGCAAGACTGGGAAGAGCCAGAGAAGCCTGTCGGAGCCATCTGATAGTCCTGGAATGTCTCGTTGTGCGCAGCAGTGCCGGCCAGCTGGGTACAGGACCCTATACACTGGAGGGGAACTTTCTGACAACACTGACCTGGTTGGGTGAGAGGGCTGTTTCCCAAAAGTTTCCTTGATGCACTTTTACACATTCATCTGTACAATACAGAGTTGCTGGGATCCATAGCCCCACAAGCAAAGTCAAAGGATTAGACTGAGCTAAAAATAGGCCCCGGGCCTGTATCTCTTTGAGGACCTGGTACTGTGTCATTGGCCTCAGAGATAGTTGCAGTACTGCTGTACCATAACTTTAACTCAATATTCAGCTTGCTTTTATCTGGAGTCATAAACCATTGGATTACAAATTCACTTTATTCTTAGCTAGCAGAAGAAAGAAGAAAAGAAGGACTGTCTAATAAAACACAAGGCTTTGTGTTTGATTGTCATATTAACCTCCCTGGCGGTATGATTATTTCAGATTTTAGGTGCTGAAAGCGGTACAATTATTTTGCATGGAAATTTGGCGTTTTATATTGTAGGTCTGAAATTCTTAACAATAACACACTTAAATCTGTCCAAACAAGAGTCTAGTAGACATCCCGGGTATGATAAAGTTTGAAACACAAAAACATAAATTATAATATAATAAAATAAAAATAAATAATAAAAAAAAAAAAAAAAAATTAATAATAAAATAAATTTCCCCACGATTCACTATCGCTCAATTCTGCAAGTGTTCTAATTTGCTATCGCTGTTTTCTAGCTGGTCTAAAGCCACTTTTGATGTAAAGGGACACTTTTTGGTTGCTATGGACAATCTCCAGTTTCCAGGCAGAAAGAACAGTATATATAATATAGAACTGCATGCAGGGCACTGGACAAAGCACTGGGGACAAAAGGGATGTGAAATAATTTCATACAGTAATGTAATCTGTAAGATTACAGTACTGTGTGTGTTATGATTTTACACTTTTTTTTAATTTGCCGCCAGGCTCCGCCCCCGTGCGTCGCGCCACTCGCAGGGAACGGAGCCTGGCACGGAGAGGCTTCGGAGGAGGACGGAGCCCGCAGACACAGCGGGGGACATCGCAGGATCCTGGGGACAAGGTAAGTAAAGCCACACCAGGATCCTGCGATGTAATCCCGAGTGTGGCTTGGGGTTACCGCTAATGGTCCTGAATTTTAAACCCCGAGCCACACTCGGGAAAACCGCCAGGGAGGTTAAAGTTACGGTGGTATCAAGTAATGGGAGCTCCCTAAAGGTTGTGCTATACTTTATTGAATTAGCATTAAATCTCCTCTTAGTTACAAAGCGTGCAAAGGATGGGACAGTGCTCATAGTGAAATCAGTTCACTCTGCAATTTATCCCATTTCCATTGAGACATTACTAGCAAGCTAATTCAAACACTTTACATCTGTGTAATACTTTTGTAAGTTGAAATCTGTTGACTGTCACACTATGTTGGTCTGACAGTACAACTATTGTAGTGTTCTACTTTAAGGGTCGGTTCACACTGAGGCAGCACGACTGCCTCAGGCGACCCAGGACACGACTCAGCGACGACTTGCAAAACGACTTCTGTATAGAAGTCAATGCAAGTCGCCCCTAAAGTAGTACAGGAACCTTTTTCTAAGTCGGAGCAACTTGCGTCGCTCCGATTAGAACGGTTCCATTGCACAGAACGGGACGCTGACAAGTCGTCCCAGTGTAAACCGAGACTAAAGCAAATACAGTAAACAAAGTTCTTATTTAAGTAATTTTGTGTGGGTGTTGTTTTCCTTTGCATTGTATTGGCCAAGTGGAGACTGGAGAGCACAAGGTAAAGACAAAAAGGTATATTACATTGCATATTGAGAAATTGTCTTTAGGGTTTTTACTGCACACTATATTATACCACAGCTGTGTCAGAGGGACTGAGAGAAATTAAAGGGGTAACAAAGCAGAGTACAGGCCCAATTAAAATGCAGCAGCTCCTTCGGGGGTCAGTGCTACATATTACTTTGAGAAGAATCTCAAAGTAATAAAAGAACAAAAACGGAACCATCCTTCATAATCTTCCTTCACCCAAACCTTCCACTATCCTACACAGGGTGAAATTATCTGGTTCCCCCTATCAGCCCAGAATTTATAAAATGGAAATTCTATTTTTTTTTTTCTAATGGAATCTGCTCCCTCATTAGCACTACAGAATCTAGGTCTACAGTATGGAAGCAGAGAAAGAGTGACACCTCACTGGTTTGTCCCATGAGGGAGCAATGCCACAGTAGAAGATATACTGGCTTAAAGTGGGACTTTATTCAAAAAATTAAGTCCTGCTATATCGCTTCAGGCTGGTCCCATTTGCAGGTAAAAGTAAGTGCCTATACTGTTTCAAATCCAATAATACACAATCTCACCCTGTTCTGCACATGCTCAGTTACGCTCTAGTTTTAGGCACTGCTGAGTTTGTAGAGGCCGATCTGCTGGCCTTAAAGCTGAACTAAACCCTCCTATCCTTTACAGCCAAAAAAGCTGCTTCTGTTTGATCTGCAACTGCCATGGTGCTGCACATGTGATCAGTTATGACACCAGCCATTTGATGGTTTGACAGATTGGCTGAGGACACAAGCAAAATGTGACAGTTAGCTATCCTGGCCTTCCATAACTGCTTTTTGAAACCGTTAAAATTACTGAGTTTAGTTCCCCCTTATAATTTACTGCTGTTCAGGGGATCTGGGCTTCAACAAAATGGCAGCCTCCAGAACGAAGAAACAGGAGCAATGCCGGAGGCAATTTACAGCACACATTAATTTTGGTAGCATATTTATTAAAGTGTTTGTTAACAACCCCCCCCCCCCCAAAAAAAATATATAAATCCTGGTCTCTTAAAGCAGATTACACAGCACAGTGCTTGTGCTGTGTAATCTGCCCCCTCTAAACTTAAAAAAAAAAAACTCTGAACATTGCACTTCCTGTATCCCCTCCGCCCTGCTCCGCCCTGATCACCACGGTCAAAGTGCGTCCCTCCGTCATACGCTGCCTGTCATCTCCCTCTCTGTCTCTTTCCAGCCCCGCCCCTCCCCACTGCTATTATTCTAAAATAAAAACTAAAATTTGTGACTGCCAGCCCCTCTATTAGAGGCTGGGATAGCACACCGTGTAAGTTGTTTTTAAAAAACAGTGTTGTAAATACCGGATTTCAGCTGTCTTCAGGCTGGTCACATGACTCGCTGGCGCTTTACAGCTCCGATGGATGGCTTCTGCGGAGGAGACGAGCAGCTATGCCAGCCTCTAATAGAGGGGCTGGCATAGTCTTTTATAAGTGCATAACAAACACTTTAATGTGAAATGCATGTTCCTTGCTAAAGAACACAATTTTTTATGGGTAAAGTTCTGCTTTAAGTGTGACATGAGCATTAGCAAATCTTATTCCAGCTTTCAACCTCTACTGCAGGTTTGAAAATTAATCTAATTGGTGGTTAAGGGTGACAGATCTTTTCCTTTGCTCCATTTTTATACTATAGAATAAGACATCTTAATAATTATTCTGACATTATAAAACAAAACGCCATCCTTATTTCAGATTTCTGTTCTCAGGTATGTTGAAAATGTTTTCTCTTGGCTTTGTAAAGTCTGCCACACAGTCTGAATTTCACCCAATTCATGCTGAATCGTCCAAAATGCAAGCTTTGGATGGCCATAATGTCATACCGGGCTCAACAAAAATCGATTTGTTTACCAACTTTTCATTTAAAGTGATTGTAAAGTCTAGTTTTTTTTCCTTTTAAAAAAAGCAAACACGTTATACTTACCTGCTCTGTGTAGTGGATTTGCACAGAGCAGCCCATATCCTCCTCTTCTTGGATTCCTCTTCTGTGATCCTGGCTCCTCCCTCCTGTTCAGTGCCCCCACAGCAAGCAGCTTACTATGGGGGCACCTGAGCCGAGTCACAGCTCCCTGTGTCCATTCAGACATGGAGCCCCTACCCGGTCCCGCCCCCTCTCTCCCCTGATTAGCTAGCTGCTGTTTCTCAACCGATCCGGAAGGAGAATCTCGATTGGCTGAGACTCTCGTGGACATCGCTGGACAGAGAGGGACCTCAGGTAAGTGTTAGGGGGGCTGCTGCACACAGATGGCTTTTTATCTTAATGCATAGAATGCATTAAGATTAAAAAAAACTTCTGCCTTTACAACCACTTTAAGGCCTCATGCACACTGGACGTTTTTACAGCTGCTGTTTTTGGCTTCAGATCTTTTTTTCTGCAGCCAATAAACTCCCCAGCATGTTATCCTATGTGTCCATGCACGCATAGGCTGTTATCAGCAGTTTTTGGCAGGGGCGTTTTCTGGCTGAAAAAAAAACCCCCCAGAACTAATGGGTTTTGAGAGGAGCTTTTCAGCTGTAAAAACGCTCTAACTCTGAAAAAAGCAGCTATTCAAATATCTAAAACGCTACAGCCAAAAAAACGCAGGAAAAATGCTACTGCAAAAACGCTGGAAAACATATTCTACAGCTTTCTACAGCTAACGCTAGTGGCTTTTTTATTACGTCCAGTGTGCATGAGGCCTAAGGAGCTGGGTGGAAATTTGTCCACTGAACAGTGACTACATCCAATCATATGCAGTCATTGTTCAGGTATTCAGATAAACGCAGGTGAAGTGGCTGTTATGCAATAGCCGATGCAGGAGATTCCTCCATCCGTTAGTGAAATCTAAAGGTGTATTGTAGCTCTACTTTTTTTTGGCCTGGGAGGCGAATGACACTCTACTCCTCTGTCTTAGTTCTTCCCTTCTGCCGAATAGCTAGGATCAACAGTTGTGACCAGGAACGCACATTAAGGCTTCTTTACACAATGCATCAGTTATTATAGGAAAATTAAGCTTGCAAAATCCCCCCCCCCCCCCAACTGACAATATCTGCTTTATCTCATTATTAGAGTCAGTGGAAAAAGTTTTTTTTTTTTTTTGAGTGGTAGATATTTCTATCTGACTGGATGAATCACAGTCTTCAGAGGCTCTAACGTGATTCCAGCCATACTTGGAATCGGTTTATACTTCCACAGATTCTTCTAGTGACATTTAGAAAGCAAAAAACATCTGGGTGGAGGGAATTCTGCTTTACCCTTATGCCACGTACACACAAGCGGACTTTCCAGCATACTTGGTCCGGCGTACTGTAGTCCGTCGGACAATTCGATCGTGTGTGGGCTCCAGCGGACTTTTTTTTCTCAAAAGTTTGACGGACTTAGATTTGAAACATGTTTCAAATCTGTCCGACGGACTTGAGTCTGGTCGAAAAGTCCGCTCGTCTGTATGCTAGTCCGACGGACAAAAACCGACGCTAGGGCAGCTATTGGCTACTGGCTATGAACTTCCTTGCTTTAGTCTGGTCGTATGTCATCACGTACGAATCCGTCGGACTTTGGTTGATCGTGTGTAGGCAAGTCCGTTTATTTGAAAAGTCCGTCGTAAAGTCCGTCGAAAAGTCCGTCGAAAAGTCCGTCGAAAAGTCCGTCGAAAAGTCCGTCGAAAAGTCCGTCGAAAAGTCCGTCGAAAAGTCCGTCGAAAAGTCCGTCGAAAAGTCCGTCGAAAAGTCCGTCGGACAAAGTCTGCTGTAAAGTCCGGTCGTGTGTATGCGGCTTTACAAACACTGGGTACATTAAGCATAATCATAAGAAAAATTGCATTGGCCCTTTTTACTGCTTTAAGGGTAACTCCACTTTTGTGGGGAAAAAAAAACAGGAAATAAGGAAAAAATAATATAGCGTATACAATTGCGGACAAAAGTCATATGGAAGTTGAATGTTATTAAAAATTACCTTTCCTTTTCAATCTGCAGCTCTGTAATTTTCTGTGAAATGCAATAGGACTACCTGGAGGTAGTGAATGTGTACAGAACATCCCACAGATATGTCATTTCCTGCTTGTGTGATTGGCTCACTGATTTTCCCAGAAGTCTACACTAAGATACAAGTCAGATATCAGGCATCCCCTGCAACAAAAATTTCATTTTTGGTGAGATATTCCCAATAGGAAATCACAGTTAAAGGGATGCAGACCCTGCAGATTTCGTCATTAGTGCCCTGCAGGTGCACAGCTGATTGATAAATATGAAACCACTCCCATTAGACTCACTCAGCCCAGGGGCACAGAGGAACGAAAACAAAAAGGTAGGAATCTGCAACAAAGTTTGTTAAAATCCTTGTAATGTACATAGATCACCCTGAGGGGAATGTTTTTTTCTCAACAAAAGTGGAGTCACTCTTTAACTACCAAGTCTCTTGAAAAACCATCATGTTGAGTGGCTACTTTCCATTGATGGGAATCTGGTTATCTTTATCTGCATAGTTGTTCATTTCCTGTTTGATCTCCACTCTGTGCCTTTGTATAGTATTACACTTCAAGACAAGCAGATATCGCCCCAAGAATGGCAAGGTTGGAGATATCGTCCAATCTTTGCACAAGCTCGCTGAGTGCCAGGACCTGCCAGGGTCTTCTTCGATGATGAAAGTAGCAGATTTGCATAACTTACTTAGCTTTGGAGCAGAGAAAACTATTGGGATTGCTTGAAAAGTCACTTTCCAGAAAATCAAAAAAAGGCCTTTGACCACCAAGGTCATCACTTTGGTAGACTGAAACTGACCAATAAAAGTGGGCAAAACTTGAAATCAGCAGCATCACTTGTAGTCATCAATTGGTTCGTAGACATCCAACCATTTTTCAGAGACTCAGTGACTCCAATCTATGTCAGAAGCAGACCAGCCAACCATTTCAATAACTTGGCCAATCACTATGGATACCCCTGAGATAAGCAACACCAGGAGCTGTTTGTCCATTCCTCCCGCCTCCTTACATAAGCAAAAACATGAACACTCAGACCAAGCATTCTTTTTTTTGTGCATCCAGATCACACCTGCAAGTCTGATGCCATGAATACAGAGCTCAAATTTCAACCAATTACTGTTTAATTGGCCACAACTTGATCCATGGGTGGCCCTGTCTACACCACTTGGCTCAACAAACTATGATTTGAAAAATGATAGAATCATGGTCGCAAATTCTCAGCCAAATACTGACCACAGCCCCAGCAACAGCAGGAGCAGCAGCTGTCATAAAGCAACACCTGGCAGGGGAGGATTCCAAGTGTAGGTGGGTGTAGGTTGACCTCCATACACAGGTGGCGCTGTCTGGGACCACCATGCAGGGAAAATGGAGGACAGGAAGAACTCAAAGTTCCTCTTAGGCCTCCGTACATGTCAGAGAGTGCGCAGTTGTCAAATTGGATACTGTTGCCCTGGATGACCTCCGTGGCCATCTTTAGTGATGGCAGTGCTTATAAAAAGCACTGGCTCACTATAGTTGGTGCGCATTTTATATGTGGTTAGGACCAGAACCCGCTGGGTAGGGAGAGAGTGTGCCTAGTGTAGCGTAGAGGAGGAGGGTCAGTATAAGGACTGTTTGTTATTGTTGCTGTGTGGAACATTTCCGCTTCTAGTGCCTTGTTGCATACTTCCTACCAGCCGCATTCTGTGCCAGGTACTGTCAGTCCTCAAGCATTGCCATCCGCAAGTACTGCATAATCATCTGCGAGTGTTTCTGCCCGGTTGAAAGCTCTACATAGACTCTGATACAATGTGTTTGGAATTTTTCTTGACAATACACTTCCTTGAAATCTTGGACCTCAGTTCCTTCCCACTTTGGGTGCCTACCACCCGTCCTTACTTCCACCTACACTCTGCCCATGGTGATTAGTGGGAAAGGAGGAATTTGCGTGTGTGTATGACTAGCCTAACAGCTCTGATATGTATAGAGATATATTAAGGCTGGTCAAAATAGATGGAAAAGCAGCAAAAGACATTCATTTGTCCCTGCGCAGATCAATCAGGTACATAAGGCAGGCCATAGACGATGCAAATTTCTTTCCTGCAACCACGCAGGAGCGGGCGGGGGAAAAGACAGATGCTTGTGATAATCGCAAGCGAATCCAGCAGGCTGGTTGTACCCAAGTTGTTCGATCGATTCATTTGGTACATTCAGCCTGCCCACTAATGGACCGAATCATGTATGGCTGGCCGAAGGATGTGGTTTATTTACAGGGTGTACTCTAACCCAGAGAAACATGCATTATGTGAAGTCAAAACTTCTGTTCTGCATACTTGAACTGGCCATAAACTGTAATAGTTCTCCTGCTCAGCCCCACAAGTTGAATCTATTGATTTCCCCATTCACACCAAACAGCGTGGATAAAGGAATCCCCTCTTGTCAACTATTGTATTATGACGGCTGATTAGATTTTTGCCCAACAATTTTATGCTCGGCTCCTTTGCTTTTCAGATCAAAGGGTGTCGGGAGGGAGGGTGCCCATAGGGCCTCCCATGGCCTGAATTTCTACCGGTTCATTAGGAACTGGCCAAAATGTGTTTAGTGTACGGCCAGCTGTATTTCTGAGAAGTATGGAATGACATTCTACACATTTATTACAGGCTCTATCCGTTCCCTTTCCTCTGTGGCTCCCACAGATGTTTTCCATGCTGAAAAATATTTGTGCCCTAAAAATTGCTTGTGAAGTCCTCCTGTGCACCCCTTTCATGGCCATTTATTGTCCAGTTGTCATAGGTGGTGCTTGAATGGGCAACATTTCTTTATTTGTTAGCCCATCTATGGCTATAGCTGCAGGTCTGTCCATATGTGGGCAATTTTGGCAGCCATACAGTTGTAGCAGTAGCTAATGCAATCTTCTAGCAGATTATTAAGCTGAGTCATGACTCATGATTTTGCCAGTAATAATTTAAGGTGGAGGCAAGAGTTTGCCAGGTCAGATCATTCAAATATTCAAGTGGTGTAAAAAATGACTTTAAGAAACACCAGCCAATCTAAACCTACTTTGGCTACAAGTAAGCCTGTTACAAAGTTGGGCAATTTAAAGTTGAGAGTTTGATATGACCATCCATTAGCAGAGATCACCTTTAATGAAAACAAAAAGGTTAAAATGATCCCTACATCCCTAGATGTAGGCAGCTGGAATTATATGCAAGTCTCCACTTTTCCTGTAAAAAGTAAAATTGAGTCCCACCACCAGTGAGGCTCACGTTTTTGATCAATACCTTTAAAAGGGCCAATAGGTATGCCTAGGAGGTAGGTGGTGTGTGCCCAAGCTCAACATATAGGAACAGCTGCCCCTACTTCTGAATCTACTGATCGTTTTGACAATTGGTTCTCACCAACAATGACCTTTAGGCTTGCCATACACTGCTTGAATTTTTGCTTATTTATGATATTAGCACACATAAGAGTGAATGGACCCTTAAAGTGTTCAGAAAATATGAGAGACACACTATAATTAAGGCAAATACTGCTAGTTTAACTGTCTGAAATCTAGTTTTCAGAATATCTTGCTTTAATTCCATAGACTAAAACCATACGCTATTGCATTTTGCATTGCCCTGTGCTGTGAGGCTGATGTGCCTGCAGGCACTAGGGACTGAAAGGGTCGCTGTTTAGAAGGATTACAGTAGAGAAGAACCCATGGTACAATGAAGAGACTGAGGACACCGGGAGCTGCAAAGCAATAGTAAATACCACTGTCATCCTCCTGATGGTGCTATATGGCATGGGTGTCTG
The DNA here is from genome assembly GCA_037952925.1 of Lithobates clamitans. NCBI lineage: Eukaryota > Metazoa > Chordata > Amphibia > Anura > Ranidae > Lithobates > Lithobates clamitans. Next base: position 701,111 of record JBBGZY010001921.1, on the reverse strand, counting down.
AATCAAAATAGTGGCCAATCAGAATTATATATATATATCTTGGCAAGTAAAACCGCTCACACGTATTTTAACTACAGCAACTAATTATAGAGGAAACCCACTATTATAACTCTAATAACTCCAATGATTTGATGTTATGGTTAGCAGTGGGAAAATTTGTCAACCATACAGACTACAGTCTCTGAGATTTTAATTATAATTATTAAGAATTTTTATTTTCACTGTAACCACCCAGAACATTATGAAGATTAATCCCTACTCTGCTTGAAAACCTGGAATTTAATTGTTGCCCCTAGCATGTTTGTAATGAAAGACACTGTTAGTTGACACCCATGCAGTATTATACAAAAGGCCTTTGTACCTTTGCTTATAATGCATATTGAAATGCTGCATGCCATATGGGTGATTCAACCACAATATAAATTACAAAAAGTCTTTGTATCTCCATGCATACAGTATGACTCCCATACACAAGCAGATAGTGGTAAACAACATGGCCAATAGTTGATCTGGATGTAGTGCTTAATTGGCATAAAACACTATCAAATCAGATGAACCCATCCAACGATTTCACACTTGTTCCTAAAAAACTCCCCGATTTCCAAAACCGTAAAAAAATAGCAAACCCTCCATAAAATAAAAGTCTACAAAGTCTAATTATCTACAGGCAATTTTGATGTCTTGTGTTGAGGAAGGGTTGCAGCCCCAGTCATGTATTTGTGTCCTTACTGGATAGATTCAGCATGGTCACTACAGCTGTTGTTGCTGGAACAGGTAAAATGTTCCAATGGGGACATTTATTGCATAAAAGCTAAAGCTGGCCATAAACGAATCAAAATGTGGCTGGTTCAACAGTAGCTGAAAAAACGTTGAACGACCAGCTCAAGAGATAATTTTACCTTATGCTTCAATTTTACCCCACATGCTTCAATATGAAAATCTGAAAAGAAACCAGGTGGGAAAATGTATTCAAATTTCAATCAGATGCAGCCAATGTTTGGATATTTTGAGAGCAGCGGGTGTCAGCTGTCAAATTACAATAGATGGCAAGGGAGATTCCTCCATCCTTGTTGTTTAGTGTGGATGGAGAAATAGATTTTGCTCATTCACAGTTCCATTGTACAGCATTTGGTTAGCATTAATTTGAAGAGGTTTTTTCATTTCCTCTTGTCCTAATCTACTCAAATCTGAAACCTATTCCAACAGTAAAGCTTATGCATACTGCTCTATGCAGGGTTTGAGGGTTGATTATCACATATAAATGTAGATATTCGAATTGTGCCACCCCTTTAATGATACCAAGCAGTACCCTAGGTGCACTGGCAAACTGCTCTGCAGTGCTGATATGTGAACAGCCCACTTAGTCTGTTTCACTTTATTCTTACAGATTTGGACTAACAGAAATTATTTGCATGCCATGTTTAGATTGTAAGCTGTTGGGAACAATTTTTGTTTCTTTTCAGCTTCATTTGGCCTGGCTAGGTCCCTTAATACTGCTAAAAGTCATACAAATTCTACAATGAAATATTCATATTAAACAATCCATGTACATATATGGGTTTGTAATGAAGGGGGAAGAAATGTGATGATGCAGAAAACCGTAGCCAATCAGAATTCATTCTAGTCATTTAAGGGTACAGATTACAATTGGTTGATAAGGGCAACTACATTCTCATCGTTAGTGGTTTTTAAATTGTCCTACGAAAGAAACCCAACTACTTAATATAAATATTTTTTTTAAAGTAAATTAATATATTAGGAGCAACTTTGTATAGGATAAAAAGATCAAACTGCGCCATGATTGTCCTAGGATAACTGTGGCATAAACATGCACTGAACTAGATAGCATACATGTTTATCACTTATACACCCCAAGTATTGGCTTTCTCCAGGCAGAGGTAGCAGATCAGTTCCAAGATCTGTCAATCTAAGGTGTCTGCACAGGCCAAATGCAGCCCATATACACACAATCACTCCCAAATCCAACCATTATACCATATATTCCATAAAATCTTAAACTGTCATTTTTTCACGGCTACATTAAAAATTCCAGCAAAGTTTAGCATCATCCATCTATAGCTAATAAAAATATATCAGATATAAAATTGCTCAGAAAACAGCTGTCATTGCCATAATAAGGCTGGCCATACAGGGTTTGACCGTTAATGGGCAGGCTGGATGCACCAAGTTGACCGATCAATAAACTTGGGTACAACCAGCCTGCTGGAATCTCTTTCGATTATCGCTAGCGTCTGCTATGTTGATGAGGGAATCGTTAATTTCTTTCCTGGGTGCAGGAAAGAAATTTGCACCGTGTATGGCCTGCCTAAGTAGGAAATGGCTGATGCCATCGGTTCTTGGCAACATTTTGAAGTTATTGGGTATTTTGATGTCAGTGGAGCTGGCTGGCCAAACAGATTTTTGTTTGAAAGTTGGTATGAAATTCAGAAAAATCCTTTGTAAGAGCATTTGAGGATGCTATCATAGGCGTTGATTGATTAAAGGCACATAGACTGTGCACTTTGCAAATGTAGTTGCACTATGCAAGTACATTTACTCCAGAACTTAGTAAATGAGGTAAAGCTTCACTTTGCAAAGAATAACCAATCACGTGCAAAGGAATAAAAAACAAAAATGACATTTTTGCTTGCACGTAATTGAATCATGGAAGTGAGACGAGCTCTTCCTCATTTACTAAGCTCTGGAGCAAATGCACTTGCAAAGTGCACAGTCTATTTGACTTTAATCAACCCCTATAGAGTCAATGAATTTAGTTTGAAAGCTCTTCAAAACTTTTGTTTGACTTCTATGCCAATGTATAGAACCTTAACGTTTGATTTTCGATTGATACAAATTATTACAGATATTTATATAATGACATCAATTTATACACACACACACATACATACATACATACATACATACATATATATATATATATATATATATATATATATATATATATATATATATATATATATATATATACACACACACACATATACATTACATTTACATCAGCACTGCCCTCAAGGAGCTTACAATCTAAGGTCCCTAAAGCTCAGTACACATGGGCCCAATGTTGGGCGGCATCACCCGGTCGACATTTGGCCCATGTGTGCTGCAGCCGGTCCGACAGAAGCCCAACGTTCAGCCAGCTTCTGTTGAAGGGCCATAACCGAAAAAGCTCTTCGCCAATGGCTGACAGGAGTGTTCCAGCGGGGGTGCATCCCCTTGTCAGAACACAATAAAAAAGCAGGGGAGATCGCTGTACTAAAATCAGATTGTTAGTACAGCATCTCCGACCTGAGCGGTCAGTTTTTTTTCCCCTTCAGCCCACTGTGTTAAATGAAGAGAAAAAACTATCAGTGTGTACTAGGCTTTACTCACATTCATACTTGATTTGTTGTAGCCGTATTAGTGCAATTGTGACAGAGAAAATTGAGTACTGTCCGTGATCCTTTTTTTATTTGCACTAACATACAATTTTTCAGGACAAGCTTTCGGGGTATGTCCCCTTCTTCAAGGGGAACTGCTTCTTCAAGGGGTACTTGAGTACTGCTTGGACCTTGAAGAAGGGGACATACCCCGAAAGCTTGTCCTGAAAAATTGTATGTTAGTGCAAATAAAAAAAGTATCATGGACAGTACTCAATTTTCTCTCTCACATTCATACATACACATACTGGGGCCAATTTAGATAGGAGCCAATTAACCTCCCAGCATGTCTTCAGAGTGCGGGAGGAAACCGGAGCGCCCGAAGAAAACCCACGCAGGCACAGGAAGAACATGCAGACTCCAGGCAGGTAGTATAACATGTAAATACAAACAACTTTTCCCAACTGAGGACCACATTGACAGTTACAATTTCATTCGAAATTTGAGAAAAAATTTCCATCCTGAGCCTTCCAATCTTCTCATATATACAGCCGAAAACAATCCTTGGTTTGTTCCCATTAACCATTTAGAAAATTGAAAGAACATTCGAAAAAAACAAGTTTTTTTTTAAACCAAATTCTACTGGTGCATGGCTAGCTTTAACCACAAAGGCAAAGATCATAAATGCTGTTATATTAGATATCAGTGAAAGACAGGAGAAAGGTTAGATTGGGTGGGGCAGATGCAGGTATTCATCCTCTGTGTGATCAGAGACAATGAGCCAAGCAGGGAAGTGCCGAGACAGAAGAGGGCAAAGTGTTAATATGGGAGTTTCAATGACTTCTCTTACCTGCTCAGGGAGAAGTCAGCAAGTCAGAGCTGTCCTCTGTGGATCAGGACACAGGAAAGTTCTGCGTAAGCCTTCCCAGGGTCCTAAAACCAAAGAAGGAGGGCAGCCAATGAGGAAAGACACTCACCCCTCTCCAGCCTGCCCTCCCGCCTGGGATTTGGCCATACAAGGAGAAGGAATTTGAGGAGGATGCAAGATGTGTGGGACAAGCAGATCCAAACCCAAACACAGGATATTCTCCCTTATATAGTTCTCAGCTCCACTTTCTGTCAGTGTGCAAGGAACCCTCTTTACAAGGCTGTATACACAGGGGAACACTGCCAGTCCTCCTTATATGGGGTGTGCGGGTGTACAAAAGGGGGAGAATGGTGCAGGACGAGCTCAGCAATCTTCTACAGTACAGTTCCCACAATTCCGTAAAACTTGTATAAATTATAAATGGTCAGTCCATTCAAGACTAATTTTTCAGCTTTCTGTAGATACTGGAAGGGTAAATCAGCCCACTGGTATCTCTGGGGATTCCCGAGAAAGTTTACCTCTATAGTTTCCGTCTCTTTTCCTAATCAGGAATCTCACTTCTATTGATGTATTCTTCAAAGCATAGAAAAAAAAAAACAGGGAGAGCCTGCTGGCCATAAACCTTGCAATCTAAATGTGCAATCTTTATTCCAACCTCCCTCAATGTTTTATAACCCTGAGGAACCCTTGAAATAATTCCTAGGTTCTTAGAGAACCCACGCTAAAAATGATTATACCTACAGCTCATGGTACATTAACATGAACAATAACGTTAAAGAATATTTGAAATAAAAGATGAGGTAATGTGGTGTACCTCGCTTATTGACACCCAGGGCCAATTATTTTGTTTACCAGCCTTCTACAAAATGATTTTTCAATAGTATACTTGAAATGAACAATAATTGAGGAAAAGAAAGAGTAAAACTTTGGGGGTCCTCTAACTTAGTACTCAGTGTAGAAGTGATGCCTTAGATCAGTGGTTCTCAACCTGGGGGTCGGGACCCCCTCGGGGGTCAAAAGATGATTGGCCAGGGGTCACTGAATCCTGGGCTGTTCCTAAAGCCCGCACCACTCTCCCAGTCTTTTTGCGGCCGCCCAGCAGGGCTGTCCCTAGAGCGCGCGGCTGCCCACTCAGCCTCTTCGAAGCTGCTCATTCAGTTCACAACATGGCTGGGGGGCAGACTAGAGGTCAGCTGACTGGTGAGGAATGTGAAGTGGGAGGGGCTGGAGGAGACCCCATCTCCTGATTTCAGGATGGGTGTCACTGCTATGAGACACCACAAAGTTGGAGACACAGTGAGTAACACTACCTGTAATTAGAGTTGCCATTAAAAGTCCCCACTACAGTTCTCAGATCAGCAGATGACCTTAATCAAGAGCACCTAAGTTAGCTGATCAGAACTCCCCCCGCCAGCACTGCCACTGATCTCAACTCCCTGCCAGCACTGCCACTGATCCCAACTCCCCACCAGCACTGCCACTGAATGAATGAAGGAATGATTTGTATAGCGCTGCAAATGCGAACTGAATCGCCTCAAGGCGCTAGATCTGTCCTGTGTTGTCCAGCTTCTTAGAAGTGGTAGGTCTCGATTTTCTTCCTGAAGGCCAGATGGTTTTCTTCCATGCGAATGTGAGTAGGTAGAGCGTTCCATAACCGTGGTCCTTGGACTGCGAATCTTCGTTCTCCTTTTGTTTTGTAGCGGGTTTTTGGAATAAGGAGGAGGTTTTGGTTAGAAGATCGAAGACTGCAATTGGGTGTGTAGTGCTTTATTTTCTCGCATAGGTATTGAGGAGCGTTTCCTTGTATACATTTGTGGGTGAGGCAGAGGGTCTTGAAAGTGATTTGGTTCTTTACGGTTAGCCAGTGTAGGCTCCTCAGGGAAGGGGAGATGGATTCGCAGAGTTTTTTTCCTGTTAACAGTCTTGCCGCCGTGTTTTGGATGAGTTGCAAGCGCGCAAGCTGATATTGGGGAAGTCCTATGTAGAGGGAGTTTGCGTAGTCGAGTCTGGAATTGATGATTGTTCCAATTACTGCTGCTTTGTCCTCTTCTGGGACGAAGGGGATGAGTCTACGTAGCAGGCAGAAGAGATGGTGAGATCGGCTGACTACTGATCCTATTTGTGCATCCATTGACATTTCTGAGCCAAAAATGACTCAGAGACTTTTGGCTTTGGTGCTTGGAGAGATGGTCTGTCCAAAGATGGTGGGTGGTGTCTATGGGGTCTTAGTTTTGGAATTTTGGTTTGCGTGTAGGAGAAGAAGCTCTGTTTTTGATCCGTTGAGTTTAAGAGAGTTAGTGGTCATCCAGTCTATCAAAGTGAGGCATTTTTCTAGTTGCTGATGATGGTCTTTTTCTCCGGTGATGCAAAGGTAGAGTTGGGTATCATCAGCGTATGAGTGAAAGCAGAGGTCCGATTTTCTGATGATTTTGAGGAGTGGGCGGATGTAGATGTTGATGAGCACTGGTGACAAGGGTGAACCTTGAGGGACTCCACAAGAGATTGCGCGGGTTTCAGAGGTGAAAGCTCCTAGTTTCACTGTCTGAAATGCCACTGATCCCATTCCCCCCACCAAAGAGTAAAAATAGAGAATACATGGAAGGGAGAGAAAAAGAGGGGGAGGAACAAAGAAAGGGAGGGAAAGAACAAGAAAGACGGCTGGAGAGAGTGATGGGGAAAAAAACTAAAATATAGGATAGTGAGGTAAAAGGGAAAGAAATGAGAACAAAGAGTGGTACATCCTAAAATGTACCATAAGGCGTTTTAATACTGTACGAGTGGAAGGGACTCAGGGAGCGCTAAAAGTCCGTGGGTTAGGGGCGCAAATGACTTGTATTGCCTTGGGTGCCGACAACCCACGCTACGAAAATAATTCTACTGTTAGGGGTCCCCACAACTTGGGAAATTTTATCAAGGGGTCACAGCACTAGAAGGGTTGAGAACCACTGCCTTAGATTATTATACAAATAGCGCCAACAGTTTGTGCAGCACTTTACAAAGTGAGGGCAGACAGTACAGTTACAATAACATTTTATACAGTAAAAAATCAGAGGGCCCTGCTTGTTAGAGCTTACAATCTAAAAGGGAAGGTCAAGTGATACAAAAGGTAATACCCGTGGGGGATGAACTGATGGAGAAAATAAAGTACAGTTATTAGAGGAGGAGGAAGGATAGGCTTCTCTGAAGAGATGGGTTTTTTGGCACCGTCTATAAGTAGACTTAGTTGGACAGATTGGGATAGGGAATTCCATAAGATGGGAGCGGCTCAGGAAGAGTCCTGATGGAGGAAACAAAGGGGTCTAGAGAGCAGGAGGTCTTGGTAGAAATGAAAAGAACGATTTGGTTGGTATTTTGAGACTAGGTTAGTGATGTTGCTGGGAGCAGAGCTGTGGATGGCTTTGTAAGTTGTAGTTAATATTTTGAATTTAATTTGTTGGGTGAGTGGAATTGTAAGAGAAAAGAAGCAGACACTGAACGGTTGGTAAGGTGTACGAGTCTGGCAGCAGCATCCACGATGGACTGAAGGGGGGGCGGGGGGTAGCCTATGTAGAGGTAAGTCAATGAGAAGGCAGTTGCAGTAGTTGAGGTAAGAGAGGACCAGGGAGTGAACTAGGAGCTTTGTGGTGTCATTGGTCATTAGTGGTTAGTGATGCCCACTTGCATTGGTGGTCAGTGTCGGTGTAAGATCAATCCATCGTTGAACTCGTAGCAACCTCATGATTGACTCTGGTTGAGAAACACTACTCTTTTCTTTTTTAATAGAGATGAGATAACAATGGCCCCCCAGTGTATGGGACCTCCTTGATGCTGTTGGTGGGTAGCTCTAAAGGTAATATTTTATTAGAGAATGCCCCATCACACTTTTTCTTCTCAGAGAGTCACGACATCAGCAGAGCCCAACTATACTGCTCCACTACTCCCTTTCAGCCAAAAATATATATTTTTGGATAGAGAGGCGTAGGGTTAGAACCTTAATAAGTCCATATTGAGGAGATCTTTCTATACTTCCTATCCAAGTGATAGATTTTAGCCAGGAGAAAAGTAAAGAGTATTTAAAATTTTCAACAAAAACCTGACCAAGGTCTTACCTATCCCTTTTTAAAATAAACAAAAGTTAGAGCTAGATTTGGGCTTTGTCTTCTCCAAACAAACGGGAATTTTTCTGTCTTGAGGGCAATCAGGATCACGCCTACATATGATCTCAAAATACCAACCTCCCAAGACCCCCTAATCGCTAGCTCCCTCGTCACCTCCTCCCATGCTCACCTCAAGGACTTCTTCAAAGCCTTTCCCAACCACTGGAACTCCTTACCTCAATCTGTCTGACTATCTCCTTCTTTATCCACCTTTCCTGAAAACATATCTCTTTAAAGAAGCCTATTCTGCCTCTAAAAAAAAACCAACAACTTTATTTTGTTGATCAGCTTATCCCTCACAGCTATAACCTTTTGAATAATTTGACCCTCCTTTTAGATTGTAAGCTCAAATGACCAGGGCCCTCTGATTTCGCTTGTATTTAAAATTATTTTTACTGTACTGTCTGCCTTCATTTTGTAAAGCACTGCGCAAACCGCTGGTGATAAATAAACCCTGTATAAAATGTAAATACACGTGTTAACCTCTGCATAGTCTGATTGTCTCACTCACAAGCGATGCTTTGAATAGGTTAAGTTGGCCATACACTGCTCAAATTTCAGCCAATTCCTGCTAAATCGGCTGAAATTCGAGCTGTGGGTGGCCCGGGGGATGAACAAGAGAAATTCAAAGTATGGGCAGCTTTAGACACAAAGACTGGATTAGATCCACTCTACCGATCCATAATGGGGTAAACCTAGGAAATTAATTAATTATCCATTTTGGTGGATTAGTAATTTAAATGGAACCTGTAACTAGAACAAACTAACTTAAAGAGGAGCTCCAGGCTCCATCAGAAAAAAAATGAAAAGTCAGCAGCTACAAATACTGTAGCTGCTGACTTTTAATATTAGGACACTCACCTGTCCTTGAATCGAGCAGTGTCTTCACCCGAGCTGATTTTTTAATCGGCTCTCAGAGGGTGCCACCACCATTCCCAGCTGGCTCCCTACTGCGCATGTGCGAAGCGTGCTGCCATTTGTGAATGGCCTGGCGAAGTCACCCGGAAGCAGGGGCGTGTACCCGACAAAACCAGGTACCCACTCCCCGCTGCCCCCCGAAAGGTGGCAAAAGTGGCAGTGGAGGGGGGGGGGGCAAATAAGCGGAGCTTTCCCTTTTGGGTGTAGCTCCACTTTAAAGAGGCGAGAGAAGATACCACAAGGTTCTAGTACATTGTACTTCCTTACCAAAATTCCTGCACTGTGCACCCCAGAACCAAGAGAGAAGAGTATGCATAGGTTGGCAGAATCAGAGAGTAGAACACACACAATTAAATGCAAATCCTCTCTCTGAGAGAGATGTACTAGAAGGCAAGCACATTACATTAGGAGATGCAGGGAGAGTGTCCTTCAACTTTAATTAATGCCAAGATTTCCAAACTGCACGCGTTTGAGGTTCAGGGGCCTGGGACATTTAGAAGAAGAATCTGTATGGGCATTTTGTATTTTCTCTTGTATAGTATCTCACAAAAGTGAGTACACCCCTCACATTTTTGTAATTTTTCATTCTATCTTTTCATGTGACAACACTGAAGAAATAACACTTTGCTACAATGGCAAGTAGTGAGTGTACAGCTTGTATAACAGTGTAAATTTTCTGTCCCCTCAAAATAACTCAACAACAGCCATTAATGTCTAAACCACTGGCAACAAAAGTGAGTACACACCTAAGTGAAAATGTCCAAATTGGGCCCAATTAGCCATTTTCCCTCCCGGTGTCATGTGACTCGTTAGTGTTACAAGGTCTCTGCTGTGAATGGGGAGCAGGTGTGTTAAGTTTGGTGTTATCGCTCTCACTCTCTCATACTGGTCACTGGAAGTTCAACATGGCACCTCATGGCAAAGAACTCTGAGGATCTGAAAAAAAGAATTGTTGCTCTACATAAATATGGCCTAGGCTATAAGAAGATTGCCAAGGCCCTGAAACTGAGCTACAGCACGGTGGCCAAGACCATACAGCAGTTTAACAGGACAGGTCCCACTCAGAACAGACCTCACCATGGTCGACCAAAGGAGTTGAGTGCATGTGCTCAGCGTCGTATCCAGAGGTTGTCTTTGGGAAATAGACATGTGAGTGCTGCCAGCATTGCTGCAGAGGTTGAATGGGTGGGGGGTCAGCCTGTCAGTACTCAGACCATACGCTGCACACTGCATCAAATTGGTCTGCATGGCTGTCATCCCAGAAGGAAGCCTCTTCTAAAGATAATGCACAAGAAAGCCAGCAAACTGTTTTCTGAAGACGAGCCGACTAAGGACATGGATTACTGGAACCATGTCCTGTGGTCCGATGAGATCAAGATAAACTTATTTGGTTCAGATGGTGTCAATCATGGGTGGCGGCAACAAGGTGAGGAGTACAAAAACAAGTGCATCTTGCCTACAGTCAAGCATGGTGGTGTGAGTGTCATGTGTGGGGGTGCGTGAGTGCTACCGGCACTGGGGAGCTACAGTTCATTGAGGGAACCATAAATGGCAACATGTACTGTGACATACTGAAGAAGAGCATGATCCCCTCCCTTCAGAGACTGGGCCACAGTGCAGTATTCCAACATGATAACGACCCCAACCACACCTCCAAGACGACCACTGCCTTGCTAAAGAAGCTGAGGGTGATGGACTGGCCAAGCATGTCTCCAGACATAAACCCTTCTGAACATCTGTGGGGCATCCTCAAAACAGAAGGTGGAGGAGCGCAAGGTCTCTAACATCCACCAGCTCCGTGATGTTGTCATGGAGGAGTGGAAGAGGACTCCAGTGGCAACCTGTGAAGCTCTGGTGAACTCCATGCCCAAGAGGGTTAAGGCAGTGCTGGAAAATAATGGTAGCAACACAAAATATTGACGCTTTGTGCCTAATTTGGACATTTTCACTTAGGGGTGTACTCACTTTTGTTGCCAGCGGTTTAGACATTAATGGCTGTGTGTTGAGTTATTTTGAGGGGACAGCAAATTTACACTGTTATACAAGCCGTACACTCCCTACTTTACATTGTAGCAAAGTGTCATTTCTTCAGTGTTGTCACATGAAAAGATAAAATAAAATATTTACAAAAATGTGAGGGGTGTACTCACTTTTGTGAGATACTGTATGTTCTAGTGGCAGGTTCTTTTTAATCTTTATACAGGAACGAGGTAATAATCTATATACAGGCCAAGGCAACAGAGTATAAACATTTACAATGCAATACACAGACATGTGTTCTTTGAAACACAAAAGTGCATGCAGCGTTGCAGATAGATTTATGGATGTGTTTGCTGAATAATTTATACACAAAGCAAGAATGACATCAGTGGAAAATCTATACACAGAGAATGAACTCCATTGCCAAACATGTCCACTGCCAAATGTATCCATACATATTAAAGCGGGGGTCCACCTATCTATCGTTTTTTTTTTTTTGGAGTTCATTCACAAACTTTTCTTCTCATGATTATCTACTCACATGTTCTGTGTAATAAGTCTGCCTGTGTCCAATTTCGTTGTAAAGAATAAATTATAAAATTCACTGAAGGCGGTTTCCATCTTCATTGTGGGCATTTGAAGCCCACAAGCATGTATTTTCTGGATGCGGTGAATGCTGTGCTCCCAGCATTCACCGAGATGTTGTGATGACACTGTTGCACAATGCATGCTGGGAAGCCTGAGACTAGCTCCCAGGGGACTGTGGGAGGTCTGGGAGAGGCTAGAAACACGCCTACTCCCATGGGAGGAAAACCAGGAAGTGCTAAGAAGATTAGAAAAAAAAGGTAATTACGGCGATTTAAATTTTTTTACACAGCATGTCAGCATCTAGGCAAGGAAGAGAATGCATAGAGATAATGTTCAAAATTTGGGTGGAACCCCACTTTAAAGAGAATGTAACCCCTAAGTGCAAAAGAAAATCCAGTTGATCTTGCAAAAAAACATGTGAGTTGATAAACCTATTGTGTTCTCAGCCTGCGCTGCAGTTTTATCAGTTACATTGTTCCTAGCTATCTCTGAGGACTACAGAACCCTTCCCTATATGATATGGAGATGAGGAGAGGGGCAGGTGTTTGCAGTCTAAATACATAGAGCAGCTTACAGTGACAACATTGTTACCCTTATATGCAGTACATAGAGGGAGCATTGTCACTGTAGGAAAGAAAGCGTGTTACTGCCAGAATCACCAGGTGATAATAAAGAGAAAACAGCTTAAAAAAGAAAATAAAGGCAGGCACTGCATCTAAGCTGCAATATATTACAATTTTTTTTTTCTTGGGTTTAGATGTATTTTAAAGAAACTTGCACTTTGAGAGACAGGGCCATTACCGCCTCTCTTCTGAAAATGTACATCCCCGGACTTTTTCTGAACTGTCACTGACTTGACACAGTCCTGTAACAAGTGACGTCAGAATTCCTTTTTACATTTCATGGGAGTAAAGTCCATGGTCCAGAAAAAGTATTAAAGCTAGAGCATACTAAAAAGACCAGAACCTCTCAGTGATTCACACCTAGAGGATATGCTTAACATCAGGCACCTAGCATTTTCAGAAGAGGTCATCAACATCAGCCCATAATATTCTCATTACAACATATCTTTGGCATTTCCTCTTTTGTAGAGTATTCAGTTTTACTCTTAGAGCTAATAATTGACTAGCCCGTCTAATTCTCCATAATGTATGTCTCAGACACATATATGTTGACATAGCTCAGAAGCGAATTATTGGCAACGTCCTTTTTAAAGTTCAAATAGCAAAAATTCTAGAGAACTTTATAGGTGGCCAAGACATTGAATGTACACCACCAGATATGAGGCACTTTAGCATCTAGACCTGTATGGTGTTCAACTAAGGAAGTATAGGAAAATTCCAGTTCCCTGGTTGTCATTCTGGTCAAGTGGCTTCAGCATTTTACACCTGTGACAAGTGTGCAGATTAAAGCGGACCTTTTATTCATTTTGAAGGTCCACATGAATAAATTCCTGATCATGTTTACATAAACTTCAGAGGTGGATCCGAGTTTCTGAAACTGGGATTAATGGGGCTAATTTTAGGAATCTGGAGCTGGAGATTACATTTTTAACTTCTCTTTTCAGAGCTACTTCAATTGACTGTCATACGCCTAAAATAACATTTGTCAGTATGCTACCCTGTTTCCCCAAAAATAAGACCTAGCGTGATTGTCGGTGATGGCTGCAATATAAGCCCTACCCCCCAAATAAGCCCTAGTTAAAGTCCTTGTAGGTCTTATTTTCAGGGTAGGGCTTATTTTCAGAGAAACTGGGTAGGGCTTATTTGGGCGGTAGGGCTTATATTGCAGCCATCACTGACAATCACGCTAGGTCTTATTTTCGGGGAAACAGGGTATCTGTAGTAGCAAAACAAAGTCTGACTAGTGGAATACTCTATTATTTTACTGTGTTTTCTTCAATCTATGTATTATCATGCAATGTTATGTAGCCAGGTACTTCAGCACTATGGAGTAAAGCCGCGTACACACGATTGGATTTTCCGACAGGAATTGTGTGATGACAGGCTGTTGGCGGAAAATCCAACCGTTTGTATGCTCCATCGCACAATTGTCGGATTTTCTGCAGACAAATGTTGGATGGCAGGCTTTAAATTTTTCCACGGACAAATGTATGTTGTCGGATTTTCCGAGCGTGTACACAAGTCGGCCAAAAGTCCAAAGTACAAACACGCATGCTCGGAAGCAAGGACGAGCCAGAAGCGGTCTTGTAAACTAGCGTTCGTTATGGAGAATTAACATTCGTGACGTGGCAAATTATGAAATCTCAAAATGCAGCGCACAATTCTCTTCTTCTTTAATGGGATAATAATGAAGCTGCTTTGCTGGTGATACTGATGGAGTTATTGGAAACACATTTTCAAAGGCTTTTTTTTCTAGTGATATCAAGAATAATATTATGCTTGTTATTTTTTTTTTTTGTGCAAGTTACCACAACACCATTATCCCGTCGTTTTTAAGATCAAAGATACAACTATGTTGGTGTCCCTTGTCAATTTTACATTGTATTTTTTAAATTGTAACTGCCTCATCCCAAACTGTCATTTGAAGTAAAACACATAGTCAAGTATTAAATTTTTTTATTGTGCATTAAAAAAAGAAAACAAATAAAATTAGACATGCTATCTGCCAATAGAACTTAACCAGTAAGTGCATTCTATGCATCCAAAAATATAGAAAACATACCAAATCAAATCATTATTCAACCAAAACATAAAATAAAAGCCTCATGCATGTGTCCTGCTTCTTAATATAGGGGGTCAACAATGCCAAGAGTTGGTGAAAGCAGGGGTCCGTCATCCGGAGATAATTCCCAAAAAAACAATCGGGATTATTCTCCTGGAGCTCCCGCAGCAAAGGCATATGACATAAATAGTCACGATTAATAAAGCAACCAATTTTTGGTACAAGAAATCCTCCTCCTCCTGTTCATGGACTGGACTTGGGTCAAAGCAATAACTCCAAGGCCAATAATAAATAACACGCTATCTCCTCCGATTCCGCAACATGGCTGGTTGACGAACGGCCATTCAGAAATGAACTGAAAAGCGCTAAATGAAAAGCACGAATCAACGCTCACCAACCTTCTACTAACACGAAATTTGCAGAAGAAGCACAAAGGCTAGTAGTAGGTCTAGTAGCTCACTGCGTTCGTGTTTGTTGGCCGACAATTGTGTGCCGTTTGTATGCAAGACAAAATCCAGGCACACACCCTTCGGACAAAAGTGCAAGGTTTTGTGTGTATGAGGCTTAAGAGAAAAGGTTTCATTTTTACCGCCTGTTCTTCAGAGACACAGAAACCTGGATGCATTATTCTCCTCCAGCCAACTTTGAGCCTAAACTCTCATACACACAATCGGATTTTCGGCAGGGAATTGTGTGATTACAGACCGTTTGCCTAAAATCTGACCGTTAGTATGCTCCATCAGACAATTGTTGCCCAACACTCCGCAGACAAATGTTGGATGGCAGGCTAGTAAATTTTTGGTGGACAACGGTCTGTTGTCAGATTTTTCTATCGTGTGTACACAAGTCCATCACACAAAAGTCCAAAGTACAAACACGCATGCTCGGAATCAATGCTCACCAAACACGACATTAGCGGAAGGTGCCCAAAGGGTGGCGCTCAAGAGCCGAAATCCCCACGTAGTACGTCACTACGTTTGTGTTTGTTGGCCGACAATTGTGTATGCAAGACAAGTTCATGGCACACGCTTTGTCTGCCAACAATCCGATCGTGTGTACGAGGCTTTAGAGTCTGTATCTTCCTTTCCTAACTGCTCCTCTCATTTTCGTAGGCGAGAAGGTCACATTTGCACCAGAAACCCAAAAGGAAAAACGTATGTGTAGCACATACTCCCTTAGGAGCGGCTGATTAAATGTTATATCCGTAATTCACGTCTACCACCCAACCCTCGCTGCCCATAGATTTACAACTCACAGTCCTTAGTACTTTTTCACTTGCTTTATTTAACAAAACGAACTGGGATGGGAGAAGGACTTCCTCTGAGATGCTCTTTTGTTACATTATCATCTTTTAAGTGAATCTTGCAGGAATACTATGATCAATTGCGGATAGTTAAGAAATCATCCTCAAATGATTTCTTCAGTCAGCAAAAATGGAAGTAGATTTTTATAGAGAATAGTTGATAAAGAGTCACTCTGAATAACTTCTTCATCTGTACCTGTTCTTCACCGCTACCTGTTTGCCACTACTTCCCATCTGCATGGTACTTCCAAGTTGAGCTCTGAATAACTTTTCCCGCTTGACTGATTGGGATCCCGGGGTATTGCTGTACCCAAAGTCATAGGCCATCACTGTCCATCTCACTGACTTGTGCACCAACAACCCTCAGCCTCTGGTAGTACCCTTCCCTTGGGCTTTCACTCACATGATCAACAGTCCATGTGCCACTCATAAATGATCGATCGCCCAAGTTTCCTTCCGCTTTGTTGCTACTTCTCCCGCAATGATTCTTAGCTCCTTTTCTCCTTTGTGGCCCGCTCCCCTCCCGGCAGGGGTAGCCAACGACACCAGCGACTGCATGCTGTGAAGTGTCGTCTATTCCTTCATGGAGGACCAGTTTCCCCCCCCCCCTTACTGTAGGGGGGGGAAGCCCCGTTGGCTCCCTGGAGGGGAAAACCTCCCTCCCCCCTCCGGGAACCGGGCTGGCTTCCTCCACTCCTCAGAGCAGGACTGCAAAAACTCCTCCCGGACACCACGTGACCCCCTTTTATAGGAGAGTCCCGGGTATTTCCAAGCAGATTAATGATTGGCCGAGACTAGCATACAAACTACCTGCCACTCAAAATGGAAACTGACAACAGGCCTGCTGTAATAGCACAAGCCTGTCTAAATTTACCTGACATAGAAAACTACCAAGAAGGGTCACCTACCTAAAAGTAGGTGCCCGCTACATATGTATCAATTCTTAGATGGTGTCTGCATTAGTTTTCCCTTTTTCGTTTTTTTTTTTTTTTTTATTATTTTCCCCTTGTCAATTCCTTTAGTAAGTCCATTATTTTTTGACTTCCCAAAAAGAAAAAAAAAATGCTGTAACTTCTTAAAATATGTTAGCTGGAGTTTGCATTTAATTTAGTTGCCAGATCCATCCAAATCTGCTAGTCTAATGGCATGCTCAATTGGTACTAAGGGGCCCAAAGTGTGCCAAGAAAATATCCCCCACACCATTACACCACCACCAGCCTGAACCATTGGTACAAGGCAGGATGGATCCATGCTTTCATGTTGTTTACGCCAAATTTTGACCCGACCATCTGAATGTCGCAGCTGAAATTGAGACCTATCAGAGCAGGCAATGTTTTTCCAATCTTCTATTTTCCAATATTGGTGAGCCTGTGCGAATTGTAGCCTCAGTTTCCTGTTCTTAGCTCACAGAGTGGCACCCAGTGTGGTCTTCTGGTGCTGTAGCCCATCTGCTTCAAGGTGCGATGTGTTGTGCGTTCAGAGATGGTTCTCTGCATACCTTGGTTGTAATGAGTGATTATTTGTGTTACTGTTGCCTTTCTATCATCTTGAACCAGTCTGCCCATTCTCATCTGACTTCTGACAGCAATAAGGCATTTTCCACCACACAACTGCCACTCACTGGATATTTTCTCTTTTTCGGACAATTCTCTATAAACCCTAGAGAGGGTTGTGCGTGAAAATCCCAGTAGATCAGCAGTTTTTTTTAAATACTCAGACCAGCCTGGCACCAACAACCATGCCATGTTCAAAGTCACTTAAATCCCCATTTTGATGCTCGGTTTGAACTTCAGCAAGTCATCTTCACCACGTCTAGATGCCTAAATGCATTGAGTTGCTGCCATGTGATTGGCTGATTAGCAATTTGTGTTACCAAGCAAAAGAACAGGTGTACTAAATAAAGTGGCCAGAAATTGTACAAATGCAGCCATTTAGAAACTGGATGAAAGGTTTAACACTGGGGAACACTTTTTGAAAGATAAAAAAAGTGCATTTTATATACAACTGTATAGATCAGACCAAAATGAGGGACAAATGAGGAGGAAAGAGTGACAGAGGTACTTTGTTCCAATTCAGGGACAGTCCCTCGAAATCAAGGACAGTTGGGAGCCATGAGCTTGTTACCTGCATGTTGCAACAATTGCCATTTGTTGCCTACCCATTGTATCAATTGCCCATTTTTTTGGCCCATGACTGAAGGTTTGTTGCCCAAATAACACCACAATTGCCAAGTATTGTCATGATTTTCCATTATTTTGCCTAAAAATTGTCAAGACAACACTAATTGCTTAGAGGACCATCCGCCGAGAGCACCTATCACTATTAAACCAAACCCCTATAATACGGTCCTGCCTCCAATTTAATTTAAAGGTTACTACGTATGTTCATTTCTTGTCCTATTGTCACAAGTAAAGAAACTGAGAATAAACCTGCCCAGCAGGGAGATTTATGAGCAATAATATAACTATGCAGAGAACCTCACCCAAAAAGTCTCTGAAACTGGGCAAGGTCACAGCTTTATTGGCTTAATAAACCTCATACTTATTCTACCATAACAGTCAGCAAACATATGAGCAAAATCCTGTGCCAGTCACAGACAAACTGTGACCACTGAACTGCAGTTAAAGAGGAGCTCCACTCCCCCCCAAAAAAATCTCACCCAGGGGCTGCAGCCACGTATGGACCTGGCAGCGAGGGGCACTGCCAGAATAGACTTTTATTTGGGGGCAATTTATCAGGGAAATGGCTGATGTTGGCGCTTCAATCATCCTGGCACCATGGTTGTTATGGTGTCAGGATGATTGAAGCCCATTATTTCTATTATTACATTGTTAAATAAAATGAAATTGTTCAACTCACCATAATTTCAGAATCCGTGGGAGCCCTGAGTGTGTCACTTGCCACGTCTCCTGTCACCAGATGCAGATTGTCACTTGCCATGTTGCCTGCCACACGTTGCGGATTGTCACCGGATGCAGATTGTCACCGGATGCAGATTGTCACCGGATGCAGATTGTCACCGGATGCAGATTGTCACCGGATGCAGATTGTCACCGGATGCAGATTGTCACCGGATGCAGATTGTCACCAGATGCAGATTGTCACCAGATGCAGATTGT
Source organism: Lithobates clamitans (assembly GCA_037952925.1). Lineage (NCBI taxonomy): Eukaryota > Metazoa > Chordata > Amphibia > Anura > Ranidae > Lithobates > Lithobates clamitans. The sequence continues at coordinate 682,137 of JBBGZY010001921.1, read as the reverse complement.
CACCAGATGCAGATTGTCACCGGATGCAGATTGTCACCAGATGCAGATTGTCACCAGATGCAGATTGTCACCAGTCGCAGATTGTCACCAGTCGCAGATTGTCACTTGCCACGTCACCTGCCACACATAGCAGATTGTCACTTGCCATGTCTCCTGTCACCAGATGCAGATTGTCACTTGCCACGTTGCCTGCCACACGTTGCAGAATGTCACCAGATGCAGATTGTCACTTGCCACGTCACCTGCTACACGTTGCAGATTGTCACTTGCCACGTCGCCTGACACACGTTGCGGATTGTCACCAGATGCAGATTGTCACTTGACACGTTGCATATCACACGTTGCGGATTGTCACTTGCCACGTCGGCTGTCACACGTTGCGGATTGTCACTTGCCTGCTACAATTGTCACTTGCTGTGTCACTTTCCTGCTAGGTTGGTCTCTTGCTGTGTCTCTCTAAGGTGGTCTTTTGCTGTGTCCCAGAGTTAGGCAGCAGAGAGATGATATAATCTCTCTGCTGCCCGCAGCTGCCTGCACAATGAGGGCGGAACTGCAGGGATGCAGCGCAGGCGCTGGGCGGGAGAGCAGAGAGATGACAACCCTGATTGGCCAGCCACCTGCTCACCCACTGAGCTGCCCAGCTGCTCAATGCTCACCAACCGAGCCGGCCGCCCGTGGAGCTCTCTCAACTGCGGAGCCGCCCGCCCACACACTCACTCACCCGCATTTCCCCCACCCCCTCCCCCTCGATCCGCCCCTGCTGATGGGCGCCTGTAGGCACATGCCTAATGTGCCTAGTGGAAAATCCAGCCCTGGGTAACAGTGCTTTAGATCTCACACTATAGACATACAGGTAGGAGGCTGTAGGCACAGGAGTGCCTAGGCACCCTCACATATCAGGAACTGCACTTTTCTTTTTTTTCAAGAATTCAGGACAAAAAGTTAAAATTTTAGGTTACTTCTCAGGCACAATTACGATTTCTAGATGTTTCTTATAACTCAGCAAACCTTACTATTTGAGGTCAGGTCCACTTTAAGTAAGAGGGAAAAGGAGACTGTCCTGTAAGGGAAACCATAGACATGAGATGTAATACAACATGATCTGGCCATTTTCCAGGAACACTAGCATCATATGGTCTGCCGGTATCACTCACCTCCTCCCTGCTCTTCTCCACAGCAAACATGATACTAGGCAGAGCCAAGCTGGTATACCTGTACACCTTCTATTGTCTGGAGATGGTTGCATTGTGCATGTACATCTGAAAGACCTTGTAAAGTTACCGCACATGTTACCATCCTATTGAACAATCTCTTTACAACGTCCATTAGATTTACCTTATGTAAAGCTAGTCATACATGGATTGAAATTTGGTGGGTTCAGCAGGAACTGGATGAATTTTGATCCATGTATGGCTGTTTCCGTTCATGAGAAGTCAATCTATCGATCAACTGCTCATGAAGGGCACTGCTGGAAAATTTTGCAGCCTATTGATCTGAGTATTCTGACAGCAGGAAGGCAGGGGAGTCTCCTCGCTGTCAGAATACAATGATATAACGGAGAAGATTCCCATATCAACATCAAATGTGTGGATGGGGGAAATTGGTTTCAGTTTTTCTTTCAGCTGGTGTTCTATCGATATGTGCCCTCCGTCTAATAGTGCGCAGGACAGACCTGCACTCCAGCTCATTTGGCGATCAGCTGGAGTGACGTGACCACGGCGCATGCGCTCAGAGGAGGCATTTTTCGATGGGAGAGAGAATGTCACAGACACTATTAAAAGCTATTCACAGAGCGGAGAGACACCGTAATTCTCATATTGTGCCTCGCTGTGGCGGGGACAGTGTTTCAGTCTGCTCAAGGTCGCCTTTTTTCAGTGTTGCACGGCGGCTTTAGTGTCTTGATCAGCGCCTGTTGCCTGTGTCTAAGAGCGGGTTGCAACACAGACAAAACCCACCTTTCAACACAGCCACAAGCTGCCCTGCAACAGCGAGGCATAATGTCACAACTACGGTGCCCCCCTCCGCTCTTTGAATAGCTTTCAATTGTGTCCGTGAAATTCCCTCTCCCGTCAAAAAAATGCCTCCTGTAATGAGGCCATGGTCACGTCACACCAGCTGACCGGGAAATCAGTTGGAGTGCGGCTCCATTCTGTGCATGCGCGGACACATATCGTTAGAACACCAGCTTGCTGAATGAAAAAAACTGACCCTCACCCGGGACAATCCTAGATCATTGGAGCGACGGACCTGGCAATGATGGGGCCCCATTTGTGGCTGGGGCCCCTGGGCAGTGCCCAGGGGTGCCTGCTTGATAAGATGGCCCTGGACCCACGTATGGGCAGCCTAACACTATATTCACACAGGCTTTAGCAGGCCTTAGCTTGAATAATAATAAGTGAGAGAAAAGATACAGCATTAGACCATTCCAGCGCAGGTACGTTCTAGGCTCCGCCTTATTCCTGTGATATCGCTACTGTACCAGGGGAAAAGCCTTTGAAGTGAATAGGATAACATGGGCCAATTTTTGAATGGAGCGTTGGGTTCAGTACTGTGTGACACAATGCCAGAGGAACTAATATGTACCAAGCTAGTTAGCACAATACAGGCTCATACCTCAAAACATTCCGGGCCGAAAAAAAAAAGAAAAAGAAGAGGGACACCCTTTACCAAAAAGTTTACAGAAGCTATTCTCGGATAGGGTTCCTCAGGAAATTGCTAGGGGTTCGGTGAGCTGTGGTTGATTGTCATCCTATTTGATGGTGCCTGCAAAGTTCTGGAGCCTACTCTACTTGGTAAAGCCAGCAGCATGCCACCTTCCCATTCTTCTCACTAACCACCAATGCAAGGAACATTTTTCCCACTGGCCTCTGATAAATTGGTTTAGCTAGGCCTGAAAATTATTTTTCACGGGTTCCTTTGGTGTAAGGAAGTTGAGGAAGGCTGGTGTATAGGCAGAAGACTAATCTCAACCATGACCCCAATTACATAGTTTATAAAAAAAGAATGAGCAAAAATTGATTGGTTAAACCCAACAATGCTTTTTTGAACACTGCTTTTCATTCATAGTAGAGCTTCACAAATGCACAATTTGTCAATTATTTAGAAAGGTTTAATGCAATATAACACTTTTAATAGCGACATAGAAAATTTATTTACGAAGGTCCAAAAAAAAGTACAGTTCAAGTGGAAATAAACCCTCCTAGCCAAGGAATCTGCCATCTTAGCCTCTGTTTGATCTGCAACTGCCATGGTGCTGTACATGTGATCAGTTATCACACCAGCCATTTGATGGTTCGACAATTTGGTTGAGAGCACAAGCAAATGTGAAAGTTAGCAATCTTGGCATGCCGAGAATGTAACAGTTTTTGATACCGTTAAATCGATGGGTTTAGTTCCGCTTTAACCACTTTCTGACCGGGCTATAGCCGAAAAACGTTCTCTTGGGACACGCATCGGGAGAACTCTGTGATTGCTGTGTCTGTCGGACACAGCTGATCACAGATCGAGGTAAAGGGCCAATCACAGTAGCCCTTTACTATGTGATCAGCTGTGTCCAATCACAGCTCATCGTATGTAAACAAATGCTGGCTATCGGCATTTCCTTTCCTCAGCGCTGTCAGTGTGTGAGGACAGGAAAGCCAATAACCGGCTGTCCTGTGACAGGGGACATTTACACTGATATTCTGGGCACTGATCATGATTATCAGTGAAACCCCATCAGTGCAGCTCATCAGTGTCCATCAGTGCAGCATATCAATGCCACCTCATCGGTGCCACCTCATGAGCGCGGCCTCATCGGTGCCACCTCATGGCACTCCACCTCATGAGTGCAGCCTCATCAATGCCACCTCATGAGTGCAGCCTCATCAGTGCCACCTCATGAGTGCAGCCTCATCAGTGCCACCTCATGAGTGCAGCCTCATCAGTGCCACCTCATGAGTGCAGCCTCATCAGTGCCACCTCATGAGTGCAGCCTCATCAGTGCCACCTCATGAGTGCAGCCTCATCAGTGCCACCTCATGAGTGCAGCCTCATCAGTGCCACCTCATGAGTGCAGCCTCATCAGTGCCACCTCATGAGTGCAGCCTCATCAGTGCCACCTCATGATTGCAGCCTCATCAGTGCCACCTCATGATTGCAGCCTCATCAGTGCCACCTCATGAGTGCAGCATCATCAGTGCCACCTCATGAGTGCAGCATCATCAGTGCCACCTCATGAGTGCAGCATCATCAGTGCCCATCAGTGGAGCCTCATCAGCTCATATCAGTGAAGAATAAGAAAAAACTACTTTGTTTCTGTTATAAAATTTAGCAAATAAGGAAAAGTTTTTAAAAAATTTTGGTCTTTTTTCGTTTGTTTAGAAAAATATGAAAAAAAGACCCAGCCGTGATTAAAGGAGAAGTCCAGCCTCAGCTTGTTTGGCTGTACTTCTCCTGTAGTTCACAGGAGTGCAATTCGTTTTGCACTCCTGTGACCCGGTTTCAGCAGCGAGCGGACTTATGTCCGCTCGCTGCTGACGTCACAGAAATGAGTCAGCGAGCCACTAAGAGCCTGAGACAGCCGCTCCCCGCCCCTCCACAACTCTGCGCTTCAGTGAGCGATGAGGGAGCAGAGCGGAGAGCTGCTGATTGACAGTCAGCAGCTCTCTGCTTGGGGAGCTGTGAGAATGGAGTGATCGGCGGTGTTCGATCGCTCGGTTCTCAGTGCAGAGGCGCCCGGGGACCGATGCTGTATCTACCTAGGTAAGTATGATACTGAAAAAAAAAAAATCTCTTACTTCTCTTTTAAATACCATAAAAAAAAGGGTCTATCTCAAAAAAATTTTTTATATGGGTACAGTGTGCATGACCGCGCAGTTGACATTCAAAGTGCGACAGCGCTGAAAGCTGAAAATTGGCCTGGGCAGGAAGGGGGTAAAAGTGTCCAGTAGGCTAGTAGTTAAGAGGGAAAGAGGGACAAAGGGATCTACTGTAGTTCCAAATGATTGACAGTGCAGAGGTATGCAACTTTTCTTACCTGGCGGAAGGAGTCATTTGGTAAGTACCAGATCATGGTGCCCAACTGCCCATATGATCATAGCCTTGACAGAGACTCCAGGGTTGAGTTGACCCTGCCATGCAAGATAGAGAGGCTGTCCTTTTTTAAAAAGAATAGTCTTTAATCAGCACCTCTGCTATTAATTTTGTTACAGAACTGCACAGAGGAGAAACCAGAGAGAAAAGATGGAGACTAATGTGGCTTTATTCTGCAGACGGTTTCTCTTCCTATTATTGCAATGTTTTCCCATGTTTTGGAACCAGTTACAAGCGCAGTCATCTGTTGTTTTCATATTGCTTATAGAGCTGCTTCCTAAATGCCATTTCAACCATAAACTGAAAAAAACAACAATTTGGGCTCAGTGACAAAATATTTGCTGTCGGCACTAAAGAGGCGCCTACAACTCGATCAGCATGAGCTTTATATTGCAATGACGTTAACATGCCTGCAGAGACACTGGTATATGTCAAATGTTTGGGTGTCAGCTGTATTGCTACATGAAATATTTCAGGTATGAAACTCACCCTTCTCCTCCCTCAAATGTAACAAGCCTAGCCATCCACGAACATTTCTATCCATTCCCTGTATATATCATACAGCAACAGAAGACATAAAATTATATTTTCAGTCGATCTTAAAAGTGATGTGTTGAAAATTGTTTTGATCAAATATGGTGCTCGCTAACTAAATTGCTGATTTTTTCCCACCCATTTTGATTACAATCAATTTGATCTTTCAACAAAATGTATATGCTTGAGAGGGGATATGATTTCAATTTACAAATACCATACTGGTGACCCCACAATAGGGATAAAACCTTTTTTGCAGAAGGGACACGTAGTCACTCAGATTTAACCTTAGGTTTAGGTTTAACCTTAAACTAGGTAGAGGGTTCTTTACTGTAGGAGTGGCAAGGATGTGGAATTCCCTTCCACAGGCGGTGGTCTCAGCGGGGAGCATCGATAGTTTCAAGAAACTATTAGATAAGCACCTGAACAACCGCAACATACAGGGATATACAATGTAATACTGACACATAATCACACACATAGGTTGGACTTGATGGACTTGTGTCTTTTTTCGACCTCACCTACTATGTAACTATGTATTTGAGCCCAGTTTTTACTTTTTAGTCTTTTGAATTCTGATAATCAAATTTTTGTGTGGTAGATTGCAATTGCTTGCGATCATATTTGCAATTTAAAAATAATCAAAATTGACTGAATGGTCAATTTATGGTCACAGACAGCTCAAACTTCAGCTGATTCTCATAAGATGGGTGGCTCTGAAGCCACCATCCAGCTCGATGAAAGCCAGGTGGAAAATTATTGTCAAAACATACGTCCCATCAGATACAGTTGCTGCTCGGCAGTGCCACTGCATGCAGGCAGCTGCAGAGTGAGGCTCTATAGTGAGACCTGGAGGAGAAAACAGACAAAGGGGCTGCATGACTATGGGAGGAACAGGGTCCGGGAACGGTCAGCTAGGTCAGTTTGGTGGGTAGGGGTGTAGTCCTTACCCGATTGGAGGCATAGGTTTAATGGGCAGGGTTAAGATGAGAGGGTCTTTGCAGATAGGTAGTTTCTTGGTCATTCCAAGGAGTCAGAAGAAGAGGCAACTTCTCACCCGCCCTCCTGGTGTTAGCATACCTCCCAACTTTTTGAGATGGGAATGAGGGACACCTATCAGCAAAAGTATGCAGGCATAGGACACACCTCCTTAAAGAAGAATTTTACAAAAAAACAAGATTGGTTAAACCCACAATTGCTTTTTTTACCACTACTATTCCTTTATATTGGCTTTTGGAATTTACAAATGCAGCCATTTAGAAATCAGATGAAAGGTTTAGTGCTGGAAAACACCTTTTGATAGATAAAAAGTGAAGTTTCTATACATCTATATAGCACAGACCAAAATGAGGGACAAATGAGGAGGAATGAGGGGCAGAGGGATATTGCTCCAAATCAGGGACAGTTGGGAGCTATGGTGTTAGGGGTTACTGCAGTGTGTAGGTGGTGGTGTTTTGTGTCTCAAGTTTTGATCGGAGTTTATAAAAAAAAATATTTATTTATATATATATATATATATATATATATATATATATATATATATATATATATATATATATATATATATATATATATATATATATATATATATATATATATATAAATGGTGTATGTAGTTCATTTTGTCACAGCAGTTGGCGGGTCAAGGGTTCTTTGGTGGGTCAGTGAGTAATTACATGGTTACAAAATTGTGGGGCCCATCTAAGATATGGCGCTTCCACTTGGTTAGCGGTGGTTCTCCCAGGAGCTAGGTCCCCTGGGGGAGGGGAATATGGAAGTATGTGTGATGTCAGAACATCTTCGAACCGGTTGGGGCGCGGCTGAGGACATGGACGATTCCAGTAATGTGCCTTAAGGACAACCAAAGACGTCTTGTTGTTGGGCATTACATTGTTGATTTTGCACTTATTGGTATGTTTTAATGTGATGTTATTTTATTCTTTGGTTAATAAAATTGGCTGCTGTTGCCGTGTAAAACCCATGTCACTCAGTCCGTGTCTTTATTTTATAATTGTAAGGACCCAGGTTGACGAATCCTTTAGTCAAGTTCTTTCCTCTCTCTCTCTCTTGTCCTTATACAGTGCGGTGAGTGAGCATTTTCACTCTCAGACTGCAAGTGTGTCACTGGCAGAATCACACATTATTTTAGGTACTTATGTAGCGCTGTCAAATTATTCAGTGCTTTACATATGTATTGTACATGAACATCAGTCCCTCAAGGAGCTTACAATCTAAGGTCCCTAACTCACATTCATACATACACATACTAGGGACAATTAACCTACCAGCATGTCTTTGGAGTGTGGGAGGAAATCGCAGTACCTGGAGGAAACGCACGCAGGCACAGGGAGAAAATGCAAACCCTGTGCAGGAAGTGCCATGGTTGGGATTCGAACCAACAGCCCTAGTGCTGCCAGGCAGCAGTGCTAACCTCTAGTGATGGGCTCTGACATGTTCGGGTCATATTCCCAACCCACCTGAGCAATCCCGCCAGGAACCTGTCACGGCACACCGCCAATCATAGGCAGCCTAGTCAGGGCTTGTATGTGTGCAGCTGCGGGCCAGGAAATGCCTATGATTAGCGGTGTGCAGTGAGGGCTTCCTGGCGGGATTGCGCAGGTGGGTTGGGACTACGATTGTGAACATGCCTAAGCCCATCACTACTAATCTAAATAATTGTGGGCACAATCGCAGCGATTCTGCCTGTGATTTCAAAACGCTCTGCTAAATTACAAACGGCACAATGTGAATTTCTGGTGCCATGCATTTCAATGGCACCTACAAGCCAAACCACATCATGTGAAGCTTGTCACCCAAAAGAAGCTCCTGCCCTTTTTTTCTGCAACAAGTGTTGCGAATTGCAGCGTGGTTTATCGCACAACTTTTACGACAGAACTGCCTCCATGGGAAACTGTGCTGCCCATGGAGGCAGGTTTGCCTATTATTTTTAGTTAGTTATTTGGCTGCCCAAATCAGGGGAAGAGGTTAATATTTCTTGCTGCCTTTCCCTGATCATGTTTTCAGGCTTTTTGTCCTCACTTCCCCTGGCATATAAAAAGGAAGAAGGTCTGGGTAATGGGTGCGGGCAAGAGAATGGGAACTTGCAGAAACTTGCTGGGACCTGTGGTCTACCTTTGGAGCTTCGACTCATCAGGATTCCTGTAACCATGGACACCCAAAAAGACTTTACCTGTGCAGGTATGCTGGGGCAGCCACAATTACTGTTAGTTAGGAAAATGACATTTTACCCTGTTGTATATGTTATGTTAAGTTCAGTAAAGTTGTTTTAACTGCTTTGAGCCTGGTGTAAAGTTATTTAAAAGACGCATGTTGGGTTTTTGGTGTATTCCTAAAGGGTATTCCTGGGTCTGTAATAGCACTTATGGGGTATGTGTAACACCACTACAAGAGGTTAACTCGCAAAGCAAAGAGAAGGAGGTAGTTACCATGAGTAACCGAAAGGAAGAACAGCTACAGCAACCATTCGTTTGGCGTGGTGACAGGCAGGGGCATTGCTAGGTCTACAAAAGATCTGGGGCTAGAGCCCATAGCAGCGTAGTAAAGAAAGTCATACGCTTGGGCAGGCATACACATTTATATACAGTAATATACGTGTGTATGTGTGTGTGTATATATATATCCCCAGAGAGCCCCCCCCCCACTTACATCAGGGTCCCCAGAGAGCCCACTTACATCAGGGTCCCTAGAGAGCCTCCTCCTTACATCAGAGTCCTCAGAGAGCCTCCCCCTTTTATCAGGGTACCCAGAGGGTCCCCCAATTGCATCAGGGTTCCCAGAGAGCCCCCCTTACATTAGGGTCCCCAGAGAGCCCCCCTTACATTAGGGTCCCCAGAGAGCCCCCCTTACATTAGGGTCCCCAGAGAGCCTCCCCCTTAAATCAGGGTCCCCAGAGAGCCCCCCACCTACATAAGGGTCCCCAGAGAGCCTCCCCTCCCCATTGGGGACCCCTGCAGAGACTCAGGGCTATTGGCCCCAGATTCGGGGCTATAGCCCCAAAAGCCACCCCCTAGCAACGACCCTGGTGACAGGTGCTCCAGCAGCGAGGCAGGGTCAATGCTCTGGCTCCCTCCTTGTCTGTCTCCTCTGATCACGGGGAGAAAACTAGCGTTATGGAAATCTAAGACCTCATCACTAGGTACGGGAAGGAAAGAGTTAATGAGGCTGCATGGGGCCCCGTTATGTGCTTCATTCTGTTACTGGGAGTGAGGTAACAGAGGTACGGTGGAGTGGACAAAGGTTGTGCACGTTGCTCCGAATGCAAAATACATCAGTTACAAGTGTGTAGTGTCATGGGCGAAAACATCTTATGAAGGAACTCTGTATTTCTGCTGCACACAAGTGGCTCATCTCGGGGACTACCTTAATATTCGATTCTTCACATGACCGCAGTCTCCATCGGATCCCGGGCATTGGTGAGCACGCCTTTGGGCAAGGTATTACCCCATGTGCATGGGCGCAGTAGGCACCACCCACACATGGTAATCATTGGGTAATTTGATTTAGCATTCATTCTCCAAAATCATCAGACTGATCAATATAACCTACCATCAGCAGATTTTATCGATAGAGTTAAATGATCCAAAGCAGGGGTCTCCAATCTTTTTAGTACGAGGGCCACACAAAAAAACAAAACAAAAAAAAAAAAGTCCCCTGTTTGCATCTGAAGCCCCCATTATATCAGATCTCCCATCAGAGTGCTCCTTTACCATTAGATCTCCCTTTCAAATTGGAAGCCCCTCTATTATATAAGTGCCCACTGTTAAACATCAGAAGGCCCCCCTTCACATCAGATTCTCCCTTTCACATCAGTGTTTCTGCAGGCCCTGTAGAATCTTGTAGCAGGCTAGATGTGGCCCTCAGGGCATTGTTTGAAGACCCAGATCCAAAGTCTTGGTGGTAGGTTGCCTTGATCTGTTCAGCTGCTCTCTATCCAAGAATGAATCAATGCACACCAAGACGGACCACAGTTTTCTTTTTAGTGGCCCAGCACAGCCAGACTGCATACCTCCCAATTTTTTGAGATGGGAACAAGGGACACCTATTAGCAAATGTATGTAGGCATAGAACACACCCCCTGCCACACCCCCTTAAAAGAGAATTATACGTAAAAAAAAAGAAAAAAAGAAAAGAAGATTAGTTAACCCACAAGTGCTTTTTTTTACTACTATTACTCCTTTATACTGGTTTTGAAATTTACAAATGTAGCATTTAAAGTGGTTGTAAACCCTTTACAACCACTTTTTGCTACAGGTAATTAGGCCTACCTGTAGCTACACTGGATATCTCCTAAACCTGGTTTAGGAGATATCCCCTGTATTTGCATGTGCCAACGTCATCGGGACATGCGCACTGAAGCAATGGCAATACGTGCGAGAGTGACATCATTGTGGATCCAGCCAATCACAGCGCCGGAGCACGCGATACCCGCCACGGGGGTATGAGGATGGCTGCGGGGGGCTTCGATCTCAGGTAATTCATAATTAGCTAGTATGCTATGCAAACTGTACCTCAAAATCATGGACAGTTTGGAGCTATGAGACTGTAAGACCTCCTATTACGCTAGTTCACTAGAGTTGCCACCTTATCCCTTTAAAACCGAACACATATGAATTACACAGGTTCTGTGGCTGATTAAGGTGGTAATTAAACTCACTTTGTGCCTTATCTGCATTAAATAGACCTCAGAACCTGTGTAATTCATATGTGTTTGGGTTTAAAGGGATGAGGTGGTAACCCTGTAGTTCACATAACCCTATTGCGGTGGTGTGCACTGAAACAAACGATGCCATGCGGTACTTTTTTTCAGCGCAGTGCAGCATGGTGTGAAACGCTCCACTATTTCGCACCACACTGTGGCAAATAGAACTAAAAAAAAATATACTCATCAGCACCACTGTCGTCGCAGACGCACACCACTGGCTGCTTTTTAGGTCAACTTCTGGTATAAGCGGGTCCTTAATTCTTTCATTGCTTATTTCTCATTAAAAAAATGTTACATTGCATACCTCCCAACATTTTGAGATGGGAATGAGGGACACATACTAACAAACGTATGTAGGCATAGTACACACTCCCTGCCACACCCACTTAAAAGGAGAATTAACCAAAAAAAGGTTAATTAAATTCACAAGGACTTTTACTTACCACTACTATTCCTTTATATTGGCTTTTAAAATTTACAAATGCAGCAATTTAGAAATCAGATGAAAGGTTTAGCGCTGGGAAACACTTTTTGAAAGATAAAAAGTGCATTTTATATACAACTATATGGATCAGGCCAAAATAAGGGACCAATGAGGGGGGGAAGAGGACAGAGGGACATTATTCTAAATCAGTCCCTTTGAAATCAGGGACAGTTGGGAGCTCTGACATTGTATTGAGGAAATGTGACCACCTTTGTTACTCTTTGTCATTTCCCCGGCAGTCAGGCGGAAATGGCGACACCATTACTGATTTCTAAGAGTAATAAAAAGCCAGTACATTCGTCTTGCTAATAACCATACAGAACCGAAATAGCAGTTTTGTCTGCAGTTGACCTTTAAAACTACAAGATAGTTCATAAAGCGAGTACGATTTAATTATTGCATTCTATAAACTAGGATTTTTTACTGTATAGCTGATCAAGGTTCATAACCATAGACATTTTGCGATGACAAAATCTTCCAACTTGGCACAGTCCCCATAGATTGCCTATACTGGTTCAATGAACCGCCCCCCTCCAGCAAAAATTCCACACTATCTCTATTTCATACAGACGCTGCAATGCACTGTTAACGTGAGAAGTGTATTAAATGCTGGGCTAGGTCTGTCTGTCACTCATTAACACAAATTTCTTGCTTTTTTTGGGTGATTTTAAACCATCAAGATAACATACTACTTTCTATAGAGCTTTAAAAACTTTCTGTGCTGGAAACGGATGAGAATATTCTTCTATACACTATAGATTTCTATAGTATATGGCGTTGTTTGGCTTACCTGTGCTTGTGTCTGCCTCTGTGCCTCTCCTGTGATCTGTGCGGTGGGAGTGACCAGTATGAGATCACTGCAGACAGGTAATGGGAGGGATCCAGGAAGGTGTAGGACAAAGTATAAGGAACACACCTAAGGTAAGCTGTTTAATGTATAGGGCTGGGGTGCGGTGGACGGTTTGAAGGGTACATCTACTTTAAGGCTGTGCTGTGTTCCTTTATTATTTTTTAATTATATTAAATGTTCATTAATGTTTAATGATGCTTTGTAACAGATGGTGGAAAGGTGCATGGTTCATTTTACACCTACTGCCTTTAGAATTGTCAGTGGAGGTACCTATTATTATCCAGGTTATGGTATTGCCTAGTACTAGTTGCTCGCATACAACTGGACCTGTTCTGTGATGTTGAAGATGATTCGCCATTCATCCAGAACCGAAGAAGCTACTTAGAAAGTGTGGAATCGTTTGCAACACTATGGAAAAGGTCCAGCTGAATGTGAATAACTACTGCTAGCTATACTGGTCTGTAAGGATGAGCTCCGGCGTGTTCGCACAGCCCACGTGCAGAGCCCGCCAGGAAGTCAGCACTGCGCTGCGCTAATCACAGGCAGTGAGACATTTCCCCATCTCTGCGATTAGCGTAGCGCAGTGCCCACTTCCTGGACGGGCTCTGCACGTGGGCTGTGCGAACACACCTGAGCTCATCCCTACTGGTCTGTCTCCCTCAATAGCATAATATTTGCATCGCCTATATCCATAGCTCCCAACTGTCACTGATTTCAAGGGACTGTCCCTGATTTGGAGCAATGTCCCTCTGTCCCTCATTCCTCCTCATTTTGGTCTGATCTATATAGATGTATATAAAATGCACTTTTTATCTTTAAAAAAGTGTTTCCCAGAACTAAACCTTTCATCTGATTTTCTAAATTGCTGCATTTGTAATGTCCAAAAGTAAGGATGAGCTCCGGCGTGTTCGCATGCTGCACGTGCCGATCCCGCCAGGAAGTCGGCACTGCACAGCGCTAATCACAGGCAGTGAGACATTTCCCGATGTGCGGCTGCAGAGACAGGGAAATGTCTCACTGCCTGTGATTAGCGCAGCGCTTTGCTGACTTCCTGACGGGCTCGGCACGTGCAGCATGCGAACGCGCCGGAGCTCATCCTTATCCAAAAGCCAATATAAAAGAATAGCAGTGGTAAAAAAAAAAAAAGCACTTGTGGGTTTAGCCAATCTTGTTTTTTTGTACAATTCTCCTTTAAGAGGGTGTGGCCAGGGGTGTGTCCTATGCCTGCAGACTTTTGCTGATAAGTGTCCCTCATTCCCATCTCAAAAAGTTGGGAGTAAGGATGAGCTCCGGTGTGTTCGCACAGCCCACGTGTAGAGCCCGCCAGGAAGTTGGCACTGCGCTAATCACAGGCAGTGAGACATTTCCCGATCTCTGCAGCCGCGCATCAGGACAATGTCTCACTGCCTGTGATTAGCGCAGCGCCGACTTCTTGGTGGGCTGTGCGAACACGCCGGAGCTCATCCTCACTCCCAACTTTTTGAGATGGGAATGAGGGACACTTATCAGCAAAAGTCTGCAGGCATAGGACACACCCCTGGCCACACCCCCTTAAAGGAGAATTGTACAAAAAAACAAGATTGGCTAAACCCACAAGTGCTTTTTTTTTTACCACTACTATTCCTTTATATTGGCTTTTGGATAAGGATGAGCTCCGCGTGTTCGCATGCTGCACGTGCCGAGCCCGCCAGGAAGTCGGCAATGCGCTGCGCTAATCACAGGCAGTGAAACATTTCCCGATCTCTGCAGCAGCACATCGGGAAATGTCTCACTGCCTGTGATTAGCGCTGTGCAGTGCCGACTTCCTGGCGGGATCGGCACGTGCAGCATGCGAACACGCCGGAGCTCATCCTCACTCCCAATCACAAGCCTGTTTATGCAAACTGATTGCGGGGTGTCGTTAACATACACTCTGCAATCAGTTTGCAAAAACGATGTGATCCGATTCTGGTGTAGACGAAAAAAAAAAGGGTCCTGTGCGAGTTTGGTTTGGAATGCGATGCAAATTCAACCATACAGTTTGTATATCTGAATTTGCAGAGCACAGTCATCGCATGTGATCTGCACAGCGATGCGGTGCGAATTGCATGCAATGTCTGGTCTTTGCCCAGGTTCACACTGAGCTGCGGGAATGAAGCTGAACTCGCACGATTTCACTCCTGCATGTCAGTCCCGATTTCGGCGGTGATTTCACAGACATCTGCGCGGGTTTCTGCACAGATGTCAATGGAAATCGCACCCTGAAATAGCGAAAAGTAGTACAGAAATTATTTTTTGAAATTGGTGCGGTCCTGCAAATGCAGCGTTGCACTGATTAGGATAGTGCCTTGGCCGCCGATTTGACATGCGACTTGACATGTCAAATCGCATGCCAAAACGCACCAATGTGAACCAGGGCTTAAACTCACTCACTCAACTCATGCTGATTAGGGCTACATTTGTAAGAGCGTTTAGGCTCGGTTCACACTGGGGCGACTTGTCAGGCGACCTAGTCGCCTGACAAGTCGCCTCCCGTTCTGTGCTATGGAACCGTTCTAATCGGAGCGACGCAAGTCGCTCCGACTTAGAAAAAGGTTCCTGTATTACTTTGGGGGCGACTTGGGGCGACTTGCATAGACTTCTATACAGAAGTCGTTTTGCAAGTCGCCCGGGCAGTCGTTTGCAGGTCGCCTCGCTGAGGCGACCTGCAAGTCGTGCCGCCCCTGTGTGAACCGGGCTTTAGCCACACTGCGAAACCCAGCAGCAAGAATCTACTGATTTCTGCAGCTGGGATTGACAGCTGAGGCTGTCCAGTCCAAAGACAGGATTTCAGCGGCTGCAGCTGTTTGTGACTGTTCGCACAACCAGCAATTCCTTTCAGTGTGTGCGTTCACCCACTTCATCTCAGGTAGTCGCTGGCTGCGCGAACAGTCATGAGCAGTCGTGCCGGCAGCCGCCAACACCCCGTCTTTGCACTGTATGGCTGTACTGTGCTGTAAGTGGCTGCAGCTATCCATACAATGCTGTCAATTCCAGCTGCAGAAATCTGTAGATTCTTGCTCCTTGGATTCACAGCATGGCTAAACCCCAGTGCGAATGCAGCCTTGTTTACTGAGTTGCATTGTAATTTTGATTTCATTATAAAGAAGCACTCCACCAAAACTCTTTCCATATGGCAAATGGTGAAGAGTAAAACACCACTTGACAGTTTCTTAGATCTCCCAAGCTAGCCATACACAGAATCTCACTCAGCAACGGATATTTTCACGTTTTGTTTAATTATCTTGAGGTTGATGGGGCTGTCATATGGATCCCCTGCACTTCAATACTTTTTGGGTTACTAACTTGGAATACGCATGCAGCCACTGAAGTCCCAGAGACACGTGTCTGAAGTCATTGGAGTGGCATGAGAGCCAAGCAGTTGGCATTTTTTAGGATAAAACGCAGCCCTCATATACCGCTCCATTACTTTGGTAGGGGTGGAGACATTATTTCCTGCCTACTTTCCCTACATGTCAGATAAAATAATATATGTGCAGCGTCACAGGCTGCCATCACCAACCATTGTCTGCAATGTTTGTAGCCAAAGCAGCCGCATAAACAGCTTATCAAATAAACAGCCAGTGCACGGCTTTATTATTATTATTTTTATTATTATACAGGATTTATATAGCACCAACAGTTTACGCAGTGCTTTACAATATAAAAGGGAGACAATACAGTTATAATACAATAAAATACAAGAGGATGAAGAGGGCCCTGCTCAGAAGAGCTTACAATCTAATAGGGTGGGGCAGGTAGTACAAAAGGTTGTAACTGTAGGGAATGAGCTGTTGGAAGTGGTAGGAGATTAGTTGGAGACGTGATAGGCTTTCCTGAACAGATGAGTTTTCAGGGATCGCCTGAAGGTAGCAAGAGTAAGGGATAGCCGGACAGGTTGAGGTAGCGAGTTCCAGAGGATGGGAGAGGCTCTGGAGAAATCCTGGAGACGAGCATGGGAGGAGGAGACGAGAGAGCTTGAGAGCAGGAGGTCTTGAGAAGAGCGGAGAGGACGATTTGGGTGATATTTGGAGACAAGATTGGTGATGTAGCTCGGGGCAGAGTTGTGAATGACTTTACAGTCACATCTATTCTTTTTCTAAAGTCTTTGAACACCATAAAGCTTTGCTACAGTCAGAAATAACAAGATATAAATACAGTGGTACCTTGGATTACGAGCATAACCCGTTCCAGAAGAATGCTTGTGATCCAAAGCACTCGCATATCAAAGCGAGTTTCCCCATAGAAGTCAATGGAAACTCAGATAATTTGTTCCGCATTGACTTCTATTACATGCAATACCGCATGTGGCCAGAGGTGGGTGGGCGCCAGAGAGCCTTGGAAATACTCAGGAACAGCTCAGCTGAACTCGGAAATGCTTGGAAACACTCGGGAACGGAGTATTTCTGAACGGCTCCGAACCGTTCCGAGTGTCCCCGGCATCCTCACACCTCTGGCCAAATGCGGTACTGCACTGCCCATTAGCTTGAATTCTGCTCGTTTTGCGAGACAACACTCGCAAGTCGAGTCAGAATTTAAAAAAAATGCTTGTTAACCGCGTTACTCGTAAACCAAGGTTCCACTGTAATACAAAATCAGCTTTTTCGCCAATATTCACTTTCATTCCAGAGATTTCCACCACAGTTTTCTGCAGTCTGATGGCTACATGGTTTAACTCACTTCCTCTGAGCCCAGGTCTTCCTGGACCCCATCCCCAACCTGTGAGTGGATAGTAAAGGAGAAGCAGCACAGTGATGAGCTCATCTCTCTGTCACTCTGCTTTCTCCTCCTATCAGCATGCTTCCTGCCATGAACTGATTGGTTCCTTGTACGGACACTTCTTCTCACACTCCAGCTCTGTATTATATGGAATGAAAGAGGGTGATACCAGGTAACATTCAGGTACTTACACTGCTTGCATTTAACAAATACATTCAATGATGTATTAATGATTACAGAGCTGCATTAGTTTGTGTCTTTTATATTTGCCTGGGGTTCAGCTTTAAAACCAGCCGTGTAGCAGAAATTCTTCAGACATCCAATAAGTGATGATTTGTGAAATGACCACCAAACATCTGCAACTGTTTTTATTTATTCCTATGAATTATTATTTTTAAATGTAATGTAAAGGCTGCTCTTTCTTTTTTTTAAACCCTGTGATAATCATCTGAATGTTTTATTGTCTGGACAGTAGAGAGAGTATCTATCCTCGAGATGTCAGGGGAACCCGTCTAATGCTCACTTTTGTTAAATGTGTTACTTGAATATAGCAAAATAATATAGAACAGGGTGGAAAAATATATAGAGTTTAACCACTTCAGCCCCGGAAGATTTGGCTGCCGGGCCATTTTTTGCGATTCGGCACTGCCCCGCTTTAACTGACAATCGCGCGGTCGTGCGACGCTGAACCCAGAAACAATATTGAGGTCTTTTTTTGCACACAAATAGAGCTTTCTTTTGGTGGTATTTGATCGCCTCTGCGGTTTTTATTTTTTGCGCTATAAACAAAAAAAGAGCGACAATTTTGAAAAAAAAAACCACAATAATTTGTACTTTTTGCTATAATAAATATCCCCATTTTTTTTTTTTTTTTAAAAAGCACATTTTTCCTCAGTTTAGGCCGATATGTATTCTTCTACATGTTTTTGGTAAAAAAAAAATTGCAATATGTGTATATTGATTGGTTTGCGCAAAAGTTATAGCGTCTACAAAATAAGGGATAGATTTATAGCATTTTTATTATTATAATTTTTTTTACTAGATATGGCGGCGATCTGCGATTTTTATTGGGACTGCGACATTATGGCGGACACATCGGACACTTTTGACACATTTTTGGGACCATTGGCATTTATACAGCGATCGGTGCTATAAAAATGCACTGATTACTGTAAAAATGTCACTGGCAAGGAAGGGGTTAACACTAGGGGGCGATCAAGGGGCTGTGTTCCCTGTGTGTGTTTCTAACTGTAGGGGGAGGGGACTGACCTAGAGGAAATGACAGATTATGGTTCCTAGCTATTAGGAACTCACGATCTGTCACTTCTCATGGAACAGGGATTTGTGTGTTTTACACACACACACACTTCCTTGTTCTGCCTCTCGTGCCCGCGATCGCTCGTGGCCGTCGGTCATCGCGACCGTCAGCACCCCCGCAGTGCAGTGTGCGCACACCTGCTATCCCGATCCCGCGAGCCGACATATAGCTACGACGGCTCGCTGGATCGCGTCGACCTGCCGCAGTATAATGACGGCGGCTGGTCGGTAGGCGGTTAAAGCGTATGTCAAGACAAAATAAAAAACATATGCAGTACATTACTACAATGCAGATTTCTCCATGATTTATTCTTTTAAAGACCCTGAACTACAGAAAAATACCTGTTGATCTGCCAGAAATGCACTCGGCTCCTAATGTGATTGTATGATAATCGTTTGTACAGAGCTTTCGAGAGCAGATCAGGACAGTTCATCTGAACTCATTTGATTGGACATGCACAAATTTTTTTTTCGTAAGATGCCAGATTGTACGATTTTCGTTTAATCAGTACAGCTGTCGTTTGAAAATGCAATACAAATGCATTGCAACACATGACATCACTTCCGAATTGTTATTCTGTTGTACGCAAAATTTCGGGACTTTAGTGAACTCATCAGATTCGATCTGAGATTAGTATGCAAAAAAACAAAAACAGACGATCATTCGTCCGATAATCTCATCGTGTGTACCGGGCATTAGTCCTTTTCTGGGCTGGCAATACAGCATTATTGTGGACTGAGTGGTGTCAGAGCTGCCCAGTGTCTAGTCAGCCACATGCATAGAATGCATTAAGGTGAAAAACCTTGAGACTTTGCAACTCCTTTAACTTCTTGCTGACCAGCCGCTGCAGATATACTGTGGCAGGGCGGCTTTTTTAACAAAAACTCGATTCACGATTCGAATCGAGTTTTTTTTCGGACACTGCACCGGTCCTGAGGAGCTGCAGGCAGGAGTTTTTAGGCGAGGCCGCGGCTTTGGCCTAGTCTGCAGCGTCCGGCCTTGCGGACTAGGTCGAAGCTGCGGCCTCGCCTAAAAACTCCTGCCTGCAGCTCCTCAAGACCGGCGCGGTGTCAGCGCCGGTCCTGGTGGAAAAAAAAAAATCGATGTGCTTACATTTTGAATCGATTTGACCTCTCAACTCGATTCAAGATTCAAATTGATTTTTTCCCCAGCCCTAGCGGCTCTATTATGTGAATCGCCGTACCGGTACAGCGATTCGTTCAATAGCCATAGCAGGCGTGTGGCCGTCGGCCACTATGTCCGCTGGCAACCCGCGATTGCTCCACAGAGAGCCAGAATGGGGATCCGCCAGTGTAAACAAAGCAGATCCCCATTCTGACAGGGGAGTAGAAAGAGATCGTTTGTTCCTAGTGATCAGGAACAGCGATCTCTCTCTACTCCCTGTCAGTCCCCTCCCCCCTAGTGTTAACCCCTTCTTTGCCAGTGTCATTTATACAGTAATTAGTGGATATTTTTAGCTCTGATCACTGTATAAATGTCACTGGTCCCAAAAAAAGTGTCAAAAAAGTGTCTGATCTGTCTGCCGCAATGTCACAGTCCCGCTAAAAATCGCTGATCACCGCCGTTACTAGTAAAAAAAATAAAAATGCCGTAAATCTATCCCCTGTTTTGTAGACACTATAACCTTTGGGCAAACCAATCAATATACGCTTATTGGGTTTTTTTTAATCAAAAATATGTAGCAGAATACATATTGGCCTATATTGAATACATTTGTTTTTATATATATGTAGCCCACTACCCCCGTAGGAGCTGCTGGGTAGTTCATTCTTTTCTGTAGTGTGTTCCCGTTACCCCCTTTCCCCTCATAGATTGACACAGCAGACAGTCCATAACGTTTAAATTTTTAACTTTTTTTCTTTTCCGGCACTCATTGTGGTACTGCATTACAGAGTTACTCTGAATAACTCTGCCCGGTTTGGCAATAAGCAAAACAAATTCAATGAGCACATAGTCCAGAACATGTAGAGCCATTGTAAATAACTTCTAACTTGCATTGGCTTCCAATTGTGTTATGCAGCTTTCCTTCCTCCTGTTTGTTACTATTTCCTGACCGTACAGCACTTCCAAGTTTTCCCAAAGAATGATACTCTGAATAAAGTTCTTTAAGGTGACTGATTGAATTCCTCCAGAGTGTTAATTCTTTAAGGCCCGTCTCTATACCTTTTCCTCCAAGACCCGCACTTTAACACCCTCCAGTCTCTTAGAAGCACTGTTTCCCTGGGTTTACACTCACATGTACTCCTGAGCAACTGTCCATGCTTGCTATAGAGGGTCCTCTCCCAGTCCTTGTTTCTGTCAGTAGTAGCAACCTCCTCCTGAAGTCTCCTCCATTTCTCCTGTCCACATGGCACTTTCCTCTCCCCCCGAACGGAAGAGCACCCGGGCTGCACCAGCCTCCTACATGCTGTCTTCTTCCTCCTTGTTCCAGACTCGAACTCCCAGAAACATGTCCTTTATAGAAGTCCCGCCTCTGCCCAAGCAAAACAATGATTGGTTCAGAGGGGTCTCCAAAAGACTACCTTCCACTCTATTCCTTTATTCCTCCCACTTTCCAGAACATTTCATAGAAAGTGATGGAACTCTTGCAGGCAGAGTGTAGGTGGCCACACCTTCCTCTACTCTAATTAACCTCCCAACCACATTAACCAACCAGCTTACACCAACGGGGTAAAATACTGGCAATTTACCTAGCATTAATCCTAACTGTCTATTTTAGCACACACCTAAGTAGGTGGGCGCTACATACACCCCCCTGAAATCACAACTGTCCCTAGTTGTAGAAAAGGGATTCCACAGACCGGGAAACAGTCCTACCTACCCAACATTTCCCTACTTTGCGGTGATATTTTTGAAACATAAAAGAAAATAAAACATGAGTGTCTTTACAAAAAAAAAATCACGATTGCAATGCCATACAATTTCCTAACTACGAGTCCCTATCACTACAGTTGATACAAGAAGAATCAATACACCGCTCCCTAAGGAGAAATGTCTTCATTACTTGAGGTCTTCATCTGTACCATCCATAGACTGCCATCTTTCCGGAAGATGCCTGCAAAAGAAAAGAAAACATAGGCACACATCCTATACTAAATTCTACCTTCACATTCACAATTCTTGTTGGCATGTGTGACACTACCAGAACCGCTGTCCCCTCAAAAGGAGTCTGGGGACTCCTGCAGGACAGAGCCTGAGTAGACACGCCAGGTAGTTACATTGGAATCCATGAACACAAATACTTTCTGAATGACTCCAAACGGGAGTCCATAACATTTTGATTGAATTCCTCCAGAGTGTTAATTCTTTAAGGCCGGCTCTATAACTTTTCCTCCAAGACCCGCACTTTAACACCCTCCAGTCTCTTAGAAGCACTGTTTCCCTGGGTTTACACTCACATGTACTCCTGAGCAACCGTCCATGCTTGCCATAGAAGGTCCTCTCCCAGTCCTTGTTTCTGTCAGTAGTAGCAACCTCCTCCTGAAGTCTCCTCCATTTCTCCTCTGCACATGGCACTTTCCCCTCCCCCCGAAGGGGAGAGCACCCGAGGCTGCACCAGTCTCCTACATGCTGTCTTCTTCCTCCTAGTTCCAAACTCCAACTCCCAGAAACATGTGACCTTGTCCTTTATAGAAGTCCCGCCTCTGCCCAAGCAAAACAATGATTGGTTCAGAGGGGACTCCAAAAGACTTCCTTCCACTCTATTCCTTTATTCCTCCCACTTTCCAGAACATTTCATAGAAAGTGATGGAACTCTTGCAGGCAGAGTGTAGGTGGCCACACCTTCCTCTACTCTAATTAACCAACTAGCTTACACCAACGGGGTAAAACACTGGCAATTTACCTAGCATCAATCCTGTCTATTTTAGCACACACCTAAGTAGGTGGGCGCTACATACACCCCCCCTGAAATCACAACTGTCCCCAGTTGTAGAAAAGGGATTCCACAGACCGGGAAACAGTCCTACCTACCCAACATTTCCCTACTTTGCGGTGATGTGTGTGAAACATAAAAGAAAATAAACCACAAGTGTCTTTACAAAAAAAAAAATCACGATTGCAATGCCATACAATTTCCTAACTATGAGTCCCTATCACTACAGTTGATACAAGAAAAATCAATACACCGCTCCCTAAGGAGAAATGTCTTCATTACTTCAGGTCTTCATCTGTACCATCCACAGACTGCCATCTTTCTGGAAGATGCCTGCAAAAGAAAAGAAAACGTAGGCACACATCCTATACTAATTTCTATCTTCACATTCACAATTCTTGTTGGCATGTGTGACACTACCAGAACTGCTGTCCCCTCAAAAGGAGTCTGGGGACTCCTGCAGGACAGAGCCTGAGTAGACACGCCAGGTAGTTACATTGGAATCCATGAACACAAATACTTTCTGAATGACTCCAAACGGGAGTCCATAACATTTTGATTGAATTCCTCCAGAGTGTTAATTCTTTAAGGCCGGCTCTATAACTTTTCTTCCAAGACCCGCACTTTAACACCCTCCAGTCTCTTAGAAGCACTGTTTCCCTTGGTTTACACTCACATGTACTCCTGAGCAATCGTCCATGCTTGCCATAGAAGGTCCTCTCCCAGTCCTTGTTTCTGTCAGTAGTAGCAACCTCCTCCTGAAGTCTCCTCCATTTCTCCTCTGCACATGGCACTTTCCCCTCCCCCGAAGGGGAGAGCACCCGAGGCTGCACCAGCCTCCTACATGCTGTCTTCTTCCTCCTAGTTCCAAACTCCAACTCCCAGAAACATGTGACCTTGTCCTTTTATAGAAGTCCAGCCTCTGCCCAAGCAAAACAATGATTGGTTCAGAGGGGTCTCCAAAAGACTACCTTCCACTCTATTCCTTTATTCCTCCCACTTTCCAGAACATTTCATAGAAAGTGATGGAACTCTTGCAGGCAGAGTGTAGGTGGCCACACCTTCCTCTACTCTAATTAACCTCCCAACCACATTAACCAACCAGCTTACACCAACGGGGTAAAACACTGGCAATTTACCTAGCATTAATCCTGTCTATTTTAGCACACACCTAAGTAGGTGGGCGCTACATACACCCCCCCTGAAATCATAACTGTCCCCAGTCGTAGAAAAGGGATTCCACAGACCGGGAAACAGTCCTACCTACCCAACATTTCCCTACTTTGCGGTGATGTGTGTGAAACATAAAAGAAAATAAAACATGAGTGTCTTTACAAAAAAAAAATCACGATTGCAATGCCATACAATTTCCTAACTATGAGTCCCTATTGTGGCGGGTCCTTACACCAGAGTCCTGCTTACAGATAATAGCGTGGATCAGGTAGTCTTTTGCGAGAATCCCCTGTTCCTTTCACAGATATGGAATAACTGCGGGTGTGTTGACCAGCCTTAAGGACCAAAACTCTGTCCTTGTAAATAGCTCTCCCCAGTTTCCATTCTTTATAAATGTTCTGGAATCTGACTAGAGGTCGGGTGATATTTGGCTTTTTTTACTTAATCGGCATCAGCCGCTTGTGCTGATAAAAAAAGCCGATTATAACTTCAGCGGGACTTGCAAATGACTTCTGTAATAGTAGTCAATGCAAGTTGCCTGACATTATCTGTAGAAAGACTTCTCTCCTCCTCTGGGCAGCCTGCCAAGTCTGATAAGAAGATACATTGTATCTCTTCAGGTTCTTTTATCAATAGACTGAACTCCTTGTGTAGAAGTTCTCAGTTTAACCATTTAAAGACTAAATCTTTTCTGACACTTGTTGCTTACAAGTAAAAATCCTGTATTTTCTGCTAGAAAATCACTTAGAACCCCCAAACATTATATATATATATTTTTTAGCAGAGACCCTAGGGAATAAAATAGCGGTTGTTGCAATATTTTATGTCACACGGTTTTTGCGCAGCGGTCTTTCAAACGCAATTTTTTTTTAAAAAATACACTAATGAAATTAAAAAAAAAAATAAGCAGTAGAGTTAGCCCATTTTTTTTCATCCAAAAGTTTTGATTACCTGTTTTTGTGTATTTAATATTTAAGATATCGTTATTTTTTTTTAAATCTAAATTATACATACAAGTGAACTGATTGGAGGTTTGTTTTGTTTAATAAATGTTTAAATGTAAAAAATTTTCTGTATTACTTAAGGCTGCTTTCACACTGGAGCGGGCATGCGTTGACGGTAAAACGCTGTTAGTTTTAGCGGCGCTTTACCGTCATTTTAGCGGCGCTATTCGGCTGCTAGCGGGGCGCTTATAACCCAGCTAGCGGCTGAGGAAGGAGTTAAATGCTCCCCTAAAGCGCTGCTGCCGAAATGCTTTGCAGGCGCTTCGGCAGCGGTGCACATTCATTTCAATGGGCAGGAGTGGTGGAGGAGCGGTATACACCGCTCCAAAGATGCTGCTTGCTGGACTTTTTTTAAACATCCTGCCAGCGCATCGCCTCAGTGTGAAAGCACTCGAGCTTTCACACTGAGACTGCAGGGGAGCCGTTTTACAGGCACTTTACAGGCTCTATTTTTAGCCCAAAAGCGCATGAAAAACGCCCCAGTGTGAAAGGGGTCTAACTGTTAGATTTTATGAGATGAAGGGAAAAAAAAAAAAAGAAAAAAAAAATCAGCCTAATATATTGGCCCCAAAAAATCGGCATCTTATATCGGCCATCGGCCACCGCGATTTCTAAATATCGGCATCGGTATCGGCCAGAGAAAAACCCATATCGGTCGACCTCTAAATCTGACCCACACTTCACTATCATGTGTGCGTTGAGGCTTAGACACATACAAATAGTCCTACACCAAATCTCCTTTCCATTGTTCCCGAGAAGCTTCCACAATATCCATTATTTGTTCAGGAACATAGGGGTAATCAAAACCCCACTCTTTTGGACATCTCTCTGAAATCTGGATAAACATGGCAGCTCTTTCGGCCTTCCCCGCCCGGGCAGAACATACGAATCCGGGGCTCTGATAGCCTTTTGCTGATACGTGGCTGATCCAGAAGAGAGAGTCTTTGTAAATTTTGATGAAAGTCTGATGGGGGGTATGGAAGGTTTTATGAAGACAGATGTGTTCCCTGTAGCTCCGTTGGAAGCCTCCACTGACGTAGAGCTTTCTAAGAACAGTTCATCATCCTCACTAGAGTTACCTTCCTCTGGGGACGACCATTCCATGGACCCATACTTGTCCAGGATTTCTGGTGATCCCCAGTCCACAGCCCGGCCCTTATTTGTCCCGTCTGGCTCACCCGAGGGATCCCCCTCTATCAACTGCGGCTCCTTCAGAACGGGTTTAACAAGGGGCTTATTTAAACTCACAGGCTCTTCAGGGGATGCTTCCGGGGATTGCCCAACTACACCCTCAGTCCCCGGGTCCCTGGCCAAGTCACAGGCTTCCCCAACAGGTCCTACCTGAACCTCAGATTCCCTTGAACCAGACAGGAACTCCTCTGTTGCAGGTACAGGCGACACTCGGCCCTCTCCGGCCATCTGTGCTTGAGGCAAACAAAGTCCGGTTGTAGAACTAACAAACTAGTACTGGACCTTCTGCTGTACAGGTCCCAGGCGTGTTAACTGTGATCCGTAATGTCCACAGCGAGCCCAGGCGCAGACTCCCATTGTAGGCTTCCGACATCCAGGGCACAACATGCAAAGCCTCTCCACGCCCTCTACCACTCCAAGCGCCAGTCCTCCGGTGAGTTCCAGGCGAATGCCGGTGTCCACGAGGACTTGGCCCTGTTGATCAGTTGATCGCTGTATAGCGGGTGTGCTCTGAACATGCGCCGCCATCTTCCTCCACCTTGTGTATGGCGCGTGGAACGCTGACACTCTCCCCTCCTGGGCGTGGCTCCGCCCCTCAGCTCGTTGGTTCAGCGCGCGAGGAACTGTAACACAACATTTTTTTGATGCACCCTAGCGACACCTGGTGGCAGGTATTGTAGAACTGCAGATTACAGCAGCAATCGCTATTATCACAGTGGAAATGTTACTTGTGATGCCCCAAGTGTAAGAGAAATGCTCCCTGCATAATCTCCGGCACCAAACCACCCCCTGTATCCATGTTTCCAAGGGCAACAGCGACATCCACAACTCCCATCACATTCCCAACTGTGTAGCAGGACAATTTTGGCAAACAGTGGCGATGCTGGCGCTATACCCATGCCAGGCATCTCTGTACAATGGCAAGGTGCCGCCTGTGATGGTCCCTTGGGACTATCCGTGATACAGTCACTGATTTGCAGGTACCGTCTGCAAGGTTGCTAGGGGTAACGGACTAGCAGAAAAGTAAAATCTCGGTGGGACCTCCATGTAACGCACTACCCCCGTAGGAGCTGCTGGGTAGTTCATTCTTTTCTGTAGTGTGTTCCCGTTACCCCCTTTCCCCTCATAGATTGACACAGCAGACAGTCCATAAAGTTTAAACATTTAACTTTATTTCTTTTCCGGCACTCATTGTGGTACTGCATTACAGAGTTACTCTGACCGGTTTCAATGAGCACATAGTCCAGAACATGTAGAGCCACTGTAAATAACTTCTAACTTGCATTGGCTTCCAATTGTGTTATGCAGCTTTCCTTCCTCCTGTTTGTTACTATTTCCTGACCGTACAGCACTTCCAAGTTTTCCCAAAGAACGATACTCTGAATAAAGTTCTTTAAGGTGACTGATTAAATTCCTCCAGAGTGTTAATTCTTTAAGGCCTGTCTCTATACCTTTTCCTCCAAGACCCGCACTTTAACACCCTCCAGTCTCTTAGAAGCACTGTTTCCCTGGGTTTACACTCACATGTACTCCTGAGCAACCGTCCATGCTTGCCATAGAGGGTCCTCTCCCAGTCCTTGTTTCTGTCAGTAGTAGCAACCTCCTCCTGAAGTCTCCTCCATTTCTCCTGTCCACATGGCACTTTCCTCTCCCTCGAAGGGGAGATCACCCGGGCGGCACTAGCCTGATACATGTTGTCTTCTTCCTCCTAGTTCCAGAATCGAACTCCCAGAAACATGTGACCTTGTCCTTTATAAAAGTCCCGCCTCTGCCCAAGCAAAAGAATGATTTGTTCAGAGGGGTCTCCAAAAGACTACCTTCCACTCTATTCCTTTATTCCTCCCACTTTCCAGAACATTTCATAGAAAGTGATGGAAATCTTGCAGGCAGATTTTGGATATGTGTTATAGCAAAAAGTAAAAAATATTGGGTTTTTTTCAAAATTGTTGGTCTTTTTTTGTTTTATAGTGCAAAAAATAAAAACCACAGAGGTGATCAAATACCACCAAAAGAAAGCTCTATTTGAGGGAAAAAAAAGACATCAATTTTATTTGGGTACAGAGTCACATGCCCGTGCAATTGTCAATTAAAATAACGCTGTGCCCTATCGCAAAAAATGGCCTGGTCATTAAGGGGGTAAATCCTTCCGGGGCTGGTTAAGCGGGATTTACATGGAACTTTCCCAGCATGTTGAAGAACTGGTTTTCTGTAAACTGCATCTGAAATGCTGCTTTTTGAGGATACAAACTGTAGGTCTTCAGCTGAGGTGGAATACAAGTACCAGGCTAACAGTGGTTTGCAGGTCAAGGCAATCGTTTTTGGTCAGAAAAAAACCAAAGCCAATTCTATATCTAAGCTGCCCAGTAGTACTATTTTTGTAGCACCCTCTAGTGGTACTAGGATGTGTACAGAGTTTTTGTTAGTGTAGATACATTTCCAGGCTTAGCTGGCAGCCAAGCCTGTGTGCGTTTTTCTTCTGGGTCAGGGTTTGAGTGACTCAGGGAGGGGTGGGTGACTCACAGGCAGCATCACTGAGATGTCCCACTTCTTTCCAGAACATGCTGGAATATTCTGAAAAGGAAGGAGATGAGAGGAGTGGTGGAGCTGCCTGAAGTATTCTGAGGAGCCTTAACAAATTCCCAACCTGGATTGGCAGGCCCCCTTCAAATACTCAGGGTCAGCCCAGCTGAGGAGGAGTTGGTATCAGGTGGAAGATGGAGTGTTAGGCTGTTGTGGCCTTTGAGGGAGCTCTCCAGTCTAGGGGGGGGTGACCTTGGGCCTGGGCGCGAACAGGACCCTCTTACAACCCTCAGAGGTGTCCTGACCAGGAGGCACAGGAGGAGCAAGAGAGGACAGCAGGAGAACACATCCAGGCAAGTCTCCAGGAGTTCCAGAGGCAGCCAAGAGGGCTAGTGAGTGACACACAGTCAGGAGAACTGGGAGGCATGCCTGAGAGGACTGGGAGAGTGCAGTCTGGATGGGTGCAGAGCCAGTGGAGTGGACTGTGGTAGCATAGGCAATGGAGAGAGGCAGCTGCAGCCAGGAGGGCTGGCAGAGCCTTAAGATGTGGTGCTGGAATCAGTAGCCACGTGGACAGCTAGCACTAGGACTACCTACATTTTTGCTACACCAAAGGGGCCTGCGTTTTCTGCCTGCAAAGGCCATTTGCTAAGGCCTGGTGGAGCCAGTGTCAGGCCTAATCTAAAGTGCTAGCTGGTTCCGGAAGTGAGTAATCAAGTGATGTGCTGAAGAGTGAGATCAGTAGTCAAGGGATGTGCTGGAGGAAGAGAAGAAGTTGTATATAGTTCTTAGTCCTTACATTGTCCTCTTGAAATCTACTGGCCATCCCATAATTCCCAAATCCCCATCCAAGTTTAATTCCCCCAATAAAAACAAAGTGCATGGACTGTTTTCTGTCTGAGGAGTGACTGAAGATTGTGTGCTGGGCTGGCCAGGGTGATAGACGAACCACAACTATCAGCAACCCCTACAGGGGGTAGCGCTACATTTATTTAGTGGAAAATTCATGATTTTTTTTGTTTTGGATAGATAGTTTTGGCCTAGGCACCAGGGGCACATGCCCTGGATTTCTTCCTCTGTACCCTGG
The DNA here is from genome assembly GCA_037952925.1 of Lithobates clamitans. Lineage (NCBI taxonomy): Eukaryota > Metazoa > Chordata > Amphibia > Anura > Ranidae > Lithobates > Lithobates clamitans. The sequence continues at coordinate 652,549 of JBBGZY010001921.1, read as the reverse complement.
GTCAACCTTGCCCAGGACTTTGCCACTATGTGGTAATTCCTGCTCAGCTGCCAGTCTTGTCACTCCCAGATAGTTGAAAAATGCATTGTCAGACTTCAGATACTGAGAATGGGATCTCCTTGGTCCTGTTGTTCGATACAGCCAAACAGAAGCCTGGGAAGAGTTCCCCTTACTCTGCACTGGGGGATTTTTATGTGGAGTTGGGGGAATTTTGGTGAGGGGCGATTTTTGTTTGAAAGGAGTATGCTTTGTGCTAAGGAGAGGCTCTTTGCTTGGGGGGTGAAGGTGAGTTGGTTTAGGCTTGTGTTTTTTCTCCTGCAGTACCCTGTACTCTGTATGGTTCCCATGCACAACCTCTGCACTCTGTGCACTAGGCTATACTGTTACATACTCCTGACCCATGCTCTCTGTTCTTTACATACTCCTGACCCCAAGAACACTGTGTGTTACATGCATGTGACCTCTGCACTTTGTGGGTTACATACTCCTGATCGCATTACAATGCCTGCTGGGCTGTACATTACACACTCCAATCCCCTGCATTCTCTATGCTGGGCTGTATGTTAGATAGCCCCGAACCCTGCACTCTGTACACTGGACTGTATGGTAGATGGTCCCGAACCCTGCACTCCGTACGCTGGGCTGTATGTTAAATAGTCCTGAACCCTGCACTCTGTATGCTGGGCTGTACGTTAGATAGTCCTGAACCCTGCACCCTGCATGCTGGGCTATACGTTAGATAGTCCCGAACCCTGCACTCTGTACACTGGGCCGTATGTTGCATACTCATAACCCTTACACACCATTGCATTCTGTGCCACATCGTTACTCTCCTCAGGGTGCCCCTGGGTATTTTTCATAATCTTATCAACAACCCTAGTATTGGGGCAGTACTTTGTGATGAAAATTGTTTTCTATAGTATCAAGAGAACTGAAGTCTTGAATTGGTATAGTTTGCCATCCACTACCATACATCATACAGCCACTTCCCAATGTAACTTTTACCAGCTTCCATGGTCGAACTCTGCTTTTAGGCTTTACCGTCCAAGCTCCCGGAATCTATCCTACATGGATGCCTCTGATGATGATGATGGTGATGATAGGCTTGCAGTTTTGGGGTATTTGTGAGTGCACTTGGCCTGTTTTTAATTTCATGTTTTGAAATCTACACTTGGATGGTCGCGCCCTCTTCTCTTCCTTTTTATAACCTTCTATATCTCCTTTATAGGCAATCTCCTAGTGCCCTCTGCTCAAATCCCCTTTTCCCCATGCACTGTAAAAATATCAAGTCCCTGTTGACCATCGTGGCCCTTTTTGTGAGTGCCACCAGAGGCCTTTTTGGGTGAATGAGCAATCAGGGAGATAGAAAGTCTCAATATCCCTTTGATAAGCCACCTCTGCCATGCCCATTCTCTTCCTACCTGATCCTCCATTGTACTGCTGACTCTCAAGGTTGTGAGCACTCTAAAAAGATGGATATTTCATAGGACTTCTTTTGTTGCTTACCTCCCAACATATTGAGATGTGAATGAGGGACACCTACTAGCAAACGTATGTAGGCATTGGGCACGCCCCCTGCCACACCTCCTTAAAGGAGAATTAACCAAAAACAAAAGGTTAATTAAATCCACAAGGGCTTTTTTTTTACCTCTACTATTCCTTTATATTGCCTTTTAACCACTTATGGACCGCCCGCGGTCGTTATACGGCGGCTGTTTGAAAGAGGATATCGTTGGTATGGCAGCAGCTAGCTGCCATACAGGGGCGGACTGATAACTCATGGGGCCCCCGGGCAATAGGAGATTATGGGGCCCCCGGGCAATAGGAGATTATGGGGCCACACAGTATACACACACACAGTATACAATCACACAGTATACACATACATGTACACACAGTATACACAGACAGATGTAAAAAAAACACAGATTTATACATACTGTCCCTGGTTTTACTGAGGCTGGCAACCCTGATGGGGCCCCCTAGTGGCCCAGGGCCCTCGGGCAGTGCCCGAGTGGCTCAATGGTCAGTCCGCCCCTGCTGCCATAACCCCGGTATCCTCATCTTCTGCGGGAGGTCCGCTACAAGATAAAAGTGGTCTCTGCGGCGGATTCGCCACGAGATCACTTTTATCGGTGGCGGGAGGGGGGGCCTCCCTCCTGCCGCAATCTGGTGCCCTCCGCCACTTACCAGAGCCGTCGGCAGTGGAGGTGATCGCGTCCTCTCAGTAGCTGGGTATGGAGACAAATGAGGGGAAGATGGCCCCCACCCGTCTCCATACAATTGCTGGGCGGAAGCGACTTCATAACCTCACTTTCGCCCACAGCTCTTAGAGGGCCATTTTTTTTTTTAAAATAATTTTTTAAATGACAATTTTTTTTTATTGCATTTTAGTCTAAATATGAGATCTGAGGTCTTTTTGACCCCAGATCTCATATTTAAGAGGTCTTGTCATGTTTTTTTTTCTATTACAAGGGATGTTTACATTCCTTGTAATAGGAATAAAAGTGACAATTTTTTTTAATAAGTGTAAAAATAAAAAATAAAAGGTAAAATAAATAAATAAATAAATAAAAATTTTAAACTCGCCCTGTCCCGACGAGCTCGCATGCAGAACCGAACGCAAAAATGATTAGCGCCCGCGTATGAAAACAGTATTCAATTCACACATGCGTGGTATCGCCGCAATCGGTAGAGCAAGAGAAATAATTCTAGCCTTAGACCTCCTCTTTAACTTAAAACATGCAACCTGTAGAATTTTTTAAACGTCGCCTATGGAGATTTTTAAGGGGAAAAGTTTGTCGCCATTCCACGAGCGGGCGCAATTTTGAAGCATGACATGTTGGGTATCAATTTACTCGGCATAACATTATCTTTCACATTATAAAAAAACTTGGGCTAACTTTACCGTTGTCTTCTTTTTTTTATTAAAAAAAGTGTATTTTTTCCAAAAAAAGTGCGCTTGTAAGACCGCTGCGCAAATACGGTGTGACAGAAAGAAATGGCCGCCATTTTATTCCCTAGGGTGTTAGAACAAACAAATTATACTGTTTGGGGGTTCTAAGTCATTTTCTAGCAAAAAAAAACTAACTTAACTTGTAAACAACAAATCTCAAAAAGTGGCTCAGTCCTTAAGTGGTTAAAATTTACAAATGCAGCAATTTAGAATTTGGATGACAGGTTTAGCACTGGGAAACACTTTTTTGATAAAAAGTGCATTTTATATACAACTATATAGATCAAACCAAAATGAGGGACAAATGAGGAGGAATGAGGGACAGAGGGACTTTGCTCCAAATCAGGGACAGTCCCTCGAAATCAGGGACAGTTGGGAGCTATGTTGTTGTACAAACTGGATTTCAATGCTGATTACATGTGAAAACAAAATTATAAAAATTTTGTTTGGTTACAGTGTTGCATGACTGCGCAATTGTCATTTAGAATGGACAGGAAGGGGTAAAGTGCCCTGTATTGAATTGGTGAAGAACACATACTTAAATCGATTTTTTTTTAAAATCAGAGTTTAGTGTCACTTTAATGTGTATGTTGTCAAATAAAAGGGGAAAGAAGCTCCTCCAAGGTTCTGATCATTCCCTGTGCTTGGCAATCATTAGTAGTAGGATCACACAGTCTATTCAACCATGTAGGTTTTTTTGTAGTATTCCAAGGAATAATCTGAATAGTCTAGAATTAATGGCAGCATATCTGTAATTAGGCCCCTGGCTATGCAGGAGATGGGTTCAAAGAGTCCTAGAGGTTTTATCTACAGTTTGCTGATCCCCTGGTTTCCCTTTATCAGGGATGGGCTCCGACATGATGGACAGTGGACCAAAGGAATGTGTGGAATCTGGGGTGGGGGGGTCAGTGAAGGGAACTCTGTGTATTGCACTGTGATGTTTACAATAGACTTCATTGTAAATTCTGTACTACAATGGAGGCCCTTCACGGAAAGCTCTCTCCTACTGTATGATCATTCATTTGAAATTGCCCTAAACATTAAATTATCAGAAACAATTTTCAGGTGCTTATGAAGATAGGCTATTGGATATATTCTTCAAAGCAATGTACAATCTTTTTATTTTTAATATAATAGCTTGAGGTAGATAATCTTATTAATACGTGTTAATGTTATAAAAGCCTTGTTTCCATGTATTATTTGTAAGTATATAGGAACATAGTGGAGGCCATATACGTTCATTACATATGCAGGTTTTGCTTCCTGCTCTGCAATGCTACACAATGGTTGCGCTTTACTGTTGCTTCGTAAGCTGGCTACACGTTATACTTTTTTACCTTCAACTAATTAGTGCAAGGGTCTGCCTGACTGCTTACAATTTGAACGTGTTTAGGTTTGACCTCATATTATATGGTTTTGGTAAATCTAAAGGAAAGTTGTACAAGAAAATTGTATCATGTGTAGCCAGCTTTACAATACAAGTCTATGAGTCCATACTTCCCAAATTTTGGAGATGGGAACAAGGGACGCCTATTAGCAAAAGTATGACGGCATAGGACAAGAAGAGGAAGTGCATGTGCAAAGCTGGGGCAAATGAGTGGCGCACCACGGATGGTGATATCAATTGGATGAAGTGGATTTTTTCGGTTGCTTTGCACATGCACTTCTTCTTCTATGAACAGTCACTTGCAGATTTTCTTCTGTTTGTACTGGACTTTTATTGCACTACTAGCACTTTTGAAGCATTTTTTTTTGCACTTTATTCCTATTTTTGCACTTTATTAGACATTTTTGCAATATGAATGATTATTACTGTTACCTATGTTGAAGATTGGTTGCACTTTAATATCCAGTATATAGGTTTAGCACGGTCTAGGAAGTGCAATCTATTTAGTGTGTTCATTGCACATATAATTATTATTGATCACATTTTTCATTTATATTCTTTTGAGTCAGCACCACATACCTTTTATATTCATTTGCTATTTGTGTGAGAACACCTTTTTATGTTGGCAGTTTCTCTTTTAATTTAATTTTTAGTTAGTCTAGGTTTGCGCATTATTTACCTTCCTTTTCATATTCTTTTATACTGGCTTTGTAAATTCACGAATGCAGCAATTTAGAAATTGGATGAAAGGTTTAGCACTGGGAAACACTTTTTGAAAGAAAAAAAATAATGCATTTTAAAACCACTTACGGGCCGCCCACCGTGGATATACGTCGCTACTTTGACGTTAAATACCGTTGTTATGGCAGCAGATCGCTGCCATAACCCCGGTATTTTTCTCCACAGCGAAGCAGTTCTCTTTAACATAACAGTGGTCTCAGTGGCAGATTCGTCGAAAGATCACATTTATGGGCGACCCGGGCGTCTCCGCCGTTTACCGGAGCCGTTGGAAGCGGCAGGGACGATCCGGTCATGTGGCCTGATGGGCAGAACGTCGAGTGAGGGTATGATGGCCCCCGCTCTACTCTATGCCCTTGGAGGACCAGAGAGACGCCAAACGTCACTTCTGTCCAACCGCCTTAAAGGGACAATTCTTTTTATTGAAAAAAAAATATATATTTTCTTTTTTTTTTATTGCTTTTTAAGTGTAAATGTGAGATCTGAGGTCTTTTTGACCCCAGATCTCACATTAAAGAGGTCTTGTCATGCTTTTTTTTCTATTACAAGGGATGCTTACGTTCCTTGTAATAGAAATAAAAGTTTTTATTTTTTACAGGTTACCCTTGTGGCTTCACAGCCGGCTTACCGCTGTGCATGTGTGAGCCACTTTACGCTTTGTGAATGGTCCCGCAACCTTCTGGGACCTGTGATGTGTCCCAAAAGGTTGCAGTGGAAGAGGAGGCAAAACTTCCACTTAGATCGCTGCTATGATCCGACCAGGAACGGGTATCTATCAAAATTCGATACCCCCCCCCCCAAAAAAAGGAAAGTGCCAAAACTTAAAGAGAAAGGGTGGGGGAGATGGTAGACAAGTGGAACTTCCACTTTTGAGTGAAGTTCGGCTTTAAGTCATACATTATGCTATTGTCTTTCCTTCTACCATGGGTTGAATGAAAGAAAATTGTTCGATTCCCCCAGCAGCACTATTGTGTTCTGCCAATGGGCAGTGTTGAGTGTTGCCAGCTCATAGCTTGAAGCACTAATCGTTCAGGGAAAGCTCGACAGGCTGGTTGTACACAAGTCGATTGATGGATCGGATTGTGTACAACCAGGGTGCCCATACATGGATCACATGTAGGCCAGTCCCTGCTAAACTGGCCAAATTTCAATCCATGTATGGCTGGATTTAAAGTATAACTAAAGGCAAAGCTTCTTTTTTTTTTTTTTTTTTTAGAGCTGGATAAAAAGGGGAATTATGATGATTGCCAGTGTCGTGGAATAAAATTGATGGGATATCCAAAATTTTGAGTTGCTGCCAAAACAAGAATAGATCAAAATCTTCCAATGGAGACACTTGTTTTCTTGACACTTGTCTTCACGTGTTTTTAAACGCATCTGATTCGCATAACATGGGAATAAGACTGGCTTTCAATGGAGCTGGTTCACACATGTCTGGGACGGCCATGGTCCGGTTCTAAAACGGGTCCTGTGCGATTTTGGGTTTGGTTCAGATGCAAATTCAAGTAAAAATTTGCAACTGAATCGCACCTGAACCAGTGAACAAAACTGCATCGGACTCCGGACTGCAAACCAAAGCCGGACATGTGTGAACCCAGCCTTAGAGGGGGTTTTCCTTGTGTTATATTAGAAAAATATGCTCTCACTTCCTGTTGAGTCAACAGGACAGAAGTGAAGGGAAATCTTCCTAATGGGACACAGCACATATGGCACAAGCCTACCCCGCCTCCACCTGAAAACTATCAATCACCTTCATCAGCTCATCCCCCACAGCTAGTACGATTTGCACCACCTCCCTCTCCCTTTTGTATTGTAAGCTCCACCAGCAGGATCCTCCTAATCCTTCTGTAACTGTACTGACTCTTTATGTTGTAATGTGCTGCACAAACTGTTATAAAAATCCTGAATATTAACCACTTAAGGACCGAGCCTCTTTTGGAGATTTGTTGTTTACAAGTTAAAAAAATTTTTTTTTGCTAGAAAATTACTTAGAACCCCCAAACATTATGCATTTTTTTTCTAACACACTAGAGAATAAAATGGCAGTCGTTGCAATACTTTCTGTCACACCGCATTTGCGTAGCGGTCTTACAAGCGCACTTTTTTGGGAAAAAATACACTTTTTTGAATTAAAAAATAAGACAACAGTAAAGTTAGCCCAATTTTTTTTTACATTGTGAAAGATAATGTTACACCGACTAAATTGATACCCAACATGTCACGCTTCAAAATTTCGCCCGCTCGTGGAATGGCGACAAACTTTTACCCTTAAAAATCTCCATAGGCGACGTTTAAAAAATTCTACAGGTTGCATGTTTTGAGTTACAGAGGAGGTCTAGTGCTAGAATTATTTCTCTCGCTCTATCAATTGAGGTGATACCTCACATGTGGGGTTTGAACACCGTTTTCATATGCGGGCGCTACTCACGTATGTAGGTCCACCTACTTACTTACCGCTTTTGTTCCTGTATATGCCTTTCATGATCTTTATCATGTGAGTTTATCCTCTTTTACTTAATAAATTTTATACATACGGTATCACGCTAGCTATGCGAGTATTTTATTCATCTTTGCATGGTATGTGAATATCGGATCTAAGCTTCCTCTTGGAGTATTACCCACAAGTTGCTGTCCAGGATCATTTGCATCAAGGTATATTCCTGTTCTGGGATTTATCGTGGCTGTCCAAGCAGGTGCACCTTTCCAGTCAGCTGGTTTAAAAGTCTTTACGACTTGGGCGGTATATGCCTTCCCAAGTCACCAACATCTGGTAAGCCTCCTTATGATTATTGGTGGTGGCTTACTCACTTCCCCAACCTCCTTCCAAGTGATGTCTGTTTAAAAAGAAAAAAAGGAAAGAAAACCTGCGCTAACAAGCAAAAATTTGTGTGACTGCAGCTGCAACAAAAACCACAAATATCAATGAGGTGAAAAATTTAAATAAAAAGAAAAAAATGTGTGCGCTTGAATTAGATACTTAAATCTATATTCCTGTGTGATTGTCATAAATAGATGAATAAATGAATAAACGCCATCAGAGTTAATTTTAAGTGTAAGTGAATAAAAAGTCACTATGCGACACAGCAAATAGTGATATGTAAATCAAATACTAATATTAACCATTCCATACAGATAAATATAGAAACTTGTGTGCAAAAAACAAGGTTATTCCACCCAAGTGCAGAGTCATAAGTGAAAGAGTTCAAAATTGCGTCATGAGTCGCAAAAAAACGCATATCCAAAGTTCATAAGTTGCATTCCTTAGTGTGTTTAAAGGAATAAGGGGACGTGAAGGGACCTCCAACCACCAGTGGATCCAAAGGTTGATAACAGATGTATCCTTACCAGACGCGTTGGACCTCCTTTATAGCAAGGTCTTAGAAGCATACAGGTTTAGCCCTCTGCAGGGACAGGAGATGACAGCTCACCACACGACCGGAGATGATTCCGACACTTCCGCGTTGATGTAAATACACTCGTTTTAAACTCGTGAATAAAGAAGGGGAGAAAAAGAAACTCCAATAGTGTAGTAGATAAAAAAAGGGAATTTTATTGCCTCAGACAACGAGGCATCATACAAAAACATCCAAAATATAAAAGCCGGCAAAATATAAAAACAGCAGAGACGCCCGTGCTAAATTACATGGGCTCTATGGCGATCTGGCATACACTGTGTAGCCACGCCCTACATGTTTCGTGATAGGTCACGTCTTCAAAGGGGCACGGGCGACACAGTGAACCATCGCCATTTATAATACTTCCTCACACTCAAGCCTCGTTTTTATCTAAAAATTAAATTACAATCTGAGCATGTGCTATTGTAATATGTGATATTTATCTGTATGGAATGGTTAATATTAGTATTTGATTTACATACCGCTATTTGCTGTGTCGCATAGCGACTTTTTATTCACTTACACTTAAAATTAACTCTGATGGTGTTTATTCATTTATTCATCTATTTATGACAATCACACAGGAATATAGATTTAAGTATCTAATGCAAGCGCACAAATTTTTTTCTTTTTATTTAAGTGATGTCTGTTGAATATATGTCCTGATATGTAGGATCATCTTCTTAATTTTTTGGACTCTTTCTTTATATCTGCTGACATCCTTTGGACTTTTGTATTATTAGATCTCTTGTGTCCATAGTGTGGCACATTTTCAAACCGTTATATATATAACTATTCACCTATTTTCTCTAATGCCTCGTTTCCACTGAGCGGATCGGTTCGGTTCGGTACGGTGCGCTATTTTGGGTGTTTCCATTATGAAAGCGGCCCATACAACCGAACCGTACCGCTCCATTCAGGGTCCTGCTTCAGATATGGGGCCATAGAAAATGGAACGGTTCGGTTAGGAGCTACTGGCGTCACACGATACATTTCACTGATTAGCTGACAGAAAACCCTCTGCTGTGCTATGCTGAGGCATTTTTTCTAAACCCTGTATGGCCCCTTGTGGACCCACTTGCAGTGGAAAAGCTCACCAGAATAGACCGGACCATTCTAGGGCATTCAAAGTGTACCGACCCAAACCGATCCGCTCAGTAGAAACGAGGCATAAGTCATTAAAGTCACTTGTTGCGCACATGTGTATTTGTTATATGGTTAAAATGCTTTATTCCCTTATTGGGTAGATTTGGACCATTAATAATCTTCTTTCGTGACATTATATCACTCCATTATTAATCTAATGGTTAATTTATGAGTTACACTTTTACTTTTTATAATAGTCTCAGTCATGCCTGCAGGCAGCAATAAGGCTACTAGATGGCTGCGTGGGCAGTTTCTAAAGGGCTCTGTCTGTCTAGCAGTAGATCATGAGTGCTGTGACCCTCCAGCTGTTGCAGAACTACAAGTCTTATCATGCCTCTGCCTTTGGGAAACATCCTTGTAACTGTCAGCGGTTTTCAATGCCTCATGGGACTTGTAGTTCCACAACAGCTGAAGGGCCATAGGTTGAGCACCCATGCAGTAGATAGTAAATCCCCACAGCAGCAGTTCACCAGTCCCAGTGTCATTTGCAGCTCACCATCTGGCCACACACAGAAATCAGTCTACTCTCTGCTTGCTCTGTACCTAGGTGACTCTGGCTGTCGGCCTATATGGACTCACACTTGCACTCTGGATCCTGCTCAGGCTGCCATTATGCAGCAGTGGTGGTGCACACTGGACAGCGACATGCACTCTCTGGTCTCCCTCACGGCAAGAAGAAGCTGTGTCCTGTACAGTCTGTAAAAATGCAGCTCTTTCCCCTCCTCCTGGCAATCTCCCTCTGGGGAATGCAGTTCAAAAGCTGTTGATTACAATAAAGTCTCTCTCCCCTGGACTACAGTTCCCACAATGCAGTGCTGCCTGACTCAGTCTGTGGAAGTCTTCCTGCTCAAATGCTCCCTGCTCTTCCTGATATAGCTGTTAACAAGTTCAGCACCGCAGGGCAGCAGCTATAGAGAGCAGCTGCAGACAGTGTTTCTCTCACATTCCTGGCCAAACATCTGGCTATATTTACCAGTGCATTTTAGTGAAAAACAATATTAAAAATCTTATAAAACTCAAAAAAAAAGAAAAATCTGGAATGAATTATCAATAGCAAAAATACTATTTTACCCTATTACTTATACTATTTTATTTTGCTATTGTACACTTTATATTAAGCAACTGAAATTAAAACTTTAGTGAGAAGTGGCTTTAAAGTTTGAGTTTGCTTCTTAATAATTGCAACCAATTACCTGACTACAAACTCATTCCTTTACAACTGGCATCAGTAAATGGTGGACCGCTTTCAGGATCCTGACCGAATCACTGTCCCACCCGGACCACCAGCATTTAGGAGCTGTGTCTTTCCACCAGCCACCACTGTCCTTCTCACAGCAGAGCAGAGAGGGAGGCAGGACAGCTCTGGATAGGGTGGAAGCGGAGTTGCCGGAGTTAAAGTGGAACTAAACCCTCCTATACTTTTCAGCCAAGGAAGGAAGAGAGGAATGATCCCTGGTGCCGCACATCCACGGTGTCCTGTGATGGTTATGGGAGAGGCAACCTCAGCCTGGGCTCCCACCAGGCCATGCCCCCAACATGTTGCACTCCGCCCCTCCAAGCTTAGTCATGGCGATGAAGATCTTATGCGTGTGGGGAATATATAAGCCAAGGAAGCTGCCATCCTTGCCTCTGTGTAATCTCCAACATTCATGGTTCTGCACGTGATCAGTTATGACACCGGTCATTTGATAGTTTGACAGTTTGGTTGAGAGCATAAGCAAAAGTCACAGTTAGCATGCCGGGAATGCAACTGGTTTTCGAAACCGTTAGGTTTAAGTTAACCAGCAGGTGATTAGTTGCTATGGTGAAGGGTGGTCCTAGCAAGCAATCACCAGCTTGTTTGTATGAAAAGTTAACTCCAGCAGCTTCTGCTCCTGTCCTCCATCCAAAGCTGTCCTGCCTCTCGCTCTCTGCTCTGTGTATCTGAGTAAGGTAGGAAAGTGAAAGGGAGCAAAGGACATGGCGGGAGGGGGTAATGTGAAGTGGGAGAGAAGGACATAGCTATGGGGGAAGTAATATGAAGGTGGCAGAGGAAATGGACAGATTGTATATACATAATGCAAACTTTAAAGCAGGGGTCTCAAAATGGCAGCACTCCAGCTGTTGCAAAACTACAAGTCCCATGAGGCATTGCAAGGCTGACAGTTACAAGCATGACTCGCACAGGCAGAGGCATGATAGGACTTGTAGTTTCGCAACAGCTGGAGGGCCGCCAGTTTGAGACCCCTGCTTTAAGGGGTAGAGGACATGGCTGTGGAGGTGATGTGCAAGGGAGCCAGAGGACAACGCTGTGGGGTGATGTGAAGGGGGGCAGAGGACACCGCTGTGTTTGTTTTGGGGGGAGGTTTGATGTGAAGGGGGCAGAAGACAACGCTGTGGGGGTGGGGTGATATGAATGGGGGCAGAGGACACCACTGTAGGTGTGTTGATGTTGCTGTGCTCTGAGGAAGAGGGGATGTTCCCCTCGAAACGCGTCAGTTAGTGATCCCTGTGAGTTCCTCTGTGATCTTTGGTGGGCTCCGCTCATCCTTGACTGCATGCTGTTAGTCGAAGACTTTTTTATACTGTGAGATCTTCCACAACTGTTTGTGAGTAGTTCCTTTTTATTTTTGGTTTTAATAAATTTACATCTAAAGGATAATGCACATGGCTGGTGCGCCCTTTTTTTCTTTTTTCTCCTTGTCTGTTAGGATTCCCCATCCTTGAGGGCAGAAAGGCCTGTGGTTATATACTACTTGTCTGGTTATCCACTTGTGCGCAGGAGCGTTTTTTCTTCGGATGTTGATGTGAAGTGGGGGCAGAGGACCCAAGGTGTTGGGGGGGGGTGATCTGAAAGGGATCAGAGGGCACCTCTGTGAAGGGGAAGCTGTGACGTGAAGTGGGGGACTGTGATGTAAAGGGGGGGGGGGGTGCAGTTGTGATATGCAGTGGGGCCTGAGGACACTGATGTAAAAAACTGGATTGTTTTATAGGAGGAGGTGGACAGTGATGTGAAGGGTCGCAAAAATATGCAATTCGGACTTTGGCTGGAAGAAAATGTTATTGATTAAACCTCCATAAATTTTTATTTAGTACCTCCGCTTTACAACTAGCAGCAATAAAACAAAAAAATATATATATTTTGCAGTTCATACTTTATAGTATTTACCTTGTACTGCACTCTCACTCTTCCTTTATTGACTCCATTTGACAACTGGACTGCACAGCTGTTTGTAAAACTGTTTGACACATGGAAGCTATAGAGTTGTAAAAGTTAAACAGCACTTGTGACAGATCTCCCCCTACTGACAGCTGAGCATAATATCCAGCAGAGGACGACAGAGTCCGCAAACTGATAATGGATGTGTATGCACACAGTCTGACTGATAGAAAAAGTTCAAGCAAATGTTTAACACATCAGTATATAGAAAAAGGAGAGAACTTGGAGCACTGTACACAATAGTGAAAATATAAAGATTGTAAAAGAAATAAAAAAAAACCCTTAAATTACAACTTTTAATTATTCATACAAATGATTTCAAATAGACCACACAAAGTGTTCTGACATTTTTGTTATCAATGAATAATTAAAAGTCATATTTTTAGTTATTTTTTAAAACAATAGAAAAGGGAGCCAGGTAAGTATGACTTAAAAACATCATCAATTTATTCTAGGTCCACTTGCATATAAGTTTGAGTGGATTTGCAATAAATGGATGTTTTTAACTCATACTTACCTGGCGCCCTTTTCTATTGTTTTGTATGCCTATAAGGGACTTCCAACCCACAAGGGGCTGTTGGTGGTTGTATGTTTCCTTCGCCCACCAGTGATCTACTCGGCCTACTATCATTAACACTGCTCATCAAGTATGGTTTTCATGGGCTCATTATGTTCATTTGCATGTCAGTAAAGTGCTGACCCACTTGCTATTTTCTAGTTTGTGTTCTTGTTGCTTAGTACTTTTTTAACCTTTGGTATTTTCCCTATTGTGTACTATGTCCCAAGTTCTCTTTTTCCTGTATACTGTGTTATCACAAGTGTGTATAAGGGTAATTATTACCCCAAGGCGGGGGACATCTTCTATGGACATCTTCCGTCAGAGCTAATTTTTCTAAAGCTATTTCAGTGGAAAATGGAATATAAAGTGTGGGTTTACAATTCACAACATTTTCTTTCTACAATACTTTACAAACGACAATAAAAACCTATACTATTAAAGCTCAACTCCAGGAACTCTGAAAATCCTCCCTTGCAGTGGGGCTGCATCCATACTGAAGTGTTAAAGTAATACTAAAGGCTATTTTATTTTTTATTTAGTAAAAAACAAACGTGTTATACTGAGCTGCTCTGTGCAGTTTGTTTTGCACAGAGCAACCCTGATTCTCTACTTTCTGGGTCCCCTGGCAGTGGTTCTGGCTCCTCCCCCCTGCCAACTGCCCCCAATAGCAAGCCACTTTCCATGGGGGCACTTGAGCAGGCTCACTTCCGAGCCACGCTCCTGTAAATATCCATTCACACACCGAACACGGTTTGGCCCTGCCCCTGCTCTCTCCTCATTGGCTTACTGGCTGTCATTGACAGCACCAAGAGCCAATGGCTTCCGCTGCTGTGTGGGCCAATGAGGAGAGAGAACTGGGAGAGCCGCTGCTCTCTTGCACATCACTGGATGGGGATGGGGGCTCAGGTAAGTATAAGGAGGGGGGGGGGGGGGCTGCTGCACCCAGAAGGCTCTTTATCTTAATGCATGTAATGCATTAAGGTAAAAAAAACCTTCTGCCTTCAAAACCACTTTAACTGCTCATTTAGTAAAATAAAGTAAAGAAAGTAAAAAAAAATGTATTTTACTGTATTTTATTCTATTGCTTACTGCCATGTAATGATCTGGCAGTCGTTATCAGTCCCGTCCACCCCCTACCCATTTTTACCTCCCCTGACTCTCATATAAAACCCTTCCCCTTGCATTACTCCATTGGTTTGAAGAAGGAGTGACTGGGCATGCTCTGAAACATGTCCTGCCCACTCCGACGTCACGTCCGGTTGCCTGCGTTCCATGCTGGCCCTGGCAGCACTGCTCTCCCTCCTGGATCAGAGACACAGTGTTTTCCACCGCTGGCTGGCTGGAATTTCCACCTGCAGCTGTCTTTACTCCCAGAAGACATCCCGCTGGATGTCTGTTTTTCACTTCCATCTTGTAAGTGTTTTTAACCCTTCTTTGTCATTAAAGTGTTTTATTACTGCATTTAGATGTGCCTTCTTCTCTTTGTTTTTCCTATAGGGTGTGCTTCCCTCTTCTGAAGTGCTGCTGTGGGGCATTAATCACATTTCAAGAGCCAGTCATGTACTGTTTAAGTCTCCTCGTTATCTAGAGCGCCCTATTCTCCACACTCCTAGAAACAACAGGCTGATCCTCTAGTTTCAGAGTGGTCAAAACAGTCTCTTTTCATTTGGGAGTTATGGCAGAAAACTGCGACTCCTGGCAAGCTCACCTGGCAAGGACTGGAGCAATCAGACAGAGCTTCAGTGGCTGAAGGTTCAGAGGCTACTAAGACCTCAGGCAGATATAGAATCTGCAGAGGAAGGTGCAGGAGTACGCTTGTGGCCTCTGCGGTCAGTCAGCAACTGAATGGGTGACTGTAGTAAGGACCTCAGCCAAGAAGGCAGAGTTGCTGGTCACACCTGATGGAACTAAGGAAGACTCCATAGGATAGGTTAAAGTAATTGTAAAATAACAAGTTATACTTACATGCTCTGTGCAATAGTTTTGCATAGCGCAGCCCCTATTCTCCTCTTCTGGGGTCCCCCACCGCCACTCCACTTCGGCTAGTGCCCCATAGAAAGCTGCTTTCTATGAGGGCACTTGTGCGTGCTTAATCCCTAGCCTTGCTGCCTGAGTCTATTGACACAGTCACAACACCCCCCCCCCCCCCCCCCCCGCTCTCTGCTCACAGCTTTTCACTGATAGCAGCAGGAGCCAATGGCTCCTGTTACTCTCAGCGAAGCCTATGACACAGGGGAGAAAAGCTGCTGCAGATGTGCACAGTGCTAGACAGAGATCTGGCTCAGGGGAGTTTTAGGGGGATAGGTACTATTAAAAGGTTTTTACCTTTGGTAAAGAATGCATTAGGGTAAAAAAAAATTTACTTTTATAACCACTTTAAATAGATAATAGGGCCACATGATTCCAGGCTGCAGATGTTGATCGCATCAGAGGGCACTCTGTAAGCAGGACTGGAGACTGGTTGAGTATGAGCTGAGGGCATTGAGTACAGAGGGATTGTCCCCCTATATCTAAAATAAGTTATGTTGCGATCACATGGCAGTTAAGCAATGTAGGGCTCAGTGTACCAGTCAAGATCTCAGGTACTCGCAGAACCTAAACAGCTGGTAGCAGGTGAAGGCCAGATGGCTGGAAGTAACCACGGTCGCTGTAGATGGGCAGCAGGAACAAACCAAAAACCAGTGTTCCACATGGCTCTTTCCAGTGCAGGAGTTATCAGGAGAGATACTTCCTAAATGGCAGAAAAGAGCACTCCACACAATTGATAAGGGCAGTGGTCCGTCCTTCAGTGTCTTCCATGTAAGAAACCAGCTATCATGATCAGGGGTCAGGCTCGAAGACCAATTGCTATAGCAGTTGCAGGACTACCACTGACCAGCAGGATAGGTACACAGGCAATCACCCTGGCAGATGACACAGGCTCACCTGAGGTGCGGAGTCTAAGTACTAACCGGTGTTCACCAGAGCTCCTGATGGTGGAGATGGATTTTGCTGCGTGTTAGTACCAGGTCGCGGTCCTCAGGATCACCCCACCAGGAGGTGAGCAAGCCGGGGTTCATTAGCGGATAAGCAAGTAAGGATCAAACAGAAGCGTGGTCAGTAAACAAGCCAAAAAGTCGGTAACGAGTAGTTGCAGGTTTGGATCAGGCAGAAGCGTAGTCGAGGAACAAGCCAAGGGTCGATAACGAACAGTAGCAAATATGAACGGCAGCAGGGAAGACAGGAGCGAGATACAGGCTGGAGATAGCACACTATATTGTGGCAAGGAGGAAGTGAAGAGACATGGCTTATATCAGGAAGTTCGTGGGAGGAGCAAAGAGTTCAAGGTTCAGCTGAAGGTACAAGGCAGGGTTGTCTAAAGGATCTGACAAGGAACTGTCCAGCAGCTCAGTGAGAAGATTCATTGCCAGACACAGCTGAGGTCCCAGGTTCATGTCCAGGTCCCGACACCAGCAGAAAGCAAGACATTTAAAAGTGTCCAGCAAGCCAAACCAGGTGACTCCCTGGTTCTTAGCCTGACTGGTTTACACTCAAGAATGAGTCTTCAGAGACAGTTCAGTGCCAATGGCTCTGAACCTGAAAAGTACCTTTGTTAACTAGAACGGAGTCTAGAAAGCACTTTGCTCAAAACCTAGTACACAAAGGTCACTTCCGCACTAACCCCACAACTTCCAGTCCAGCAGGATTCAGCTGTGGCACTTCGAAAGCCAAGCTGAGGAATGGCTACGCTGGATAGCTACAATCTAAGAAACCAGCTCTAGAAGAGATGTAGATAGAGAAGAGTCTTGATTGACAAAAAAAAGTTGACGAAAAACTAGCGGAGCTAAAGACAAAATCTTTGTCCTCTACCAAAAACTGAGGCATGCTGGTAGTAGAAGGGGTTCACCTGGGCTGGCCTACATGTTTTTTGTTTGCCAGTGTCCAATTTTCCTGCAGGTGACAGTATAACCATAGGATAAAAGACTTCATGTGTCCCTCAATGGATAAGAAAGAAAAGAATATTATTATGCCAATAATTCCTCCTGTACACAGAACCAAGATCCATGCCATTAAAATGTGTGACTAAAACTGTGCACCAACTTTGGTAACTAAAATTAATGATGTGTTCAGGATAATCTCAGAATTTCCAAATTACCCAATTTTGTACACTTTTCCTGCTTCTCTTCCAGTATATAGTTGTATCATTACTAGACATTATCCTGTGTTGTCTCTCAATCAGCTTTCCAATTTCCCCACAGAGTTTGCCCACCCAGTAACAACTAATAGAGATTTTCCCATCAATTGGCTGGGATTACAGTAAGGCACATGTATTTAATTGAAGTGTTCTGGAAACAGTAGAAAGTAGAATAAGCAGAATAACACTATCATCTGCTCTCACACCCTAATCATGTCCACAATAGACTTATTTCCCGTCAGCTAAACAAGATGGAACATTGACAAAAATGAAATGGGGTTGTGGGATCTGAGATGCAAAACACAACAGCATTTTTGGGTAGCTGAACCTGGCCAAAGTGATTTGTGCTCTGGAATCTGATATTGTTTTGAAAAAAACATTGTAATTTAATTTCTGACAATGGATGTCAATATAATTCCAGAAGCAAATGGGAATAATATACAATCTTTAGTAGGAAATTACATTCAATATCTTTAATTGTAGGTATTTTGCTGCTGTTTCTAAACAGTTTATTCAAGTAGCTGGAAGAGAAACAAACACGGTATGAACAGGCTGCATATACTTCCATACCATCGCAGCTGCTTCCTGCAATGCAAGTACAACTGAGCTCAGTGCAAGCTGATGTATAAGCTAGAAGAGTGCCTGATCAAAAATCTTTACTTACATTTATCTGGGGTTCAGTCTGCACAAGAATCAATATAAGGACACTTTACTGCCACAGATTTAATGGTGGCTTTGGTGTCCCCATGCTGTCCCATTACTAGTAGGCAGCAGCCGTTGCCCCTTGACACTTTTACATGTCAAACAAGATACCTCTTTCTGGGTTCTTTTGGACATGTTCAACCGTGATCCAATTTTGGTCTCCTCCCTAACCTGGCTACCCCCCAATTTACGACCTTCTATCATACAACGCTGTCTGACCCACACCTTCAGGGTCTGAGATTCTTTTGAATACTCATGAGGACTTATTTCCCTCACCATATACCCTCCAGAACTCCATGAACTGCCCACCATTCCCTCCTGGTATGTAATCCCCACCTATCTTCCCATGGTGGCTCAGTAAAGGCTTTACCAATGTATATTCATTCTTAACATTCGGAAAGACTGAGCCCTTACATATTTTTGTGCAATGCACTCTGCCCCTAATGCAGAATGGTATATATGCCACTTTATCATTTTATTTCCTCTTTACTAGAAAAATACCCCAGCATCTGCCACCTTGACAGCCTTTGAACGCAGGTGACGATCTGACCCCCACTCTCCAAGTCTCATTACGTTGATACTGGCTACAATCCTCTCCTCCACAACTATCCTAAAATATATTATATGCTTCACTGGGAGGAGGATCTTGGTAAGTCCCTTTCTGATGAAGAATGGGGAGTTACGGTATATGTAAAGCTACAGCAAAAATCTCACACAATATCTTGGCTATAGAAAATTTGAACAAAGTTTTTTTCAGATGGTCTATTACGCCAGCCTGAATTGTCGCATTTGCCCCCTGTACCCTCCAGCTTGTTTTTGGGTGTGTGGTCAGGAAGGTACCATGTTACATATTTGGTGGGCTTGCCCGAAAATATATAGGTTATGGATCTGTACATATAGCTTAATCTATACTGTTTTGGGCTGTAACCTATGTAAAGACCAAATAGAAGCTCTACTGAACAAACCCCTTGAGGGTGTTTGAATGAATGAATGAATGAATGAGTGACTTATATAGCGCTACCAGCGACCCTATTGTTGCTAGGTGAATGTGCTAACCACTACACCACTGTGCTGCCCTCTGCTTCACCCAGCTGTGAAACTTGTCTCTTATTTTTGCTGCCACAAAGCAGACGATAGCTCATTTTTGTAGGTCCCTAGTACTAAATTTTTCTTAAGTCCAATCGCGGTCGAACGGGACCATGATTAATGAGAAACTATTAGCCATTTCTTCAGATACCTATGAGATGTTCTGGAAAATATAGAGGTTTTGGATCCCTTTTTATCCAACTGAACACAGATGCTCTTACCTCTTTATCACTGGTCATTCCCTCAAGAAAAATGGGGGTCCCCTCCCTTTCCTCCCCGCCACCTGGTTCCCCATCCTCTCAATCCTCTTCTTGTTTCCCTCTTTTTCTTACTCTTGTCCTTTTACTTTTCTTCCCTTCTTTTTATCCCTATTTCTAATTGTGCCACTGTATTACAATCCAACAAAACTGATTACTGATCATTTATAGTTTCACAAGCATTATTTTTTCCCCTTTATGCTCTATTTTTTTCCCAAGGTAACTATTATTTTACCATGAGCAATTTTTCCACATTTAAGAATGAAATGAGATAAGAGGCACAGTGTTCCAGATCTTTACCTGGCTTAGGTACCACAACTATCACTGCCTCCGACATAGTCAAAAGAAGCGTATCCTTTCGTAACAAGTGTACAAGTATAGCATGAAAACCGGGTGCTAGGTCATCCGCATAGGCCTTATAGAACTCCACGGAAAAACCGTCTGGTACCCAGTTTGTAAGAAAGAGATAGCTATTTGAACTTCTTTTAGAGTTATAGGGGAGTACAGTCTATCTCTATAGTCATCCGTCAGCACCGGGAAGCCAACCTCTGCCAGGTATGTGGATAATTCAGTTGGGGTATAGTTAACCTTCAAGATATACAGTCCTGCATAGAAGGTGGCAAACCAGTCCGTAATGGGGTCTGACTCTGTAGAGAGCTCCCCTGAGGGTGACACTATCCGACGGACACTCATGGCTGGAGACTGTTCCTGGGCAAATTAGCAATTTTTAGTTTTTTTTTTTTAATTTTTTAGTTGCTATTCTATTACATAAGTCATCTGCTGTGTTGTCAAATGGATCTTTTTCTTTGCTCGGATGTGGCGCTTGTTAACATTTTTTTTATTCAGTATTATAACACTTTGTCATGGGGTTTATCCCCACGTTTATTCTGTATAATCCAAAATGGTCAATGAAAACAATTGAACAAGAATAGTGTTTGGACTAACTTGCTACTAAAGTCTTATTCAAACGTCCTAAATCCACTATGGTGCAGCAAGTATACTGGGAATACCTGCGACTGGATTACAGATGTTCCAAACAGTCTTAGCTGTTCACCTTGTGTAGCTTAATGACAGGTTGAAAGGAACCAGGGTTGTCCAAAGCTGTAGGTGTGTTTTGACATGTATTCAAAAATACAATGGTTACCTGTGGATAGGGACAGATGATCACAAGTTGCTTGTGTCCAGGATCGGACATCTGTCTTTAACCACAGGGAACCACTGGATGTGCAGATACATGCAGATACATGCTTACAGCCTGGGCAAACTCTCTTTAGCCTGTCATTGAGTTGTACTGGCTAAATAGCTGCTGCTGATAAGAACAACTGTCATCCTGGATGCAAGCATCCACATTATACTCATAGCCAGGGGTTTTCCTGTGGCCATTTGTAGGCAGGTGCTTAAAATGCTAATTGGGCTTCTACAATAAACCGTTAATGGCTGGGTAGGAGTTAAACATTCAGTGACCTCCAGGTCAGGAATGAAGTGTATACTACATTTAACTAGGGATGAGCTTCGTGTTCGAGTCGAACCCATGTTCGACTCGAACATCGGCTGTTCGCCCGTTCGCCGAATTGCGAACAATATGGGCCGTTCGCGCCAAATTCGTGTGGCGCGTCACGGCCCATAATTCACTGCGGCATCGCAGTGCATTGCTGGCTGATGATTGGCCAAGCATGCACTATGACCCGCATGCTTGGCCAATCACAGCGCCGTCAGTAGAGAGAGCTGTAATTGGCCAAAGCCAGGGTGGCTTTGGCCAATTATGGCTCAGGGGATTTAGTACACGCCCCACACTATATAAGGCCGCCTGCACGGCGGCCCTGTGTAGTGTGTGTTCCGGTGTGCTAAGAGATAGAGAGAGAGAGAGACAGTGTCATTTGATTTGAGTTAGATAGATTAGGCAGAACAGTCAGTCAGTTAGCTGCACTTACAGTGTATTGTGTATATATATGCATCCCAGGTGTTGCATATATATATATATACTGTATTCAGTTTAGCTAGATCGGTTCCTGTTATCTTCTCTCTAGACTATTTACATTTAGTGCAGTGCGTCCTGCTCACAGTGTTCAGCTAGATCCGTTCCTGTTATTTACATTTAGTGCAGTGCGTCCTGCTCACAGTGTTCAGCTAGATCCATTCCTGCTATTTACATTTAGTGCAGTGCGTCCTGCTCACAGTGTTCAGCTAGATCCGTTCCTGCTATTTACATTTAGTGCAGTGCGTCCTGCTCACAGTGTTCAGCTAGATCCGTTCCTGCTATTTACATTTAGTGCAGTGCGTCCTGCTCACAGTGTTCAGCTAGATCCGTTCCTGCTATTTACATTTAGTGCAGTGCGTCCTGCTCACAGTGTTCAGCTAGATCCGTTCCTGCTATTTACATTTAGTGCAGTGCGTCCTGCTCAGTGTTCAGCTAGATCCGTTCCTGCTATTTACATTTAGTGCAGTGCGTCCAGCTCACAGTGTTCAGCTAGATCCGTTCCTGTTATCTTCTAGACTATTTACATTTAGTGCAGTGCGTCCTGCTCACAGTGTTCAGCTAGATCCGTTCCTGTTATCTTCTAGACTATTTACATTTAGTGCAGTGCGTCCTGCTCACAGTGTTCAGCTAGATCCGTTCCTGCTATTTACATTTAGTGCAGTGCGTCCTGCTCACAGTGTTCAGCTAGATCCGTTCCTGCTATTTACATTTAGTGCAGTGCGTCCTGCTCACAGTGTTTAGCTATATCCGTTCCTGTTATTTACATTTAGTGCAGTGCGTCCTGCTCACAGTGTTCAGCTAGATCCGT
Organism: Lithobates clamitans; assembly: GCA_037952925.1. NCBI lineage: Eukaryota > Metazoa > Chordata > Amphibia > Anura > Ranidae > Lithobates > Lithobates clamitans. The sequence goes on along the minus strand of JBBGZY010001921.1, from coordinate 630,164 downwards.
TCCTGCTATTTACATTTAGTGCAGTGCGTCCTGCTCACAGTGTTCAGCTAGATCCGTTCCTGCTATTTACATTTAGTGCAGTGCGTCCTGCTCACAGTGTTCAGCTAGATCCATTCCTGCTATTTACATTTAGTGCAGTGCGTCCTGCTCACAGTGTTCAGCTAGATCCGTTCCTGCTATTTACATTTAGTGCAGTGCGTCCTGCTCACAGTGTTCAGCTAGATCCGTTCCTGCTATTTACATTTAGTGCAGTGCGTCCTGCTCACAGTGTTCAGCTAGATCCGTTCCTGCTATTTACATTTAGTGCAGTGCGTCCTGCTCACAGTGTTCAGCTAGATCCGTTCCTGCTATTTACATTTAGTGCAGTGCATCCTGCTCACAGTGTTCAGCTAGATCCGTTCCTGCTATTTACATTTAGTGCAGTGCGTCCTGCTCACAGTGTTCAGCTAGATCCGTTCCTGCTATTTACATTTAGTGCAGTGCGTCCTGCTCACAGTGTTCAGCTAGATCCGTTCCTGTTATCTTCTAGACTATTTACATTTAGTGCAGTGCGTCCTGCTCACAGTGTTCAGCTAGATCCGTTCCTGCTATTTACATTTAGTGCAGTGCGTCCTGCTCACAGTGTTCAGCTAGATCCGTTCCTGCTATTTACATTTAGTGCAGTGCGTCCTGCTCACAGTGTTCAGCTAGATCCGTTCCTGCTATTTACATTTAGTGCAGTGCATCCTGCTCACAGTGTTCAGCTAGATCCGTTCCTGCTATTTACATTTAGTGCAGTGCGTCCTGCTCACAGTGTTCAGCTAGATCCGTTCCTGCTATTTACATTTAGTGCAGTGCGTCCTGCTCACAGTGTTCAGCTAGATCCGTTCCTGTTATCTTCTAGACTATTTACATTTAGTGCAGTGCGTCCTGCTCACAGTGTTCAGCTAGATCCGTTCCTGCTATTTACATTTAGTGCAGTGCGTCCTGCTCACAGTGTTCAGCTAGATCCGTTCCTGCTATTTACATTTAGTGCAGTGCGTCCTGCTCACAGTGTTCAGCTAGATCCGTTCCTGCTATTTACATTTAGTGCAGTGCGTCCTGCTCACAGTGTTCAGCTAGATCCGTTCCTGCTATTTACATTTAGTGCAGTGCGTCCTGCTCACAGTGTTCAGCTAGATCCGTTCCTGCTATTTACATTTAGTGCAGTGCGTCCTGCTCACAGTGTTCAGCTAGATCCGTTCCTGTTATCTTCTAGACTATTTACATTTAGTGCAGTGCTTCCTGCTCACAGTGTTCAGCTAGATCCGTTCCTGCTATTTACATTTAGTGCAGTGCGTCCTGCTCACAGTGTTCAGCTAGATCCGTTCCTGCCATTTACATTTAGTGCAGTGCGTCCTGCTCACAGTGTTCAGCTAGATCCGTTCCTGCTATTTACATTTAGTGCAGTGCGTCCTGCTCACAGTGTTCAGCTAGATCCGTTCCTGTTATCTTCTAGACTATTTACATTTAGTGCAGTGCGTCCTGCTCACAGTGTTCAGCTAGATCCGTTCCTGCCATTTACATTTAGTGCAGTGCGTCCTGCTCACAGTGTTCAGCTAGATCCGTTCCTGCTATTTACATTTAGTGCAGTGCGTCCTGCTCACAGTGTTCAGCTAGATCCGTTCCTGTTATCTTCTAGACTATTTACATTTAGTGCAGTGCGTCCTGCCCACAGTGTTCAGCTAGATCGGTTCCTGCTATTTACATTTAGTGCAGTGCGTCCTGCTCACAGTGTTCAGCTAGATCCGTTCCTGCCATTTACATTTAGTGCAGTGCGTCCTGCTCACAGTGTTCAGCTAGATCCGTTCCTGTTATCTTCTAGACTATTTACATTTAGTGCAGTGCGTCCTGCTCACAGTGTTCAGCTAGATCCGTTCCTGCTATTTACATTTAGTGCAGTGCGTCCTGCTCACAGTGTTCAGCTAGATCCGTTCCTGCCATTTACATTTAGTGCAGTGCGTCCTGCTCACAGTGTTCAGCTAGATCCGTTCCTGCTATTTACATTTAGTGCAGTGCGTCCTGCTCACAGTGTTCAGCTAGATCCGTTCCTGTTATCTTCCTACTGACAGGCAGGCTTGTCTGGTTACAGTATATAAAGCTACCTGAAGAAAATTACAGGTGTTCTATTTGATCCTATTAGTACCACGGTCAGGCAGCTAGACTATTTACATTTAGTACAGTGCGTCCTGCTCACAGTGTTCAGCTAGATCCGTTCCTGTTATGTTCCTACTGACAGGCAGGCTTGTCTGGTTACAGTATATAAAGCTACCTGAAGAAAATTACAGGTGTTCTATCCCAGCTTAGTGCAGCTACAGGCCATTAGTATGTCTGGAAGGCCAAGAAGGAGAGGCAGACAGTCACAAGCCAATAAGAGAGGGCAAGCAGGCTCTGTGTCTAGTGCTGGTCGTGGAGACGGTGCATCCTCATCAGAACGTGGCCATGGGACACGCTTGGCCTTTTTTTCGGCAGCTGGCCGTGTTGAGCCGCAACATGCGGAAGACTTGGTCGAGTGGATGACCAAGCCGTCCTCATCCTCCTCATCCTCTCTCACCCATGCCCAGGGTGCTTTGTCTGGCAAAGCAGCGGCCTCTTCCCTCAGCTCAATGTCATCAGTGACTCCTTCCCTAGCTCCACCATGTCCTCATGAGGATTCCCTCGAACTGTTTGACCACAGTGTTGGGTACATGCTCCAGGAGGATGCCCAGCGTTTGGAAGGCTCTGATGATGATACTGAGCTCGATGAAGGCAGTAACATGAGTACGGACAGAGGGGGTGCCCAAGAAGGACAGCAATCTGGCAGTCATGCTCCCCCTGCTGCAGCATACTGCCAGGTTTGCTCCAGTGATGAGGAGGGAGGGGATGATGAGGTCACTGACTCAACGTGCGTGCCTGATAGGAGAGAGGAGGAGGAGGAGGAGGAGGAGGAGGCGGCACATCACCAACGAGGCAGGATGCCCTCCAGGGGCCAGCCTAAGGGCAGCACATTGACTGCATCACACCCCAAAGCTCCACATGTGCAGGGCGCTGCAGTCTCTGCGCGTTATTCAAAAAGTTCTTTGGTGTGGGCCTTTTTTGAGACGAGTGCATCAGATCGCACCGCTGCTATTTGCAACATATGTCTCAAGCGTATCTCGCGTGGCCAAAACATCTCCCGCTTGGGTACCACATGCTTGACCAGACATATGTTGACCTGCCATGCAGTTCATTGGCAAGCGTATCTAAAAGACCCACACCAAAGAACAAAGAGGATCTCTCCTTGCTCCTCATCAGCTGAGATTTCCAACCCCACTAGACCTTCAGTCCTCTCTGAGACCTGCAGTGAGAGGAATGAAGGTGTAGAATTAGGTGTGTCACAGCCAAGTACTTGTGGGCAATCTGCTTTTGGTACACCGACGTCAGATTGTACCAGGCAAATTTCCCTGCCCCAGCTGCTGCACCGCCGAAAGAAGTTTGCTCCCAACCATCCACATGCCCAGCGGTTGAATGCTAGCTTGGCAAAATTGCTAGCACTTCAACTGCTGCCTTTTCAGTTGGTAGACTCTGCCCCCTTCCGTGAGTTTGTGGAATGTGCGGTTCCTCAGTGGCAGGTACCCAAACGCCACTTTTTCTCACGGAAGGCGATTCCGGCTCTCTACCGGCATGTGGAAGGCAATGTCCATGCCTCGCTGGACAGGGCGGTCAGCGGTAAGGTGCATATTACCGCTGACTCATGGTCCAGCAGGCATGGACAGGGACGTTACCTAAGTTTCACGGCGCATTGGGTGACTGCCGGCAGCTGGGAAGGATGCAGGACAAGGTGCAGTAGTGTTGGAGGTTGTTCCGCCACCACGCCTCCAAAATGCTGATTGTGACACACCTCTCTCCTCCACCCCCTCCTCCTCTTCTTCCTCCATGGCCTCTTCCTCGGAACCAGCGGTGCTCCGTAGGCGTTCAAGGGGCTACGCAAGTACGCAGGCCAAAAGATGCCATGCGGTGCTTGAGCTGGTGTGCTTGGGGGACAGGAGCCACACTGGGGCAGAGGTTCTGTCAGCTCTGCAGGGGCAGGTTCAGAGGTGGTTGACGCCACGCCAACTTAAGGCAGGAATGGTGGTTTGCGACAATGGCACCAACCTCCTCTCTGCCCTCCGACAGGGACAAATGACCCATGTGCCCTGTTTGGCTCACGTCCTTAACTTGGTGGTGCAGCGGTTCTTGGGCAGGTACCCGGGCTTACAGGATGTCCTGAGGCAGGCCAGGAAAGTCTGTGTGCATTTCCGCCGGTCATATAATGCCAGTGCTCGGCTGACGGACCTCCAAAAGGAGTTTAACCTGCCCAAGAACCGCCTAATCTGTGACATGCCCACCAGGTGGAACTCAACGTTGGCCATGCTGCAGCGGCTGCACACGCAGCAGAGGGCCATCAATGAGTACCTGTGCGACTATGGCACCAGGACAGGGTCAGGGGAGCTTGGTTTTTTTTCCCCACGCCAGTGGGCCATGATCAGGGATGCATGCACTGTCCTGTCACCATTCGAGGAGGCCACGAGGATGGTGAGCACTGACAGTGCATGCATCAGTGACACTGTCCCCCTTGTCCACCTGTTGGAGCACACGCTGCGTGAAATAATGGACAGGGCACTTGAGGCAGAACAGAGGCAGGAAGAGGAGGAATTCCTTAGCTCTCAAGGCCCCCTTTATCCAGACAGTGTTCCTGCGTGCCCGCCGATCACACAGGAAGAGGACGAGGAGGAGGAGGAGGAAGATTGTGTCAGTATGGAGGTGGAGCCTGGCACTCAGCATCAGCAGCAGTCTTTAAGGGATCAGTCCCAAGGAACACATGGACTTGTACGTGGCTGGGAGCAGGTGGCTGCGGACGTTGTTGTCCTTAGTGACCCAGAGGACTCCGGACCGAATGCCTCAGCAAACCTACGCTGCATGGCCTCCCTGATCCTGCAAAGCCTGCGTAAGGATCCTCGTATTCGTGGTATCAAGGAGAAGGACCAATACTGGCTGGCAACCCTCCTTGATCCACGTTACAAGGGTAAGGTTGCGGACCTTATCTTGCCATCGCAGAGGGAGCAGAGGATGAAACATCTTCGGGAGGCCTTGCAGAAAGGTCTGTGCAACGCGTTCCCAGAGACTGGGAGGTTACAAACTCCTGTTTCTGGACAACGTGTTGCTGAGGCTTCGGTCAGTCAAAGAAGGAGCGGTGGAGAAGGTGGCCGTCTGACCGATGCGTTCAGACAATTTTTTGGTCCGCAGCCCCAAGGTATGATCGGTTCCAGCAACCATCGCCAGCGTCTGTTTTACATGGTGCAGGAATACCTAGGGGCAAGATCAGACTTGGACACCTTTCCCACCGAAAATCCTCTGGGTTACTGGGTCTTGAGGATGGATCACTGGCCAGAGCTTGCACAGTATGCAATTGAGCTACTGGCCTGTCCTGCATCCAGCGTTCTTTCGGAACGCACATTCAGTGCTGCTGGAGGCGTGGTAACCGATCACAGGGTGCGTCTGTCCACCGACTCGGTCGATCGGCTGACCTTCATAAAAATGAATCAGTCTTGGATCACCACCAGCTACCAAGCACCTGATGCTGATGTAACCGAATAATTTTTTTTGAAATCTCAGATCCCTTCAAAGACTGCCTATGCTGATGCTGAGTGACTATCCCTGAGTAATTATCCTCTTCCTCCTCAATCATCACGCTGATAGCTTGTAAGAACATTTTTGGTTCTGGGCGCCACCACCAGTGCCTAAGGCACAATTTTTCAGCCCCTGTTTAACAGGGGCGTGTAATTACAATTTTTGATGTAATACTTTGTAGCAGGGCTCGTTCCTGCATTCCAACTAGAGTGTCTGTGAGGGGTTGCAGTGTTGTGGCACCAGCACCAGTGCCTAAGGCCCAATTTTTCTGCCCCTGTCTAACAGGGGCGTGTAATTACAATTTTTGATGCAATACTTTGCAGCAGGGCTCGTTCCTGCGTTCCAACTAGAGTGTCTGTGAGGGGTTGCAGTGTTGTGGCACCAGCACCAGTGCCTAAGGCCCAATTTTTCTGCCCCTGTCTAACAGGGGCGTGTAATTACAATTTTTGATGCAATACTTTGCAGCAGGGCTCGTTCCTGCGTTCCAACTAGAGTGTCTGTGAGGGGTTGCAGTGTTGTGGCACCAGCACCAGTGCCTAAGGCCCAATTTTTCTGCCCCTGTCTAACAGGGGCGTGTAATTACAATTTTTGAAGCAATACTTTGCAGCAGGGCTCGTTCCTGCGTTCCAACTAGAGTGTCTGTGAGGGGTTGCAGTGTTGTGGCACCAGCACCAGTGCCTAAGGCCTAATTTTTCAGCTCCTGTTCAACAGGGGCATGTAATTACAATTCTTGATCTAATATTTCACAGCAGGGCCCTGTGAGGGCTTAAAGTGTTGTGGCCACAGCAACACCTAAGGCCCAAATTTCTGCTGAGTATATAGGGCAGGACCCTACTTTCAAACATCTAACTTACAAACGACTCCTACTTGCAAACGGAAGGAGACAACAGGAAGTGAGATGAAATCTACCCCTAGGAAGGGAAATTCTCTCCTGTAAGAGTTAATATGGGAAAACAATTTCTCCTTTCCACTGATGCTTTCCAATCCTTGTTCCACAAAAAAACCCAAATTTTCAAAAAACATTTTTCATTGGGACAAAAAAGTGAGGTGAAATCTTCTGAAGAGGAGGAAAGACAGCAAAACAAATGTCACAGGGGTGATAACCCTTCCCTATGTTTTCCAAAAAGCTTAAAAAAGATTTTTTGGCTGGAGCTAAACATGTTAAAAATGTACCCGTTGAAAATTACAAACAGATTCTACTTAACAACAAACCTACAGTCCCTGTCTTGTTTGCACCGCCTGTATACTGCTGTTCAGAGTATATAGGGCCTGGTGGCCCCACACCTTTCCTTATTTTAATTTGGGTGCGGGGTTCCCCTTAATATCCATACAAGACCCAAAGGGCCTGGTAATGGACTGGGGGGTACCCATGCCGTTTGTCTCACTGATTTTCATCCATATTGCCATGACCCGACATGACATTAAACCCGCAAGCAGTTTTAAATGAGATTTTTTCCTTTAAAAATGACATTTGGTGCAGGGACTGTTCTAAACATGGGAAACACGCGTCACTTTACAGGCATACTATAGACATCCCCCAGGTACGATATTTAAAGGAATATTTCACTTTTTTTTTTTTACTTTAAGCATCATTAAAATCACTGCTCCCGAAAAAACGGCCGTTTTTAAAAGTTTTTTTTGCATTGATACATGTCCCCTGGGGTAGGACCCGGGTCCCCAAACCCTTTTTAGGACAATACCATGCAAATTAGCCTTTAAAATGAGCACTTTTGATTTCGAACGTTTGAGTCCCATAGACGTCAATGGGGTTCTAACGTTCGTGCGAACTTTCGGTCCGTTCGCGGGTTCTGGTGCGAACCGAACCGGGGGGTGTTCGGCTCATCCCTACATTTAACCATTGAGGTTATGGAGTGAGGAGTAACAGGAAGGAGGAGTAGCCAGCTTGGGAACTGGAGCAGTGGTGACTGGTGACAAGGATTCCATAGGTAGGGGTGGCGTGGTACTTGGCGCACACCACCAAGTGGTGGGGTCCCTATCTTAGGGCCCGTTGTGGAACAGAACCATCCTAGGGACTTTACTTGGAACCATGTCTATGCAAGGCCTTGCAAATTAAGTGCAGTGGCTTCTATTTGTGCCTTCAGGCTGAACATGGTTAAGTGTACAGTGTTGTGAACAGCAGGTGGAGAATAATCAGTGCTCAGCACTATTCCACAAAAAAGTGTCTCCATAGTCAGTGCCGGGACAGGTGTCACTGGCAGGGGAAAAAACGTGACCTTTCTGTTTGTGGGGCCAGGCGAAGAAAGTTGGAATTCGGCCATGAGTTGGCACTAACACAAGTAGTAATACAAAATAATTAGTATGCAATTCCCCCATACTAATACACTCCCCTCTAGAGGTGTGGCATCAGTTTTGTCCCTTTAAGTTAGATGGGGAGGCCCAATCCGGGTGTGGGAGCCAGTCCTAGTCCAGTAGACCATGTGAAGTGTCGGCCTACAAGCAAAGTGCTCCGAGCAGTAATGTTGAGGGGGACTGTTAATGTGGACAATTACCAGAAGGATGTGACAGTGGAGTTTTAGACCAACATCTTGGCTATGAGGCTCTGTTGGTAAGTGGGGCCTAGTTACATTCACTGGCCATGTGCAGGGAACTTAGGTCAAAATTAGTAATCAGACAAGATCCAAAAGCCCTTTGTTCCACAAAGTTATAAAAACTGAAAAATAATTTGTCTGTCATTGCTCACCTCTTTCTGAAAATCCTTTTTGCCTAGTTGTCAAGTTGACCCCCAGAATTTACCACTTTCTTAGTCAGCCTGTGAGGATATGACGACAGGGTGGTCGTCACATCCTTCTCGTTCCCCTCCTTGTTGGGCACCAAGCAAGGGTCACATGATAGGCCTACCCCAGGGTGGGTTCTTCTGGGCTAAGCTAGGCACCTGTTGCAGGATCACCTGACTACACATGGGGTACCTTTTACTCTTGTGTTGTTTTTATCAATGCCCTGGGACAAGGCTGAGGCTGCCATGGGTGAATACTCAATCTTAAGGTGGGCCTCTTTCTATCGAGACACACCGTGTACGCTTGCACTGTAATTGTTCTCCAGTTATCTCTTGGTCCCCGTGACAATATACACCATCTCCATAGCCTGCATTTAGGAAGGACATGCTGAGCCTTGTTCACATCTACCAGTCAAGGGTTTTCCTCTACCATTCCCCAATAGAGTCTATTCCACCTGCAGCAGGTACACGCTACTGACAGGCTGCTTGTTAGACATCCATAACTCTATGTAACTACTTGTGTCTTCATGCTGTACTACTCTCATATTGATGTCTTCATACCCCAAAGTACCTTAGTGACCCGAACCATGGGATGGTTCTGGTTACTTGCAATACACCCCTTGAATAACTTCAGACCAGGTGGGAACAATATTTCAAAACTTTACTTGAATAGTGCAAAAGGCATTACAAAGTCCAACATTAAGGGACATAATCCTTTCCTACATCCCTAACCCTAACTTAAGCTGTGTTCTGCTCCGGAATACCTGCAAAGGTGTCGTCCATGTGATTAAAGAGTCCATGAGAGGCATTCTCCAGCAGCTGGTGTCTTCGGGGGAACCCAAGTTCTGATGACTTTACATCCAGGTAGTAGTGAGTGACTATCTTCTGCTCCTTGCGGGTGCTGTACTGCGTCTCTTTCCCTTGCAAGCACTTGGTCTCATTGGGGACACTCATAGCTATCTCTCTCTCTGGCCTCTCATGGTCCCCAGGTCTCCCACTCTGGACCACAGTCCCTCTTTTATATCACAAGATCAGTGGGTCAGACCCTGAGAAAAAGCCTCCAAAAGACCAAAGAACTGGAAAAGCCTTAACTCCTACTGTTCTATTCAAGACAACGCCTAACTGGCTATTTTCTTCTGCTCTTGTTTTTGGCCAGTGATTGAAAAATGATTGAAAAGTGCAGAGGATAGGGATGATTGCCAGGCAACTAGCATTTTCAGAGGGAGGTCAGGAACAACAAATCTACATATCTCTCCTATGACAGGTTTACTTTAAATTGGGGAACAGCCCAAAAGTCTTGAGTGTGGATCATCCCTTGTATAACAGAAGCAGCTCCAATACTTTTCTACAGTTGGCTGCACTTTGTGCGAAACACATGAATTTAATTGAACTCTATAAAAAGTGGACACTAAACGGAAAACAGATTAATCCCTTGGTGTATTCTCACACCCTGCAAGTTTCCAGCCTCTAAATATATCCTGGAAGACACCAACAGAATGTAAAAATACTCTGCACTAACTGGGCTGAATATGGCTACAAGGTTGTCATTATAGTTATAAAAGGAAATCATAATGGTTTTGTGTCGATTTTTATTTTAATTTCTTTCTAAGCTTATATATTTTCAAACTGTTTTTTTTCTACTTTTTATAGACAGTCTTTGTCTAGTTTTAGTTTTTGGATAGAGTTGGAAAGGGTTGTTTCATTAGTGTCCTTGTCCCCATTGGAAAGACCAAAGTGGTACTAAAGACACCATTATTTCTTTAAATAACAAACATGCCATATTTAACTGCTCTGTGCAATAGGTTTTGCACAGGGCAACCCCGATCCTCCTTTTCTCAGGTCCCCGCCGGCGCTACTGGCTCTTCCCCACCGCTGAGTGCCCCATAGCAAGGCATATACTGAAGGTTGAATTCTGAATGCCTTCAGCCTTAAACACCACTTTAAGCCTCTCTATGTTTAGTGGTGACAAGTTACTGGGACTGAATGTGATGGGAAAATCTAGTTTTGAGTTGTCACCAAAACAGAAATGGAAGGGGAATCTACCAGTGTTCCAGTGACAACTGTCTATGAGAGAATTTATTTAGTTGAGATTTCCTTTAACTTGACTTTATGTCTGCAGGACAGGTATTGAAGGTAGTTCTCCCTAATGGGACAGAGACAGGAGGATTAACCATTCCCTACTCTGCTCTAAAATAAAATATATATTTAAATATTCTTTAATAAATGGCAGGAGAATTCCCAGTGCACTAGAGATTTCTAAGAGACAGTGAAGTAGAAGCATTCGGCCTTTAGCTGGACCTGATTTATAGGTCTTGTGACACCCCACTCCTACCCCTGTGGCTGGCAAAATGTCACAGCCACATAAGTCATGCCAAGAGTGGCTTAGAGAAAATATACCTTCTATGTATTAGTACACAACAAACCAGCTTAAAGAGTTGGGTAAATTGTTGTTGTTTTTCTGCTAGCAATTTGGTTGTAGGTGGTGTTCTAAGTGATTTTTGGGTGTCTGTGTGCTGCCCTGGGCCATATACTGTGTCGGTTATGAAGAAAACCAGCCCTTGAGGCAGGATTTGGCCAATCCAAAGCTTGTACCCAGCTGTCCAATAAGGAACAAGTCTCTGGGATGAGTCATTCACTTGTTTCTGTAAATTTCACCTTGAGCTATTGAGTTTGATAAACAATAGGCTTTTTACTAAAGGCTATAAAGAAATTGAATACAATATGTGAAAAGTAGCTGAGAGCTTCACCTTTACCAAATAGTCATATGCAATGTTTCTTATTTACCTGATCCAAATGAAAAAAGAATTTGCAAAATATTTTACTGTCAAAGGGACGTAGAAGAGTGACGGCAGAAAAAAAGTGGCCCACTGAGCCTTCCCTTTTTTTAACCCTTTTGTTTGAGAATAGATCTATGTTTCTCCAAAGTGTGTGTTCACGGACAGGAGTCCATTCCCACCAGGGGCAGGAGTTGGTTATAGCACCTGGGTCTAGGCAGTGGTCTTGCCCACAGACAAAACACAGAGTTCTACTGGAGTCTCAGTGGGGCAAAGAGTCACACTGCAACAAGATATACAGTAGGCTGGAGTGCATGGAGTCACAGGAGCAGGATACAGTAAGCTGGAGTGCATGGGGCCACACTGGAACAGGATATATGGAAACATTGTAGATTAATGGAAGCAAACAGGAGTGGGCCAAAGGGCTGTAGGCAAGAGACACTAGGGATCTTTGGGAACACACTGAAGCCAGCACCAGAGACACTTGGAATCACAGAGGAGATGCTCAGAAGCAAGAAGGCCCAGCTTCTAGGGTGAGGACGTGTTGCTTGAATGGTGAGTAGCTATGCTATGTTCATGCTAATTCTTGAAGACAATGCCCAGAGTGGTTGGCTGCAGTGCCAATGGCGCCTGAAAGTCAGTCACCACTTTGGCTTACTCCAGTGTGCCCCCCACTGATGCACAATATTCCCAGAATTCTTCCATCCTGTAACCTGTTCCAGGTTGACCCCGTGCACTCCAGGATCCTGCTCCTGTCAGTCCATGCACTTTGCTTGAAATCTCCAGCACCAAGTACTCTTTAAAGTGGAACTTCACCCAAAACGGGAAGTTCCGCTCTTCCTCTTCTTCCCTCCCCTCCTCCTTCACATTTGGCACTTTTTTTTTGTGGGGGGGGGGGGGGGGAGAAGGGATACCTGGTTTTGACAGCCATTGCGATCTAAGTGGAGGTTCGCTCCCCCCCCTACTTCCCCTGCAGCCTTCTGGGACACATCACAGGTCCCAGAAGACTGCGGGACCATTCACAAAGTGCATTAAGATATAGCAAGGACAGAGATACTCAACTGTAAGCACCACATCCTATAATAAAGTACTGAATAAGGGATAAGGGCTAAATTGCCCAGAGGATGGGGAAAAAGGACTTTTAAGGTGCTGTTTACATCAAAGATATAATCAAAAATTCTGTACAATCATATTTAAAAATGAAAAATTTTTTATTGAATTAAGATTAAAATATTCATGTCTCTCATAGAAAGTGGGACAAGCTTATAAGAACAATATGACATTAATGAATATCACCCAAAATTGTTCACATTGGATAATGCAACATAAAGCAACTACTTAAAGGTGCCATGACAATCTGCCGCTCATGAGCGGCAGATTGTCATGGCACCTTTAAGTAGTTGCTTTATGTTGCATTATCCAATGTGAACAATTTTGGGTGATATTCATTAATGTCATATTGTTCTTATAAGCTTGTCCCACTTTCTATGAGAGACATGAATATTTTAATCTTAATTCAATAAAAAATTTTTCATTTTTAAATATGATTGTACAGAATTTTTGATTATATCTTTGATGTAAACAGCACCTTAAAAGTCCTTTTAGCCCTTATCCCTTATTCACAAAGTGCAGTGTGGCTCTCATATGCGCAGTGGGAAACCATACATTACTGCCGTTTTCCCATACTTAAGGTGCCTGCGCTTGGACCCGAAGCCAATTGAAGAATTAGCTCGGGTGAGGAGAGCGCTGGATCCCTGGACAGGTAAGTGTCCGTACAGTAAAAGTCAGCAGTTACAGTATTTGTAACTGCTGACTTTTAATTTTTTGGGGGAGACTGGAGCTCCTTTTTAAGTAAAATATTTCTTTCTGAGGTTAGTTTTGAACTATCCTCCTGCTAATTTGAGGTCATGTCCCCTTATTCTTGACCTTAGCTTATTATTGAAAATTCTACCCTCCTGAACCTGATAACCACCTTTCTTTTCTATATTAAGTACCTGCAGTCTCTTCAGATATGTTTTATCCCCCCAGACCTTTCACCATTATTATTTCCCTTTATGGACCCAAGTCAGGTGCCTGGTCTATCGTTGAGCAGTGTTCTTTTTTTCTGCTGGACCCCTACTTCACTACAGGACAAAGTTTGCGATGGGGGTTGCAGTCATCTACTCCCAGAAGTGTCAAATGTGAAGATTATTCAGGTCATTCTAGCTCTTGAACAGATCAGAGATCAGAGAATTTTATTGCTATTCCTGCTTAGCTATGTCGGCGTTTAGCTTCAGTGTTGCATAAATCCAGGTCAATTTTTATAACCCTATAAATAATTAATTTGAATAATTACTTTGTATATTCACGTGCAGTTAATTGTAAATGGGGCTACTTAAAACCTATGGAGTTGCAATGTGTAATAGGTACCAGCAGATGTCCTCTGCTAACATGTTTCATTAGTTTTGTTGCATGTGACATTGACTCTTTCCAGTGATCCATCGGGCAATTTCATCTCATGACATGTTTTTCAATATGTGTTTGTCATTGAAGCCTCAGTCCTGGCAGCTGCACTTGTTTATTACATTTCATCCCGTGGCAAGATAGTTGGAACACATTCACATCAGTATTAAGATACATTCTAAGATAAATTGCGCAGAGACCGCCAACCTGCTGACCTGTCTATGAAGACATTAGTGATAGGACAGAGTGGAGTGATCACTGTGTCTAACCACTTTTAGAACGGCAGCCATGAAATCCTGTCTGTTGTAAAACATTAAAGCATAAAATCTAAATCCAACCAAAGTTAAAAATAAGACATTAGTGGAGTTTTGAGAATTAAGACTGAATTCCAGGTATGGCAATTTTGTGACCGCTGCTTTGTCTCTGAGAGTCTCCGTACTACCGTGCTCCAGACTTACCATTCTCTCAAGGCCGCTGGCCACCCTGGGAAGACTCAACTCTTTTGGGCCATTTCCCAACAATTCTGGTGGCCTAGTCTACGTGCTGATGTAGCCTCCTTCGAAGCTGCTTGTTCTGTGTGTGCTCAGAGTAAGACACTAGACACCTTCCAGTGGGCCTCCTACAACCCATACCCAATGGAGAGAGACCTTGGACCCACCTGTCCATGGATTTCATTGTGGAGATACCCAACTCTCAGGGCAACACAGTTATCCTTATGGTGGTTGATTGGTTCTCGAGGATGTCTCATTGTATTCCACTTAAGAAGTTGCCCACATCTAAGGAACTGGCTTCCATTTTTGCGCGGGAAATTTTTTGCTTACATGGGCTACCCAAGGTGATCGTCTCGGACAGGGGTAGTCAGTTTGTGTCCCGGTTCTGGCGAGCCTTTTGTGCACAGTTGGGAATTCAGCTTTCTTTCTCCTCTGCGTATCACCCGCAGTCTAATGGGGCTGCAGAACAAGCCAACCAGTCCTTGGAGCAGTTTCTACATTTCTGACCATCATAACAACTGGTCAGATCTCTTACCTTGGGCGGTGTTTGCTCACAATAGTGCCTTTAATTCTGCTTCCTGATTGTCTCAGTTTATTGCAAAGGTTTCCAACCTTCCATGTTGCCTGACTCATTTGTTCCTCAGAGCATCCCTGCGTTAGAGGAGCATCTCCGTGGTCTTCGTTCCACTTGGGCACAAATCCCGGAGGCTTTGCGACATGCCAATGATAGGTACAGACTCCATGCTGACTGCAGACGCCTGCCTGCACCTTCCTACCAGGTTGGGGACAGGGTCTGGCTGTCATCTTGCAATCTCTGTCTCCATGTTCCCTCACTGAAGTTGGCAACTCGGTTGATTGGGCCTTTCCGTATTCTCCGCAGGATTAACCCAGTGGCTTACGCTTTAGACCTTCCTTATAATATGCATCTCAAATGTATTCCATGTCTCCTTATTAAAACCTTTGGTCTGCAACCGCTTTACCACCTCGGTGCCACGTCCTCACCCTGTACAGGTTGAGAACCATGAGGAGTATGAAGTACAGTCCATTGTTGACTCCCGTAGGTTCTGTGGGCGCATGCAGTACCTGGTTCATTGGAAAGGGTATGGTCCGGAGGAATGCTCTTGGGTCTCATCCTCAGACGTACATGCCCCTGTCCTCCTCCGTGCTTTTCATAGATGTTTTCCCCTCAAACCTGGTGGTCCTCCGAGGGGAAGGGGTTGTTGCTTGTGTGGAAAAAACAAAATGAATAAATGATCTCTGACCAGAATTTTAACTCTTAACAATCTCCTAAAAATCATGTTATAATATGCCCATAAATACATTTTTGGAAAAGTACTTCTCGTCCAAATAAAATCACCAGCCACCCAACCCATACTGCTGCCCTAAAGCCAAATTAAAAGGTAATGGAAAAAATAATGCTTTATGCAGGCAATGTTTTTCTTTCTTTAAGTGATACAAGCCATTCTTTAGCCTATCAAGCCGTTTCTAATTTTGATCATTTTTCAGGATTATTAAATAATCGGAGTAAATCTGTATTGCTGTCCATTGATGAACTGAAATCCCCTCTAGCCACATCCCTTAAGGTTGTTACGCTTTTAAAGATTTAGGTGCGATAATTTCTACCAGCCCTAAGAACCCTTTCACACTGGGGCGCTTTTCAGGCGTTTTAGCGCTAAACATAGCGCCTGTAAAGCGCCTGAAAATCACCTCTTATGCCTCCCCAGTGTGAAAGCCCAAGTGCTTTCACACTGGGGCGGTGCGCTTGCAGGACAGGAAAAAAAGCAGCATCTTTGGGGCGGTGCAGGAGCGGTGTATACACTCCTCCCAAAACGCCCTGCCCATTGAAATGAATGGGCAGCGCTGCCAAAGTTCTTCGGCAGTGCCACAACACAGGCGTTTTTAACCCTTTCTTCGGCCACTAGCAGAGTGCAGGGCTCTGGAGAATTATGTCTGAATGGAGAAGACTGGGTTGTCCAGTTTTCTCTGGGTTTAGTAATCCAGGATCAGGGTCTAGGGGCTGAAGAATTCAAAGAGTCTTGGGTGGGATGAAGTCTTCAATACTGGGTTTTAGGTCTTATCTGAAAGTAATCTGTAAGTTTGCACACTCGTTATAAGCAAGGACTTGGCCAAAGCTCAGTGCTGCTGTCAGGACATGGCTGTGTGCTCCATCCAGAAGAAGAGTTTACTCACATTATCACTTGACCTCTGGAAGATTGTACCCCCTTCATGACCAGGCCATTTTTTGCTATTTGCGCTACTTTAACTGGTAATTACGCAGCCATGCAAAACTGTACCCAAACAAAATGTATATCTTTTTTTATTTTTTTTATTTTTTTTTACACAAATAGAGATTTCTTTTGGTGGTATTTAATCACCACTGTGTTTTTTCATTTTTTTGCGATATAAACAAAAGTAAACCCCAAAACTTTTGAGAAAAATAAAATCAATATTTTTTACTTTCTGCTACAAAACATATCCAATAAAAATAAATAAATTAATAAAAAATGTATCCTGCTACATGTCTTTGATAAAAAAAATCCCAAAAAGTGTATATTGATTGGTTTGTGTGAAAGTTTTAGCGACTACAAACTATAGGATATATACTGGAATTTTTTTTTTAATACTACTAGTGGCAGTGATCAGTGGCTTATAATGGGACTGCAATAGTGCAGCGGAAATCTAAGACTAACTGACGCTGGGGGGAACCGACTAACTGCCACTGACGTCACCAGTGACATTAAGGGTTCACACCATAGAAATGCAGTCTGGATGCGTTTCTGCATGCGCGTTTTTGATACGTTCCAGTGTATTTTTCCCCCTTTTTTTTCTTAAGGACATGTGTGTTCTGGTGTGTTTTTGGTGCATTTAGGTGTGTTTCAGTGTGTTTTTGATGCGTTTTACCAGGTTCCAGTACAGTCCAGTGGAGAAAAAATGTAGCATGTTCTACTTTTTTTCTGTTACTGGAACACACTGGAACTGACTGCACTCATGTGAACTATGCCATTGAAAACCATATAACTTACTATCCATGCGTTTTTAGTGCAGAAAAAAAACCACACTGGACTACATGTGGTGTGAACTGGCCCTAATACAGTGATCAGTGCTAATACTATAAACTATCACTGTACAATGTACACTGTACTATGACACCGGCTGGGAAGAGGTTAACATCTAGGGTGATCAAGGCTAATGGTTAAAGTGGTTAATCTATGAGAAAAAAGAACAGTGTAAATAGGAAAAGTATCCCAATATGGCCACTAGATGGAGCTGAGGTGGAAATGTATATCCTTTCATACTTCGCTACATATAATGGCCATATTGTGGTATTTTACTCATTCATTTTACCCGTATTTTACCCATTTTTTTTTTCAATGAAAACCATTAGTTGGGCAGAGAACAAATCTGTCACTTGCTAATGGCTGTATTTTTGTTTTTTACTTTTTTTTTTCTTACTATTGCTGGACAGCAGTCTTAAGCTGGCCATACATTACACAATTTTCTTATTCTAATTCCTTTAGATTTACCTTCAACTATGTACAGCAGGGTCTGCCTGATTGCATACAAATTGAACAATAAAATTGTATACTGTATGGCCAGAATTACATTGCAGGACCATGTCGCAACTGTGAGCCAACAGTTTGGCTCATGGTTGTGGTGAGGCCCCATTGATCTTGAGTTAAAACCGTGTACAGCCCTGTCAGACTGTAATGTTAGGATTCAGGTGGGCAGCGGGGGGGCCTGTAAAACAGTGGATCAGCCACCTCTTTTTAAAAATGCCTGCATGAAAGAGCCCAGATTGTATTTGGATCTTATATGGAGGAAAAAAATACCTAGGTTACATATAGAGGTATAGCTTCAATTCATTGATATACTGTATAGCTCTGCAGGTATTAGATCTTGCAGACTGCTATAAGGGGACCCAAACTCTCTATTTGTTGATCAGTGTATGTATAGGATGGGTAGATCCTACAGGCATTAGAGAAGAGGGCTTTCTTTTCTATGGGTAGGGACTAGGGTGACCACATTTCCAAACTTCCTTTCAGGGACACCCCCGAAAAGATGATTTTTGACTTTTTTTTGACCAATTTTTGGGCAGGGGCAGTGGCGTATTATGCAGACAGTGGGCCTGTGTGCAAGATCACAAGTGGGCTCTAGGATCACTTTTCAGAGGGACTACCGCAAGGAGTACAGCAGGTCTATCCCCCCTTACATCCTTCTCCAGGGTGCCCCCTTAGTACTACTGTACTAAGGGGCACTCCGAGGGTTGTAAGGGGGCTCTCTGGAGGATGTAAGGGGGCACTCTGGAGGATGTAAGGAGGCTCTCTGGAGGATGTAAGGGGGCACTCTGGAGGATGTAAGGAGGTTCTCTGGAGGATGTAAGGGGGCACTCTGGAGGATGTAAGGGGGCACTCTGGCTGTACTAACCTATCCATAGCATCCTTACATCCTCCACAGTGCCGCCCTGACATCCTCCAGAGTGCCCTCTTAGTGCCTCCTTACATCCTCTGGAGTGCCCCTTACATTCTAATCCAGAGCGCCTTTTTAGTACCTTCAGAGTGCCCCCTTACATCCTCCTCCACAGTGCCCCCTTAGTACTACTGTTCATCCATGCTCAAGGATGTCAGTGGGCACTCTGAAAAAAGTAAAGGGGCACTCTGCAAAAAGTAAAAGGACACTCTGGAGGCACCCTGGAGGTTTTAATGGGACACCCTGGAGGATGTAAGGGGACACTCCAGAGGCACTAAGACAGTACTTCCAGAGTGCCCCATTCAGAGAGTCCAGAGGAGCAATGGCCATTAATCATGCCATGTCAATGTTAGGAACAGAGCACACCGCCGACCTCACGGCCACCCTATTCCAGTCCTGCTTGCGCTCTCCCTGCCACAGCCCCATGTTATCTGTACCTGTGACTGCAGCTCCTTGTCGGTGTCACTTGCTCTCGATCTTTGCAGTGAAGTGCAGGGAGGAGGAGTTCCGGGACTGGAGTCTGGATACTTCATGCACCTCTGGGGTCAGCCTGACAGCCGCTACCACTCCTGCTTCCTCGTACTGTCATCGCTGGTAACCAGACCCACCGCCTGCCACCCGAGCAGTAGCAGCAGTCGGGCAGGCTGACACACAGTAGATGGGCTGGTCAGGGACTCGGGAGACACTGTCCTGACTCCCTGCTGCATGCCGCCGGGTGTCGGAGAAGGAGGAGGTGCCGACTGCCGAGGTGGGTGGAGACAGCAGGGCAGCCTCACTCACTGTCTGTGACGTCACTGGTTACTAGACGCCAGGCGGGGCCGGCCCTAGCAACCAGATCCGCAAATGTAGTTAATAGGGTGGCTGGATTGGCTGTGTCCAGTATTTCATTCCAGGACACTGTATTGTCCCGGAATGAAGGTGCCCGGGACCCAGGACAGACATGTCCATTGCGGGACAGTCCCGGGCAATCCGGGACACATGGGCACCCTAGTAGGGACCCCATTATTTAGCTGGTGAATAAAAATTGGAAATTGGTGTAAAATCTTGAACTTCTTTTGGGACCAGAGGGATGGGATAGCTTAGCATGTGTAATGTTTTAAACATGTAATATTGGGTTAGGTTTAGTATTTTTGACATGCATTTGTTGGATATGGATTGTTTTGTATTGAGATATCTTTTTCTGATATATGTGTTTGTTGGGGGAAAAAAAATCTATAAAAAATATGAATTAAGAAAAGGTAGCTGAAGGCATTCAAAACCTAACATGGCAGAAGAAACTGCTATTGGCTGCCACAGTGGCTGGCCAAAAGCATGGGTCCTATGATCTATAGTGAAAGATAAGAGCAGAATTCAGAGGGAGCTGCTGCTGGGCTCGTCCAACCCTTGTACATTTGGTCACATGACTGGTCAATATGGGATTGCAAAGTGGCAGTTTCAGCAGCCATGGGGAGCAGGCCATAGAGAGGCCATACTCGTGTTGTGGGGCTCCTCTGCTATCCCAGTCTGCCCATTGGTGCCCATGAGATGCTTAGTACTTCTCGGTATAGGTCATTTCTTTGCTTAATAATAAGTGGCCGATGCCTATGCCTAAGCTTGTTCAACTTGGGCTAGGAAAGTATACAAAGACATGAGTATATTTCCTCTGCCCAGCAAGACAACCTCAAAGTGGAATGTGGGGTGGCATGACACAGCTTTGGGAAGGCGGGGAAGCACAGGGATGGTAAATACTACCTGCTTATGCACTCTACGGTGGAGTGACCTTGTTACTTTGCTTGAAATTGGCAAAAAATAGGGCCAAGAGGGTGTAAAAATAAAATAACCCAGCTTTAGCTGCAATACTTATCCTCTCTCCAGACACACTGCTACTCAATACAGCACCAGCTGAATGGCATCCAGTGTCATCCAGACCACTTCCTGTGACCCCAGGCCATCAAGGACATTGGTGGCTTTGGCTCACAGTACTCCTAGACAGTGTGGTGCTCACGCCTTAGCATGTGAACATTTGGGTTGGAGAAAGGTTCACCCCTCGACGTCACCAGAGGAGAAGAGAAAGGACTCCTCAATAGACCATGCAAGAAGACTGTATGAAAAAAAGTACAGTTAAATATAAAAAGGTGGCGGGGAGCTTCAGGGAGGGTAGGGGAAGGGAGGGCATAGAGTAAGGAGTTGGGCTTTAGGAGCCTTTACAAACCTATGTGTTTCTCCTCTGTTGCATTTTGAAATGAATGGCAGTGCTTAAAAATGTATGTGAGCACATGTTGATATGCATTGTGTGTTATTAATATGCATTGCCCTTTATATTGCATGTCATTGTGTGTCAAAGCGCACATCAACACATTGCTGGGCATCATGATGCATTGACATGCATGTGCATGAGACATGTTATGATGTGTTCCTATTGATTTTTAATGGAAAACACATAAAAATGCCTAGGTGTGAATAGGGCCTTAGAGTTTATGTCCTAGAGCAAGGCTCAAATACCAGTACTGGGGCTTGAGCTGGGGGTGCAGCACCCAGATATGGCTCTGATGAGTAAGGGACTTTGCCCTTTCATTACCCTGTAGAATACATTATAAACCAACTTCAGTGGAAAACGTGTCTTCCTCTCAGCTTCAGCTCTGTGGTAAATAAAGGAAGTTAGCTATGTTGAAATTTTTAGAGGGTTTGGGCTTATCTATTTTAGCAGTGATGTGTTAAGAACAATTTTCTTTTTGCTCACATTCGATTGATGAAAGATGAATTCTTATTCGTTGCTCTGGGCTGTTGCAGTTTCTACTTTGCTCTTTGCTTTATTGAATAAGACCAACTGTGTCTGTAGAGGTAAGTACCATACTGTATGTAGCATCCTGGTGTTTAGGCAGGGTTGCTCCTAAATTTACCTGCCAGGTATAGCTGCCTTGGCTAATTGTTGAGAGTCAATTGATTTCACTCTAATGCCCTGTACACACAGTCGGACATTGATTGGACATTCCGACAACAAAATCCATGGATTTTTTCCGACGGATGTTGCCTCAAACTTGTCTTGCATACACACAGTCACACAAAGTTGTCGGAAAATCCGATCGTTCTGAACACGGTGACGTAAAACACGTACGTCGGGACTATAAAAGGGGCAGTAGCCAATAGCTTTCGTCTCTTAATTTATTCTGAGCATGCTTGGCACTTTGTGTGTCGGATTTGTGTACACACGATCGGAATTTCCAACAACGGATTTTGTTGTCGGAAAATTTTATAGCAAGCTCTCAAACTTTGTGTGTCGGAAATTCCTATGGAAAATGTGTGATGGAGCCTACACACGGTCGGAATTTCCGACAACAAGATTCTATCACACATTTTCCACCGGAAAATCCTATCGTGTGTATAGGGCATAAGTCTGTAATTGCTGCACTTTTCTCTTTTGCCGCTAGATGGGTGGGTACTTGGTGGCATTAGATACGAGAAGGGCAATGCAAGGTCAGTTTATGGGTATATGGGGCGTCTCAGCAAATGGGCAGGGGTTTTCTTGAATCCATTGGCCTGCTGGGAGAACCTATATATTTGGGTGGAGTCAGGTGATCAGGGTTTTGTGGCACCTGGATAGCTGTCTGGGTGGACGTGTGTTGTATAGCCCAGGCTGCTAGGCTGGAGTTTGGGCCTATCCCGGGCACATCTGGCTGCTAGGCTGTCTGAGGACTTATCCAGAAGCAAGAGAGCAGCGCAGGGTTGGGATTGTGGCTTGCAGTCCAACCAAAAGTGATGGTTCTGCTGGCCGGAGTACCTGTTGTGGTCGGAGTTAGAGGGGAAGCTGTCGCCATTAAGGGATCATCCACCTTATTACCAGGGACCACAGTGAGTAGCTGAAGCAAATATCGGAGCAGTATTCTCATCAACCAGGGACGGTGAAGAATTGGGAAATTGCAGTGGGCATCAAGCCAGGGACCCAGCCAGCGGAGGCAGCCTTGTGTGTCAAGCCAGGGACCGAGCAGGCCAGTGGGGTGAAGCTTGAGAAGTATCTTGCGTGCCAGCAGCGAGGAGGGGGTGATGGCTTAAGGAAGATACTACCGTGAAGACTGGAGGAGCTCAAGGGATTCAGTGACAGTAATTCAACTAGTCTAGTGAGAGAGAATGGGAGCTCAGTGGGTTGAAGAACTACAAGAAGAAATTGGAGGTTCTCATTAGACCAAAGGAGGCCTGGGACCTTGCATTCCACTACGCCTATTGGGGTTGATTTACTAAAACTGGAGAGTGCAAAATCTGGTGCAGCTCTTCATAGAAACTAATCTGCTTTCAGGTTCTTTTTGTCAAAGCCTAATTGAACAAACTAAAGTTAGAAGCTGATTGGCTGTCATGCACAGCTGCACCAACTTTTGCACACTCCAGTTTTAGTAAATCAACCCCACTGTGTCATGTATGGGATGAATTGCCTTCTAGCTGTTACTTAGAAAAAGGAAATGTATATATTTTTCTTTTTTCTTTTATTGTTTTACAGTGCATATAGAAGAGATAAACTTGATGTAAATTATATCCTATGCTGATGTGTTTTTTAAACTTTGTTTCTATGTATAGTTTGTGGTTATATATAGTATATGTACATGGGGATAGCTATTACATATTCAAGTTCTAACATAATCATCTATTACATATTCAATACATCTAACAGAATCCTCAATCCACGCTCTACAATGATGGATGTATCTGCCTGCTTAGGCTAGGTTTACACTATGTTGGTTTCACTGCGGCCGTGTTCGCACGGGCACAGCAGTCCATTCACCTGAATGGATTGCGGTACCTACGGAAAACGCAGGAAAAAGTTCACTGCACCTTTTTAAAAATCGTAGCCGCAGGAAAACCGCATAATGCTATGTGGATTCCAACATGTGAAAACGCACTGCCGGTTCGAGTGCGGGAGGTTGCCATTAAAATGGTGCTATTAAGTGTCTGCGTCTGCATCTGCTGCATGTGTCTGCAAACTTACGGAAACAGATGGCAGGGATTTTTTTTCTGGCGCATTTCATTTTGAAGGGCCATAACACCAGAAAAGTGTAATTATGGATTTTTTTTTTAATTCCCCCTGCTTATCTGGTGGACAATCAATCAGTTTCATTTAAAACACGTGGACGTGGATTGAACTGCCTGCTGATGTAGTACCACGATTGTGCCTTGTAAACTCATTTGAGGAAAAGTGGTGGGCAAACCAGGCCCAAGTTCCTAAGACTACTAAGTAAGCCATTTCTGTCAGTCAGACTACCCTGTAAGCCTGATACCCTTGCTGAGCATTAGGTTCAACGTGCAGCGAACACGCAGAATCTAACTGGATATGGGGATCCCAAAGCGCTGCCCAGGCTGTCCAAGCTACAGAGGATTGTCATAAAGAAGGTAGCTGAAGAGTATGGCTATCTTTATCCGTATGTGCCCACTTGTTTGGAAAAGGAGATTCAGGAAAAGAGAATGCAATGGATTGACGCTGCCATCCGGAGTTATCTAAGTATTCCTCTTTGTGGTGGATTGAAGAAGATGTCACCACTATATTCTGAGAAATGTGCGGACATCTTACAGACCTGGGATTATGGTCGTCACCTCTACTTTGACTGAGTAATTATTCGTCGGCATAACCAAAAGGATATACAGCACTATATCACCATGATTGGCTCCAGTGGAATACCTTTGTAATTGCCTGACCCATGATATTATTGGTGATATCCTCAGATTGTGAAGTCCATCCTAACTAGAGTGGATTACAAAAATATGTTAGTGGAGTTTTGTTGACTTTGCCAGAAGTTGCACTTGGAAAATGTTGATGCGGGGACACTCCTGCCTGTGCTGTTCTGCTGGACTGTGTTCCTGAATCCCAGCAGTTGCAGGAAGTGCCTTAAAAGAGCCATGCTGGCCTGTGCCCTGGAGTTGCCGGTGTTCTGCCGAGAAAGGTCCCCCGTAGGATAGTGTCCACCCTATACTGCGCAGGCTCAGCGCTTGCGCAGTACGGAGGACAAAGGAGACGCCGAACATGAACAGCTGTTCATCAGCTGTGCTCTGCGCCTGAGCAATTAGGAGTACATTGTGCCACACGCTCCCGCATGCTCCCGATGCTCGTGCAACCCTGCAAGGGGCGGGTGTAGGGTCGGATACATACTGAAGAGGCCGCATGATGGCCAGAGCTCATACGATGGGGGTGGATTTCTCAAAGGGAATATGCATTATTGAGAAGTGTGTAAGGGGCGGATGCCTACAGAAGAGGGCGTATTATACAATGATGGGCAGAGCTGATAAGTGGGACCCTTCAGTTGTGTAAACATGCCCCGCAAAGATCCGCCCCTTTTAATTGCTCAGGCACCGTGTACAGCTGATGAACAGCTGTTCATGTTCGGGGACTTTCGGCGTCTCCTTTGTCCTCCGTACTGCGCAAGCGCTGCGCCTGCGCAGTACAGGGTGGACACTATCTGACGGGGCACCTTTCTTGACAGGACACCGGCATGCCTCCCTCTGAGAAGTGACATGCTGATCTGATGTTGTGGAATTTCAGCATGTTTGTTTCTTCATCAGTGAGGGACATTGCCGACATCACGTGCGGAGGACACCGGGCAATTGATAGGCTTGGTGCACACACTGCAAGTCAATAGGACGATGGTCAGATGACCTCATCCACATGTGTGCTGATTCGCTATTCATAGCGAGGCTTGAGCAGCACACGTGCCGCCATTTTGAAAGCCAGGAAGTGATTGCATTATTGCATGATCAATTTCCCACAGGTTAGTATCTTGTTATTGGGGTACAATGTCTATATAAATGCAATGACCACGGCATGTCTACACCCCAGATGATGTCTCTTTAATGAAACGCGTCGGGACGAGCCTATTGATGCCATTGTGTGAAACCCTCAGTCTATTTCATAAGCGTTTTTTTACCTGCTCAAATGTGAGTGTTCTTCAATTTTAATATCTATTCTTTTTAAAGCGGTTGTATACCCGCTGAAATTTTTTTTTTTTTTTTTACCCCTGTAAAGCAAAAGGCATAATGAGCTAGTATGCACCACATACTAGCTCATTATGAAATACTTACCTTAGAACGAAGCGTTAGTATCTTACCTGGTCCACGCCAAGGTAGCTGACATGTTGCCTCGGGGTGTCTTCCGGGTATGGCGGTTCCAGCGCTGTGAGTGGCTGGAGCCGCGATGTCATCACTCCCGCGCATTCGCGCGGGAGATTTCTTTCCCAGCAAGGTCCGGCAGTTGCCGGGCCTTCAGCCGAGAATCCCCTGTGCGCATGCGCCGCTGCAGTCAGCGGCTCGTAGCAAGGGGAATATCTCCTAAGCCGTACAGGTTTAGGAGATATTTTTTTTACCTATAGGTAAGCCTTATTATAGGCTTACCTGTAGGTAAAAGTTTAAAAAAAGACTATACAACCACTTTAATGCGGAATCACACTATGTGGAACTTTTGTTTCATTTTTGATCCTGTGAGCATATGGGAAGGAAAACTCCCTCTGAGTTTTCCTTCTCTACTGGGAATCATCTGAGGGACAGTTTGATCACCATCAACATCTGTCTGTGCCAACATCTGCAGACATGGATGTCCCTATCTACCGGTGTTCTGTCACCAAAAGCTTTGACGACTCATTGGGCATATGCTTTGTTGAGTCCAATAGCTCTAGTAAGCCTTCCTTATGTTGGTGGTGGCTTCTCCCATTATCTTCTTTCTACACCTGTCTTTCTATTGATGTTTCATCACATTGTGGAATATATTTTATTTCATTTGTTTGCACATGTGCCATTCAGAGTGTATAACGTCATTTTTTTCAGTACCATATACGGTCTCACTCATTATGACCATTCTCATTTAGCACTGCACATATATTCGTTAGTGAGGGAAATTGATCTCAATCCCCGGCTGTGCTAAGGTCAGACTGAGAAATACTTAGAGTGCAAGGGGACTTTTTTGACCAGGAAGATGGATAGTTCTTCAGGAATTACAGTCCCTTGTATGATGACATGGCTAAAGTGCTGTCTGTGAGTAGCCATGCCAATTGTCCCCAGAGTTGTCCCTGTGAAGAAGGGAAACTGCTGGAAAAGGTTGAGGTTGTGCTGTTGCACCTCAAGTGAAAAGACCATTGGACTTTGGGGATCCAAGGACAATGGGGTGTTTAGTTAGTTAGGTAGAATGTGCTGTGGCAAAAGAAGGGCAAGTTCTCACCTTGAAAATTGGGTTATTGGACTGAAAATGTACAAGATTGTACTGTTCTCTGATATACTGACCACTAGGTGGCGTGAGAGTGCCAGCCTGAGTGAGTCTTAGTTTCGCTCCTGTTCCAATGTAGAGGTTCTTTTCTAGGATTGTTATGGAATAGGGGTGGCACCCTTGAGGGGGTGGGGCCCATTTTCAACTGTATATATGTCTAGGTATAGTCATTGCTAAGAGTATAAAAGTAGATTGAGATGTATCACTGGGTTAATTTTGCACTACTTGTTGCTCTGGGCTGAGAGTGAACAAACTTCGACTTATGTACATATTGCATTGCATTGCTTTAGGAATAGAATGTGTTGTCTATTTTCCTCTCTTTCAGGTATTCCAGCACCCATTGTGTCTTCCTTGGCTAAGGAGAGACAATGGGGGTTATTTACGAAAGGCAATTCCACTTTGCACTGCAAGTGCACTTGAAAGTGCACTGCAAGTGCACTTGAAAAGTGCACTTGGAAATGCAGTCGCTCTAAATCTAAGGGGTAGATCTGAAATGAGTGGAAGCTCTGCTGATTTTATTATCCAATCATGTGCAAGCTAAAATGTTGTTTTTTATTTTCCTTGCATGTCCTCCTCGGATCTACAGCGACTTTACTTCCAAGTGCACTTGCAGTGCAAAGTGGATTTTCCTTTAGTAAATAACCCCCAATGACTTCAGCTTGTACCATAAGGCTAAACTTTCTTCTCTTTACAGATTTATATAGTAGATAGATAGGATATAAGGTTACTGTTTTTGCTTTTTTTCCCCTCATTTACTCGGCTGATACACCACACGTAAAATTGCAAATACTGTTCTCTATTTATCTGCCCTTTGTGAACTGCCACTTGCCTTGTACATATGCTACGTTACTTACTTTGTGCGGTATGCCACATGTGTTATCATTTTCATCCTTTCCTGTTACCCTACCTATCCAAGTTTTTGCTAGGACATTCATTCTCAGGATTGAGAATAAATACTTTTTTGTTTTTGTTGCAAACTCCGAGACGTAGTTTCCCTTGGCAGGGGGGGTGTATCACCCTGGTGGTAGGCAGGATTGCTAACAAACTTAGTTTGTTAGGTGGTAAACAGCCTGGCTAATTGTTAGGGGGATCCACTGACTTTTTTTTAAACTCTGGATTTGATGCGCCTCTCTCTTCTTTCACTAGGTGGCATTGTTGCTTGTGGCATTAGAATGACAAGGGCATAGTAAATTCAGACTAGGAGTGGATGGGTTGTCTCATCCAATTGGCAGGGGTTTTTTTGACCGATGCCTGCTGGGAGAGCCTATTTATTCAGGAGGAGTCAGGTGATTGGTGTTTTGTGCCACCTGGATGGCTGTCTGGGTGGACGTGTGTTACAAGGCTCCGGGTTGCTAGGCCAGAAACCAGAGGCCTATCCCAGGAGCAACTGGCTGCTAGGCTGTCTGAGGCCTATCCAGATTTGAGAGACGCAGCGTGGGGTTGGGGCTTCAGGCCAGAAACCCAACCAAGTTGCAGAGGTTCCGCCAGTTGGCAAACCGAGTTGTTGTCAAACCGAGGAAGAAACAGTTGCCATAAGGGATGACCACTCCTGTCACCAGGGACAAGTGAGGATCAAGGCCAGAGGTAAAGGGGAAGCAGTTGCCACCAAGGGACAACCACTTATCAGAGGCCAGTGTATGGAAGTCTGAAAAAGTACCAGAGCAGCTTTTTCACCAGCCTGGGATGGTGAAGAAGTAGGAAAGCTTGAGCAGAGTCAAGCCAGGTTAGCAGGGGTGAAGCTTGCGGAGTATACAGTGGGTTAGCTGTAGAAGAGCTCAGGGGATCCAGTGGCGACTGGGATCTTGAAGTCTAGTGTGAGAGCTAGGGAGCTCAGTGAGTGAAGACCTACAGTGGGATACTGTGAGATGTTAGAGAAGATCTGTAATGGGTTACTGTGAGTTACGTGTATAGATCTATATTGACTGTTGAAAGTTCAGTTGCCATAAGAGACAGCAGTTCTTCAAATACAATTGCTGCATCCAGCTTAAAGGCCCTCCACCTGTATAGCTGTCTGCCTATTATTTTTGCCTTGGAGTCTACCTGTTTGCTATTGCATCTGCCTAAGGGTGTCCTGACCCTAACCCTCTCTACCCCAGTTCTGTTTAAGAGACAATAAATCTCTTTTTCTTTCATTCAAAAAGTGACTGGCGCCCATGTTTCCAACTTGCATTACACCCACCATGCCTAATAACCCACACTTCGAGGAAGGATGTCAGCAATCCCTGACTCTGGAGATCACCATTAGGCTTTTAGGGGTCAGGAAACCGCTACATAAATATCTGAAAAATGTGGCGTGCATTTGTATTCAGCCCCCCTGAGTCAATACTTTGTAGAACCACCCCTTTGTAGAACCACCCCTTCCTAGCCAGTGTCCTTAGTACAGTTACAGTGCATATTTTTAGCGTGGATCACTGTATTAGTGTGACTGGTTCCCAAAAAAGTGTCAAAAGTGTCCAATTTGTCTGTCGCAATATCGCAGTCCCACTATAAGTCGCTGATCGCCGCCATTACCAGTAAAAATAAATAAATAACAATTCCATAAATATATCCCATAGTTTGTAGACACCATAACTTTTGCGCAAACCAATCAATATACGCTTATTGGGATTTTTTTTTACCAAAAATACGTAGCAGAATACATATTGGCCTAAATTGATAAAGAAATTTGATTTTTTTTTCTTTCAATTTTTTTATTGGGTATGTATTTTAGCAGAAAGTTTAAAAAAATTTTTTTTTTTTTTTTTTTCAAAATTGTCGGTCTGCTTTTGTTTATAGCGCAAAACATAAAAAATGCAGAGGTGATCAAATACCACCAAAAGAAATCTCTATTTGTGGGAAAAAAAGGACATAAATTTTATTTGTGTACAATGTCACATGACCGCGCAATTGTCAGTTAAAGTAACGCAGTGCTGTATCGCAAAAAAATGAGCTGGTCATGAAGGGGGGTAAACCTTCCACAGCTGAAGTGGTTAATAACGTTCGAATTTGCCCCCATTCATAAACCAAACAAACAATTTCACAGGATGAATAGCTCAGTGTTTTTAGTCCCTTTGTTTTCAGCAGTGTCAGACGGGGATTAACATTCTGGTGATTGTACATGTGGAGGTTTTTGGTTTGATTCAGAGCAGGGCCTTTAACATGTATAATTCGACTCGTCTTTCTGAGTTTACACATGGTTCTCCAGTTTTCTGGCATGGTCCACAAAAACATGCCATTTAGGTTAATTGGATTAGGAGTAATTTGGCACTAGTTTGTGTGTTTGTGTCACAGTGACGGGGACATTAGATGATTAGTTCACCAGAAGCAGACATGTGAATGGTTCAGTGCTATGTGTCAAGAACGGAAAAATGCATTGGCACTTTTACAATAAAAGATGAGGATTTAATGTTTACAGTTTCTGGAAGAAAAACACATTTGATTACTGTACGATAGTGACAGTCTGTAATTAAAATTCCTAAATAGGATTTTTAGGAAAAGTAATAAATAGCAAAAACATTACAACACATAACTCAGCAATTAAATGGCATTCTTTAGGTAATAATTCATCCTCTTAGAGTGGACCTGTGGTGTACTATTAACTAAATTGGTTGTATGACTAAGGCAGCCATCATATAGGTAGTCACACGAAGAACTACCTACAAATAATTTTTCAGATTGTTCACTATTTATTTATTATTATTTATTTCAGGTACTTATATAGCGCCGTCAATTTACGCAGCGCTTTACATATACATTGTACATTCACATCAGTCCCTACCCTCAAGGCGCTTACAATCTAAGGTCCCTAACTCACATTCATACATACCTAGGGACAATTTAGACAGGATCCAATTAACCTACCACTGAATATATACAGTTGTACTCAAAAGTTTGTACACCCTGGCAGAAATTGTGACATTTTGGCATTAATATTGAAAAAATGACTGATCATGCCAAAAAACTATCTTAAGTATCTTTAAGGATAGCAATCACATGAAGCCATTTATTATCACATAGTTTTTTGGATCCTTTTTAAATCATAATATAACAGAAATCACCCAAATGGCCCTGATAAAAAGTTTACATACCCTGGAATGTTTGGCCTTGGTACAGACACAGAAGGTGGCACGCACAGGTTAAAATGGCAATTTAAGGTTAATTTCCCACACTTGTGGCTTTTTTAATCACAATTCGTGTCCGTGTATAAATAGTCAATGTTAGCTCCCACATGGATGCACTAAGCAGGCTAGACACTGAGCCATGAGGAGGTAGAAAAGAACAGTCAGAAGACCTGCCTAACAAGGTAATGAAACTTTACTCAGATGGAAAAGGACATAAAAAGATAACCAAAACCTTGAATATGGCTGAATTGGCGTTGGCACTCCAAGTACGCGGCCGACATCTTCCACCAGAGTTACTGATGGCATTCTGATTGGCCAGAGCTGCGATGACGTCACTCCCGCGCATGCACGTGGGAGCTGCCGGTCACGGCACGGCTATGGAAGAAACGGCACGTTTCTTTAGTGCACATGCGCCAATGACGTCGGCAGCAGTGCATATACTGAATATCTTCTAGACTGTGCAAGTTTAGGAGATATTCAGGGTACCTACAGGTAAGCCTTGTTATAGGCTTACCTGTAGGTAAAAGTGGTGTAACAGGGTTTAAAACCACTTTAAGGGTCTGGAGGAGGACAAGAGAAAGGCTGGAGTCAGCTGCCAGAGTTTGCTGAATGCTGAGACCAGGAGCTGTGGAGATGAGGGGGGTGCTGCTGCTACACAGAGAGGCACAGGGTCTGTAGGAGGAGTTCTGTCCTCCTCTTTGCTGTCGACTTAAACGGCTGAGGAGGTGGGCAGAGACGAGCCTCTCTGTGGCTGCATGTAGAAGTGCAGAATCTGGTAAAGGAGTCTTGACTGCTGAGACAAGTTGGGGATAGAGACAAGAGGAGGTCACAGTTGCAGGAGATATGCGAGGGCCTCATGAAATGGCCTGATAAGCCAGATTCGGCCTGGGGGCCTTGTGATTGACACATGTGAGTTAGAGGGTCAAGACAACCCATTTACCAAAGCCAAATTTTTTTTTTTTTTGCATTTTGGATGGAGTAGGGAGTAGTTTAAACTCTTTATTTTTGTAACCATCTTTGTTCCATTCACGTAGACACAAGTGGAGGTCTTCAGGGCCATCTCCTGTAAATGGTCATCTTTGTGCGTGTATGGGAGGGAGGAAATCTTGAAAAGACACACTATACCCCAGACACTTATCTGATTGGCAATGGTGTAGCAAAGCCTCAGCTGTTGGTCAGGGTCTATCCAAAATTTAAAACAGTTTGGTCTATATATACACTTTTATTTTGTAGCTCAGCTGACTCCCACTGTCCTTGTGCCCCATTTCCTGCAGATGCCCATGACCATTTCTATCCTGCAACAGAAATTTCTAGGGCACTAATTACAGATGCTTATAGTCTGAAAGCCTTTATGTCTTCAAATTTTTTTCAAGTCTTGGCAGCACTTACATAGTTGTAACACAGAGGAAAGAGCAGTATTAAAGAGGCCCGTTCCCTTGGGACCATGTTGTTGTTGTGGCCTCTATAATGGGAAAAAGCTATTTATGTGACCCTATTGACAACAGGAGTGATCCCATTGATTCCTGGTGCTGTATTTGCCCTATGCTTTTTCCCGGGAGGTCTCCATATAATAAAACAACTGTCCCAGGAGGCAGCATAGCCTTCTTAAATTTCATATCCACGTCCAGTTGTGTCTTCTAAAGCAGTGGTCATCAACCCTGTCCTCAGGGCCCACTAACAGGCCAGGTTTGCAAGATAACTGAAATACATCACAGGTGAAATCATTTGCTGCCCAGTGATTGCAGTATTCTAGTCTGCATCTCCCCAAGGTAATACATAAAACCTGGCCTGTTAGTGGGCCCTGAGGACAGGGTGGATGACCACTGATCTAAAGGACAAATCCTCTGCATTTCCTGCTCTACATGCTGGAACGAAGCCCAGGAAGACACCTGATTACCGGTTACACCACGTGTGACTGTTTGCAGAAACAGGGCTGTCATTTCAGTCCTCACACCTGCTCAGCTGCTAACATGACGCAACTAGATTTAATCATGAATGTGCTACTTACAACTCACCTGGAAAACAGGTTACTGAATGTGCTGAGTAGGGAGAGCCTGGCTGGAATTCTTTGACTGCTTTCAGACTACACATCTCTCCATTCTGCTACCTGGTTCGGGGGATTCTGGGAGTACCATTGCTGAAACACTTGAAGTGCCAAAGGTTTGCTCCTTCGAAGCTGTAAAGTTTAGAGGCTCAATGAGCAGAATTATACAAACCAACTGTGAGTTTACAAGTCCTTAGGTGAACCTGTTTTAGCTGTCGTCATTTGTTGTCTGATGCTAGATAATGTCTTTTGTTGGTTTGGATGCTGATGAAATGTGACCACTTTTGATATGAACATCAAGTATAGGAGATAAGACCTCTGCAATAACCGCTTCGTAGATCAACGAATATGTTTTATCAGAGTGTATACTGTAATTCATCTGTGTGCGTGTGTTTATTATATAAATGTCACTGGCTCAAGGATTATCGCAGCTTGAGGTAAGGTTTTTTACACCTTTGCTCTGTTTGTAGTATTTTAAGAGAATGAATAATACTTTGTATATACTATATATATATATACATACATTATCGACTGGACTAATTTATTTTGAGAAATTGTTTTTATAATTACATATACGGTGTGTGTGTGTGTATATATATATATGTATATGTATGTGTATGTATATATGTATGTGTATATACGGTGTGTGTGTATATGTATGTGTATGTATATATGTATGTGTGTGTATATATATATATATATAGATATAGATATAGATATATATATACATATATATATATCTATGTGTGTGTGTATATATATCTATCTATAGATAGATAGATAGATAGATAGATAGATAGATAAAACTATTTATTATTATTATTATTATACATATTGTAATGATATAAAATTACAGTAATTACCTATATAATACTTATATATAAGTGTTTCTAAAGTATCCTTATAATCTTCATATATATATATATATATATATATATATATATATATATATATATATATATATAAAGGAAGTGCAGCGCTAATGTGATATCGGTAGAATAAACTACGATAGGATATGAATGAGTACTCAATACAGTGACCTTATATGTATAGAAAGTACATGTGTGTACAAAAATATATCTGCGTTCTATATTGGAAAGATCAAACAATCCCCATATAGTTAGATTCTAACTATATGGGGATTGTTTGATCTTTCCAATATAGAGCACGGATATTTTTGTACACACATGTACTTTCTATACATATAAGGTCACTGTATTGAGTACTCATTCATATCCTATCGTAGTTTATTCTACCGATATCACATTAGCGCTGCACTTCCTCATATATATATATATATATATATATATATATATATATATATACATATAGTTTTTCCACTTTGCAAATTGATCTTTTGCTGTGCCGGCTGCTACCACACAATTTAAAGAGACAGCATGGTCTACTTGTTTTATCATTTTACATATTTTATAATATTTATATATCTTTATATTCCAGCAAGCAAGTGGATCTCTGGGCTCTTTTTTTTTTTTTTTTTTTTTTAGTTTACTTGTCTATTCATAGCTGCTCTGTTACAAAAAAGCCTGTTGCTTACAGAGCTCAATAGCTCTGAAATATACACACGCAAGTAAATGAGGAATGACTTATCCCCCTCTCCTATCTGTCTGCTCTGCTCCTTTTGCAGACTGAAATAGAGAAATACAATATTAAAGCAAACAGCCTTTTCTGCGAGATTATCACTATGCTTTTTTGAATCTTGTGGGAGAACACATAATTGATTAAATAAATTGTTTATATAAATAGTATAAATGTAGTTTAAATTCAAAACCTAAAAAATACAATTCGCCCCAAACCATTATAATTTCCACGTCATGATATGTATTGGGAATGGCTTTATTTCTAATTGGCCATTAAACATGCTGTACTTCCTGCTACCGATCGACTTCTTTACAACCACCCTGTCGGATTTTTGCTGTTCGATCATCGCCACCAGCTATAGCTGTATCAGTGTATTCTAACGGCGAGTAAGTCTCTCTACTGTCAGAATACAAAGGCACAGTAAGACGATTTAGACATAAAGAGAGCAGTGCAGCGCTGGACAAGTGTCACAAGTGAAAAAATTGTGTGAAAAAATGTGTTTAAAAATAAAAATTAAAATTAAACAACAATGATGAATAACAGCTAATGATGATGAAAAAATCATTCAATCCAAAGTCCATAGGTGATAAAGAAAGCAAATACAATGAATGCAAATATAGTGAATAAAAGTTCATAAAATATGGTGTGAGTGAAGTCCAAAGGTTATTCAATGCGGAATTCTGGATCAATAATCCACCGCCAGTGCTGCCCACCACCTGGTGATAAAATAATGAAGGCTTACCACAAAGCATGCGACCGCCCTTATTCAGGGGGGTCAAAACAGGCTTAGTAGAGAGAGATATGAGGTGAACTTCAAGGGATGTCCCATAAGGGGCTCTGTAGGGAATCTTGACAAACTCCTTCCTGGGTGACTACTCAGCAACAGCAGGGCGCCAATTCGGAAGATGTAGTCCCAAGGACGCTTCCTGTATGGTGATCAATGTTTGTTCCCAGAGAGACCAGGCGGAGATGAACCACGTATCCCAAAAAGAAAAAAAGGGGGGACTCCAATAGTGCAGATAAACCAAGACTGCGTTTGTTAAATAAAATACAGATAAGTAAAAAGATGAGGCATAAAAACCCAGCAGGGACAGCATATAAACTCCTCTGCTGTTTAAAACGGAATCGCGCATGCGCGATGCGTGCTAGTGTTGTGACCCAGTAAGACGATTCTCCCATCCACCTTGAATGTGTGGATGGGGTATCAAGTCATTTTTTTTTTTCCTTCTACCCACTAGTTGAATGAAAAAAAAAAGAATTATCTATGAGTTGCCTAAGAACACTAACAAATAAGAAACTGTTGAGTTAAGTACTCCCAGAAAAATGGGTAGCACTATCCCACAGAATGGGCAAACAGGACAAGTTAGTGTTTAGGAGGCCTTTCACTATACTTATGTCAATAATAGTTAAAATTACTGCGCTGTCCCTAATAAATGTGACACAAATTAGTGATTATTAGCAAATATGTGAATATAAACAGCTGCGACTTCTATGTAAGATACACACATCAACCAACAATTTCAAATATCAAGTCGCGCTATAAAGTGAATCCGTGCTAAGAAATTAAATAATTCAACCTTATTTAAGTGAAAAAATAGTACAATGAATCAGATTATATATTAAGAATAGTACATTAAAATTGCTAGTTGATCTTCGCTGTGAAATTAACACAAAATACACCCGAGAATGGTGATGAGAGAAAAGATCTGCCTTCCACTTCACAAAGCTTGTAATCTCTCAGCGATCTCTGAGACAGCTCAGTGTTTGCTGGAGATACAGAGCTTTGTGTCTGGAGATCCCCTCTCTGATCTGCTGGGTGCTGCACTGACACATATGAATGAGTTGGGTGTCACTATGTAAGGAAGGACACCCTATCCTCCTCTTAGCTCAGCAGCACCCTGAAGGTTGTCACCCAGCTCAGCACCTCTCACTGTGGACTATCACAGCCCAGACACCCTGCTGGATTAAACTTCACCTCTGAGCTCCTCGCCTGCCTTGCGACTTCTTCAGTTGGATTGTATAAGCAGAATCTGGGAACACCAGAATCCAGAGGAAGCATACGGACCTCAAGAATGTACCTGTAACCCCCCCCCACACTTCTCTTCCGAGGGGAGAACTTGAGAGAACTTGGATATTCACATTGGACCGGCAAAGGTGGCCTTTGAAATCGAGCTAGTGGGAGGTCTGCAGGACAGAAGCTAGCGGTCCTGATTGATGTGATTTCACCCAACCTGAGGTCCGACCACTAGAAACATTAGAGAGATTACCAGCTTTGTGAAGTTGCAACTCCTGTGAGGATGCTCGGATTTTGGCTGTATGCAATTAAAGGCCCGGGCTGGGTATCAAGCCACAAGCATATGTGATCTATAATTAAGAGATCAACAGGAGTCGGTAAGCGGCAGTGTGTGTGGATTTGGAAGGCAGATCTTTTCTCTCATCGACCATTCTCGGGTGTATTGTGTGTTCATTTCACAGCGGAGATCAACTAGCAATTTGAATGGACTATTCTTAATATATAATATGATTCTTGTACTATTTTTTTCACTTAATAAGGTTGAATTATCTAATTTCTTAGCACGGACTCACTTTATAGCACAAATTGATATTTGAAATTTCACTATGCTTGTTGGTCTCAGGGTTCCCAACAATCCCACAAAGATCCTGCTCTTGAGCTGGCATCCAGCAGCAGTAGTAGATTTTCCCTTTGCCTGAAGGTCAGAAATCGGCTGCCGCTTCTTGCGAGGTCACATCCGAATACAACAGGTGGTACCTTGGTTCCCAACACACGCTCTCAGCAGCCAGGTCCTCCCTTGGTAGCAGGAGTTTCTCAGCACCTTTTTACACTGTTCACAGCAGTTGGAAATAGATCAGCAAAGGCAGCCATGGCACACAAAGTTCAAACATAGGCTACAGCCACAGCATCACGTGGACTCTCTCAGCAGAACAGGTCACAGCAGCAGCCATAGCCTGTGCACCCTCTCTGCAGCACACTCCAATCAGTCTTGTCACTTTGTCTTGTGGTGTCCCTTGTGACTAGCCCTGATCATGGCTCTCTCCTCTTGCCAGCACAGCCCTCCCCCATCTCTCTCCCAGGGTCTTCACTCAGCTACACAGTGTCAGGGCTGGCTCAGCCCTTCCTTCTCTAATTGCCAGCTCTCTTCTCTTTCCACAGTTAACCAGCTGTTGTGGATCTGCTCGTCAGTCCCGCCTACTTAAAGATCTCCAGCTCACTTAATTCCTGCCTTCGCCTTGGTCACATCACAAGAAACCATCTCCTGCGTTCCTGTTTAAAGAATGGCTTTGCTGACATGCCTTCTTGCTCCTTATCCTGCTTGCTGTTCCTCTACTTGGATCCCTGACTTCTGGCCTGGCTGATTACCCGATCTGGTTACGGAACTCTGGCTTGGCTGATTCCCTGATCTGGTTACTGAACTCTGGCTTGGCTGACTACCCGATCCGGTTCCTGGACTCTGGCTATGCTTTGACTATGCTTACTCTATTTACCTTTTTATTTTTATTTATAAACAAGTGTGATTTTACTGTACTTCTGTCTCGTTCTGGTTTATGGTTTCTGACAGTAGGCGAAGGCCATGAATTCAGAAGATACAGTCAATCCACTTGTTGGTAATATTTTTTCCAAATTGGATGAGCAAGATCACCGCATGGATCAGTTTGCCATGGCGTTACAAACGCTCCTGAGTCGCACGGCTCACCTGGAATCCCCCACTGTGGCTGTTCCGGTACAACCTGAGTTGCAGTCTCTGTGCAGGCACCCACCTTGAGTATTACCTCTATAAGAGGTATATCTGGTTCTGTCCCGCTTCCCCAGCGATTTGGGGGCGATCCAGTTCAATGCAGAGGATTTCTCAACCAAGGTGAGATATACTTTGAGATGCTGCCCCAGGCGTTTCCCACGGACAGAAGCAAAGTAGGGTTTGTAATATCTTTGCTTTCTGAGAGAGCCTTGGCCTGGGCTAACCCTCTATGGGAGACGCAAAAACCTGTTGTCGTGAGTTACCCTGAGTTTGTGGCCTCCTTTAAAAGGGTATTTGACGTTCCCGCATGCTCCGCTTCTGCTGCCAAATGCCTCATGTCCATCAAACAGAGTACGAGAACTGTTGCTGACTATGCCAATGAGTTCCGTACTCTGGCAGCAGAGGTTGCTTGGAACAATGAGGCCCTTGTGGCTGCTTTTTCTCATGGTCTCTCCGATTCCATCAAGGATGAGATAGCAGCCCGAGAGATACCCACTGAGCTGGAGAGCTTGATCTCGTTTGCCATCCTCATTGACTCCAGACTCAGAGAAAGACTTTCTTTTAAGGAGCGCTTGCGGAAGCCTCCTGTACGTTTGCCTCCGAGTATTGCAGTCCCACCCGTGCCTCCCTCACCTCCCATGCCTCCTGGTATCGAGTCAGTCTGTGAAGATGAACCCATGCACTTGGGCTTCACGCGTCTCTCTGCGCATTAGAGAGCCTTTAGGAGGAGGGAGAGATTGTGCCTTTATTGTGGCCAGGCAGTTCACTTTTTGAAGTCTTGTCCTACCCGTCCTGGGACACCCGAACCTTGAGGTCCTGTCATGGACAGACCTTAGATGGTGTTTTGTCGTCCCCACTTATCCAGAAGGATAAGCCCCTGGTTTCGGTCACCCTTACTTGGGCTAAGTCATCTATCGAGATACAGGCTCTAATCGACTCTGGGGCTGCAGGCCTGTTCATTGATGCTGCCTTTGTATCAAAGCACTCAATTCCACTGCAGCTGCGTGACACTCCACTTGCCATTGAGGCTCTTGACGGGAGACCTCTACAGCCTGCCCATGTGACTCATGAGACGGTTCCGTTGTCCATGGCCATAGGGGCTCTTCACCATGAGATAATCCAATTCCAAGTGATTTCCTCTCCCGTTTCCGCTGGTTATTGGTTACCCTTGGTTACAGAGGCACAACCCCTGTTTTGATTGGCTCCATGCTGAGGTTCTCTCTTGGTCACCACAATGCAGTGAAACATGCTTCCGGAAGGTAGCCAAGGTCCTGTGTACCTTTTCACTCTCCTCCCTGCCAGAAGAGTACCATGATTTTAGCGATGTCTTTGACAAAGGTCAAGCAGGTAGTTTGCCTCCACACCGGCTGTATGATTGCGCTATTGACCTTCAACCTGGTGCTACTCCCCCTCATAGCCGAGTTTACCCTTTGTCGGTCTTGGAGGATAAAGCCATGGAGGAGTATGTTGCAGACGCACTTTCTCGGGGTTTCATCTGCAAATCCTTGTCTCCTGCTGGTGCTGGTTTCTTCTTTGTGAAGAAGAGGAGCAGTGAACTGAGACCTTGTATTGATTATAGGGGTTTTAATCGTTTAACGATTAAGAATGCCTACCCGATCCCGTTGATTACTAAGCTTGATCTGAGAGGGGCTTACAATCTCGTGAGGATTAAAGAGGGTGACGAGTGGAAAACTGCTTTTAATACCAGAACAGGCCATTATGAGTATCTCGTAATGCCTTTTGGCCTTTGTAACGCCCCGGCAGTTTTCCAGGAATTAATTAACGATGTCCACCGAGATTTGTTGCAGTTATGTGTGGTGGTTTATCTCGATTATATCCTCATATTTTCCAAGTCCCTGGAGAGCCACCACACAGATGTCTGTCGTGTGCTTCAGAAATTAAGAGAGAACAATCTCTATTGTAAACTGGAGAAGTGTGAGTTCCATTGGGAACAGGTTAAATTCCTGTCATTTCCACTGCTGGTTTTTTGATGGACCCAGAGAAACTTTCGGCAGTCCTACAGTGGCCTCGACCCGTGGGGTTACATCCTCTGCAGCGTTTCCTGGGTTTTGCCAACTATTATCGGAAGTTTATTCGTAACTTCTTGTCTCTGGTCAAGCCCCTGACCGATATGACCAGTAACATGGGTGGCCTCTTACAGTATATAAGTGTAGCACCCTTGTCCTAAACAGAGGCTACTATGTCAGTTTAGTTTTAAGCTGTAATAAGCTCGGACTGATTGTATAGTTTTTCACCTGGTTTTTCTGTAAGCTTAAGTTGACTTTTCAATTTCTCAATGTCAGCAGTAGATATTAGTCATAGTATCAGATTTCACAAACAAAACTAAGTTAGAATATTTATATTTTCTTCAGCCAATTCCGTAGGAGGCTAATGCCACTGGTGCATGCTGGGGGAGGATATAAATATCGAGGACAAGCCATGTGCTCTCTCTCTTGCGTCAGGTGGAGGACTTTAGGAAGTGCTGCTGGATGGAGCTCTACTGTTAGGCACAATAGGTTGTTTGGAGCCTATTGATTGCTGAAGTGGTCCTGGATCTCTCCTACCTGGTGTGAAGGAAGCTGCACCAAGGAGGAAACCCAGGGGAGGCCCCTTGCTGGAGAGAGCCAAAAAGAAGGCTGGTCACTCAGAAGTGCTTGGTAAATCACTTGAAATTTAAGAACGTGCTTACAGTGTTGCCGGGTAGGCTTAATGGGTCTGACACTGTGAAGCTGGACATTGATCGGGATCTGGAAATGTCTATAAATGACCTGCTACGGTATCTGCGACCCCTAACTCCCACCTCCTCAAAGGAGGAGTATAGCCAAAGCTTTTTTGGCTGTTTTTCTCCTATGAATCATAGAACTAATAAAGCCAGCTGTCAGCCAAGGTCACAAACCCAATCACCATATGGTCGAGATCTGCCCAGAAGTCTGGACCCGCAGCTGAGCCGCTGAGAGCCTGAGCCAGCTGCTCCCACCCCTCTAAAGCCCAGCGCCCCAGTGAGCTCCAGTGAGTGCTGGAGGAGCAGAGAAGAGAGCCGATGACTGACAGTCACCAGCTTTTTCCAAGATGAAGACTGAGAGCTGAGTGATCAGCTGTGTTTGCTTGTTCAGTTCTTGGTCTTAGAGAGGGCAGGGGACAGCTGTAGCTAGGATCAGTGCTGCAGCCATCTGGGTAAGTACGGTAATATTGTTTAATTTTTAAAATCCCATACTTCTCTTTTAACCGTTCTGCAATAAAACTTTAAAAAGATAAAAGTGACTGGCGCCCAATATTTTTTCTCTATCCCTTTATTTTAACTATGGACTCAGCCCTGGGGGTGAAATGCTAGCCTCTAGAGGTGCTACCCCTGGCCTCTGAAGGTGCTACCCCTGGCCTCTGGAGGTGCTATTCTGCCTTTGGGGTGTCCGAGTGGTGCTACATAAGGGAGGTTGATACCAAGTCAAAGTCAGATACTTACACTAGTTTCATAAAAAAAAATGTAATAATGAATATAGAGCTGCATTAATGCCTAAAGTTTTGCTTTAACGTCCCTTTTCACATGTCAGGTCTATTGCGGTGCGTTACGTCACACATTGCAGTGCTCTGCATTAACGCATGCTGCCTAACACACTAAAATGGACCAAAAATTAGACCTGCGACATTTTTGCTAGCACACCGCAATTCAACACACAGTAGTGGATCACCATGCATTGTTGTGTACTAAAGCACAAGTGTCTTGGGTTGCCATTCACAATGAATAGCACCATAGTGCACCAACGCATTTAAAGAACACTTTACCGCAATGACGTCAAGTGAATGAGCCCTAATTTATTTTTATTTTTTTAAAGCAGTTCTTTCATTTACTGTTCAGTATGTATAGTTTTACTGAATTGTTTTCTATTCGAATAAACACCTACAGACAACTAACAGGAACACGGTATGGTTAAGTGTGTAAATGTTTAAAAAATGTCTGGCACTGCAGACCTCTTGTCTTTTCACTAGCAAGCTCTGCTTAGTAATGTACCTGCTTTTTATCATCATGGCTGTGGCTTTCTCCCTAATCGATATTCAGTGGTTTGGAAGACAAAGTCTGCAGACCACGTGAGGTTTTAAATTACATAGACAATCCAATGAAGATTGTCTACTCTGCCTGCTGAAATGAGAGAGAAGGCAGAGAACTGGAGTGAGTCCAAAGCTCTGACAGCAGTCCCATTGAAGGGCATTGCAGTCTTCATGCTAAAGTGATTGTATAACAAATAGTTCACTAATGCTTCCAAGGACTGGCTGTACAGGATAATATTAATTTTTTTAGATACACAGTAGCCATATAGTAATGGCATATACCATTGAAAGAAAACCCATACTTTAAGGTACTTGTATATGCAGGCTGCCGCTGCTGACCTCCTCCTGCAGATGCTGCTACTTGGTTTTCTTCAGAATTTTTTAAGCCTAGTACACACTAGAAGGTTTTTTTTTTTTTTTGTTCAACGAAAAAAAACCTGACCGCTCAGGAGAAGCTGCTGTACTAATAATCTGACATTAGTACAGCAATCTCCCCTGCTGAGCTATTGTGTTCTGACAGGGGGACAGCCCCCTTCAGAAAATTCCAAGTCAGGGATCTTGAGCTTTGGCTGATAGAGCTGATCAGCAGACCTTTTTCGATCATGCCCCATGGACAGAAGCCGGCCTGTTGGACCGGCTGCAGTACGTATGTCGATGCCACCCGAAATTTTGGGCCATGTGTACTAGGCTTTAGACTGGCCATAGATGGAAAGAATTTCTTTCCTGCAACCACGAGTCAGTCAGTGTTGACAGGGAAATCCCTCCCGCCGAGCCATTGTGTTCTCCCGGCAGGGGAAGCCGTGCCCCCCGAGAGAACACACTGATTATTGCTAGAGGCTATAACAGCTGCTATCAATAATTGCATATAAAATCCGGCAGGTTGGTTGTACCCAAGTTGATTGATCAATCAACTTTGGTACATTCAGCCTGCCCATACATGGTTTGAATCTCGGCCAGTTCAGCTGGAACCGGCCGAGATTCGAACCGTCTATAGCCGGCTTTACTCAGCTGGAACAAGCATGAACTCCTGATCAGAAATGATTGAAGTACCTGAATTAACATGACAGCCAGGCACCCTGAGTTTTCATAAGGGGATCCACAATGCAGTCTACATATTTCCGTCTATAGAGATTTATTTAATATGTGTCTTAAAACCGGGTGTTTTTTAAATATAATAAAATATAAATAATTGTATCTAAACCTAAAGACAAAAATGTAATCTATTGCAGTTTAACAGTCCATAGATGTGGTGGCTGCATCCGTTTTCTTGATTTTTCAGGCCAAAAATAGTGCAGAAAATATCTGTTGATCTACCCAGAAATACGGTGTTCTTGTTACTATCTGTGAACTTAAAGCCTTATTCCAAGTCTACTAGTCTAATTAATCCACCATGTAAATGAAGTGAACAAAGGCAGTCATATTTGAAGTCCAGCCTGTGCGACAACTATGGCTCCTTCCATAGATACAATGAAGAAATCATAGACATGAATGATGAAAACAATGAGAAAAAATGCCTGCAAAAGAAAAGTAATGCAGCCATCAGATCTAAGGACTTGTTATCTGCAATATATTATTTTTTGTTTTTGGGTTTAGCAAAAGATAAAGTGGAACAAACATTTACAATGTTAAGATTGGGCCAAACAATGCAGATTTATAACCAAGAGGCAATAAGAAACTTGTCCATCATCTTGTCCATCATCCCTCGCATTGTTGGAGTTCTGAGACACAAGATCGCAACCAATAATTGGATGTCACATGCACACAGAGAGATTTGCTCTCTTTTCTTTAAAAGAATAAG
This sequence comes from Lithobates clamitans, assembly GCA_037952925.1. Taxonomy (NCBI): domain Eukaryota; kingdom Metazoa; phylum Chordata; class Amphibia; order Anura; family Ranidae; genus Lithobates; species Lithobates clamitans. The sequence goes on along the minus strand of JBBGZY010001921.1, from coordinate 586,061 downwards.
AATGACTTGTAGCACAAGTTATTGGCCTCTAGGTAGCCCACTTATTGTCACAATGGATGCTCAAATCAATTGTATCATCTTCTATTACCATACTGGGGACCCAAAAGAAGTAATTTCTATTTTTCTATTATTCAGGTAGTTCTGTGTCTTATATGTTATGTCTGATGTTACGTGTAGTATAGTGTATACGTTTCCCTTTTCTGTGCAGTAGGCTATAACCTGATGTTTCATGAACCCCTCTCTTTTCAGAGGATGAACTACGTGGGGCAGCTGGCAGGCTCTGTACTGGGCCGTGTACGAGACTTGTATAAAGGAGTCAACCCAGCCACGTTGTCTGGCTCCATTGATGTGATAGTGATCCGACAGCCTGATGGCTCTTATCAATCGTCCCCATTCCATGTGCGGTTCGGGAAACTGGGCATACTGAGATCAGCCGAAATGGCGGTAAGTCTATAAAAGGCCATGCAGACCCCACTAACTAAAATATTCATGTATTTGAGGTCCCTTTTTAACAGTAAGCTGCCATATTATAACCAGTAGGCCCTAGTCTAAACAAACAAGCCAGCCGCACTCCAATGACATCAGCCTTCACAAAGCTTTATTGTTCCAGGACAAGATCACAGATTGGTCTGGTCTGGGCAACCTCTTCTGTAATCTTGTCCCGGCACAAGAAAGCTTTGTGAAGGTTGGTGTCATTGGAGTGTGGCGGGCTTGTTTGCTTGCTCCATGTGAGTGCATTGATGAGCTCCATCGGCTGGCACCTGAAGTCACAAAGATGTGTGGATTTTAGGCTTCGGGGGAGATTACCTTTGGTATTGTGAGGCCATAGTCTATAGATGGCCAGATCTCATTGATTTTGCCTGCTTAGTAATTGGCTGTGGTGGTGGTTTTGGAGTCTAGTCATATTTATCCTATATGTGTCGGCACTCTGTAACACCTCTTGAAACTAAAGTTGTATGTGCCATAAGGCATTATGTATCAACATGTTTCTTACTAAGGGCTGGAGTTATTTTCTCACAACTACCAATTAGATGCAACCCTTGAGGGCAGGTCTGATGCTGATTGGTGGCTCAGAAGTAACTTCAGTTCTTAGCAAGAACACATTGATAAATAAAGGGGAACTAAGCACCTGGGTGCCTCGAGCTCTTGCCATATTGTACAAGTTGCATCATTTCAGTTCTGGCAGGTCTGCTTTTCCCACTGCCACACATTTTACTGCTACTGACAAATTCTCCACTTCTTTTTCCAACCCCATGTCCATTCTATTTGGCTACTGGGCAGATCCTAATGATGCAACTTCTGACATGCATGCTGGAGTCACATTATCAAGGCATCTGGTTGAACCTTTGGCATTCTGGGGAGTGAAAAAAATGCATTGAGCATACATTTATCCAGTGTACAATTTTCAAAATATTGCTAGCAGACAGGTAAGGGCCTGTGTCGATAGACTTTCGGCTTATATCAGTGGCATCACTTTGAGATGCCTCTGAGATCATTCAAACATAATTGACCGGTGCATTTGGCCTGCAGTCGATCTTCTTCTGACCTGAATTTGACCTGCTTCAGGTAGGTTTTGAATTACCATAGATATTTATAGGTATTCAGAACCAGTCGGATGCAAACAAAAGTCCACTGACACAAGCCTTAGAGGAGTTTTAAGGTAAGGGAACCATATATTCTGTTAAATTCCACTTTAAGCCCCCCCCGGTCACACCAAATCCAACTTTGAAATCGGGTGACTTCACTTGAAATCGCACAATTTCAAAGCCGCATATCAGTGCGACTTCGGGTGTTACTTGGCTGACATCTGTGCGATTTCATGCACAGATGTCTATGCAAGTCTCGCCTGAAATCAGCAAAAGTAGTGCAGGAACTTCTTTTTCAAATCTTGTCGACAATAGGGTGCGACTTGTCATGCAATTTGACAAGTCCACTGGTGTGTCCGGGGGCTAAGGTCCTTAGTAGATAATCAAGTGCATCTTGCTCATTGAACTTAAATTATTATGTCTTTTTATTTCAGGTTGATATAGAAGTAAATGGAGAACCTGTAGATCTGCAGATGCGACTTGGGGAAAATGGAGAAGCTTTCTTCATTCAAGAGTTGGAAGAGAATGAGGTAAATGAGTGATAGGATTGATTAAGGCAGGCCATAGATGATGCAATGGTTGCAGGAAAGAAAATCGATTACTGAATGTGTTGATGGGGGAATCTATCCCGTAGAGCTACTGTTTTCTCCAAGTACTGGTGGTGACACAGGTGCTCCACACATGCTTAATTACAGTCCCAAAGTGCTCCAAGTGATCCCTTGTCTGTGCTCAACCATATATAACAATAAATGGATGCTTACCAGATGAGGAGACCCCAAATGAGGTCTAGCTATGCATTAGTGGGCAACACCCCCCACTGTGAGTATGCAGGTAACACTCCCTTCATAGGACCCATATGTTAGATGTGTTATCAAAATGATCACCCGATAATGTGGCTGATTAGTTGTCATCATTCATTAACCAGGCATGTGTATAAAAAAGGAACACAATCGCTCATTGCGCAATTTCCCAGCATAAAAAATGTATCAAAAGAACAGTATTCTACTCACAAGTAAAATGAATACATTGGGCATTCAGAAATTATCGTCCTGCACCCGGGTGGGCGTGCTGACGTCACCGCTATGTCCTACAACCCGACGAACGTTTCAGTTGGAGGACATAAAAATATATCCCCTGTAATAAATATTTGATGCATGTCACATTTACTGCTTTTTAAATACTGTATACAATATGGTGCTGTGAAATTTTCAATGCAAGTAAATTGATGCAGGTGTTAATATTCAGATCTCCACTGTTATGGCTTCTCTATCAAAAAGTGTTAAGCAGACCATAGATGGATCGACTGCAGAACAACCAGCCTGATTTTTTTTTCATGGGATCACTGCCCCCACGGCTATAGCTGCCATTGTGTCATTGTGTTCTGCTGGCAGGGAAGGCTCCTTGCTGGCAAGACACAATAGCACTGTGGGAGGGATTCCCCTATCAACACTAAATCAAGCAATTTGCATAATCTATGGGCTGTTTTAGGTGGAGTTCTAATGGTGGCTCTCTGCCAGAGTTATATTGCCCCATACCCTGTCTTCCTCTGCTCTGTATTGGGCCTATATACATCTTAGTGGTACGTTAACACACTGTATGTTTTATGTTATCATACATCGCATGAAGGCAGTCTTTTCAAAATAAATGGGGTGCCTGCATACCCTAACATGCCTGAAATTGAAAACCAGTAAGCATTGCCAATTTGCCATGTGTTGCAGCATGCTACAACACGAGTGCGTTGCAAAAGTGTGAATCAAACCTAAATTAAAATCCAAGAAGATAACTGGGATCTCTTTGTAAAGGATATGTAAGGTGGACAGTGCTGAGTATTTAGGTCTCTAAGGCAGGCCATGCATTATGCATTTTTCTTTCCTTCCACTCGTGGAAAATTGCTGACCACATTGATGGCATAGTTGCCAACAGTCCCAAATTTCCTGGGACAATCCCGATTTTGGGACCCTCGTCCCGGTCGGAGGCTGTCCCGAATCAGGATTTGCCCAGGGAAAATCGGGAATGTTTGCAATTTGCATTTTTGGGAACGGGCTCCAGTAAAATGGCGGCCGGTCCTGCCACCGCCGCTTGATCGCTCCCCCTTGTGTTCAGTAGAGTGGGGAAGGGGGCTCGATCCGTACAGCCAATGAATCGGCTTCTCCTCTTGCATGGATCGGCCCCTCTCCACTGAACACACGGTGCTGGACGCTGCACCGGCGGCCGCGCTATGTGCTCACTGACACTGCTGGGGCCTGGGGGGCATTATGGGAGGGGAGGGTCTGCTGAGGGCGTCTGCACTGATGGAGGGGGTTCTGCTGAGGGGGTCTGCACTGATAGGGTTCTGCTCTGAGGGCGTCTGCACTGATGGAGGGGGGTCTGCTGAGGGTGTCTGCACTGATGGAGGCGGGTCTGCACTGAGGGGGTTCTGCTCTGAGGGGGTCTGCACTGATGGAGGGGGGGTCTGCACTGAGGGGGTTCTGCTCTGAGGGGGTCTGCACTGATGGAGGGGGGTCTGCTGAGGGGGTCTGCACTGATGGAGGGGGGTCTGCTGAGGGCGTCTGCACTGATGGAGGGGGGTCTGCTCTGAGGGGGTCTGCACTGATGGAGGGGGGTCTGCTCTGAGGGGGTCTGCACTGATGGAGGGGGGTCTGCTTTGAGGGGGTCTGCTCTGAGGGGGTCTGTACTGATGGAGGGGGGTCTGCTCTGAGGGGGTCTGCACTGATGGAGGGGGGTCTGCACTGATGGAGGGGGGTCTGCTCTGAGGGGGTCTGCACTGATGGAGGGGGGTCTGCTCCAAGGGGGTCTGCACTGATGGAGGGGGGTCTTCACTGATGGAGGGGGGTCTGTTCTGAGGGGGTCTGCACTGATGGAGGGGGGTCTGCTCTGATGGGGTTTGCACTGATGAGGGGGGTCTGCACTGATGGAGGGGGGTCTGCACTGAGGGGGTCTATACTGACTCTGATGAGGGCACCTGATGCAAGGAGGGACTCTGCCGGGGGCACCTGATACGTGGACAGACTCTGCTGGGGACACCTGATGCAAGGACGGACTCTGCTGGTGGCACCTGATGCAAGGATGGACTCTGCTGGTTGCAGGCGACGTGGCAGGTGACATGCACAGGGATCCCACTGATGCATTATGGTGAGTTGAATGATTTATTTTTATATTACAATGTAATAATAGAAATAATGCGATTCAGTCATCCTGACACCATAACAATCATGGTGCCAGGGTGAGGATGAGCTAACACCAGGTGTGTGGAGTATCCTTATCTGCTGATTGTTAAACTTTCTAGAATACACATATCTATTGTTGTGTAGGATGTGGGGCTGCTGTCCCTTCATTCCTCTCTCCCCCTTTCCCTCTCCATCCCTTATTCATCTCAGACTCTAACCACACCCCCTTTGAGACACGCCTATTTATGCCACGCCCACTATTTCACATAAACCACACTTAATTTTCGCTGCGCCACACATCGCGCGCCGCAGTTTTGGTTTTTATTGCTAAGCCATGCCCACAACGCATGCCCTGCCCCCTAATTATTATACGGCTCCGCCTACAGCCAAAAAAGTGTCCCACTTTTTTTTTTGCAATGTTGGCAACTATGTGATGGGTGAATCCCTTCTGCATAGCTTTTGTGAATACAATGATTAGTGTTGCTGGCTTATAGCCAGTAGAACTAATCAATCGGGGAAAACCTGTCAGGCTGGTTGTACATAAGTCCCTGCTGAACCAGCTGAATTTCGATCCATGTATGAGAGATAAATAAAGCTGGTAGCTAGTTTAACATACAAGAGTAAGCCTAAGGTCTCATGCACACAGGGCATTAGAAACAACGAGCTGAAAAGCCACTACTAACGCCAGGAAAAAGCGGCTGTAAAAACATGCTTTTAGTAGCTTTTTGCATTGGCGTTAATGCACGTTCAGCCACGCTAGCTTTTAGCAGCGTTTCTCTGCCTCTATTCAAAATCAATGGTTACCTATGAGAGCCCATTGATTTGAATAGAAGTCGCACCACAAGTGGGATCGTGATGATCTGACTTGCAGTGCGGCTTGTGCACTGAGGATCTTGAAGGGGAACCCTCGCCAAAATGGAAAAAAAAAACTGGCGGGGGGTTCTCCCCCGAAAATCCATACCAGACCCTTATCCGAGCATGCAGCCAGGCAGGCCAGGAAAGGAGGGGGGAGGAGCGAGCGGCTGCTCCCCACCTTGACCATACCAGGCCACATGCCCTAAACATGGAGGGGTTGGGTGCTTTGTGCCCCCCATCCCAAAGCACCTTGTCCCCATGTTAATGGGGACAAGGGCCTTTTCCCGACAACCCTGACCGTTGGTTGTTGGGGTCTGACTTTGAGGGGCTTATCGGAATTTGGAAGCCCCATTTAACACGGGGGCCCCCAGATCCTGACCCCCCCACCCTATGTGAATGAGTACGGGGTACATTGTACCTCTACCCATTCACCCCCCAAAAAAAGTGTCAAAAATAAAAAACAGTAAACAGGTTTTTGATAAAGCAATTTAATAAAGCAGCTCAGGTGTCTCTTCTCCTTCCGATCTCTTCATCCTCTGGTTCTTCTCCCTCCCTGGTATCTACCCCATACTGATTCACATAGTGTGGGGGGCCGGGATCTGGGGGCTTCCAGCTTCCTTTAAGCCCCCCGCCCGCAGACTCTGACAACCACCAGCCAGGGTTGTCGGGAAGAGGCCCTTGTCCCCCTCAACATGGGGACAAAGGGTTTTGGGGTGGGGTTTCGCAGGGCCTCCCCTGCCCCAAAGCACCCACCCCCCCATGTTGAGGGCATGTGGCTTAACACGGCTGTATCCAACGTTAAGCCACGTTTAGCAGCTGTTGCCAGCGTCTGACGTTTTTACAGCTCTAACGCCGGTCCTCAGAACGTGCTGGTCCTGTTTTGTTTTTTTTTTTGTTTTTTTTTTTACAGCTTTAAAACGCCTATGCCACTTATAGCTCCTAAAAGCCTGTGTGTGCATGGACACATAGAATAACATGGAGAGGCGCTGCTAGTCTGACGCTGCTAAAAGTAGCTGTAAAAACACCCTGTGTGCATGAGGCCTAACACTGAAATATTGGGTGGAGTTATTCTTTAACATCCACTGTTTTTGTTCACTTTAAAGGAATACAACCCATCCATCAGCCCTGTTCTCCATTCCCTGGATATGTTATCTACTCATGACAATAACGATATACGGGAGGCCCCCCCAGCTCCAGATTTGCCTCTGTCTGCACTGGACACACCCGCCAGGAGGCAACGTTGGAGCAACAGAAGAAAGAGGAGTAGAGGGGATGAGACTTCGGGAGCTCAGGATAAAGATGGAATTGCTGTGCTACCTTCATGGTGAGTAATGATGGATTGTCCTGTATTTTTGACTCTGTGTCATGAGTAGATGTGTGACACCACTTGGCACATGGATGGTCACTGGCAAGCATCCAGTGCTGAGTGACATTACATTAATGAGCCTCAATGCTGACACAATCCAAAGTCAAACTCAAAATGCTGCATAGCAACTGCGTGTTGTTGACGTACACTGCCAGTGTTTTAGTGCTCTTTACCGAAGGTGATAATCCTCCTCCTGCCTGCAGCCCGAGCTATATTTACCTACATATTTCTTTTTGAACGTTTTTTTTTTTTTATTAAATGTTCAAAAGTGGAAGGGTTGCTGCAAGATTAGCGCTGACCTTGTGCTACCAATTAGAGCAATGATACACAGACATTGTCCCGGACACTAAGTGCAGGTCGGCACTGCAATTCTCCTAAGGGGACATACATTTTACAGCGATGTTCACTTTTGTCTTCCTAAATCCAAAGTATAATCTGCTAATATTTTTTTCTGCTTTCATTCCATACCTTATTTTACCACTTCACCCCCGGAAGGATTCACCCACTTCCTGACCAGGCCATTTTTTGCGATACGGCACTGCGTCATTTTAACGGACAATTGCGCGGTCGTGTGCGACACTGTACCCGAACAAAATTGACGCCCTTTTTTCCCCACAAATAGAGCTTTCTTTTGGTGGTATTTGATAACCTCTGCGGTTTTTATTTTTTGCGCTATAATCAAGAAAAATAAAAACAAATTAAAAAAAAACAAACACTTTTTTACTTTTTGCTTTTATAAATATCCCCCCCAAAAAAATAAAAATAAACTAATTTCTTCCTCAGTTTAGGCCGATATGTATTCTTCTACATATTTTTTGGTAAAAAAAAATCCCAATTAGTGTATATTGATTGGTTTGCGCAAAAGTTATCGCGTCTTCAAAATAAGGGATAAATTTATGGCATTTTTATTATTTATTTTTTTACTAGTAATGGCGGTGATCTGCGATTTCTAGTGGGACTGCGACATTGCAGCGGACAGATCGGACACTTTTTTGGGACCAGTGACCTTTATACAGCAATCGGTGCTATAAAAATGCACTGATTACTGTATAAATGACACTGGCAGGGAAGGGGTTAACACTAGGGGCGATCAAAGGGTTAAATGTTCCCTAGGGAGGTGCTTTCTAACTGTGGGGGGGAGGGGACTGATGGGGTGTAGAGAGAGATCGCTGTTCCTAATCACTAGGAACAGACAATCTCACTCTACTCTGTGGGATCTGTTTGTTTACACTGGCAGATTCCCGTTCTCTCTCTCTTTGGAGCAATCACGGTTGGTCGGCGGATCTGCTGATTTGCTCCCCCGCTAGCGAATGGTCACGCGCGCGCCCACAGATCGCAGTGTACGCGCCCGACGTACAATGACGGCGATTCATGCAGGAGAGCCAACCTGCCGCAGTACAACTGTGGTGGCTGGTCGGGAAGTGGTTAAACCCAGTGATATCATCACTGGGTCTCTGTCCTTCTCTATGTAATGCAGGCATATGATGACTAATGGGAGGGGCCAGCAGGATGCTGTACATAGCTTTCTGGAAAATTGTCACAGCACCCCGCATTAGTACTTCTCCTAAGTTCCCTGATGCAAGCAGTGGGCTGGCTCTTGCGTCATGCAAATATCAAAATGCCTTGATAGGTGGATGCCAGTGTACAGGGCTAGTGCAAGGATTTTTGAAACCCTAGGTGAAACTTCATTTTGCCGCCCTGACTCCATCCCCTTTGCTCTGCCCATGTGAGAGGAGGCGGTGCTATACAGGAAGCATCGGCTCTGCTTCCTCTAGTGCATGCTCCAGTGCTGCGCTCTACCTCTAATTACCAGTGAGATGGAGCAGCTGCCTGAGACTCAGTTAGTTACATGCTGTAGCCTGCAGAGCATGCAGACGCTGAGGAAAACCCTCGGCTGGGGGCCCCTAGGCAGCAGTGTGCCCTAGGCGGCTGCCTAGGTTGCCTAGTGGTAACACCGGCCCTGCCAGCGTAGAGGAGTGGGTGTTTCTAGGTATGATATATTTGCATGATCATATGCTTCTCCATTACACTTACTTTGCCCTTAATGCTGACATTGGGGGTTATTTACGTAAGGCAAATCCACTTTGCACTACAAGTGCAAACTACAAGTGCAAAGTGCACTTGAAATTGCACTGAAAGTGGACTTGGAAGTGCAGTCGCTGTAAATCTGAGGGGTAGATCTGAAATGAGGGGAAGCTCTGCTGATTTTATCATTTAATCATGTGCAAGCTAAAATGCTGTTTTTTTATTTTCCTTGCATGTCCCCCTCAGATTTACAGCGACTGCACTTCCAAGTGCACTTTCAGTGTAATTTCAAGTGCACTTTGCACTTGTAGTTTGCACTTGTAGTGCGAAGTGGATTTGCCTTTCGTAAATAACCCCTTTTGTCTCTTTACCTTCCTGTGCACATTATCTCTTTCATCTAAAGCGTAAGGCTCGGTTCACACTAGGGACGGCACGACTTGCAAGTCGCCTCACCGAGGCGACCTGCACACGACTGCCACGGCGACTTGCAAAACGACTTCTGTATAGAAGTCTATGCAAGTCGCCCCAAGTCGCCCCCAAAGTAGTACAGGAACCTTTTTCTAAGTCGGAGCGACTTGCGTCGCTCCGATTAGAACGGTTCCTTTGTACAGAACGGGAGGCGACTTGTCAGGCGGCTAGGTCGCCTGACAAGTCGCCCCCGTGTGAACCGGCTCTTACTCCACTTTTGTTGAAAAAAAACATTCCTCTCTGGGTGATCTATGTACATTACAAGGATTTTAACAAACTTTGTTGCAGATTCCTACCTTTTGTTATTCTGAGGAAATCCCTGTGTATTTGTCTGTATCCATGTGGGGATAGTGGATCTACTGGGAGTGGTTTCATAATTATCAATCAGTTGCTTCACCTGCAGAGCGCTTATGAGGAAAATTGCAGGGTCTGCTTCCCTTTAGACGTGATTTCCTATTGGGAGTATCTCACCAAAAATGACATTTTTACTGCTGGGAATGCCTAAAATCTGACTTGTATCTTAGTGTAGACTTCTGGGAAAATCAGTGAGACAAACACACAAGCAGGAAATAATGTTTTAGGAGGGCGTTCTGTACACATTCTGTGCACAGAACGCCTCCAGCCAGATTGCATTGCATTTTACATAAAATTACAACGATGCCGATTGAAAATGAAAGGGAATTTTTAAGAACATTCAACTACAACATGACTTGTGTCGCAATTGTATACGCTATATTATTTTTTCTTTCTTTGCTATTTTTCCGAAAGTGGAGTTACCCTTTAAGGTTTTATATAGGCAATTGTAATGAAATTAAGGGTTTTTATTTCCAAAAAAATTCTGGGAAAATCTGGACATTTCTGCAAATGTTCACCATTTTGCAGAGACCCATGCCTGTGCCAAAAAAGGCCCAACGTTGGCCTTTAAAATTTTAAAGTGGTTGTAAAGTCTAAACATTTTTTACCTTAATGCATTCCTTGCATTAAGGTAAAAATGTGTAGGTGTCAGCGTTGCCCCCTCAGCCCCCCTTTACTTACCTGAGACCTCATTCGATCTGAGCATGTCTGCAGGTTTTCTCTCTCCTCTCTTCCTTGTCTCACTGGCTTTGCTGGGGCACTGGGAGCCATTGGCTCCCAGTGCTGTTAATGAAAGCCAGTGATGAGGGAGCGAGGGCTGTGGCTGTCTGTGTCAATGGACGCAGCAGAGGGACTCAGGTGCGAGCATGCACGATTGCCGCCATGGGAGGCAGCTTTCCATGGGGGCACTTGCCAGAGAGGAGAGGCCAGGAGCGTCGGTGGGGGACCCGAAAAGAGGAGGTTCCCGGCCACTCTGTGTGATTCCATTGCACAGTAGGTGAGTATAGACATGTTTGTTATTTAAAGGGTACCTCCACTTTCGTGGGGAAAAAAATAGCAAATAAAGAAAAAAAAATATAGCGTGTACAATTGTGATACAATTCACATTGTAACTGAATGTTATTGAAAATTACATTTCCTTATCAATCTGCAGGCGCTGTAATTTTCTATAAATGCAAAGCAATATGGTTACCTGGAGGCGTTCTGTACACAGAATGTGTACTGACCACTCCCCAGAAACTTCATTTTCCTGCTTGTGTGATTGGCTCCCCAATTTTCCCAGAAGTCTGCCTAAAATGCAACTCAGATTTCAGGCACCCCCTGCAACCAAAATTTAATTTTTGGGTAGATATTTCCAATAGGAACATGCCTAAAGGGATGCAGGCCCAGCAGTTTTCCTCATTAGTGCTCTGCAGCTGCCACAGCTGACTGATAATTATGAAACCACTCCCATTAGACCCACTGTGCACAGAGGCACAGACAAACACACATGGATTTCTTCAAAATAACAAATGGTAGGAATCTGCAACAAAGGTTGTTATAATCCTTGCACTGTACATAGATCACCCAGAGGGGAATGTTTTTTTCTCAACAAAAGTGGAGTTACGCTTTAAAAAAATAAAATAAATGTACTTTTACAATCCCTTTTTAACTTTTCTTTTTGTGAAAAAAAAGACCGGAAAAGAGTAAAAAAAAGTAAAGAGATAGTACACAGAAAAACAAATACACACAAAAAAGGAAAAACACCCTGAAATACACAGAATACTATATGAATGAATAATATTTAAAGCTCTGCGCTACATAAATAAGTGTAGTAAGTAAGTAATAACACTGGATTAAAGCGGAAGTAAATGTGTCGGTAAGGGTAATCCTTTACTCTAATATGCACAGCATACTTGCAGATTATAGTACATCTACCTCTTATTATGCTATTCTCCAGCATGTCCAGGAGTCCAGGATCTTGCTACTGCTGCATCCCTTTGGGGTCCCATGGCACTCCTTTTTCGCCACTGGGCACTCACAGATGATGTAACTATCGCACATGCATACAGGCACATCTGTCCCACCTCTGTAACCCCCTGCACATCTGCCCCACCACTGTACTCCCCTGCTCATCTGCACCACCACTGTAACCCCTTGCACATCTGAGCCACCGCTGTAACCCCTTGCACATCTACCCCACCTCTGTAACCCCCTGCACATCTGCCCCACCACTGTACTCCCCTGCTCATCTGCACCACCACTGTAACCCCTTGCACATGCACATCTGAGCCACCGCTGTAACCCCTTGCACATCTGCCCCACCACTGTAACCCCTTGCACATCTGCCCCACCACTGTAACCCCTTGCACATCTGCCCCACCACTGTAACCCCCTGCTCATCTGCCCCACCAATGTTCCTTCTTTTTCATCTGCCCCACAACTGTATGTCCCTGCACATCTGCTTCACCACCATACCCCCATGCTCTTCTGTCTCACTACTGAACCATCTTGTCATCTGTCCTAACACTGAACTTACCTGCTCGTCTGCCCCACCACTATAACCCCCTTTCTCATCTGCCCCACCACTGTAACCCCCTTTCTCATCTGCCCCACCACTGTACTTCCTGCACATCTGTCCCACCTCTGTTCCTCTGTCCCTGCTCATGTATTCCACCGATGTACCTCCTTTCTCCTCTGCACATCTGCCCCACCTCTGTACCCCCCTGCGCTTCTGCCCAACCACTGTAACCCCCTGCTCATCTGTCCCACCAATGCATCTCCTTTCACATCTGCCCCACCGCTGTACCCCCCTGCTCTTCTGTCCCACCGCTGAACCCCCTTCTCATCCCTCCCACTACTGTACCTCCTGCACATCTCCCCTCCACTGTACCCTCCCTGCTCTTTTGTCCCATCATTGTAACCCCACTGTTCATCTGCCCCATCAATGTACCCATTTTATCAGCTGCCCCACCACTGTACCTCCCTGCAAATCTGCTCCACCGCTGTATCACCATGCTTTTCTGTCTCACTACTGAATCACCTTCTCATCTCTCCTAACACTGAACCCATCTGCTCATCTGCCCCACCACTGTAACCTGCCTTCTCATCTGCCCCACCACTGTAACCTGCCTTCTCATCTGCCCCACCACTGCACCTCCTGCACATCTGTCTCACCTCTGTACCCCCCTGCTCTTCTGCCCCACCTCTGTTTCCTCTGCTCTTCTGCCCCACCACTGTAACCCCCTGCTCATTTGTCCCACCAATATACCTCCTTTCACATCTGCCCCACTGCGCTACCTCCCTGCTTTTCTGTACCACCACTGAACCCCCTTCTCATCTGGCCCAACACTGAACCCCCTGCTCATCTGTCCCACTGCTGAACACCCTTCTCATCTCTTCCACCACTGTGATGTATGGGATGTATGGGATCTCACATACAAGCATCTGGAATGGATGCGCAATGATGAGCTTAGGTCAGGGGCATTTTCGGAAAGCAGTGGGCCTGTGTGCAGGATCATAAGTTGGGCCTCCTGCAGCTGAGAAAAAGTGCGCCACAGGAAAAGTTGGATGTGATTTTCATTGCGCTAAATACTGGCTGTGGCTTGAAGGGACACAGAGTGCCGGGGTTCAGTGGTAAGTGACGCAAAGATTCAGGGATAATTTAAACAAAGTTCCCAGAAGCTCAACAGTAATTCCACAAAAATCAACTGATTGGGGTTTTCTCAATCAGTGAAATCCCTTCTTTCTGAGATTGGTAGTTGCAACCAAGCGAGTCATCTTCCTCCAGATGGTGGACGGGGCTAGCAGGACTGTGATTGGCTTTAGTAGTGGCCAATGACAGTTCTCCTCCTCCTGGAAACAGGGACCACCCCCCCTAGCAGAACTGCACCCAATCTCATCCCCATCACAAAAGCTGACGGTCGTAGCTACAGCAAAGTTAGAGAACCAAACATTGTTTCCCATCTTTTACAATGTGTGGGGGCGCAGTGCCTCCCCCTCAGTGCGGTGTGGGGAATTCTGAAATTGGAATGTATTAGTGTCTCACTGACACTTCCCTGCGCTGCTCTGCTGATGGGGAGGGAGTCGAGTGCCAGCAAAAGAGGCTTTGTGGGCCGCGGGTTGTCTACCCCTGTGCTACACCATTCCCCAGCCTATACTGTAGAGTGCACTCTAATCCAGCTGTAGTATTGCTACCTTCATTATTATTATACAGGATTTATATAGCGCCAACAGTTTGTGCAGCGCTTTACAAAATGAAGGCAGACAGTATAGTTACAATACAATTTGGAACAAGAGGAATCAGAGGGCCTTACAATCTAAGAGGGAGTGTCAAGTCATACAAAAGGTAATAACTGTGGGAGATGAGCTGATGGAGAAAGTAAAAACACAGTGTATTAGTTAGAAGATAGGCTTCTTTAAAGAGGAGGGTTTTTCAGGGATTGTCTAAAGATGGATAGATTAGGAGATAGTCGTACAGATTGGGGTAGGGAGTTCTAAAGGATGGGAGAAGCTCGGAAGACGTCCTGAAGGCGAGCATGGGAGGAGGTGACAAGGGAGCTAAAGAGCAGGAGGTCTTGGTAGGACCGAAGAGAGCAGTTTAGTTGATAAGGTAGAGTTGTAGATGGCTTTGCAAGTTGTTGTTAGTAGTTTGAATTTTATTTGTTGGGTAAGTGGAAGCCAGCGAAGGTATTGGTAAGGTAGTTGAGTCTGGCAGCAGCACTCTTGATGGACTGAAGGGGAGATAACCTATGTAAAAGTAGTCCAATGAGGAGGGAGTTGCAGTAGTCGAGGCGAGAGATGACCAGGGAGTGAACTTGAAGCTTTGTGGTGTTATTGGTTAATCCCCTAAATTACAGTTAACATTTATTGCACAGTTTGCTGCTGAATTGGCTGATTCCTGCATTGATCCCAGCAGAGGCGTCGTCAGGGGGTGGCTATTGAGGCTACAGCCCCGAGTCTGTGGCCAATAGCCCCGAGTCTCTTGTCCAGTCCAGAATTCCGGGGACAGGGACGAACTGAGCCTTGGTAACGCTGGCCCCGGCTCCAGCTCTGCTCCCGCCTCCACCTGACTCTACTCTTGGTCACTGGTTGCTATAGCCACCTAGCGGCTAGCAACCAGTGATGTCACTGCCCAGCATTCAAAGCGTCACTGCCCAGCATTCAGTGTAGGTCAGTGTGTGTCAGGTAGGTCAGTGTATGTAGGTCAGTGTGTGTCAGGTAGGTCAATGTGTGTGTGTGTTTCAGGTAGGTCAGTGTGTCTCAGGTAGGTCAGTGTATGTAGGTCAGGTAGGTCAGTGTGTGTCAGATAGGTCAGTGTGTGTCAGGTAGATCAGTGTATGTAGGTCAGTGTGTGTCAGGTAGATCAGTGTATGTAGGTCAGTGTGTGTCAGGTAGATCAGTGTATGTAGGTCAGTGTGTGTCAGGTAGATCAGTGTATGTAGGTCAGTGTGTGTCAGGTATATTAGTGTGTGTCAGGTAGGTCAGTGAATGTAGGTCAGTGTAGGTCAGGTAGGTCAGTGTATGTAGGTCAGTGTGTGTCAGGTAGGTCAATGTAGGTCAGGTAGGTCAGTGTGTGTCAGGTAGATCAGTGTGTGTCAGGTAGGTCAGTGTATGTAGGTCAGTGTAGGTCAGGTAGGTCAGTGTATGTAGGTCAGTGTAGGTCAGGTAGGTCAGTGTATGTAGGTCAGTGTGTGTCAGGTAGGTCAGTGTATGTCAGGTCAGTGTGTGTCAGGTAGGTCAGTGTATGTAGGTCAGTGTAGGTTAGTGTGTGTCAGGTAGGTCAGTGTATGATGAGCACTGGTAAGCCAGGCAGCAACCAGCAAGTGAGCTTACTCCCTGCCACACAACCCCTCCGCCCAACCAAAAAACTCAGCGCCACTAGAGCCCCCCTCCTCCCCCCCCTGCCAGCCTTGGACTTCGGGCTGAAGCCCCTGGTCTTTTTGCCACCTAGCAACACCACTGGTTCCCAGTATAGAACCTGATTACTTTGGTATACTTATTACTCTATCTAGCAGACTGTGTCCAAATATACCTGCTGTGTGCTCATTTATGCTCAAACATTCATTTACTATAATCTATATCAATAGATGAAGTACATTTACCACTAAATGGGTGTGTGTCTTTTTTCTGGTAGTAACCAACAGCCAGGTTAACTTGCCAACCAGCCACAGTACATATACTGCGGCAGGTCGGCTCTATTGTGCAAAACGACGTACCTGGACGTCGTTTCATGCAATACATAGTGTGGGCGCATGCGCACTTCCGGCGCTGAGGATGAACCAGTGCGCGTGCCTGGCGGACCTGATGTCTGCCAGCCACCCACGATCGCTTCACAGAGAGGCAGAATGGGGATCTGCCTATGTAAACAAGGCGGATCCCCGTTCTGACAGGGGACAACACTAAGATCTGCTGTGCCTAGTGATCAGGAACAGCGATATCTGTGTTGTCCCAGTGAGCCCATCCCCCACACAGTTAGAACACACCCAGTGAACACAGTTAACCATTTGATCGCCCCCTGGTGTTAATCTCTTCCCTGCCACTGTCATTTATACATTGATCAGTGCATTTTTTAACACTGATCACTGTAATAATATCACTGGTCCCCAAAAAGTGTCACTTAGGGTCAGATTTGTCCGCCGCAATGTTGCAGTCCCGCTAAAAATCGCAGATCACCGCCATTACCAGTAAAAACAATAAAAAATAAATAAAAGTCCACAAATCTATCCCCTATTTTGTAGATGCTGTAACTTTTGCACAAACCAATCAATATACACTTATTGTGATTTTTTTAATCAAAAATATGTAGAAGAATACATATTGGCCTAAATTAATGAAGAATTTGTTTTTTTATATATATTTTTTTGGATATGCATTAAAGCAGAAAGTAAAAAAATTGTGTTTTCTTTTTTTTTTTCAAAAGTGTCACTTATTTTGTGTTTATAGCGCAAAAAATAAAAACCGCAGATATGATAAAATAGCACCAAAAAAAACTCTGTTTATAGAAAAAAAGGACATCAGTTTTGTTTGGGTACAACATCGCACGACCGTGCAATGGTCAGTTAAAGCGGCGCAGTGCCAAATTGCAAAAAATGGCCTGGTCATTAAGCGGGTGAATTTACTGGAGCTGAAGACATCCGAGAAACTGTTGAGGTGACATTTTGGGAAATTCCCTTTCTGGAAGATTTTCATTGTTCTTTGTTTTTCATAGTTTTACAAAGCTGTGTAAGGCTGGATGGGGTCAACACCTCAGCTTTGCCTATCATCAAGATAGGTAGGTTTTTTGTTTTTTTCTTGGACAGGGTGGGGGTGGTCTCTGTGCGAGCCAGGCCTTCTCCTCCAACATCAGTGCCCGACCTCACAAATGTGCTTCTGGAATAATAGTTAAACATTCCCATAGACACACTCCTAAACCTTTTGAACAGCCTTCCCAGAAGAGTTAAAGCTGTTATAGCGGCAAAGGGTGGGCCAACTCTATATTGAACCTTATGGGCGATGACTGGGATGCCATTAAAGTTTATATGCATGTAAAGGCAGGTGTCCCAATACTTTTGACAATATAGTGTATATTTGGGAGAGTCTGATGATCATGAAGCTCCAGAACCAGTAGGTTCTTTTCAGCAGTAGTCGATTTTTGAAAAGTCTTGCATGCTTGTTCTAATATCAGTGTGCCTCCTGTGTGGCTAAATGGTATTGTATTTACATGTGTACATGTGAAAGTAATCTCCTATTTGCTTCTTTCAGTGTAATACAACTCCATTCTTACAAAAACATGTAAAAAAGCTCCCAAGCTGTCCAAAATGCAATGCAACACATGGCAAAACGTACAACAGAAAAATAAAAAATGCTTATTTTAAACATGTTTGAATGAAGCTCTAAAGGCTCCTGGCACATATAATACCATAATATAGGAAGATACTCAGTCTAAATAGGAATTGATGGGCCATATGGTGTTATAATTAGTATGGGAGACAAACATTGTCCTTTTTTAGAGTGGAGAACTCATGTCCCTGTAGAGAAGAAGATGACATCACTGTGTACTGCTCATGAATCTCTCATTCTAGTAAAGGACAAGTAAGGCACAAGGTAGCCAAAGTTACACACATACTAACATTTTTAAACATTATTAGCAATATAATGGCCATTAAATGTAATCAGTGATCTTTATAGTTGCCAACATTGTAAAAAAAAAATGTGGGACACACCGCGGCGAAAAATGGACGTGGTTTACGCGACACAGTGGGCGTGGCTTAAATGGGCATGGCTCAAGAGGGTGTGGTTAGAGTCTGAGATGAATGAGGGATGGAGAGGGGGAGAGGGGGAGAGGGGGAGAGGGGTAAAGGGGTAGAGGGGGAGAGAGGGAAAGGG
This sequence comes from Lithobates clamitans, assembly GCA_037952925.1. Taxonomy (NCBI): domain Eukaryota; kingdom Metazoa; phylum Chordata; class Amphibia; order Anura; family Ranidae; genus Lithobates; species Lithobates clamitans. The sequence goes on along the minus strand of JBBGZY010001921.1, from coordinate 567,894 downwards.
GGAAAGGGGGAAAGGGAAATGACGGGACAGCAGCCCCAGATCCTACACAATAAAAATATGTGTATTCTAGAAAGTTTAACAATCAGCAGATAAAGATACTCCAAACACCTGGTGTTAGCACTTCAATCATCCCGGCACCATGGTTGTTATGGTGTCAGGATGATTGAAGTGCATTATTTCTATTATTAATATAAAATGAAATCATTCAACTCACCATAATGCAGAATCAGTGGGATCCCTGAGCGTGTCACTAGCCACGTCGCCTGCCACCAGCCATCCGTCCTTGCGTCAGATGTCCCAGCAGAGTCCGTCCTTGCATCAGGTGCCCCCAGCGGAGCCCCCCTTACATTAGATGTCCCCAGAGGTGCCCCCCCTCACATCAGGAGTCCCCGGCGGAGCCCCCCCTCACACCAGGAGTCCCCGGCGGAGCCCCCCTCACACCAGAAGTCCCCGGCGGAGCCCCCCCTCACACCAGGAGTCCCCGACGGAGCCCCCCCTCACACCAGGTGTCCCCGGCGGAGCCCCCCCTCACATCAGGTGTCCCCGGCGGAGCTCCCTCTCACATCAGGTGTCCCCAGTGGAGCCCCCCCTCACATCAGGTGTTGGAGCCCCCCTCACATCAGGAGTGCCCGGCGGAGCCCCCCCCTCACATCAGGTGTCCCCGGCGGAGCTCCCCCTCACATCAGGTGTCCCCGGCAGAGCCCCCCCTCACATCAGGTGTCCCCAGCGGAGCCCCCCCTCACATCAGGTGTCCCCAGCGGAGCCCCCCCTCACATCAGGTGTCCCCAGTGGAGCCCCCCCCTCACATCAGGTGTCCCCGGCGGAGCTCCCCCTCACATCAGGTGTCCCCAGTGGAGCCCCCCCTCACATCAGGTGTTGGAGCCCCCCTCACATCAGGTGTCCCCAGTGGAGCTCCCCCTCACATCAGGTGTCCCCAGTGGAGCCCCCCCTCACATCAGGTGTCCCCGGCGGACCCCCCCCACATCAGGTGTCCCCAGTGGAGCCCCCCTTTGCATCAGGTGTCCCCAATGGAGCCCCCCTTGCATCAGGTGTCCCCAGTGGAGCCCCCCCACATCAGGAGTCCCACAGCGGTGCCCCCCCCACCTCAGAGGTGTCCTCCGCATGGCTAGAACCCCCGCTCCTTTCCATATCAGACTGGCAGCGGGGCGGGGGGTAGGCGGGGCGAGGCGGGACGGGGGTGTAGGCGGGGCAGGGGGGTAGACGGGGCGGGGGTAGGCGGGGCGAGGCGGAGCCGGGCGGAGGGTGGGCGGCGACGCAGGAGCTCCGTCTAGCCCCCCCCAGCCGTCTTCCTAAACTTCATTAAAATGGCGCCCGGCGGAGACAATGTCTCCACCGGCCGCGGACCTCTAGCGGCGGCGGCGGTGAAATCGTGCAGAACCGGATTTCTCGGGACATTTCCCGGGACGCCACAAACCGGGACACCACAAATTTGGGAATGGCGTCTAAGTCCCGGGAATGTCCCGGGAAATCCGGGACAGTTGGCAAGTATGGATCTTTATTAGACTGTAGGTAAACGAAACATGGATATTGGTTACACCATGATTTCCAGGCCCAAAAATGCCCATAACTGAATTTCATTTGATATCTACTCCAGACATAGTTACATAGATAGTTACATAGTAGGTGAGGTTGAAAAAAGACACAAGTCCATCAAGTCCAACCTATGTGTGTGATTATGTGTCAGTATTACATTATATATCCCTGTATGTTGCGGTCATTCAGGTGCTTATCTAAGCTATCTAAGTTTCTTGAAGCTATCAATGCTCCCCGCTGAGACCACCGCCTGTGGAAGGGAATTCCACATCCTTGCCGCTCTTACAGTAAAGAACCCTCTACGTAGTTTAAGGTTAAACCTCTTTTCTTCTAATTTTAATGAGTGGCCACGAGTCTTGTTAAACTCTCTGCGAAAAAGTTTTATCCCTATTGTGGGGTCACCAGTATGGTATTTGTATATTGAAATCATATCCCCTCTCAAACGTCTCTTCTCCAGAGAGAATAAGTTCAGTGCTCGCAACCTTTCCTCATAACTAATATCCTCCAGACCCTTTATTAGCTTTGTTGCCCTTCTTTGTACTCGCTCCATTTCCAGTACATCCTTCCTGAGGACTGGTGCCCAGAACTGGACAGCATACTCTAGGTGCGGCCGGACCAGACAAATATATAATAAAAAATGATTTGCCAATTAGAAGCTAAAATATAAAAATAAGCGTAACACCCTCTAGTTTGTGCTAGAGTTAGTGAAGGTTTTGTTAGTGTAGCGCCCTCTACTTTCAGGTAGGCACTAGAGTAGTATTTTTCTAATTGCAGGACTAGTGGCAAGTAAATTTAGCCAGGTCTGTGTTTCTATTCCAGGCCTGGTTGTTTTGATCTGGGAGTGGGAGTGTCCTCTCCTGCTTTCAGTGGAATTGTTCTGGAAGGGAGGTTGGACTTGAGACCTGAGTGGCAGGCAGCTCATGTGGGGGCTCTGACCAATCATTAATTTGCATTGGCAGGGGGCAGGCCTCCTATATAGGCTGGGGTCACATGCTTCCAGGGAGGAGTTGTGGAGCACAGGAGAGACAGCATGGCATGCTGAGGTGCTATACCGGACATCCCCATGCGGGGATGTGCCGTGTGCGTGGAGGAGGGATTGAGGAGCCGCAGGGGAAGGAGCTAAAGCTGAGGATTTTCATCTCCACAGAGTGCATCAGGTTTCTGTGACCGGGGAACACAGTGCTTGACTGTAAAGAGGATCAATTGGAGGAAGTAGAAGTAGACCAGCTTATCGGATTTCTGTGACCGGGGAACACAGGACTTTGTTACAAAGGGAGAAGGTCAGTGTAACGTTGAAGAAGCAGAAGTACTGGAGAGAATAGCGTAGCATGCTGTGTGGGCGGGAAGCAATATGGACCAATATGGACAGAAGTGGACGGGCTGGAGCAATAGTCTGTCGTTTATCATGTGCCAAGTTCATGCTTGCAACAACTTCCAGAGACTGTGGGGTCGTTAGTTTTTGGAGCCATGGAAGACAGGCGGTATAGGCCTTTGGCTCTCTATTTGCAGTAGGAATTCTACAGGGGAATTATTCAGAGTGATTCCTTTCGTTTAACTGGAAGCAATAATCTGCAGTGAGTACTTGACAGGGGAAATCCATTAACAATGCCAAGGCTATGGATGATAACTTATCTTTCTGAAATCTTCATGGGCATCTCATACATCCCTAATATCTCTCCAAGTTTAATCCCACAAATAAAAGCAAGAAAAAGGAGTAATTGACTGTTTGTTGTCTTTTGGGTGACCGATGAGGGGATGACAGCAGGGTGATTGGCGGATTGCTACAACCACACCAGCGGACCCTACGGGGGTACCGCTACATTAGTGTAGGTAAAATTGAGTTAGCTCAGGGCTAGCCTGAGCTGTTGAATCTAGGCCAAGGTTTAGTGAGTCAGGGCATTCTGACAGCTCCTCTGGTGCTTCCCCCTGTTTCTGGGACATTGAAGAATGTTCTAGAGCTAGTGGGCAGGAGGTTAGGAGGGAATATTTATGAGGCTTTGACCAATTCCCAGCAGTGGGCTGGCAGGGGGCAGAATTTACCTCAAAAGCCAGCCACCAGGGGTGTCGAGGAAGATGGAGATATAGTGCTGTCGTGGCCTTCAGGGGTGCCCACATGTTGCAAAAATAACAGCAGCATGACATACCTGAAAATATATAAAGGAAAACATGCATAACAGAATATTACATGAGAACAATGCCTATATACCCCTCAGTGGCGGTGCGTCCATAAGGGCGCACGGGTGCCGCCCCCTCTCTCCTGCCACCCCCTCTAGCACCAATAGATAGATTTATGCATTGCGAGGGGGGGGGTTGTTTTTGAAGCACCCGATTAGAGCCATAGGCTCTAATAGGCATCAAAAGCTGTGTTAGAAAAGCGAATGAATACCACAGGCGCTGTGATTGGACGCCTAACAGATGTCCAATCATAGCAGAGGACGGGAGAAGACATCGAGGAGCTGTCCCACCGAGACAGGGTAAATGCAGACGGCAGGCGGGAGGCACACTGGCAGCATTTGATATGGCACATTGGGAGCATTTGTTGGGGCACAGTAGCAGCATTTAATGGCACAGTGGGAGCATTTGATATGGCACAATGACAGCATTTGATGGCACAGTGGGAGCATTTGATATTGCACATTGGCTGCATTTGATGGGCACAGTGGCTGTGTTTGATGGCACAGTGGCTGTGTTTGATGGCACAGTGGCTGCGTTTGATGGCACAGTGGCTGTGTTTGATGGCACAGTGGCTGCGTTTGATGGCACAGTAGTGGCAATTGATGGGCACAGTGGCTGCGTTTGATGGCATAGTGGCTGTGTTTGATGGTACAGTGGCGGCAATTGATGGGCACTGTGGTTGTGTTTGTTGGCACAGTGGCGGCAATTGATGGTCACAGTGGCTGCGTTTGGCGCAGTGGCAGCAATTGATGGGCACAGTGGCTGTGTTTGATGGCACAGTGGCTGTGTTTGATGGCACAGTGGCTGCATTTGATGGCACAGTGGCTGCATTTGATGGTACAGTGGCTGCATTTGATGATACAGTGGCGGCCTTTGATGGGCACAGTGGCTGCGTTTGGGCACAGTGGCTGCGTTTGATGGTACAGTGGCGGCAATTGATGGGCACAGTGGCTGCATTTGATGGGCACAGTGGCTGCGTTTGATGGGCACAGTGGCTGCGTTTGATGGGCACAGTGGCTGCGTTTGATGGGCACAGTGGCTGCGTTTGATGGTACAGTGGCTGTGTTTGATGGTACAGTGGCGGCAATTGATGGGCACAGTGGCTGTGTTTGATGGTACAGTGGTGGCAATTGATGGGCACAGTGAGGTTGCAAATGATGAGTTTTTTTTCTAAATTTTTCAGTTTTTTGCACCCCCCCCCCAATTATTTTGAGCACCAGCTGCCACTGATACCCCTTGACACTGTGGAACCCACTCTAGGGGAGTTTTAAAAGCAGCAGTGTCCAAGTCAACCATATGGATCAGATGCCCCTCCAACAGAGATAGAGGGTCTAACTGATCATAACAAGGTCTGGGAGGCAATTGATGGGCCACACGGTGTGAACACCACACGGGAGGGTTGCCATGGCACCCCCTGTACAGTTCACCCTGTGGCTGGCATCATTTAACCCAATTCCTCTTAGCCCAGGTCATCCCAGACCTGCCCCATCCTGTCACTAGATAGTGAAAGGAGAAGCAGCACAGTGATGAGCTTGTCTCTCTGTCACTCTGCTTTCACCTCCTATCAGCATATTTCTTGTTAGCACTTGAACTGTTTGGCTCTTTGACTCCTCTCTCTCATACCTCTGCTATACAGAGGCTGATAACAGATCAAATTTAGGTGCTTACACTGCTTGTACAATGGGGACGGATGAGGCTCTAGCAATGTAAAGCACAGTGGCGCGGCCGCTCCGCAGCGGTGACCTGCTGCGGACAGACCTACTTCTGTACACGGAGGGGAGGAGGAGGAGGGAGGGGAGCACTCTGGCTCTTCAGCGCCCCCACCTCTCTGGCGCCTGGGTGCACTGCACCCCGTGCACCCGCCTGGGACCGGCCCTGGGACGGAAAGTATTCAGACCTCCTCAAATTTTTCACTCTTTGTTATATTGCAGCCATTTGCTAAAATCATTTAAGTTCATTTTTTTCCTCTTTAATGTACACACAGCACCCCATATTGACAGAAAAACACAGAATTGTTGACATTTTTGCAGATTTATTAAAAAAGAAAAACTGAAATATCACATGGTCCTAAGTATTCAGACCCTTTGCTCAGTATTTAGTAGAAGCACCCTTTTGATCTAATACAGCCATGAGTCTTTTTGGGAAAGATGCAACAAGTTTTTCACACCTGGATTTGGGGATCCTCTGCCATTCCTTCTTGCAGATCCTCTCCAGTTCTGTCAGGTTGGATGGTAAACATATATGAATTCTTTGATTACAAATTCTTTATTATTGACGGTTGATGTAAATTTATCTAGGCCTCTCACGGGTACAGCCACCTCCCTGCATGCCTTACATTTTCGGCATGCATAGAAGCCATCCCTGTCCCAAAATGGGGGAGGTCTAGTAGGGGGATCTAGGACTTTTTTTTTACTACCCTGTCTCCCACATTAGGGGCCTTTCGGTAAATACATTTAGGGATCGGAGGTAATACTGGTTTAAGGGTTTTGTCTAAACACAAGATATGCCAATGGGCCTTAAAGATGGATTCTATTTCCTTATATTGTGAATGGAATGATGAAATGAAACCCCATTCATGATCTGTAAATTTTACTACCTATAGGTGACACTTAAAAATCCTTTACAGGTTGCCACTTTAGATGTACAAAGGAGGTCTGGTGCTTGAATTATTGCCCATGATCTGACGTTTGCCATGATTCCTTGCATGTGTGAGATGATCGCTATTTGCGTGTCTGCGGCACTCAAATTTTTTTTTTTAATATATAATTTTTAAAAAATTTTTTAATTTTTACGCTCTTGCTTTCATTTTTTTTTTTTATCCCTTTTATTGTTGTCACAAGGAATGTAAATGTCCTTGTGACAGCAATAGGCATGTGACAGGTCCTCTTCATGGAGAGATCTGGGGTCTATAAGACTACAAATCCCTCTTTCTCCCCTTAAAGCAGGGTTCTGGCCGGGAAAAAAAAAAAATTAAAAGTCAGCAGCTACAAACACTGTAGCTGCTGACTTTAAATAAATACTTACCTGTCCTGGGTGCCCACAATGTCGGACGCCCAAAGCCGACCTGTCTCTCGGCTCTTGGGTCCCGGCAGAGCCATTTTAACTAAGGGAAACGGAAAACCTTACGGCTTCACTGCCCGTTTCCTACTGCGCATGCGCGAGTCGCGCGGCGCTTTGTGAATGGGACGCGATGTGTTGTGGGACACACACAGTTCCCATAACACACCGCGCCCCATTCCCCTGAAGACAACGCGGGGAGGAGAAGACTGAAGATCACCGTGGAGTAGGAAGAGGCAGATTAGGAAGACTGCCTAGCAACAGCCATTTCAGGTGAATCCAAAATGTATTTTTTTTTCCCTCCATTTTTTTTAGGAATTTTTTTATGCAATTTTTTTTTTTAGGGCGGACCTCCACTTTAAAAGCATTCAAAACACCAAGATCCGTGTTTTTGAATGCTTTAGATCTTTTGGCCTCGATGTTTCCCGAGTAACCGGTAGTGATGACATGTCATCGCTTCCGGTTTACTGTTACGGACTTTGATTGGTTTTCCAGCCAGCTGGCAGATGCGCCGGCTGGTTGCTTGGGTCTCCCGGTGAGACAGAAGAGCCACAGAAGGTGGCGGAAGGAAGGGGACGTCCCCTCCCACTCCTTGTAATAGCAATTGAGTGGCTAGTAAGCCGCTCCAAAATAATAATAAATTTTGTGCTGCGCTATCTCCCTAATATTCTGCTATGACAACAGTAGGTTTAAAGTGCCAACATTGCAATAAAAAAAATATACAAATAATTGCTGCAGTAATATACCAGTGACTGTCACAATATATGTTATAAAGTGACACAAACATGAACCATAAAGTGCTATAGTGCATACAATTAGTGATGTCCTGATTACATAAGGATCAGTTCAACATAATGATATAAAGTCCATATTAAATATATAGCGGTGAATTGATTGGTGATCAAAAAACCTGTTGCAGTGTACAGAGTACAAGAGAAATGACGTATCTTCCTCAGGGGGATGATCCCCCTGAGGAAGATGCATCATTTCCCTTGTATCGACATGCATAGGGTAGGGGACAGGACGGTGCAAGAGGCAGCTGGTCTGTCTCACGGGGAATGAGCATACAACCTCAACTAAATCCCAGCATTTTAAGGTACGATATAGAGCGGTGCACTGATGCACCAAACCCATGTGAGTACCCTGTACTAGGGCTTTGTACAATAAAACTGTGTTGATGTGGGGTTTTGTATTGTGACACATGTCACTGGTATATCACTGCAGCAATTATTTGTATATTTTTTTATTGCAATGTTGGCTCTTTAAACCTACTGTTGTCATAGCAGAATATTAGGGAGATAGCGCAGCACAAAATGTAATATTATTTTGTTATCACACGACTGTATGAGACGTGATTAGTGCTAGCAGCTGTCATTTATCACTATGCACATTTTTTCAAAAAAATATATTTTTTTTATACAATTTTTATTAGGCAGCTCGTAAGATCCTCAGTTTGTTATTAAGCCGCTCCAATTGCTATTACAAGAGAGCCGACCACCGACTCTAAAAAATGATACCGGGGTGATGCCTGCAGCTGCCGCCGCCCCCCCACTAAAAAATGCCTCCCTAGGCAAATGTCTTGCTTGCCTTGCCGTAAATATCCCCCTGGACATGAGCTGCAGTGCATTTTTGCATGGGCTGCATTGCATTTTTTAAATTCATCCTTTTCTTTAATTCACGCTGCAACTCATTATAATGCACCAAGGTGGGATAAAGTGCCCCCTATCTCATTTATGTCTTTGCATTGACCAGCATTGCTCAAGGCATACAGTGTAAGCAAGTATGGCGCGTCCATGCTTTGCTTTTGTAGTAACGAATGTTAAATGCAGTGGTGCGGCGCAGTGACATTCCATTCCAAATGGTACCCCAGTACAGCTTATGATGGATGTGCATGGTACTGCCAAAAAAAAATTATAAATATAATGACATTTTCTCTCCACATGGAAGAATTATGTTACTGCTTGGCAATATTATGTGAGTAAAGACTCAAAGCATAAAGCCTGAGAGATGTATATAAATTGGGTGAAAAATATAATCTGGATCACCTTATCGTACCATTAACATTTGCATATAGGTCCCTTCAAATTCCTGCCAACCTTCTTGGGTCAGGCCCAGGGAAGGTAGTACCCTAACCCATTTGTTCTGTGCTTTATTAAATCTATTCATTTCCAATGAGATCCCAGTTTAATATATAGAAATCTTCTAAGCTGAGTCTTTCCCTAGGGGTATTTGTTCCTGTGTAGGGCATGTCAGATTATCATCTGAAAGACCAATGTGTGCTTTGGTGGCATGTTTGAGTTGTATGCAGGCAAATCTGTCCAAGTATGAGGGTGGGGGGGGAATGACAAAGACATGTAAATTTTTGGAATTGCCCTTCATGGAAAAGGTTCTGTAAGTATTTAACCCCCTAACCATTGGAATTTAAAGCATATATCACACCTGGACTGGGGGTTCCCCTCAATCTCCTGTCGACACAGAGCCTGGGCCAGGAAGAAGTTACAATATATAAGGATGCTGCAGAGGAGGGTAGGCTCTGCCTCTGCCAGTTGCATTAAGTGCGGTCAGTCTGCACAGTAACCGGACGCTTTATGGAGGCGCCAGTCCCTGCCCCCCCTCTGGAAAAGTATGCCCCATAACACTGGTGCCAGACCCTGCCCCACGAGCATCGCATAATAGCACATTATGAAATACTTACCTTAGAATGAAGCCTTCCAGTGGCACCATCGGCGTGCGCACAGGGTGTGCCGGGTGTGCCTGGGCACACCCTAATAACCCCATGTGCATTAGCTTTATCCAGAAGCAGCACCAGGTGGGTGGTCAGGGGTGCCAGTGGCCAGTGTAAATGCCCCCAATATATAAAAGTCTAGGTTCAACTTTAGGAACACGTTACACCAGTATTTAGGGTGTACCATAATATGCTCCCAATCGACCGCCTCCCACCACCAGAGCCCCCTTCCTGTGACAGAAGATGGCATTTATGTGTGTTGGGGTGCACACCCTAATGCAATAGGCTGCGCACACCTATTAGTGGCACGCTGTCACCACTGAGAGGGCTTTCCCCCGGTCTTTCTTCTGGGTTTGCGCGCTCCGGCTGTGTGGTTGGCCGGAGCTGTGATGACGTCACTCCCGTGCATGCGCTTGGGAGCACTTGGTTTCAGCACGAAGCTCTTAAGTTTCGGCAAGGTATGCTGGACCTTCAGAACGCATGCACCGGTAATGTCATCGGCTGCATCCACGGTGCACGTTTAGGAGATTTTACCTACAGGTAAACCTTATTATAGGCTTACCTGTAGGTAAAAATCACAAAGTGGGCTTTACTACCGCTTTAAAGGGGTATGCTCGTTAAAAATCAATTTCATAGTTTTAGGTGGATGTGACTTGATTAAAGGATATGACACCCTAGCAATGAACTTCTCTTAAATGCTGTCTTGTGGTCTGTTAGCTATACCAGTTAAGGTATTTTGTTATTCCTGTTGAATAAGTTCACAGAATACCTGCTGGTCTTGCTAGAAAACCTGTCAGCTGATAGCTTCCTGTGTGTGCTCTTCTCTGCCTGTGTTGCATTGTTATCAGATATATCGTTCTGAGATCTTCAGAACCCTGTCCATCTACTTTATGAATAAGAGGACAGGGGAGGTTCTAGTAGGCTTGCTCTATTTCTGTTGTCATGATACATTAGGATGAATAAGAGTTGTCATATCAGAACAGGTTACTGGTAGAATCATCAGGTGAAAATAAAATGACAAAAAGAAAATCTGAGGACTGCTGAGCAGCAATACATTACATTTTTGCAAGGGTTTAGATACACTTTGGGGTATATCTGATTCTTCTTTCTAAAAATGCCCCTTTAAACCAAAATCACCAAAATCTTGAGATTCTTGAAGATGCTGAAGTGAAGATATAATCACAGGGCCTTTCTGCTCTAATACAGAGAGTGGTCAGCATGGACCATGGAAACGCAGAGGTCTGTAAGACCTAAAGATGACTGAGCCAGTCAGTGAAATTCAAGAAAAATTCCTGGATGTTCCTGAATTAGCGTTAAGCAAGCACATGGCATTACAAGAACTGGACTTCCCCTAAACAAGCAATATCCAATAAACACAAAGAAAAACAGAATACAATTGTCTAACTGAAGAACTGGTTCCTTTGAGTGGAGTAGAGCTTTTTACTTGACTACTGTATAACAGATGTCACTTGCTACCCCTTTCTTACCAATTACCCCTTAGCTGCATACCCCAACCTTCTACCCCAATAATTGGAGACCACACCCATATGGAGTAAAATATTGGCCGTAGCAGCCAATTACCTTTATTAAACATATCCAAAAATAATTTAACATCAACATTACATAAACCGTATAAACACCTGACATATCCTTTTTTTAACTACCACTCCCGTTGGTCTTTGCAGGGAAAAACCCACCAAACGTAAAACTCAAAAACTCAGGCACTGCGGTACTATAACTATAAAATAGGCCTCCAGCTGACAAGCTAGCTCGGAGACAATCAACCAATAGCCCACAGTGCCCCAATAACCAATTCAAGCTAAAACCCTTGTTAGCTGAAATCTCACCAACGGGCCTCATACTAGCGATGGGTCCCGATCTCTTACATATCTGGGGTTTAATCCTTCACCCGCAAAGGCCAACATCACGCCACAGCACACACCAGGGTAACACCTTACCCTTGTGCGCCCTGCCACACCCTCAAAGCTCGCTGGATCCCATCTTGCAGACCCAATGCCCATAAGTCTATCCCCACATCGTTCAGGTGTACCCCATCTCTCTTTAAATATCTCCAGGTATCAACTTCCAACTCCAGGTGCCGTATCGCTAGACCTCCATTTCTAACTACAAAACCGCTAATCTCTTTGTTAACCTTCTTCCTCGCCCGGTTGATCTTATCAACCGACCTGGCCAGTCTCCAAGTAGTGCGCGCCACGATATCCGACCACACAATGAGCATGCGTGGAAAAGACATCCTGAGCTGCCAAAAATCGAACTTGATGTCTCTCACCAAATCCAACATTGACCTTAAACCCAGATCATTGCCCCCCACATGCAATAATAATACGTCCGGCGCTCTGTCCATGCGTGCAAATTTGTGAACTTCTGACACTGTCCTACCCCACAGCATTCCCGGCACCCCAAACCACCTTAGACACACTTCCTGCCTGGAAAACCCCAGTTGTCTCCCATCCTTTCTTGCATCTCCCCTCCTGGCCCCCCAACAGACATACGAGTGGCCAACGATCCACACAAGGCATTGCTGTCGACCTGTAAAAGGAAAAAACACAAACAAGAAACCCCCACCAAAACATCAATACCTCCCAACAAATCACAGACAAAACAACACATATCACCATGCTCCTGCATTACTTTACACCCATCAGAAAAACTTTTTATATTTACATATATATTTTTTTTTTTTTTTTTTTTTTTTATATATATATACCTACAACAAGTGCGGGCGAACATAAGACCTAAACCGCCTCGATTCCCATCGCCCAATCCTCTTTACTGCTGCCTCGTCTAATCCCCACCGGACAGCTTCTGTAGCCGCCCCTATCCTAAACGAGTGAGATGAAAACTTTTCACCCCCCAAACCTAACACCCCCAAACATTTCTTGAAAATGGCAATAAATTGAAAGCGAGATAAAAACGACCCGTCTTGATGTATTAAAAAGGGGGCCTCCCCCCCCGGGCGTATCTCTACAAACTTTTTTACCAAATGTACTGGGCACAAGGGAGAGCCGGGCAGCGAGAACACCTGCACAGTCCTACCCTTGCCCCGCTGATCCGTTTTTGACTTTTTAACCAATATGGACAACCTGTCCTCCCAACAGCTGACATCCGACCCTCCCAACCCCCCTTTCTCTTTCTTGGAGGGACTAACTAACTCACTAATCCTGAATGCCCCAAAGAACGCTAAGGCGAATGCCGCCTTGAACAACACCACCTCGTATGCTGTCGAACAAACATTATCCACACACCCAACAATCCGACCCAACAACTGGAACGAAACTGGCCGCCTGGAGTCCCTCCCCGGCTTAGCCCGTCTGTACCCCTTCAATGCCTGCCTCACCCAAAATTCCCTAGTAAGATCAGGTAAACCTTGAAACTTGAACAAAAACGATAGAGCTGCCAACTTCTTTTCAATCCCAGACACCGACACCCCATCTTCCAAATTCCTGGAAACGAAGTAAAGAACTAACAACCTGGGTTCCTGGTCTTCGTGTCCTTCCTTCACCTGACTCTGCAGCGCTGCCCATTCCTGCCATACTCTGTTGTAAGCAGCCCACGTCGCATCGCTCACCGACCGTTTGATCCATCCTGCTAGTCCTCCAAGGCAATCCTCCACAGCCAGTCCGGACACGGGACCCCTTCTTGTTCCGCCCCTGGCACCAATTCCCGGAATCTGTCCCACTGAAAGCGAGACAGTGCATCAGCCACGACATTTTCCACCCCTGGGAGGTGCACCGCATAGATAAACACGTTTAGCTGTAAGCATCGCAGCACCAGGTGTCTAAGCAACCTGATCACCGGCGGTGACGCCGCTGATACCTTATTGATCACCTGCACCACTCCCAGGTTATCCCCGTGAAACCTAACCTTTAAATTCCTAAACAACTCACCCCATAACTCCACTGCCAATACCACCGGGAACAGTTCCAAGAGCAGCATGTTCTTCAGCAAACCTGCGTCCTTCCACGATTGCGGCCATGGCCCTGCACTCCACTTACCTCGGAAAAAGGCTCCAAAACCTGCTGATCCCGCCGCATCCGTATACAACTCCATGTCAAAATTACTCACTGGCCCTGCCATCCACAACGCCCTGCCGTTGAACTTAGCCAGGAACGTGTGCCAAACTTTCAGGTCCTCCCTGTGAGCCTTCAGCAGACGTACGTAGTGTCTGGGAGATTCCACCCCCGCCGTACTTGCAGACAGCCGCCTGCAAAACACCCTTCCCATAGGCAAAATTCGACACGCAAAGTTCAACTTACCTAGCAATGATTGTAGCGCCCGTAATTGAACTTTCCGCAGCCCGCTGATAAACCGAATTTCCGCCTGTAACGCCGCCAGCTTATCCTCCGGTAGCCTACACTCCATTGCCTCGGTGTCCAGAATGATGCCCAAGAAACTCAACACCGTTTTGGGACCTTCCGTCTTCTCTGGAGCCAACGGGATGCCAAATTTTTCTGCAATATGCTCCAGCGTTGCCAACAGGACCGCACAAACTTCCGACCCCGGAGGTCCCACGCAAAGAAAATCATCCAAATAGTGGATGATGGAGCTCAATCCCGCGACGTCTCGGACCACCCATTCAATAAAGGAACTAAACTTTTCAAACAACGCACAGGATATCGAACACCCCATAGGTAAACAACGATCTATGTAATATGCATCTTGCCAACAACAACCCAGTAAACGAAAACTTTCCGGATGAACCGGTAACAGGCGGAAAGCAGACTCTATGTCCGCTTTTGCCAATAATGCCCCTTGGCCATACTTCCTAACCCAAACTACTGCCGCATCAAATGACGTGTACGACACCGCACACTCTTCCGGATTGATAGCATCGTTCACCGACCCCCCTTTTGGGTATGACAAGTGGTGTATCAGCCTAAACTTATTAGGCTCCTTCTTGGGCACCACCCCCAGTGGGGACACTACTAAATCCGGTATTGGCACTTCTGCAAAAGGACCACTCATGCGGCCTAACCTAACTTCTTTCTGTAACTTTTCACCCACCACTTCCCCATGAAGCAACGCTGACTTCAAGTTGCGCGCCATCGGAGGCGTGTCAACCAATCGAGAAGGGATTCTAAAACCCTCCAAAAATCCCTGAGCTAGTAATCGTGCCGCCTCCCTATCCGGGTACCTATCTAGGAAGGGCTCCATCCTTCCCACTCTCACCGGCGTTGTCCCCTTTACTAGCAGACTCTCCGGCACGGCCTTTTCCGTGTTTGAAACACCGCGATAGGGGGTGGCCCCCCCCCCCGCAGCCTGAACATTCGTGCTTGTACTTGCACGACCCTCCAAATCTACATGACCCTTCATTGAATTGCCAACAAACCCCCTTTTTTCTTGTGGCCGATTGACCGGAGTTGGCTGATCCACCGGCCCCCCCCTGAAAAAACTGACCCGTCGTCCTAGTGGAAGTCATGAGTCGCATCCATAGGCTGATGTCCTTGTGGTCCCATCTCAACGCCGGGCGGATGGCCCTCCGCTGTCGGAATTGCTCATCATACCGCAGCCAGGCCGTGCCCCCGTAGACTCTATAAGCTTCTCCCACGGCGTCCAAGTAGCAAAACAATGCCGAACAGTGCTCCGGATTCTTCTCCCCGATCACACTCGCCATGATCGCAAAAGCCTGCAGCCAGTTCGTAAATGTCCTTGGTATTAGCCTATACCTCCTTTTTTCCTCATCCTCTTTTTTAGTATCTTCTGGCTTGACTCTATCCAAATTAAACTTTTCCAGGGGCAATAGAGCAAAAATCTCTACGTATTCCCCTTTCCAAATTTTTTCTCTCACTTCCGGCTTTAGATGTGCTCCAAGCGGACCCTCAAAGCACACATAAACTTCACATTTTGCGGCATCCGCCAACCGCACTAAGTCTTGTTTCTTTACCCCTTCCCCCGCAGCCCCTTCAGGTGTCTTAAGGGCCTCTGCCTGCCCAGCCGCCCCTGCGACTTCTGCTACGGGCGCCGCTTGCGCCGCACTAGGCCCAGTAGGAATACCCGTGCCCGCAACTGACTCCTCCCGCACCCCACGCCCCACCCCAGGATCAACCCATGCCGCCGCTGGAGACTGGCTCCCGCTTGGCCCTGGCTCAAACCTCCTTAGTAGTTCCTTCAAGCCTGTGACGAAACCATGCAACCCTGTATCCGCCGATGCGCGGTCAGCGACCTGCGCGGCCAGATTAACAGGCACGGTCGCTGTCGACCGCCCCGCTGATGCCGGACCCGACCCACCCCCCGCCCCCTCGTTACACCCCACATTACAAGAATTATTAATACATGTCTTCTTACCCTGCTGCCTGGGAGCCTGTCCACCAGCCGAAGGTCCCGTCACCACTGCCACCGTCTCTTCTCGCTGCCCATCGCCGTCCGACTGCGACAGCTCACCTTCCGACCTGTCTTCCTCCAGAACTGCTCCGCTCACCGATGGCCCTCCAGCTGCTGCACTACTGGATGCCGCGGATGTGCCATGCTCCCCACTCCTGATCCGCGCAGAGGATCCGCCCCCCGATTTCTTGGTCGCCTTTCTCGGCCCAACGACCTCTTTTCTGTAGTGCCGCCCAAAGCCGCTGCCCGCATCCCACTCTCTCTCCTCTCTCACCGTGGGGCCACCCATCACTGAGCCAGCTTGACCAGCTGCCGCAACATAGTCCCTGCTCTGCTGTAGGCCCGCCCCTGCCGTGACTCTGCCTGGGGCCTGGCTTTCAGGGCCTGAGCTATCTTCCCCAGCATCCGAAATAGGACTGCTGGCTCTCCTCACTGTTGTTCTGCCACTTCCACTGCTGAGCCTCTGTCTGTGCCCCATCTTCCCCACATCCTGCATTGGCCGTCCTGTCCCGCCCTGCTGTCCTTTCCTATTAAACGAGCGTGTGGGCTGGGGATTAGTCACCTGTCTCCTGCTTCTCAGCGCCGCTGCACTCTTCACAGGCGCTGCCTCCGACCGGCCCGCCTCATCCCGCTGCTCATCCCTCCCAGGCTCCGAAGTGAGAGGGGGAAACGATCTCCTCCTACCCCCCTCCTGCTGTGCCGCTAATCGCTTCGCGGGCGGCCCAGAAACTGGCCGACCCGCTCGCCCCTTCTGCGCCTGCGTCCGCACAAGGAGAGGTACAGGGGCGTCCGGCGAGAAGCGAGTAGGCGGCCTGGTTCGCCTACCGCTCGCCGACTCATTTACTAGCGCCGGGGCCGCTGGGGAAGACTCACCCAGCGCCGCTGCTAACCGGCCCTCCAGCCATCCAGGTCCCCTAGACGCCGCCTCGGCCTTTAAACGAGCGAACAGGTCCTCCACTGCTGCCATGTCAGCACGCTTGTTCTGCCAAACACCAACTGAGCTGGGGAGGGATCTTCCCCCAGCTCAGTTAACTTTGCTCCGCCCCCCCATACTTTTTTCCACCAACCACAATCCACCTTACAACCACTTCTACCTTGCAAGTACCCCTCTTAACCCTGTCATGCCCGCCCTCTGCCTATTCTTTTTTGTCTTTTGGCTCCGGGCTTACTAAATTGTGGGAATTTGTCATAGCTTTGAATTGCCGAGGGTTTATAATACATCTACATTTGATGAAATTGATTATTTTATTGACAAAGAAAGTTGAAGTTAGGGAGAACCGTAGCACGGTGCTATACATGCTATACCCGAGTATTACACTATCCTGATTGTCTTTTCTATATTGTGCCTTCTTCATGTCTTCATATCCCATCTAGTGACTCCATATACTTCTCATTCTCGGACCTCCCTGAAGAAATTTCCACTTTGCAGTCTAAGGATTTTCACCCCTATCCTGAGGAGGACCGCTTACAGTTATCCTCAAGGTAAACCAAGTAAATGTGGGTTGAAGGTAGGGATACTCCTATGACAATGTGGGTGACTTAAAATATGTTGAGGAATCATAACTCTGACTGGTGGTTTTACAAGCCCCACACTGAGATGACTCTTCTCATGAACTTTACTTGTGTGTGGGGAAAATGAATGTGAAGTCTCCATGGCTTTTCATTTCTTTTCCTGTATATTGTGTATGTGAAGATTAGTGACATAATCACCATTTGCTGATAAACAAAAACTGATCTGATTCAGCAGTCGATCCCCATCTCCTAAAAGTGACTCGGAGTTGGAAATGAAAATCCTCAACACATCTCTGTCTGAGAACTGCATGGAATGGAACTGGGGAAGACTCCCACAGGTGAGGCCACTCATGACCAGCCATCAATGAGGTGACCCCTTTTAGCCAGGGGAGGACTGGGAAAGATAATCAGCTGGCCATAGGATGTAGGAACAGTTTACCAGTTTTATTCTGACTAAAGAATATGTTCTGTACAAAGTCTGCCATGGTGGCATAGTAATTGATGGGCATCATAAAAGGTGGGTGTCATCTTAAAATGCATGAGTCAGATAGTACTGAGGGGGATACAGGAATCAATGAGTAACGAATAAAGTTGGGGTGGGGGGGGGGGGGGTTGAAGAAGAAAAAGCAATGAGAATAAATTTGGAGGAGGGGTTGAGAGATGGCATTGAGACCCAGATTATGGAGGATGGCAGAAGAGGCAATGAGTTGGACAGTGGAGGGAAGAGAGTTAGCAAGAATTAACCATTTATAAGAGACATCTGTTGGTCAAGGTACTCCTCACAGCACTTTTCAGCAGGGGAATTGGCAAACAGCAAACATTTTTTGTGTGTCCAATGTTTTGCCTTTACAAAGGTGAGTTGTGCCCCACCAAAATGATAGTCACTTAAAAAAGATTTGCTGTTTGCTGAAATTCTCTAGCTGACAAGTCCTATGAGTGTCTCAACCAACATCAGTCTATAAACATTTTAATAATATAATATTTTATCATTGCCAGGTCACTCGGACTGATATTGGCTCTCAAATATCGCAATCTGCACCATCCAGTCCTAGCAGGGAGCTGGTGGAGATATCTTCCACTGCCTCAACAGACCCTGAATTTCACGTAACTAAAGAGGAGGACGGCACCTTCCATGTTACTCTATTAGAGGGATCAGAGGATACTCCTGCTTTCCAGGTTCTTCCAGGTGAGCCATAAAGAACATTCTGTATATAGCAGCTCATCCTGGTTTCTTCCACTCAAAGACCTACATCTGTATATACTGCAAAACAAAAGGATGTTCCTCTTGAACTGCTGTTATGTAAGCCCCCCACTTCTCGCACACACGACTAGTTTATATATATATGTATCAGACTGGAATTAATGTATTGTCATTGTAGTCCATAAAGATTAAAGTGTAGCTATCAGGTTATTTTTTGCTGTCTGTGTTTCCTCTTGGAAGCTTCACTACTCTATTTGTCCATGTTCACATTCTCACTAATGTAAAAAGTGATAGAAAATGCAAACTTTGGAGTTACAACTAGAACAGGGATAGGCCCCTGTCCAAGGAGTGACTTTCAACAACCAAAAACTGACAGGGGCTTTCTCCATTCCCTGGTCCAATTGTGGTCAACTTACTTAATATAGTGGGCCTAACTTGCAGCCACTGGGATCACCAAAGGGCCACACATAATATTTAATAACTGTAGTATTACAAAAAGCTGTCAAAGACTGAAGACATGCAACAAGACATGGTCAGAGACTGCAAAAATGCTATAGGAGTGGTTGTAGACATGCTTCCGGAACATAGCCTAGAGACATCTTATGTAAGACTGCTAGAGATCAATGCTATTACAGTCTGTTTTACAAATCTATGTGCTCCCGACAGCTCTCTTATAAATTACTTGAATCACATTTGATATTTTTTTCAGCAAGATCCTAGATGTGTCTGCAAGAGCCCCAAGAGCAGCACAGTAAGGATTGCAGGTTAGGCACCAGGGTCCCACTCTAGCCAAAATATAAAAGCTTTTGGCTTTAGATATACTTTATAGCTGATATAAAATATTGTACAGGAAATATGTCACCCATTAAAGTCTACAAACAAAAATGGTACCTAACTGATGTGGTCTGTGAACTAGCTGTGGTCTGTGAACTAGCTTGGATGAAATAATCTAATGAAATAAAGCATATCAAAAGCCTGTCAACCGTCTTTTAAAAAATTGATCCAATGCAGATCACTTTTGGCTATTAGTAAATCATTTGTGAGTTTTAGGAGATCAGGCTCTATGGAGTGTTGAGGGCAAAATCTAGACTAAAGGGAATCAAGAAGGTTATTCTCAGTGAGGTGGTAGCTTAGTTGGTTGTAGACCAGGCGTTCAGGTTCAGGAGGAAAAGGGGAGTAAGGAGATGGGACGTAGGTTGTTAAGATTTGTGGGATCAAATTAGGGCTTTTTAAGTATGGGGGTGACTAGTGAATGTTTTAGAGAGTAGGGGAAGAGACCAGAAGAGAGGGAGAGCTTGAAGATGTGAGTTAGAGAGTGTAGGATGGTGCCGATCGGCAGACCTTTTCCAGTCGGCCGGCTTCTGTCAGATCGGCTGCCGTACACACAGGCCGAATGCTGGAAATTATATTGTGTTTGTGTGCAATACAATTCATTAAGGTGTATTTTTCCCAAAAAATTGGGTTTGAAAAGTTGCGCAAATACTGTGTGACACTGTGCAACACCTATAATTTTATTCTAGAGGGCCTCTGCAAAAAAAAAAAAAAAAAAAAAAAAAAAATATATATATATATATATATATATATATATATATATATATATATCTATATATATATATACACATATATATATATATAGATATATATATATATATATATATATATACACATAGATATATATATATATATATAGATATATATATATCTATATATATATATATATATATGTATATATATATATATATATACACACACATATATATATATATATATATATATATATATATATATATATATATATATATATATATATATATATACCAGGCTTTTTTTCAGCAGGAACTAGGGGAAACTCAGTTCCACCACCTCTGGCTCAGGTCTTCTGCTCCCTGCTCACTACTATCACTTGGTAACACTGAAGTCTAGCTTCTGCGTTTACAAGTGATAGCCTATCTCCTAGTAGCTCCCACAGGTCAGATCTCCTGCACAAATCCCACTGAGTGCCTGACAGGGACAAGGGAGATACAGAACAGGTGCCCAGGATTCAGTGCAGTCATAGGCAGGAGAGGGTTCGTGGTAGGCTGCACACTCTGTGGTCTCTCCATTTTTTCCCTGGCGACCAGTTGTTGATGCTCCTACTGCATGATCTCCCTTGCAAGTGACTATAGTATAGTATGCTGGGAGGTACTACAGCCGGATAGGTGTTTCAGCTTAATATTGCAAAAAAAGTAAGACATATGACAGTAGGTGAAGCTTTTAAGGAGGGGGGAGAAGATGAGGGCAGTGAAGGGAGGGGGTTGTATGCAGAGGGAAGAGCTACTATTTGATGCCATTTGGCAGGTATGTGTGTGTGGTGGGCATGGTTGAGTTCCTGCACCTATTCTCTGAGAAAAAAAGCCCTGTATATATATAATGTTTGGGGGTTCTAAGTATATTTCTACCAAAAAAAAGTCGATTTTTACATGTATGTGAGAAGTGACAGAATTGGCCTGGTAAGCTGTTAAAAAATGTACTTTCCTAGTGTACAGTCTAAAACTCTAAATCCTTTTCAGTTTGACCTTAGTATTTCTCCCTTGCAGATGCTCCTTCTGCATCTCTAACATTTTTACCTGATGAAGCGCTTTCTCCGGACTCTCAGGAAGTATCCCTCTATTTTCCTAACAGGTCAGTATTGAAGAGTATATGAGAATGTAGCTACACTGTAGTGAAAATAGTAGACACAACATGCAATATTTATCCCATAATTAATTTGAGTTAACGCTGAACTCTGGGCACAAAAACTTTCACTTAAATATATTCCCCAAAAGCTACAAAGGATATAAATCCTTTAATATTACCTTGTAAAAGTAGCAGTGACATCATCACTATGTAGAGAGCAAAGCTGTGGGAGGGACCCAGCAGGCTCCACCCACTGCAGGCTGCCTGAATAAAACTGCAGGAGGGGCGGAGACAAGACCAGTCACCTTGCACAAAGGAAGAGAACAGCAGTGACTGGCCTTTATTACAGGAAGCTCCTGCACAGAGTCAAGGTTTTACTCTGGATTATTGCAAAGATCTGGAAGAAAAACACAAAGCACACCAAGATTGAATTTGAATAAACATGACATGATTTAGACAATGTTTGCTTGTCCTGGAGTTCAGCTTTAAAATGACCTGGACAATTACAATTCGTCAGCCTTTGAAAAGAAGCCTTCTGTCTTTCCACAGTGACCCACACCCACCACCGCCACCCAATCAGCACAACTCAGAGAACGTAGAAGATGACAACATGGAGTCACCCATGTCATATGTAGCTTTGTCATTATGTGGAGGCCTTGCAGACTCCTGGAACATTCCTGAAGGTATGTTGACAATGATAAAGTCACAGTAGCTGTACAGCAGGGTGTTTCGATGCGTATTATATGAGGATTGTTGGGGGAGATGGTAAGACTTTATGTCACATAACCTTTTGTGATTTTTGGCTTACTTAACCACTTAACCACTTGAGCCCCGGACCATTATGCTGCCTAAGGACCAGAGGTCTTTTTCCAATTTGGCACTGCGTCGCTTTAACTGCTAATTGCGCGGTCATGCAATGCTGTACCCAAACGAAATTTGCGTCCTTTTCTTCCCACAAATAGAGCTTTCTTTTGATGGTATTTGATCACCTCTGCGGTTTTTATTTTTTGCGCTATAAACGGAAAAAGACCGAAAATTTTGAAAAAAAATGATATTTTCTACTTTTTGTTATAAAAAAAATCCAATAAACTAAATTTTAGTCATACATTTAGGCCAAAATGTATTCGGCCACATGTCTTTGGTAAAAAAAATGTCAATAAGCGTATATTTATTGGTTTGCGCAAAAGTTATAGCGTCTACAAACTAGGGTACATTTTCTGGAATTTACACAGCTTTTAGTTTATGACTGCCTATGTCATTTCTTGAGGTGCTAAAATGGCAGGGCAGTACAAAACCCCCCCAAATGACCCCATTTTGGAAAGTAGACACCCCAAGGAATTTGCTGAGAGGCATGTTGAACCCATTGAATATTTATTTTTTTTGTCCCAAGTGATTGAAAAATGACAAAAAAAAAAAATAAATATTTACAAAAAGTCGTCACTAAATGATATATTGCTCACACAGGCCATGGGCCTATGTGGAATTGCACCCCAAAATACATTTAGCTGCTTCTCCTGAGTATGGGGATACCACATGTGTGGGACTTTTTGGGAGCCTAGCCGCGTACGGGGCCCCGAAAACCAATCACCGCCTTCAGGATTTCTAAGGGTGTAAATTTTTGCTTTCACTCTTCACTGCCTATCACAGTTTCGGAGGCCATGGAATGCCCAGGTGGCACAAAACCCCCCAAAATGACCCCATTTTGGAAAGTAGACACCCCAAGCTATTTGCTGAGAGGCATATTGAGTCCATGGAATATTTTATATTTTGACACAAGTTGCGGGAAAGTGACACTTTTTTTTTTTTTTTTTTTTTTTTCATAAAGTTGTCACTAAATGATATATTGCTCACACAGGCCATGGGCATATGTGGAATTGCACCCCAAAATACATTTAGCTGCTTCTCCTGAGTATGGGGATACCACATGTGTGGGACTTTTTGGGAGCCTAGCCGCGTACTGGACCCCGAAAACCAATCACTGCCTTCAGGATTTCTAAGGGTGAAAATTTTTGATTTCACTCTTTACTGCCTATCACAGTTTCGGAGGCCATGGAATGCCCAGGTGGCACAAAACCCCCCCAAATGACCCCATTTTGGAAAGTAGACACCCCAAGCTATTTGCTGAAAGGCATGGTGAGTATTTTGCAGCTCTCATTTGTTTTTGAAAATGAAGAAAGACAAGAAAAAACATTTTTTTTTTTTCTTTTTTCAATTTTCAAAACTTTGTGACAAAAAGTGAGGTCTGCAAAATACTCATTATACCTCTCAGCAAATAGCTTGGGGTGTCTACTTTCCAAAATGGGGTCATTTGGGGGGGTTTTGTGCCACCTGGGCATTCCATGGCCTCCGAAACTGTGATAGGCAGTGAAGAGTGAAATCAAAAATTCACGCCCTTAGAAAGCCTGAAGGCGGTGCTTGGTTTTCGGGGTCCCGTACGCGGCTAGGCTCCCAAAAAGTCTCACACATGTGGTATCCCCGTACTCAGGAGAAGCAGCAGAATGTATTTTGGGGTGTAATTTCACATATTTCCATGGCATGTTTGAGCAATATATCATTTAGTGACAACTTTGTGCAAAAAAAAAAAAAAAATTTGTCTCTTTCCCGCAACTTGTGTCGCAATATTAAATATTCCATGGACTCGACATGCCTCTCAGCAAATAGCTTGGGGTGTCTACTTTCCAAAATGGGGTCATTTGGGGGGGTTTTGAACTGTCCTGGCATTTTATGCACAACATTTAGAAGCTTATGTCACACATCACCCACTCTTCTAACCACTTGAAGACAAAGCCCTTTCTGACACTTATTGTTTACATGAAAAAGTTTTTTTTTTTTGCAAAAAAATTACTTTGAACCCCCAAACATTATATATTTTTTTAAAGCAAATGCCCTACAGATTAAAATGGTGGGTGTTTCATTTTTTTTTTTCACACAGTAATTGCGCAGCGATTTTTCAAACGCATTTTTTGGGGAAAAAACACACTTTTTTTAATTTTAATGCACTAAAACACGCTATATTGCCCAAATGTTTGATGAAATAAAAAAGATGATCTTTGGCCGAGTACATGGATACCAAACATGACATGCTTTAAAATTGCGCACAAACGTGCAGTGGCAACAAAATAAATACATGTTTAAAAGCCTTCAAAAGCCTTTACAGGTTACCACTTTAGATTTACAGAGGAGGTCTACTGGAAAAATTACTGCACTCGATCTGGCCTTCGCGGTGATACCTCACATGCATAGTGCAATTGCTGTTTACGTTTGACGACAGACCGCCGCTTGCGTTCGCCTTAGCGCGAGAGCAGGGGGCGACAGGGGTGTTTTTTTTTTTTGTTTTTTTTTTCTTTATTATTTTTTTGCTTTTTTAATCTTACTTTTAAACTGTTCCTTTCATATTTTTTTTTTAATCATTTTTATTGTTATCTCGGGGAATGTAAATATCCCCTATGATAGCAATAGGTAGTGACAGGTACTCTTTTTTGAAAAAATTGTGGTCTATTAGACCCTAGATCTCTCCTCTGCCCTCAAAGCATCTGACCACACCAAGATCGGTGTGATAAAATGCTTCCCCAATTTCCCAATGGCGCTATTTACATCCGGCGAAATCTAAGTCATGAAATACTCGTAGCTTCCGGTTTCTTAGGCCATAGAGATGTTTGGAGCCACTCTGGTCTCTGATCAGCTCTATGGTCAGCTGGCTGAATCACCGGCTGCATTCTCAGGTTCCCTGTTGAGACAGGAGAGCCAGAGAAAAACACGGAAGACGGTGGGGGGGGGCATTCCCTCCCACGGCTTGTAAAAGCAGTCTAGAGGCTAATTAGCCGCTAGGATTGCTTTTACATGAAAGCCGACCGCTGGCTGAAAAGAATGATACCAAGATGATACCTAAACCTGCAGGCATCATTCTGGTATAACCACTCAAAGTCGTGAATGGCGTACCTGAAGACAAAAAAATGGTTAACAATGGTTAACAATAAAGCACAGTAAAGTGTAAATAATTACACACCTGAAAAACAAACATGATAAAACATAATAACAATAACAATAACAATAAAACATTGCAGAATAGAATACAGTAAAAAAGAGCAGAACAATAGAGAGAGAGAATAGAGAGAGAGAGAACAATAAAACAACAACTATTTTTTTTTATTTCATATTTTTTTTACACTTTTTTTGTAACTAACTTTTATAACTGTAACCGGTTCCAGGTTCGGGTCTCTCAAAATGCGATGGCATCTTGGGAGACCCTGTGAAATGGCGCCTAGTCTGTGCAATGCTGTACCCTACGCTAATACTCAACTAGTGAATGGTAGCGTTCAAAACATTCACCAATGCAAAGACCAGGATTGTCAGGACAGGAGGGACAATAATAGCGGGTGTCACGCCTATATCCGCGCTTGCTGCAGACACGACATCTTTTTTGGGGGGTTCGTTGGGTAGGGGTACTCGGGAGGACATAAAAATGCCTCTCATGCAGCCGACTGCATTTGGTTGGGGATGTGAATGGGGGAAGTACGGGCGCTGCAGAAGCGGTGGGTTCCCAATTAGGATTGGCGAATGCAGCAGGAAGGGCACTATGGGCACGACGGGCCTGTGTTTGTCTTTTTGGTGGCAGCGGGACACTACTTATGCTTGCCACCTCACCAGCTTCAACTGCACTTATGGGACTCGCCACGTCACCAAGTGTTACTGCAGTGCTGGTTTGACTACGACCGGGGTGTACTAGGCCGCTGGCGCTTGCCAGTTCCCCAAAACGCTACCAAAAAACTGTTAGCGATCGCAGGGATCAGGCCTGACTCTGCGAACGCTGTAGTTATGCGTTTAGTGTTTTGTAAGTGACAGTGATCGATCGATACTGCACTTGGGTGGGCTGGGCTGGGCCGGGCGGAGGGGCAAAACGCAGGTGCTAGCAGGTATCTGGGCTGATCCCGCTAACACTGCGTTTTTGGGAACCCTAAACTGCTGGTGACGCTAGTATAGATCTGATCGGATCAGATATTGATGCGATCAGATACTATACCACTAAGGGAGGTGTACGGTGCGTGCGTGGGTGTTAGCGGTACTGGCGCTAATCTGACGCTGCCTGGGGCTGGTGCTTGCCAGTTCACCAAAACGCTACAAAAAAAACTGTTAGCGATCGCAGGGATCAGGCCTGACTCTGCGAACGCTGCAGTTATGCGTTTAGTGTTTTGTAAGTGACAGTGATCGATCGATACTGCACTTGGGTGGGCTAGGCGGAGGCACAAAACGCAGGTGCTAGCGGGTATCTGGGCTGATCCCGCTAAACTGCGTTTTTGGGAACCCTAAACTGCTGGGGACGCTAGTATAGATCTGATCGGATCAGATATTGATCCGATCAGATACTATACCACTAAGGGAGGCGCATGCTGCGTGCGTGGGTGTTAGCGGTACTGGCGCTAATCTGACGCTGCCTGGGGCGACGCATATCACCGCCGGGCGATCGGGGGGCTAAACCTTTATTCGGTAATAAACGGCGGGTGCCCTGACACTATAAAAAATAAACGAACTAACCAGCGTCAACCGTAAAAGTTATACGGTGATCAGTGGTGAAAGGGTTAACTAGGGGGCAATCAAGGGGTTAAAACATTTATTAGGTAGTATATGGGGGTCCCTGACGCTATAAAACGCTGACGGCGAACCTAAATATTTACCTCACTAACTAGCGTCACCAGCGACACTAATACAGCGATCAGAAAAATGATCGCTTAGTGACACTGGTGACGGGGGGTGATCAAGGGGTTAAAACTTTATTAGGGGGGGTTAGGGGGGTACCCTAGACCTAAAGGGGGGTAATACTCACTGCCCTAACACTGTAACTGTCACGAACTGACACTATGCAGTAATCAGAAAAAAAAAAAAAAAAACTGCTGGTGTCAGTTTGTGACAGGGGGGGGGGGGGGGTGATTGGGGGGGGGTTGGGGTGTTTTGTGTGCCTGGCATGTTCTACTGTGTGTGTGTGTGTTGGTGCACTCACATTGATGTCTTCTCTCCTCGGGCCGGAACGGAAATTACCGAGCCGAGGAGAGATGACATCATTTCCTTTGCTGCTGTTTAGCATACAGCAGCAAAGGAATGATTCGATTGGCCGGCGGCGATCGCGAGGGGGGGGCCACGAACGGATGGTCTCCCCCTCACCACCGATCGCCGCTGGACAAAAGACGACCGCCTCGGGCACCGGGGGGGGTCCGATCGGACCCCCCACCCGCGGAAGGCAAATCACGTACCCTGTACGTGATTTTGCCTGTCCGTGCCACTTTGCCGACGTACATCGGCGTGAGGCGGTCGTCAAGTGGTTAAAGTGGTGTTCCGCCCAAAAAAAAAAAAAATAATTAAAAGCCAGCAGCTACACATACTGCAGCTGCTGGCTTTTAACAATAGGACACTTACCTGTCCTGGAGTCCCGTGATGTCGGCACCGCAGCTGATGTTTCCATCAGCTGTCGGGTGCTGCCGCTGCCATTACGGGTAAGGGAACCCTGCAGTGTAGCCTTACGGCTTCACGATGGGAACCCTAGTGCGCATGCGTGAGGCCCCACTCCTCTCTCCTACTGGCCCGGCGACAGGGAGAGGAGGAGGGAGCCCTGGGGTCATGTCACGGACCGCGGCCGGACTTCTGGAAGTGGGAACAGGATACCTGTCAAAGACAGGTATCCTGTCCCCCCTCCCCCCTAAAAGGTGTCAATTGTGGCACCGGAGGGGGAGCTGAGACAAATGAGCGGAAGTTCCACTTTTGGGTGGAAATCCGCTTTAAAGACCGGAAGGATTTGCCCCCTTAATGACCAGGCCATTTTTTGGGATACGCCACTGCGTCGCTTTAAATGACAATTGTGTGGTACTGCGACGTTTTACCCAAACAAAATTGATGTCCTTTTTTTCCTACAAATAGAGCTTTCTTTTTGTGGTATTTGATCACCTCTGCGGTTTTCATTTTATGCGCTATAAACAAAAAAAGAGCGACAATTTTGAAAAAAAATATATTTTTTACTTTTTGCTATACAAAATATCCCAAACATTTTTTGAAAAAAAAAACTAATTTTTTCATCAGTTTAGGCCAATATGTATTCTTCTACATATTTTTGGTTAAAAAAAATGCAATAAGCATTGATCATTGACAGTATATTGATTGGTTTGCGCAAAAGTTATAGCGTCTACAAAATAGGGGATTTATATCATTTTTATTATCTATTTATTTTTTCTAGTAATGGCGGCGGCGATCTGCGATTTTTAGCGGGACTGCGACATTGCAGCAAACAGATCAGACACTTTTGACACATTTTTGGGACCATTGACATTTATACAGGAATCGATGCTATAAAAATGCACGGATTACTGTGTAAATGTCACTGGCAGGGAAGGGGTTAACACTCGGGGGGCGATCAAGGGGTTAAATGTATTCCCTGGGAGGTATTTCTAAATGTGGGGGATGGGACTGACTGGCGGAGGAGAGAGATCGCTGTTCCTTATCACTAGGAACATCAGATCTGTCTCTCCTCCCCTGTCAGAATGGGGATCTGTCTGCTTACATTGACAGATCCCTGTTCTGGCTCTCTGTGGAGTGACCATTGTGCATCGGCTCCGGCGCTGCGCGCCCGCTATCGCTCTTAAAGCGGCCAACGTACACCTACGGCGATTCGCCCAGGAGAGCCTACCTGCCACAGTATAATGACGGCGGCTGGTCCTTAATCGGTTAAAGTGTTTGTTAACCCCCCAAAAAAAATATATTGATCCTGTTTCTTTAAAGCATGTTGTACAGCACAGTGCTTGTGCTGTGTAATTTTGCCCCCCGTATCACCTGGAATACCTGGCTGATCCTGCCAGTTTCTGTCCTCCCCTCTGTACGCTGACTCCGATATATCAGTGCCCTGACACCATTGCCAGGGTACGTGCCCTTGTCAGCCGCAGCCTTGCTCTCTCTGTGTCTGTGTCTCCTCTGTCCTCCTCCCCCCTCCCCTCCCTGCTTGTCAGCTCCTAGATCTCCCCTTCATGCTCTAAAAAAAACTGTGTTTTTCTTCTATAGTTCAGTGTATTATATAATATTGAGCTCCCCAGTAGTTGTTCTATTTTAAAATATGTTTACTTCAGAGCGCCGCTCGGCGCTCACGTGACTGTCCGCCGGTCTCCTCCCTTCCTCTCCTCATTTCGGCTGATGTCAGCAGGGGTTTCCCAGCACCTCCCTCTGCAGCTATCAGATCGGTACAGGAGACCGGCGGGCAGTCAGCTGAGCACCGAACAGTGCCCTGAAGTAAGCGATTATACCGCATATTTTTTTAAATAACATCCACTGGGGACCTTAGTGTTATATACCAGAGGGAACTATAGAAGAAATTTTTTTACCTTAACAAACACTTTAAGTAGTTTGATTACTTAAAGTGTATATCTAGTCAAACATATTTTTTACTAGGGCTAGAACCCATCAGGTTTTTATTGCTGTGAACGTTGTGCTGGGGAGACTTACCCTTTTTATATGTACTGGATAACAGGGCAAATTTCCTGCAACAAAATAAAGTCTGCAGTTGTCTTTAAAACAGGAGGTGAGGGGAAATCTGTCAAAGGGGATACCTTTTCCAGAGATATTTGTCCTCACTTCCTGTTGTATCTTGTATACTGGCAGTGAGGGAAATCTTCTGCATGGAATACAAATACAAACAGACAAAAACAGTCAAGGGGTTGTATCCATTCCTTACTCTATACCAGGGGGCTAAAAACTTTTGAAACAAAGGGCCTTGTTTAGTCCTTCAGACCGTGAAAGGGCCGGTCTGTGGCCATTGGGAGTAGAAAATCCCCCAGCGCCAGTGGGTCTAAATAATAGCTCCGGCTTGGAGGTCATTGGAAGTAAAAACTTACCTGCCTGTGGTCAGTAGTAGCAAGAATAGTACTCCATTGTTAGTGTCAGTGGGAGGGATAGTGATCCATCTTTTATATCAGTGGAAGGAATAGTATGCCAACATTGGTGTCAGTGGAAGGAATAGTGCCCCATCATTGGTCTCAATGGAAGGAATAGTGCCCTATCATAGGTATCAGTGGAAGGAATAGTGCCTCATTGTTGGTGTCGGTGGAAGGAAAAAGGCCCCATCATTGGGATCACTGGACAGAATAGTGCCCCATCTTCGGTGTCAATGGGAGGTATGGTGTTCCAACGTTTATATCATTTGGAGGAATTATGCCTCATCGTTGGTGTCAGTAGGAGGAATAGTGCCTCCTATCAATGGTAAAAATTAATGCCCCAAGGGCCAAGTAAAAGACTAGCATAGGGCCACATCTGGCCCACAACCCACAATCTGGCCCATAGCCAAAACCCCAAGGTTTTGGCTATAGATCAACATTAGATTACTCATATTGCATAACTCTACAGCAGACACTCCAAAGCTGCCCATACATGGTCAGAATACCTGAACAGTGGCTGCAATTTTTAAATTGAAGAATGTGGTATGCCCGGGTGCCAACAGGGCCAATCCTGAGCTAATTTTTTCCTGTACATCGGGAACCGGCAGAAATTCGTACACTGTAAGGCCAGCTTAAACCAACAGACTTTGTTGATAAATGTCATGCATAGAAACTCACCCAAGCTCCACATAGAAGGATAATAAGCTGAGTGTCGGTGCTCTGGCTGTTACGTTATGTTGATAAATCCATTGGCAAGGTTGGTTGGTTGTTGGCTGAATTGGGTAAGAGTATCTGATCTCTGTATGACATCTACATCCAGCTTTACATTTACACCGTGTTGTGTTTGCCTGCAGTCTAATTGTCTTCTCTCCACACACAGACCGATTCCAGAAATACAAGATCTCTTATTCCGATTTCTGCAAAAACCCTTCACTGATAGACAACCCAAGACTGGTGCTTCAGATAAACAATAAGTGTGAACCATTTTATAACTTATTTCCTCCATTATTGTTTAGTGATTTCTTTAAAGTTTTAATAAATAAGCTTCCTTTCAGTTCCAGCTTGTGATATTTTTTTATTGTCAGTATATGTTGTTTCATTAGTAATGACTGATCAATCAATACCATACCTCGCCAAAGTCTTAATATTGGCAGAAC
Source organism: Lithobates clamitans (assembly GCA_037952925.1). Lineage (NCBI taxonomy): Eukaryota > Metazoa > Chordata > Amphibia > Anura > Ranidae > Lithobates > Lithobates clamitans. The sequence goes on along the minus strand of JBBGZY010001921.1, from coordinate 536,613 downwards.
AGTCCTGATTTCTAGACGTTGAAAAAGCAGATCTGAACCTGCATTGGTTAGTTCCTGGTAACATAGGACAAACCATGGTCATATATCTGAGCATAGCCTATTCACGATAACCCAGAAATTCCCATAATATTAGATTGGTAGATGCTGGGAGTCATGGGCTCATTATCTGTTATAAAAAAAAAATACAAAAAAACTGCATTAACTATTAACACCAAGCACCTTTGCAAATACAACCTATTACCACAATATCACTACAGGCCTAGACCAGTATAAACACTGTGTTGTCTGCATTCAGCCTTTCTGTACTGATCTGCAGGCTGAATTGTGCAGTAAACAGGGCTGCATGTCCCGAAACCAGAATAATGTATGCATTGAAATCTACCGCAGCTGCCTGGGTTTGATCTCATGGGATAGGCAGGGCTTGCTTAAATAATGCAGGGGGTGCCTTCTTTCTGTCAGAAACCATGAAATCACACTGAGACAGAAGTACAGTTAATGTTTCATATTCCCATCGCACAAGTTCCTTGTATAAGCTCTAAAGGTCGGGTGCTGCAGCAACAACCAGCTGGTTACTGGTTCAAGTCACAATGTAGATACTTGCCAGCACACCAAGGATCAGAAGTACAGTTAAATCACACTTGTTTAATAATAAAAGTAAAAAGAACAAACATAGTCAAAACATAGCCAAAGTTCAGTAACCGGAACGGACAGTCAGCTAAGCCAGTGATCAATGTAGTGGAACAGCAAGCAGGATCTGGAGCCAGAAGGGATGTCAGCAAAGCAAGTCTTTAAACAGGAACACAGGAGATGGGCTCTGTGATGTTGACCAGGGCGAAGGCAGAGCTCCTCTGGACTGGACGGCTTAAGTAGGCAGGACTGACGAGCAGGATATCATCAACAGCTGAGTAACTGTGGAGGGATAGGAGCTGGCAATTAGCTGACAGGTGAGCGGCAAGCTCAGAGAAGGAAGGGCTGAACCCAGCCCTGACACTTTCAGCAGTTTCTGATCTGTTCCCCATGGATTGCATAAGTGCAGTGCAGTACTGAAAACTTCATATATGACTTTTGATAATGAAAACATTGAATCAGACAAGAGGATACTATAGCATTTTACTGCTCATCAGTACTTACTGCAGATAGGTAGTATGTTACATGGTGTTCCTGTATATATTAACAGAGCTAATGTGTTCTAAGGTATTTTTAAAGCGAATCGACAGAGCTTGAGAAGAGGGAAAGATTAGGAAGGAGGTTCAAGCAAGTTCTAAAAATCTCTGAAAGTGCTAATGAGCACTTCCAGGTTGGAACCACTTCCATATCTACTGCTCTTAGTATTAACCCTAAATCACCTGATCCTTGATTAGGTGATCAACCATTGCATAGCGTCGTCAAATCAGTATAGGATCAGCTTCCTTTGGTATTTTCAAACAGCTGCCAGGCTGGTAAACTTGCCTTGTAAAGAGCACATTTACTAAGGCACACTACGAAACGGGAAAGTGAAACCTGCATATGTAATAAACATGGCCTTTTTTTCATTTACAGATATAGCTACAACTATGGATAAGAACAGGATTTTTAAATGGTTAACAAAAAATGTGTCAGTTTCTCTTTAAAAATGATCTGTTAATGTATTCATGGCTTTTTGCCCCTTCTTTCTGTTAAGAACACCTTTAAAAAGTTTACTAATGTTATTTCTTTTATACTACCCAAAGGTATTACAATTGGGCAACAGCTGCCCCTCTTGTGTTATGTATGCAAGCCTTCAACCAAGAACTGCCCCAGGTAATGTATAGCAGCAGTGGTGTATTTTGGTTTTGTGCTGCCCTAAGCAAGACTAAAATTGGGTGCCCCCCCCATCTAAATTTGTGCCACCCCAGCTGTGGTATACCGTTCTTGCCTATGATGAGGAAGCTGCAGCCATTCACAGTGAACAGTTGTGGCTCATCAGACCCTGAGACATCATTTGTCAAAGTTCACATATGTGGTCAATGGGGTTAGTGGGACATAGGATGGGGTCAGCAGGGCAGAGGATGAGGTGGCACTGATGAAATATGCGGCACTGATAGTTAGTACTGATGGGGACTGATAGCCGGCACTGATGAGGAAGCACTTATTGGCAGCACTGATGGGCACTGATTGGTGGCACTGATTGGCACTGATAGGCAGCACTGATGGACACTGTTGGGGCTGCACTGATAATCAGAACACTGATGATCACTACCCTGATTATCAGTGTGGATGTCCTCTCTCCTCTTCTCACGTGGGTGACAGCGTGAGGAAAGGAATGCCGATAATTGGCAAGTGTGTTTACAAACTCCTTGTTTGCCTTGCAGTAGATACGCTCCTGTATAGCAGGTCATATCAGGCTCATATTTCTATCATTCTTTTACTTATGCTTTTCCCTGCTGTCTGTAGGGGGTGATTGATCACCTGACTCAGCGGAGGATGCCTCCTCAAAGTCGGGGATGGTGGTTTTCTTGGAGAAGGAGAAGTTTGCCCAACCAACCGGTGAGTAAACAAAGGTACTCAAATTTGCACAGTAAAATCTATACACATTCTTAAAATGCTGCTGTTCTCCCAGCCACATCACATAGCTGGTCATATTTAGGACTTTATTTCTCACTAGATAAGACTCAGTCCAGGATTATCTTCCCTTGTTCTTCAGGCTTATATTAGTTTAAATTTTATCAAATGTCACCCTTCCTTTTCTTTTACTACTATTGCTGGACATACAGGGGTTGATTTACGAAAAGTGGAGAGTACAAAATCTGGTGCAGCTCTGGATAGAAACTAATCAGCTTCCAGTTTTTTTTTCTCAATGCCTAATTGAACAAGCTGAAGTTAGAAGCTGATTGGCTTCCATGCACAACTGCACCAGGTTTTGTACACTTCAGTTTTAGTATGTCAACCCCCCGGGGACAGATCTAGTAAGACACAAGGTTAGCGAAGTGCCGGTTATAGATGTGCAAGTACTTGACTTAATATCTATAGCCAGAACTTTTTTAAACTTCAGGTTAGAACCCCATGTGAGGCGTTGATTGTTGTCTGTGCCCCTGTTATGAATAATCACGCTTTGTATTTGTCCTGGAGGCCACTGTAGGTGTGACCCTTAGTAAACATATGGGTGAATAATTCCACTCAGTTTGACCTACTGTATTACAGTTACCTCCACAGGAACATTCATCTTTATTCTTATCTAGTCAGTGCCTCAGATTTGCACCTTGCTTCAAGAGTGTGTCACTTTCCCTGACACAGGGCTATTCACAATGCAATCTTCCTTCAGTTAATGGGTCAGTGCACCCCAATGTATAACTTTGGAAGGTGGAGTCAACCACTGGCTTCCCTTAAGCAGTATTAAACCTAAAAGCAAGCATTTATTATATTGCAGGTTCTCATTTTTTTTAGATATATTGACTGCATTGGGTTTCTTTCTTAGGCTTTCTTTTTTTCTGTTTTCATCTGGTGATCCAGCCAGTAAGTCTATTTTTCAAAAGAACAAGCTCTCTTACACATGTATCAGTTACAGGGATGAGGAAAACCATTTAAACATGTCAGGGGTGCTCTTATGTAACACCTTTATCCCAAAAGGAAATAGCAGGTGAATAAGGAAGTTGAGAAACTGAAACAGGGGTGTCATTATATATATATATATATATATATATATATATATATATATATATATATATATATATATATATATATATATATATATATATATATATTTTATGTTGATTTGTCCTAGTTGTAAATCGTATGTAAAGCCAAATCATTTTTGAGATTTTGGATAAAGTGGTTAAGAAAGGTTAAGATCTTTGTTGTGTTATATATTTATTTTTGTCAATCCATGTCCTATCAGGGAATTTTCCCTGTACTTCCTGTTACAGAGACACAGCAGGAAGTTGGAAGAAATCTCTTCACAGCAAGAAGAACAGGTGTCCTCATTTGAAAATGTTCCCTCTATTCATATTCCTGATTCTGTGACAGCTCTAACATTTTGCATTTCCTATCACTTCCTCTTTTAGAGACAATGGTCAACAGGACAAATAGTGAGTGTGAATCTGTCCAGTGGGGACACAGACAGCAATAAAAACCTGACAGGTTTTAACATTTCCTCACTCTATCCAAAACTAAAGAAATGTTTTGACTTTAAATACCCTTTAATGTTTATTCATACATCACTATGCACATCCTTAAAGTTCTACCTATCTTGCTCTTCCCACACGCTCTTTCCATCACTCTGCTCCTCGTGCAGCCAGTATCCATTCCTAAGGAGCATGTGGAACAAAACGAAGATCATGACCTCAATAGGTTAGTTTTAATGGTTATTTACTCCCGATCCCTGGTCTACTTTATCCACTGTATCAGTCTCCCTCTCTTCTTTCCTTGAATTTCCTCTTGTTAGCATTTGTAATACTTCAATATGGATCCTTTTGTTTACTCAGGTCAGAGGAGAATGTGGAAGCAACAGAACCCTCAGCAGTTCCAGAACAACCCTGTCCATATCGGAAATCCCTACGTCTGACATCTGAGCAGATAGTAAGAGAGAGATTTGTGGCTGTCCAATTATGTATGCTTTTTCTGAAGTCTTTTATTGGCTATTATTTGCAGGAGAGGTGTAGGGATGATGTGACAGCAGGCAGTAAGTACAGGAGAGGAGTGCAGAAGGTATGACAGCTGGCAGTATGAGTGGGAGTGGAATCAGGAGGGTATGAGAGTGGTTGTATGTGTTGGAGAGGAGTGGGAAAGGTATGACAGTGGGCAGTATATGCAGGAGTGAAATGGGGAGGGTATGACAGTGGGCAGTATATGCAGAAATGGAATGGGGAGGGTATGACAGTGGGAAGTGGGTGCAGCAGAGGAGTACAGAAGGTATGACAGCAGGCAGCATGTGTGGGAGTGGAATGGGGAAGGTATGACAGTGGGCAGTATGTGCGGGAGAGGAAGGAGCAGGGTGTGAGAGTGGGCCGTTTGCTTGGGAGATGAATGACGAGAGTATGACAGTGGGAAGTGGGTGCAGCAGAAGAGTGCAGAAGTTATGACAGCAGGCAGCATGTGTGGGAGTGGAATGGGGACGGTAAGACAATGGGCAGTATGTGTTGTGGAGGAATAGGGAGGGTATGACAGTTGGTAGTATGTGTTGGAGAGGATTGCGGATGGTATGACATTGGGCAGTATGTGTTGGAGAGGAATAGGGAGGGTATGACAGTCAGCAGTATGTGTGGGAGGGAATGACTGTGGACAGTAGGTACAGGAGAGGAGCGCAGAAGGTATAACAGCAGGCAGCATGTGCAGGAGAGAAATGGGGAGGGTATGACAGTGGGTGCAGGAGAGGAGAGAGGAGGGTATGATAGGAGGCAGTTTGTGCAGATGCATAGGATTATGGGCACATCAAAGCAAGGGCTGTGGTGTGAATGGGCCCTTAAAAGTAAAACATGATCAAAAACTTTCTTGGACAACACAAGGTAGGTTTAGCACCTCAGTCAAGATTGTATTGTTGTCTGTGCTTCTGTAGGGGCATTGTCCTTAATACTTCTCCTGGTGACTGGATATTTCTCCACTGGGGGCACAGACAGCAATAAAAGTAGTTTTGAATGAACATGGAGGGGTTGTAATATCTGCTTGTTCATAGTGGTCACCAGTATAAAAGAAATCTTCCAGATAGGGAAACGGCAATAAAACCTAAAAAAGGTTGAAACCCTTCTCAACTCTGTCCAAATGGACAAAAAAAAGCTGGGGCTTTACTTTTCTGCAACTATCCAAATTAATCATTTGCAGATACGATTAGAGTTAACCTAAATCTAGTTGCTACAAGTTCTATATAATCTCTAAAGTCTAAACCCTGCTCATTGGATAAATGCAGTGTTGTCAACTGTCAGTATTTTTACTGGCAGCCAGTAAAAAATGGGCACTTTTCTCCTGCCAGTAAATGCCAGTGACAGGAAAAGGTTGCCAGTAAAAAATATGGCTGTGACGCTTGGCCTGGCCAAGACCATTTGAGTGCCTTCTACAGTGTGTTCGGGCAGTGCTGGCGGGGGGAGGGGTCTTGTGGAAGCAGTGCCTAAGCATTTCATGTGATGTCATTGTGCAAGGGAGCCGAGCGACCAGAACTTTGTGTGAGCAAGGCAAGCTGGGAGCGGGACTGACAGTGTTCTTTAGACTGGAGTGGGCTGAAGGGATCATCTGGCGTGGAGAGAGACTGTCACTGTGACTCAGGAGGGGACGTGTCATGTCGGTGAGGTGTCATCATCATCTGTGCTGCTGCACACTGCTGTCAGTGTCACTGTAAGAGTCAATTTCATGTGTGTGTGCCGACCATTCTAATTTCTTGTCCTCCTGAGTCCTGTCCCTGAGCTATTTACTTACTAATAAATCTATCGTATTTACTATCGTAAATAAAATAAGAAATTTTTTTTGCCTTAATATGTACCATAAATCACATTGCTAATTGCATATTGTACTTGTTTGTAGCCTAAATACTAAAATGTGCGCTTAAAACAGTAATTTTGTAACTTTTGGAAATGCCAGTAAAAACGTGGCTGTGCTAGTAAATTTTGGTTGTTGTGTCAGTAAATTTAAATCTTGTAGGTTGGCAACACTGTATAAATGTCCTCTGTAGCAGTCAGCAAGTTTGCTTCCTCTCCTGTGATAACCGGATTACTTATCTCCATACAGAGAAGTCTAAACTTACACAGTGGAGCAAATGATGTTGTGTTTAGCGTCTGCACCAAATTTCAAGGCACATGCCGCACTCGAGCGCAGATCTACCTGTGGGATAGTACAGACCACATTATTGTGAGTGACATCGATGGAACAGTGACCAGGTCAGATTTTTCTCATGGTCGTTTTTTACATCAAAATAAGGTTGCACAACATTGCTTCTAGTGGACCGTTCACAATTTATTTTAGCCTAAAGCCCAACAGACATAGGAAATCACAAAGCTAAGCATCTAGCTACAAAATGAATATCATGTGTATGTGCATGTACTTTAACACTTCTTTGCCCAACAGACAAAAATGGTAACCTGTGTGCGTAGCTCCCTACCAGACATGCTCAATTGTTGGTAGGGATGGGCCGAACACCCCCCCGGTTGGGTTTGCAGCAGAACATGCGAACAGGCAAAAAATCTGTTTGAACACGTGAACACCGTTAAAGTCTATGGGACATGAACATGAATAATCAAAAGTGCTAATTTTAAGGGTTAATATGCAAGTTATTGTCATAAAAAGTGTTTGGGGACCCGGGTCCTGCCCCAGGGGACATGTATCAATGCAAAAAAAAGTTTTTAAAATGGTCGTTTTTTTCAGGAGCAGTGATTTTAATAATGCTTAAAGTGAAACAATAAAAGTGAAATATTCCTTTAAATTTCGTACCTGGGGGGTGTCTATACTGTAGTATGCCTGTAAAATGGCGCATGTTTCCTGTGTTTACAACAGTCCGAGAGCAAAATGACGTTTCTAAAGGAAAAAAAGTAATTTAAAAGTACTAGCGGTAGCGCCGGCTGCTAGAATGAATTTTCGGGTCTCTGCAATACTCATAAAATTTTAAGGGGAACCCCAAACCAAAATTTAAAAAAAAAATGTGTGGGGGTCCCCCCAAATTCCATACCAGGCCCTTCAGGTCTGGTATGGATATTAAGGGGAACACCGCGCCAAATTTTTTTAAAAAAATGGCGTGAGGGTCCCCCTCAAAATCTATACCAGACCCTTATGTGAGCACGCAACCTGGCAGGCCGCAGGAAAAGAGGGGGGACAAAGAGATAACCCCCCCTGAACCGTACCAGGCCACATGCCCTCAACATGGGGAGGATGTCCCCGTATTGATGGGGACAAGGGCTTCATCCCCACAACCCTTGCCCGGTGGTTGTGGGGGTATGCGGGCGGGGGGCTTATCGGAATCTGGAAGCCCCCTATAACAAGGGGGCCCCCAGATCCCAGCCCCCCGTGTGAAATGCAGATCGTCTGAAGAACGAAGTGGGGAAGAAGCTGGAGGAAGATGCGGACGAGAAAACCGAAGGAAGAAGCAGAGGATCGGAGGAAGAAGCAGAGGAAGAATAAAACGGAATGAAAACCAGAAGATGATGGAAGAAGAAGCGGGGAAAGAAGAAGACATTAATAAAGGAATTGTCAAAAACCGTCTCTTGACTTTTTTTAACATTTTTGACACTTTTTTGTGAAATGGTAGAGGTACATTTGTATCCCATTACCATTTCACAAAGGGGGGCTGGGATCTGGGGGTCCCCTTGGTAAAGGGGGCTTCCAGATTCCGATAAGCCCCCCGCCCGCATACCCCCACAACCACTGAGCAAGGGTTGTGGGGATGAGGCCCTTGTCCCCATCAACATAGGGACATCCTCCCCATGTTGAGGGCATGTGGCCTGGTACGGTTCGGGGGGGGGCGCTCTCTCGTCCCCCCCTTCTTTTCCTGCGGCCTGCCAGGTTGCGTGCTCGGATAAGGGTCTGGTATGGGTTTTTAGGGGGACCCCTAGACTTTTAAAGGGTGTTCCGCGGCTTTTGAATTTGCCGCGAACACCCCAAATTGTTCGCCAACAGCCAATGTTCGAGTCAAACTCATGTTTGACCCGAACAGACACCCCATCCCTAATTGTTGGCCATTTTGCTTGTTGGAAGAAGATCGAGTTGTCTGCGTTTTACATGCTTTTATGTCATCTACCCATATGAGTGTAGTTTTTTATCTATTAAATTGACTTTGCTATACAATATTACACTATGTGCAGTATCCTTTTATTTCATGCCCCTGGCTTGTGGATTCTAACATTGTGCGGGAGTCTGGATTATAGTGAGCCTGTATCTGTTACTGAGACTTTAGTACACCATATTGGTTTGCCATCTGGAGATGGGGGGGGGGGTGCTTAACAACCTGGAATGCTGGCTTTGTTATTGTAAATGAACCGCATTCAGACCACTCTTATATGGGGGCTCACACATGTGCTGGTAAGCACAGGATGAGTTTGGTTGGTGACAACTTACCTATCCTGTGATTTCCAGTTTCCATTACGACATATGGGACTTTTTATCCAGATTAACCACCTTGCAACCCTCCTAGCAGGCCGCTAGCGATAATCACAAGAGAATCCGGCAGGCTGGTTGTACCCAAGTTGTTTGATCAATCAACTTTGTACATTCAGCCTGCCCATTAACGGTTTGAATCTCAGCTGGTTGAAACCGTGTATGGCTGGCCTAACTCACATTCATACACAAATTTAAGGGTGGAGTTTCTGGGTCAGCCACCCTGGAGGCAAGGGACAGTGTAAACCTGGCCATACATGGACCAAAATTCAACTGGTGCAGCAAGGACCAGCTGAGATTCGATCCATGTATGGGCAGGCTGATTGTACCTAAGTCGATCCAGAGGAGGCATTCCCTTATCAACAATGACTGTGTTGATGGGGGAGTCGAGCGATTTTCTTCCCTTCTACCCGTGGTGGAGGGAAAGAAAAATGAATTACATATGGGCTACTTTAAAGCGGGATTTATTTTTTAAAGTCAGCAGCTACAAACACTGTAGCTGCTGACTTTAAATAAGTACACTTACCTGTCCTGGGTGCCCGTGATGTCGGACGCCCGTGGCTGACCCGTCCCTCGGCTCTCAGGTCCCGGCACCACCATCCTAACTAAGGGAAACAGGCAGTGGAGCCTTGCGGCTTCACTGCCAGTTTCCTACTGCACACGCGCGAGCAGCGCGGCGCTCTGTGAATGGCCCCGTGGTTTTCTGGGAACACACATAGTTCCCAGAAGGCAACTGGGCCACTCACCGAGGAACAGGACACGCCGCAGATTAGGAAGACTGCCTAGCAACAAGTGTTAAGGTATGTTTAAAATAGTTTTTTTTCAAATTTTTTAAAAAAATTTTTTTAGGATTTTTGGTGCAATTTTTTTTCAAGGTGGCCCTCCACTTTAAGCTGGCCACACACTCTTTGTTTTGTTTTTTTGTTCAGTCAACACAAATGAGGAAATGAGGTGGATGGAGGAATCGCCCCCACCAGGACATTGGATGATGGCTGCAGCCACTGATCGAGGAAACTTTTCCAGCATTACCTTCGGACAGAAGTGAATCAAACCGTGGAATGGGGACTGCCACACACTGACCAAAATTCATCCAATATTTGCTGAACCGAATGAAGTTTGCTCAGTGTATGGCCAGCTTAGAGGGAGCTATTACTGGAGACTCTCTTTTAGGAAAGAGCGGCTTACATAACAGAAGCAAGATGAGCTGTGTTGGACGTTGTGCTTTGTAGGCTCTTGCAAATTGTAGACAGTTGCCAGTATGCCAAGTTTTTCTAAGTGGGGTCAGCACACTAATTTCAACAGCATCTCAAAACGTCCCTATTTTAATTGTACATCATAACACACCTATATGATCTTCATAGCTGTGCATTTCAGTTGTATCCTTATATATTAAATCCAAAAAAATCACAATGGATTATATTTAATGCAATGGTTCCTTACATATGTGGTAAAGATCCTGTGAGATCCCAGATCTGGAGAACACGCATGTTTTTTGCATTGGGTCCCTAAATATGGAAATAGCATGATTCAGAATCAAATGAGAATTAACAAAAATGTTTTTGTATTATTTGGATTACAGCTGTTATGCCCCAGACGAGAAACATTAGCAGATTTGGCCATACATGCATAACACTGAACACATGACATCGCCTCTGGCCAACGTTTTATCAAATACTGGCATGCCAACTTTATCTGTGATAATTTCTAGCATATATGATGCCCTCCTGTATCATGAAGACCATAAAATATTTTCTACCAGATTGACATGTCTCTCTGTTTATGACCAGCTTGGCCAAATTATTTCCATGTTTTCTATGAAATATTTATCCATAGTGCATCTCTCTATCTTCAGGTCAGATGCTCTCGGACACATTTTACCGCAGCTGGGAAAAGACTGGACTCAGCCTGGGATTGGTCAGCTCTATAACGCCATTCACAAGTCAGTATCGTAGTCATAGTGCTGTCATTCCACCTCCTGCTTCTGTAGCCAGATTTTACATCTTATTCTTCAGCTTTCCTTATGTTCATTAGTGTCTGGTTTGTTTAAGTTAACATCATCAGGTAGCTCTTTGTTAATTAATAAATGATAATTTATAAAAAAAATATAAATATAAAAAATAATTACTTATATAAAAATAAAGAAATAAAAAATAATTAAAGCAAAGGTCCGCCCGCCGCTACAAAAATTAAAAGCCAGCAGCTGCACATACTGCAGCTGCTGACTTTTAATAATCGAACACTTACCTGTCCTGGAGTCCAGCGATGTCGGCACCGCAGCTTATGTTTCCAGTGCGAGTAAGGGAACCCGGCAGTGTAGCCTTTCGGCTTCACGCTGGGAACCCTACTGCACATGCGCATCGCTCCTCTCTCCTACTGGCCCGGCAACAGGGGGAGGAGGAGGGAGCCCCAGCCATGACATCAATACCCGCGGCTGAGGCTCCCAGGAGTGGGGAAAGCATACCTGTGAAAGACAGGTATGCTGTCTCCCCTCCCCCCCCGAAAGGTGCCAAATGTGGCACCGGAGGGGGGGAGGAGTACAATGAGAGGAAGTTCCACTCCGCTTTAATCTATCAGGTATAATATTCAATAAATTATAAATAGTAAATTAAAAATGATAACAAATATAAAAATATATATATATATAAAAAGTATATAAATATATAGCAAATATATAAATTATAAAAAAATATATAAATGAATCTATCTATATGTAAGATTCAATGAAAGGTTTGAATCTGATTACCGTATATACTCGAGTATAAGTCGAATTTTTCAGCACATTTTTTTGTGCTGAAAGTGCCCCCCTCGACTTATACTTGAGTCAAGCACTTTTCTGCAGCAAAAAATTTCATTTTCCGAACCGATTTTGGGGCCCCGTATCTCAGGGCCACTTAGTGCTAGAAACCCCAAATTTGGTATGCAAACCCAGTGGACCTAGTACCACAACATATCCAAAGCTGAAGTTCCTAGCACTAAGTGGTCCCGAGATACGGGGCCCCAAAATCGGTTCGGAAAATGTCATTCTCTGCTGCAGAAAAGTGCTTGACATTTTCTAAACCGATTTTGGGGCCCCATATCTCAGGGCCACTTAGTGCTAGGAACCCCAAATTTGGTGTGCAAACCCAGTGGACCTGGTCCCATAACATATCCAAAGCTTGGGTTCCTAGCACCAAGTGGCCCTGAGATATGGGGCCCCAAAACTGGTTCGGAAAATGTCATTCTCTGCTGCAGAAAAGTGCTTGACATTTTCTGAACTGATTTTGGGGCCTCATATCTCATGGCCACTTGGAGCTAGAAACCCCAGCTTTGGAAATTTTATGGTGCTAGTTCCACTGGGTTTGCATACCAAATTTGGGGTTCTTAGCACTAAGTGACCCCGAGATACGGGGCCCCAAATTCGGTCAAATGTGTCTATCTGCAGCAATGTCATTTCGGGACCCTTTGGGTTCAGAGACCCCAAATTTTGGCTGCAGCTAGGGGGCATCTAGGAACCCTTAACTACCGAGTTTGAAGTTCAGGGGACCTATGGCTGCAAATGGGCACAGTGAGGCATGCAAATGGGCACAGTGATGCTGCAAATGGGCATTGTTGACCCTCTTTTCCACTTACAGTAGCTGTGCATTTCTCACCCTCGTCTTATACTCGGGTCAATAAGTTTTTCCCATTTTTTTGTGGTAAATTAGGGCCTCGACTTATACTCGGAACGACTTATACTCGAGTATATACGGTATGTGTTGTTGAGTAATATAGAGATTAGTTTGATAGATAAGGCCCACATAAGGCCTTCAAACACACAACCCTGATAAATTAAGTTTTTGATAACTGAAGTGGATGAAATTAGACTTCACTGTCATATATTTCTAAGGGACTCTGATGGAGCAATCCCTCCTCCTGGGTTTCCCAGCTCAACTTACCTGCAACAGCTATTAAAAGGGGATATCACTGTCCCCAGTTTTGGGTATTACTGGTACAGATGGTAGCAGAAGAATCTCATCATGGTAGTACCCATAAGATATGAGAAGCAATTTTTCACCTTGTTCTGGATCAACTGTGGACATAGGGTTCTGTATATGTAGGTTTTCTATTCATTTATTTTTTCTTTTGGTTGATATTGATGGACTTGTGTCTTTTTTTCAATCTAACAATATAATTAATGGGGTATTACAAGCATCTTGCATCCATCCCCAAACAGAACTAATGGGAAAAGAGAAATGGGTGTTAGACTGTTAAGCATGTCAGTTGGCCAACATACAAGAATCAACATACGTATGACATACTGTATTGTATTATCCAGGTACCCAATAAATTAAATCATGAAACCCCCATTTTGTGTCTTTACTCATCTGACTTTGACTAATTATATTACCTGCCTAAATAAATTCCTAGGCAGACATTTTAGCTAAGTTTTGGAGATAAAAAATGTTTAAGGGACAAATCTTAAAGTTGTTAGAAGGGCATTCTCTACATCAAGGTAAAAAAAAAACTTTCAGTAGTTGCTCCGCCCAGCCCCCCCTTAAACATTTACCTGAGGCCGATCTTGATCCAGCGTTGTGCCCATATCCAGCAGCTCTTTTCTGCTCTCTCTCCTCTCACAGCAGACTCGGCAGCAGCGGGAGCCATTGGCTCCCGCTGCTGTCGATCAAATTATGTGAGGAGAGAGCACCTATAGACACACACAGTCTGGCTGGGGATCGAGCCTGCATGAGTACCCCCATAACAAGTGGCTTGCTATGGGGGCACTCAGAGAAGAGGAGGAGCCAAGATTGTCAGTGGGGGACTCCAGAAGGAGAGGTTTGGGGCCGCCCTGTGCAAAGCCATTCTGTAGAACAGGTACAGTATCTCACAAAAGTGAGTACACCCCTCACATTTTTGTAAATATTTTACTATATCTTTCATTGTGACAACACTGAAGAAATGACACTTTGCAACAATGTAAAGTAGTGAGTGTACAGCTTGTATAACAGTGTAAATTTGCTGTCCCCTCAAAATAACTCAACATGCAGCCATTAATGTCTAAACCTCTGGCAACAAAAGTGAGTACACCCCTAAGGGAAAATGTCCAAACTGGGCCCAATTAGCCATTTTCCCTCCCCGGTGTCATGTGACTTGTTAGTGTTACAAGGTCTCAGGTGTGAATGGGAGCAGGTGTGTTAAATTTGATGTTATTGCTCTCACTCTCTCATACTGGTCACTGGAAGTTCAACATGGCACCTTATGGCAAAGAACTCTCTGAGGATCTGAAAAAAATGAATTCTTCCTCTACATAAAAATGGCTTAGGCTATAAGAAGTTTGCCAAGACCCTGAAACTGAGCTGTAGCACGGTGGCCAAGACCATACAGCGGTTTAACAGGTCAGGTTCCACTCAGAACAGGCATTGCCATGGTCAACCAAAGAATTTAAGTGCATGTGCTCAGCGTCATATCCAGAGATTGTCTTTGGGAAATAGTCACATGAGTGCTGCCAGCATTGCTGCAGAGGTTGAAGGGGTGCGGGTTTAGCCTGTCAGTGATCAGACCATATGCCACAAACTGCATCAAATTGGTCTGCATGACTGTCGTTCCAGAAGGAAGCCTCTTCTAAAGATGATGCACAAGAAATCCTGCAAACAGTTTGCTGAAGACAAGCAGACTAAGGACATGGATTACTGGAACCATGTCCTGTGGTCTGATGAGACCAAGATAAACTTATTTGGTTCACATGGTGTCAAGCAACCAGGTGAGGACTACAAAGACAAGTGTGTCTTGCCTTCAGTCAAGCACGGTGGTGTGAGTGTCATGGTCTGGGGCTGCATGATAACTACCCCAAACACACCTCCAAGACGACCACTGCCTTGCTAAAGAAGTCAAGGGTAAAGGTGATGCACTGGCCAAGCATGTCTCCAGACCTAATCCCTATTGAGCATCCTCAAATGGAAGGTGGAGGAGCGCAAGGTCTCTAACATCCACCAGCTCTGTGATGTAGTCATGGAGGAGTGAAAGAGGACTCCAGTTGCAACCTGTGAAGCTCTGGTGAACTCCATGCCAAGAGGGTTAAGGCAGTGCTGGAAAATAATGGTGGCCACACAAAATATTGACACTTTGGGCCCAATTTGGACATTTTCACTTAGGGGTGTACTCACTTTTGTTGCCAACGGTTTAGACATTAATGGCTGTGTGTTGAGTTATTTTGAGGGGACAGCAAATTTACAAGCTGTAAACTGACTACTATATATTGTAGCAAAATGTCATTTCTTCAGTGTTGTCACATGAAAAGATAGAATAAAATATTTACAAAAAATTTGAGGGGTCTACTCACTTTTGTGTGATACTGTAAGTATGACATGTTTGTTATTTAAAAAAATAAATCAAATTTACCTTTACAATCACTTTAAGCCTCAGAACAGTAAATAGAAAAATCTTATACATGCCTGTATTAACTATTTCTTCTTTGGATAATGCATGACCTGTTTTCTCCTGTAGGAATGACTACAAGTTTCTCTACTGTTCTGCGCGCTCAGTGGGATTGGCTGATATCACGAAGACCTTCCTCCAGGGGGTGAGTGAAGGGGGCTACACTCTGCCACCAGGTCCTCTCCTGCTGTCTCCAAGCAGCTTGTTTACAGCCCTTCATAGGTAAGTACATCCAGAGAGCTATCCAGAACATTTTACTACACAATTTAGCACCTTTAAGATATGTAATCAGTTATGTCACATGTAGCGAAAATGGGCAGCGCCAAACCTCAAAATGTACAAATTAGGATATCTTATTTCCTTATTTCCTTTTTTTCCCTCTTCTGTCCAACTCTGAAAATTAGGATCTAAATTCAGCCAGAAAACTGTAACGGAAAGGGGATAAAGGGGTTGCAAATGAAATTGCCCTGCGTTATATATAGCAGACCCCATGCTCCCCCAAAGCACATTCTAGTAGTAGTTTCTACAAAAATATGACACAAGGGGCAGAGCTTATACAAAAGGGACCATAACGTTCATCTGACCATATTAAACAGCTGCAGATATGGCTGATTTATAAAAAAAATAAATAAAGGTTAGTGTTTGTAAAAAAGAAAAGAAAGTTGGTTTAGCTGCTTGTCTTCCCAGAAGAAGGATAGAATAGCGCATTTCCCAACCAGAACTTTTCTTTTTGTTTTGCGTAGCGTGGAGAAGCTGGCTGTGTCATCTTAAAGGACATTTCCTCTCCCTTATTGTTTTGGTGAAAGGGTTCAGAAAATTATGGGATATAGCTCCAATGGGGACAGAGTCAGTAACAAAAACACAATTGCTAGTACAGAGGGGAAAAATTAGAAGATCTTTAAAATTTGCGTTTTTGTCTGTGTTTTCCTGTCTTAGTGACCCTATTCCCTCATTGCTAGTCCAGGTGCCAAAGGGATGTCATTGGGACACAAATTGAGAGGAAAACCTATTTGTTGAGTTATGGGCAATAAAAGAAACCTTCTGGTAATTGTAACGCTTTTTCGGCTGAGGATGGACTTTCAATTTTTAAAATGTGGTCAAACTAGGGGGAAATAAATTAGATATTATATTGGCCTATCTCTCAGCTTCCACAGTGTGAGTTGTGATGTCATCCTAGTGCCTATGAGATCTCAAAGAATGGAGAGTATGTCAAACCTCACGGGAAGATGCTACAGCACAATGCATGATTGTCTTCTTAGTGAGATTTGGGCTACTCAACATACCCCAGGATCTTGCCAGAAGCAGGATGACATCACCCTTGCCTAGGCACCATGGCGAAAGTCAGAATTGTGAGTGTATATATATTTTTTTCTCCACGGGTGTTTTTTTTTCAGCGTTTCAGGAAAGGGGCACATTAAAAAGCAGACCTTGATATTTAGGTGCAAGATCCACTTTAAATGTCAGAGACTACTATGGATATCCACTTAATTATACAGTACAGGACATAGGACTTGTATTCATAGACTATGTGTTATATGCAGGCTACGCAGTGTGCACTAGTCTTTGCATAGCAGCACTTGTCTTTCCACAGCCTAAGCGTCAAGAAAAACTTTTCCAATGCACACACAAATTGTGCATTTTATGAGGACGGGCCCAATCCTGAAAAAATTCTCACTCCTTCTTAGTTTTTTGCTGAAATGTATCTTATAGAAAAGGAATTTAAGAAGAAATTGGTTCTTCTGGTAGTGGATCCTGCCATTTCAGTTCGCAACAAACATTTTACACTTCCTATTGAGGAGGTTTTCATTTTTAAGGATTCTGTTGCTAGGCACTCGAAAGCCCTCTTAAAGGCCTTCTTTTTCCTTGCAGATAGCTATTGTTGCCATGTCTATTTGCCAGGCTATTGCTAACCGGACAAGACATATGAATAAGGACCAGAAACCCGACTTTGAGAAATTATGCTCTCAGTCTTATTGTTTTGTGTGGGCACTCTGGAGATAATAATTTACCAAATCATTAGAATGCCTCTTATCTCTGTGCATATGCACTGGATTTTGCAGATAAAAGCTTGCTTTGCTGAACCTGCTTGTAAAAAGTGTCTTCTACGCATGCCTTTTGATGGTGAAGGCCAATTTGTGGAATTCCTTGATAAATTCATCAATGAAGTTACTGGGGGAACTTTACTCCTGCCGTAGAAGAAAAAGCCCAAGTCTTGTACTCCCTTCACTACTAGATCTGATCAGCGAAAGGGATCTTTTCACTCTCCTCAGGTGTCAACTTTCAAACCAAGGCTTAGCACCTCCTTTTGTTGCAAGCCCTGGACTCCCAAGTCCACCAAGCCTGTCTAGAAACCCTCTTTACAATGAAAGGGCCCACCCACTCTATAATGTGGGGAGACAGCTGTTGGCATTTGAGTCAGTTTCGATCTCCCAATGAAATATCCCAGGCCTGTCATTTCATTTGTCAGGGTGTATAAGCTAGAGTTTCTATCTCTGCCACTCCTTACTTTAGCCTTTCAGTCTGCCAGCTTCAGATGAAAATAAGGCAGATTTAATGACCTCCTTATACCAACTGCACACACAATTAGTGGTTGTACCACGTTATTTAGTAGAAGAATTTGAAGGTTTCTATTCAAATCTATTCACAGTCCCAAAACCAAATTGGGTATCTATCCAAGAGTGGACTTAAAATCTTTAAACAGATTTCTTTGTGTACCAAAATTCTCATTTGAACCAATGAGATCTGTCATTGCTTCTCTCATACAAATATAATTTCTGTCATCAGTGGACATTCAAGATGCCTTTTTATGCATTTCCACATTTTCATCTTTTTCTCACATCAATACTTTCTGTGTTTTGCTATGGGAGAACAACACTTTCAATTTGTAGCACTTCCCAGCTTTTGGCTCTTCTGCAAACCCAGGACATTCACATCACAGGTTAACTGGTTGACCTCCTTCTGAAGCAGGCCACAATGTTGTCTGCCAGCATCCAAAGGACAATTCAGTTCCTTCCAACGATTGACTGTATATACAACTTTCCAAGGTGTGCTCCCCAGCCATCACACTGTCTGGATCACTTGGGTCTAATCTTGGACACAGCACAAGTGAGAATTTTCCTTCCTTGGGAGAAAGTTGCTTCCCTAAGGTCCCACAAGAGGACCCTCAGGTCAAAACGGCACCCCTCAGTTTGCTTCTGGGTTATGGGCTTGATGGTAGCCTCTTTTCAAGCAGTTCCCATTTGCCCAGCTTCACTCCTGACCTCCTCAATCTGACATACTGATGAAGGGTCACAAGCCAATCAATGAATCATCCAATGCTTCTGTGTAATTAGACAAAGCTCACCCTGACCAAAGGGGATCTCAAATCCTACCCTGGAGGAAGGTAGTGAAAGCGGATGTCAGCCTTACAAGCTGGGGCAGAGTTATAACTCCCTCGCTGTCCAGGGGACGTGGTTCTCACAGTAGTCAAAACTTCCCATTAACATTCTGGAACTGAGAGCCATAAGATTGTCTCTACAACACTGGACAATGCCACACTAATGGCCTACATAAACCATCAAGGGGGTGTCAGAATAAAAGCTGCCCTAGAAGTATACTCTCCTGGGTGGAAGCTCACATTCAAGCTCTCTCGGCCATCCACATCAATGAAGTGGACAATTGGCAGGCAGACTTCCTAACCCCACCTAGACCCAGGGAAGTGTCCTCTGCACCCCAAAATATTTCATATACGTCAAAGAGTGGGAAAACCAGATGTGGACATCCTCAACTACAGGTTCAACAACAAGCAGAAACAATCTGTAGCCAAGTCCAGAGATCCGCTTGCCTTCATGGTAATTCCTGTAGTGATTCCTTGGACTCTATTCAAACTGGTTTCTGCCTGCCCTCTGAGAAAGGGCCTCCCTTAACTGTTGTACAAGATAGAGAAGAAAGGGGTTCTGGTGATTCTTATTGCACCAAATTGGCCCAGAAGGGCATGGTACACAGATATACTCAGACTTCTCGTGAATGAGCCTTGGCCCCCTCCAAACAGACCAGACAGACCCAAGGCCTCCTATTCCATTTCCACCCTGCTTCTCAACAGCATGGAATAAACCCCTAATGACATGGCTCTTGAAACCCAAATGCTAAAGGATAGGGGTATTTCTGACTCTGTTCTTCTCACCTTACCCAGAGCTCAAAGTAAATCAAATTCCCACAAGATTTACCTTTGCACATAGAAGGCTTACTTTCCTTAGTGCAAAAGCAGGAAATTGAGTCACAGGGAGTACTCTTGTCACTTGTATTTTGGCTTTTCTCCAGTTTGATCTCAATCAGCACTAAGTACCTTAAGGGACAGCTTTCTGCCTTAGCCATTCTATTTCAGAAAACTATTGCATCATAACCCCAATCAAGACTCATTTCTGGGAGTTACTATAAATTCCCCAATTCAACTTCCTATGTCTCCTTGGGATCTCAACGTGGTGCTCTTGCATCTGTCAGGGGTGTTTCTGGGTTGGCAGCTCATTTCTTTAAAGTGCCCTTTCTTGTTTTGCACAAGAACACAGTGGTTTTAAGACCAAAACCTACATTCCTACTTAAAGCGGAGTTTCACCCAAAAGTGGAACTTCCGCTTATTGTACTCCTCCCCCTCTCCGGTGCCACATTTAGCATCTTTCGGGGGGAGAGGGGACAGCATACCTGTCTTTCACAGGTATGCTTTCGACACATCCCGGAGCCTCAGCCGCGATTATTGACGTCACGGCTGGCGCTCCTCCTTCCTCCTCCCCCTATCGCCGGGCCAGTAGAAGAGAGGAGTGGAGCCTCACGCCCTACATTGCATAGATGTGTTAGGCTGTCAGGGTCTACCTGGCAGCCACAGCCTCTGTTCTCAAGTCCCTATTTGTCCTGCCTGTGGGCTCTAGTAGGGCATCCTGCTTCCCTCACCACCATTGCCAAGTGGATTAGGCAACTGATCTTCAGGGCCTAGGCCCTCAGGAATAGGGTTCCTCTTTTGCCTATCAAAGCCTATTCCACCAATTTGAAAGGCCGCCACCTGGTCCAGTGTTCACATGTTCTCCAAGTACCAGGTGGATGTTCAGGCCTCAGCTTATGCAGGCTTTAGCCACAAGGTGCTTAAACTGTTATCTGAGTGTTTTTTGTATTCTTTAATCCTTGTTTTCCTGTGGGCCTGCTGGCAGTTCTGATTGCTATGTTGTTGCCCACCCTTAATTTTATTGCTTGGGTACAACCCATGGTCTATGAATCCTGTGTCCTGTACTGTATGACCCTGCATAATAAAAATTTGACTTACCTGTAAATTCCTTAACTTGGAGTACAGTACAGGGAAAAGCCCCCACCCCTCGGTGCCTTAGTTGCTCTTTTTATTACTTGCTACCAGTGTTTTACCAGGTCTTTTACTAGTGTTCGATCCCCTGAAGGCAGGCTGCATGTAACCCATGGTCTATGAATACATGTCCTGTACTGTACTCTAAGATAAAGAATTTACAGGTAAGGCCAAATTCCTATTTTCATTTCCTTCAGGTTTAAATCTTGACTGCTCAAGTGTTTTAGATGTATTCAAGAAGTGTTGATCATGTGTTTTGCTTAGTGCTTACCATGTGGTCACATTGACTTGTATTGAACACTTTAACTGATCATTAATGCTGTTTACTATGTGTCTTAATACATCAGTGTTGGAGGGCTTGTTTTTAGCAGAGTGCGTATCACTATCCACTCTCCACTGGACACCTCAGTGTTTACCCCACATTGTATATTTTTCACATTCATAAAATCCATACATTTGTGTGGAATTGCTCTCTGCATAATGCTGCAAAGGGTACTCCACAACTGGAGAGGCTGATCATTTTGACACAGGTTTCTTTCTTTCATAATATAAGAGTCCTGTTTAAGGAACTGTGAGATGCAAACATGCTATTGTTGTACAGATGGGAAAAAAGTCTAATGTATCTGATTTTTCTTTCTTGCAGGGAAGTTGTAGAAAAGACCCCAGAGCACTTTAAGATTGCTTGTCTCTCTGACATCTGCCAACTCTTCCCTGACCCGAGCCCTTTTTATGCTGCCTTTGGCAATAGGCCCAATGTAAGTATAAGGTAACCAGGGTGGAGAATTAAAAGTATACAGTAGGCAGTGACAGTGAATGTACATTGGCTGGTTTTAACTGTTTGTTGAACCTCAAATCTGCATTTACTGCTTGATTGGGAATTATAAGTAGCCAACAGCAGGCTTTTGCACACAATGGGGAAATGCCCACAGAATAAAACCAAAAATAGATGGTGCAAATCTCGGCCGGCGGGAGAACCCCCCCACACACACACACACGCACACGCACGCACACACACAGTCAGCCGGCGGGAGGACACAATAGCTCCATGGGAGGGATTCTTCCACCAACACTGACTGTGTTGATGGAGGAATCAAGCCATTGTCTTTCCTGAAACTTATGTTTGCAGGAAAGAAAATTGCAAAATCTATAGCCTGTCTAAGCCAAGGTCTGTGCCTTTGGCCTTTTAGGACACCAGCAATGCTCCGATGTTACCAGGGCCACAGTGTATGTTGCATACATTGTTTCATGGTAATTATTTGAGGAAAAAAGAAAGTAAAAAATGTATACTTTTGACCCAATTGTTTCTCCAAAATATATACAGCATGTGTTTATCTTTGTTTTACAAATTAAATATGAAGCCCAGCAGTAGTCTTCTTTCAGGCTTCCTGTCTTTTATTGAAACCCCGTATTGAGCCCTACAGAGGGAGGAGGATGAGTAAGTGCTCTGACTTATTCATGTGTGTGCAAATTTTAGCTTGAGTTCCGGAGCTCTGTGAACAGCAATTTTATAAAAAAAAAATAAAAAAGGAACTCCACTTGCTGGCTGAAAAGGAAAATAGTACATATGAATAAGCAGCATTTTATTATAAGAGCTGACCTTCATACCCATGTATACATTACATGATTTATCTCCTCCCCCTTCCCATCACACTTTTTTTATTTTTTGGAGGGGGATAGGTACCTTATTGGCTTCTCACCCAGGGAAAAGTTATGTTCTTCCCCTCTGCCCAAACCTACCTGGCATACTGCCATCACGCATCCCAGGAGGCTTTAGGTCATCCGCCGCCATAATGTGAATGTGCTGGGCAAGTCCCACTGCTGTGCATCATTAGAGGGCTGGCTCAAAGAACCTAGAAGAGACAGTTGGCCTCATGATATCAGAAGAGAAGATGGCAACATGGGATCTGAAGTGCTGAAACAGAGCAGCGGCTTACACTAGAACATAAATACAAAGAGCCCAGCGCACTCATTACAGCAATGAGACCCAGTCATAGAAGGGTGAGGGTTGTGGTGAAATGGTGGATTGCACTGACAAAGCAGAAGTCCATTCCAAGATATCACCAGCACACCATATTTGAACAAACAACACACTTTAATATCACCAATGGAAAGAAGCAACGTTTTGAGGCTACTTGGGGCTTGTTCCACAGGAAACAGTAACCCTTATGCCCCGTACACACGATCGGACTTTCCAAAAACAAAACCGTGGATTTTTGTTCGAAGGTTGTTGGCTCCAACTTGTCTTCCATACACATGGTCACACAAATGTTGCCCAACAATAAGAAACGTGGTGACGTACAAGACGTAGCTGAGAAAAAGGAAGTTGAATAGCCAGTGCGGCTCATTCTGCTTGATTCCGAGCATGCGTGAACTTTTGTGCGTCTGACTTGTGTACACACGATCGGAAATTCCGACAACAAAGTTTTGTTGGCGGAAAATTTGAGAACCTGCTAGCCAACATTTGTTGGCGGAAAATCCGCCAACAAATGTTCGATGGAGCATACACACAGTCGGACTTTCAGCCAACAAGCTCACATCCAACATTTGTTGTCGGAAAATCTGATCGCGTGTGCGGGGCATTACAATAGGCAATGCTGTCAGGGTACAAGAGAAATAAAAAGGGGGAGTGAAGTTCCTCTTTAATTAATTCAAATCATTTTTTTTAAATATGCTTTCAGGGGCGGCCTGACCATTGAGCCACTCGGGCACTGCCTGAGGGCCCTGAGCCACTAGGGGGCCGCATCAGGGTTGCCAGCCTCAGTAAACCCAGGGACAGTATGTAAAAATCTGTGTTTTTTTTTTTACATCTGTCTCTAAAATGTCCCTTACCGACATTCTTTTTGTCTAAAAGTCCCAAGATTATAGCTGCCCCACCTCTCCAGTACCTTCTCAGCCAATAGAAACATGTCTGTCTATACTGTGTGTACATGTATGTGTATACTGTGTGATTGTATACTGTGTGTGTGTGTATACTGTGTGGCCCCATAATCTCTGATTGCCTGGGGGCCCCATAATCTCCTATTACCCGGGGGCCCCATGAGTTGTCAGTCCGCTCCTGGCTTTAGTGCTGATCATAAGAAATAAAGACAATCTACTATACTTTTTTGAAAAGGCCCCTTTTTTATGTTTGTCTTTTACCCACCTAGTACTAAGCCTATGTGTACAGGGTACATGGCTGTTCTATATGTGTATAATGAGGGGCTAGTGAAAGATGAGCCATGCGGGATTATTGAATTCAGGATGGAGAGCCGGAACTCAATTACAGAGGAGTATGCAGAAACACAATCTGATGAGAGAAGGGGGCTGCATTGTATGGAAATATATGTGAACATAGCATGAGAAATAAGTCCTGTTCTCCCCCTCTAACCATTTCCTTGTTTGTCTACCCCTCCGTCTTCCCATTCTTCTGTACTCGTGCCAATCACCCACTCATCGCAGGATGTCCTAGCCTACAGGGAAGTGGGGGTGCCAGAATCTCGGATCTTCACTGTCAACCCAAAGGGAGAGCTGACCCAGGACCTGAACTCTGGCTTCAAATCCTCGTGAGTTTCTGGGCTGTTAGCTATGAGGGGGAGGAGGGGGGATCTGTAACATCACAGCCATATGTGTAGTCACACATGTTTCTTCCCACAATGTCCAGATCCTCTCACCTGCTTCTATAATCTTATGCATTCTACTTTATTTCCCAGTTGCTGAGATATGTGTTGCCAAAGAGCATCAACACTTACACTGCTCACATGATCTGTTCCGCTGCTAGGCGCTTATGACATTACATTACATAATAGCAATCATTTTAAAGGGACAGTCCACCCAAAAGTCATTATTTATAGAGGGCCGGGTGAGATGTCACCTGCTGGCTTTTTATTTCCCATGGGGACTCCAGTTTTATAGTCCTTGACTCTGTTACTACCCACTATGGAATCTTATGTCTGCTACAAAACGGGTGTTTCCAACTCTTCTTATTGTGTCCTTCATAATATAAAGCCCAACTCCAGAAAAAAAATGTGTGGATTTCCATTGGACAGAATCTGGATATGTTAAAATTTGTCATGCTTTATCGCTGACTGCTTTTCTTGTTGGGAAGGATTCTGCTTACAGAGATCAGGTTCCCTTATGCCGCGTACACACTGTCGGACTTTACCGCAGACTTTGCCCGGCGGATTTTTCAACGTACTTTACGACAGACTTTCTGAATGAACGGACTTGCCTACACACAATCCACCAAAGTCTGTCGAATTCGTATGTGATGACGTACGACCGGACTAAAACAAGGAAGCGTGGCTTTTTGTCCGTCGAACTAGCATACAGACGAGCGGACTTTTCGACCGGACTCGAGTTCGACGGATTGATTTAAAACATGTTTCAAATCTAAGTCCGTCCAACTTTTGAGCAAACAAAGTCCGCTGGAGCCCACACAGGATCGAATTGTCCGACGAAATCCCGTCCGCCAGGCAAAGTCTGCCGTAAAGTCCGCTTGTGTACGCGGCATTACGTTTACCATCAGTAACAATCTCAAAAGAATATATGTGAAATTGAAGAGTAATGTAAACCCAACATTTCATATTACCGATATGTGCCTGCTGTGCCATGTACTTGTATGAAAAATTATCCTGCTCTATTTGTATTACTTCCTTTATGTAAAATCCCCGGTTTTCCTCCCTGTCCCTCTGCTTTCCTATTTAAAAACTGACTACACTAGGCATGAAAGCACAGCGTGGCCAGTTCTCCAGCTGTGCTGGGAACTCAGCCTAATCTCCAATGATCAGACTTGTCCTGACACACCCCCCTTGCACAGCTATTCACTGGGAAGCTCAGTTTACTGTTGTTTCTCCTCCCCTAGCTCTCATTTAGCTGTGGGGATTGCAACCACTTATAAAAAAAAAAAAAGGAAAAAGGGTTTTTATAATGTTTTCTTTTTTTTATCTAGTATACACAAATGTTTTACCTTTCATTTCTATTTTAAACTGATTGGATGTTTTGCAAGGTGAGGGTTTACAATCACTTTAATATGCTTTGTGCGTCATTCTCCCTGTAATTCTTGATAATATTATGATCTTAAACAGACCCAGCACTGCTGATGGATGGCACCGTCCTAGATATGACATCAGCAGCCCTAGAAAGACTCAAAACTTTCACTCAAATGGCACTCTGCTATTCCTATCCCTCTGCTATCATTTATTTATGTCTGAGGCTCACTGAACAACCTCTCATTGATCTGATTGTAATGGATAAAAGAGAGTGCCAACTGAAAAAAAATCCTTAGGAGTCCAAAGTCTTTATTGTTCAACTGGTTACAACAAGCAGGGCAAAAAAACAGGCATACGCATTTTGGGGGCCACCCGATCCTCACCAGGGCTGGGTGAAATGGCAGAATATTAAGTGGAACCAAAAATACTCCAAAGCAGACTGATCTGCAGGCAGATGATATCTGAGGTTTACATCCACTTTAAAGGTCTCATGCACACTGGACACTTTGCTATCTCTCCTCTCCTTTCCTCCTGGCAGAAAAAAACACTTGACACCTGTAAACGTGTGTAACGGGCTTAGGAGCGTTTAGGCACGTTAAGCGCTTGGGCATTAATTAAAGTATTACTAAACCCACAACCGTAAAATCAGTCTGTATATTCAGTAAAGCATGCTTGATATACTCTCTGTGGAACCTAAGGGGTTAGTTCTCTGCATTGTGTAAAAAAGGCTGTTTGATCCTGTCTTCTCTGATTCTTCCCATTCTTGCATTGTCCCCAAAACATCTCTGTATAAGACAGAGTTAGTAGAGTCGCACTGCACATGCTCAGTTTGGTCTGTATTGCTAGAGAGTTTTTTCTTTCTTGGGAGAGTGCATGTGATCAGCACAGGGCCAATGAGCACTGTCAAGACAGAGGGTCAGGGGTCCTGCATCCTTATAGGACAATCGGGGAGAATAAAAACTTCTACAAGTTTTAATCAGATACTGATAGAAGTCACATATACTGCTGATGAGAAAAGATATTTAGCAGTTTATATTTACTAAAATTATTGCATTTCCATGTTCTGTGGGAGACCAGATATAGTGAATGCAGATTCCTGGGTTTAGTAACACTTTAAAGCTTTGTTTTTTATTTTGTTTTTAAATAACAAACATGTTATAATTACCTGCTCTGTGCAGTGGTTTTGCTGTACACAGAAGATTTTTTTTACCTTCATACATAGAATGGTAAATAAACCTTCAGCCTTCACAACCACTTTAAAGCGGAGGTCCGCTGAAAAAAAAATATTAAAAGCCAGCAGCTACAAATACTACACTTACCTGTTCAGAGAGCCCGCAATGTCGGCAGCCGAAGCCGATCCGTCCTTCGGCTCTCAGCTGCTGCCGCCACCATCCTCAGTTAGGGAATAAGGAAGTGAAGCCGTGCGGCTTCACTTCCTGGTTCCCTACTGCGCATGTGCGAGTCGCGCTGCGCGTCCTCTCAGGTCCCTGCTGTGTTCTGGGACCTGTGTGTCTCACAGAATATGATGGGGAGGCGCCGGAAGTGGCATAGGTGACCGCAAGCGCCGCGGTGATCTATGCCAGGAAGTGGGAGCAAATACCTGTATTAGACAGGTATCTGCTCCCTCCTCCTCCCTGAAAGGTGCCAAATGTGATACCAGAGGGGGGGAGGAATCCAAAAAGTGGAAGTTCCATTTTTGGGTGGAACTCCACTTTAATTTCATTGGCCATATTAATAATTAATGCTCAAATGCTAAACACGCCTAGCTCTCAGGCACATTCGGATGCGTTTAGGCACGTTTACTGGCGTCACGTGTTTTTTTCTGGCAAAACGTCACTGCTCCTGGACACTCTGGCAGTGGGTTTTTTTTTCTGCCCCTGCGTCTAAACTCCTCTAAACGCCTATGTATGCATTGACACATAGGCGAACATGCAGGGGCGTTTAGAGGCTATAAAAAAAAAAAAAAACCTACAGACACCCCTGCAGCAGAAAAACCGTCCAGTGTGCATAAGGCCAAAAAGTGAGATGCGGTGACAGCATATCTTAACTTCCTGTCCCGGTAACACAGTGTCACCTGGATATGAAATGGGGAAATCTCTCCCATGGGGACACAAACAGAAATAAAATAACAGTGGTTACCTCCTGCTACTATATCCCCAAAAAATGTAGCAGGTGGTAGGATTTTAATATCCATCTTAGAGAGTGGGAGCTCCTTGAAATAGCCAGATGTGCAGAACTGGGATCTTAAGTGCATGCAGTGTATTAAAACAGTTTAACATTACATACAACATCTAATACCGCTGCTCTGCCAATGATTTACACAGTTCTTGCATTACAGCAAAGCGCATTACACCTTTCTCACAGACTCTGCTAGTCTGCCTTTCTTTTCAGTTTCTAGAGAATAACCTTGACCTAGCAGTAACAGACCCCTTTTATCTGATTGAGACAATAATACCCTCCAATCAGAGAACAATATCTCTTTTACCCTGCAACAGTGGGAAAAACAAGACCAAACTTCGTAAGCCTTTTACAAGCAGAGATCTTTCCATGAGACTCCCTAAGAAACATAAGAAAGGATTAGGTGATTTAACGCTTCAGTATTTACCAGAAATTACATATTTTTCTTTAAAGATTTTCTTTTAAGAGGACCTGTGCTGATTCCAAAAAGACAAGAAGAGGACAAAGGACTAACCACCAGTAATGCCTGTGTTTCCATGAAGATGATCTTTTCCCACAAATGAGTTAGCATGTCTTGTTCTACACCAGGGGTCTCAAACTGGCGGCCCTCCAGCCAGAAACTACAAGTCCCATCATGCCTTTGCCTGTGGGAGTCATGCTTGTAACTGTCAGCCTTGCAACGCCTCATGGGACTTTGTAGTTTCCCAACAGCTGGAGGGCCACCAGTTTGAGACCCCTGTTCTACACTGTCCAAGAGGTTTTGGAAAGAAGGAGCAATTTAAAAAAAATAAATAAAAAAAAAGAGTATAATTATCTGTGAGAAAGCAGGCGTCTGCAGCTAATTAGAGTAACTGCTGGAGGCTGTTTTCTCACAGATATGCATACTTTTATTTTTGGGCTTTTTAACCTATTGAGTCTAACATCCGTTCAATTTTTATCAGTGTTTTGAGCCCAGATAAAGGGGGTCCCTTAGTCCCTTAGACTCTTAAAACATGTTGAATCATTTGGGCTGTCAACCGTTGGTGTGGTGCTTCTAAATTTCTTGTCCAAGGCACATCCCTGGGGCCTCTTTGTGCATGAGAGCAGCCTAACCTGGGTCAATACACTCCACTTCATAAATTCCAGTCCCCAACGTGAGAGAAAGCCCTCTTTGAATCCAACTCCTCCAACTCATTTCTTCTTGAGGAATAGGACTTTGCTTTCTCAATTTACGTCTATCCCCTTTGTAGCAAAGTACAGTTTGGCTTCCCTGCACAGGTAGTGCTGTCCAGCAGCTGCCATGCAGAGGGGAAAGAGGGGAACGCATGTTCCTCTGAGTCCTCCGTAGGTGTCATTAGGAGAGCAGCTGTCCAATTGGACTCTGCTGCCCTGAGGGACCTCAGCGGCCATCTTTAGTGTGGGCAGTGCTAAGAAATAGCACTGTACCCCTTCAGTTGGTGCCCATGTGCAAAATGGCTTGATCAGGGACAGGAACCTGCCGGTCAGGGACAGTGTGTCTAGCGCAGGGAAAGGTTCCAGTGGGGGAGGGACAGAGTAGGGACTAATCACTTGTGCCACTAGTTAGGAGCCCTTCCACATTCAGGTGCCTTGTTGCCAGACCACCTTCCAGCCACCTTCTCTGTCAGATGTTGCCAGGCATCAAAGTTGTTTTCAGGAATCCTCTGCAAAACTTTCTATAAGAGCTGTCGTGCCAGTTGTACTGTGTTACACAGGCTCTGTTACCACCTTGTTGGAGCATTTGTTAATACACGTTACTGCAATCCTTAGTCTCAGTGTTGATTCTCTGGGTACTAAGCATCTGGCCCCACCCACATCCTGCTGGCTGGCAATTTGGTAACTTGTAGGTAAATATTCAAGAAACATCAGAAGAGGTGCAGAAAGCACAGATTCATTAATAAGTAAATCAAAAGTAGAAGATCCTTGCACGGCAGGTCCTTAGATTTGCCTTCATCTCCAGTGAAAAGAACAATGAGCAGCAGAGTAATAGCATCACCAAATCTCACTCCAAATCACATGAGACTAGCAGTCAGAGGCGCAGTGCCTTGGATGATATCACACTGCAGATGAATAGGTATGTGGCTGTAGGCACAGTCACATGTCAGGGGGTGCACCACTATTTTTTTGGAAGAAATGTAAGACAAAAGATAGAAATTTCTGGGTACTGCAATAGTACAATTCTAAATGTTACCGTTAATACAGCAAATCTTTTAAGTCCATGTCTGCTTTAACATTTTTTTTTCTGTCTACCTACTGATTGTCCTTCATGGCAAAACTTTTTTCCAACACTAAAAGCAAATTTGGTGAGGTCATTACTATGCTGATCACTGTTCTCCTTGCTGGAGAAGAAGCTGTACCTGAGAACCTTCAGTGGAAGAATCTCTTTGCTTTTGCTTCATCCACTCTGTGGACCTGTGCATCCTCCACCTCCTCTGCAACTCTGACATGAGGAAGCCAAGCTCTATCATCTACAGAGGTAGCTGCCTCCTCACAGAGACACTGTGCAGAACAAGTTATGGTAAGTCAGTAATGTGGAAAACAATTGCAGCAGGAAGACCAAAGGCAATACTGAAGACTGGCCCTTTGTCCTCTGCTTCCATTTTTGGACACAACTTCCACAGTATACATAAATATCCATCAGACGAGTTGCACAAGAATCAGAATCTGGTCTTAGTGCTACTAAAGTTGGGCTAACATATGTTTGTCTGTTACACGGAGTCGTTTAAAATATGACTTATCATGTTCATGTCACCATGTGACATGAATCTTAAGTTGGCCATGCACCGATTAAAATTCGGACAGTACAGCCAGGAGTGTGGCTGTACACGCAATCGTTTGGTCAGAGCATGCTCTGAATTTTTTTAATGACGTTACTGCAAACCACAGGTATTTTTTACAGAACATTTTATATACTGTAAATTTCTGTTATACATTGTTATTGTGATTTTATATGACTGTTTATGGTCTTTGTCCTCACAGGTACTCTGCTCTGTGTGACTTGGTGAATGTCATGTTCCCTCCTCTGTCATCTCACTCCACCTCGGCTCTGCTGTCTCCGCAGTTTAATGACTTCTCCTTTTGGAGAGATCCAGTGATCAGTATTAGCGAGGAAGAACTTGTACACATTTCCTAAGAATCATATCTCAGGTGTCATTTTTCCAAGATCTTGTAGGACCAGTCATAGTCACAGGAGCCATTGGAACCACATTGCTGCAAAAGTATAGAAAGGTCAACTTGTGAGCTGATCTACAAACACTGAAAAGAAGAAACAAAAAGGTGTCCTCCACAGCACACATTCATATTCCAGATGTCCTTCTACTGTAGGTTAGGAAATAAAAACGTCTGTAGTTTGGTTGCTGAAGTAAGCTATTCAGCTCTTTCCTTAAAATGTATTTTATGTATAAGGCATAAATCTTATGTCCTAATGAGTCAATCTTTTCTTCAAGTAGCCATAGCAGGCCCAATGATTAGGCAGATCAGGATGTTTTAGATGCAATATTACGATGATGATTGGGACAGCAATTGGTGAGTTGTGTATTTTCTGACTCGTTCAATGCTCCAAGAGACTGACCCCTGTCTTGGTTTACATAACAGTCAATTTGTAACTTTTTTATTTGTGTATATATACAGTAGTTTTATAGATGACCAGTTCTTAAACCAACAATTGCCTTTAGTCCTGAATTGTGTGATCCATAGATCAAACAAAAATATTCAGGCAAAGCTAAAATTGCTGCATAGCTGAATGTCTTGTATGTCTAAATAAATTAAAGGATCAGTTTACTATATATTGTGATAAAAACTTTGCAATAATTTGCTACCTAATGTATGACAACACAACACTTGCTATCTAAAAAAACAAACATAAACATCTCATGTGCGGGCAGCGAGATCGGATGCATGCTTAGACCGCTACGCACACTCCCGCCACATTAAGCCTCCTATTGCATGCCCTCCTACCCCGCTCACCCCAGCACGATATCAGGGGCAGCGGGCGCATATCACGGAGACCCGCTCCATGTCCACCCGGTCGGCGGGGAAGACCCACGGGGACTCCCGCTACCCGCCCCGTGGGTCCTGGAAGGATTCCAAGATGGCGACCCACAACAGCGCCATACGGCCAGACAAGAAGCAAATGCAGCCACAGGGGAACAAAGGAAAGCCCCCTGGCCCAGGGGCACACAGCATGAATCCATCCACAGCTATCAGGATTTCAGGTGAACTGGCAGATCCTCTCTGTGCTCCATCCAGCCCTGTCACATCCCCCTCACCGACTCCTTTGTCATCTCCAAGCCACGCTTCCCGCACTTCCTCTGCCCTTGATAGGGACACATGGCTGACATATTCCTCAGCCAGACCAGTGACCAGGATGCAGACATTGTCAATATGCAACCTATTAGCCAGGATGCAGACCCTGGTAGTCCTGAAGGGTCCCTAGCTCCTTTTACCCGCACCTTTACTGGCAGCGCCCCATACTCTCCGGACACTATCCTTCTTGCACGTTTTCCAGAAATGCTGCAAAAAGAGTTGGAGAAAGCTACCACTAAACTGGTTTCTGACTTAAAGCAAGATTTCCAGGAACTGGGATGACAGCATTGAATCCAAAGTTGATGACACTGTACATAGAGTGGCGCAAAACTCCACCACGATTACTGAACTTCACGATCGCCTGGAAGAAGCTTACACTAAAATTGATGATCTTGAAAATCACGCCAGGCGATACAATTTCCGTATTCGTGGTTTGCCAGAAACGATTAAAGATCTCTCCTCTATCACTTATTCTTTGATGCAATGGATGAATTCCATCTGGAAATTGACCGTTTTCACAGGGCCCTAGTTCCTCTGAAACCTGATGAGCCTCCCAGGGATGTGATCGTGAAACCTCATTTCTTTAGGGTCAAGGAATCGGTCATAAGGTATCCCAGGGAACACATTTGGACCTGGAAATTGAAGGCTACAAAATTTAGATCTTTGACATCTCCCAAGCTACCATTCAAAAACGGAGAGCCTTTAAATCTTTGCTTTCATCTTTGGTTCAGCGTGACATTCGCTACCGATGGAACTATCATTTCCATTTACAATTTACCTACAACAACAGATCATATTCATTTTCTACGTTTGCTGAAGGTGAAAAGATTCTGCTAAAATTGGGATTTATCTCCAATAATCCCTCGTCTCAGAACCAATCGAGAGCCAACGGCCCTCTGCCTTCGCCTCTTTGGTCTTCCCCATCATCATGAAAATCTGCAACTTCACGCCGAGTTACCCTGATTGGCACCAGTTGATTTATTTTTTTTTTCCTTCTGGCGGCGGCTTCTCAGTGGTCCTTTTGCAGGATATTAGCCGCTGCCTAAATTTTATTACTATTCTATGTGTCTTTGAACCTGGTGCTTTTTGTTCTCTGGGACACCTTGGCATTGTTGTTATTGGGACTTATATATATATTTTTTTATTTTTTTTTTATTTTATTTTTTTGGGAGGGCATTTTATTTGCTACTTTATATTTGTGCAGGGAGGAGGCTATGCACTCTCCTAATTTGTCAGACTCTTCCCATTGGTTACCTTTGGTGGAGACTCCCACATTACAAGAACTTCTGGACTACGTGGTTACATTATGTTGCACCTTTTGATACTGGGCTTTTCTAAGCTCATGTATCATTTTATCCTTCTTTTTCTTTTTACTCCTTTCTCTGTTTTTAACTTTTTCTCCTTTTCCTTCCTGAGGGTCAGCCGGAATTTTGCCTGGACTTCCATGATGTGTGTACGTTGGTGGGTGAATCTACCAGTTTAGTTATTTTTATCCTTATCCATCCATGTTTAAGTTACCCGACTCCGTTGGAACCATACGACTGCTTTCCCATAATGTTCAAGGGTTGAGTTCTCCCTCTAAGCGTATTAAAATGTTTAATTATTGTAAGTCGATAGATGCTGATATTGTGGCCCTTCAGGAAAGGTATTTTACTTCTTATTTTACTCCGCGGTATATATATAAGGATTATCCTGTTTGTTATTTTGCCAATGCTACAGAGAAAAAATGGGGGGGGGGGTGGCGGTCTGTCTGTCATGATGGCTTTCCCATTTACTGAATCTAAAATACTGCAGGACAAATAGGGGCGTTATTTGTTGGTGAAAGGGCACCTAAGGGAAAACTTAGTAGCGATCCTGGTTTATTATGCCCCCAATACAAACCAGGTGGCCTTTTTCCATTCTTTGCTTCGTTCTTTGGCACCGGAATTCGAGGGAGATGTCATTTTACATTTTAGCTGGAGATTCTAATTTGGCGCTGGATCACATATTAGATAAATCCCATCTTTCCCACCTTAAATCCCCTTCTAAACAAAGCTGCAAATTTGCTCAGCTGTTACACCGTTATGACCTTATTGATGCTTGGAGGGAGGCCAATCCTACCACTCGAGACTATTCCCAGCTTTCCAGAGCCCATAATCGTTATTCACGTATCGATCATGTGTTTCTCCCCTGGGGGCTACTACCCAAATTGATCTTGGCTAAGATAATTTCGAAGCCCTGGTCTGACCACGACCCTGTAGTGTTGATGTTCATTAATTTCACAATCAGATTGGCTAAATCCCACTGAAGATTAAATTAATCTATACTCAGTAATGATTGTTACTGTTTAGCTATCCTTACCCAGTTGAAAACTTATTTTGATACCAATAAAGCAGAGAATACCACACCTGCCATCAATTTGGCGGCCCACAAGGTTTCTGTACGGGGCTTTTTGATCCAGTTGGCATCTAAACTTAAAAAAGCTTGTGACGAGGTGCTCAGTGCCAAGACTAGGGAATACGAAGCCCTAGCTACCCAACACAAACGTTCCCCACACCCTGACCTGTTGATTAAACTTGAGCCTTACCTCAAAGGCAGAGAAACATTTACGCTGGACCAATTATACGTTTTTCACTTGGCGGGATCGACCGGGTTCCTTGTTAGCACGTAAGCTTACCCCTATACATTCACACGTAGCTCTTCCAAAATTTCCAAAAATTAGACTCTCAAGCGGCAATCTTTCCCAACATCCCCAAAAGGTTCTTCAGGAGATTTAAGATTTTCACACTAAACTATACAACCCATCCCAGGGCCACATTCCTGTTTCCATTCATAATTTCTTGCACACCTTATCTGCCATCTCTCACGGAATCCCATAGAGAACTTATGGACCAACTCATTACATGTGAGGAAATACATAACACTATTAAGATATTGTCATTATATAAATCACCGGGCCCTGATGGCCTCCCTAATAATTATTAAAAGACATTTTCTGAACAGTTATCTCCTCATATGCCCCTCTACTTTAATTTCCTGCGAGATGGCGGAAAAGTCCCCATAGATGAAAATAGGGCATACATCAGTGTCATACCCAAATCACACAAAGGCTCCACAGACATCCTTAACTACCGTCCTATCTCATTGATTAATTGTGATCTCAATATCTTAACAAAACTTTTAGCTTTACGTTTTGGTACTTTTTTGGTGTAATACATTCACAAAGATCAATCTAGTTTTGTAACCGA
The DNA here is from genome assembly GCA_037952925.1 of Lithobates clamitans. NCBI lineage: Eukaryota > Metazoa > Chordata > Amphibia > Anura > Ranidae > Lithobates > Lithobates clamitans. Next base: position 501,202 of record JBBGZY010001921.1, on the reverse strand, counting down.
ACGCCAAACGTTCGATCAGATTCATTGGTCCATAGCATTGATCTCTGCGGTATACTCCAAAAGGGATGCCCCTGTAGCGAGGGGAACCACTACTTCTTTCATTGGACCTTCATAAGGCATTTGATAACTTAACTTGGGACTACTTATTTACTATTCTGGAGGCTTTTGGATTTGGCTCTGCTTTTTCTTATAGCTTAAACAATTTTATAGTAACCCGTCGGCCCAGGTTTCCATTCGGGGTCATAAATCAGCATAGTTTCCTATCCAGCGCAGAACGAGACAGGGTTGCCTGCTTTCCCTATTGCTATTTGCCCTAGCAATTGAACCCCTAACAACTCAATCTCATCCTAATATACATGGTATATGTTGTAGGCATCAGGAACATAAATGTTCCTTGTTTGCCGATGACATCCTCATGTATATCACAAATCCTCAAATTATTTTACCTAATCTTTTGACTCTGTTGCATCAATTTTCCCAGATCTCAGGGCTTTCTTTAAATACCCCAAAAAACGACAGCCCTTAATATTTCTTTACCCCCCTCGATGGTCGCGACCTTACGAAACACTTATAATTTTCAATGGGCACAAAGCTCCCTCTCATATTCGGGCATCCAGCTGATACCCTCAATCGATACTCTCTATCTGGCTAATTATCCTCCACTCTCCCATCGACTCCGAGAGGACCTAAACTTAACCTGTTAGATGGACCCCTTATACTTACAAATTTTGAACTATCTTGTCAAACAAAGGGCCTCTTACAGGGAAGGATATCTACAATATATACTACCCTTACTGACCCGAATGCTAAGCTCCCTTACATGACTCAATGGGAACGGGACTTGAGTACCACGTTGGAATTATCAGATTGGCAAGATATTGCCTATGCTTTATCCAAAATATCTATCAATACAACGGTAATTGAAGCAAATTATTAAACACTTCTATGTTGGTATTTTTTCCCAAGCAGAGTCTCAAAGATGCATCCGTCTGCGTCACCCACCTGCTTTAGATGTTGTGGTCAGATGGGTACAATGTTTCATGTTTGGTGGTAGTGCCCTGTAGTCGCTAGATTTTGGATTTGTATATTTAACCTAGTATACTCTGTGACGGGGGTTAACATACGTAGATCCCCAGGACCAGCGATTTTTCAAAAGTTTTCTGATGAGGTCCCCAAAAAATCGACAAAACTAATTACATATATGTTTTTGGCAGCTAGAATAACTATCGCTAAATATTGGAAGCAGTCAATGGTTCCCTTTGACCACTTGAAGAATAAACTTAACTGGATCATGGCTAACGATACCTGTATCCTTCGCAATTCTACTAAGAAATTCGATGCGACATGGGATCCATGGATACGTTATTTATCTACACCTTAAAGAGCTTCTGGCCTACCCTCTTCCTTCCTCTCTTTTTCTTCTTCCTCCTTTTCTCTCTCTCTCTCTCTCTCTCTCTCTCTCTCTCTCTCTCTCTACTCTGCTCTCGATTTACTTTTTTTTTTCTTTTCTATTTTAGATTTTTGATGATTTGGTTATTGTTGCTAACTGCAAGATGCTTTGACAGAACATATATCCCTATGCTGACATGATACTAGTAGAAATGTATAAAGGGGTTCCCTTTTTTTGAACTCTCCCCCCCCCCCCCTCTCCACCCTTCCCCATTTCCTATCCCCCCCCTGCTCTATTTCTTACAACATATTTCTTTCTCCCTGTGAAAGTCATTCCTAATGTTATAGGTTAAAGTAGCTTGATGGGACAATATGCAACCGGTCCCTAGTTGATCGGAGATGTATTTCTTGACTCTACAGTGAACGACTTAAATTTATTTATTTTTGTTTGTTATATGGTTATGTTAATTGGCACTCCCGCCAAAAACACTTTATATGTTGAGATTGCTCTGTCTCATATTCAAGGGTCCTATATTTATGATCATTTGAAAGAAAGGCACTCTCCGAGGTTGCTCGATTTTCACTTCTGTTTTTGTCACTGTTTATCAATTGTGCCTTAAATAACATTGTTACTTTAATAAAAATATTGAAAAGTAAAAAAACAAACATAAGTGATACACCATGGATACTCAAACAGTGTAGCAGACAGTGCTACAAAAAAAACAATCAACAACAAAATATATGTTATAAAAACCCAAACTAATATACATATATTTACTGTGTATGTTTTGAATGATTTTTCTTGTACGTTTACGCATGTTGTGTTAAGGCTGCCCATTCACTGTAAAAAGGTTCTAACAAGGTTCAACGCACAAAAATATGCAGATGCACTATTTTTTAGCCAGTGTAATGCACCTCAACACATGCATTCACATCTACGGTTTGTGGTGCGTTGGAGGGCAGTGGTGTAGGGTTATACTATACAGGTATATGTGCTTTGGGGTGCCATTCGAATAAATGACAGTGCAACATAAAGGGTTTGATTTACTAGGGCAAATAGACAGTGCACTTTTGCAAGTGCAGTTGCTCCAGAGCTTAGCAAATGAGGTAAAGCTTCACTTTACAAAGAACACCCAATCGCATTTAAGAAAAAAAAAAGAAAACAGCATTTTGTTTGCACGAGTGGATAATGGAAGTCTGCAGAGCCATAGGTGTGCGCAGTCTATTGCATTAGGGTGTGCACGCCAAAGCTCACACACACTGTACCGATCACTCTCTGTGTTCATTCAGAAAGGGATAGAGAATTTTTGAGTATAGCCTCAAGTAACAAGGCCTAAACCTAGGCATAAAATAGTACCATCATCCAAAAATGATATAGAAGAAGGGGAGGTGTAAAAAGCGTGAGGACAGTTGCTGAGGCTGGCCAAACATATACTTTAACCCACAAAGTTTGTGGTGGACTATCTTGGTACTGATAAACAAAAAAGTAATTCTTAGATAAATATTAATTAATTTATTACATATAAAAAAAGACATACATAAATCACATTCAAATGGTTTGAATAAACAATGTACAAATACTCAAAGGTTTCCCCAAGAGATATCTGTTGGAATGTTTCTCATAGATCAACCAGTCCTCTACTAGTTTCACGGTACAAACACCGCTTTGTCAGGAGGAGTAATCTATAAAAGAAATGATCAGATAAAACACAAAAACATATAATGGAAAAATATACAAGCATAATGTAAACAGATAAAGTTCAGCAGTAACATTGGAAAGTTGCTTACCCAGCAGGTCAATTGCCAAGTACAAGGCCCAGCTGTTCAAAAGGCTCCCCCCCCCCCCCCCCCCCCCCGCGGAAGACCAGGGGGATTGTGCGGAATTAGGTCTAAATAAAGATAAGGGTAGAAGCATACAGAATGATGGGTCAGATATTGCATATACAGGGAATAAAAAGTTCACCGGGGAAGGGCAAAAGAGGGAAGAAAAACAAGAGGGGGAATGGAAATGGAGGGAAGGGGGAAGGAAAGGGGGGGATTTTTGGAAGGGGGGAGTTTGGTTAAGAAAAGAGGAAAGGAAGGACAAAAGAGGGAGCAAGAAAAAAGCAAACAAAAGCAGGTAAACAAAAAAGGAGCAAGAAAAAAAACAGATGAAAAACAAAATGGGAGCAAGAGGGGAAGGGAAGGGGATAAAGGGGAGAAAAAGAAGGGAAACCAAGGGAAGGAGGGGGGAGGGAAAGGGGAGGGTGTGGAAGGAGTGGAAGAAAGGATAGCGGGGGGGGGGGGTGGATCAGAGATATGGGGGGATGAGAGGGACGGACAGGTAAAGGGAAGGAGGTGCAAATATACCTGGTAATTAAGAGGTATAAACCACCTGTTGAGAGATCTTTAAAGATCTATTGAATAATTGTATACAAAACTCCAGGGGGGAAAAAAGAGAACATGGCAGGCAGCAGAAGAGAGTGCAGGCGACAAGACCACATATAATGCAGGGGTGTCACGAAAGATAATGACTGGACTATCCAGTCATCCTAGAACACCAGTAGATAATTATAGACTGGAAGCTTATTGGACATGGGAACGGTACCTGGTAAGGGGTCCCTCTGTCTGCTGCCAGGCCGGAGACAATAGGCATCAGAGAAGTCTGTGGAAGCAAAAACGAATGCAACGCTGGTACAAGAAAGGAGTGGGGGGTAAACCCACCCAGAGTGGCCACAGGGTCCCGGTCCTACCTTACTGCTGTCTGCCGTTCACAACCCCCCTGGAGGAATGCATCCGCAATACTCACTAGCGGGCCAAGGCCTGCTAAATGAGCTCCCCAACCCAGAAGCTGTGCACACCCTGCCTGTCTTAACCAAACCACCCTTCCCCCTTCCAAAAATCCCCCCTTTCCTTCCCCTTCCCTCCATTTCCCTTCTGCCTCTTGTTTTTCCTCCCCCTTTGCTCTTCTTCCCCTCCTTCCCCGTTCCCTGGTGCACTTTTTATTCCCTGTATGGGCATTATCTGACCCATCACTCTGTACACATCTACCCTTATCTTTATTTAGACCTAATTCTGCACAATCCCCCTAGTCCGCCACAGGGGGGAGCCTATTGAACAGCTGGGCCTTGTATTTGCTGGTTAAGCAACTTTCCAATGTTACTGCTGAACTGTATCTGTTTACAATATGCTTGTATATTTTTCCATTATGTGTTGTTGTGTTTTATCTGATCATTCGTCTTATAGATTACGCCTCCTGACGAAGCAGTTTTTGTCCCATGAAACTAGTAGAGGACTGGTTAATCAATGAGAAACATTCCATCGACAGATATTTCTTGGGGAAACCTTTGAGTATTTGTACATTGTTTATTCAAACCATTTTAATGTGATTTATGTATGTCTTTTTTATATGTAATAAATGAATTAATATTTATCTAAGAATTACTTTTTTGTTTATCAGAACCAAGATAGTCCACCACAAACTTTGTGGGTTAAAGTATATGTTTGGCCTCAGCAACTGTCCTTATGCTTTTACCCCTCCCCTTCTTCTCCCATTCAGAAAGGGAAGTGGCCAGTAAATTACATATTTAAAGGCCCTTTCCCCCACTCATTCTAAAACGTCCCCCTCTGTGTGTCCGCATCAGCAGCTGATGGGAGAAAAGAGGAAGGAAGCCGACAGCGCTGTGGGGGGAGACAGGGGAGTAGGGGGAATCTGCACTGCAAGGGGTGATTAGGGTGTGCCCAGGCACACCTGGCACACCCTGTGCGCATGCCTATGAGCAGAGCTCTTCCTCATTTACTAAGCTCTGGAGCAACTGCACTTGATAAAGTGCACAGTCTATTTGCCTTTAGTAAATCAACCCCACTGTGTTCGTTGTGTGTTGTGTGCTGCAGGTCTTAACACACGTTACCACAAGTGCATATTTGTAAATCTTGCCTCAAAAAAGCCAATGGGTGACGTGCGATGCTGACATTTTACCAAATATATACTATATATTTTGGATGCCCTGACCCTTTAAAGATTCACTCCTTTAGGTTTGCCATCAACTGTGTCGTTTGGGGGTTTACCCAAGTGAATGGATTTTTTAGGTATGCTATCATACAACATATTGGTTGGTAGAATAACAAAGTCTATGGCAAAGTATGGGTAACCTGCAGGAAAAACTGCATTGTGGGGAAACCGCAGCAGAGCAGTGTAAAAAGGGCCAAAATGGAGATTGCAGAAAGATTGCACATTTAGATTGTAACATAAGGGGCCATCTTTAGTGGATCCCCCATAAACCCACATTTTTAAATTGAACATACCCGTTCTATTCACAATGTCAACTTACTATAGTTCTCAGCCTGCCCATGGCTGGTGTACCTTTACTATTCTCTGGGTCCCAGGACCTGGCCATATGGAATAATGAGTATCTCTATCTCCTTCTCATCAAGTGATCCTTGGATGCCCATTATTTCTTTTGCCCAGACATTGCACAAGTAACATTAGTTAAAGTGGGGGTGGAGAATAATAAAGCTGCATTAGCTACAGGCAGTGTACATTTTTTATTCAAAAGGAGGGTGTTGGGGGAATTGGCTAAATTCAGTGAGTTAGGCCTTATTCACTTGGGCACTGAGGGCAAACTGCCCACATCCAAGGCCACTTATGCATCAAACCCTCGGAGGTGTGGTGACATGCATACAGCCACAGGCCACAGATTGTCATTGATCTGTACCTCCAGGTCACATAAACCCACACCTTCTTTATGTTGTATGGCTTCCTACGTTAAAGAGGCCTTAAGGCCTTTTACTCTTCAAAGTTGGGTATTTCAAGCAAACACAGAACGTGTAGTCAGATTTAGAGACCTTTATTATGTAACAAGTTGAAAAACACAGTTAATTTGATTTCACAAAACAGAAATACACCTTATATTATTTAGCATCATAAACCAAAATACGACAAAAAAAAAAAAAAAGTCAAAACTGAAACTTTCTCTCACTTTCCTGTTTTGCTTCGATTTGACCGAAAAATAATATTGTACATCTTTATAATAAAAAAAAACAACCATCCTCCCAGATACACACAGGATAATGCCAACAAACAAGCAGTGTAGCTCTGCCCCTTCCTGGAGGTTAAGAGCTATTCAAAGAGGCAGCTACTTGGAATGTCATGTAGAGGAAATGTTTACATTAGGGGTGTTTGAGGCCGCTGACAGCCAAAGAATGCCAGTGCTATTCATCCTGTCAACAGCCCGAGAGGTCCATCCAGACACAGCCATGATTTAGTGTTGTGCAGGACTAGATTAGATGGCTGACTAGGCTCTCCAGAGTCTTCTTAGGTGCCTCTTGTAAATGTATTGTAATTAAAAGAATGCAGATTCGATTTTATAGCATTTTTGTCATGTAAATATGTAAAGTTTTTAGCTGAAATGTACACATTCTTTATCCTTATGTCTAATTTAAAGAAATTGATTCTCAAGCCAACCTCAGGCCAACCATAACTGATGTAGTTATAGAACAAAATTGGTTGATAATATATGTATAACAAAGTGCCCTGCCCACAGTGCAAGAGCATGCTAGGCTTTATTTAAAGGAATTCTCCACCAAAACTGCTGTAGGGAGTTTGTTTGCTGCCCCAAAAATGGAGCACCAGCCACCACTGCCTACAAGGTGGGAAGACTCTGCTCCTGCTCTTCTCTCTACCTTTCCATTTGGTCATCTGGAATTCATATACAATCTTTGTGGGTGTTCCCTGATTAGGCCCAGGTGATTTAATGAGAAAGAGGGCTGAATTTAGGAGCAGGCATTCTGTGCTTTACGGAGCAAGTCACGTAGGATGGACTGCTATAGGTTTAAGGGATTCGTTGGCAAGATCTCTGTCTCCGGGTTCCCAGATCCACTCGCCTTCTCCAGTAGGTTTATTTGTTACCACTGAATACTACTTATATCCTAAAGTATATATACAGCTAAGAATTTATTTTTGTTTGGGATAAAGTAAAGGCCCCCATAGACACCTCAAATTTTGGCTAAATCCTGCTGAATCAGCCAAAATTAAAATAATGGGTGGCTCTGGAAGTACCCCCAGGGCAAAAAAAGGCAATTTAAAAATGAACTAAGCCAGGTTAAAACGTATCATCCGAACAGTGACCGCGTCCCACAGTTGCAGTCACTGCTTGGCAGCTCCCTTAGGCCCCTTTCACACTGGGGCGGTGGGGGCGTCGGCGGTACAACAGCGCTATTTTTAGCGCTGCTGTACCGTCGTTCTTGCAGCTGTATTCGGCCGCTAGCGGTGCGGTTTTAACCCCTGCTGGCGGCCGAAAAAGGGTTAAAATCACTCGTACATCGCGGCTATAGCCGCGGTATAGCCGCGCTGTCCCATTGATTTCAATGGGCAGGAGCGGTTTAGGAGCGGTGAATACACCGCTCCAAAGAAGCGGTTGGCAGGACTTTTTTCACCGTCCTGCCAGCGCACCGCTTCAGTGTGAAAGCCCTCGGGCTTTCACACTGAACAAACAGCGGAGACTGTTTAGGGGCGGTTTGCAGGCGGTATTTTTAGCGCAATACCGCCTGCAAACCGCCTCAGTGTGAAAGGGGCCTAAAATTCAGGCACAGGCAGACACAGGTGCCTGAATGTGATAGCTGGCAAGATTTGCCCTCTATCCCTGTTTTGGTGACAACTGTAACATTCACAATCCTCATCCTGGTGACATTAATCATCAGGACTAAGAGAGAGGGTGTATTTCCCCAGCGGGGAAACAGAATGCAAAAAAAAACCTGACAAAGGGTCTAACTGTTCCCAACTTTATGCAAAACCAAGAAAAACAAAATTTGGCTTTGGACACACTTTAGATTATGCAAATCATGCCGGGAGTGACAAGATTTTTTGTAAATGCTTAGGCAAGAGGCAAACAAAACATAGGGAGAGCTTGTTGCTGAAATCTTAAAGATGACCTATCAGGAAAGAAATCTAGAAATGTGAAAAACATAGCTGCTAAGTCTGACTTGTTTTGAAAGCTGCAAGTGTCATTGAGTCACTGACCCAACACAAGTATGCAGATCAAGAGTTCAAACCTGACATGCTTATTCAGGGTCACTGACTGACTAGGTAGTAAAGTAGTGATCAAGAGGTCAGGCCCAGAGTCTGCACCATTAAATAGAAATTAGTTCCATTATTACTGTCATGACAGGTTCCCTTTAAGAAAGATCATAACTAGGGCATTTTATCTACCAAAAAACACAAAATATTAGATCTGTGCGCACTAATCCTTTAATAAAATAAAGCACTGCAAGAGCAATTACAATTTTGCATGATAGCTTGCAGGCACTGGAAAGATGAAAGGCAACCAATCACAAATCGTCCTTTAACACTGACTAGGTGAAAGCTTCGCCTTTATTGGTTATGGTGAGTTACTGCTCTGCAGTATACATTGTGTTGATAATTAGAGGTTACAGTTTAAAACTTACTTTGTACTCGGAAGTCATTTATTGATGCAACATGTAAAAATTGTTTTATTTTTTTATGACTTGTAACCTGTAACTTTATTGTTCCAGAATAAATAAATGTGGTTATTTTAAAATTAAAATTGTTGGTGTGGATTTCAGATTCAAACAGTCTTGGGGGGAGGGAACCAGCTTTTAAAGAACTGTGTACCCATAGCAAACATTTGTCTCCTTTTTATTTTTAACAAGCACTGGGAACTTAAAAGGTGGAGCCTTTCTCAGCCATGGTTCCATTGAACCTTTGGGTTCCTCAAGAGGTCCCTTAAACAATGAACAATTTCTACTGTATCTCTCAAGAACCACTGACATCAATGATCCTTTAATATGTCTCTTAGGGGGGCAGTCTTCCCAGACTAACAGTATAAATGGGTTCTTCCTCCTATTGACAACTAATATAATGTTCTTCTTCTCCCAGTGACCACTCATTTAAAGTGCTCCTTCACTTACTGACCACTAACACAAGGGGGTACTTCTCCCATTGACCACTAATATAGGAGGCTTTTCCCACTGAACACCAATATAAGAGTGTTATTCTCCCACTGACCATTGGGTGTTCTTCAACTGGCCACTAATGTAAGAGATCACTACAATGACCACCATGTTAGAAGTTTGGATGGGTGGTGCTGGGTAATTTCATTTTCACTGGGTAATGTGAAAATGGTAATATACAGTCTTCGGACACTGGTCTGGCAGCTCCCACATACAGAAGGATATCCAGAGCCATTTTATATTAAAACTGGGGGGAATAAGGATAAGGTCACCACAGAAGTGTGTTGAGGTCTGTAACAATCAACTGATGAAGACCGTGCCTATTAGGGTCTGTGGATTGCTTCCTTAATATTCCATCTATAGATCAAGTGCTGATAAAAGGTGTGCTTTTGAGCCCCCTAAACATGTTGGCTATACATGCAGACTTTGCTTGAAGCTTTTATGGAAATAAGCGTTTTTTAGATCTCAACAGGTGTGATGCTCCTATCCTTACCTCCCTCTTCCGGTGCCAATGTAAGTAGGCATTTCTCTAATGACCACCAATGTGATGGCGCCCAACAATTTTCACTGTCTGTGTGTTCTTTCATTTCACACTGGAAAGAATTTTTATCACATAGAACAGGGGAGCCCTCATAAAAATGATCTGTTCTGGGCGTCAAATACATTTTTTTAATGTATTTATTATGTTTACAATTTACAGCTTACACTAATTTATCCTGAGCCGTAGATGTAAATATTTAGCAGGTTTACCCTAAGACATAAAACTTATTTTTAAGATTTCCTCTTCTAAAAAGGTTGAAAAACATTGATCTATGCACTATAGAAGGTTCCTTTAGATATGTTGTATAATTTTCATTGGTCAGCTTTGTTTAAAACTATTTTTTATACACATTTTGACAACATAAAAATTAGTCATTCAATAGAAATGGTTCAAAATTTTCAATTGGGAATTGCACATTTTGCCTGCTCTGCCTAAAAATAGGCCACTCCCAAATGGGCCCACACCTTTCCAGGATCCCCAAAAGCTGGAACCGTTAGGAGATGTGTTTGTTAATTTTGGAATGATTTTAATAGCAACTTCTTATTTCTTTCATCAACTGTCAAAGCACCATTGTGGCACAGCCGCTTGAATGCTATCCTACGATAATTGACCTGCAGCTGACTATTGTTTGCTGAAGCTGAGCTTCATAGTTAAGCCTTTCTTTGTTTAAATACTTGTAAAACTTTCTTTTTAAAATAAAATAAATGGTATAATGGGACCTCGGTATATAACAGCAGAAACTGTAAAAATAAATCCTGCTCTCCATAGTGTCCAACACTCTGCACACAAAGACAGATGTGCAACAGATTTAGAAGCCCCAGCTCCAGTCATGACATCTGCAGGCCGGAGATATTCTCAAAGGATTTCTCCACTACAGTTAATGCCTAATGCAGAGTTGAAAGGCACTTAGGATTGGATGGTGGATTACAGATATGAGAAAGAATAAAAGGACATATACATAAAAGGGAAAATCAAAGCATGCTCTTAGGCTGGCATGACCACATCTCAGTTGTTAGAGGGGAATGGAAAGACGCCACATTTTTGGGACTGTGATCCTCTTGTATAAAAACCTGGAGTACCCAAAGGCTAACCAACCATCAGCTCAGAGCTCTGCTAAACTGTTGGTGGATAGTCATATGGATGATGTTCAGGCAGAGAGAGGCAATCAGTGGTCTTAATACAAATGCCATTCTTTGAGAGCACCCATGTGATCCACCACCGCAGTGGCTAAATTGAGCCCAGAGATGCTGACAGGTAAGTATTAGACTACTTTTCCTATAGGTAGATAGGACAGTGTGGGGAAAGGGCTGAAAACCCACAAATTTTATAATACACGTTAGTTTTGCTTTTTATTTTTGTGAGAACTGGAATTTAAATAGCTGCTATGGGCAACACCTTTATTTGCATTTGTGTCCCCCTATGCAGATTTCTAACTGAGCAAAGTAACGCAAAAACTTTGCAGTAGGTACCCTAAGATACCTATAGAGCACCACCTACCTTTGCAGGCAAGCACTGCATGCATCCATGCCCTCCAACAAGTCACAGCCTAAGTATTGTACACAGAGGAATGGGGGCATGCTAGCCCTTTGCAAATACTGACTTTTGTAAAGTCAGTATTTGCATGAGGTTTTTGGTTGCATTCTGTGCCAAAATGGAAAGTGGGTGGTGCCACAGATGCATTTTCAAGCAAGGATGTTAGGTGCTTCTTTCAAAGTTTCAGCATTGCATGGTTTAGCTAGTAGTCAGTACAGGGTTAAGACACAGGGAGAACGACCAGCACATCGAAGACCTTGTGCCAAAAATCCACACACTTTATTTAAGCACTGATGTAAAAATCAGCATGGGTATGCCACAATGGCCAATTGGTTGAGACATGTAAGTGGAAGGTTTAAATGTGAGTGACTAAATTAGCTGCGATTTATATATATTTTTTTAGACAGATAGCATCTGAACTTCAGTTCAGTTTCAGTTCCTCACACAGTAAGAAAATTCAGAGCTAAAGCCATCATATATATGCAATTCACGTAGCCTAGCTATTGTTCATTGTTCTAATAAGCTCCTTTTCTGTACATCTGTGTAGGTGATTTATGACCCCATTCCAGGGCTTGTACTTGTATCATAGTTAACATGGGCCTGTAATGCTGGAGATATCCACCAGGGGGGGCATATGCAACATTAAAAGGACAAGGAAACCAATTTGATAGGAGACTATGCTGTGTGTTGCAAAGTGGAACAAACTTCCTAAAGCTAGGAGATGGCCTGCTTAGATACAAGATTTTAGAATTACGGTACCTTATTAGGTATTTTGGACTGATTGGAAGAAATGGTAGACTTGTTGCAACATTGTAACCATGCACTAAACAGATGAGCAGTTCTTGTGAGGAAGGGTTTATGATTGCAGGTAGATATCCTAGTGGATATATTGGGTTAACATTTGGCTTGAGCCTTTAGTGTTTACGGTTTTCTTGCATGATACATAACACATAATTTTTTGTTCTCCTGCTTACTTCTAACAGTTCCACTGCTGGCAGAGAACAAAGAGGGGGCTTAATTTCGGGCATGATAATTCATCCCAGACCCAGAGTGCGGTTATCTTCAGATAGGCACAGAGATGAAGCAAGCTTTATCTAAGCTCTCGCACTGCATCAGGGTAACACAGAAGAAGACACTGAGAGATATTCAGTCTGTGTAAAGTCCAGTCCTTTGTATAGTAATAATGCCCTAGCACCACACATATCCCTGCATTGCCACTTTATCTTGCATTGAACAGGTGGCATTGAAAATGTACCCCCCCCCCACCCTCCCCCCCTAAAAAAAGTGACTTAGCTGCCCCAAACTCTGAGAACCAGTCTTCTCCTGTCTCCCTGTTCCAAGTGGGCATTTTGCTTTTTAAGGTCCTTAAGTTTTTGTTTATGGTTGCCCACCATGTTCAAGGAAGAAATACTGCAATTAAGTTAGGCTATTTGCCTTCAGCAGTGTCCTGTGTGGTAGGTGGCAGTGGCAAGCTTGGCACATGTTGTGTAATTTTATTCAGCTCATATCTCAGGGCTTCCAAACCACGATCATGGGAGGCTAGTGTGCTATTGACATGGTCCAGATAGCCAAAAAAGCTTGCTTCCTGAGCTCCACAGGCACTTTCCACTTGGTTCACCCTACGTTCAAACTGTGCCACTTCTCCTTGAAATTCACGGGCAAGAACTTGACAACTACCTAACTGACCTGCAAGACGTGCTTTCAACCTTTCCATATCCCCACGTAGTCCTAGCAGCTGTCCTCGGCTGTACCGGATTTGAGAGCCTTGTCCATCTATCTGTCCTTGAACAGTAACCATTTCTTCACTCAGTCGGTTACCCCGTTCCTCAGCCGTTAGATTTACCTGTGATACAGTATCTGCATATCTATTCACAGTTTCTTCCAAGCCATGCAGAGAACGTCCAACACTGCGCAAGTTAACTTGTAGCAGAGTGATCTCGCCTTGTAATGCTTCCTCATGTTGTCGTTCAATCTGTTTCTTAATGCTTAAAACAGTACTGTTCAGGTGACTTAGTTGTTTTTGGACATCCTGGTTCTGCTTCTGGCACTGTAAGATCTCATTATGAATCTCTACAAGAGATTCTCCTCCAGGTGTAGAACATCCAGCAGCACACAACTCCTCTACAGCAGCAAGTCGGCTCTGTACTCCTTCCAGCCCTTCAAGACCTTCTTTTCGTATCCCAGACAAATGAGCATCCAATAAAGGCATCACTGCTCCATCGAGGGCCAAAGGAGCCGAGGCATTGGTGAGCTCTCCAACAGCTGTTAAAATTCTCTCTTCCAAAACTCTTACTTTGTCATCTACAGAAGCCCTTACTCCATCCAACTCAGTTAACAAGTGGCCTCTTTCCACTCCTTCCTGGCAGCATCTTCTCACACCTTCCTCAGTTAGGTTTAACCTGCTTTCAACTTCATCCAGTCTTGTTCCAACCTGAGGCTCCACCATAAGCCTTGTAACTTCCACATCCATCCTCTGGCTAAGAGTGTGGTGTTCTTCAGTCAGTTGGTTCAAACTACGTTCCAGTTCCTCCATGCGCCTACCAAGGTCTTCCAAACGTCCACAACAGCCATCGAGTGCACCCAGTTCCTGAAGTCTGGCACCTAACTTTGACAATTCTCTTTGCAAGGCAACTTCTCTTCCATCCATTTCCTGCTGCATTCGGTGACCTGCTGCCTGTTCTACATCTTGGCACTGCTTCTGAACTTCCTGTACTTTAATATCACAGTTACCCTGGATCTTCTGTATCCGTGCCTCTATTCCTTCCATCATCTTTGCCTGTGCCTCTGCTATTTTGCCTTCCAAGTACTGCTCCAGCATTTCAGTGGAGGTAAGTGGAGAAGGTCTTGCAGCCTCGAGTAAGTGTTGGAGCTGTGCTTCATGACCCATCACCATCCCATTCACCTCATCCAGAAGCTCTGTTTTCGATTGTAAAAGTTCACTCACTTCAGCTACTTTGCCAGTTAAGTCTCCAGGAACATGAGGAGCCTCAGCCAAAGCATCTGGAATCACCCCAAAGCCAACAGATGACTGTGATGAAGAACCAGGCCCGCTCACTAATGAGCCAATCATTTTGTTGGTGTCTTCCTGTATGGCAAGACGTAGAGAGTCCCCCAAACTGCTTACTATTCCGTGTAAGCTGTCATAAGACTGAGACAAACGTCTGACTTCCTCTTCCAAACGATCCAGACGTTCTCCAAATATAGGGGACAATTTTCTACCTGTAAGGGATACAAATCAGACAATTAGCAAAGAGTTAATGACTCAGCACAGACAGAATTGAAATTATTGCCTACTTCCCAGCCTATCACTATTCTTCCTCTGTGGTCAGACCAGTACCAATGGTGTCAGCACCACTATGGACATACAATAAATTGAATTTTTTATAACTAGGTTTACAGTATCTAGTTTTGCATTAATACAATACATTTGAATTTGTAAATGTTTCAAGAGATCATTAGATCACAGGGTGTTGAAAGCCCATCTCCATGCAAACTTTTTTTGTTAGCTTTGAAAAGAGTGGGTAAGGTTTGGAATTTCTTTTTTTTATTGTTGTCTGTCACTCTGACATAATTTTTTTCACTTCCTCTACGGTCACTAGGACAAGAAGTAAGGGTATCTCTCTATAAGGAACAATCAAAGCAAAAAAAGCGCTTTTCTTTAGCAGAGAGTACAGGAGTGAAGGAAGGAAGGATGTAGAACCTCTATTATATTTCTATTGCTGTGTGTTTCTCTTGAGGAGATTCCTCTTACCTCCTGTGTGGACACCAAGCCTGGAAGTAAAATACACTCTTCCCATTGGGGCCACAGGGATTACCTCTTCCCTACCCTACTCTTTCCAAAACCTAAAAAAGGGCTTTAAAATGTAGGTATAACAGGAACAATATTGAATTCTTCTCTCTGCAGGAAGGCCCACCAACACATGTGGTCTCTCAACTATATTCCATTCTCCAAGCTGCAGCTTATCCAGACCTTCCTTCATACACACAAGCGTGGGAAAAGGAATTAAACCTGACCTTTTCCCCATCGGACTGGCAAAAGTGTTTTACCCTGACCAACAAATTATCCCCTGCTACAAAAACTCAGGAAAAGGGCTCTAAACTTGTAACCAGATGATACAGATGTCCGTTGCTACTCCACCATTTTAATCACATGATATCTGACACGTGCTGGGGGTGCCGTGCTTCACATTTGGTGGGACTGCCTATCCATACGGTCATTCTGGGAAAAAATTTTTTTGACCTGTACAGCAAAGTCAATGCAACATCTATCCAGGTTTCACCCATGACAGCTCTCCTATCCATGATCCCTGGATCCTTTAAATCCGCTAAAAAATATGTCCTCAGACACTTCATTGCAGCTGCTAGGACAGGCATTCCTCGCCACTGGAAATCAACGACTGTACCCTCTCTGGGGGAATGGGCAATCGAATTAGACTCCATAAGGGACATGGAATACTTTTTGGCACAGGAAATAAGGACCAATTCTCCCACACTTGGACTGCGTGATCTATGTTCTACTCCTCTGAATTTCCGGTCTGACCCCAGGAAGACCAGACCTCCAATACTCCTTGGCCATGATGGAGTGTTCATGAGCTTATCTTTGCTATCCTGCTTTTTTACCTTGCTTAATTGCTTAACCTCTTTTCCTTTACTGATCCTCCTTTACTACTGATTTTTACATTTTTTTGATGATGATACATAAAGGATAGTTAAAATTCAGATGTGTTTTCATACATACTGACTTATTCATATATTATATGATAAATGCTCTTTCCCCCATCATACTAGGATACTGGTACACTTGCTATCAATATGGGCTTTGGGGTAATATACCTAATGTTGCTTTGTACTGAACTATGTTTTCCCAACTCATGATATTATGTGGTACACTGGAGATCTTACATTGTTTGTACCTCTATTCCTTGCTCTTTGTATGTCTTATTTAATAAAACAAGACTGAACCAAAAGGAGCAATATTTTTCAATAAAAAGCTAATAGGCTAGAAAGTGCATGGCGTCAATCTGGTGCCGAATATGGAAGGGAATAAACAGCAATAAATCCCTGCTTCAGGCAAAAGATTATTTTTTTCAGTTTTGGATGGGGGAAGGGGGAGTCTAGAACCTCAAAGAATCCTTCCCAAACAAATAAATGTTTTGGCTGGAGTTGGGTATAAAAAGCCAGTTACATAAAATGCTAATGAAAACTTCTGTACAGCTATAAGTATTTTCCTATACATATTTGTAAAAGTTATTGGTAGCTCCTGCATGTAATATAATATTTTATTATTTCAATGCTTAGCGATAGATGCAAAAAACTATAGAAACAGCTTTTATAAAGCAATGCAAGATGTGATCTTAAAAACATGGCGTCAACGCTAGAAAAACATGCCGCAACACTTGTGAAAAATTCAAAATTGCATTCATTTTCACAACAAAAAATTGGAATCTAACCTGAAGATTTTGCTTGTTCTGTAACCATTTTATAGTTTGATTTGAATTATATGTCATTTTTATTGGGTATTATATATATTATTATATATATATTATAGTGTAAGCTCCACATTTCCATCCGTTCTACGGTTGTGTATGAGGTTCGTTCTTTTCATCAAGGTTTGGAAGGAAAAATGATCCAGGGCTCAGCTGGTTGTATTTATGTTATTGCAGTGGCAGATTGGAACAATCCTGGCTTTGGAGTGCCTCATATAACTTTGTAGTGGCGTACTGTTCTGCCCTGTCTTTGGAAACCCGGGCGGCTGATCAGCTGGCTGCGAAAGGCATTAGGAAGCCCAGCTATAATTTGTAGCAGTGCTATCTATTGGCTGAGACAGGGCACGGCGGCATAAAGCCACTTTGTTCTCATGAGTAACCTGAGCCATGAAATTATTAAACTATGTTTGTAAAAGAATATAACACCCAGCAGAGCTATACACACCGATATTTATGCACAGAGGAAGGAACTGTGTTATTTTTGTTTGATTTTGTCAGCGGTGATTAAAAGAGGGATATTTTATTTAGGTGAATCCAGTGTCAGCTTATTGAGAAACTGGAAGTGCAACTATGGAAACCCTAATGCAAATATAACAGTGTTAACATAAGAAATGAAAGAAAATCTTTCATTGCAAATTATAGATTTCCTAAACTTTCCCCATTCCTATATTATTTAAATTCCAAAAGACGCTTAAAGTGATTGTAACAACCCATTCAGTTTAAAATAGAAATGAAAGGCAAAACATTTTTGTATAGATATAAAAAAACATTATAAATACTTTTTCCCCCTTTTTTTTTTATAAGTGATCCCTCTGTTTTCAGCTGCATAAGAGCTGGGGGAAGGAGAAACAGCAAAATACTGAGCTTCCCAGTGAATGGCTGTGCAGAAGGGGGTGGCAGGACAAGTCTGATCATTGGAGGAGAGTACACTGAGTTCCCAGCATAGCTATAGAACTGACCACGGTGTGCTCTCTTGCTTAGCGTGGTCAGTTTTTAATAGGAAAGCAGAGGGACTGGCAGAACACCAGTGATTTCACATAAATGAAGCAATACAAAGAGAACCGGATACTCTCTCATACAAGTACATGGTACAGTGGACACATATCAGGAATATAAAGTGTTGGGGTAACAAACCCTTTAAAGTGATTGTAAAGGCTTGTTTAACCACTTCAATACCAGGCACTTAGACACCTTCCCGCCCAGGCCAATTTTCAGCTTTCAGCGCTGTTGCAATTTGAATGACAATTGCGCGGTCATACAACACTGTACCCAAACAAATTTTTTATCTTTTTGTTCCCACAAATAGAGCTTTCTTTTGGTGGTATTTGATCACCTCTACGGTTTTTATTTTTTGCGCAACAATTAAAAAAAGACTGAAAATTTTGAAAAAAAAACAAGTTTTTCTTTGTTTCTGTAAAAATTTTTTGTAAATAAGTACGTTTTCTTCTTCGGTGACGGGCACTGATATGGCTGCACTGACGGGCACTGATACGGCAGCACTGATGGGCACCCATGAGGTGGCACCAATGAGGTGGCACTGATGAGGTGGCACTGACGGGCACTGATAGGCGGCACTGATAGGTGGCACTGATGGGCACTGATAGGTGGCACTGGTATGCGGCACTGATGGGCACTCATAGGTGGCACCGATGGGCACTCATAGGTGGCACTGATGGGCACTCGTAGGTGGCATTGATTGGTACTTATGGGTGGCACTGATGGGTACTTACGGGGGGCACTGATGGGCACTGATAGGTGGGCACTGATGGGCACTGACAGGTGGCACTGATGACACTGGTGGCACTGATAAAACTAATTGGTGGCATTGCTGGGCAGAACTAAAACAATGGTGCCAATCAGTGCCCATTTGTGGGCACTGATTGGCACAGATTGGGCACATGTGGATGGCCATGAAGGACATACCTGGCCATCCACATGTTGCCCCTTCCCTGGTGGTCCTAGTGGCGATCCCTGGTGGTCCAGTGTGGTGATCTGAGGGGGGGCTGCGCTGATAAACAATCAGCGCAGACCCCCCCTGTCAGGAGAGCCGCCGATCGGCTCTCCTCTACTCGCGTCTGTCAGACGCGAGTGAGGAAAAGCCGATCAACGGCTCTTCCTATTGACATCGTGATCAGCCGCGATTGGACACAGCTGATCACGTGGTAAAGAGCCTCTGCCGGAAGCCCTTTACCAAGATCGGTGGAGCGGTGTGTCAGGCTGACACACCGCTCCACCGATCGCCGCGATGCGCGCCCCCGCGGGAGCGCGGCTGCATGTTATCCTGCTGGACGTCATATGACGCCCAGTCAGGATAACTCAACCACTGTCCGGCCGTCATCTGCTATGGGCCGGGCGGGAAGTGGTAAAAAAAGAAAAAATCGTGTTATACTTGCCTCCTCTGTGCAGTTGGTTTTGCACAGAGCAGCCCCGATCCTCCTCTTCTTGTGTCCCTCTTTCCTGCTCCTGGCCCCTCCCTCCTTTGAGGCCCCTCAGCCAGCAGCTTGCTTCAGGGGGCACCCAAGATGAGTCAGGGCTCCGTGTATCCATTCAGACACGGACCCCTCTCCCCTGATTGGCTCCCGTGGCTGTCAAAGTCAGTCAGCCAATGGTCCCACTGCTGTCTCAACCAATCAGGAGGAGTGTCCTGGATGGCTGAGGGGATTGTGGACATCGCTGGAAAGAGAAGGGGCTCAGGTAGGTAATTAGGGGGGTGCTGGGAGGGCTGCTACACACAGAAGGTTTTTTATCTTAACCACTTAAAGAGGGAGTCCCGCGAAAAATTTCTTTTTAAAAGTCAGCAGCTACATATACTGCAGCTGATGACTTTTAAAATAAGGACACTCACCTGTCCCCGAATCCAGCGGTGTCGGCACCCGAGGCCGAACCGTCGCTCGGTCCTTGGCAGCTGATGCCGCCATTCTCTGTGAGGGAATCAGGAAGTGAAGCCTTGCAGCTTCACTTCCCGATTCCCTACTGCGCATGCACGAGTCGCGCTGCGCGTCCTAACTGGTCCCCGCTATCTCCTGGGACCCGTGTGTGTCCCAGCAGACAGCGCAGGGGGACAGGAAGAGGCGTAGACTCCCGTGGGAGTCTATGCCGGAAGTGGGTGCAAATATAAGACAGGTATCTGCACCAACCTCCCTCTGAAAGGTGCCAAATGTCACACCGGAGGGGGGAGGGTTCCGAAAAGCGGAGGTTCAATTTTTGTGTGAACCTCCGCTTTAAGGACTAGCCTCGTTTTGGAATTTAGGTGTTTACATGTTTAAAACAGTTTTTTTTGCTAGAAAATTACTTAGAACCCCCAAACATTATATATTGTTTTTTTCTAACACCCTAGAGAATAAAATGGCGGTCGTTGCAATACTTTTTTTCACACCGTATTTGCGCAGCGGTCTTAAAAGCGCCCTTTTTTTGGAAAAAAATCACTTTTTTGAATAAAAAAATAAAATAACAGTAAAGTTAGCCCATTTTTTTTTTTTTATATTGTGAAAGATAATGTTACGCCGCTGCTGCCATAACAACGATATCCGCTGCCAAACTTAGGATGTACATCGGCGTGCGCCGGTCGGCAAGTGGTTAATGCATAGAATGCATTAAGATAAAAAACCTTCTGCCTTTACAACATCTTTAACTCTAAATAAGGGCAGTTTTGTAATCCACAAGCAATGATCCGGAATGATATTTCAATTGGGTGGCAAATGGGGTAAAGACTGATCTTTAAATTGTATCTATTATCAAGAACAAGAATGTAGTTTATTGCAGTTTACTGCTTCATAGATAAGGTGACTTTGTGCTTTTCCTTTCTTTTCTTCCTTTATTTTTACCTTGTGAGCCTGCCTTCCTGCCCTAGGGTGACAATACCTGACCACTGCACTGTACCTATGGAGGAGCAGCATTGTCGCCCTAGGACAGGAAGTGTGTGAGCACTATGGAACACCTCCCTATACCCATAACATAAGAGGGAGGAGTTCTGTAGTGCAAGCAGGCAAACTTAACAATGATGATAACATTACTAGAGATAACTCTGCAGAGTACACAGGACAGCACTGAATTTCTGCAGGGTGGTCTGTGATGTGAAGGGGGGGCATAACTGTGTAGAGCTGTGATTTGTAGGGGGGTAGAGCTGTGGGGGTATGTGATCTGAAGCGGGGCAGAGCTGAAGAGGGTTGTGATGTGAAGGGGGGGGGGCAGAGCTCCAGAGGGCTGTGATGCCAAGCAGGGTAGAACGGCAGGGGGGTCTGTGATATGAAGGGGGGCATAACTGTAAAGAGCTGTGATTTGAAGGGGGGGGAAGAGCTGCGGGTGTATAGGATCTGAAGGGGGCCAGAGCTGTAGGGGACTGTGATGGGAAGAGCTGTGGGGGCTGTAATGTGAAGGGGGCAGAACTGTGGGGGCTGTGATGTGAAGGGGGCAGAGCTGTGGGGGACTGTGATGTGAAGGGGGGCAGAGGACACCACTGTGGGGGGGGTGCTATGAAGCGGGGGCAGAGGACACTGCTGTGAAGCGGAAACTGTGATGTGAAGGGGGGATTGTGATATGCAGGGGGACTGACGAGACTGATGTAAAAGCAGGATTGTGACATAACATGAGGGATTGTGATGTGAAGGACCTGAGTCATCGCACAAACATTAGATTCGGACCTCTGCTGAAAGAAAATTTTATTGCTCGGACATCCATGAATTTTAATTCAGTACCCCTGATTTATACAGTGGGGCAAAAAAGTATTTAGTCAGCCACCAATTGTGAAAGTTCTCCCACTTAAAAAGATGAGAGAGGCCTGTAATTGTCATCATAGGTATACCTCAACTATGAGAGACAAAATGTGGAAACAAATCCAGACAATCACATTGTCTGATTTTTGAAAGAATTTATTTGCAAATTTTGGTGGAAAATAAGTATTTTGTCAATATCAAAAGTTCATCTCAATACTTTGTTATATATCCTTTGTTGGCAATGACAGAGGTCAAACGTTTTCTTTAGGTCTTCACAAGGTTGTCACACACTGTTGCTGGTATGTTGGCCCATTCCTCCATGCAGATCTCCTCTAGAGCAGTGATGTTTTGGGGCTGTCGCTGGGCAACACAGACTTTCAACTCCCTCCAAAGGTTTTCTATGGGGTTGAGATCTGGAGACTGGCTAGGCCACTCCAGGACCTTGAAATGCTTCTTACGAAGCCACTCCTTTGTTCCCCGGGCGGTGTGTTTGGGATCATTGTCATGCTGAAAGACCCAGCCATGTTTCATCTTCAATGCCCTTGCTGATGGGAGGAGGTTTGCACTCAAAATCTCACGAATACATGGCCCCATTCATTCTTTTATATAGATGGATCAGTCATCCTGTTCCCTTTGCAGAGAAACAGCCCCAAAGCATGATGTTGCCACCCCCATGCTTCACAGTAGGTATGGTGTTCTTTGGTTGCAACTCAGCATTCTCTCTCTCCAAACATGATGAGTTGTGTTTCTACCAAACAGTTCTACTTTGGTTTTATCTGACCATATGACATTCTCCCAATCCTCTTCTGGATCATCCAAATGCTCTCTAGCAAACCTCAGAGGGGCCCAGACATGTACTGGCTTAAGCAGGGGGACACGTCTGGCACTGCAGGATCTGAGTCCCTGGCGGCGTAGTGTGTTACTGATGGTAGCCTTTGTTACGTTGGTCCCAGCTCTCTGCAGGTCATTCGCTAGGTCCCCCCGTGTGGTTCTGGGATTTTTGCTCTCCGTTCTTGTGATCATTTTGACCCCACGGGGTGAGATCTTGCATGGAGCCCCAGATCTAGGGAGATTATCAGTGGTCTTATATGTCTTCCATTTTCTAATTATTGCTCCCACAGTTGATTTATTCACACCAAGCTGCTTGCCTATTGCAGATTCAGTCTTCCCAGCCTGGTGCAGGTCTACAATTTTGTTTCTGGTGTCCTTCGACAGCTCTTTGGTCTTCACCATAGTGGAGTTTGGAGTGTGACTGTTTAAGGTTGTGGACAGGTGTCTTTTATATTGATAACAAGTTCAAACAGGTTCCATTAATACAGGTAATGAGTGGAGGACAGAGGAGCCTCTTAAAGAAGAAGATACAGGTCTGTGAGAGCCAGAAATCTTGCTTGTTTGTAGGTGACCAAATACTTATTTTCCACCATAATTTGCAAATAAATTCTTTCAAAAATCAGACAATGTGATTGTCTGGATTTGTTTCCACATTTTGACTCTCATAGTTGAGGTATACCTATGATGACAATTACAGGCCTCTCTCATCTTTTTAAGTGGGAGAACTTGCACAATTGGTAGCTGACTAAATACTTTTTTGCCCCACTGTATGGTACCAACATATTCTACATTACAGAGTACATATAATCATTGCGAAGAGCCCCTTCTCCGGCAGAGCTTACATTCTAATATCTCTACTGTGTGCATACATATGCAGACAGTAGAATCAGTTTTAGGTGGATTCTGGTTTGGTTACCTGCAGTGACGTCGCTAGGGGGTGGCTTTTGGGGCTATAGCCCCGAATCTGGGGCCCATAGCCCCGAGTCTCTGCAGGGGTCCCCAAGGGGAGGGGAGGCTCTCTGGGGACCCTGATGTAAGTGGAGGGGCTCTCTGGGGACCCTGATTTTAAGGCGGAGGCTCTCTGGGGACCCTGATGCAAGGGGGAGGCTCTCTGGGGACCCTGATTTTAAGGCGGAGGCTCTCTGGGGACCCTGATGCAAGGGGGGGGCTCTCTGGGGACTCTGATGTAAGGAGGAGGCTCTGGGGACCCTGATGTAAGGGGGGCTCTCTGGGGATATATATACATACACACACACACACACACACTAGTGTATATACATGTGTATGCCTGCCCAAGCGTATGACTTTCTTTACTACGCTGCTATGGGCTCTAGCCCCAGATCTTTTGTAGACCTAGCAACGCCCCTGGTTACCTGCATGTTTTGGATAATGTGGAAAAAACTGTGCTGACAAGATTTGGGTTTGTGTCAAAATGCAAATGCAGACTGTTTTTAGATTCATTTCATCAGCATATAAGACCAGTTTGAGATTCTAGCAAAATCATTCAGATATGATTAACAGGTGCATCTAACCTGCAGTTGACCTTGTGCTGGACTGAATTTGACCATCTTCTAAGTTGCAGCAGCCTGTTTTAAGATGTGCTTGCTTTCCCATTGACTTGTGTGGGGAAAGAAATGAGCTCTAATGTGAACAAAAACCCGTGAACCCATGTCCTTGCACTGATGTGAAACTGCAGTTGAGTTTTATGGAGATTTGGTTGAGCTCGATAGGCGTACGCCTTGTTACAACACAGCTATGTAACTATGTAACATATTTTTATCTTTGCCATGCTTTGATGTCAATTAATGCCAAAGAGAAGGCCTCCAAGTTACAATCCCTACTTGTCCCCAGATGATGAATGCCTCCCAGCAGGATGGGACCAAACAGCACACAACGATTGGGCACTAAGGTCATCAGGCATTGCAGCTGTTAATTCAATTCTAAGACCATGAACCCTATCTCACTGGTGGACACTGCTGTTTTTGTCTACTACCACAGACCAATCTTCTATGCATCTGTCTAATCAATGTACTTTTAATATCTATGTTGTGTGCATATAACTTCTGTGCCTGTGTCTAATTATGTGACATAGCTACTACTGTATCTCTATATAGGTCTACTTTAAAAGGAATCTGTCAGGATAAAAATACGAAAGCAGCAATTAGGGTGACCTTCTTATCTACTGCTGGCAACTTTGTTAGTCAATAACCATGCATACTGTATGCTTGTTTCTGGGTCTCTGCTTTAGGATACACTCACACTGAGGATGGTTGATCCCCTTGGTCCAGTTCATGTGTAGCGTGAGTGCTCTGAACCTTGCCCAGGTACAGTTAAGCATACCGTGCCTGACACCACTTGGAAAAGATGGTCCCAGGCATGGTTTGCTTATGGTTAAAAACATGTTTTTTTTGGATAATCAAACCCCAGCTAAAAAGCCCAATGCTTTCCAACTCTCTGCAGACAAGGACCACTGCACTCTGTGTCCAACATGTCCCTTGATGAGCCAGACCTAGAGATATATAAACAGCACTGCTTGCTTTCTTGAATGGCAGGGGGCTTTTTGGCTGGAGGGTAAGACATGCAACTTTTCAACACCCTGATTTTATTGTTAGCATTTGGGCTAAGACTCCTATTGAGCATCAAACAAACATGTCATTTGGGTCAACAGGATTGCTTTATTGCAAACCCCCCCCCCCCCCCACACACACACTTCTCATAATCATATATTTACCTTTCCTCAGCTTCCTACTGGAAGTAGAGGTAATGCCAGGCACCTTTTGCGTATGAATGATCATGTGACTCATTTCCTATCTTCCTTTGTCACAATGCTGCTGCTTGGAAATTGGCCTAGCTATTTTACATAAGGTTGAAGGACAGCTTACAGCCCACAACCCTATGTAAGCTCTGACTACAGTGATTTGGACGTAGGGTTGCAGCCCTATTTGGATGTTAAGGAAGGAAATGGTGAGCATGTTTTGTTGGGGAGGCAGGTTTGGCAGTGAACCTGGTGTTTTACTTATTTTAACTAAGTCCTTAGTGAGTACAATGGCTCACAGTACATGGCGAATATACCACATCATCAAGGGTTTAGTAATGACTTGCAGACTTATTACTGAATTAAACACTGTAAATATAGCTCTGTGCTTTATTGTATAAGTGTAGCCTCCTTGACCTAAACAGGGGCTACTATGATAATTTAGTTCTTGGCTGGGGTGTAGTTAGCTCAGACTGATTGTATAGTTTTTCACCTGGTTTTCCCTAAGCTTAAATTGTCTTGTGATTTCTCACTTTCACCAGTAGATGTCACCGGTATCATTGGCCATAGTATGAGATTTCACAAACAAAACTAAGTTATGAATATTTATATTTTCTTCAGCCAATCCAGTCAGAGGTTTATGCTACTGGTGCCTGTTGGGGAAGGATATACATTTTTGGAATAGGCCGTGTGCTCACTTTCTTTCTGTGAGCTGAATCCACAAGAGGTGCTGTTGGATGGAGCTCTGCTGTTAGGCCCAATAGCCTGTTTGGGGGCTTAACGTGTGCTGAAGTGGTCCTGAAGCTGACCTGCTTGGCGTTTGAAGGAAGCTGTGCCAAGGAAAGGACCCAGGGGATACCCCTTGCTGAAAAGAGCCATGAAGAAGGCTGGTCTCTTAGAAGGGCCTGGTGACTCACTTGGAGGATGCACTTAAGTGTGGGATTGTGCTTACAGTGTTGCTGGGTCAGCTTAAAGGTTCTGAAACTGTGAACCTGGACATTGATCCTTATGTGTAGAGTCTGTAAGTGATCTGCTGTGGTATCTGGGACCTCTGACACTCATCTCCTTATCCATTGTACAAAAAACTTGAACCTGCCTCTGGGGGTGTCATTCTGCCTTTGGAGTTTTGGGGGGGTACTACATAAGCCCCTTGATGCATTTAAAAAATGTCAATGGAGGGAAAGAGGGGCAAACTTCTGTAAGTATAAAGTGAAGTTAAGTAGCAGCATCTACCTACAGATGCCTTCTAAACCTTCCTGTCAAAGCCGAATCTTTAGTAGTTATAAAGGCAGAAGGTTTTTTTACCTGAATGCATTCAATGCATTCAGGTAAAAAAACCTGCTGGGTGCAGCTTTCTGCCCAGTACCTCCCCCCCCCCGCCCCCTATACTTACCTGAGCCCCATCTCGATCCAGCGATGTGCTTGAGAGCGGCACCTGGGTCTCTCTCTCTCTCTTCATTGGCTCACACATCAGCAAGAGCCATTGGTTCACTCACAGTATGCACTGTGTACATGTTCATTCTTCCAGGATAAATGGTGGAAGACCCATTTATCAACCCAGAAAACTGAGGACATCTTGTGGCTAAAAGAAATTACTGCAGCATACAGTGCCAGGGAGGAGGTAAGGATTGCAGACAAAGCTCTTTTTTCATTTTTTAACCTCTGCTTTTTTTTTTTACATTTACGAGAGTTGGGCTTAGATAAGAATTTATAGCAGACATATGATTTCTAATAATGATAACAACAGTGTAACAACATTTTTCTTACCATAGCCACTTTTCTTAGGTGATATTGGTGGGTCTGGAAGAGTCTCAGGTGGCAGTTTAGGGTAGGAAGGGGGAGTCTTTGGTGGAGGGAACAGTTTCTGTCCTGGGGCTGCCTTGGGGCCCATGTAAGGTGGATGATATGCTGGCTGGATGGGAGGTCCTTCTTGGCAGGCATCCCCTGAATGTCCAGGACAACAGCGCCACTGCAGTTCAGTCACTATCTTGTGCCCGATTTTATACTTGGGCCTGAAAAGTGTCCTGTACCTATAAGGCAATAATGGAGCAAATTAAAGATGCTGGGCAGTCAACCACATCCCCCCCCTGTCCATTCAGATTCCACGGATCTTGAGGGTCCATCAAGCCTAATAATGAGAAGCTCTGCAGGTGACTATTTGCTGCTTTCACTAATGCTCTATAATGAAATCTATACAAATAGTAATTTGTTACTTCAGGCTGTGATTAAATAGAAGCAGCAGGGTACATTTTTCTCTAAAGACCTTGGGAAAACCCACCAAATGTCACGCTGACTTAAAAAAAAAAAAAGTCTTAATTTTCCCAAATGGTTGTGGTGTGAAAGGACCATCATTTTAGCTGTTGATAATTAAATGTAGCAAATTATTTTTACATCACATTGCATTACAGGTTTATAGAGGCTTAACAGCAAGGGGGAGGTGTAGTAACCCTTGGCAACCAATCCAAGGCTGTCTTTCCTTATGTTAACCAATGAAAAGAAATTTGTGATATGATAAGCTCTGTAAATTGTGCTGTGTTGTTAAAAATAGTGCAGGTATGATATTTGTTCATTGAGGCACATTGGGGGTTATTTACTAAAGGCAAATCCACTTTGCACTACAAGTGCAAACTACAAGTGCAAAATGCACTTGAAATTGCACTGAAAGTGCACTTGGAAATGCAGTCGCTGTAGATCCGAGGGGGACATGCAAGGAAAATAAAAAAACTGCATTTTAGCTTGTACGTGATTGGATAATATCATCAGAGCTTCCCCTCATTTCAGATGTACATTTATTTGTCCATGCAGTTTGGGTGTTTTCAGGCTTGAGTGTTTTTGTTTTAGCCAATAGAAAATCAGCTAAAAGAGACCAAGATAATTGTAATTATTGATAAAAAATGTTATTTAAAAACAGCCATCACATTTCAGGGGCAACACTACTCTCCGTTCAGTAAAGCTCAACACAGGCTAACACATGGAACTCCATTGCTGCTGAGCAACTGCTGTCAGGTTGTTTCTCTATGAGGGGAGTTGAATACTGGTTCTAATATAGATATATGAAATCCATGTTTTATCCTCTGTTGAGCCCTGATGAAGGGAGAGTGGTGGCCCTGAAACGGGTTGTATTTTTTTTAATACATTTTAAAACATTTTTAATATGTTTTTTATTAATTAAAATTGTCTTTGACTCTTTTATCTGATTTTGGTCTGGTGCTCTTTTCTGTATTTGTTTGGTTTGAGTTCAATAAACCCAACCCTTTTAAGAGCTAGTAGACCTACGTTGGAATCAAGACACCCCAAAAAGAGCACATTTTACCGTTGGGTACCTATTGAGGGAAGCCTTGCTAGAGCTATTGAGCTCATTTTTCATCTAACTACACATGCAAGTATAAAAATTTCCCAGTGAGTATGTTGTTCTGGAATAAATGACGCCATGACTATGGGTTGGCCTCTAACAGGTAAGCATTACTTGCCAAATACATTCTAAAAACACCATCTTTAAAGAGGGGACTGCGATGTGCTGGTGACTTTTTGTATGCATAATATAGATGCAGACCAGGCATGCCTAGTACCTTAAGGCTGCTTTGAAACTGGGGCGTCGGCACCGTGGATGGAAAAGCACCGCTATTTTTAGCGGCACATTACCGTCATTTTTGCAGAGGCTTTCGGCTGCTAGCGGGGCACTTTTAACCCCCGCTAGTGGGCGAAAAAGGGTTGAAACGACCCGCAAAGCGCCGCTACAACGGCACTTCTCCGGCGGTTCAGCGGCGCTGCCCATTCATTTCAATGGGCAGGAGCGGTGTATACGCCGCTCCTTCACCGCTCCAAAGACGCTGCTTGCAGGAGTTTTTTTAACGTCCTGCCAGCGCATTGCCTCAGTGTGAAAGCACTTTGGCTTTCACACTGAGACTGCAGGGAAGCCCTTTTTTCAGGCGCTTTACAGGTGCCCAAAAGCGCCTGAAAAACGCCTCAGTGTGAAAGGGGTCTAATAGTTTGTTGTAATACCTGATCTGTTTATTGGTATATTTCTTTGGGATTGATTTACACCTATGTGTTGTTGTAAAAGACAATACACGAGTCAATACATTGCAGTCCCACTCATTTTGAATAGCACCCTAATGCGCTAAAGCGATGTACAGTCTTTGCAATGCATGGCAACCCGGAAATGTGTGTTGTGGTGCGTTGCCGGCAATGGTCTTGAGACATGTTCAATATTTGGGATGTTTTGGTGGATTGGAAGCCCACTGATTTCAATGACCTGCCTTAACGCAATGCATTTTAATGAGTGACTTAACGCTTGTGCATTAATGTACTGCACAAATCTAAATGTTTCGTAGCCTATAGAAAATGGTTCACCCTTGAGCTTGGAAAATGGTCATGGAGCACCTCTACATGCTTTCTATGTTACATACATTTGTACATTATTCACAGAAGAATATCCAAGGTTGTTAGTATATTGCGCTTACACAACAGTTCCTGGGCATTTGGGTCCCCAGCTGCACTTGAGGTACTCAGCCTTGATATACGGTTCTGTGCCGTCCTGCTGTGTGCAGGTCACGTTCTTCTCCACCACATAGACACAGTAATTTCTGCAGGAGAAAGCCGTGGTATGGAGACAGTTTGGAGACAGTTGGGAAATGAAAGGGGTGGGGGAAAGAGGACAGCAAGAAGGGACATGAGAGAGGGAGGAGGGAGATGGAACAAAAAAGCATTAGCTGAATATAAAGCGAATATCTCCAGTAATAAAACATCCATGTAATTTACACAAGGGATTTGGCGTCATACTACTGGCCTTGTTCCATAAAGGAATACCAGACAATGCAGGAAGGGCGGTTACTTAGGCAACCTATTTACCTTTTAACAGTAAACTGAAATCTGTTAGACGCTATGGGCTACTGCACCTTTCACGTAGTCATTGAACCTTGCCCTGGTTTATTGAATAGGGCCAATTGTGATACTCTTTTATCTGTACCTGTGCTGGTCTTTAGCAAAGTAAACGGGTGGCAGAATTGTAATACAGACAACCATAGAAGCATCCCAGGAGCCTCAAACTTCTGTTGTGCAAAAACTTATGTCAGGTAACCAGTCGGTGTGACAGACTGTTCCTGCCTAGCTAATGCATCTTGCTACTGGTCACTTATTGTGACCACTGACCTCAGACAAGGTTGATTTACTACAACTGGGGAATGCAAAATCTAGTGCAGCTCTGCATAGAAACCAATCATCTTCCAGGTTTTTTTCTTTTTTGTCAAAGCTTAACTGAACAAGTTGAAGTTATGCCATGTACACACGAGCAGTTTTTCCGTCGGAATAAACTCTGAAGGTTTCTCCGACGGAATTCCGCTCAAGCTGTCTTGCATACACACGGTCACACCAAAGTCCGACCGTCAAGAATGCAGTGACGTACAACACGAACGGCGGGACTAGAAAAAAGGAAGTTCAATAGCCAGTAGCCAATAGCTTCCGTCTCGTACTTGCTTCAGAGCATGCATCGTTTTTGGTACGTCGGAACAGCATACAGACGAGCGGTTTTCCCGATAGGAATTGGTTTCGTCGGAAAAATCTAGAACATGTTCTCTTTCTAGGTCCCTCAGAATTTTCGACGTAAAAAGTCCAATGGGGCATACACACGATCGGAATAGACGATGAAAAGCTCCCGTCGGACTTTTTCTGTCGGAAATTCCGCTCGTGTGTGCGCGGCATTAGAAGCTGATTGGCTACCATGCACAGCTGCACCAGATTTTGCACTCCCTTAGTAAATCGACCTCAATGGCTTCACTGACCAATAGCACAATCGAGTGGTGGGCAGGATGAAGTGACAACTTTCTACACCAGACTTTCTCAGCCTTTTTACCCCAGAGGAACTCTTGAAAAACCATTCAAGTTTCTGGGAACCCCAGGTAATACTAAATAATTTGGGTTAATGGAAAGGAAGCTCTTTACATTGATGGCTACTGGAAAGAATGTTCCCCTTTCATCGGTGATTAGAATGCCCTCTTTACAGACAGGGACAAAAAAAAAGTAATGGTGTAATGCTGCTAGCTCTGCCAAGTGCTGTTGGACCAGGAATTATGCAGGCATCATGTGAGAGGTCAATCAGCCACAGCTCAAGGAACCCCTAGCAACCTGTGGAGTTCTTTGGAACCCTGGTAGAGAATGCTCAAGGTCAGGGTTCTTCAAACTTTCTAAACAAAGGGTCAGTCTACTGTCCTTCAAACTTTAGGGGGGCCAGACTGTGGCCAGTGGGGATAGAAAATGTCCTATATTCGGTGAGAGTAAACAACGCCTCAGGCTTAATGGTCAGTGGGAGTAAATACATTTCATAGCACCTATGGTCAGTAGAAGGGGGAATAGTGCCCCATCATTGGTATTAGTGGGAGGAATGTGCCCCATCATTGGTATTAGTGGGAAGAATAGTGCCCCATCATTGGTAGCAGTGGGATAAATACTGCCACATCATTGGTGTCAGTGGGAGGAACAGTGCCCAATCATTGGCATCAGTGGAAGGAATAGTGCCCCACTGTTGATGTCAGTGAAAGGAATAGTGCCCCATAATTGGTGTCAGTGGGAGGAATAGTGCCCCACTGTTGGTGTCAGGGGAGGGAATAGTGCCCCATCATTTGTATTAGTGGGAAGAATAGAGCCCCACCATTGATATTATGGGGAGAAATAGTGCACCATCCTTGGTGTAGGTGGGAAGAATACTGCCCCATCATTGGTGTCAGTGGGAGGAATAGTGCCCCATAATAGTGCATCATCATTGGTATCAGTAGGAGGAATACTGCCCTATAATTGGTGTCAGTGGCAGGAATTATACCGCACTGCTGGTGTCAGTGAGAGGAATAGTGTTTTGTATTGGTGGATGCAATAGTGTCCCAAGGGCCAGATAAAGGCTAGCAAAGGGCCACATCTGACTCTCGTCCCGCAGTTTGGAGACCACAGCTCTAGATAATAGCAGTATATGCATAACAGAGGGCTCAGTGTTCAGTATTAATATTCAGTTGACAGTTTATATTGTTAAAGGTCAAAACAGGTTCAAACCAACACGTGTGTAGTAAAGCAGGCACTAAGGATGCCAGTACATACTTCCAATTTTACTGGCTGGCCATCCAGAGAATAGGCATGTCCCACCCGTGTGCCTCAACAACTTAACAAGAGTTCCAGTCATTCTTGGGGTTTGGTGGGCATACCTATGCTTCTAATTTTAGGGAAGACATTTGAATTGCAATTTGGCGGCCTCTGGGGGGCACAATGTAAGATCAGCCAGTAGAATAAGAGGTATGTGCCAACACTGTATGGCATACAGGTCTACTATGAATATTTGGTTTCTGCTCTTTATGACCTCAGGTCTGGTTTAAAGGCATTCAATTAGCATAAAAATGATAATGATGATGTAACTTATAGCAACCAGATCAAAGTAGTCTACTCAATAATATGAGATTTCTGATGGGTTGCTATGGGTTACTGCACATTTCTCACTGCCCTGTTAAACCCGCACCTCTATACTAACAGCAGAGCCTCATGTTGTGTGATGGATGCTGTCAACAACAGAAACAATTTTGCTTCGTTATTCCAGGCAAACCGCCAGAGACAAGCACAGGCAAGGGCGCCCGGTCCAAGACTAATTCTAATAGCTTTGTATAACGATGTTCCATATTGTTACACTAATTATTCACACGCTCCTCGTATAAAATGAATGTATAGAATTCATGGGCCAACACATATTCTAAAGTGAGTAATGAAGATCAGGCTGTGTATGCAGACACTCCTACACTGATACTCATCATGTACGGAAACACAAAGACGCACTGTTATACTACAAGTTCCAGCATGCTTCCCCAATTCTTCTCTAACAGACAATATACATCTACAGACTGCCTACCTGTGTACTGTACAACGGAGAATAGGCATTACAAAGATATAAAGGAATTCATTGTCAGCTCATCTGAGCGGGATTCCAATGCCTGTTCCCTCTTGTGTCTGTTAAATACGCTTTGTTATTCTTTTATGTTTACTACCCTTTGAATTAAGGCACAGCAAAGCTAAAAAGGGCCTTTGATGGCTTTAGTATTAGTAGCATGCATTAGACCTATGGGTGTAAAGTATAATGAATAATTCAGTACTAAGGATGATGTGAGAGCGCAGTAAGCAACAGCAACCAATCAGACTCATCTTAAATAGCCAAAAAACAAATGATAACTGCTGATTGGTCACTTTGGATTACGGCACTTTGCTCTTTCATGCGTTTTCTTATCAAAGTAATCACTCTAGCAGCCAATCATATCCATTAGGATAGTGAATAGGCGGGATAATAAAATAGACAGCGTGTTAGTGTATGCAGGCAAGGGCTGAGAATTTTCTTTGTGCTCCACATATTTCTCCTTGGCATGAAAATTTCCAATATATGCATGGGCAGCTAAATGGCACTTGGATCAAACAACCAAATTCCATAGCGGTTGGGTACATCACTCTGGACAGTGCCATGGGATATGGTGGCAATCTATGGGTCCATAATTACGCAAGTGCTTCACCAATCTATTACTGATCTGGTGTGGATCTTCTAAAAGCACAGGCTTTTTTCCCCGAATACATTTGTGGTCAGAAGGAAGAATCCCACCCTTACAGATAACTAAAAAGTTTATTGTTGTCAAGGTTACATATCTAAGAGTCAGAAAATGCTTGCTGCTTAAGGAACCCCTAGCAACCTCTGGAGGAAACCAAGAGTTCCACAAAACCCTCATTGAGAAAGGCTAGTATACCCAGTATGTCCGATCAAGGCGTTAATGCCTAGAGTTTATTTTACTCAGCAAGCATATCTAAAATTGTAAACTACAGTACAGTATGTTACTTCTCATAACCACAGTCCATCAAACATGCCACCAGGCTTACCTGTGCTTGGTGATGGGTTTGCCATAGGTCTGGGGATGAGAACCCGGTTGATACAGGCTGTGAATGAACCTTCCAGTAGCAGGAGGTGGGAAATATGTCCCTTTGGCCTCGGCTGGGCACAGTAGCCCGCCAAAGAGGGAAACTAAAAACAAAATCCTGAGCATCCTATCTTGCATTTTTCCAGAGGAGAATCAGGATCAACAGTCTAAAATGTTCTGTATATGCTGTTCCTGGGTCTTTACTACAAGAGTGGACTTCTTCTCCTTGTGTCAATCCAATAGCTTCTTCACAAGTCAAGTGGTTTGTCTTTTATGTGGCACACAACAAGCTGGCTCTTCCAGTTTGAGGATCTTAAGGTTTTGTTTTTTTTAAGCCAGTCTTATGGTCTTCTAAATCACCAGGACTTTTAGGAGCCTGAACAGAATTCGTCCTTTACGACTTTTGGCAAGTCAATCGTTGAGCTGAGGTCGGTCACTTGTGCCACTTTCTCAGGAGACCAGAGCTGTTCATGTCCCTGTCTGACTTTGGATCTGTTCTATATGTCAGGAAGAGTCACTGTCACAAAGTGTGACTGTCCTTGGCTAGAGTCGTTGGCTTAGCCTGACGCTGTTTCCATCTCGTTTTCTCCCTGCGCTTTTTCTTCTCTTTCCACTACTCACTTTTACTTCCCAAATTCTTTATTTTGCATTCTTCTTTTCCCTCCAGCTCTCACACCTCTTCATCACATCCCTCTGATGTAAATTCTCTTGTCTGTTTCCTAACGCTCCCTGTCTCCAGTGTCTGCATTCCCGGTATGTCTCTCTGAATCTTACTTTCTATCAGTCTGTTGTGACTTTCTGTCTTTCTCCAGTCTCCCTCTCTCCCCCTGTCCCTGACAGCTCCTCACAGCTCCCTCTATACCCCAGACCTGTAGAAGGGGAGGGGGTGATTGGGGTGGAGGGAGAGGAGGAGTTCTCTGGGATTAGAATAATATACCCCCCTGCTCTACCCTTTCCTGAAACTGTGTTACCTCTGCCAGCAGCAACATGAGACTCAGCCTGGCACTGCATGTCACATTCACCGCAGGCAGAGAGGCACACGTGCACAGCGAGCATGTACGCTGCAACATTCAAAAAGTTCAGGAGAAGCGGAGACGTCCAGCAGGACTGCCAGCTCATCCTGACTCAAGCTGCAGATTCCTCGTGCACAGGAGCCTGTGTGCAAGCATTAATGTGTACCTAAACCCAAAGAACATGCAGAAAGTTCAGAGTTTAAGTGATACCCTTTATTGGCTAACTCAGGTTGTTTCTGAAACGCACATTTTTATCCGCATAGGGGTTGATTTACTAAAGGCAAATAGACCGTGCCGTTGCAAAGTGCAGTTGCCCCAGAGCTTAGTAAATGAGGTAAACCTTCACTTTGCAAATAATACCCAATCACGTGCAATGAAAAAAAATAAATAAAACAGCATTATTGCTTGCACATGATTAGATGATGAAAGTCAGCAGAGCTTATATTCATTTTGGCTCCGTTCACACCTGAGCGATCCGAATTGCCGATGGAATCGCTGTGATTCTGCCCGCGATTCAAAATCGAGGCAAATCGTGGGATGCTTGTGCGATCCCATTACTCCTTAATGGCACCCCAATCACGGCGCGATTTTGCAGGGCGATAAATCGCCCTGCAATCGCAACACGCGCCGCTCAAAAAAAGAGCTTCTTTTGAGGGGCAGCATCGTGCATTGCGATGTGCCGTGATTGCAGCACCTTTTTTTGCACGACAATCGTGGCAAAATCTCGCTTTGATTGGGGTGTCATTAAGAAGTAATAGCATCGCACAAGCGTCCCGTGATTGGCCGCAATTTTGAATCGCGGCGATTCCGCCCACGATTCGGATCGCTCAGGTGTGAATGGAGCCTTACTAAGCTTTGGAGCAACTGCTCTTGCAGAGTGATATCAACAAAACCTGGGGAATTCCCAGAAAAAACTCCAAGCCTACTTACCACCAGCTCGCAGACAACCAATTGACCTGTCTAACAGTATGCGTTAAAAACAGGGGTTCAGTCCGCACGCATTTGCAAACGCATGCGTAAGCCACAGAGCCACGTCACGGCACCCTGTAATCTGTGGTCCTAACACTAAAATTTGGGTGTCCCCACAGTGGAGGCACATGCATTCTAATGGATAAGTGAGGGCAGGTGGACTGAAGGGAGCCCACCCCTTCTTAAAGGTATAGGAGCACACCAAACACCCAGCAGATAGCACAATGGCTGCAAGGGTGTTGGTGCGTTGCTGGACCAATACACACACCAACGTGATCACAAAACCTTGCCACCACCCTCATTTATAGCTGGCTCTTGCAGAGTGCAACTGCACTTTAAAAGGAGCACAGTCTATTTTCCTTTAGTGAATCAACCCCATAGACTGTGCACTTTGCTTGTGCAGTTGCAGGCTGCAAGGGCATTTGCTCCAAAGCTTGCTTAGTAAATGAGGTAAAGCTCACTTTGCAAAGAATACCCAGTCACATGCAAGCAAAATAACAAATACAGAATTTTTGCTTGAACGTGATTGGATGATGGAAGACAGCAGAGCTTCCCCTCTTTTTCTAAGCTCTGGAGCAAATGCCCTTGCAGAGTGCACCTCCTCTTGCAAAGTGCACAGTCTATTTGACTTTAGTAAATCAACCCCATATTATGAGGGTTTCAGAATCCTTTTCAGAAATCTAAAAGCCTGACAAAGGGATCAAAATTATCCCAAAATCATACATCTTTAATACCTTGAAGCCCAACTCCGGGCAATTAAAAAATGATCCCTTGCAGAGAAGCTGCACTCGCACTCCAAGGGTTATTAGCTAATTTTGTCTAGGGGAGAGGAGAAACAGTTTTACTTATCTGATTCTACGCTATCCTGGCAGGGTGTGCTCCTCCCATGATCCAGCGGTGGACTGTCCCTTGGCATTCTCGCATCCAGAGCAGGGCTATGAACCCTTACGTTACATTAAAGCGGAGTTCCACACAAAAATGGAACTTCTGCTTTTTGGAACCCTCCCCCCCTCCGGTGTCACATTTGGCACCTTTCAGGGGGGAGGGGGGTACAGATACCTGTATAATACAGGTATTTGAACCCACTTCCGGGAATAGACTCCCACGGGAGTCATGCACCCCCCCCCCCCCCCCGCTGTCTCCTGGGAAACACACAGGTGCCAGGAGGATTGTAACAGACCTGGGACACCATTGGGCACTAAAAGGGGAATGCAGTAGCATAGTGCCCTCTCATCCTCCGGTTAGGCCCTGCTCCAAGCCACATTCCTGTCGGAATATTGTGTCCAGGTTTCAGGCAGACTGAAACCTGGACACATGATTCAAAACCCAAACTATCCAGGTAAATCCCGGACAGGTGGCGACCCTACTGCACAGAGATGATGTAATCAGGAGCCCATACTACTGACTCCTAATCGTTGGTAGTTGACCGTGAGCTGTCAGTGGCAACTTGATCACAGTCCTGGAGGTGCCAATTAGGCGAATCCCAGAACAACACAGTAACGCCACAGTGGTGGCTGGGGGTTATCTGGAACACTGTCGAAAAGACGTTAAGCTCCAAACTTTCTGCATTAATCGATAGCCAACACAGTACAGCACTTAAATATATACATATATAAAGCAGCACCAGTCCCTAAACAAAATAGAAATAAATATTATATATAACTAGATGAATAAAGTGCTTGTGCTTACATCATACCAAAAATGCGTGTGCATACATTAAACAATAAAACAACAATAAATAAATATTGCTCTATCTAATAAGGTGCAAAAAACTGTGAAATATAGGTGTAGATTTACCAAAGGCAAATAGACTGTGCACTTTGCAAGTGCAGTTGTTCCAGAGTTTTGTAAATGAGGGTAAGATCTGCTGACCTCCATCATCCAATCATATACAAGCGAAAATTCTGTTTTATTTTTCCTTGCATGTTATTTACTAAGCTCTGGAGCACATGCACTTGCAAAGCACGCAGTTTTTTTTTTTTTGTCTTTAGTAAATCGCCCCCCATAGTTCCACAGAGTGCAACAAAGTCTCCACTCCACCAAACGTTTTTGCAATGTGCAATAAATAACAATCCTTTTGATGACAGCACAACAAGTCCAAATTTCCCAAAGGTGCTCCACTCAAAAGTGAACTTTCACTTGTGCTCCATCCACACTGCTGGAACCTTGTGCCCCCTCCTTTGGACAGCTTAAACTCACCAAAACTGATGGACCTTTTTGTATTAAAAAGGTCACTAGCACATAAGGTAGCAAACAACTCCTTATTCCATCTTTAAAGAATCGGCTTCACTTATGGGAAAAAAAGCAGGATCACCCTCCCCCCCTTTAATAAAAAAGAACAGAGGGGGGAGCTGACCCATGTGACTATGGAGTCACACAGGGGGGTGTATACACAGTGGTAAATGACAGCCCACTCCCTCCCTTCCTCCTCCATGCCCACTAACCATCTAAACACAATGGAGGTGGCATATTACATATAGATTAATGGAGGCTTTGCCTCCCTCTTATTCTAAGACTCTAAGGGGGGATTGTGACGGCCTGTGACTGGCAGAAATCCCCCCATACCATGTTATTTCCACAAAATAATAAACATTTTATTTCAAATATATATTTGTATGCCAATTTAAAACTGTTTATTGATATTAATTATTATTTTTTACTCTGTATTCCAAAGGCTGTTTTGTTTTCTATGTTGAACATGTGACCAGCAGCAGAGGACTAGAAGCTCCTCCTGCTTATGTTTCCCTGCAGACAGGCTGAGAGAGAGCTGGGTCATGTGACAATTGTATATTAATTAGAGAAAAAGGTACTTAGATTTTTTTATTAATTAAAATAATTACAGTGCTATCATCCACATACAGAAATAGAGTGGATAATGTACATTAAACTGTGTGTGTTTAGTAGCACTTTAAGTACATTTCCTGCAAGTAGAGAAATACTTCAGTTGATCCTGTCAGGCATCTCGTGTTCTTGTAACTTCCTTGGGATCGAACTGAAATCTCTGTTATCAGCTTGCTCTTTCAGTTATCTTCTATGAACTACAAAGCAACACCCCTCTATATAATGGAGATGAGGAGAGGAGGAGGTGTTTGTAGTCCAGATCCGAAGCACAGTATAGTACAGTGAGTGTTGTCACCTTACGCCAGGAAGTGTGTTGCTGGCAGGATCACCATGTGAAAATAAAGGAGGAAGATCCTGAAAAAAAAGGAAAACTAATGCAGCCAGCACCATCTAAAACTGGTAAGATGCACTACAGGAAAATATTGGTTTCGGGTTTAGAGGCTTTAAGCAT
The DNA here is from genome assembly GCA_037952925.1 of Lithobates clamitans. Taxonomy (NCBI): domain Eukaryota; kingdom Metazoa; phylum Chordata; class Amphibia; order Anura; family Ranidae; genus Lithobates; species Lithobates clamitans. The sequence continues at coordinate 461,810 of JBBGZY010001921.1, read as the reverse complement.
TGTAGTGCTGTACATGGAATTGGTAAAGCCAGTGAATATTTGGGGCCTGCTAATGAAGATTCGCGTCTTATGTAATTTTTTTTTTTTTACGTCACAGTCTTTATCTTTTTTTTTCTTTTTTTAAGTTTTGTTCATTAGTTCCATTTTTTAGTTTGGGATGTTACTGATGATTAGCCATTTTCACCATTTATAATTAAAATTAAGGACTGTGGATGATCACTTGAACCCACTGGGGCTTTTTTTTCACTGCTACCTTTCCTTATATATACATATTTATAACAATCTGAAGGACAGATGAAACTTTTAGAGCAATATGAACACAGCTGTTAAATAAATATACATTTTTTTTTAAAAACAGATCCCTACACCAGAACAAAGACAGGGACAGTCAGGAAGAATTAGGGACAGAGGGATTGGGGTCCAAAGACAGTTCCTCAAATAAGCACAGTTGAGAGCTATGTACATAAGATGCATTTAAAGCACACCTTTCCCCTTTTACTAAAAATCACTTCAGCAGTCAGCTAGCTCTGCATGCTGATATGAAGTCATCTTACATTTATTAGATAAACATTTTTGCTTTTTCTTACAACTACAGTTTCCACTTCCTGGCTGAGTGAGGAACTGGTGATGTAGCCATGGCCTCACAGCGGTATCCTGGGAAGGCAACATCACCAGTGTCTTCCCTCTCAGACAATGTGTACTGTTACATGTTCCAGGAAGCAGACCCAGAGTTCCAGGAAGTAAAGGGAGATGGATTCATCTGTCCTCAGTGAAAATGGCCACTGTGAGAACAATGGGAAAGAAACATAAAATGAGGTATACGAAGATGAAAAAGCCTGCAATTATCCATAAATATTTGTTTGTATGTTGTCATCAACCACTTCAGCCCCCAGAAGGTTTTACCCCCTTCCTGACCAGGCCATTTTTTGCGATACGGCACTTTTGCTTCAACTGACAATTGCGCGGTCGTGTGTCGCTGTACCCAAATAAAAATTGATGTCCTTCTTTTCCCGCAAATAGAGCTTTCTTTTGGTGGTATTTGATCACCTCTGCGGTTTTTATTTTTTGTGCTATAGATAAAAAAAGACCGATAATTTTTAAAAGAAAACAATATTTTTTACTTTCTACTATAAAAAATAACCAATTAAAAAATGTAAAAAAAATCGAATTTCTTCATCAATTTTGGCCAATATGTATTCTGCTACATGATTTATGGGCTTTTTATTTTTTTTATTGTTTTTACTAGTAATGACAGCGATCAGCAATTTTTAGCGACATTGCGGCAGACAAACCTGACACTTAGGCTATTTTCATACTGAGGCGCTTTACAGGTGTTTTAGCGCTAAAAATATAGCTTGGCAAAGCACCTGTAAAGCGCCTGTTCCTGTCACTCCAGTGTGAGAGCCTGAGTGCTTTCACACTGGGGCGGTGCGCTTGCGGGATGTTAAAAAAAGTCCTGCAAGCAGCACCTTTGGGGCGGTTTAGGAGCGGTGTATACACCTCTCCTAAAACACCCGTGCCCATTGAAATGAATGGGCACCGCTGCAGCAGTGGCTGCAGAACGCTTCGACAGTGGCACTTTGCGGGCGCTATTAACCTCTTCTTCGGCCACTAGCAGGGGTTAAACCCGCCCACTAGCGGCCGAAAAGCACTGCTAAAATGATGGTAAATTGCCGCTAAAGCTAGGGGCGCTTTACCGTCGACTCTCTCACTGTCCCAGTGTGAAAGTAGCCTAAGTGACACTTTTTGGGGAAGAGTGACACCAATACAGTGATCAATGCACTGTATAAATAACACTCGCAGGGAAGGGGCTAACATCAGGGGCAATCAAAGGGTTAAATGTGCTCCTAGGGAGTGCTTTCTAACTGTGGGGGCAATGCTGTGACTGGAGGAAAACAGAGATTTGTGTTTCTGCTTAGCAGAAACACAAGATCTCCATTTTCCTCCCTCACAGAACGGCGGTCTGCCTTGTTTACATCCTGGCTCTCCGGTGAATGATCGCGGGTGTCTGGCAGCCATCACGCTGATTGGCTCCTGCTGAGTCCATTCACAGCGGGAGCGGGGCTCCGTGGCGGGCGCGTGCACGCGCCCCCAAAGCCGAGGAGATGAATTACTTACAGGTACATGATTTCGCACTTAAGGGCCGCCCTGCCGCGGTATATGTACGTGGGGCGGTCCTTAAGCGGTTAATAAACATTTGTAAAGGTGCGCCTGTTATAATTTTTAAGATAAGGATAAAGTTCCCCTTTAACATGCATTTGCCATACATTCACATAAATGTATCAGACTGAGCTTAACCTGTGACCCATCAAAGGCACTTGTGGCAGTAAGACACATGTAGACAAATTCCTATAAGCCTAAAGTGAACCTCTACTTATCCCATGTGGGGCAAAGCAACAGGTTCATGAAAATGTCCTTCCCATCCTCACCCCACACACATACCTTTCCTTTGCTCCCCCTGCAATCCTGTACAATATGCAGGTAAACGTGCCAACATTCAGGCAAGAAGGTGCAAACAATTAACTGGCAACTCCCCTAGCATCAATTCAGACACCTTCCAAGCAAAAATCTTACCCTCACAGCCCTGCAAAAATCTGCCCCCCAATTGGGAGCAGCGACTGTGTCCTTGCAGCTGCTGCATCCTCAACATGACTTTGCGCACAGCCTTGTGCAGAATATCTGTGCATGCCCATGCAGGAAAACACGCCCCTGGCACAGGTGTACACTGTAGTATACCCGTGTGCACAAGGCCTTGGGTTCCAAAAAAAAGTGAGTTTGTCCCACCCAAACATATCTGCCATTAACAACTTCAGTGAAAGTCTAAAGAACTTGCAAAATACTTCTAATTATGTTAACCCTTATAAACTCCAAATTCGGCCATAGGTGGATAGATTAGGTCGAGATTCGATCCAACTATGGGCAGGCTGGTTGTACCCAAGTCTATCCATCGATTGACTTAGCTACAACCAGCATGCTGGAATTTTTACATGCAATTACTGCCGGCGGCTATAGCCTCTAGCAGTAATCATTGTGTTATGCTGGCTCCCCACTGGCAGAACACAATAGCGCTGCAGGGGAAGTAAGCAATTTTAAGGAAAGAAATTTGTATAATCTATGGGCTGCTTTAAGCTGGCCATACACTGAGCAAATTTTGTCTGGTTGCTAATGAACTTTCCACACTTCGATGAACGTGTGACTCTGTTAGCACCACCGCACAACATCCTTAAATTAAAAAATATAACAAGCTGTGCAGACAATTGTCAGCATAACAGCACTTGGATCAAACAGGCATTATTTGGGAATGCAGTGAATGTGTCCATCCATGCTGTTTATTGTTAATGGAGGAATTTGCTAGACTTCTTTTGTATAGCCGGTAGGCAAAATAAGGCTCCATTCACACTTGTGAAAATCCAAAGTCATGAGATTTTAATTGCAACTCTACATTGCAACTTTGAATGGGTTTGACTTGGATACGACCTTGGCTGTTAACTTTGGCTTTGACTGTTGCATAACTGTCGCATTGATAACATTAAGATGCGACTTTTGAGAATTTACATTGCAGTCTGTGGCACTCAAGTTGCATGAAAGTCACATCAAAGTAGTTAAGTCGCATAGATTTGAACGGCTTCCATTGAAATGCATGGGCTGTGACTCGTCATGGGATTTATGTGTCCAAAGTCGCATGACAAGTCGCACAAGTGTGAATGGAGCCTAAATCTGTCGCAACCCAACTCATTAACCTAACCCTTACCTTTCAACTCAGCCTTACCTCTCCCCCTAAACTTTAACCGAACCCCCAAACTCATACAGTGGGGACGGAAAGTATTCAGACCCCCTAAATTTTTCACTCTTTGTTATATTGCAGCCATTTGCTAAAATCTTTTAAGTTCATTTTTTTCCTCATTAATGTACACACAGCACCCCATATTGACAGAAAAACACAGAATTGTTGACATTTTTGCAGATTTATTAAAAAAGAAAAACTGAAATATCACATGGTCCTAAGTATTCAGACCCTTTGCTCAGTATTTAGTAGAAGCACCCTTTTGATCTAATACAGCCATGAGTCTTTTTGGGAAAGATGCAACAAGTTTTTCACACTTGGATTTGGTGATCCTCTGCCATTCCTCCTTGCAGATCCTCTCCAGTTCTGTCAGGTTGGATGGTAAACGTTGGTGGACAGCCATTTTTAGGTCTCTCCAGAGATCAACTGGGTTAAGTCAGGGCTCTGGCTGGGCCATTCAAGAACAGTCACGGAGTTGTTGTGAAGTCACTCCTTCGTTATTTTAGTCTTGTTGGAGGGTAAACCTTCAGCCCAATCTGAGGTCCTGAGCACTCTGGAGAAGGTTTTCGTCCAGGATATCCCTGTACTTGGCCGCATTCATCTTTCCCTCGATTGCAAACAGTCGTCCTGTCCCTGCAGCTGAAAAACACCCCCACAGCATGGTGCTGCCACCACCATGCTTCACTGTTGGGACTGTATTGGACAGGTGATGAGCAGCGCCTGGTTTTCTCCACACAAAAAGTTCTATCTTGGTCTCATCAGACCAGAGAATTTTATTTCTCACCATTTTGGAGTTCTTCAGGTGTTTTTTTAGCAAACTCTATGCAGGCTTTCATGTGTCTTGCAGAGGCTTCCGTCGGGCCACTCTGCCATAAAGCCCCGACTGGTGGAGGGCTGCAATGATGGTTGACTGTCTACAACTTTCTCCCATCTCCCGACTGCATCTCTGGAGTTCAGCCACAGTGATCTTTGGGTTCTTCTTTACCTCTCTCACCAATGCTCTTCTCCCCCGATAGCTCAGTTTTGCCAGACGGCCAGCTCTAGGAAGGGTTCTGGTCATCCCAAACGTCTTCCATTTAACGATTCTGGAGGCCACTGTGCTCTTAGGAACCTTAAGTGCAGCAGAATTTTTTTTGTAACCTTGGCCAGATCTGTGCCTTGCCACAATTCTGTCTCTGAGCTCTTCAGGCAGTTCCTTTGACCTCATGATTCTCATTTGCTCTGACATGCACTGTGAGTTGTAAGGTCTTATATAGACAGGTATGTGGTTTTCCTAATCAAGTCCAATCAGTATAATCAAACACAGCTGGACTCAAATGAAGGTGTAGAACCATCTCAAGGATGATCAGAAGAAATGGACAGCACCTGAGTTAAATATATGAGTGTCACAGCAAAGGGTCTGAATACTTAGGACCATGTGATATTTCCGTTTTTCTTTTTTAATAAATCTGCAAAAATGTCAACAATTCTGTGTTTTTCTGTCTAAATGGGGTGCTGTGTATACATTAATGAGGAAAAAAAATGAACTTAAATGATTTTAGCAAATGGATGCAATATAACAAAGAGTGAAAAATGTAAGGGGGTCTGAATACTTTCCGTCCCCACTGTACATAATTCTACCATCGATAATATTGTTAGGATAAACACAGTACCAATAATATTACATTTAATGTAAATGTTATTACTCATAATGCTACCAAGCAAGAAAAAGGAAACTGCATACACAAGACAACATAAGCTGTAATATATCAACAGCATAAATTTTGGCACCAATCATAGAATTCATCAAATTATCGGCAAAAAAAAATAAAAAATCATTGAATCTATTGCATGCATATCCAGTGATTAATGGAAAGGACTGATGACCAAAGAAAAGGATAGTTGATAGTTGGAGTATGTTTATATCTGTGTGCTAAGGGTACTGACAGAATTCCTCACCTTATTGTCACTAAACAGAGACGTCTGTCTTTTTGATGCCATTGATGTGTCACCTCCCACCTCATTGGCTGAACAAATACCAATAGTTACAGAGTTCCCAGCACCGGCCTTCCTTGATCATTACCACCAGGGCACCAAGTAATTGAGCAAACTAACATCAGAAGGAGCTGAAGGGCAGGGGCACAGGGTAATAAGCAAACATACACAGATGTATCCAGTTATCAATCATACATTATGTCTGGCCACAGGCGCAAACATGTGATCGATTTACAATTGTCCAAAGTCACAGCATGGCGTTTGGATGTTAGAAAGCCACTCTAATACTGCGTACACACGATTGGAATTTCCGTACGAAAAAACTTGGATGGTTTTTCCGACGGAATTCCGCTCAAGCTTGCCTTGCATACACACGGTCACACAAAAGTTCTCTGAACTTTCGACCGGTGACGTACAACATTACAACGAGCCGAGAAAATGAAGTTCAATGAAGTTCTGAGCATACGTTGAATTGTTTCCGAGCATGCATGATTTTTTGCACGTCCAAATTGCATACAAACGAACACATTTACGGATAGGAACTTTTTCCGACCGAAAAATTGAGAACCTGCTCTCAATCTTTTGCTGGCGGCAATTCTGCCAGCAAAAGTCCGATGGAGCATACACACAGTCGCATTTTCCTAACAAAAGCTCTCATCGGTCTTTTGCTGGCCGAATTTCCGATGTGTACGCGGCATAAGAAGCATGAAATGCTGCAACTATGTCACACTCAGAAATAGTGCAACTAATCCAAAATCAGAAATGGTGCAACTAATCCAAAATCAAAAATGGTGCAACTATTCCAAAATCAAAAATGGTGCAACTATGACAAAATCAGAAATGGTGCAACTAATCCAAAATCAGAAATGGTGCAACTATGCCAAAATCAGAAATGGTACAACTATGCCAAAATCAGAAATGGTACAACTATGCCAAAATCAGAAATGGTACAACCTACCAAAATCAGAAATGGTACAACCTACCAAAATCAGAAATGGTGCAACTAATCCAAAATCAGAAATGTTGCAACTAGTCCAAAATCAGAAATGGTGCAACTATGCCAAAATCAGAAATGGTACAACTATGCCAAAATCAGAAATGGTACAACCAACCAAAATCAGAAATGGTGCAACTAATCCAATATCAGAAATGGTGCAACTATTCCAAAATCTGACAGTTTGAAAATTCACCTAAAGCTGAACTCCAGGATTGGAAAAAAACAACTTGCAGAGGGTTTCCCATTAACTTGCTTGTTAGGGGCAGGAGGAAATAATTGCAATAATTTTCTTATACCTCACTACCCTGGCAGCCAGTGCACTTCTCTTTCCTCTGAAAATCCTGTAGGTTGTGGGTGGACACTTCCCATCCTCATATACAATGCAGGACTCATGATCCTGCCTTGTATGCAATGATGTCAGTTGGCCATAGCGCCCTATAGAAGAGGCCACAGAAGACCGGTGCAAAGGAAGGTTGTTAGAGTAACTACTACAGCTTATTCCTCATCCCTTAGACCTGGGGTTTCCAAACAAAGGGCCAGTTTACTGGGAATGTTAACAATACCCTATCATGGAAGCAAGAAGTAGCAATTATATCACGGGTAAGGTAGCTGCTCCATCCCTATTAAATTATTGAAAACATATTTCTCATGGGACTTTGTTGCAGCAATAGAAATCACACAATAGAAATATATATAAAAATATAAAATCTTTATTGAACAATGAATTAAAAAGTAGCTGATCTATACAATTCACGTCCTATTCTGTAAAATATTTCCTTCTAACCTCACAGGGAGTAGGGATACATTTTGTGTAAGAGAGAAAGATTAAAATTAATTGCATAGCCATCAAATCAACCCAACACGTTTCAACTTATACAAAGTCTTCTTCAGGGGGTAGGAATCAAGCAATCAGAAAGTGACCAGGTGTCCAGACCAGCAGAGATAGCTAGTGGTGCATACTGTTCAAGTCTCAGCCTGAAATGGGCTCCAAGTCCCACAGAGGATCAGTGGTCATCAGAGGGGGGCAACTGAGGTGGGCATATTGGCTGAATCAAAGATAGGTGACCATATGAGAATGGACTGGATGGTCCAAAAAACAAGTGGAAGAAAAACCCCTTAAGAAGCCACTCAACCCCAGCAGTGAATACCCCATCATTGGTGTCAGTAGGAGGAACAGTGCCCCATTGTTGGTATCAGGGCAAGGAATACAGCCACATCATTGGCATCAGTGGGAGGAAAAGTGCCCAATTGCTTGTGTCAGCGGGAGGAATAATGCCCCACTGTTGTTATGACATCACCGCCCGGGGCATGATGGGGCGGTGACATCATCCAGGGACGGGGCCCCTGGATGACTTCACCCGGTGACCCCGCCCCATGCCACAGTGCGCCCCCCTGCCCCAAAGCACCCACCCCCCATGTTGAGGTCATGCGGCCTGGTACGGTTCGGGGGGGGGTGCTCGCTCGTCCCCACCCCCTTTCCTGAACGGGCCGGGCTGCATGCTCGGATAAGGATCTGGTATGGATTTTGGGGGGACTCCCATTCTGTTTTTTCAGCGTAGGGGTTCCCCTTAAAATCCATACCAGACCCAAGGGCCTGGTATGCTCTTGGAGGGGGAATCCATGCCGGTTTTTTATTTAAAATTTGGCGTGGAGTTCCCCCTCAAGATTCATACCAAATACAGTGCCTTGTATTGGCGGGGATCCAAGTCGGATCCCTGTTCATTGAAAGTCGGATGTATGTCGGCTTCAAGTAGCAGGGCAAAGTCGGATCCAAAGTAGGACGGCTGTCGTGTCGCACCAGTGTGAACCTGGCCTAAGGCTGATGTCGCAGAGCAAAGGAGGATGACAGTCATATGACTGTCGTGTAGTATGAGTATGAACCCAGCCTGAAGCTTGGTTCACACTAGCCTGACTCTAAAATCGTGCAACTTTCAGTGCAACTTTGGATTCCGACTTTGATGTGACTTTTTACACTCTGTGGCATTGAAGGTGTATCAAAGTCGACTGAAGTAGTGCAGGAATCTTTTCTAAAGTCGGAGCCAGTTGTGTAGGATCAATTAAGACAGCTCTCATCGGGAAACATTGAATTTCACATGTCATCCGACTTTCTGTCTTACAAGGCGGATCCTTTGTCGCATCAGTGTGAACCAAGCCTTATCCTGCTTGTCTGCGGGATTTTTGCAGGGGTTTACAGCCCCTGATATACAGATAAGCACTTGGAACTAAAAGACTAAAAGAACAGCACTGTACACTAACAGTAGCGAGCATCAATGCTACAACATGATTTTCAATGGACTTCAAGCTATTCTACAGTGGGGTGAGAGTCCAGGAGGCCCTGCTTCCCCTGCCCCAACCCCAGACGGCCTGCTATTTCCTGAGATTAAAGCACCTTATAGAAAACACTCCGAGAATTTCTCCCTGCGTCTTGCTTTGCGCACCAAGTACTCCGGATTTCTGGGGAAGGGAGGGGTGTAGAAAGACTATAATACAGGGATAAGTGGCAGCACTGGGTACAGGGTGAAGGTTGCCTACTAGTTGATCCATATGTTATGCTTCAAAAGCAGCACTTTCCTCCCAATTTCTGTCAGCTCTTTCCATCTTCTATCCATTGACCTTGAATGTGCAATGTCACAATGTAATTTAGCCATGATAAAGAATTTTGTTTAGATTTTTGTGAAACTGTCCCAGTCTGCATGTTATTAAACGTCTGTTAGAGCTTGTGTATGTCACCCTGACTGATAATAACCCCCTATTCATGGTTTTAGCCCTTACATACAAGTAATTGTGCTATAATATTTCATAAAGGGCTCTTGCACATGGACGTCCTGAGCCTGTGCAATGTAAATTCAGTCATTCATGTCTTTGGGCGACGGTATGCAGCACCTGGGCTTCCCGAGTGGGGGGAAATAAGTTGGGATTTACATTGCACAAGCTCAGAGCACCCATGTGCAAGACCCCAAATTCTGTTTGCAATGTTACACTAATGGGTAGAACATTCTTTAAAGTGAATTTGTAATGAGAGTTTCCTGAACTAAACTCAAAAAAACAAAATATTCCCTTGGGTTCAGCTTCAGCAGTATTTAAACCTACTAACTTAATTCATCATAGGATAGGATAACCATAATATGGGATAACCTACTAACTTACTTCATCATAGGAAACCATTGATGACAGCCCAATACTGGATGGTGTCTACAGCTTTCCAAAACAAGTCTGGCCCAGGAAGTTGCCATTACGCCAAGGCAATCATGGCTTCCAGGAAAGGTAAAACATGGGTCTGTCCTCACCCACATCACATATTGCTTAGCACTTCGGCTTCCTGGAGATACCTCCAGATAGTACTCCAGGAAGCTGGAGATACCTTCCAGTACTGGGATGGCACCCTTTGATTTCACATGACAAGGTAAGTTAGTAAGTTGCTATACCTGATGCCAACAGAACAAAGGAATTTCCTGCTCACCTCCGTACTCAATATAGCAGTTTTCATGCCTCCCAATAAGTTGCCCAGTGCTATGCATTAAGGGATGTTGGTGGTGGCATACCTATGCTCGGTCATTTCTGGAGTTATGTTTGCCTCCGCATCTTCCTAGGGCAAACCTGTTTTGGGAAGCCAGAGATTAGGTGGCACCATAGCTTCCAACTGTCCCTGATTTCGAGGGACTGTCCCTAATTTGGAGCAATGTCCCTCTGTCCCTCTTTCCTCCTCATTTGTCTCTCATTTTGGTCTGATCCATATAGTTGTGTATAAAATGCACTTTTTATCTTTCAAAAAGTGTTTCCCAGTGCTAAACCTTTCATCCAAATTCTAGATTACTGCATTTGTCAATTTTAAAAGCCAATATAAAGTAATAGTAGTGGTAAAAAAAAAACCCTTGTGGATTTAATTAACTTATTTTTTGGTTAATTCTGCTTTAAGGGTGGGTGGTAGGGGGCGTGTCTTATGACTACATACGTTTGCTAGTAGGTGTCCCTCATTCCCATCTCAAAATATTGGGAAGTATGTGAGACCCCTAATTTCCTTGATGGTGTAGGATTCATTATTGCTGAAGCTGAACCATAGGCAGATAAACAAATTAAGTAGTTGTGTTCATTAAAAAAATGTAACATTCTTTTTATAAGTAACTAATATAAATAATCTGAATTTGTCTTGATATAAGCTTCTTGTATACATTGTCAAAGTGTATCTAAATGACATGATCATCTTTATACTCTGTCACTGTTTAAAGATCAATTAATTAAAAGTAAAGCGGTCACAAACCTGGGAGTTCAAACTGAGCATATAATCAAAAATATATAACAAGCGGTTAAATTCAGTAAAAAAAAAGTATGTGCAAATGGTCACTAAATTCCAGACAGGCTGCTGAAATCATATGCAAATCTTTACTTTTAGCGCCTAGCCCCCTACCTCCTGCCCCCCCATTGGACCTTAATGTGATGAACGGTCTCACTGACCAACGGAAGATGGCAGACCCAATCTCATATTTTACAGGAAAAATTGAGCTGTGCATGTAACTAAATATATAATACATTAAAGCAAACCCTGCTATACAAAAGTTAGTCTTGTCCTCAAATTATCATTTTTGCAACATTCAATAATGATATTTAAAGAAAAAGTTATAGTGTATAACAATGCAATTTGGTGGAGTTGCTTGACGGACACATAGAGGAGACTTTGCATTCATCAAACTGAAAGTTTTATCAGTCACGGAAACATAAACTCCCTTCCGGATTCCAATTAGACTTTTCTGGAAGTTATCTTTCCAATCAACCATCAACATGTTCTTTAATAGGAAAGTCCACACCCAGTTGCTGCTGTCTCTTTAAAGAACCTCTTATAGAGCTGATAACAGACCGACTTCCAACACATGAGAAAATGTAGCAAATACCAGTGTCCTGTGCAAGAAGAGTGCCAGGAAACAGGGAAACTGTCAACGTCTATATCACCATTTGAAGAATGTGAACGAGATACACACAATATACAGGACCATATCACCCAAACAAGGTGGGGACTCACATTCCACATTTTCCTTTAAAATATGAGCAATTGAACAGGATGAGTGTGATGGCATGGTTAGTGGGGACATCACACTGCTGAAATTCACAAGTTTACAAAGCATCTCCAGACAGCCATTAAAGTAGTATTATACCCTTATTTTTTAGCATAAAACATTGAGCACAATAAAATAAACATTGCCCATTAAACCATATCTCCCAACATAGGCGTGCGCACAGGGTGTGCCAGGTGTGCCCAGGCACACCCTAATCACCCTGCGCAGCATAGATTCCCCCTACTGCCCTAGCTTCCTCCCCCTTTCCCCCCGCAAAGCTGCTGGCTTCCCTCCTCTCCTCTCCTGGTTGCTGATGCTGCGGGGATGTTTTAGGATGAACGAGAGAAGGGGCCGGTAAATATGTAATTTACTGACCCCTTCCCTTTCTGAATGAACACAGTGGGCGATCGGTAGTATATGTTTGAGCTTTGGGGGTGCACACCCTAATGCAATAGGCTATGCACACCTATGTCTCCCAACTGTCCCAGAATGGACGGGACCATCCCGAGATTTCATTGAGGTTCCCACAGATCCAGGCTAAATCCCGGAGCCTAGCACTGGGCTCCACTGATCCCCTTGCTCTGATCCGGATCTGATTCCCCTGAAGTGCAGCAGGCCTCTCCTCCTCTCCCTCCCACCGGCTGCGCAGCAGGAGAATCTACGGGGTCTGCACCCAGCTTCCTCCTGTGTCTCTCCTCTCCCTCTGCTCTGATCCCCCTGTGTGCTCCTGTTCCCCCAAAGCACTGACAGCTTTACTCCATTTCCTCCCTCCAGCTTCAGAGCACAGGGGGATACTGTTCAGGATGGAGAGCGGGGAGGGGGGTGGTAAATATGTTATATATCATATTTACTGGACAGTACATTTTTTATATCTATGTTATATTTGGTGTCCCTTTCCTTTCCTAAATGAACACAGTGAGTGATCAGTACAGATTGCTCCTGTGTTCATTCATAACTGAAGTATAGTAAACTGTGTTTACTATGCTTCAGTTTTTGAATGAACCGGAAGCCGCACAGCACAGAGCACTTCTTGTTAATTCACTGTCCAGTGCAGCTAAGGCTGCAGAGAAAGGGACTGGGCTGGGGAATCACTGACCTCAGTCCCTTTTTTTTGTTGTAAAAGTGAGACATCAGGGGTCTGTTTAGACACCTGATATTTTACCAAAGCCCCCAAACAGGCCTGTTAAAAAATAAATAAATAAATACAATTATAAAAACTGTACAATAATTAAAAAAATTTTTTTTTTTAAAAATAAATAAATAATTAAAGTGGTGCTAAAGGCTGAAGTTTTTTTTTTTTTTTTACCTTTATGCATTTTATATGCACGAAGGTAAAAAACCTTCTTTGTACAGCTCCTTCCCCCAGCCCTCCTTATAGTTAACTGAGCCCTTTGAGAGGATTGCCATGGACCTTGTGGGTCCATTCCCCAAGTCTGCCCGAGGTCATCAGTATATCCTTGTAATCATGGATTATGCTACCTGTTACCCCGAGGCCATTCCCTTACGCACCGCGTCTGTTAAAAACATTGCCAAAGAGCTGTTTATGGTGTTCAGTCATGTTGGAATCCCTAAAGAAGTCCTTACAGACCACGGCACCCCATTTATGTCACGAATAACTAGAGAGCTGTGCAAGTTATTTAAGGTGTCGCAATTGCGAACCTCGGCGTACCATCCTCAAACGGATGGCTTGGTGGAACGCTTCAATAAGACATTAAAGAGCATGTTAAAAAAGGTTGTTGACAAGGATGGGAAAAACTGGGACTTCCTGATACCATACTTGATGCTTGCCATCAGGGAGGTTCCCCAGTCCTCCACGGGTACTCTCCATTTGAGTTGCTTTATGGGAGACACCCTCGGGGACTCTTAGACATAGCCAAAGAAACTTGGGAGGGGGAGCAGACACCCCATAAAAGTGTCATTGAGCATATCGCTCAAATGCAGGACAGGATTGCAGCAATCATGCCGATGGTAAAAGAACACTTACTGCAGGCCCAAGCAGCCCAACAGAGGATATACAACAGGGGGGCCCAACCCCGTGTTTTCTCACCTGGTGACAGGGTCCTGGTGTTAGTTTCCACTGTTGTGAGCAAGTTCCTGGCTAAGTGGCAGGGTCCCTTTGAAGTAATTGAAAGAGTTGGGGAGGTCAATTACAAGGTATATCAACCAGGGAAAAGGAAGCCCGAACAGATTTACCATATAAACCTGTTAAAGCCCTGGAAGGATAGACTGGTGTTAACTGCGAGGTCCGCCTAAGGGTGGTGAGTCCCTTCTGATCCCCGAGGTCACTATTCCAGACACCCTGTCATATTCCCAAAAGCAGGAAACTAGAGAATTCCTGATAAGAAATAGAGAGAAATTTTCAGAGGTACCTGGCACGACTTCAGCAGTTCAGCATGATATTGTTACTGAACCAGGGGTCCGTGTCAAGCTCAAACCGTACCGAATTCCTGAAGCGAGGAGAAAGAACATCAGCGAGGAAGTTAAAAGAATGTTGGAGCTAGATGTCATTGAGTGTCATCAATAGTGACTGGTCTAGCCCCATCGTGTTAGTCCCAAAACCGGATGGCACTTGAAGGTTCTGTAATGACTTCAGGAAGCTTAATGCAGTGACAAAGTTTGACACGTACCCAATGCCCAGAGTGGACGAACTTATAGACCGACTTGGCAAGGCTCGCTATCTGACCACTTTGGACTTGACAAAAGGTTATTGGCAAATACCCCTGACTGGTAGCGCCAAAGAGAAGACTGCATTTGTGACCCCAAGGGGTTCCTTTCAATATAAAAAAATGCCTTTTGGGTTGCAAAATGCCCCCGCGACATTTCAGAGGGCCATGGACAGGATTCTAAGACCACACCGACAATATGCAGCAGCATATCTAGATGACATAGTGGTAAATAGCACTGACTGGGAGTCTCACTTGCCCCGTGTCCAGGCTGTCCTTGATTCCCTCTTCAAAGAAGGTTTTACAGCAAATCCAAAAAAATGTGCCATTGGTCTAGAGGAAGCTAAGTATTTGGGCTACACTATTGGGCGTGGTGTCATAAAACCTCAAGTGAATAAAATAGAAGCCATCCAGGAATGGCCACGTCCTGCAAACAAGAAGCAGGTCAGGGCCTTTCTTGGCATTGCGGGGTATTATAGAAGATTTATCCCAAATTTTGCAACTATAGCTGCCCCACTGACAGACCTTACGAAAGGCAAAGACTCTGTAATGGTGAAATGGTCCTCAGTAGCAGAGGAATCTTTCCAAGTCCTGAAGAAGGCTCTTTGTGCACAACCAGTATTGTACTCCCCCGATTTCTCCAAAGATTTTTTGGTTCAGACGGATGCGTCTGATGTTGGTATCGGGGCAGTACTATCACAGGTATACAATGGGGAAGAACACCCTGTGGTGTACCTAAGCAGAAAGCTCAATGACCATGAGCAAAGGTATGCAGTCATTGAAAAGGAGTGTTTAGCCATAAAGTGGGCCGTGGACGCACTCAGGTACTATTTGTTAGGGCGCCAGTTTGAGTTAATAACTGACCATGCTCCTCTGAAATGGATGGCCCAAAAGAAGGAGACTAATAGATGGGTGAACCGGTGGTTTTTGGCTCTACAGGATTACTCATTCACTGTAAAACACAGGCCAGGTGTTGAGATGGGGAATGTAGATGCCCTATCCCGTGTTCACTCCTGTTGGGCTACAGGTGTTCCAACCCTGGGGTTGAAACAAGGGGGGGGGAATATGTAGCAGAGCGTCCCAGAGAGAGCCAGGAAAAGTCCTGTTCAGGGTTTATACATCTCCCAGGCTCCTCTCATACACGTTCAGGGATCTCTGATCCATGGTCCAGTTCAGGTCTTGGTCCTCTCCCCCAGGCTAATTTAAGCTCACCTGAGCAGACAGCCTTTGCTCTTGGCCTGGGATACTCAGACTACTTCTGTGTAGGAGAGCAAGAAGGTATGTGGAAGCTGACAAGCTGTAGGCTTGCTCAGCCTGGTAGTTAGGATCTGGAAATATTGTTTAGTTAGTGCCGAGACATGGCTAGGTTTTGTTTTGGCTATTTTTGTTCCTATTTGTTTTTTTTGGAACACTGTACACTGTACAGCACCTGTATATAGACTTGTATATATCACAAATAAACACCGCACTGTTTGTCACTATTCCACTGGATTTGGTATCTGTGCCTGAAAGACTGCTCATCCCAGGGAGCTTTGTACCTGCTACCTGTCCCCCAGGTTACAATATATATTAATATAACACATTTACCAGCAGGTAAATATAACATAGAAATATTTCCGGACACCCCCACTCTCCATCCTGAACCTGATCCATCTGTGCCACAGAGCAGCTGCAGCACTCAGAGGGGAAGGGGCCAGAAGAGCAAGTGGTGGATCCAAGAAGAGGAGGATCGGGGCAGGTCTGTGCAAAACTATTGTACAGAGCAGGTATTTTTTCATAATTGTTATTTTAAAATATATATTTTTCTCTTTACTATTACTTTTAAGGGTTTACTCACACTTTGGTCTCTGAAGAGTGATCAGCATTCAGATTGCTCTCAGAGAGCATTTGACAGGCAGGAAGGAGGCCTTGTATCGCCTTCTCACCGCCTGATTATACCCCATTAACCCTGAAGTGTCCCTCATTGTCAACTTCAAAAGTTGGGGGGTATGCAGAAGGAGAGAGTATCCTTGCACATGGGAGACAAGTATGCAAAATTTGGGTAAGTTTTACGTAGGGAATAGTTAGTGGTGGAATTACATGGAAGGTTTGTGTAGGAGCCCATTTAAACTTGTGCATTGTGGTGATGCATAGTAAAACACAAGCACTTTTAGCAGTGTGTTGGGATTAATTTAGAATAGCACCCCAATGCATAATTAAAAAAATGGACAACACACCCATGCCTCAGCACAACAACATACAGCCATGGTCATAAGTTTTGAGAATGACACAAATATTAATTTTCATAAAGTCTGCTGCCTCAGTTCTTATGATGGCAATTTGCATATACTCCAGAATGTTATGAAGAGTGATCAGATGAATTAAGTCCTTCTTTGCCATGGAAATGAACTTAATCCCCCCCCAAAAAACTTTTCCACCGCATCTTAGCCCTGCCACAAAAGGACCAGCTGACCTCATGTCAGTGATTCTCTCGTTAACACAGGTGTCAGTGTTGATGAGGACAAGGCTGGAAATGACTCTGTAATGCTGATTGAGTTAGAATAACAGACTGGAAGGTTTAAAAAGAGGGTGGTGCTTGAAATCATTGTTCTTCCTCTGTTAACCATTGTTACCTGAAAGGAAACTCGTGCAGTCACCATTGCTTTGCACAAAAAGGGATTCACAGGCAAGGATATTGCTGCTACTAAGATTGCACCTAAATCAACCATTTACCAGATCATCAAGAACTTCAAGAAGAGAGGTTCAATTGTTGTGAAGAAGGCTTCAGGGCGCCCAAGAAAGTACAGCAAGCTCCAGGACCATCTCCTACAGTTGATTCAGCTGCGAGATTGGGGAACCACCAGTGCAGAGCTTGCTCAGGAATGGCAGCAGGCAGGTGTGAGTACATCTGCACACACAGTGAGAAGACATTTGAAGGATGGCCTGGTGTCAAGAAGGCAGCAAAGAAACTACTTCTCTCCAGGAAAAACATCAGGGACAGACTGATATCCTGCAAAGGTACAGGCATTGAACTGCTGAGGACTGGGGTAAAGTAATTTTCTCTGATGTTTCCGATTGTTTGGGGCATCCAGAAAATCCTTGTCCAGAGAAGAAAAGGTGAGCGCTACCATCAGTGCTGTGTCATGCCAACAGTAAAGCATCCTGAGACTATTCATGTGTGGGGTTGCTTCTCAGCCAAGGGAGTGGGCTCACTCACAATTTTGCCAAAGAACACAGCCATAAATAAAGAATGGTACATAAACATCTTCGGAGAGCAACTTCCCCCAACCATCCAAGAACAGTTTGGTGAGGAACAATGCCTTTTCCAGCATGATGGAGCACCTTGCCATAAGGCAAAAGTGATAACTAAGTGACTTGGGAAACAAAACATCAAAATTTTGGGTTCATACCCAGGAAACTCCCCAGACCTTAATCCCATTGAGAACTTGTGGTCAATCCTCAAGAGGCGGGTGAACAAAAAAAACCCCACAAATTCTGACAAACTCCAAGCACTGATTATGCAAGAACGGGCTGCCATCAGTCAGGGTGTGGCCTAGTAGTTGATTGACAGCATGCCAGGGTGAATTGCAAAGGTCTTGAAAAAGAAGGGTCAACACTGCAAATATTGAATCTTTGCATTATGTCATGTAATTGTCAATAAAAGCTATTGACACGTATTAAATGCTTGTAATTATACTGCACTATACCCAGGGCTTTTTTTGTCGTCGAATAGGTGCAGGAAGTCCCCCCGTCTGAGTCACCCCTTGTGTCTGCCCCTACCCACCTCTGACCACTGTCCCTTGATTCCACCCCCTACCCACCTACCAGTACTGCCCCTTTTAGAGAATACAGAGCCAAGTATCATTTTGTGGTGCTAAATCATTTGTATGGAACATGTTAATGATAAAAAGAAAAGCAGTAAAATAGATCCTCTGCAGCTAGGAACAATAGAATCCCAGCAATAGATCCCCACACAACAATAGACTCTCCCAGCAACAATGGACTCCACCCCAACAACAATAGATTCCCTGCAGCAACAGTGAACCACCCACAACAAAATATCACACCTAGTAACAAAATATCCACCCAAGTAACATTAGACCCCCCCCCCCCCCCTAGCAGCAACAACAGATCTCCCAGCAGCCAGCATCAATAGATACTTCAGCAGCCAGTACAAATAGACCTCTCCCTCAACAGTAGATCCTTTCCAGTAACATGAGACCACCCCAGCAACAATATATTTCACATCAGCAACAATAGACCCTCACACAAAATTAGATCCCCACCAGTGACAATAGATCCCCCAGCAGCCAACATCAATAGACCCTCCAGCACACCCCATGCTATTACATACATGCAGTGCTGGAGGTGCCGGAACTGCGTTCCCCCGCGTTCCCGCTGAAAAAAAGCCCTGACTATACCATAGTAACATCTGACAAAAAGGACCTAAAAACACTGAAGCAGCAGACTTTGTGAAAATTAATATTTGTGTAATTCTCAAAACTTTTTGAGATGGCTGTACATGCCATGCTTTGTGGTGCTCTGTTTTTAGTTTTAGATCAGAGCAGAGCAGAGAATGGTAAAACCCCAATCAAGTTCTTTTTTGAGTTGTTGTTCCTTTGGAAAGATTTACATTCACTTCCGGTTCTGGAGACGCAAAAGGAAATAAGTAGATTTCATCAAAGTAAACAGAATTACATACACTTTAAAACTAAGGCTCAAGTAGATTTTCTAGCCCCTTGCCATGCGTTGCTAGCCCATTCATCATGAAAGAGCTTCTTTAATGCAACACATGTTAACATGCAACATAATAAAGTTAACACACGCATTAACACACCGAAGCAAAAAGATTTGAGAGTTAACACACGCATTAACACAACGAAGCAAAAAGATCTGAAGCCAACCTTAAAGAGGTGTTCCTCCCAAAAAAAAAAAAAATTAAAAGCCAGCAGCTACACATACTGCAGCTGCTGGCTTTTAACAATAGAACACTTACCTGTCCTGGAGTCCCGCAATGTCGGCACCGCAGCTGATGGTTTCCATCAGCTGTCGGGTGCTGTCGCCGCCATTGCAGGTAAGGGTACCTGGCAGTGTAGCCTTACGGCTTCACACCGGGAACCCTACTGCGCTTGCACGAGGCCCCACTCCTCTCTACCTACTGGCCCGGTGACAGGGAGAAGAGGAGGGAGGAGGAGGGAGCCCCGCGGTGAAATCGCGGGCCGCGGCCTGGACTCCCATAAGTGGGAACAGGATACTTGTCAAAGACAGGTAACCTGTCCCCCCTCCCCCCGAAACGTGCCAATTGTAGCACCGGAGGGGGAAAGGAGACAAGTGAGTGGAAGTTCCACGTTTGGGTGGAACTCCGCTTTAAGGTTACAAGAGGTACATCAATTTGGTGTTTTTTGTGATCTTTTTTACTTCTTCTTTGTGACCCTCAGTGGTTTACACCAGTGCGGCTTTGAAATGACGCTACATCAGCGCAATTTCAACGCCACAGATCAGTGTGATTTGCCCCTCCAATTTCATTGCAGCTTGCGACATCGTTTAACAGACGTCTATGCAAGCCGCAATGAAATCGTAAAAAAAAGTAGTGCAGGAACCTTTTTCAAAGTCGCTGTAACACAAGTCAAATCGCAGGACAAATCACACTGGTGAGGGCTAAAAATGTTTAAATTCATAATTTTGAATTAGGCCCTAGCTGTTCTCTAAAAATAAAAGCTACACTTTCTAGTTTCACTTACAATAGTTACAATAATGTTAAGTACCAAAGTGCTATAATTTCTTTCCGGAGTAAAGTAGGTGTGGTGCACAGTAGACATAACATGGGTCCTTAAAGATTAATTTCACTCAATTTAGTCCTCGGTTTCATTTGAGTTTGACATGCTGGAGATACAGTGGAGGTTATCGTGTGAAACACAGGAAGGGTTAAGGGAGGGGGTCTTAGGGTATCGTGAAAAAACATACAAGAGAGTTATTTTAATGCGAAGAATTTGGAATTCTCTGCAGCCGGTTTTGTGGTTCACACAGTGACAGGCAGTCTAGCCAGGTTTTTGTACCTCTGCCTACTGCAGAAGCAACTTTGTTCAGAAACACATCCTGTCCTGTTGATTGGACAATGAAACTGCAGCATATTGTTACACTTAAAGTAGCTTCTTATAGGTAGACTATATGATGACATTGTTGTGTAATGGACTAGCCACATGCTAGGCTGCATGTCCTCCACTTGCACTAAAAACCTTGAGGTTGGGAAGGACTCATGTAGGCAGGTACGGTCTATTTTCTCCACTGCATGTGGTGCTCGTCCACAGCAGCAATGCAGGTGTAGGAGGAAGTCGAGAGGAACCTAGTTCTTCTATGGTTTTCTTGCTCACAGGGGGGCAGCTATCCAATTGAATGCTGGCTCCTGTGTGGCAGTCTTCTTGGGTCAGGCAGAGTCTATTTAAGACCCTGGCTCCCGGGTTTGACACGCATTTTGTAGGGACAGGTCACCTGTCTGTCTCGAACAGTGCTTAACATCAAGGTTCCAGAGGAGTAGGGAATGTGCAGGGACATGTCATCCTTCCTGGAAGCCTCCCCGTTTGGTGGCCAGGCCGCATTCCTCTGGTCGAGACAGATGCTGTCGGCACCTCTGGTCCACCACTCCACTGCCGCTTTGCTGTTACAACGTGTAAGTATCCCCGATCTGGCTGCTTTCCCACCAGGTCTGTTTTGTATTACTTGACTTCTGTTACAATATATTTTTGTTACCACACTTGGATTCTGTGTGTTTTCTGCCCACCACGCAGGGGCGGATCCAGGGGGGGGGCAACGGGGCAATTGCCCCCTCCGAGAATGCTGATGAGAGGGCAGGCAGCTGGGTCCGCGGGAGAGAGAGAGCGGACGGCCAGGCGGGTGACAGTCTGAGACTGACAGTGGGCGGGTGAGAGAGCGGACGGCCGGGCTGGTGATAGTCTGAGACTGACTGTCAGTCTCAGACTATCACCAGCCCGGCCGTCCGCTCTCTCACCTGCCCACTGTCAGTCACTGACAGTGGGCGGGTGAGAGAGCGGACGGCTGGGGGAGCTGGTGACAGTCTAAGCCTGACAGTGGGGTGGGCGGGTGAGAGCGGATGGCCGAGGGGGGCTGGTGACAGTCTGAGACTGACAGTGGGGTGGGTGGGTAAGAGCGGACGGCCGGGGGGGCTGGTGACAGTCTAAGCCTGACAGTGGGGTGGGCGGGTGAGAGTGGACAGCCGGGCTGGCCGCTGGTGACAGTCAGAGAGTGGGCGGGTGACATTTGGAGAGCGGCTGGGCTGCTGGCCAATCAGGGAGCTGGCGGGCGGGGGAGCAGAGAGATGACATCATCTCTCACCGCCCGCCCTGCATCCCTGCAGTTCCGCCCTCACTGTGCAGGTAGCTACGGGCAGCAGAGAGATTACATCATCTCTCTGCTGCCTGACTGGTAATCTGCTGCCTCACCCTCTGGGAAACAGAAAGTGACAATTGTAGCTGTAGCAGGCAAGTGACAATCCGCAACGCGTGGCAGATGATGTGGCAAGTGACAATCCGCAACGCGTGGCAGATGATGTGGCAAGTGACAATCTGCATCTGGTGGCAGGTGACATGGCAAGTGACAATCCGCATCTGGTGGCAGGTGACGTGACAATCCGCATCTGGGGGCAGGTGACGTGGCAAGTGACAATCCGCATCTGGTGGCAGGCGACATGGCAAGTGACAATCCGCAATGTGTGGCAGGCGACGTGACAATCCGCATCTGGTGGCAAGGTGACGTGGCAAGCGACAATCCGCATCTGGTGGCAGGTGACGTGACAATCCGCATCTGGGGGCAGGTGACGTGGCAAGTGACAATCCGCATCTGGTGGCAGGTGACGTGGCAAGTGACAAACCGCATCTGGTGGCAGGTGACGTGACAATTGTAGCAGGCAAGTGACAATCTGCAGGTGACGTGGAAAGTGACAATCCGCAATGTGTGACAGGGGATGTGGCAAGTGACAATCCGCAATGTGTGGCAGGTGACGTGGCAAGGTGACAATCTGCATCTGGTGGCAGGCGATGTGGCAAGTGACAATTGTAGCAGGAAAGTGACAATCCACATGTGGGGGCAGGTGACATGGCAAGTGACAATCTGCAAAGTGTGGCAGGTGAAGTGGCAAGTGACAATCCGCATTTGGTGGCAGGCAACGTGGCAAGTGACACACTTGGGGCTCCCACTGACTCTGCATTATGGTGAGTTGAACTATTTCATTTTATATAACAATGTAATAATAGAAAAAATGCGCTTCAATCATCCTGACACCATAACAAACATGGTGCTGTGATGATTGAAGCGCCAACACCAGCCATTTCCTTGATAAATTCCCCCCAAAAAAACGTATTTTCTGGCAGTGCGCCTCCCGAGACTAGACTCTGGATCCGCCCCTGCCACCACATCATGCTGCAACTTCCAACACCCACTCTTACTCCTCTTAGACTTTCTGGGTACTTTGGACATAGGATCTTCCTCTGGACGCCAACAGGTGAGCAGCTCTGAAAGGGACCAGCTTGGCCTTACCAGCACCACCAGTAGCCTCACGCTTTCCCCTGGCCTGGCCTCACACCAATGGACCCCAGAAGCAGCCTAATCTAGTACATGTTTGTTACCAAAGGACATTCCCAGCTAGAAGTTAGGAAAAGGAAGAGTCCAAACAAAAAAAAAAGACTTAACTGTTTACTGAAGCAGATATTTAACATATGGCAAATTCCTTTAAAGTTGCAAGCAGCGAGTGCCATACTCAAAAGCAGAGAAGGGCAAGTCTGTTACCTCATATCAGAGTCCTGCTTTGCTTTCCATGCAAAGGGGATGCAAGTAGTCCGAAAGGTCATGTGCCTCTCTATCCCTGCTTCCCCCTAGGGGAAGCTTCCAGAGTTAGAGCTTCAAAGATTACATCTTTTGCCACAGCCTGGTCCTTGCAATGCTTCCCATAACAACCAACAACCCAGGCGGATTCCTGCCAGACTACATATACAGAGCCCTCTTCCCAAGATGCCCTGCACTGATAGGGGTAAGGCTGGCACAAACTCCCTATCTAGGTAAACTCCACCCACTACACTGGGAACCACTAGTGCAGGTCCGGTCCCAGGCGGGTGCACGGGGTGCAGTGCACCCAGGCGCCAGAGAGGTGGGGGCACTGAAGCGCCAGAGTGCTCCCTTCCCTCCTCCTCCTCCCCTCCGTGTCCAGAAGTAGCTCTGTCCGCAGCAGCTCACCGCCGCGGAGCGGCCGCGCCGGCGCCGCTGTGCTTTACATTGCTAGAGCCTGTCCCCCCTCCCTCCTCCTCCTCCTGTCAGAGGAGAGCAGCCGCCGGAGATCGGAGCGGCTGGTCTCTGTGTTGAGAGAGACCAGCCGCGCAGTGACTTCGCTGGGGGGAGTGGGGAGGGGGGGGCGGCCCGTGCCTGCAGCCTGACACAGGTTCTCTCTCTCATCCGCTGTCTCTCACTCCCGCCTAAGCTGATGCCTGCAGCCTGTCTCGATCTGTTCACGGCTGCACACTGTCCTCTCTAGCTGCTGCCCGGGTTGTCCTGGGGGGGCGGTCTGTACTAATGGGGGGGTTGTCCTGGGGGGGCGGTCTGTACTAATGTGGGGTTGTCCTGGGGGGGCGGTCTGTACTAATGGGGGGTTGTCCTGGGGGGGCGGTCTGTACTAATGGGGGGGTTGTCCTGGGGAGGCGGTCTGTACTAATGGGGGGGTTGTCCTGGGGGGGCGGTCTGTACTAATGGGGGGGTTGTCCTGGGGGGGCGGTCTGTACTAATGGGGGTGTTGTCCTGGGGGGGCGGTCTGTACTAATGGGGGGGTTGTCCTGGGGGGGCGGTCTGTACTAATGTGGGGTTGTCCTGGGGGGTCTGTACTAATGGGGGGGGTGTCCTCGGGGGTCTGTACTAATGGGGGGGTTGTCCTGGGGGGGCGGTCTGTACTAATGGGGGGTTGTCCTGGGGGGGCGGTCTGTACTAATGGGGGGTTGTCCTGGGGGGTCTGTACTAATGGGGGGGTTGTCCTGGGGGGTCTGTACTAATGGGGGGTCGTCCTGGAGGGTCTGTACTAATGGGGGGGTTGTCCTGGGGGGTCTGTACTAATGGGGGGGTTGTCCTGGGGGGTCTGTACTAATGGGGGGGTTGTCCTGGGGGTCTGTACTAATGGGGGGTTGTCCTGGGGGTCTGTACTAATGGGGGGGTTGTCCTGGGGGGTCTGTACTAATGGAGGGGGAGTTGTCTTGGGGGGGTCTGTACTAATGGAGGGGGGATTTGTCCTGGGGGGTCTGTACTAATGGAGGGATTTGTCCTGGGGGTCTGTACTAATGGAGGGGGGAGTTTGTCCTGGGGGGTCTGTACTAATGGAGGGGGGTTGTTCTGGGGGGGTCTGTACTAATGGAGGGGGGGTCCTAGGGGGGCTGTACTAATGGAGGGGGGTTTGTCCTGGTGGGGGGTCTGTACTAATGGAGGGGGGTTTGTCCTGGTGGGGGGTCTGTACTAATGAAGGGGGGATTTGTCCTGTGGGGGTCTGTACTAGTGGAGGGGGGGTTCTCCTAAGGGGGTCTGTAGTAATGGAGAGGGTTTGTCCTGGGGGGTCTGTACTAATGGAGGGGGAGTTTGTCCTGGGGGGGTCTGTACTAATGGAGGGGGGGTTTGTCCTGGGGGGTCTGTACTAATGAAGGGGGGATTTGTCCTGTGGGGGTCTGTACTAGTGGAGGGGGGTTCTCCTAGGGGGTCTGTACTAATAGAGGGGGGTTTGTCCTGGGGGTCTATACTAATAGAGGGGGGGTTTGTCCTGGGGGTCTGTACTAATGGAGGGGGGTTGTCCTGGGGGGTCTGTACTAATGGAGGGGGGTTGTCCTGGGGGGGTCTGTACTAATGAAGGGGGGCTTTGTCCTGGGGGGATCTGTACTAATGGAGGGGGGGTTGTCCTGGTGGGGGTCTACTAATGGAGTGGGAGTGGTTTGTCCTGGGGGGGTCTGTACTGAGAGAGGGGTTTATACTTAGTGGGGGTCTATACTTAGTGGAGGGAGGTCTGTACTGAGGGGTGACTAAAGTTGGTGGAAGGAGGGTGACACCATGTAATACCGCACCTGGTGACACCAACCCTAGTGACGTCACTGCAGCTGCAGGCTCTTCTTTCGCCCCTTCCCCTCCCTCTCCCTCTCCTCCGCACGTGCACTGCTATACTAGTGAGCGGCGCTGGCCAGCACAGACTCCCACTATGTTTCTTCCCCCGCCTTCATATCAGCCAGGGAAAAATAGAATAGAAAAAGGAGAAGAGGATTGTGGGACATGTAGTCCCGAGGACTGGCAGCCCCACTGTAACACGGAAACTGCAGTCCACACAGCAGGCTCAGCTGAATGGGAGAGAGAGAGATACAGGAGCCAGAGGGAAAGCCACACAGCCTGGTGCCATCCCTGGCGGAGAAAGGAATGGAGTCATTGCCAGAATACAGATCTGGGTGCTACCCAGCGGAGTCACCACGGGCAATTCAGAGTGAGCTTACTCCTGATCAGAGGAACCATCGCTGGGTCAGGTGAGAGGGCCAATCGGCCATTATCTACTAATGTCCATAGGAACTGCAGTCTCTGACCATCTCCTGTATTATATCTGCAGTCTCTGACCTTCTCTTGTATCATGTCTGCAGTCTCTGACCATCTCCTGTATTATATCTGCAGTCTCTGACCTTCTCTTGTACCATGTCTGCAGTCTCTGACCTTCTCTTGTATCATATCTGCAGTCTCTGATCATCTCCTGTACCATGTCTGCAGTCTCTGATCATCTCCTGTACTATGTCTACAGTCTCTGATCATCTCCTGTACTATGTCTACAGTCTCTGATCATCTCCTGTACCATGTCTGCAGTCTCTGACTGTCTCTTGTATCATGTCTACAGTCTCTGACCATGTCCTCTACTATGTCTGCAGTCTCTGATCATCTCCTGTACCATGTCTGCAGTCTCTGATCATCTCCTGTACTATGTCTACAGTCTCTGATCATCTCCTGTACCATGTCTGCAGTCTCTGACTGTCTCTTGTATCATGTCTACAGTCTCTGACCATGTCCTCTACTATGTCTGCAGTCTCTGATCATCTCCTGTACCATGTCTGCAGTCTCTGATCATCTCCTGTACAATGTTTACAGTCTCTGATCATCTCCTGTACCATGTCTGCAGTCTCTGATCATCTCCTGTACTATGTCTGCAGTCTCTGATCATCTCCTGTACCATGTCTGCAGTCTCTGATCATCTCCTGTATCATGTCTGCAGTCTCTGACCAACTCCTGTACCTACCATGTCTGCAGTCTCTGACCATCTCCTGTATCATGTCTGCAGTCTCTGACCAACTCCTGTACCATGTCTGCAGTCTCTGATCATCTCCTGTATCATGTCTGCAGTCTCTGACCAACTCCTGTACCATGTCTGCAGTCTCTGATAATCTCCTGTATCATGTCTGCAGTCTCTGACCAACTCCTGTACCATGTCTGCAGTCTCTGATCATCTCCTGTACCATGTCTGCAGTCTCTGACTGTCTCTTGTATCATGTCTGCAGTCTCTGATCATCTCCTGTACTATGTCTGCAGTCTCTGACCATCTCCTGTACCATGTCTGCAGTCTCTGACCATCTCCTGTACCATGTCTGCAGTCTCTGACTGTCTCTTGTATCATGTCTACAGTCTCTGACCATCTCTTGTATCATGTCTACAGCCTTTGACCGTCTCTTGTATCATGCCTGCAATCTCTGACCAGCTTCTGTACCATGTCTGCGGTGTCTGACTGTCTCTTGTATCATGTCTGCAGTCTCTGACCATCTATTCTATCTTGTCTGTAGTCCCAGACCATCTCCTGTATTATGTTTGCAGTCTCTGATCATCCCCTGTACTATGTCTGCAGTCTCTGGCCATCTCCTGTACTATGTCTGCAGTCTCTGATCATCCCCTGTACTATGTCTGCAGTCTCTGATCATCCCCTGTACTATGTCTGCAGTCTCTGATCATCTCCTGTACTATGTCTGCAGTCTCTGATAATCTCCTGTATTATGTCTGCAGTCTCTGATCATCTCCTGTACCATGTCTGCAGTCTCTGATTATCTCCTGTACCATGTCTGCAGTCTCTGATCATCTCCTGTACTATGTCTGCAGTCTCTGTTCATCTCCTGTACTATGTCTGCAGTCTCTGATCATCTCCTGTATTATGTCTGCAGTCTCTGATCATCTCCTGTATCATGTCTGCAGTCTCTGACCATCTCCTGTATTATATCTGCAGTCTCTGATCATCTCCTGTACCATGTCTGCAGTCTCTGACCATCTCCTGTATTATGTCTGCAGTCTCTGACCAATTCCTGTACCATGTCTACAGTCTCTGTCCAGCTCTTGTATCATGTCTGCAGTCTTTGACCGTATCCTGTATTATGTCTGGGGACTCTTTCTAACAGAAGCCCTCTCTGTGTGGATCAGAGAGTCTCCCCTCCAGGTCTCATTAGTGTTCTCTCTTCCTGTATTTTCTTTATTGTTAAGAGATAATGGGAGGATTTCAGGGTAACAAAGACTTCTTAGGGGAGCAGCTCTGTATTTGAGTCGTTGCCATAGAATCATTTGTAAAGGGGTGGAGTTGGTAAGATGTTCACGCCCATGTGGGGGCGCCAGAAATATTTCTGCACCCAGGCGCCGGTGACCCTAGGATCGGCCCTGCACTAGTGGTTACCTTTCCTACCTCACTGCAAGGGTTCCTCACCCTACACTCCTGGCCCTCTACACTACAACACTTATTCAGTATAAATTGGGAACATTGGGATAACTTTCCTGGTACTTCAGAACAAACTTGATTTGTACCCTGTGGTTGAAACAAATTTATCTTCTTTCTTTCTTTCTTTCTTTCTTTCTTTCTTTCTTTCTTTCTTTCTTTCTTTCTTTCTTTCTTTCTTTCTTTCTTTCTTTCTTTCTTTCCAACCATTTTGTTTGTGTCTGAACTATTGCATATACCTTGCTAAGGCAATAGACTAACTGCTCAGGCTCAGCTAAGACACCTTAAGAGAACTCAACTGACGAAAGAAAGATAAAACAGATAATTCTCCTAAACAAGTATGCATCCTCCTGGCAAATTGCCAGAAAATTTGCTGGAGCCATTTGACTACATATACCTACACATGCAGTAAACTTACCATCTACTGTACACATGCACACCAGAAACTCTTACCCTGATTCCGATGTAATGCCTTGCACTTCCTTTTCAAAATTTCAAGGCTGTATAACACTTATTTTGCCAATTGTAAACTATTTTGTATTCCAGTTTAAACACCTGTAAAGAAACCATAAAAAGAATGTACCTAAATCTGCCGTCACTTGACCCCTCCCATTAATGTCTTTTCTGGTGGTGGTCATCAGTGAAGGAAGCAGCTTTCTGTGCAGCCTTCTGGTCTGGTTGCTACCCCTGGCATCATGATGCCACCTCTCCAGCACTACAGGACACGGTGAGAACTCCTGTGATGGGCACTTTGCCCAGCCAATGGGCAGCATTAATATCACCAAGACCCAATGTGGGCACTAGAGGAATTACCCTGCAGACCAGAGGAAAATAGACTTGTGAGCTGGTCTATCACATGACTACAGTTTCAGTTAACAAAATGGGTCTGATCGCTTAGGAAGGAGCTGGTAAATTTATTTACTGCCCTCCTGCTCTCCATTCTGAACTGAAACTCTGGGATTTCTATGAAATCTTGGAAGAATCTTGTCCATTCCGGGACAGTTGGGAGGTATACTTCTTGATTGACCCTTTCTGTACTGGAGTCTGCTGGATCATGCATAAAACAGTGTATTTTGTGGCTTCCCTAAAACTTGGCTTTAACTGTACTTTTATAAATGTACATAAAATATTATAGTGTGAGTCTCCTATTATATATATAATATATTGTTGGACTGCCGTTTTAGGGCTGCATTCATATTAGAGCTGTCTTTGGTCTTTTTGTATTGTCGGCTTTTTGTGAGCATTTGTACAGGTGTTTTTGCACACTTTTGTGGGTGTTTGAGGCTTGAGTTTTTTTTAAGTTATTTTTAGACAATGAAATGTTAGTTACTAGAGAATAAAACATGCAATGTGTGCATTTTCACATGTTTTTCAGGTGCTCCAATTAAAGTCTACCAGGGTCAAAAATGCTTGAAGCTTGTACAGTATCTCACAAATGTGAGTACACCCCTCACATTTTTGTAAATATTTTATTATATCTTTTCATGTGATAACACTGAAGAAATGACACTTTTCTACAATGGAAAAGTAGTGAGTGTACAGCTTGTATAACAGTGTAAATTTGCTGTCCCCTCCAAATAACTCAACACACAGCCATTAATGTCTAAACCACTGGCAACAAAAGCGAGTACACCCCTAAATGAAAATGTCCAAATTGGGCCCAATTAGCCATTTTCCCCTCTCGATGTCATGTGACTCGTTAGTGTTACAAGGTCTCAGGTTTGAATTGGGAGCAGTTGTGTTAAATTTGTTGTTATCACTCTCACTCTCTCATACTGGACACTGGAAGTTCAAAATGGCACCTCATGGTAAAGAACTCTCTGAGGATCGGAAAAAAAGAATTGTTGCTCTACATAAAGATGGCCTAGGCTATAAAAAGATTGCCAAGACCCTGAAACTGAGCTGTAGCACGGTGGCCAAGACCATACAGCGGTTTAACAGGACAGGTTCCACTCAGAACAGGCCTAGCCATGGTCGACCAAAGAAGTTGAGTGCAAGTGCTCAGCATCATATGCAGAGGTTTTCTTTGGGAAATAGATGTGTGAGTGCTGCCAGCATTGCTACAGAGGTTGAAGGGGTGGGGGGTCAGCCTTTCAGTGCTCAGACCATACGCACACTGCATCAAATTGGTCTGCATGGCTGTCAACCCAAAAGGAAGCCTCTTCTAAAGATGATGCACATGAAAGCCCGCAAACAGTTTGCTGTAGACAAGCAGATTAATGACATGGATTACTGGAACCATTTCCTGTGGTCTGATGAGACCAATATAAACTTATTTGGTTCAAATGGTGGCAAGCGTGTGTGGCGGCAACCAGGTAAGGAGTACAAAGGGGCCGCAAGGCAGTATTCCAACATGATAATGACCCCAAACACACCTCCAAGATGACCACTTCCTTGCTAAAGAAGCTAAGGGTAAAGGTGATGGGCTGGCCAAGCATGTCTCCAGACCTAAACCCTATTGAGCATCTGTGGGGCATCCTCAAACGGAAGGCGGAGGAGCGCAAGGTCTCTAACATCCCCCAGCTCCGTGATGTCATTATGGAGGAGTGGAAGAGGATTCCTGCGGCAACCTGTGAAGCTCTGGTGAACTCTACGCCCAAGAGGGTTAAGGCATTGCTGGAAAATAATGGTGGCCACACAAAATATTGACACTTTGGGCCCAATTTGGACATTTTCACTTAGGGGTGTACTCACTTTTGTTCCCAGCGTTTTAGACATTAATGGTTGTGTGTTGAGTTATTTTGAGGGGACAGCAAATTTACACTGTTAAATAAGCTGTACACTCACTACTTTACATTGTAGCAAAGTGTCATTTCTTCACTGTTGTCACATGAAAAGATACAATAAAATATTTACAAAAATGTGAGGGGTGTACTCACTTTTGTGAGATACTGTAGCTCAAAAGAAGCATGTGTACTTTGAGCTACAAGTTGCAAGCTTCAAGCAACACTTCCTTCAAATGTAAACGGGCACAATTGAAAACCATGAGATTTTGAACGTTGACCGTTTTGGAGCGTGAAGCTTCAAGCTACAAAACGCTCAGGTATGAATGGGGCCTACAAGAGGTTTAATAAAGACCTGAACCACTGTCGAGTTACAACGTATTTTATATACTGTACATCTGTAAATCCTGTTCCCCCTAAGCAAGAAGCCAAGCAGAATTTTACATAATCTATATCATTACATTTACTTATTTAGCATTTTATTTGTACAAAGGAGTTCTGTGAGTTGTGTTTCATATTAAGTAAGCTCAGAAAGGTTGGAAACCCATGCTGAATGGATTTCTTCAAAATAAGATAGATTTTATTTTCCATAATAAATGGAAAGTCATTGTGTTTGCATAACTGAAAAAAGACTTGCGTTATATCCAAACATATCCATTGTGTCATATCATGAATTAGGAACAGAGATGTTATATCTTATTGTGCTGTAATAATGTTTCCCATGGAGAGAGCAGATTGCTATTTAAGCATTAGAATAACAGCGTCTTGCATGACTTCAGTATAACAGAAAAAGCTGAAATGAACTTGGAACACAATGGTTTGGCCGGTTAAACACACCTGCATGCATAAAAGGCTAGCACAAGAGCAGGCCTTGTCAGTGCCTGTGCTGCAGCAAAGATTTATGGGTGATTTATTTTGGCTTAATATCTCTAGGCTGAAATGTTGCTAAGGCCTGGTAAAGTTCAGCAGTTCCCAGCCAGGTCCTAAAAACATTAACTTTACCTTCGTTCTCATAGATGGAAGTACATTGCTTGCTATAAAGAAGGACACCTGTTGTGTACCCCACACCTAAACTTAGAGTGGAAAGCTTTTCCTCTAAATGGATTTTGTGTACCCATTTACCATAAATTAAAAACATGAACTACTTTATAAAACCTACGCTGTCCGTAATGTATTTGATGCCTTATTGAGAAATGCTCACTCATGCAGTTAATCTACAGCAGTGTTTCTCAACTCCAGTCCTCAAGGCGCCCCAACAGGTCATATTTTCAGGATTTCCCTCCGATGGAACAGCTGTGGTAATTACTAAGGCAGCGAAACGGACCAAATCACCTGTGCAAAATAATGGAAAACCTGAAAACATGGCCTGTTGAGGCGCCTTGAGGACTGGAGTTGAGAAACACTGATCTACAGCATCCCTCAGTCCTCCCCTTCCAGTTATCCTGGTGGAGGTCACAGGGGCAGCAAACTGAAGAGGCCAGGCTAGACTTTTGTTTGTCTCTTCCTAAACTAAGCCTTCTTCGGGTAGATTCTGTTTGCCTCTCCATGAGTTCAGCCTCCTTCTGGTAGATCCCATTTGCCTCTTACTGAGCTCATCCTTCTTCTGGTAGATTTTTTTTGCCTTTCCCTGAGTAAAGCCTCCTTCTGTTAGATTCTGTTTGCCTCTTCCTGAGCTCAGCTTCTTTCTAGTAGATTCTGTTTCCCTCTCCCTGAGTTGAGTCTCATCTGGTAGATTCAGTTTCCTTTCCCTGAGCTCAGCTTCCTTCTGGTATAGTCTGCTTGTCTATTCTTCTTGTAGATTTTGTTTGCCTCTGCCTAAGATTAAATCCCTACTTGTAGATTCTGTTTGCCTCTTCCTGAGCTCTGCTTTCTTCTAGTAGAACTTGTTTGCCTGTTCCTGAGTTTATTCTTCTTGTAGGTTGCCTCTTCCTGAGCTCAACCTTCTTCTGGTCATTTTGTTTGCTTCTATCTGAGCTCAGCCTCCTTCTGGTAGGTTCTGTTTGCCTCTTTCTAAACTCAGCCTCCTTCTAGTAGACCCTGTTTGCCTTTTTCTGAGCTAAGCCTTCTTATGGTGGATTCTGTTTCCTGCTCCTTTAACTCAGCCTCCCTTTAGCTGATTAAGTTTGCCTCTGCCTGAGCTCGGCCTTCTTCTGGTATACTATTTTTTCTTCTTCCTGAGCTTAGCTTCCTTCTGGTAGATTCTATTTGCCTCTTCATTAATTCAGTCTCCTTTTGGTAGACCCTGCCTCTTCCTGAGCTAAGTGTCCTGTTAGATTCTGTTTTGCATCTGCCTGAGTTAAGCCTCCATCTGGTATAGTCTGCTCGTCTATTCTTGTAGATTTTGTTTGCCTCTACCTAAGATTAAATCCCTACTTGTAGATTCTGTTTGCATCTTCCTGAGCTCTGCTTTCTTCTAGTAGAACTTGTTTGCCTGTTCCTGAGTTTATTCTTCTTGTAGGTTGCCTTTTCCTGAGCTCAACCTTCTTCTGGTACATTTTGTTTGCTTCTACCTGAGCTCAGCCTCCTTCTGGTAGGTTCTGTTTGCCTCTTTCTAAACTCACCCTCCTTCTAGTAGACCCTGTTTGCCTTTTTATGAGCTAAGCCTTCTTATGGTAGATTCTGTTTTCTGCTCCCTCTACTCAGCCTCCCTTTAGCTGATTAAGTTTGCCTCTGCCTGAGCTCGGCCTTCTTCTGGTATACTATTTTTTCTTCTTCCTGAGCTTAGCTTCCTTCTGGTAGATTCTGTTTGCCTCTCCATGAATTCAGTCTCCTTTTCGTAGACTCTGCCTCTTCCTGAGCTAAGTGTCCTGTTAGATTCTGTTTTGCATCTGCCTGCGTTCAGCCTCCTTCTGGTAGATCCTGTTTGCTTCTCTCTGAGCTCAACCTTCTTTTGGTAGATCTGGTTTATTTCTCTTTGAGCTCAACCCCCTTCTGGCACTTTCAGGCCATACTAGAAAAATGGTTGAAAACGTGTTTGTGTGTGTTGTGTTTCCAATAGCAGTCAGTCTTTTTTTTCTGTTTTTTTTTTTTCTTTTTCTTTCTTTCATGTTTTGTGGATTTATTTAAAGAGAAACGAATGCTTGGTTGTTTTGGACAATGCAACTTTCAGTTATGAGACCTATACCCATCTGCAGCTTGTTCTTGGTCTGCCTGGCTTCAGCCTCCCAAAAAACAGTGCCTGGAACAGCTCCAGCATTAAACCCCCCCAATCCCTATCTAGGAAAGTTCTCCACGCAATAGATGAATCTCTAACTTGATGAAATCAGATTCTTGATTTTTGATTGCATTATCACTGAATAATTTGTTGATAGGGGAATCCGTCCCACAACGCTATTGTGTTCTGCCAGTGGGGAGCCTTCCCTGCTGGCAAAACACAATGATTAGTGTTGCCAGCTCTCTCCGGCAGCAGAGTGTTTGTATACAGCTTGTGTACAACCAGGATGCCCATACATGGATCGAAATTTGGTCAGTCCCTGCTGAACCGGGCAAGTTTTGATCGATGTATGGCTTTATCACCCTGGGGCACACCTAAGAGTTCTTCTACCAGAGCGAACAGAACAATGCCAATTCACAAAAAATATCGCTCCATTAGTCTTAGCAAAATATAATTGCATACTCAGATGTGTCTCAGGTAGCCTATATCAGAGAATTTCAGATTAATACATCAGCAATACATTTCTTTTCAGTATTAACTTAACATGTTGTGTCACTGTACAATTTGGCAAGTGTCCGTGTTCCAAATTTTAGGTCATTGATCACAAAAGTCTCTGTACAAGCTTACACTAGGAATCAGCAGAAAAAGTCACAGAATTAGCGTCTATGATCAGAGTAGAGTAGGACTTTCCCATCCCCATAGCCCAGTGGTTCTTAACTCCTGTCCTCAGTAACAGGCCAGATTTTAAGTACTACCTTGGAAAGATGCAGACTAGAATACTGCAATCACTGAGCAGCAAATGATGCCACCTGTGATTTTTTTCAGTTATCTTGCAAACCTGGCCTGTTAGTGGGTCAAGAGGACAAGAGTTGAGAACCACTGCCATAGCCTCACAGTGGTCAGCCAATACAGATACATCAAACATCTTTGTTAAAGTACATCTGTAATTTCAGCTAACAGTAGTAATACATATGAATTGTTGATGCCACTTAGAAACATGTACTGAAAAAAATCGACCACCACAAGATGCCCCCAGTACACCTCAAACCTTGAACACCTCTAGTATGCAAATACCTACTGCAATGATCAGACTTAAACCTTCGCCATCTGCTGGTTGTTACTCTACCTGGAAGCTCAGTTGTTTGCTGTGCACCTACAAACATCTATAAATGGAACTCAGAACTTCCACCAAAAGATCAAAAGATTAGCTGTTTGCTCATACCCTGGATAGATAGGGTTTCTGTGACCTCTGTCTGAGACAGACTGTCCTTTCCTTGGACTGACCTTTGAACTCTTTTGGATTGTGTTTGTACTCTGATTGTCTGCGGTTATCTTGATCAACATCCTGTTACTACTTCATTTGGAACTTGGAAGCGTGTGGTCTGTCTGCGCCTGACCTGGCCATCAGCCTGCTGGCACTGCTACTGTGTGCTCTTGTAGCTTCAAGCTAGCCATACGCTGTTATGCCGCATACTCACGATCGGATTTCCTGACAACAAATGTCAGATGTGAGCTTGTTGGCGGAAAGTCCGACCGTGTGTATGCTCCATCGAACATTTGTTGTCGGACTTTCCGACAACAAATGTTGGCTAGCAGGTTCTCAAATTTTCCTCCAAAAATTTTTGTTGTCAAACTTTCCGATCGTGTGTACACAAGTCTGTCGCACAAAGGTCCACGCATGCTCGGAATCAAGTACGAACCGGAAGCACTCGTCTTGTAAAACTAGCGGTCGTAATGGAGATATCACGTACGTCTTGTACATCACTACGTTCGTAATTGTTGGCCAACATTTGTGTGACCGTGTGTATGCAAGACAAGTTGAACCTTCATACAAAAATCTACGGTTTTGTTGTCAGAAAGTCCGATCGTGTGTACGGGGCATTGGAGTGTTGTTTGAAAGTTTATATGGAAAATCTGAAATATCGTTCATCAAAACATTCGTTCTTGCCATCATCGAGTCAACTAATTGTGTTTGAAAGACCTTGAAACGTCGTCCAGACCTATTTTTTGCATGGAATCCCAGACATATTAAACAGGTTTTACTACAAAATGTATGATTTTCTTTCCACACAAAAACCCACATTCACAGTTAGAAATTGAATTTAGTTGTTCGAGAACAAGGCCTTTAATGTATATCTTAATCCAAAACTTTGTTTGTATGGTATGGTAAAGCACCAATAAATATTATCCATGCAAAACAGAGCAGGTTGAGGAATCTCTCGCTTTGTATGCTGGCAACCAGTTGTCAGAAGATCAGAACTGTGTCAGGATGGATGCAGATACTGTTCACCTGACAATTTTCCACCTTTGTCCTTCAAATTTTCAATTAAAAGATGTCGGGCAGATTGGTGCCATTATGATCACCCATTGATCACATTTTCACCAGTTCTTTATGAACCAGACAAAGTTTGTTCAGTGTGTGGCCAGCTTAATGGAAATCTTCTCTTATGAAAGTGTCCCTGTTTGAAAATTTCCCCTCTATCCTTGTCCTGGTGACAAACTCAAAACTTTTAGTTGCAGTGATACCACAATGGACCTCAAGAGGGATATAGACAGCAAAAAAAATCCTCTCAGAGATTCTAACCAGTCACCTGTATATACAAAGTGGCTTTAGATATACTTTAACATTGCCTTTAATGAGAAACTGAACTGTGAAAGCCGTGTCCAAGAAAAGACCGGCAGAAGACAAAGGACTACTCACTAGTATTGCTTGTGGTTTCCAAACAAGAGGTAACGGGCGCGCTGTTGGTAAGCAATTTTTTGCAGGCAATTTATCGGGGCAATGGCTGGTGTTGGCACTTCAATCATCCCGGTATCACGGTTGATATATTGTTAGGGTGATTGAAGTGCATTATTTCTACTTATATTGTAATCTATAATGAAGTGGTTCAACTCACCATATTGCAGAATCAGTGAGACCCCCCGGGCGTGTCACTTGCCATGTCGCCTGCCACCAGATGCAACTTGCCACGTCACCTGCCACCAGATGCAGCCTTTCACTTGCCACCATCGCCTACCATTGTCACCTGGCACCAGATGTGGATTGTCACTTACCACCATAACCTGCCACCAGATGTGGATTGTTACTTGCCACATCATCTGCCACCAAATGCAGCTTGTCACTTGCCACCAGATGTGGATTGTCACTTGCCACGCTGCCTGCCACCAGATGCGGATTGTCACTTGCCATGTCACCTGCCACCAAATGTGGATTGTCACTTGCCAAGTCACCTGCCACCAGATACAGATTGCCACTTGCCACGTTGCTTTCCACCATTTGCGGATTGTCACTTGCCACGTCGCCTGTCACCAGATGCGGATTGTCACTTGCCATGCTGCCTGCCACAGATGTGGTTGTCACTTGCCACATTGCCCGCCACCAGATGCGGATTGTCACTTGCCACGTCGTCTGCCACCATTTCTGGATTTCACTTGCCACGTTGCCTGCCACCAGATACGGATTGTCACTTGCCACGTTGCCTGCCACCATTTGCGGATTGTCATTTGCCATGTCGCCTGCCACCAGATGCGGATTGTCACTTGCCACATCGCCTCCCATCATTTGTGGATTGTCACTTGCCACGTCATCTGCCACCAGACGTGGATTGTCACTTGCCATGTCGCCTGTCCCCAGATGTGGATGATCGCTTGCCAAGTTGCCTGCCACTATTTGCGGATTGTCACTTGCCATGCCAGCCAGTACCACCAAATGTGCATTGTCGCTACATTGTTGGTAGCACTGGTCTATTTAGCACAGAGGCAGGTGCAGTGGTTGGTTCTGAGTGAGGGCAGGAGAGCAGTGATTCAGGGCAGGCAATGAGAGATGATGTTATCTATCTGCTACCCGCCGTACCTCTGACAGTGAAGAGGCCTGGCTGTGAGGGCGGAAGAGCAGTGATGCGGGGCAGACGGGGAGAGATGATATCCCCCTGCTCGCTTCTCTCATCCGCCTCCCCGACTCTCTCATGCAGCCCGCCTGCCGCACCCTCAGCCCGTTTGCAGAGAGGCCATGGCCCAGTAGTTAGGGACCCCTGTAGTAAGAGACTCTGGGCTATGGGCCCCAGATTCGGGACTATAGCCCCAGAAGCCACCCTCTAGCGATGCCACTGGCTATATGTAACATGTTCCTGCTGAAGCATCAGCACAATGGGTGAGCCTTGACCCTGGCTGTACACTTATATTGTATGCATTAAATGGCTTTACCATTATGTGCTGAGAGCATGCCCCCAGTAACCATTTATGATTGGAAGTGGCTCCCAATGATGTTAACACTGTTACAGCCAGGTTTCAGGGCCCCTGGGGTTTATTCATTATAGGTACTTATATAGCACTCAATCAATCTATGCATCGCTTTACCTATATATTGTACATTCACAAGCCCCTGCCCTTAAAGCGGCTCTTCAGTCATTTTTTCAATTTTCCATCTATTAAATCTTCAGCCCTTGTTGTTTTGACTTTGGATAGTAAAACATTTTTTCTGCCAGTAAAATACCTTATACAGCCCAATTCCTGTTTCTTGTCTGGTAATTAGCCTAGGCTAATAACATCATGCACATCTCTCTCTCTCTAACTCTTGTGAGAGTTTGCCAGCAGGGGGGGTGAATCATAGGAGGGCCAATGAGAGCTGCAGAGCTGGAGGGGGCTTCAGAGATCCATGTGTATTCATCCACAGAGGAGAAATGTGCAAGCAAGCAGAAGTGTGAGTATGAGTGTGTGTGTATGTATGTGTATTTGTGTGTGTGTCTGTGTGCCTCTGTGTGTCTGTGTAAATCCAGGAAGTGAACAGGCAGCAGCTTCAGCTGCCCACAATTAAAATGGTTGCAGCCAGACTCAGTAGACAGAGATTTCTGCAGCATATTTAGCATGTACAGAATCACAGTATGCGTATATAAAAACAATATGCAAAGTGGTTGGAGGGAAGCTTCAGAATAGCAAAGATGTTTTCATTACAAATTATGTGAGCTGACTGCAGTTCCTCATTAAGGAGTTTACAATCTAAGATCCCTAACATACATATACTAGGGACAATTTAGACAGGAGCCAATTAACCTACTAGCATGTCTTTGGAGTATGGGAGGAAACCAGAGTACCCAGGGGAAACCAACACAGGCACAAGGATGTAGTCAGGTGCTAGCTAAATTGCCTGCAGTTAACTAAAGGGATATTATTCCCTCCAGCACCCAGCTTGGATACTAGAGTGTCATATCCTGAATGCAGAGCGGGACTTGATAGAAGAGCAAATGATCTTGGGACATGTAGTCCAACTACAAGTTCCAGCTTGCTGGATGTAGAGAACAGAATGCTGGGAGAGGAGATAAATATGAAATGGAATTTAAATCTGTACTGAGTGGTAAACAACAATCACCCCCCGTGACAAATTAAATTGTGGCGCTATTTCCAACACATCTTTACCACCCACTACGGTGAAAATAGAAAATCTAACAACCACCTTTTTACTGGTGTATATCTACATATAGTGCAACTCAACTTGCAAAAAAATATTAATTAAAAAAATGAATAATAAAGATGTGTGCAATAGATATATGATCAGTATCCTATTGATACCCCCACATCATATTCAATAAAAATAATATAAACACCAAAATAACTAATACATAACGTGACTTAAGTGCTAATATTAATCAGATGTTGCTATACACAATTCCCTTATGATGTAAGTTAATATACAATCTATAAATATAAGTGCATCAAATAGTGTCTGTGATAGTGATCAAAAACAACAAATATTGTGCAACAGCAAGTCCTTCTGTTATAGGGGTGTAAGTTCTTCTAATATGCTCTTCCACCACACCTCTGTGTTCAGTGACCACTCTCCCTATGGACAGCCACTCACCAGCTCCTCATGCCTCCACTCTCGTATGAGGCTAAAAGGCATAGACGACTGCTACTACTGGCAAGGGTTAAATCGTGTCCATCCAGGAGGCTCGTTCCATATAAAATTAGAAAAAGACCCCAAATAGTGCAATAACGTAAAACACTTTAATGATTCACACTGCAAATTACACTTCAACAGTTCCACTCACATTGTGTATAAAACAAAATAGCACAGCAAACTCCACAGCAATCCGTCCATTGTAATATCAACCAGCAGCTAAGATCAACCTCCTAGGGGGTATGCGGTCACGGCGGACCCTCTAATCACCAGCGTTCAAAGTATCTCTCACCCTCTCACCGCTTGCTTCATAGATGGGTGTAACTGTCTCCCACTCTCGGTTAACCGTGCAGCTAGCTTCTTCCTGTCACTAGTACGTGGTGTTATCCTTCTTACGGCCATGCCCCCAACATGTTTCGATACGCTTGTACCTTAATCGTGGGATAGCTATCCCATGATTAAGGTACAAGCGTATCGAAACATGTTGGGGGCGTGGCCGTAAGAAGGATAACACCACATACTAGTGACAGGAAGAATCATTAAAGTGTTTTACGTTATTGCACTATTTGGGGTCTTTTTCTAATTTTATATGGAACGAGCCTCCTGGATGGACACGATTTAACCCTTGCCAGTAGTAGCAGTCGTCTATGCCTTTTAGCCTCATACGAGAGTGGAGGCATGAGGAGCTGGTGAGTGGCTGTCCATAGGGAGAGTGGTCACTGAACACAGAGGTGTGGTGGAAGAGCATATTAGAAAAACTTACACTCCTATAACAGAAGGACTTACTGTTGCACAATATTTGTTGTTTTTGATCACTATCACGGACACTATTTGATGCACTTATATTTATAGATTGTATATGAACTTACATCATAAGGGAATTGTTTATAGCAACATCTGAGTAATATTAGCACTTAAGTCACGTTATGTATTAGTTATTTTGGTGTTTATATTATTTTTATTGAATATGATGTGGGGGTATCAATAGGATACTGATCATATATCTATTGCACACATCTTTATTATTCATTTTTTTAATTAATATTTTTTTGCAAGTTGAGTTGCACTATATGTAGATATACACCAGTAAAAAGGTGGTTGTTAGATTTTCTATTTTCACCGTAGTGGGTGGTAAAGATGTGTTGGAAATAGCGCCACAATTTAATTTGTCACGGGGGGTGATTGTTGTTTACCACTCAGTACAGATTTAAATTCCATTTCATTATTGTCTTATATATTAAGTGGCAGCTATAGGTAGGTGGTGTTGACTGGATGTGTAATACCATCTAGGTGAAGTATCCAAGGCGCAGTGGGGGTTGACCTAGTATAGGGTGGATTTTGTCTAGGAATAACCGTACATTCATAAGAGGAGATAAATAGGCTGGATTGGGAATGAGAAGGTCTCTTGGGACTGCAGCTTTCAGCTGCGAGCAGGGACCCAGACGCTTGGAGGGCTGCGGGAGGTAGCACAGCCTAGCCAGTGTGATGGACACGTTGCCTAGGTGAGCGGAACACCATTTCCAGCTTCCTGACGGCTGAGAGATCCTCAATGGGGGTCACCTTGATCACTCTACACTCAGACCCTGCTGGACACCTGCGGCGCAAGGTGCGCGGCCTGACACCTTTTTCTCTGATGACATATCACTGCAGGGACCTGTCCTGAGACCCTCTATTCCTGAGAGCCTGTTATCGTTTGAAATGGTGAGCGAACAAAAAGCCTATCTTCTATACACCCTAAAAGAGCAGACACCTGATTTCACCTCTTTTGTACCAAAGTTCACAAGGAGAAACTTTTCACATGCTAGTCACACTATTGGATGCTTGTACACAGAGATTCTCTCTGGGCTCTTGTTAAGCTAGCTGACGATACCGGGTCTTTACATCATCAGGGCTTCTTCACCATCCTTTTCTTCTCCCCCCACCACAAAG
This sequence comes from Lithobates clamitans, assembly GCA_037952925.1. Taxonomy (NCBI): domain Eukaryota; kingdom Metazoa; phylum Chordata; class Amphibia; order Anura; family Ranidae; genus Lithobates; species Lithobates clamitans. Next base: position 419,919 of record JBBGZY010001921.1, on the reverse strand, counting down.
GACTTTGTGCATAATATTCACACAGTTAAAGGGGAACTCTTCTCTCTTGGGAAGTTGAAGGTTACAGTTCTGATGTTATACTGTTGACACTTATTTACAAAAGTTCTGGGCTTGTGACACCAGGAGTTGGAGGGCTCTATCTGACAGAGAGAAAGGTCATTAGTCTCCCTTTTATGCCTGGGCTCATAGATTCTTAAAAGGGTAACTCCACTTTCGTGGGGGGAAAAAATAGCAAATAAAGAAAAAATAATATAGCATATATAATTATGACACTAATCATATTGTAATTGAATGTTATTAAACATTACCTTTCCTTTTCAATCTGCAGCCGCTGTAATTTTCTGAGAATACATTGAAATATGGCTACCTGGAGTTGTTCTGTACACAGAGTGTGTAGTGACCACTCCCCAGAAACATCATTTTCTGCTTGTCTGATTGGCTCACCAATTTTCCCAGAAGTCTGCCTAAGATACAAGTCAGAGTTCAGGCATCCCCTGCAGCAAAAATGTAATTTTTGGAGAGATACTTTCAATGGGAACATATCTAAAGGGATGCAGGCCCAGCAGATTTCCTCATTAGTGCCCTGCAGCTGCACACCTGACAGTTAATTATGGAACCACTCCCATTAGACCCACTCAATACAGAGGCACAGACAAACACACATGGATTTCTTCAGAATAACAAAAGATAGGAATCTGCAACAAAGGTTATTATAATCCTTGCAATGTACATAGATCACCCAGGGGGGAATGTTTTTCCTCAACAAAAGTGGAGTTATGCTTTAAGGAAATCTAAACGTTCACTTTAAAAAAAAACAAAACATGTTATACTTACCTCCTTTGTGCAGTTGGTTTTGCGCAGAGTGGCCCGACCCTCCTCTTCTGAGGTCCCTCAGTGGTGCTCCTGGCTCCTCCCCTTCTCGAGTGCCCATCGGAGAAGCGCTCTTGCTTTTGGCATTAGTGCAGGTGCGCTCCCGTGTCCTACTGCTGCATCCATTGACACAGACAGCAGGACTCGGCTCCGCCCCCGGCTCCTGCATCATTGGATTCGATTGACAGCAGCGGGAGCCAATGGCAATCCAAAGCACTCTTATATCAAGGCAAATTTTCTTCATAAGAAATAATGGAAACCCAGATGATTCGTTCCACAACCATTTATTCATAAGTCCTTCAGTTTATAGTCCATATAAAAAGATTATAGTAATGTGAAGGTTGTGTAACCATAAAATGTCCATCCACAAATGGCAGCCTCCACAAGGGGATTAAAAGCAAAATCCAGCATGAGCTACAGAGTAAAACAAAGAAGAGAGGTGCCTCTAAGTAGTAACTGTGACTTTCAAAGGCCAGCCGGCCAGCTGTTTGGTGGACATTGGATCAGAAGTCACTACCATGGCATCTCACTTCTACCAGCACCATTTTGGCAACGCCCCAACTCAAGATCCTTCCTGGCTAAATCTGAAAGCTGCAAATAACCTGCCTATTTTGGTAGTAGGGGTCACCTGGATGTCCATGAAAGTCTATGGGCAGACCCTCACCCAGGTCAGGATGGTGGAGACCCATGTTGCTTCCTTCTCAGATATTACAGTGGTGTTGGGCATGAATGCCCTGAAGGAACTAGACTTAAACCGCCTTCTTCAGGAGGCTTCTACAAAGGGGTGTAAACAGCCAGAAACCCAGCTACAGAATCTGATTAATGCTTGTCGGGCTGTTCAGACATCATGTCACAAATATATAGAGAAAGTTTGGGTCATCTTCCTTACCCGCATGCCAGCGGGTTACTATACAACCCCATCAAGAGCTGGTGTGCCCCCTTCCTGTGGTGTCTAGAAGGCACGTAGAAGGATCCACTGTGATGGCAGAACCACAATGCAATCTAAACATAAAAGGTGAATGGTTAATAGCCAGGACTTTGTCTGTTGTCCAGCAAGGACAAGTATTGGTGCAACTTGTTAACATGGGATCTGCCCCTCTCCACATACCCACTGACTTGGCTATTGCAGATGTGTATACAGGACCTAGAAACTGAATCACTGATCCTTGCCCTGGAGTGGAAGCTACATGAGCTTCTTTGCAATCTGCTCTGCCTGTTCCCGAGGACTCCTATATTTTGAAGTTATTAGCAGAACTCGCACTTCCAGTTCAAAAGATGACTACTGATCAATTAACCAAAATACAGCAGTTGGTTCACAAACATCTGATTGCATTCTCACAGGGCCCCGAGGACTATGGCTGTACTACTGCTTTGGATCATCCAATCCACACTGGGGACACTACTCCCATCCATGAAAGGTATCGTAATATACCCCTGCCCTTTGTCAGGAAGTTAAAGACTTACTACGAGGAATGCTATAGGGGGGGTGATATGAGAGAGTTGCAGTCCTTGGGCTGCTCCCATAGTTCTTGTCCGAAAGAAAGATAGAAATGTATGTTTTTGTGTGGATCATCGCAGACTTAACTCATATACTCATCAAGATGCTTACCCACTGCCACGGGGTGAAGAATCCCTAATGGGAACAGGGTCTGACTTACATCACTGCTTATTTAGAACAATTTATACATAAGTATTCCAGGGAGATACACATCTTGTTTCCCCTTGCCCCTACCTTCTTTTATTCTATCTTGGCAAAACATTAGATCCTATTTCGTACCTTTTTTCATTATTTTCAGATATGCTATGCATTTTCTCCTGATCAGTGGCAAATGGCCACGAAACATGTCAAGCCTATCAATGTCAACATGTTCCCAACACATAGCTTGATCTCAACTGTGATTCATTTTTATCCTATAATCCATTTGTATCCATTACTCAATAAGCATTTGGCTTTTTATACTAGTTACTTCCATGGGCTACTATACGATTTCAGATGCGTGTGTGTATATATATATATATATCCCAAAAGCACCTTCCTTATTTCGGCCTGACTAATGCCCCCAGCACTTTAGAAAGGCTAATGGAACATTGCTTAGAAGACTTGTTTGAGGACCATTTGAAGCATTTGGATCAAGTTCTCTCTCGGGTAGCTCAATATGGACTTAAGCTCAAACCAGAAAAATTTAATTTTATGAAGACCAAAATCCACTATTTGGGGCATGTGGTCGAGGCAAAGGGGGTGTCCTCAGATCCAGATAAAATTCAGGCCATGCAGGCATGGACCACTCCAAACACGGTGACAGAGCTTTGCTCCTTCTTGGGGCTATTACCGCAGATTCATTCCAAACCTTGCTAGTGATGCGGCCCCACTGACCTAGTTGCTGTGTGGTCAACCTGCCCATAAAACGGGAAAATCTTCCCCAAGTATTAATGAGAGTTGGGGGGCAGCACAGAGTGAAGCGTTTGAGACCCTCAAGGCAAAGTTGATTTCTGTGTCCATACTGGCTTACGCTGACTACCGTAAACCCTTCCGGGTGTACACCGATGGCAATCTCCAAGGCTTGGGGGCTGTGCTTGCTCAGGAGCAAGATGGGACTTGCTGGCATACGCTGGTCGCAGCTACAGAACATAATCCAGCCAACTACAGCTCTTTTAAACTTGAGCTGTTAGCGGTAGTCTGGGCTATCACTGAAAAGTTTGCTGAGTATTTGGTAGGTGGACAAGTGGACATCTATACTGACAACAACCCTCTTGCCTACCTAGATGTTGCTAAACTTGAGGCTTTGGAGCAAAGTTGGGTGGCCCGGCTTGCCCAGTTCAACTATACTATTCACTACATGCCAGGGCGCTTCAGTGGCAATGCTGATGTCCTCTCACGGTTTCCCCATGACCAGCCTCAGGAGGATAGAGATCCAGAGCATGAAGAGTATGAGGTTGTCCCCTCCAGGGTCAAGCTCCGAAAGCAACGAGCGTCCTCAGCTCTGCAAATTGACCAAATCCCACAAAGAGGGCCAGAAATTCATACTCTTTAAGAGTGGATTAAACTTCAGTGGAAAGACCCCCGACATTGGTCAGCTCTTGAAATATTGGGACAGAAATAGAAAAACAGACTACAGGGAGCGAAGAAGGCACTCGTCAACCTTGTGTCACCTTCTTAAAGCTGAGTTCCACCCAAAAATGGAACTTGCGCTTTTCGGAATCCTCCCCAATTCCAGGGTCACATTTGGCACCTTTCAGGGGGGGAGCAAAAACCTGTCTAATACAGGTATTTTGCTCCCACTTTCAGGCATAGATACCTGCCACCCGCGGGTATCTACGCCACTCCCCCCCCCGCTGTCTTCTGGGAGACACAAGGGTCCCAGGAGACAGCAGGGACCAGTAGGAATGCGCAGCGCAAGTCACACATACACAGTAGGGAACCAGGAAGTGAAGCCCATTACTTTCTGATTCCCTTACTGAAGATGACGGCGGCAGCACCTGAGAGCCGAGGGACAGATCGGCTTCGGGTGCCGACATCGCGGGCGTCCTGGACAGGTAATGCCGCGTACACACGAGTGGACTTTACGGCAGACTTTGCCCGGCGGACTTTTCGACGTACTTTACGACAGACTTTCTGAATGAACGAACTTGCCTACACACAATCCACCAAAGTCCGTCGAATTCGTACGTGATGACTTACGTCCGAACTAAAACAAGAAAGTTCATAGCCAGTAGCCAATAGCTGCCCTAGCGTGGCTTTTTGTCCGTCGAACTAGCATACAGACGGCGGACTTTTCGACCGGACTCGATTTCGACGGATTAATTTAAAACATGTTTCAAATCTAAGTCCGTCCAACTTTTGAGAAAACAAAGTCCGCTGGAGCCCACACACAATGGAATTGTCCGACCAAATCCCGTCCGCCGGGCAAAGTCTGCCGTAAAGTCCGCTCGTGTGTACGCGGCATAAGTGTCCATATTTTAAAAGTCAGCAGCTGCAGTATTTGTAGCTGCTGACTTTAAAAAACAAAAAATCAACGGAACTCCGCTTTAAGCAGTGGAATAAGTTGGAAAGATATAATGGACTCTTGTACCAAGACACGCATACCAGGAGAACCACGGATTATCTATCAACTGATCATCCCTCAGTCAGAGGCCTTAGAGGTCTGTCAGGTTTTTCATGGTACTGGAGGACACTTTTGTGCCGAACGGACAGATTCTTTTGTTCGTAAGTATGTTTTTTGTTCTGGACTGACTAAGTCGGTGCTGAAGGTGTGTCAGGAGTGTCAGAGTTGTGCCACTCACAAGGGAAAAGCAGAGAACCACCACCACTGTGGTGGTAAGCACAGGAGATCCCTTTGAATTACTGACCATAGACTTTCTGAAAGTGGCTGAAACATCTGGGTTCCACTATGCCTTGGTGTTCGTGGACAACTTTTCTAAGTTTGCCATTGTTGTGCCAACCAAGGATCAGACTGCCATTACCACAGCTAAACTGTTCTGGAAACATGGTGCAACCCTATGGGTGCCCTAAAAAGATTTTTATCTGACCAAGGCCCAAACTTTGAGTCTTAGGTGTTTTTTGAACTGTGTCACTTTAGTGGCATTCGAAAATCTCATACCCCCCCCCCCATCATCCCCAAGGCAATGGTGTCTGTGAGCTCTTTATTAGCATGCTGTTGGGGTTGATTTGCACCTTGGAGCAAGAGCAATGAGAAAGATGGCCACAGTATATTGGTGATGTTGTCTGTGCTTATAATCAGACGACAACTGGTTATAATTCCCATTTTTTGATGTTTGGCCGTTGCGGCCATTTACCTGTGGACTTATTATTGGAAACTCCAGTGCCCATCACATCAAGGACCCCTGATGAGTGGGTCTAAGACCATTGGCATTGCTAGCACGAGCTAAACAAATGGTGCTGGGGAGGAATCGGGATCTGGCTGCCACAAAAACCAGGAGACAGGGTTTTGGTGTGCAACCCCAGACACATTAGAGGCAACAAGCTGGAGCCCAAGTGGGAGCCCTGCCCATATTGGGTTGAGAAGATACCTTTTCCTGGACAGCCTGTGTATGATGTTATTTCAGAGAAGCCAAATGGGCCTTGCAAGACACTGCTCCGTAACCTACTTCACCCATGTGTGTTCACTGCTGATTCACTGTCAGCTGAACCTGTTCCTGATTTTCCTCCATCTGCCAGATGGGACAGCAGCCTAGAGATCCTCAATAGTGATTCAGCAGTGGTACTTACCCCCTCTGCCACCAGTAGAGGAGTTATCTTCAGCTGAAAGAGCTACAGATAATCAGGCTTCTTCCACTCCTGTTGAAGCTGAGCCTCTTGTGGATGAAGTGTCGCCTGTTGATCCTGATGCAGAGGAGGAACATTGCTCTGTGTCCCCAGAGGGAGATGAACAGTTGCAAGTTCGGGACCCTCGCTTACCCAGGTGCACTATCAGGTGACTGAAACCTGTCAAGTATTCTGATTAAGTGACTTGAACTATTATGGCTGTTTTTCTGCTTGTTATGCTTTTGCCCTGTTTAATTGCTTTTACCTAGGTGAATGCCGAAGACTGCATTCTTTAAGTGGGGGGAAAATGTAGGTAGCCTTATCACATACAGTTAACTATGACAGGACAGTCTTACTGGCTGAGAGGAGAAGTGGGACTACAATTGTATTATACTTACTTTCTAATGCAGAAATGTCATGTTATGTTCAGAAAGTGTCTGTGTTTTCCTGCTGTTTAGTGAAATTCTGTTGAGGCTGTAACTGTTCTCTGAACTTGTCTCCAGCAGCCATCTTGGGGAAGCTTTATGTTCTAATTGGTACCAAGTTCTCTCGAGATTTTATCCACCATTTTCTGTTAGCTTTGATATAAAAGAGAGCCCGGCCACCATTTTGAGAGACGTGTGAAATTAGTGAGGAAAAGATACACTGCTTGTGAGGGAAAGCTAGGCTTTACTCAGGGAGAGTGTTCCAGCCTGCAGGGACAGAACAGGGATCCTCAGGAGTCCTGCCTATCATCACTGCTGCTGTGCTTGTGATTGAAGATCATTGGAGACAGTGCATCTTCCTGTTAAATCATCTCTGCTGCATCGGTGGAACCTGCTTATGGACACCAGCCTATGGCATATAATCAATATGTGCCTTGTATACCACTGATGGGCCCGAAGAGAGGAATAATAACTACAGTGCCAGTTTACTGAGCTGCATTCTGTATCTTTGGTGAATGGACTGTGAATCTGTGCCTTATATGCTAACAAGAGAACTGTTTACTCCACTTTTGTAAATATCATTTTCCACTGCTGTGAGTTTCCCTCTATAATACAGCCACGCTAATTCCCCTGCTTACAAACCAAGTTTAACACCCTCTAGTTAGGTAGGTGCTAGAGTGAGGGTTTTTTGGAGAGTAGAAAAATGTAGGCACGCCTGGCTGATGGCTAGGCCTGTTTGTTTTCATTCTGGGCTGGGAGTGGCTCAGGGTAGCAGCTGGTGACTCACTGGCAGCATCACTGGGACCTCCCTCTTCTTTCTAGAGTCTGCTAGAAAGATCTGAAAAAAAAGGAGGAGAGGAGAGGTGGAGCTGTCTGGGGTGTCTTGGGGAGCCTCGAGCAATCCCCAATCTGGATTGGCAGGGGACAGGCCTCCTCAAATACCCAGGGTCAGCCCAGCTGGGGAGGAGTTATCAGGTGGAAGAGCTGGAGTAAGAGAGTGTGGAGGCTGTCGAGGCCCACGAGGAGCTCCCCAGTCGGGGGGTGACCCTGGGCCGTGGCTCGGGTGGATCCAGGAGGCGTGACAAGATCCTGGAAGGAGAGGCACATGAGAGAGCAAGGAGAAGACAGCGGGAGAGAACACTTTTAAGAGTCTCCAGGGAGGACAACTGGTCGCAGCCAGGAGGGTTGGTGAGTGGGCACAGTCGGGGGAACTGGGGAGGCACATCTGAGAGAACTGGGAGCATGCACTTTGAGAGATGGGTGCAGAACCAGAAGAGAGGACCGTGGGAAGCGCAGTGGAAAGAAGTCTTTGCAGCCAGGCTGGTTGGTAGGGCCTGAAGAGAGCTATCTGGGAGTGGTAGCTGAATAGAGGACAGCTAACACCTGAACTAGTTTACACCACAGGGGCCCGAGGTCCCTGACTGCAAAAAAGACAGTTTACTGAGGTCTGTTTACTGAGGTCTGACTGAAGTTGTGTCAGGGCTAACCATACGGTGCTAGCTAGTCTGGAGGAGTAACAGTCTGCAGCAAGTGAAATGCTGGTGGAGTAATGTTATGAACAAGTGAAGTGCTGCAAAAGTGAAGTATAAGAGGCCTCGAGCAAGTGAGGCATTGGAGTGTATTTACTGTATATAGAAGTCCCAAGCAAGTTTGCACTGAATATTCCTGGGCATCCCATAATTCCCAATTTCCCCTCCAAGTTTAATCCCCTCAAATAAAAAAAAACAAAGCTGATGGACTGTTCTGTGTCTCTGAATGAATGTAAGATGGATGTCTGGCTGGGCAGGGTGACAGATGAACCACTACATTCAGGAACTCCTACGGGGGCATGGCTACACAAGTTACTCTCAATCCAAGCTTTTACTGTACTTACTTTCAACAATATACTATATGCATGTAGTGGTACCCCTGTAGGGGCTGCTGGATATTGTGGTCCACCTGTCACCCTGCCCCAGCCCGGCATTCACTTCCCAGTCACTCTTGAGACAATGAACAGTCCGTATGTATGTTTTGTATTTTATTTAGAGATTTTAAACTTGGATAGGGTAAGAAAAATTATGGGATGCCCATAATCGATAATGGATTCAGTAAGATGATCGGTTGGAACCTCTATTTACACTTCTAGAGTTCCAGTCTCCTACAGCACAACGCTTATTTGTAGACTGTTCCTCTCTCTCCTGTACAATACTTGGTTCCTGGTACAGCTAGCACATGGTTAGGCCTGACTCTGGTTCCAGCCAGGCCTTAGCAACTGTCATTTGCAAGCAGGGATTGTGGGCCCCTTTAGTGTAGCAACAAAAATAGGATAGTCTTTAGTGCTAGCTGAACTACTGGACTACTGCTCCCAGTCAGCCTTCTTCAGGCCCTGCCAACCCTCCTGGCTGCAGCTGCCGACTTTACTGCCCATGACATCACAGTCTCTCCTGTAGGCTCTACATCCATCTCAGACTACACTCTCCCAGTCCGCTCCGGCATTCCTCCCCAGCTCTCCCAACTGTGCCTGTCACTCACCAGCCCTCCTGGGTGTACTCCAGTGGATCCCTCCTGGAGACTTGCCTGGCAACACTAGCTCCCACTGTCTTTTTTTGGTTCCTCTTTGTGCCTCCTGTCCAGATCCTCCTTCGTTACTCAGGTAGGCTTCGACTTGCACCCGAACCCCTCAGGCCCAAGGTCACCCCTCCCAGACTGGGGAGTGCCTCAAAGGCCCCGACAACCTAGTGCTCCATCTTCAGCTTCTTCCACCCGACAACCCCTCCCCAGCTGGGCTGACCCAGGGTATATCAAGGAGGCCTGCCCCCTGCCATTCTTAGTTGGGATTGGGCAGAGCTCCCTGAGACACCTTCAGACAGCTCCACCTCTCTTCCCCTCCTCCCTTCTAGAATCCTCTAGAAGCCAGAGGGAGGTAACCGAAAGATGATGCTAACTGTGAGTCACCAGCCTACACTGAGCCACTCCCAGCCCACATAGCTCAAAACAAACAGGCCTAGCTTATAGCTAGGCCTGAATAAATTTACCTGCACTACAAAAATCCTACTTCTAGCACCTAAAGTAGAGGGTGCTACATGCAAAATAATGTGCAGGTAATGTCTGTATTTTGGTCCTGGCCCCTATTAAATGTTGGTAAAAATGACATTTTCATAGATACATGTGATTTGTATGTAACCTGACAGTAAGTAGTGATTTAGGGTACAGACTGTAATCTGTAGGAAAGTGTATGTCACAGGAATGTGCTGGCCCATGTAGAGGACTGCATATTTCTAGTGCAATGCCTTATGTACTTCATGGGTTATGCATTAGTAATAGCAGTGTTTTGGTTTAAGAAAAGCAGAACCAATCAAGTCAGGTGAATAGATGATATATTGTTTCGGTTTTATGGACATTTTGACATATTCTGTTGGAATAACACAGCTGAGGAATCCGATTCCTGGAAATTCCTTTATACCAAACATTCTGCTGGGATTGTTCAAACAGTGAAGAGCGCACCGTTACTATAGCAAAATGTCTCTACAGTCAGCTCATTGTTTCCTCTCTTTTGGGAAATGTAAATGACATAGATATTGCCTGTAAATATTCCTCTGTGTAATTTTAAAGGGAAATTATAGTGAATTCTGTACACATTTGGAATCATTTTTTTTTTAATTTTGTATTTTACAATAATATTGGTGAATCATACCTCCCAACATTTTGATATGGGAAGGAGGAACACCTACTAGCAAATGTATGTAGACATAGGACAAGCCCCCAGCCACACCCCCTTAAAGCAGAATTAACCAAAAAAAAAAGTTAATTAAATCCACAAGGGACTTTTTTTTACCACTGCTATTTTTTATTGACTTTTAAAATTTACAAATACAGCAATTTATAATTTGGATGAAAGGTTTAGCACTGGGAAACACTTTTTGATAGATAAAAAGTGCATTTTATATACAACTATATAGATCAGACCAAAATGAGGGACAAATGAGGGGGGAAGAGGGACAGAGGGACATTGCATCAAATCAGGGACAGTCCCTCAAAATCAGGGACAGTTGGGAGCTATGATGAAGGTACCCTCTAGTGGACATATTGGCAAAGGTGTCAGACACTTGGAGTAAGAATAACCCCACCTAGCTGCCCAACAAGAGTGCCCCAGAGACCAACAAGGCATCTCCTACTGATGGTGAGTAAGCAATGATGTATAAGTCAAACTCCTGGTAACAATCCGAAACCAAATTTAGAGGGACACACTGAGAAGAATAATAAAGATAACAGCAGAAAACTTAACAAAGCAGCCACAGTCTGAATAGAAAAGCCTGTGCCCTGCCAGCATGCTGCATGCTCTCTGTGTGGAAACAGCAATCTCTCTGCAGAGATTAATGCTTAGTTTCCCAACTGGGCAGAATAAATATGCAACTTCTACCTGCCTACATGGTGGAAACATTTTTTTAAGCCTGTAATGAGGCTTTAATGTGGACCAAACATCACATATATTTTTCAAGTTTTACTAAACCTAGGACCATGCATGCACTATATCTGGTTTCCCACAGTACACATAACATGGAAATGCAATCATTTTAGTAAATATAAACTGCTAAATATCTTTTCTCATCAGCAGTATATAGCAGTCTTGTGACTTCTATCAGTGCCTGGTTAAAGCTTGTAGGAGGAGATTTTATTTTCCCATGATTGTCCTATGAGGCTGCAGGACCCCTGACCTTCTGTCTGGACAGTGCTGATTGGCCCTGTGCTGATCACATGCACTCTCCCAAGAAAAAAAAAAAAAACTCTCTAGCAATACACACCAAGCTGAGCATGTGCAGCCTGACTCCAGTAATTCTGTCTTACGTGAACCTGTTTTGGAATCAGTGGAAGAAGAGGAGGATCGGTGCATATAGGATCAAAGAGCCTTTTGTAGAGGTAGAGGATTATCCCCTTAGGTTGCACAGTGAGTAGAACAAGCATGCTTTATTGCTTATATAGAATGATTTTGTGGGTTTATTAACACTTTAAGTGCAAGTAATGTGACTAAATCTCAAGGACTGCTTTTTTTGAGCCACTCCTTTTTGCCTTGGCCGTGAGTTTTGGGTCATTGTCATGCTGGAATACCCATCCATGACACATTTTCAATGCCCTGGCTGAGGGAAGGAGGTTCTCACCCAAGATTTGACGGTACATTGCCCAGTGGCGGTGCGTCCATAAGGGCGCACAGGCACCCATCCCCTCTCTCCAGCCAACCCCTCTATGACTAATGGATAGATTCATGCATAGCATGAATCTATCCATGGCCGCCGCTGCCACCCCCTATTCTGGCTTTTGTTTGATAGAAAAGCGAATGAATATTCGCTTTCCTAACACTGAACTGCCTCTTCGCCAATCCGATGCTCGGGTCTGTTACCCGTCACCTGATTGGCTGAAATGACAGGCGCTGTGATTGGACGCCTATCAGGAGGAGAGGACGGGAGAAGATAAAGGGAGGAGATGCATGGAGGACACCAGTCGCCGCCGTCACCCACTGCCCCACTGAGACAGGGTAAGTGCCGGGAAGCGAGCGGGTGGGTCACAGTGGCAGCATTTGGTGGCACAGTGGCAGCGTATGATGGGCACAGTGGCTGCGTTTGATGGGCACAGTGGCAGCATTTGATGGCACAGTGGCAGCATTCGATAGACACAGTGGCAGAGTTTGATGGGCAGAGTGGCTATGTTTGATGGGCACAGTGGCTGCATTTGATGGGCACAGTAGCAGCATTTGATGGGGACAGTGGCAGCATTTGATGGCACAGTGGCAGCATTTGATGGGCACAGTGGCAGCATTTGGTGGCACAGTGGCAGCGTATGATGGGCACAGTGGCTGTGTTTGATGGGCACAGTGGCAGCATTTGATGGCACAGTGGCAGCATTCGATGGACACAGTGGCAGCATTTGATGGGCAGAGTGGCTACGTTTGATGGGCACAGTGGCTGCATTTGATAGGCACAGTAGCAGCATTTGATGGGGACAGTGGCAGAATTTGATGGCACAGTGGCAGTATTTGATGGGCACAGTGGCAGCATTTGGTGGCACAGTGGTAGTGTATGATGGGCACAGTGGCTGTGTTTGATGGGCACAGTGGCAGCATTTGATGGCACAGTGGCAGCATTCGATGGACACAGTGGCAGCATTCGATGGGCAGAGTGGCCACGTTTGATGGGCACAGTGGCTGCATTTGATGGGCACAGTAGCAGCATTTGATGGGCACAGTGGCAGCATTTGATGGCACAGTGGCAGCATTTGATGGGCACAGTGGCAGCATTTGATGGCACAGTGGCAGGGTTTGATTGGCACAGTGGCTGCGTTTGATGGCACAGTAGCTGCAATTGATGGGCACAATGGCTGCATTTGATGGGCACAGTGAGGCTGCAATTGATGTTTTTTTTCACATTTTTTCAGTTTGTTTATGCCCCCCCCCAAAAAAAATTTTGTACACCAGCCGCCACTGCATGGCCCTGCCCATCGTCCCTTTGATGCGGCAAGGTTGTTCTGTCCCCTTAGCAGAAAAACACCTCCAATGCATAATGTTTCGACCTCCATGTTTGTCGGTGGGGATGGTGTTCTTGGGGTCATAAGCAGCATTCCTCCAAACACGGCGAGTTGAGTTGATGCCAAACAGCTTGATTTTGGCCTCATCTGACCACAATGCTTTCACCCAGTTCTCCTCAGAATCATTCAGATGTTCATTAGCAAACTTCAGACTGGCCTGTACATGTGCTTTCTTGAGCAGGGGGACCTTGCGGGCGCTGTAGGATTTCAGTCCTTTATGGCGTAGTGTGTTGCCAATTGTTTTCTTGGTGACTATGGTCCCAGCTGCCTTGAGATCATTGACAATATTCTCCCATGTAGTTCTGGGCTGATTCCTCACCAATCTCATGATCATTGAAACTCCACGAGGTGAGATCTTGCATGGAGCCCCAGACTGAGGGAGGTTGACAGGCATTTTGTGTTTCTTCCATTTGCGAATAATCGCTCCAACTGTTGTCGCCCTCTCACCAAGCTGCTTGGCAATGGTCTTGTAGCCCATTCTGGCCTTGTGTATGTCTACAATCTTGTCCCTGACATCCTTGGACAGCCATGGTGGTCTTGGCCATGGTGGAAGGATTGGAATCTGATTGATTGCTTGCTTCTGTGGACAGGTGTCTTTTATACAGGTAACATGCTGAGATTAGGAGCACTCCCTTTAAGAGAGTGCTCCTAATCTCAGCTTGTTACCTGTATAGAAGACGGGGTGAAGAAAGGAAGCGCCACCTGAGGGCAGTATTAGTGGGTATGTTTAATGACACATAATAAAGTAACAGTTATTAACGTGTTACTTTATTATGTGTCATTAAACACACCCACTAATACTGCCCTCAGGTGGCGCTTCCTTTCTTCATCCCCTCTTGCCTACCACAGAGTCAGCTCTCTGAGGACAGCAGCCACCTCCTAGATCTACCACTCCACCAATCTACTTTACACACTCTGAACTGTCAGATCCTAATTAACCCCTGGATTGCCAATACCATAGCCATGGACTATACGCCTGGCTAACCTGATATACTCTGATTATGGTATGCTTTTTCTGTATATGCGCTTATAGTTATTATTACTTTTATCTATCTGTATAGAAGACACCTGGGAGCCAGAAATCTTGCAGATTGATAGGGGATTAAATACTTATTTCACTCATTAGAATGCATATCAATTTATAACTTTTTTAAATGCGTTTTTCTGGATATTTTCGTTGGTATTCTGTCTCTCACTGTTAAATAAACCTACCATTAAAACTATAGACTGATCATTACTTTGTCAGTGGGCAAACGTACAAAATCAGCAGGGGATCAAATACTTTTTTCCCTCACTGTAGCACTGTCATTCGGAGGGTTCATGCCCCATTTTCGAAACAAAATTGAGTCAGGCTAAGTTCTACTCAGCCATTCACAGGAAGCCTTGTATGTTCTCAATAAATACAAGGCTTCCTCTGATTGGCTGCGTTAGAGATAGGTACACCTTCCTCCCAATCAGAGGAAGGCTTGTATTCATTGATAAAAATACAAGGCTTCCTGAAAATGGCTGAGCAATGTTCAGACCAACTCACTTGGTTCCAGCAGCAGGGAAGTGTCTGTACTGCTGCCAAAACACAGCTCTGTATACTGTATGTAGCTGATGATATATACAGTTTATACATCACTCATAGCAGCCACATTTCTTAGTAATGGAAATAGTTTGTTTGGCCAGCTTGGCCTAAAGAAAGAATTTACAGCAGGGGTTCCCAACTATGGCCCGTGGGCCAAATCTGACCCTCTGCAAGATTTTATCTGGCCCTGTGATGTAAGAGGGGACTCAGATGGGGAACTTGATGTAAAAGAGGACTTTTATGGAGCAGCTATAATGTAAAAGGGAGCTTTCATGTAGGAGCAACTCAGGGTGACTCCAATATAAAGGGGAATTGGATTCAAAGTAGCGTAAAACCTGGAGTTAGGCTGTAAGCCCACCTGTCTTTACTGTACAGAGTATTGCATTAAGGTGCTAGAAGCTTATTGGATGCAGAGAATACTTTACTTTATGGAGGAATATCAGAACTTGTCTTTACATCATGTCTTTATCATGGAGAGAGAAAACAGGAAGCTAAAATCTAACAAGTGCACACTTAGATACACAGGGTACTTCCTCTCATATCATAGAATACATAAACTATACACTATAATACTACAGTGCCACCTACTGGTATAGATAGGTATAATGCATATATATGGTTCACAATATAGAAAGCTACTTGCTGTTGCTTTTTCCAACACCCCTTCTCAACGGCATGTGCTTTGTCAAGTTATATTCAGCTTCTTCTGGAAATAACTATGACGTTCCTACAACAAAGGCTTGGTGAGTGCAAGCATCTCCTCCGATGGGCAGTATTGACTGTCAGTAAGACCCCTTTCACACTGGGGTGCTTTGCAGGCGGTACAGCGCTAAAAATAGTGCCTGCAAAGCTCCCTGAAACAGCCATTGCTGTCTCTCCAGTGTGAAAGCCCTGATGGCTTTCAAACTGGAGTGGTGCGCTGGCAAGACGATAAAAAAAGTCCTGCTAGAAGCATCTTTGGAGCGGCGTGTATACCGCTCCTCCACTGCTCCTGCCCATTGAAATCAATGGGGCAGCGCTTTGCGGGTGGTTTTAACCCTTTTTCGGCTGCTAGCGGGGGTTAAAAGCGCCCCGCTAGCGGCCGAATACCTCCACGAATACAACGGTAAAGCGCCGCTAGAAATAACGGCGCTTTACCGCCGACGCTACCCCCGCCCCAGTGTGAAAGGGGCCTAACACCTTGCTCTTGATTATCTCTCAGTAAGTGATACTTGACCTCAATGAGATTGAGGTCAAGTATCTCTTTCTGATTGCGGAAGCTTTATACAAGCCTGGTTGTCTTCAAAAATGGGACTTGGTTTTGACATGTTTATCCCAATGTCCACAAAAAGTTGACAAATCCATATCGCTTCTTGACATGCGTGTGCTGCTGCAATGTACTTTTCTTCAGTTAAAGATAGAGCGACAGTTGTTTGCTTTCGACTAGACCAACTTATGGTTCCTTCCCCATACTGGAAAATGAATCCACTTGGGGAATTGCAGTCTGTGCAGTCCCCGGCCCAATCAGCATCAACATATCTGGATGTTGCTGGTAACCGTAACTTCATCTGAATTGTTTCTTTGAGGTACTGTATCCCTCTTTTTTTTGCATTCCAGTCATGCTGACAGGGAGCGGAGACTTTCCTGCATAGTATGCCCACCGATTGCCGATTACTGATTGCTCTGCGATACGTGTCATTGTTGGGTAGCAAGTTTTCTGCTTCATTGCTCCTTAGATAGCCAGGTTGCTTAGGAGTTTTCACTTCCTTTGCATCTTGCATATGGAATCTTTCCAAGATTTCAGAAATTTTCTGGGATTGGTTGAAAAGATATCTTCCATCTTCTTCTCTCTCTATTTGGATTCCCAGATAGTAGCTAATGTTCCCAAGTTCTTTGATTTCAAAACTTTGTTTCAGCTTGTGAACTATCTGATTGTAATCCCCTTCTTGTTCAAAACAGGTTACAATGTCATCAACATAGATAAGGATGTATATTCATCTGTCTTCTTGATTCTTGGAGTAGAGACAGGGGTCTGCTTTACTTCTTGAGAATCCCTCTCTAGTAAGTACTTTGTTCATTTTCTCATTCCACACCCTTGCAGATTGCTTCACACCGTAGATGCTGTTCTGAACTTTACTCACAAGGTTGTCTCCTTGCTCAAACCCTGGTGGTTGCTCCATGCAGCGATCTCCCTTAATGTCTCCATATAGGAAAGCAGTTTTAACGTCTAGGTGTTTGACTTGCATACCCTTCCCGGCTGCAAAGTTAAGAAGCCTTCTGATGGTGGAGTGTTTTATGATGGGAGCAAATGTTTCATAGTAATCTTGACAGAATTTCTGGGAGTAAACCTTGGCAACTAGTCTTTCTTTATATTTGTGGATATTCCCTTCTGCATCTGACTTTACTTTGAAAGCCCAGTTACTTCCTATAGTTTTGTGGTTAGAAGGGAGCTCTGTGAGGGTCCAGGTTTTATTTTCTTGAAGTAACTTTAATTCTTCTTCTGCTGCCTTGCTGCATATATTGATTTCATATTTTGGCAGTTTTTCTATGTCTTTCCATGATGTTGGTTCAAGTATGCTGTGTGTTTTGACAGTTTATGGCAGCTTGTGGGGTGTTATCCCCTTTGTAGTCCGAGTGGATCGTCTGATTTCAGGTAGTTCTGCAGGATCTGGTGGGGAACTTGATTTAGGCAATGTGAGTTCCACTTCTTGCTCTGACTCCTACGCAGGTTTGCTTTGGTTGACCTTTTCTTCTGGTTAGTTTGGCATATTCACTTCACAGCTTTCATGGACTTACATCAAAATAAACACTACGGCTTATTGTCACTTTGTAAGTCTTTAGGTGTATGATTCTGAAAGCCTTAGTTTGCTCACTGTAGCCTACTAGAATGCCCTCTATGGCTCTGTTCTCTAGCTTGGATAGCTTTTCACTTGGAATATAGGCATATGCTTTACATCCAAAACACTCTGATGTGCCCTATTCTAGGCCACATTTCGAAAGGAGTACTTTTAATGGCTCTTGAGGGTAGTCTGTTCTGTGGGTAGGTTGCAGTCATGACTGCTTCTCTCTCCCCAGTACTTGTGAAGTAGGTTGGCACCTGAAAACATGCATCTGCCCATTTCTATAAGAGTGCAATTTTACCTTTCTGCTACACCGTTTTGTTCAGGAGTGTATGGTGTGGTTTTCTGGTTTACTATTCCTTCTCTCTTTGCTTATGTATTCTCCTCCATTGTCGGTGCGTATTATTCCTGGTTTGTGTTGGAATTTGTTGCTAGACATGGCAAAGAACGCTTGAAGTTTCTCTGAAGTTCCATTCAGGGCAACAGTATGGTTAACTTTGATGTCCTCCCCGATGGCACATAGTTGCTCTATGATTTCTAGTATAGCATTTACAAGGTCACACATTTGCTGGCCTTCTTCTAGTCTTATCTTATATAGCTTTCGTAGCAAAATCTGTTTGCTGTTTAGACTTGAATGCTCATGCAGTCTCTGTAATGAAGTCCACATACCTTTGGCCGTTTTCTCTGTTCTTATGTGGATAAGCTGCTCTTCCAATTATAATTCCTTTTGCTTGTCTATCTTTCCTATCCTATTCCTTCATCTCTCCATCTGTGGGTCTGTCTGTTTTTAGCACTTGCCACAAGTCATCCTTGCTGAGAAACACTTCCAGTTTAAACTTCCATAGCTGGTAATTGGCATTGTTCAGCTTTGCAATTGAAAACTTCACATCTGAAACACTTGCCACCTTTCACCTTTTTGCATACAGTACTCACAGACTTCTCTGAACTCACTGAGTATCCTCTCTAGTGCCTGGACTTGTAGAATCCTCTCCAATGCCTGGGTCCCATAACCTATTGTGCAGAGTATTGCAATTAAGTGCTAGAAGCTTATTGGATGCAGAGAATATTTTACTTTATGGAGGAACATCAGAACATGTCTTAACGTCATGTCTTTATCATGGAGAGAGAAAACAGGAAATACAAACAAGTGCACACTTAGATACAGAGGGTACTTCCTCTCATATCATAGAGTAGATAAACTATACACTATAATACTACAGCGCCACCTACTGTTATAGATAGGTATAATGCATATATATAGTTCACAATATAGAAAGCTACTTGTTGTTGCTTCTTCCAACAGTCTTTTCTACTTTGTACTGTGCCTTTAAGAAAAGCATTTTGATTTGTTTTTTTTTTTCTGAGAAGTTCCAAACTGCCACATCAAAGAAACATCACAATGAAGGGTGGGTCAGTGAACTGTCATCTACATACTGCCTTCATAATTTTAGATGCAATTTAATTGAAGGTAAATTATTAAAATGGCCAACAATCATGTTGAAAAAAGTAGAGTGGACAGGAGTGCACAACGGTATGTTTAATGAAAGCCAGAGGATAAGTCAGCAGGACAGTAAACTGCATAGATATAAATATTAGTAGATAAAAGGGAGAAAGGTTACAGAGCCTCATAAAAAGGTCAGCCTTAGACCTCACTTAGAGGATTCTGTTCCCCTCTGCTCACTATGACAATTATGGAATACCATATTTCACAAGCAATAAAGACTCAAGCACACAGGCCTGCTGTCGCATATATTTTTTTGTAGATACAGGTTTTTAGCATTATGCTGTAGAGAAAATGTATTTTTCTGACGTATGGAAAGTAAAATGTCCAGCAATCACACTGTAAGTAACCAGCAGGGATCATACTGTGTAAACAAAAGCTATAACTTGCATAATAAATTGTTACTACAGCTCTGTATTTCAACCACTCCTAAAAACCCTTATATACTTCAATTGGAGTGCGTTAATGCATATGCCGTAACGTGCAGCTCATTCATTAATTATGAATAGGCTGTTAAGACATCACAATGGATGCAAAAATGCATACGACCATTTTTAATGCAGTGAACAGTATACGTATTGTGTTGAACTGCTATGCATTGGGCTCTAGTGCACAACGCATTGGGGTGCCATTCACAATAAATGGCACTGCAAAGCAATGCACCACACATGGGGCAAGTGCTTTGACATGCTTTGTGAAAATATGAGTTGCCATATCATACAAATGTGAATGGCCCCTTAATCTTTCCTATCCAGTGGCAAACATACTCTTATGCTGTCCCCCTGTGGGGTTTACATCCTTGTCCTTTGTGCAGTAACATCCCATAGACTTGAATGAGAAGTTGCTCCAACAGTATGGGAACAAGGGAAGCACCTCACCAGATTTTTCTAAAATGTAAACAATACAGGAGGCTGCCAACATCAGAAGAGGTAAGTAAGCACCTGGGTAGGGGTTCTTAGCTTAAAGCTGAACCAAACCCCCAGAAATACTTACTTCCACCTTTCAGCGATGCAGCGGTCACATCCCTCGCCAAACGCTGTCATCTTCTGCCCCCCTGTTTCTGAGTGCGGGGTTTCCAGCCTCTAGATTGGCCGGTGGGGTAATGTTGTCATCCTGCGCGTGCATGCAGGAGTCAGTCCTTCCGGCATAGCTGACGTGTGCTGGGAATGCACACTGAGCTGCACATGCTTGGCTCAATGTACATTTAGCAGAAGACTGCGAATAGGCAGGCAAGTGTTTGTTATTGCATAGCAAGTCTCTTCTTCAATTAAAAAGTTGCCTGCTAACAGTTTTTTACTACTTTCGTTTTTAGCTCCACTTTAACGTAGTTTCAAGGGTTTGGGAAGCAGGGCTGTGAGGTTTTAAAGTGGAACTGAAAGCAAACCCTCTTTTTTTCATTTAGATTTTTACCATCTGTGTCCCATTGGGGGGGATTTTCCTTCATTTCCTGTCCCATAATCACAACAGGAAGTGAGATAAATTCCCTCCAAAATTAGAGAAATCCCGGGTTGTCACCAGAATTCGTTTCCCGATTGGAAGATATCCTGTTCTGGTCACCACTTAAAATTTGGGATTCTCTTCATGTTGGGCTTTAACAGCCACCAGGACAATTAACGTTATTATTAGTTATTCTCACTGGTCGCCATGGACAGTGCATTTCTATAGTCAGACAATTATGATATAAGACCTGCTGTGTTTGATACATAATACAAAGAAAGCAGAATAGTGGAGGTGTTACATGTAGGAACCTATCAGGTGTCTGAATTCATATTCTTCCTTGCAATATAAATATGACAGATGGAAACTGGTTGTTGGTGTAAACAACACTTCCTGCCCATCCCAGTATCCCTTTAAAATATTTTAAATGCCCTGGGGGGGCAGGAAAAAATGGTGATCATGTGACCACTGTGATTGGCTGCCACAGGGGCCACATGATTGGGAACCGGTCCCACTGGCTACCAAGAGCTGTTTTTGAAAGCCCAGTTTCTGTGCTGGGAGTGTGCTCTCAGCACAGAAACATCGGCCATACAAAAATGTGTATGTGCGGTGTCTGGGCATTGAAGCCCTCCATTTTGCTGCCACACATATGTGTCACGTGGGCGGCAACAGGTTAAAAATGATCATCATTTTATCTTTGTAAGGTCATGACTAGGGTACCCCAGATGTCTCCAATCCTGTACATAGTTGCCACATATACCTCCCCCACTTTACTAAGAAAAAATGACGAACAACACCAAGCTTGAGAAAATTTGGCCATGTTGGCCTTTTATTAATAAATAAACAAGTACAACATTCTTTAAAACAGAAACAATATACATAATCACATTTTTTACACTCGTCACCTGTCACTTCAACCTCACACATATATTGCTTACATTCACCATCACACTAGCACTATCACCTATGCTATTTTTTCAACCCAATAGTGTCTGGATTCCCTCCCATGCTTTCCTCCCCCTCCCCCCTTTTTTCCAGCCCCTCATCCCTCCCTGGTTGATTTCCTTTCTTTCTTCTTTCCTCACCTGTTGTCCCACACCCCATTTTCCTCCCCATTTTTCCTCCCCATCGTTCCTCCCTCCCTCCAGTTAACTCCAGGCACATTGGCTACAACATGAGATATTTAATACATATAGAGTAGAAATATGCCAATAACATAGATATACACACATACCATTTAAACCATGCTCTCTTCAGTCTTCCACCCCATTACCTTTGTTACTTTTTGATACTTGATCACCAATAGTATACAATACCTCTATTGCAGGTACTGCCTACCCCTCTCTACCACCCCCAGGCCCCTGGGATTGCCCCATATGTGTGACTCTTCACAAGACAAGCACAGGCAGTTTGACTCCCCCCTGGGGACTGTGCGGACTGGCTGAGTCGGACCAAGCAGGGGGATTCCCTCTTTTGAGGCTATCCAATACGACCTAATTCACTGTGATCGGTAACTATATATGAACATGTCCAATACTGATGTTATATTTTCTATTTCATTTATATATTTATTCAGTCCATTATGAACTCCAATTCTTACAAATATTTTTACAGTTCACAACAATCCTCTGAAGATGACCCAGTGGGGTCAAAACGCGTCAGGTTTCATATGTACAGGACTCATACACAGGAATCGTGTACTAATTTACCTCAATGTCTTGTATAATATTGTGACTGTCATGCCAGTGATGCTGCTTTCATTTTATTTATTTTTTTGTACCACAGCTGATGTCTCATCGACTGTATTTATCATTTTCTTTGATATTTTATCATTATTAAAATTCCATTTATGCAATCTCATACAGTACTTTTTTAGCCTCTTTCTTGCTGCTAAAAAACCCCACAGGGAACAATTTCGTATTTTATAACATTATCCGGGGTGCGCAGCCATTTTCTTCTCAATGAGTGTCTTTCTAGTTCGACAGATGGAAACTGGTTGTTGGTATAAACAACACTTCCTGCCCATCCCAGTATCCCTTTAAAACATTTTAAATGCCCTGGGGGGCAGGAAAAAATGGTGATCATGTGACCACTGTGATTGGCTGTCACAGGGGCCACATGATTGGGAACCGGTCCCACTGGCTACCAGTCGTTAGTGGGGACCAAGAGCTGTTTTTAAAAGCCCAGTTTCTGTGCTGGGAGTGTGCTCTCAGCACAGAAACATCGGCCATACAAAAATGTGTATGTGCGGTGTCTGGGCATTAAAGCTCTCCAATTTGCTGCCACACATATGTGTCACGTGGGCGGCAACAGGTTAAAAATGATCATCATTTTATCTTTGTAAGGTCATGACTAGGGTACCCCAGATGTCCCCAATCCTGTACATAGTTGCCACATATACCTCCCCCACTTTACTAAGAGCAAATGACGAACAACACCAAGCTTGAGAAAATTTGGCCATGTTGGCCTTTTATTAATAAATAAACAAGTACAACATTCCTTAAAACAGAAACAATATACATAATCCAGTACCCGTAACATAAAAGGTTGCCGGTCTTGGGAGGCACCAAAGAACAAAAGTTACATATCTGCGTTACAAGTTAACGATCTCCAGCCGTGCAACACCAGCTCTGGGACAAACACACTTCTCTGCAGATAACTCACTGTTACCACTTCCCAGTTAATCCACCATTAACTGGGATCCAACAAAGGACGCCATACATTAGATGGATCAAACTATGAACTGTTAAACAAATGTTAAAGCCTCCAAAGACCCCAATCACCAAGACTTTAAGAACAGCAGTTCAACCAACACAATACAGGGCGGAAGATTCCTTCTCAGCTGTTGCTCCAAAGGATTTTCCATGATTTCTGATCTCCCCCTGCATACCTCCCAGCAGCCCCATCTACACTCTAACCACTAGCCAATAATGGTAAGAGACCACCCATCCAACCATATTCAAAATTAACCCTATTCTTTCTTGTTTCCCCTGCCCTCCCTCTGTCTTGGGGCCTTTAAACTATATTTTTTTTGTTTTTGCTTCGGGCCTATCTTTCTTGTAGTAATGGGCTCTGAATCCCATTTCCTAAATGGTTAAAGAAGAACTGGCAAACCTTTGCAGCATATACTATGTAAAGGATGACTAGTTATGGGATTTCCAAGATTCAAACACATGGCAATTTTATTTTATTGTAAGACTAAATCTTTTTATCGTTTCCACCTTGATATGATTTCATGTGTTTCAGATCTTAAGTAATTGAATCATACACATATGCAATATGCGTTGACTAGTTTGGCTCATTATGCAAAGCTTGTACCTCCGGAAAACGCATACAGCGTTGCTGAAGTAAATGAACCAATCAAATTGCTTTAACTGAGCAAAACTCTAATCCCAATTCACTGCAGCTTTCACAGTTACCACATGCAGAACTTTGGTTTATGAGGTAACAATATTCAGGCAGTGATTCGTGAACTGACATGACAGCTAAATGATTATAATGACACAGTCTACATCAGATTATATATAATGGGAATAATTTACCCCCTACTGTAAGAGGCCACAGAAGAGGTTAACGACCACAGTGCAGAGAACGCAGCTCTTATGTAGAGATGAAATTCTGAATTGGTTTCAAATGTTCTGTATTTTTTACATATTTCATTATGAAAGGGGCCAAATGGCCAAAAGAAGGAGAATGTCAAGTAGACACATTACAGTGCACGTACTGTATATTTCATTTGTAGGTTGCGTGTTGAGACCTCAGGACTCCGTGCTGCTTTTTGTGCCTCAATATACATGTGTGGGATAAGTGGTTGAGTGGACAACATTACCAACAAAAGACTGGGTTTCCTGTTTTTAACATGGCTGTACTTCAGTTGTTTTTTTGGGGTTCTTTTTTGCTGCTATCCATGAATTACATGTTTAAAGGACAACTTCACCTTAGTGAAATTTGTCCTTTTTTAAAATAACTGTTTATTTGAGGTAATCTTTTCAAATGTTTACTGAATTAAAAAGGAAAGAGTCATTCCGGATTTGGGTGTGGAGAGGATTTGTCTTTATTTCTCCTCCATATTTTTTTTGTAAAGGACATTGGCTTGAGAGAGTCCCCATCTGGAGCATTAATAGAGGAGCTTCAATGTAGGGAGTTGGGGTGAATGGGGGCCAGCTATAGCTTCCCCAACTCTATTAAGTTGTTAAAGGATGGGTATAATTGTCTTTTAAAGTGGTAATAAACCGCTGGGTGTTTTTTTTTATCCTGAAAGATAATGTCATAATGTGCTAGTATGCATCGCATACTAGCACATTATGCTAAACTTACCTGAAAACGAAGCCTTCCAGCGCCATGCTGTCACCGCTACAGACGCTTCCATCTTCACCAGGCCTTCCTTCCGGGTTTGTGGACTCTGGCAATGACTCTGGTGATGACAGAGCCGCAATGATACCGTTAACGGCACAGGACTCTGAAGGAACAGCCTGGGTGGCCGTTCCTTCAGAGAGTATGTGCCGGTGACCTCACCGGCTACATGTACAGTAAATATCTCCTAAAGGGTACATGTTTAGGAGATATTTACAGTACCTATAGGTAAGCCTTCTTATAGGCTTACCTATAGGTAAAAGTCAGTGATGGAAGTTTACTCCAACTTTAAGTAACTTCCCAACAAAGATGAGTTCAGGTGTGTTCAGATCCTAGTCCGAATCTACCTGAGTTAATCTGCTAAGAAGCTGTCCCTGTTCTGGGCCAACTGTAAGTGGCTGGGGCATTCCCCACCCAACAAACACGCATGTTTATACATGCTGCTGCGGGGTGGGGAATGCCTTGGCTGCTCAGGATTGGCTTTGTGACAGCCTCCTGGTAGCATTGCTCAGGTGGATTCAGACTAGGATCTGAAAAAGTGTAAGTTCATCCCTACTCCTCAATGACCTGAGTGCAGCCCATCTTGTATAATACTTACCTTTTTCGCTGTTACACTGATTTTCACTGTATGGCCCTGCTTAGAGCTGCACAACCTTGCTTTAGAAAGCTTCCCAGGGGAGTCCTACTCCTACTGCACACACATGCAATGGCCCTATTCATTCCTACCAGTCAACTGGACAGTAAAGGGAACATTTGCAAAAGAGAAAGCATGGACCTGAACATTAAAGGAGTTCTATGATAACAGTTATATTTGACAATCTAATAAAGCTTATTAGAAAAATCTCCTTTCATGTTGTGAGCTCTGCCTGTCTGCTGGTCATCTCTTTCCACATCTTCACGGATTCCCTGCATGCTTTGCAGCTTCTCCTCAGCTGTTCACTTTCCATTTCTAAGGACTACATTTCCCATGGTACTATGCTGCCTGCAAGCAGTGATTTGTGTACTGACTCCTCCTCTCAGCACCCCTGAAGATCAGATGGCAGGCTCTGTGAAATGTGTGACACGGCAGTGCCTACTTACTGGGCATTGTCAATAGAATGTCACAGAATTCAAAAAATCAAATATGTGGGAGTCTTCAGAAAAGTAAGAATATAAACTTCAAGATCATTTAGACTAATAGGAGTGGACCCGAAACAATTCAAATACAATGCAGAAATGGATATATGATTTTACATTTTGACCCAATATACACTTTAGTATCTGTGGGTAATGGCCACAGAAGACTCCGTAGCTAATATCATTAAATCTACAACATTATTAGATCTTCAAACAGTTGGGGCAGTTCTTTTAAAACACAAGACCCTTCAAAGCTCAGCTATAATGCAGATATTACCTTTAAATTTTTTTGCTCCTGCCTAATGCGCTTTACAATGACACTGTACATAAGCATATAAATCATTCATAATAATAATGAGTAACAAGTTGATCTGAATACTATTTGAAAAAAGTATTATCATACTGCACTCTTAGAAGCTGGAAAACAGTGTGTGGGGTCAGGTTGCTGGCTGTCATGTAGATCAAAGGACATCAATTAAAAAACAATACGGCCTGTGCACGTATTACGACCAGTAACACTAATTAAGCTGCTTACCACCTGATAAGGATAAGCTCCGGCGCGTTCGCAAGCTGCATGTGCCGAGCCCGCCAGGAAGTCGGCACTGCACTGCGCTAATCACAGGCAGTGAGACATTTCCCGATCTCTGCAGCTGCACATCGGGAAATGTCTCACTGCTTGTGATTAGCGCTGTGCAGTGCCGACTTCCTGGCGGGCTCGGCACGTGCAGCTTGCGAACACGCCGGAGCTCATCCTTACCACCTGAGCATCCAAAGTAAGGAGTAAGTCATAATTGCAGGGCTACACTATGTGATAAATGCAAATATTAAGTGCTATATATGGAAAATTCTAATTCATCATTCATTCATTCAAACATATTTCCATAAATTCTGAACAAAAGTTATATAAGTGTAGCACCCTCTAGCTTGGTGCTAGTGTACATAGTTGTAAATGTAGGAAAATTTGGCCTGGCTCAGAGCCAGGCCTGGGTTAAATCTGGGTCAGGGCTGAGTGACTCAGGGAGGCCGAGTGACTCAGCAAGCAGCTCCTCTGGTAACCCCCCTGCTCTCTGGAACCTTGGAGAAGCTTCCAGAAGTAGAGGGTGGAGTTTAGAAGGAGCTGCTTGGAGTATTGATGAGGGCCCCAGCCAATCCCCAGCAAAATGGGCTGTCAGGGGGCAGGTACCTCATAAATACTCATGAGTCATGCCAGCTGAGGAAGCTGGGGGGGAGGGGTGGATTTTTACACACCTAAAGGGGCCTCAGGTTCCTGCCTGTAAAGGGGCATTGCTTAAAGTCTTACTGAGTGCTTTGTGTCAGATTACCCATCAGTGTTCCAGCTGAAGTTCTGCAAGCAAGTTAGTGCTGGAGGAAGAGAAGGAGTGTATATAGATTGTACATAGAAAAGTTGTCCCTGAAGTTGTTTGAAGTCAAGTGAACATCCCATAATACCCCTACTCTCCAAGTTGTATCCCTCAATAAAATACAAAAACAAAGCACCGGACTGTTTTCTGACTCAAGTATGCTTGTGGAAATTCGGTGTGCCTGGCTGTGCAGAATGGGGGATCCCTTTTCACCTGTGGCTCCTACGCGGGGTGCGCTACATAATAATAGAATAAAGGATAATAGTGTTATATAAACCCATGATATTGTGCAGAAAATGTGAAATGTTAATTAGAAACACAAGCAATTTTCCTCCTCCTATATGATGCTGCTGGACCCAGAGTACTTATAAAGGAAGATTATAACAGTGCATTTGACCCATTTAGTTTATAAGGGTTCAAAATCTCTAGTGAGTGAATAAACTGGGGGAGATCACGGAGGAGTGAAATAAGTTGCAGTACAGTTTGTGAAGTGGAGTGTTGAAGATTGCACTGGAATTTGGAAGGACTTTTTTGCATATTGCACTTTAGAGGGACAGTTTTGCAGTGGACAATTTTGTCTTGCACATTTGCACTATATGTTGATAAAACTGGTATGGCTGTTGTCGTAATGCAATTTATAACGGTATAGGTTTCTGATTAACATTTTGAATTTTTGCACATGTAGCCCCCTTGTCCTAAACAGGGGCTACTATGTCAATTTCGTTTTTGGCCGGGTTGTAGTTAGCTCAGACTGATTGTATCGTTTTTTCACCTGGTTTTCCCTAAGCTTAAGTTGGCTTGTGCTTTCTCACTGTCACCAGTTGATGTCACCGGTATCACCGGTCATTTTCTTCAGCCAATGCAGTGGGTGGTTAATGCCACTGGTGCATCTTGGGGGAGGATATAAATATTTGAAACAGGCCATGTGCTCGCTCTCTTCCCCTGGTCCGAGACCTAGGGAAGTGCTGCTGGATGGAGCTCTGGTGTTAGGCCCAATAGTCTGTTTTGGGGCCTAATGTGTGCTGAAGTGGTCCAGAAGCTGTTCTGCCTGGTCTGGAGGAAGCTGTGCCGAAGAGGAGACCCGGGGGGGGGAGGGGGGGGGCCTTGCTGGAGAGACACAGAAAGAAGGCTGATTTCTCAAAAGGACTGGTGACTCACTTGGAAGATGCATTGAAATTTGGAGACGTGCTTACAGTATGGCTGGGCCGGCTAAAAAGTTCTGACCCTGTGAAACCGAACATTGATTTGATTTTGGAGAGTCTGTAAGGGATCTGCTACAGTATCTGGGACCCCTAACCCTCACCTTCTTAACTGTTATGCAATAAAACTTTAAAAAGACAAAAGTGACTGCCGCCCAATATGCTTGCTTGGTCCCTCCATTTTAACCATGGACCCATGGTTAAAATGGGGGGACCAAGCCCCTGGAGGTGCTATCCTGCCTTTGAGGTGTCAGAGGGTTGCTACACACAATAATAACAATTTGTGGAATGGTATGAATGTTAATTTTTTTGTACTTCACAATTAGTGTAGCGATGCAAAGGACATCAATATTGTTAGCATACAGTGGATTATACATATCAGATGTTCTGACTTCATTCCTACATTCCTATTTCAGATCTGTGACTCAAAGTTTGAAGCCAGAACCAGTCAGGCAACTACTATTTTCAGAAGGAAGTCAGTAACAGCAGCTCCCATATTCTTATACTCACGGGATTTCTTGAAGCCTCAAGCTTAGATGGAGTAAGTAAACTAAATAAGGGGGGAATGTGCATTTTTCATATAATAAAATTCATAAAATAGAATTTCATAGGAAGACTTTTCCACATAAATCTTTAGTTACAATAAAAGGTCAATCCACCCACGTGATTTTTATTTGTATAGTTTTAGGTTGAGGCTAGTTGGCTAAGCCAGCTCCTGTCTTCTTATAAGTCTTAGAGCAAGGTCTCTGTGCAGTGGTGGGCATAGTTAGCAA
Source organism: Lithobates clamitans (assembly GCA_037952925.1). Lineage (NCBI taxonomy): Eukaryota > Metazoa > Chordata > Amphibia > Anura > Ranidae > Lithobates > Lithobates clamitans. The sequence continues at coordinate 390,677 of JBBGZY010001921.1, read as the reverse complement.
AAGGCCCAAGTGGAGAAAATGTTATGGGCCCCCTTACCCATTTAGGAGGAATGATTAGGGTAACAAGAAGAATATCTCTTGCGTCTCACCTGCCTTAGGTGTGAAAAGGTATATCTGGTAGCTGAGCTTCATTCAGCAGCACTACCCTAGGCCTCGGACCAGGGCAAGAGAGCGAGCACACAGCCTGTCTCAAATATTTACATCCTCCCCCAGGATGCACCAGTGGCAAAAAAAACCCTACTGGATTAGCTGAAGAAATGATTAGCTGGTTGCGAAATCTCATACTGTGACCAGTATACCAGTGAAATCTACTGGTGACAGTGAGAAATCACAATCCAACTTAAGCTTAGGGAAAACCAGGTGAAAAACTATACAATCAGTCTGACCTAACTTCAGACCAGCCAAAAACGAAAACTTCTGCCCCATCCAGTTCTTGTGTAAATTTACCCCTGATGCCGCGTACACACGATCGGACTTTACGGCATACTTGGTCTGGCGTACCGGATTTCGTCAGACAATTCGATCGTGTGTGGGCTCCAGCGAACTTTGTTTTCTCAAAAGTTTGACGGACTTAGATTTGAAACTGTTTCAAATCTATCCGACAGACTCAAGTCCGGTCGAAAAGTCCGCTCGTTTGTATGCTAGTCCGATGGACAAAAACCGAGGCTAGGGCAGCTATTGGCTACTGGCTATGAACTTCCTTGTTTTAGTCCGGTCGTACGTCATCACGTACGAATCCGTCGGACTTTGGTTGATCGCGTGTAGGCAAGTCTGTTCATTCGGAAAGTTCATCGTAAAGTCCGTCGAAAAGTCTGCCGGTCAAAGTATGCCATAAAGTCCGGTCGTGTGTATGCGGCATTAGTCCCAGATGGTCCTTATGCAATTGCACAGTGCCCATCTCTACCATAATTAATGACTCTGTCCTTGCCCACTTGGGAGTTCTGGGTGTTCTAACCTACTTTTGTGTGTTCCAGCTCCTGATTTTACATTACCAGTAAAAAAACAAATTCTCAAACAGGGAGACTAGGCACCCCTCAGAGTGGTAAACTCACACAATGATAAATGATGGTGAACCCCAGGAACTCAAGCACAGATATATCACTGATAGGGTCTCTGAGAGATATAAGAAACTGGCAGCTGGTTTAATTTTCCATCACTTACCAAAAAGCTGAAATAAGAGTTTTGACAGGCTGACCTGTAGGTGCTGGAAATATCTCCTAAACCTCCACGGTTTAGGAGATATTTACAATAAAGCCGTGCGCCGATGTCTACGGTGCATGCACACTTTAGAAAGGGCAGATTGTGTTGTTTCTAAAGGGGGTCATGCCGTGACTGGCGGCTCCCGCGTGCATGAGCCGGAGTTCGCGGCCCTGGAAGGAAGAGGGGTGAAGATGGATGCTCGCTGCTAGTGGGGACAGCGGTGAGATCGCAGGCTTCGTTTTCAGGTAAGTGACACATAATGGGCTACTATGTGGTGCATAGTAGCCCATTATGCTTTACCTTTGCAGGGAAATAAAGAGGAAGTAAAACCCATCAGGGTTTACTTCATCTTTAAAGCTGCATAGTCACTATCTTGCATAAGCATAACTGTAATTCTCTTAAAGAGGAACTGGATTCTGGAAGACAGGCAGAGGGCAAAGGACTATTTACCAGTTTTGCCAAATTTTTCCCTATTACTGACTTACCATGCTTTCTTCTGCACTGTTTCACTGTATAGCGGCATTGTGGTTGAGGCAGGGCTTCGCTTCCACATGCAGAGCCTCCAGGTAGGAGAACAGTGAATAAATACAGTAGTGATATCACCAAATGTCACTCCAAATCTCCTCAAAACTAGCAGTCATGGGCAGAGCCGTCTTTAATATTGATTGGACCCTGAGCAAACATTTTATCGGGCCCCCACCCAGCTAGACTCAAAATGAGTTTACAGCAGCAGATCAGGCAGCGATTGTGATTGGCTGCCAGAGGTTACAGCACATCATTATCGCTCACTGATTGGTTGCTAAAGATAACTGCACATCATAACCTCTGCATCAAATTGTGGGTGTGGCCAAACTGCACTAGCATTAAAGGGTGCGCTATATACAGAGTGCAGGTTGAGGGGTGCACTACATAAAGAGTGCATAGTTGAAAGGCGTGCTACATACAGAGTTGAAGGGTGCACTATGTACAGAATGCAGTGTTCAGGGGTACGCTAGGTACAGAGTGCAGGGTTGAGGGGGTGTGCTATGTGCAGAGTGCAGGGTGCGCTACGTGCAGAGTGCGGGGTGCTCTACGTGCACAGTGCAGGGTTGAGGGGTGTGCTATGTGCAGGGTTGAGGGGTGTGCTACATGCAGAGTGCATGGTTGAGGGGTGCACTACGTACAGAGTGCAGGGTTCATGGGTGCGCTACATACAGGGTGCAGGGAACATGGGTGCACTACATGCAGGGGTGCGCTATGTGCAGAGTGCAGGGATGCGCTAGGTGCAGAGTGCAGGGGTGCACTAGGTGCAGGCATGTGTTAGTTGCAGAGTCCAGGGGTGCGCTATGTGCAGAGTGCAGGGGTGCGCTGGGTGCAGAGTGCAGGGGTGAGCTAGCTGCAGAGTTCAGGGGTGAGGTAGGTGCAGAGTGGAGGGGTGAGGTAGGTGCAGAGTGCAGGTGGTGAGGTAGGTGCAGTGTGCAGGTGGTGAGGTAGGTGCAGTGTGCAGGTGGTGAGGTAGGTGCAGTGTGCAGGGGTGACGTGGGTGCAGAGTGCAGGGGTGAGGTGGGTGCAGAGTGTAGGGGATGAGGTGGGTGTAGGGGTGAGGTGGGTGCAGGGTGCAGGGGTGAGGTAGGTGCAGAGTGCAGGGATGAGGTGGGTGCAGGGAGTGATGTGGGTGTAGAGTGCAAGGGTGATGTGGGTGTAGAGTGCAGGGGGTGATGTGGGCGCAGAGTGCAGGGGGTGATGTGGGCGCAGAGTGCAGGGGGTGATGTGGGCAAAGAGTGCAAGGGGTGAGGTAGGTGCAGAGTGCAGGGGTGAAGTGAGTGCAGGGGGGAAAGGTGAGTGCAGAGTGCAGGGGGGGAAGGTGAGTGCAGAGTGCAGGGGGTGATATGGGTGCAGAGTGCAGGGGTGATGTAGGTGCAGAGTGCAGGGAGTGAGGTGGGTGCAGAGTGCAGGGGGTGAGGTAGGTGCAGAGTGCAGGGGGTGATGTGGGTGCAGAGTGCAGGGGTGATGTGGGTGAAGAGTGCAGGGGTGATGTGGGTGAAGAGTGCAGGGGGTGATGTGGGTGCAGAGTGCAGGGGGTGATGTAGGTGCAGAGTGCAGAGGGTGTTGTGGGTGCAGGGTGCAGGGTGCAGGGGATGATGTGGGTACAGAGTGCAGGGGGTGAGGAGGGTGCAGAGTGCAGGGATGAGGTAGGTGCAGAGTGCAGGGGTGATGTGGGTGCAGAGTGCAGGGGTGATGTGGGTGCAGAGTGCAGAGGGTGATGTGGGTACAGAGTGCAGGGGGTGATGTGGGTACAGAGTGCAGGGGGTGATGTGGGTACAGAGTGCAGGGGGTGATGTGGGTACAGAGTGCAGGGGGTGATGTGGGTACAGAGTGCAGGGGATGAGGTGGGTGCAGAGTGCAGGGGTGAGGTAGGTGCAGAGTGCAGGGGTGATGTGGGTGCAGAGTGCTGGGGGTGAGGTGGGTGCCCTCCTCCCCCCCAGATTCCAGTACAGTACTCCACCCCCCCCCCCAAGTACAAGGCTCTCCTCCCACAGACCCCCCCCCCACCCCCGGATTCCAGTACAGAGTTTTCCTCTGTCCCAAATGCTACTCACAGCGTGTTGTGTGATGTCCCACCGGTTCCAGAGGCAGCTTCCCCATGCAGATTCCCCGCCCCTTCCTCCTTTGCTCTCAGAGATCAGTGTGTATAACCGAGGTTCAGAGCAGCCGCCGGAAGAGGAGCACTGTCACTTGGAAAGACAGAAGCAGCGCTTCTGTCTTTTCAAGTGACAGTAGCGAGCAGCCAGCATGCGACCAGCCCTGGCAGTAGCCGAACTCCGGCGGGCAGTGCAGGGCTCAAAGGCGGGCAGTGCAGGGCCCCCCAACAATGACAGGGCCCTGGGTAGCTGCCCCTTTTGCCCCGCGTTAAAGAAGGCCCCTGTCATGGGCAGCAGGGCCTCAGATCTCACACTGCAGATATAAATATATGGGGTTGTAGGTATAGGAGTGCCACAGTCGTTTATTAGAAAGTGCACTGCTTTCAAGAAAATCTAGGATACTGCTTAGACACAATTTTATATATATATAAATCCTACTCTTCTGGGAAGACTTTCCACAAGGTTTAGGAATGTGTTTATTGAAATGTTTAACCATTCTTACAGAAGTGCATTTGTGAGGTCAGACACTGATGTTGGACGAGTGTATATACATTTTTATACACACATATCTATATACAGTATCTCACAAAAGTGAGTACACCCCTCACATTTTAGTAAATATTTTATTATATCTTTTCATGTGACAACACTGAAGAAATTACACTTTGCTACAATGTAAAGTAGTGAGTGTACAGCTTGTATAACAGTGTAAATTTTCTGTCCCCTAAAAATAACTCAACACACAGCCATTAATGTCTTAACCACTGGCAACAAAATTGAGTACACCCCTAAGTGAAAATGTCCAATCTGGGTCCAAAATGTCAATATTTTGTGTGGCCACCATTATTTTCCAGCACTGCCTTAACCCTCTTGGGCATGGAGTTCACCAGAGCTTCACAGGTTGCCACTGGAGTCCTCGTCCACTCCTCCACGACGACATAACGGAGCTGGTGGATGTTAGAGACCTTGCTCTCCTCCACCTTTCGTTTGAGGAGGCCCCACAGATGCTCAATAGGGTTTTGATCTAGAGACATGCTTGGCCAGTCCATCACCTTTACCCTCAGCTTCTTTAGCAAGGCAGTGGCAGACTGCTGCCCAGTATCTAAAGGGAGGGGCTCATGCTGTGCTTCAGTATGTCACAATACATGTTGGCAGTCATGGTTCCCTCAATGAACTGTAGCTCCCCAGTGCCAGCAGCACTCATGCAGCCCCAGACCATGACACTCCCACCACCATTCTTGACTGTAGGAAAGACACACTTTTCTTTGTACTCCTCACCTAGTTGCCGCCACACATGCTTGACACCATCTGAACCAAATACGTTTATCTTGGTCTCATCAGACCACAGGACATGGTTCCAGTAATCCATGTCCTTAGTCTGCTTGTCTTCAGCAAACTGTTTGCGGGCTTTCTTGTGCATCATCTTTATAAGAGGCTTCCTTCTAGGATGACAGCCATGTAGACCAATTTGATGCAGTGTGCGGCGTATGGTCCGAGCACTGACAGGTTGACCCCCCACCCCTTCAACTTCTGCAGCAATGCTGGCAGCACTCATATGTCTATTTCCCAAAGACAACCTCTGGATATGACTCTGAGCACGAGCACTGAACTTCTTTGGTCAACCATGGCAAGGCCTGTTCTGAGTGGAACCTGTCCGATTAAACCGCTGTATGGTCTTGTTCACCATGCTGCAGCTCCGTTTCAGGGTCTTGGCAAGCTTCTTATAGCCTAGCCATCTTTATGTAGAGCAACGATTCTTTTTTCAGATCCTCAGAGAGTTATTTGACATGAGGTGCCATGTTGAACTTCCAGTGCCCAGTATGAGAGAGTGAGAGAGATAACACCAAATTTAACACACCTGCTCCCCATACACACCTGAGACCTTGTAACACTAACAAGTCACATGACACCGGGGAGGGAAAATGGCTAATTGGGCCCAATTTGGACATTTTCACTTAGGGGTGTACTCACTTTTGTTGCCAGCGGTTTAGACATTAATGGGTGTGTGTTGAGTTATTTTGAGGGGACAGCAAATTTATACTGTTATATAAGCTGTACACTCACTACTTTACATTGTGGCAAAGTGTCATTTATTCAGTGTTGTCACATGAAAGGATATAATAAAATATTTGCAAAAATGTGAGGGGTGTACTCACTTTTGCGAGATACTGTATACTGTATATATATATATATATATATATATATATATATATGTACAGACAGTAGATATACACACACACACACACATTTTCTAACATCTAATACAGTACATTCTAAACTACTAACTTTTTCACAATTTGCAGTATGAAACCCCATACTTACAGGAAGGAGGAAGGGGGGATCATATGCTATGATTGTAATATTCAGGACAAGAGGCATTTCTGTGTGAAATTGGAATGCTGGATAACATTACCTGGGTTCAAAGGGCAAAAGACTAAAAGGTAACATGAATAGTAGGGACGATAAGGTCTAGATCACAGCCAAGATACTGGGCTAACATTATTAAGGAATTCAAGCGCATGTTTTAAGAAAGAATTTTAATAAGAAAATTGCTTGCTTAGATTGTCCATGAAATTCTTTTTCTTGGAAAACTATTTAGCAGCTTGGTCAACACCTCAGTGTGAGTGGCCATATTATAACACAGTGCCACACTGTCTTGTAGGATATGGACACCCAATCACTAAAATTTAATTCAATTCAAGCTTTAACATGTCAATATCATTTCACAGGTCTTTTTCTTTTTTTTTTAATCTTCAGAGCTTTCATTAAACTAGTACTTGGTGATCATACCATTAAAGGGGTTCTAAGAGTGTAGCGTCACATATGGCGACCTATCACATTTGGCTACCCACTGGAGTGTGCAAGCGCGATACCGCCTTATGCGTTCCAACACTTTTAGGACAAAACAGCACACTAAAACCGGCTCCACCCCTAAGTCCTGGTTCAAGCCCCACCATCCAAGTGGACACAGAGTCAGATTACAATTATGCCGAGCGAAGCGAGGCCGTGCACGAAGCGTGGAGAGCGAATCCAGCCTGCGAGGGGCCCTGTTGCAAGTGGTGACTTACAATCAATAATTATACAGAAGAAGAGCTTGTCTGTAACATCACTTCGGTGACATTATCTGACGGTTTCACTGCTCCGTATTGCTGTAAAAACTTTTGGAACGCATATCGGCTAGTGCTTCATTTCTCAGCGGATCGTCACTTCCGTAGCCAAATGTGATGTGTCGCCATATGTGACGAAACAATGGCAGATTTATTTTTTTTTCTACCTTAATGCATCCTATGCCTTCTGCATGCAGCTCCCCCAGCCCACCTAAATACTTAACTGAGCCCAATCTAGATCCAAAGTTGTGCATGAGAGCAGCGGCTCTCTCAGCTCTCTCTTCTCATTGGACAGAGAGGCAGCAGGGAGAGACATAGGCTCCTGCTGCTGTCACTCACAGCCAGTGAGGAGAGAGCAGAGGGCAAGGCCAAGCCACGGGATCGGGCACACATGAGTGCCCCCATAGCAAGTGGCTTTCTACAGGAGCACTAGGCAAGAGGAGCCAGGAGCGCCAGCCGGGGACCAAGAAGAAGAGTATCAGGGGGGCTCTGAGCAAAACCATTACACAGAGCAGGTAAGAACAACATATTTGTTATTAAAAAAAAAAATGTTGCCTTTACAAACGCTTTAAGGTCATTGTTTAGACACTTCTTGTTGTGACAAAGCTCTGTCTCTGTACCCCAATTGTGCACTTGTGTTGTCACCCTGGCCATCTAAATGCAATATACAATGGTCCACAGTTTTCATCACCAGGAAGCCTGTCCTGAAAAAAATGCTATGTAAGAAGTGATTGCAAAAAGGGTGCAGGAACTCAGCATCACTGACTTTGGCGTCAAGGGACGAAAATGGCAAACACAGATAATTTAAAGAAAAAAACATGATCGCTGTTTTAGATATTATACAGTGCTTAAGCAAACTATATAATTCTGTAAGAGTTTACATCTACTTTAAATGGATTTGAAGGAATAAAATGAAATATCCCAAGAAAAACACATTAGTTTGGTCGGAGCCAACAATATCATGAACGTAATTGATTTGTCTTTGTCTAAAATGTTAATTTTAGGAATTTTATTTGGTGTTAAAAGAAATCTGTGCTAAAAGAAATATCTGGGTGGCCATTGCTGACCTCCTTCGAAACTACTAGCTGCTTGGTGGTCCCCGTATTTCATACTTTCCAAGTGACAGACCTGTATGCAGCCAGATAACTCAGGACCCCTGATCTAAAAATATATAGTCAGTGATTCAGAAAATAAGCCATTGGATGAGCGTGACAGCCAGGAGACTATCTACTTTAGAAGAAGTCAACAATACCGTGAATAGTAGGTTATATTGGCCTGAGTGAGAACAATATGTCATGTGCCAGGAGAGTGCCAGGAGAGCTCCCTGAGAGAACGGATTGATGTTAATGTACATATGTAAAAAGTACTGTGTATATAAAATACTACAAGGGTTAAATGGTCATTTGTCTAGGACAGGGGTCTCCAAATTTTCTAAACAAAAGGCCAGTTTACTGTCCTTCAGACTTTGGGGGGGCCGGACTGTGGCCATTGAGAGTAGGAAAGGTCCTGATGTCAGTGGAAGAAAACAATGCTCCATCTTTGGTATTGTGTCCCATTGTTGGTGTCATTGGGAAAAATCGGGCCCTATTGTTGGTGTTATTGGGAGGAATTGTGTCTTATTGTAGTCACTGGGCCCCACTGTTCGTGTCATTAGAAGGAATTGTGTCCCATCATCGGTGTCATTGGAAAGAATTGTGCCCCATCATTGGTGTCATTGGGAGGAATTGTGTCCTATCATTGGTGTCATTGGGAGGCATTGTGCCCCATCATTGGTGTCATTGGGAGGAATTGTGCTCGTTCATTGGCGTCAGTGAGGGAAATTATGTCCCATTGTTGGTATCAGTGGATGATATAGTGGGGGTAGCGAAGAGAAAAGCAAGCAAAAAGCCACATCTGGTCCCTGGGCCGCAGTTTGGAGACCACTGGTCTAGGAGGATATGACTCTACACAATGTTTACCTAAATCCTTGCACTAATCTTCTGTGCTCTCCAACAGTCCTGGAATGTGGGGCAAGCTCTGGGCATGCTTACACATGATAGCAGAGAAAAAAATCGCTCCTGCGCACAAGTGGATAATCAGACAGGTAGTGCAAAGACACAGGCCTTGCTGCCCTCAAGGATGGGGAATCCTAATAGACAACAAGAAAAAAAGAAAAAAGGGCGCACCAGCCATGTGCATTACCTTTTGGAATTTTTTTTTAATTGAAAATAATGATAAAAAGGAACAAGGAAAGGAAAGGAACTAGGAAAAAGGAACTGATAAAAATGACCTCTATGACCTTTGGAAGGTTCCGCTCATCCTAGACCGCATGCTGCTAGTCAGTGTACTTTCACATTGTCTAATCTTCTACAACTGCTTGTGAGTAGTTCCTTTTTATCACTATTTTCAATAAAACATTTTTTCCAAAAGATAATGCACATGGCTGGTGCGCCCTGTTTTCTTTTTTTCTTGTATGCTCACACATGATGCAGGACTACTGGACTGTGATGGTGTTGGAGAGCAGGCACCAGTTGGGGCAGTGAAGAGAAGTGGCTTTGGGGGACCAATCTTACATAAAGGAGGAAACCTTGAGGGGCAAGGAATAGGTATTTTACCTTATTCCTATTCACTTAGCCAAAATTACTATTTAACCCTTGCAGTGCATGTGTGGGTTGGGGATGGGTGCTTGGCCACCACCAATGGCGTCCCTGGGGGGGGCAGAGGGAGCCCTGAAGATCCCAACATTATGCTGTGCCCCACCATGTGCCCCCCCAGTTAAAAAAAAAAAAAAAACATTTTTTTTTTTTTACAAAAAGGCAATATCTAAGAGGGAGAGCGTCCCCAGTCAGGTCCTGCGGGTGATTCCTCCCCCCTCCCTCTACTCGCTGACACTGCATAATGCGAGTGCTCACACAACCATATCCGCCGATCTGCTCCTACCCCTGCATCCTCATTGGCAGGAAGAAGAGCGAGTTGCAGGAAGGACTCCACCAGGACTCTCAGTTACTGAAAAAACAGACTGATTTCTCCCGTCCTTAGGACAGGAGAACCAGCCTGTAAATTCCAAGAGATGCCAGACCAGCGCTGTCAATAGCAGGGGCAGGACAGCAAGAGGAGGCTAGGGAACCCCACAGTGGCAGAACACCAGGGCCCAGTGGCAAGACAACTTTTGCAACCCTGATAGTTCTTCCACTGCTTTGGACCCTTATATTTTCTTGGTATGCTGGTGACATATATCTCTTGTTTTCTGCCACCCTGGGGGGGGGGGGCACCAATACAGTAGGAAGGGAGCTCACTGCAGAACATGTGAAAGGGCCATTGTGGGATCATAGTCAAGGGCCCCAGGATATATATATATATATATAATTGCATTTTATAGTTGCCCCCTACTTTTGTCCCTGTCCCCCCATGTGCCCCCCCAAATATGAAAGCTGGAGATGCCACTGGCCACCACTGCAATAATTTATTCTGCTGCCTGGAGTTGAGCTTTAAAGGATCATGCCACCTAAAACATCTATTTCAGTTAAGCCTGGGAACTAGTGACTTGAATACCCACTGACCACTAAAAGGTACATTCAGTTTAACAAGAAAATTTAATCTTGAATCAGGGCAATCTGCTTTGAGCTGTTTTTTATTTTGGCAATGTGCCAATCTCCAGGCACTACGGCTGTCACCTGCACGGTGGGAAGAGTGTCATAACCCCGTAAGTCTCAAATTGGTTGAGCTGGAGCTTACAAAGGACTTCTTGATTTTACTCCCAGAGGCGGAACAGAGCAATGGGGGAAGCGAAGAGAAAGTTTATGCAGCTGGGGAGGCCGGAAGTTAAGTGAACCCATTTCTTTACCCTAAATGGGGCGTCTGGCATGATGATGTCAGTGTTAGCATGGAAACATGTACATTTAAAATGGACATAAAGTTTTATTAAGGAGATCCACACAGAGTGGGACATTAGGTAAGTGCATTTGATTTTTAAAGCAGATATGACATTTTATGAAAAAAGCACGATAAGCTAACTTAGCTTTTAGGGGCAGACCATCTAAAACATATTTTTTTAATATTGGGTACAGACTGGCGATTTGACTCACTAATGGATTTCTTATTTTTACTTGCAAGTCGTATATGTTCCACTTCCACGTCTTCTAGATGGCAATAAAAAAAGGTTGCGGTCTGTCTTCTGGATTTTACATCTATTTAGGAGAAGTGAGTCTCCATAGGTGGGGGGGCAGGAGAGTGTCTTGGAACCCCCAGTAGGGAAACTTTGCCATTGAGGTTTCTGTTATATACAAAGCCAGTGGGAGAGTCAGCCCACCAGAACACACACCTAACCAGAAGATTCGTTTTGGCTACGGCAGCCATTTGGCTCCTAATGCACAAGTGACAGGTACACTTAAAAGCCTGTTTTATTACGGTCGGGTTATCCTGATTTGCCTCCAACATGAGCTTTTGAAAAGCAGTTTAATGTTTGTTTAAATTCTCCAGTACCATCTTGGGATTACTGTAATTAATGATTGGCTTAAATTGATGAGTTGGATGTAAAGTTAAACACTGGGGGATTATTGCCAGTCACTATTTTTTTTTCAGGCTTTTCCTCCTCCTTAATTATTAACAGGAGTTTCCTCTTTCTCCTCGGCAATTAGCTTATTCTTTACCCCCACCTACCAGAAGAAACAATCGACTAGGATACGTTACCACACAATTGACTCTTTTTACAATGACTGATGTCACGCTGTAAAACAAACCACACAGAAAGCAGAGTGGCAAGTTTTAACAGTTCGGAGGTTTGTAAACCTCTAATAATGAAACACATGGGAATGGTTGTAATCAAGTCATTGCCTAGAACTGGATGCGGACCATAAGGTTCCTCATACAGCTTGTAAACTGAAAACTTAAAGAGGTCCTTGAGAAGTAAGAAGGTACTTCATGGCCATCCTAAAAAGATTTATGTTGATCATACTTGAAAGTACAAACAAAATTAATTAAAATAATTGGTGGCAAACATTCATACTGGTGGCAATATGGTTTGCTCAGCAGTAGCAGGCATGTTTACTAGATCTAGTTCTATTGGTTGAAACTACAGGACACCTTTTTCACTGACCACTAATGTAGGGGGACACTTCACTGACCACCAATGTAAGCGGCAATTTTCCACTTACCATTAATGTAACGTGGTCCTTCTCCTACTGGTCACCAATGCTACAGGGAGCCTTCTCCACTGACCATCAATGTAAGGGAACACTTTACTAACCATCAATATGTGAAGCACTTTTCCATTGACTGTTAATTATTATTATTATTATTATGCAGGATTTATATAGTGCCAACAGTTTGCGCAGCGCTTTACAACATTAGGGCAGACAGTACTGTTAGGCCGGGTTCACACGACACGACAGTCGTACCACTTTGGATCCAACTTTGCCCGGCGACTTGAAGTCTGACATGCGTCTGACTTCAATAAACAGGGATCCGACTTTGATCCCCGACAATACCAAGGACTGTGTCTGGTATGAATCTTTAGGGGGAACGCCACGCAAAATGTTAAAAACAAAAAAGGACATGGGTTCCTCCTCCAAGAGCATTCCAAGCCCTTCGGTCTGGTATGGATTCTAAGGGGAACCCCCATGCCGTCTCCCCCCCCAAAAATCCATACCAGACCCTTATCCAAGCACGCAGCCTGGCAGGTCAGGAAAGGGGGTGGGGATGAGTAAATGACCCCCCCTGAACCTTACCAGGCCACATACCCTCAACATGGGGGGGTGGGTGCTTTGGGGCAGGGGGGGGCCCAAAGCAGAAGACAGCAGAGGAGACAGCAGAGGAGACACCGGAGGAAACCCAGCAAAAGACAGCGGACAGAGGGAGAAGAACCGGAGAGAGCAGAGAAGAGCAGGAGAGATGAGAAGAACCAGAGAGGGTAGAAGAAGTCGGAAGAGACGCCGGAGCTTCTTAATAAATTACTTTAAAAACCTGTGTACTATGTTTTGTTTTTGACACTTTTTTTAGGTGAATGGGTAGGGGTACAATGTAGGCACATAGGGTGGGGGGCCGGGATCTGGGGGCCCCCTTGTTAAAGGGGGCTTTCAGATTCCGATAAGCCCCCCCGCCGGCAGACCCCGACAACCAACGGCCAGGGTTGTCGGGAAGAGGCCCTTGTCCTCATCAACATGGGAACAAGATGCTTTGGGGCCCCCCTGCCCCAAAGCACCCACCCCCCGTGAGGGCATGTGGCCTGGTACGGTTCAGAGGGAGGACGCTTGCTTGCCCCCACCCTCTTTCCTGATCTGCCAGGCTGCATGCTCGAATAAGGGTCTGGTATGGATTCCAGGGGGGACCCCCACGCCATTTTTTCGGCATGGGGGTTCCCCTTAAAATCTATATCAGACTGAAGGGCTTGGTATGCTCTTGGAGGGAAACCCATGCGTTTTTTTTTTTTCATTTGGCGTGGAGTTCCCCGTCAAGATCCTCAGAGAACAAGTCGCATGCCAAAGTCAGGTCAGTTAAGACGGCGATCCGACTTTGATCCGACTTCAGTGATAATCAATGGGCTGAAGTAGGATCAATGTCGGACCAAAGTAGTGCAGGGGTCATTTTCAAAGACGGACCGACTTGTGTCGGACCAGTTAAGACGGCTCCCATAGGGAAACATTGATTTTTACACGTCATGCGACATGCGATCCCAATGTCGGAGCGTTTGTCGTACCAGTGTGAACCCGGCCTTACAATACAATTGAATACAGGAGGAATCAGAGGGACCTGCTCGTTAGGGCTTACAATCTGAGTAAGTTGGTCCTTCTCCCATCGACCATTAATCTACAGGGGCCTTTCTCTGCTGATCACCATTGTATGGGGACACTTCACTAAGCACCAATCTAAAGGGCACTTTTCCACCACAAACGTTAATGTAAGGGAACATTTTTCCACTGGCTACCTGGGGAAAAAATAAAATTTTCAGAATTTTCTGGACAAATTACTGTTTATTTCATTTCATTGTTACTATTGAAAAACATTTTCTTATCAATTTATTTATGCATTAGAGGTACTTATATAGTGATAACAATTTATGCAGTGCTTTTACATATACTGTATATGTTTTGTACATTCACATCAATCCCTGTCTTTAAGGAGCTTACAATCTAAAACCGCGTACACACGATTGGATGGGAAATGTGTGATCACAGGCTGTTGGCGAAAAATCCGACTGTTTGTACGCTCCATCGGACAATTGTTGTCGGATTTTCTGCGGACAAATGTTGGATGCCAGGTTTTAAAATTTTTTGCGGACAAATGTCTGTTGTCGGATTTTCTGAGCGTGTGTACACAAGTCCGTCAGACAAAAGTCCAAAGTACAAACACGCATGTTCGGAAGCAAGGATGAGCCAGAAGCTGTCGGTTTTGTAAACTAGCATTCGTAATGGAGAGTTAACATTTGTGATGTGGCTTATGTGGCTTATGAAATCTCGAAATGCAGAGCACATTCTCTTCTTCTTTAATGGGATAATAATGAAGCTGCTTTGCTAGTGATACTGATGGAGTTATTGCAAACTAATTTTCAAAGGCTTTTTTTCTAGCGATATGAAGAATAATATTATTATGCTTTTTTTTGGGGCAAATTACCACAACACCATTATCCCGTAGTTTTTAAGATCAAAGATACAACTATGTTGGTGTCCCTTGTCAATTTTACATTGTATTTTTTTAAATGTAACTGTCTACTCCCAAAATGTTATTTGAAGTAAAACACATAGCCAAGTATTATTCTCCACAATTGTTTTACTGTGCATTAAAAAAAGAAAACAAATAAAATTAGACAAGCTATTTGCCAATAGAACTTAACCAAAAAGTGCATTCTATGCATCCAAAAATATAGAAAATATAACAAATCAAATCATTATTCAACCAAAAAATAAAATAGCCTCATGCATGTGTCCTGCTTCTTAATATGACACAATCACACATAGGTTGGACTTGATGGACTTGTGTCTTTTTTCAACCTCACCTACTATGTAACTATGTAAATATAGGGGGTCAACAATGCCAAGAGTTGGGGTCTGTCATCCGGAGATAATTCCAAAAAATATCTGGATTATTCTCCTAGAGCTCCCGCAGCAAAGGCATATGACATAATTGGTCACGATTAATAAAGCAACCAATTTTTGGTCCAAGAACTCCTCCTCCTCCTGTTCCTGGACTGGACATGGGTCAAAGCAATAACTCCAAGGCCAATAATAAATAACACGCTATCTCCTCCGATTCCGCAACATGTCTGGTTGACGAACGGGCGTTCAGAAACAAACTGAAAAGCACGAAATGAAAAGCACGAACTGAAAAGCGCTAAATGAAAAGTGTAAAATGAAAAGCGCAAATCAACACTCACCAAACTTCTACTAATACAAAATTAGCAGAAGGAGCTCAAAGGGTGGCGCTAAAGAGCTGAAAAACAACGTAGTACGTCACTAAGTTGGCCGACAATTCCTTGCCGTTTGTATGCAAGACAAAATCCAGGCACCTGTCTTCGGACAAAAGTCCAAGGTTTTGTCTGCGGAAAATCTGATCGTGTGTACGAGGGCTTAAGGTCCCTAACTCACATTCATACATACACATACTATGGCCAATTTAGTCAGGGGTCAATTAACCTACCAGCATGTTTTTGGATTATTGGAGGAAACCAGAGTCACCAGAGGAAACCCACGCAGGCACAAGGAAAACATGCAAACTCCAGGCAGGTAGTGCCGTGTTTGGGATTTGAACTGACGATCCTAGTGCTGCCAGGCAGAAGTGTGGTTGTCAAATATGGGAAGTACGCCACATTCCTTTATTAAATGTCAGTTTACTTCTGATTCTAATATACTATGAGATGTAGATCTAGGTATTAGCAGGGGTTACCTGAGGCCTGAAAATGATTTCAAAGGGTTCTTCTTTGTTAATAAGGTAGAGAAAGACTGGTCTAGAAAATCCTATAAAAGGGAATGTGCTAAGGGGAGGGAGAGACAGACAGGAAATATTCTGGTTTGACATGAAGAAGTATCCCCTGCATTCCTTTAGATAAGCATGCTCACGGCTCATCTCTAGCTGTAAGCTAGCTTTGAGAACATACACTTATGACAGAATGCCCGGTATATTACGATTCAGTTTGCCTGCAGATGTTATCTGGAAGGAAATGTGAACTGGCAATGGTGAGAGCAAATATTTCGAGTTTTGCTTGATTTCTCATGATATACTAAAGGATCCATGGTATTTTTAAACGTTGCTTATTCTTAAAGCTGAGATTTAATCTGCTTATATTTTGCTTTTCCTTGGCTCTGCTTTCCCCCTTCCATAATGCGATAATAATTTTTAAACAAAACGTTTCCGTTTTCATTACAGAGGTGGCCTCTGACTTGTTATAGCTTCTAATACAAATAGTGAAAAGCTCACAGTGTGCAGTGAAATCAGAGTAAGCAATTTAGGTACAGGAGAGTAAATTGTCCAACTGTGCAAGACTGATGGTAAAGTCTAGTACACACTAGTAGTTTTTTTCCCGTTCAACGCAGCAGAGCTGAGCGAAAACAAAAACTGACAGCTCAGGTCGGAGCTGCTGTACTAACTATCCAACGTTAGTACAGCGATCTCCCCTGCTGTTCTATTGTGTTCTAAAAGGGGGGTGGCCCCTCCCGCCAGAACACTCATTTTCTGAGAGTGCTGATCAGGAGCCGATCAGCAGACTTTTTTCAGTCTTCCCCCTTCGACAGAAGCCAGCCATTTGGCCAGCTTCTGTTGGACCGACTGCAGTACACTTGGGCTGAATGCCACCCCAAAATTCAGCCCGTGTGTACTAGGTTTAAAGTGAAGCTCCACCCAAAAGGGGAAGCTCCACTTGTCTGCCTCCTCCCCCCTCCACTGTCACATTTGGCACCCTTTGGCGGGAGGGGCCACCTGGTTTTGACAGGCACCAGCTCCCACTTCCGGCTTAGTTTGCCGAGGCGAACCCCCTCATCCTTCCCCCCACAGCCGGCCCATTCACAGAGCGCAGCGCGATTCGCACATTGCTTCAATGATGGTTTCCCTTAACCGATATGGTGGCACCAGCACCTGAGAGCCGATTCAAGAATCGGCTCAGGTGAGGACACCGCTGAATCCCTGGATATGTAAGTGCCCTAATAGTGAAAGTCAGCAGCTACAGTATTTGTAACTGCTGACTTTAATTTTTGGAGGGGGCGGCCGGAACGCCACTTTAAAACTGGATGTCAGCTTTAAAGAAATTCATGGGCCATTCACTCCTCCAGCATTTACCAAAAACCGAAACATAATTTTGGGTGGAAAGATTTTTAATGAACACCCACGGGCCTACAGTTTCCACTTGGCTTTAATCCTCTTTAGACATTTAAAGATGACATGAATGCAAAAAGAGAACGACAAGGAATGTAATTGTTCCTAATCAGTACCCTGAAAAATCTACTTTTTTATTCCTCCTAAAAAAAGCAGCACCTTTTCTGTGCCTTAAGCCGCATAGCTGTATATGTTAGTTTCATGAGATTTGAAATGAGAGTTAGTAATGTCACTCCTGTATTGCTCACCGTTCTCCTTTCTGGAGAGGAATCTGTACCTGAGGACCTGCAGACAAGTATCTCCTTATTACTTCTACATTCTTCCTGTGTATCTGTGTTTTCTGAAACTTTCCTGCTGCTTCCTGAATACTCCCTCAACAGTCATCATATCACAAGTCACCATAGGGGCAGCTGTGAGATGAGGAAGCAAAGCCCTGCCTTTACCAAAATGGCTGCCGTCACAAAGTGACAGTGCAGAAAGAGGCATGGTAAGTATGTAAAATGGAAGAGATATGCTACAAGAATTATAGAGGCAATACTGGTGACTAGTGCTTTGCTTTCTGCTTGCCTTTGCTTTTAGGCACAGCTTCTATAGTACAGGTCCAATGAATGTGCACCTGAATATGGACTTTAAACTTGTTACATAATAAAGTAGTGCTCTCCCTGACCTTCAGAGACCTGGTGGCAGGGGCGGATCCAGAGTCTAGTCTCGGGAGGGGCACTGTCAGAAAATATGTTTTTTTGCGGGCTATTTATCGGGGCAATGGCTGGTGTTGGCGCTTCAATCATCACGGAACCAGGGTTGATATGGTATCAGGATGATTGAAGTGCATTATTTCTATTATTACATTGCTATATAAAATGAAATAGTTCAACTCACCATAATGCAGAATCAGTGGGAGCCCTGTGTGTGTCACCTTCCACCGCCGCCTGCCACCAGTTGCAGTGTATCACTTGCCACGTCACCTGCCTTCAGATGCGGATTGTCACTTGCCACGTCACCTGCCACAAGTTGCGGATTGTAACTTGGCACATCACCTGCCACTAGTTGCGGATTGTCACTTGCCTGCCACCAGATGCAGATTGGCACTTGCCATATCGCCTGCCACCAGGTGCGGATTGTCACTTGTCACATCGCCTGCCACAGGTTGCAGGTTGTCACTTGCCACGTCCCCTGCCACCCATTGCGGATTGTCATTTGCCACGTCACCTGCCACACGTTGCAGATCATCACTTGCCACACGTTGCAGATTGTCACTTGCCACGTCACCTGCCACACGTTGCGGATTGTCACTTGCCTGCTACAAGGTGCGGATTGTCACTTCCTGTGTCCCAGAAGGCAGGCAGGAGAGAGATGATGTAATCTCTCTGCTGCACACGGTTGCACAGTGAGGGCGGAACTGCGGTGATGCAGGGCAAGCGGTGAGACATGATGTCATCTCTCTGCTCCCTCACCTACCAGCCCGCTGACTGGTCTGCCCGCCCGCTCACCTGCTGACTGGCCTGTTCCCCCACTCACCCACCAACTCGCCCGCTCACCCACCCGCCGGCCCAATGACTGGTCCACCCTCTCTCCCAATGGAAAGATGAAAAAAATGAACAAAGAGGTTTTTTTCTCTTAACAGGAACAGTGGGAGAGAGGGGTAGGGCACAGGACACCCTATTGCAAATGCAATAGCAACTTGACAGACTCCTTGGACAAAAATAGAACTAAGCAGACATCAATACAGAAAAGGGGCCTTTAAGCTGAATGCAGCAATCTGTATTTTGTAGCAACTGCTGTCTGCTATAGCAACAATTTCACTTACAGTATCCCACTGTAGATCCTCAAGCTTAGCTCCCAGCTACCACCTGGACTTCTCAAGCTTCACTCACAGCTACCCGCTGTATTCTTCAAGCTTCACCCACAGCTACCCGCTGGGTTCCTCCGATTCACAGCTACCCGCTGGATCCCTCAAGCTTTACTCACAGCTACCCGCTGTACTTCTCTTCAAGCTTTACTTACATCTACCCGCTGTACTTCTTCAGGCTTAACTCACAGGTACCCGCTGTACTTCTTGGATGAGTTCTCTCCTGAAGCTTTCCCACTTACTTCACAGTCCCCGGCTGATGAAGCGTCTGCTCTGGTACTCCTTCAGAACTCCATGCCTTTACACCTGCCTCCGGCAACAAGAGTGGTTTTCCCTCTGGCAACTTTCCCTCCCTTGCCCCCTGGCAAAGATCAGGCTCCCCTTAGGCCGAGCCTCTTTACACGTGGTTAGGCCTCAGGCTTCAGGCCTACACCTCTGCTGCTGCTCCACACACACCCACCCAGGCTGCAGCCCGGGTGGATAGAACCCCGATCACCTGACTCTCTCTAAATAAATAGACTATGCCAGCAGCCTCAGCGGCCAAAGAAGCTCCTGCTGATTGGCTGAGAATGCACATTCACTCATAACCTGAAATTAACTGTAATCTATCATACTAATGCCAAAAGTAACAGTGCCACCTATTGACAAAAGAGATAATCACAGTTCCATTAAAGCTTAGGTGAAAACCATTTGATCAAACTACAAATTAGCCAGGCTAGTTACCACCTAGCATCACTAAATTTACTAGCAGCCCTGTTTAAGACAAGGGTACTACAATAATATTAACAAGCCGTACAAAAAACAGACCTCTCATGTGAAGTAAGTGATTCTCAAAGTATCTCTATGATCACAACTGTAAGGTTACATAGTTACATAGTCATGAAGAATGAAGTCAGCTTCATTCATTTCTAAAAGCTTTGATTAGATAGAAGGACTGCTAGGATCTGCTCTAATAATAAAATAGCTAAGATTTCAATGCCTGTGTGGTAAACTTTAAGGGCTAGTTTACACTTGTTTCAAAACAAGGCTTCGGACACGCTTTGTTAAAGCTCTCTGAACGCTAGTCAAAGCTCCTTTCACTAAATAAATTGGTTAGCTTACAGTCCTGTTTACACCTTGCTTTTGCTTTGCTTTGCTTCGGCTTCCCTTCAAAAATTATACCCCATGTAGCTTTAGTGGTGCTTCAAAGCATCTTCAAAGCACCCATAGAAGTCTATGGCAAAGCTCGCTTGAAACACGTAAAGCTTTTGAGAGGCTTTAATTCAGCTTTAGCTTTGCTTTGTTTTGGAGAAATTGCAGGTATGAGATATCCACACACAAACAGTGCACCTGCCAAGCTTCAACAAAGCTTCAAAAGAGCATCATCGAAACATCACTGAAGCCTTACCGAAGCATCATTGAAGCCTCATCGAAGCATCACAAAAGCTTAATCGAAGCACCACCAAAGCATCAAAAACACATCATAAGGGCTAGTTTACACTTGCTTCAAAACAAGGCTTCGGAAACGCTTTGTTAAAGCTCTCTGAATGCCATTCAAAGCCCCTGTACTAAATAAAATGGTTAGCTTACAGTCCTGTTTACACCTTGCATTTGCTTTGCTTCAAAAATTATACCCCATGTTGCTTTAGAGGTGCTTCAAAGCATTTTCAAAGCCTCCATAAACCTCTATGACAAAGCTCGCTTGAAGCACCTGCGGCTTTTGAGAGGCTTTGATTCAGCTTTAGCTTCGCTTTGTTTTGGAGAAACTGCAGGTATGAGATATCCACACACACACACAGGGCATCTGTCAAGCTTCAACCAAACTTCAACAGAGCATTGCGGAAGCATCACCAAAGCTTCATTGAAGCACCACCGAAGTTTCATCGAAGCACCGCTGAAGTATCACAAACACATCATAAAAGCATGTTGAAGCGGTAGGCGCTTTAATGTGTGTTGAAGCCAAAGCAAGTGTAGATGAGCCCTAACATGCTTTTTTGATGTTTTTTTGTGCTTCTGTGATGCTTCAGTGGTGCTTTGATGATGTTTCGGTAATGCTTCGATGATGCTTCGGTGGTGCTTCAAGTGAGCTTTGTCATAGACTTCTATGGCGGCTTTGAAGCACCACTAAAGCGACATGGGGTATAATTTTTGAATTGAAGCCGAACCAAAGCAAAAGCAAGGTGTAAACAGGACTGTAAGCTAACTTTTTTATTTAGTGACAGGGGCTTTGATCAGCGCCCGGAGAGCTTTAACAAAGTGTGTTTTAAGCCATGTTTTGAAGCAAGTGTAAACTAGCCCTAAATGTGTGTTGAAGCCGAAGTCTGTGTAAATGAGCCCTAACTGAAAATGATTTTTCCTATAATGCTAATAGATACAGAGATAGATAAGGACTTGTTTTAAAGTGGCTACGCTGTTGTTTCATGATCTTAGCACAGGTTCACTTTAACCAGCTGATGGTCGGCCATTTCCAGTGAGTGTACCTGTTGTTCAGAGGGCATTTATAAACGTCTTAATTTGCAATGCGCATATGTAGACTCACAATGGTAGCTTGGTGCTGTATCGACTAGCATTATGCACTGTACACACGGTCGGACATTGATCGGACATTCCGACAACAAAATCCTAGGATTTTTTCCGACGGATGTTGGCTCAAACTTGTCTTGCATACACACGGTCACACAAAGTTGTCGGAAAATCCGATCGCTCTAAACGCGGTGACGTAAAACGCGTACGTCAGGACTATAAACGGGGCAGTAGCCAATAGCTTTCGTCTCTTAATTTATTCGGAGCGTGCGTGGCACTTTGTGTGTCAGATTTGTGTACACACGATCGGAATTTCCGACCACGGATTTTGTTGTCGGAAAATTTTATATCCTGCCCTCAAACTTTGTGTGTCGGAAAATCCGATGGAAAATGTGTGATGGAGCCCACACACGGTTGGAATTTCCGACAACAAGCTCCGATCGCACATTTTCCTTCGGAAAGTCCGACCGTGTGTACGGGGCATTAGTCTGATTCCCAACAAAACTCAAAATGGAATTTGTAATTGAATTCCAGGTTTGCATGAGTTTCTGCTGGTTCTTCCATTTTTATTCCACTATTGAAAAACGGTCAAGCTTTAGAGGAAGAGAAGATGCAAATAGATTAACGTTCGCTGTAAAGCACTGCAGAATATGTTGATTCTGTAAAAATTAAAGATGTACATCTGTCACCTATACCGAGTTTTGCTCTCTGCCCCATGTTATTAATGTCATGTCAGGGCAGGTGTTTAGCAATAGCTCAGCAGCCATGGGGAACTTAATGGAGGATAAACGTTGACTGCATCCATCAATAACCCAGTGACATTTGTTCATATGATCTTCATATACACCTCTGGGAATATAGCATTACACTGTTGCTAGCAGTTGGGTCTGGTTTGCATTTTTGTGATATATGAAGAGTGCCACATAATTTGCTGTGTTTAATGCTGAGTTGGTCAATGTTCCATTTATGATCTGACTGCACTATGTTTTCATTAACGCCGAACTCCAGGCATTCAGCTAAATACACAAATAAGGCCTCATGTACACTGCTGCTGGTAAACAGATGTTTAGGAGCAGTTGGACATTTTTTTCAATTGCTCCTGAACTCTCCTCTATGTTATCTTACCTGTCCATGTACACACGGTCGTTTACAGTCGTTTCTAGGCAGTCGCGTTTAGAGGCTTTTTTTGGAATGCAAAAAAATGGGTTCGGAAGCTGTGTTTAGAGGAATTTCAAGCGACAAATGCTTATAAACGCGGCTAAACGCAGTAACTCGTGTTTAGCCGCTTTTCATTTACAGGCGTTTTTCATTTTTGGCTATTTTGAAGAAAAAAAATAACTAAATTATTATATTTTTTTTAACCACTTTAGCCCCAGACCATTTAGCTGGCCAAAGACCAGAGCACTTTTTACGATTCGGCACTGCGTCACTTAAACTGACAATTGCGCAGTCGTGCGACATGGCTCCCAAACAAAATTTACGTTCTTTTTTTCCCCACAAATAGAGTTTTCTTTTGGTGGTGTTTGATCACCTCTGTGGTTTTTATTTTTTGCGCTATAAACAAAAAAATAGCGACAATTTTGAAAAAAAAGCAGAGAAAATTGAGTACTGTCCGTGATACTTTTTTTATTTGCACTAACATACAATTTTTCATGGACAAGCTTTCGGGGTATGTCCCCTTCTTCAAGGTCCAAGCAGTACTGATTCACAAATTTTTAAGCAGAATGTTAAAGAAAAAGAAGAAAAAAAAAGAGAAAACAAAACACATACAAATCAATGGTAATAAAGATAGCAGCAGAGTTAGTGAGATAAGACAGAGGGAGAGCTAGGGGGGGATGCAAGGGGGGGGATACTAATCACAGAGCGGTCGTAAAACTTTAGCATAATGTGTAAGGAAACCAATATCTAAATTCAGGCCATTATTCTTCGTGTCAAAAAGAAGTATCATTCTTAGTTCAAACGTTTTCCTTTCCTGGATAGTTGTGAAATTCCCTTTAAGAACTAAGACATTGAGGTCTTCTATGGTGTGGTCCGATTGTGAGAAATGATGTCCCACAGGTGTGCATAAACTGTCTTCTTTATGTTCTTTGATGGTATGTCTGTGCAAATTCATCCTCGCTTGCAACTTCTGTCCTGTTTCACCAACATAAGATCCTTTGCTGCACCTTTTGCATTGGATGAGGTACACAACATTACTTGAGGTACAGCTGTAAGATCCCATGATATTGAAGGTCCCATTTGTGTGTGTAACACTTTTGGATAGATTTATCTATCCTAGCTCTCCCTCTGTCTTATCTCACTAACTCTGCTGCTATCTTTATTACCATTGATTTGTATGTGTTTTGTTTTCTCTTTTTTTTCTTTTTTTTTTTTTTTCTTTAACATTCTGCTTAAAAATTTGTGAATCAGTACTGCTTAGACCTTGAAGAAGGGGACATACCCCAAAAGCTTGTCCTGAAAAATTGTATGTTAGTGCAAATAAAAAAAGTATCACGGACAGTACTCAATTTTCTCTGTCACAATTGCACTAATACGGCTACTACAAATCAAGTATGAAAAAAAAGCAAAATTTTTTACTTTTTGCTATAATAAATGTCCCCAAAAAATATATAAAAAAACATTTTTTCCCTCAGTTTAGGCCGATACGTATTCTTCTACATATTTTTGGTAAAAAAAAATTGCAATAAGCATTTATTGATTGGTTTGCGCAAAAAGTTATAGCGTTTACAAAATAGGGGATAGTTTTATGGCATTTTTAAAAATATTTTTTTTTATTAGTAATGGCGCCGATCAGCGATTTTTATCATGACTGCAACATTATGGCGGACAGATCGGGCACTTTTGGCACGATTTTGGGACCATTCACATTTATACAGCGATCAGTGCAATTAAAAATGCATTGATTACTGTGTAAATGTGACTGGCAGTGAAGGGGTACCAATAGGTGGCGCTATAGGGGTTAAGTGTGTCCTAGGGAGTGATTCTAACTGTGGGGGGGAGGGGCTGTGTGTGACACAACACTGATCACTGCTCCCAATTACTGGGAGCTGTGATCAGTAACACTGCCACTAGGCAGAACAGGGAAATGCTTGTTTACATTAGCATTTCCCCGTTCTTCCTCTCCATGAGACGATCATGGGTACCCCCGCGGAGATCAAGTCCGCGGGACCCGCGATAACGTTCATGTAGCTCCCGGCAGGCGCCCGCCCGCAAGCCGCCTCTTAAAGGGCAACGTACAGGTACTGCCGGTACGTGCCCTTCTGCCGACTTATATCGTCATGAGGCGGTCGGGAAGCGGTTAAACGCTTTTAAACGCAAATGCAGCATGTAAACTCAGCAAAATTAACATTTTAAACGTGAGTTACTATCTGTCAAGTTAAATCGTTCAGGAGAGGTTGTAAAAACGTCCCGTGTACATGAAGCCTAAAAAGAGTTTTTTTATCTGCCAAAGGATTAGTATTTCTGTCCATCCAGTCCTTAAATTTACACGGCCCTGCTTCACAACATAGCCTTGCCTGGTAGAGGAAGGATCCTGAACTTTCTCGGTTGCGCTGCAGCCCTATTACCTTAATTGGGTTGCATTTGGCAGCACTACCACCCATCGAATGTGACAGGGGGTTTTATTTTTGCCATGGGTGTGAAGCAGAGCATCATGGCATGTGTACATTCCTGAGCAGCTGCATGTCTTTATTTAGGTGGGCGGTCAGAGGGTAGTAAAACTTTGGCTCATCTGTCAGCTTTTACTGCACCCTGGGTGCCCATGTGAACAAGTCCTCAGAGTGCTGAGGAGTTTTGGTTGAAAAAAGCAAAGCCAAATTTTTTTATTTGTTTTAGAACAGCGGTATCCAAACTGTGGCCCTTTGCTTGCCTTTTTCTGGCCCTTGGGGCACTATTCCATCCACTGACACCAACAATAGGGCACAATTCCTCCCACTGACACCATCAAAAGGGCACAATTCCATCCACTGACACCATCAAAAGGGCACAATTCTATCCACTGACACCAACAATAGGGCACAATTCCTTCCATTGACACCAACGATGGAGCACAATTCTTTCCATTGACACCAACGATGGGGCACAATTCCTTCCATTGACACCAACGATGGAGCACAATTCTTTCCATTGACACCAACGATGGGGCACAATTCCTTCCACTGACACCATTAAAAGGGCACAATTCCTCCCACTGACACCAATAATAGTGCACAAATCCTTCCATTGACAACGATGGGGCACAATTTCTTCCATTGACACCAATGATGGGGCACAATTCCTTCCATTGACACCAACAATAGGGCACAATTCCTTCCATTGACACCAACAATAGGGCACAATTCCTTCCATTGACACCAACAATAGGGCACAATTCCTTCTATTGACACCAAGGATGGAGCACAATTCTTTCCATTGACACCAACGATGGGGCACAATTCCTTCCACTGACACCATCAAAAGGGCACAATTCCTCCCATTGACAACAATGGGGCACAATTTCTTCCATTGACACCAACAATAGGGCACAATTCCTTCCATTGACACCAATGATTGGAGCACAATTCTTTCGATTGACACCAACGATGGGGCACAATTTCTTCCATTGACACCAACAAAAAAGGCACAATTCCTCCCACTGACACCATCAAAAGGGTACAAGTCCTTCCATTGACACCAACGATGGGGTAAAATTCCATTCATTGACACCAATGATGGGGCACAATTCTATCCATTGACACCGACGATGGGGCACAATTCCTTCTATTGACACCAACAATGGGGCACAATTACTTTTATTGACACCAGCAATGGGGCAGTATTACTTCCACTGCCATCAACGATGATGCACTAGTCCTCCCGCTAACACCAAAGATAGGGCATTGTTTAATCCCAATGGACGCCAGGACATTTTCTACTCCCACTGGCCCTAGTCTGGCCCCCCCTAAAGCATTAAGGACAGTAAACTGGCCCATTGTTTGGAAAGTATGGAGACCCCTGTTTTAGGATATAGAGTGGTGAAAGATTAGAACTCATGTCAGGTATTTAGGCCTTTATTACATGGCTGTTTGGCCGTATACACCGGATTCCAGTAGCAGGAATCAGTGGATTATTGCAGCTGGAATCACAGGTGCAAATGAATAGCGGCAACCACTCAGCCTGTACAAAGCAACTACAGGCTGACAGCGGCCATTACTGTTTGTATGTAGCCGCACACCAGGAGATTACCTGCGATTAGGGATGGGTGTCTGACCCTGGATATAGTCTAATCCCCGCAGCTGAGATTGACATTGATTGGCTAAACACCAGTGCGAATGGTGCCTTATGCCCCCCATTCCATTGCAAATCTCCAATACATCAAACGCTATTTTTACAAATGAGTATTTAATTACCATTGACGACAGATGCACATTTATTTTCACCTGTTTTCACAAACAAGCCCCGCTGTCTTTCATTACCACTAAGTGATATAAATTGTGAAACTGAAAAGAAAAATCAGACCACACCTCGCGGGATGATAGCTTGAGCTATCCATTTGTATATAATCAAAGCCAGAACTTCCACAGCAAAGGAGACCATCAAAGTGAACCGCAGGGAATTGTGTAATAGAAAACATAACATATGCTAATGCCCGGGACTTCATCCATAACTATATATGTGTAAGGAAGACATCTTGATTTTTTAACCGTAATCAAAACACTACATGGGATTTCACTGGCATCCTCTATGGATTTAGAGGGATTTCAGTTGTCTTTTAAGTTTGAAAGTAATATAGTAGGAAAAGCAATTATGTGAAATTTGCATCCATAGTTTACAATATACAGTAATGTCTACCTCCCAACTCTGTGAGACCAGAAAGGGCATTTTTTAGTGTTGTGACTTTTCTCGTTGTGGTGTGTTAAAGCATGATCTGCATACCTCCCAACATTTTGAGATGGGAATGAGGGACATCTACTTGCAAATGTATGTAGGCATAGGACACACCCCCTGACACACACCCTTAAAGGAGAATTAACCCAAAAAAAGGTTAATTAAAGCCACAAGGACTTTTTTTTTTACCTCTACCATTCCTTTATATTGGCTTTTACCATTTACAAATGCAGCAATTTTGAATTTAGATGAAAGGTTTAGCACCGGGAAACACTTTTTGAAAGATAAAAAGTGCATTTTATATACAACTCTATAGATCAGACCAAAATGAGGGACAAATAAGGAGGAATGAGGGACAGAGGGACATTGCTCCAAATCAGGGACAGTCCCTCGAAATCAGGGACAGTTGGGGGCTATGTGTTAAGCCAAAGAATAATTCCAAGCATCGGTATGCAATACATAGTTACAGCTTGTACCAATGTAACTATGAATATCCCGTACCTGGCTGATGTCCCCTGGAAGCTGTAAATCACTGAAGCAGACACCTCTATTTCATTGATCTCAACTTGCTTCCGAGACCCGTGCTGAATGGCCGGCCTGATGCATTCTGAACACAGGAGGTCGGCCACTCGGCATGGACACCATCCGGAAAGAATGCAAAGTGTTCTCTGATTGGACGAGGTGGAGAGGCAGGGCAATGACATCATGCTGTTCACCTCAGCCAATCAGAGAACACTTTGTATTCATTTAGAAGGTGCAAAGAATTATCTGAATGGTGCCTGCGCTGAGCAGCTGATCTCCTTTGTTCATAATGCAGAAGAGAAAAAGAGGGCTTTTTGGGACTTATGCCCCGTACACACGGTCGGACATTGATCGGACATTCCGACAACAAAATCATGTTGGCTCAAACTTGTCTTCCATACACACGGTCACACAAAGTTGTCGGAAAATCCGATCATTCTGAACGCGGTGACGTAAAACACGTACGTCGGGACTATAAATGGGGCAGTGGCCAATAGCTTTCATCTCTTTATTTATTCTGAGCATGCGTGGCACTTTGTGCGTCAGATTTGTGTACACACAATCGGAAATTCCGACAACGGATTTTGATGTCGGAAAATTTTATAGCCTGCTCTCAAATTTTGTGTGTCAGAAAATCCGATGGAAAATGTGTGATGGAGCCCACACACGGTCGGAATTTCCGACAACAAGGTCCTATCACACATTTTCCGTCGGAAAATTCGACCGTGTGTACGGGGCATTAGAGTGAGACATATGTAAGCATACATCTCCATCCCTATTCAGGTACATAGGAAAGAGGGTTGGGACTTTAGATGAGGTATGCTTGATAAGGCTCAAAAACAAAACAATGTAATATGGATGTGTTTATTGTCTAAAACACACAGCAATAACATTCGACATTGAGTACATACAAATTTAGTAGCCACGTAAAAATTAGAAAACAAAAAGAATCGCGCTAGTAAGTGACAAAAATGCATAAAACCTGTGAAAACAGTGACAACTCTAAATGAGCAAAATTTAAATAAACTCAAAAAAGCAATAATATCAAAAGTTGAACACTTATACGATTTTGGAAGTCCAAAGAGTGAACTAAAATGATAGTCTAAAGGTGGCTACCGAACCACCTATCTAAAAAAAGATCCAAGTGAATATCAAATATTCTTCCGTGAAAAAGCAGTCCACCACCAAGAAATGGAAGGGGTCACTCCTTACCGGAAAGCCACGATCCCCCACTACAGAGGATCATAGCTCGCAAACACAGCTGAAACTGGCAACTGGAACTCGCGTCGGTGTTCACTACAGGGTCATCAAAACATCAGCGGTTGCGGACCAACTCGTGGAAAAGGCGTACCATAAAATGAAGATGGAACTCACATAGTGTAAAACCATAGAGGACTTTATTTAAAACTCATAAAATACACACTTAAAGTTTCCGACAACTTTGTGTGACCGTGTGTATGCAACACAAGTTTGAGCCAACATCCGTCGGAAAAAATCCATGGATTTTGTTGTTGGAATGTCCGATCAATGTCCGATCGTGTGTACGGGGCATAAGTCCCAAAAAGCCCTCTTTTTCTCTTTTGCATTATGAACAAAGGAGATCAGCTGCTCAGCGCAGGCACCATTCAGATAATTCTTTGCACCTTCTAAATGAATGAAAAAGAGAGCCTTAAGTCCGGTCCGTTGGCCGCGTGGACTCGGACAAACTGGAGATCGAGCACAGATTGGAGGTGACGTCAGCGCGTCGTCCTGCTCTGCCCTACAGGTTTCGTGACAGCATCACGTCTTCCAGGGGCACCTAACCACGTAACCACGTAAAAAGCATGATGCAAACCATAAACATGTATATAATGACTACTGATGGCATTGTTAAAGAGGTAATCCTCCCAAAAGATGGAAACTTGAGACCCTAGGTTTGTCCTGGAAATAAAACATAATACATCTGTGTAAGCCCGACGCCTTTCATGGCATAGTTGCCACTCTTCAGGGGTAATAAATTGTAATAAATTGGATCTGCAAGAGGACATGAGCATATCACACAAGTCTGAACATGAAGTTTGACCAGTTACTAAATACGTATAGGCTTTAATTCCTCCTCACTCTTGGAGGTCAATACTTGTGTCATGGTTTTATATGTGATTGTATGTACATGTGACCTAGTGTACTTTACCTGATTTTTGAAGACTGTATTACTTATACTGTTATGTACTTCTCCTACCTCCGCTTGGTATTAATAAATAATTATTAAACAAAAAAAAAGTCTGAACATGAAACCCAAAAATGGGAGACAGTGACATAGAGATGAAGATATCCATCTCTAGATTACTTACTTAACTGCAGCCTATGAGGCATGTAAGCTGGTATGTATTACCCATATACATATGCCAATCCCTTTCCTTCCTACTTATTGTCCACTCGGGTCAGGGGTTTGATTTCACATTTAACCCATTTGGGTCTTACTTTTTTCACTCATTACTTCTAGATTGGAGCCCCTGTTTCACTTTCTGTTTGGATACATACGTTTCTGTGAATCACACTCATGCTCTCCGTTCTCCTACGGACCCCACCTCAGCTCCCGGGGCAGACAAACCATGGCGGCCATGTGATTCAGCTTACATGCCCTCATAGGCTGCAGTTAAATAAGTAATCCAGAGATGGATATGTTCATCTCTATGTCACTGTCTCCCATTTTTGGGTTTTATGTTCAGACTTATGTGATATGCTCATGTCCTCTTGCAGATCCAATTTATTAAGCATCCTTTCCTGAAGAGTGGCAACAATTCCATGAAACGCGTCTGGCTTACACAGATATGTTGATTTATTTCCAGGATCAAACCCAGGGTCTCACGTTTCCATCTTTGGGAGGATTACCTCTTTAACAATGCCATCAATAGTCGTTATTTACATGTTTATGGTTTGCATCATGCATTTTACGTGGTTACTAAATTTGTATGTACTCAATGTCGCATGTTATTGCTGTGTGTTTTAAACAATAAACACATCCATATTACATTGTTTTGTTTTTGAGCCTTATCAAGCATACCTCATCTAAAGTCCCAACCCTCTATCCCAGTGTTTCTCAACTCCAGTCCTCAAGGCGCCCCAACAGGTCATGTTTTCAGGCTTCCCATTATTTTGCACAGGTGATTTGATCAGTTTCACTGCCTTAGTAATTACCACAGCTGGTTCATTTGAGGGAAATCCTGAAAACATGACCTGTTGGGGCGCCTTGAGGACTGGAGCTGAGAAACACTGCTCTATCCTATAATGCAGAAGAGCAGCCACTCTACCTAACCCTCACCCAAACAAATTAAACTTTTGTTGAGATAAAAACAAACCCCTCAAGAATAACCTATGCCAATTGCAAGGATTTTAACAAACTTTGTAGTAGATCCCTACCTGTTTCCACTCTGAAAAAATAGCTGTTTGTTTAACCATGTCCTTTGCAGACTAATCCTGACCTGGTTCATTAAAATCAGCTGGTGCATTCTCAGTGTTCTGATGATAACATTTGCAGGGTCGTCTGCATTTAATTTCCTATTGCAGATGGTGCTTACACTTTGACTTGTGTCTGTATCACACAAGCAGGAATGACATTATAAGGGGCGTGTTCTGCACACCAATGCTGTACGGAATGCTTTCAGGTTGCCATATTGTATTGACTTTTACAGAAAATGACAATAAAAATTTGGCGGACGCTAACTTTGCCTTTAACCGCCTGCCGACCCGCCACAGAACATTTTCCTGCGGCACGTCGGCTCGCACAGGCACAGTCACCTACCTCTACGCTGCGGCTTTCTTGTATGAGTGTGCGGACGAGGAAAACTGTGCTGTCATTTGCTGCACCACAAACTGATCAGTGAGTCCTGGCCAATGCTTTATGGCCAGGACCTGCTGATCAGCCGAGCGAATGACAGAAGAGAGCCCTATGTTGATAAACAACACAGGGCTCTCTACAGACAGCAGCTAAGTGCCATTTTTTTCCTCCCTGCAAAGCAGGAAGTAAAAACCGGCACATTGCTCAGAAAAATAATCACATAGTACACACACTAAACATGGTTAGGCACACATTTAACTCTTTGATCGCCCTAGATATTAACCCCTACCCAGCCAGCACTAACGCTGTCTGATCACCACCATTAGTAGTATTAAAAAAAAAAAAATGTTACTGATGTTCATGTAAGATAATTCATCTATTCATACCCTGAACTAGTGCATTGTTTATGCTTATGTATCTCTCACATTTTCAATAAAATCCTCGTAAAAGAAGAAGAAAAAAATTCAATATATCTACCATCATTTGTAGACGCTACAACTTTCACGCAAACCAATCATTAAACACTTATTGGGAATTTTTTTTATACCAAAGACATGTAGCAGAATACATTTTGGCCAAAATATATGAAGAAATTCGATTTTTTACAATTTTTTATTGGATATGTTTTATAGCAAAATGTAAGAAATATTGTTTTTTTTCAAAATTTATGTTTATATCTCAAAAAAAACCAGTGGTGATCAAATACCACCAAAAGGAAATTATTTGTGTGAAAAAAAATGATATAAATTTAGTTTGGGTACAGCATTGCATGACTGCACAACTACCAGTTAACCACTTGCCGACCGCTGCATGTACATATACGTCGGCAGAATGGCATGGCTGGGCAAATGGGCGTACAGGTACGTCCCTTTGAATTTTCCGCCGTGTAGTCACGTGCACGCCGGCGGCGGCGCGCGCGCGACCCTGGCGGGGGCTCCGTAAATAGGATCGCGGGTCCCGCGAACCCGATCGCCGCGGGGATACCCACGATTGTCTCACGGAGCTGAAGAACGGGGAGATGCTAATGTAAACAAGTATCTCCCCGTTCTGCCTAGTGACACTGTCACTGAGTTATGATCAGTGATGTGTCACTCGTAGCCATGCCCCCTAACAGTTAGAATCACTCCCCAGGACACACTTAACCCCTCCCTGCCCCCTAGTGGTTAACCCCTTCACTGCCAGTGTCATTTTTACAGTAATCAGTGCAATTTTATAGCACTGATCGCTGTAAAAAGGACAATGGTCCCAAAAATGTGTCAAAATTGTCCGATGTGTCTGCCATAATGTCGCAGTCACAATAAAAATCGCAGATCGCCGCCTTTACTAGTAAAAAAAAAATTATTAATAAAAATGCCATAAAACTAACCCCTATTTTGTAGACGCTATAACTTTTGCTCAAACCAATCAATAAACGCTTATTGAGATTTTTTTTTACCAAAAATATGTAGACGAATACATATCGGCCTAAACTGAGGAAAAAAATTGTTTTTTTATACATTTTTTGGGGATATTTATTATAGCAAAAAAATAATGCGTTTTTTTCTAAATTATCGCTCTATTTTTGTTTATAGCGCAAAAAATAAAAACCGCAGAAGTGATCAATTCCACCAAAAGAAAGCTCTATTTGTGGGGAAAAAAAAGACGTTAATTTTGTTTGGGAGCCACGTCGCACAACCGCGCAATTGTCAGTTAAAGGGACGCAGTGCCAAAATGGTCCGGGACTTAAGTGGTTAAAGTAGCAACATTCTAAATAGCAAAAAAAATGGCCTGGTCATGAAGGGGGTAAAACATTCTGGAGCTGAGGTGGTTAAATATACTATGTGTGTGTCTAGCCAGTGGTCACTACGGGTAATCGCTGGATGTGCGAACAGTCACAAATAGCAGGTGTCAACAGTCTGTCATTGCAGTGTATGGGCTCGGCTGCTGAAGCTATTTGCACTCAGCTGTCAGTTTCAGCCACAGGGATTCTTGTTGCTGGGATTCACAGCAGGGCAACATGTCCATGCAAATTAAGTCTTAGAGAATGGTGGCTCCTATAAGGTGCCGACTGAAGGGTATATTGAGGAGCTATGGGGGGAAGGGGGGAACATTATTATTATAATACAGGATTTATATACTGCCAACTGTTTGCGCAGGGCTTTAAAAAATGAAGACAGACATTATGGTTACAATACAATTTGGTACAAGAGGAATCAGAGGACCCTGCTCATTAGAGATCACAATCTAAGAGGGAGGGTCAGGTGATACAAGAGGTAATAACTGTGGGGGATTGGCTGATGGAGAACGTAAAAACACAATATATTAGTTGGAAGCAGGATAGGCTTCTTTAAAGTGAAGGGTTTTCAGGGATCATCTAAAGATGGATAGATTAGGAGATAGTCAGACAGATTGGGGTAGGGAGTTCCAAAGGATGGGAGAAGCTCTCGAAAAGTCCTGGAGGCGAGCATGGGAGGAGGTGACAAGGGAGCTAGAGAGCAATGGAGCTAGAGGACTAAAGAGAGAGGTTTGGTTGATATTTTGAGATTAGGTTAGTGATGTAGCTGGGAGAAAGAGTTCTGGATGATTTTGTAAATTATCGTTAGTACTTTGAATTTTATTTGTTGGGTGAGCGGAGGACAGTGGAGGGATTGGCAGAGAGGGGTGCTAGAGAGATGACCAGGGAGTGATTTAGAAGCTTTGTGGTGTCATTGGCTAAAAAGGGGCGTATTCTGGAGATGTTGTGGAGGTTGAGGCATGATTTGAACAGGGATTGGATGTGGGCCTGAAAGGGTTACCCCTAGCACCCTGGCATGTGGGGACAGACTGATAGTTGTGCCACTGATCTTGACAGAGAAGTCAAGGGAAGGGGCACATGGGGGAGGAAATATTATGAGCTTGGTTTTGGATAGATTAAGTTTGAGGAAGTGGTGTGACATCCGGGCTGATATGTCTGTTAGTAAGTCAGTGATACTATACAATGAACATATGTAGAAAGGGAGCAAGAAGGGTTTGGGGGGATGTATCAAGATGGGTTGCACTGGCATGATAGCTCTGGTTCTACAGGGCTCACTGTAGTTAGAGTGGTGGAGTTGGTGTTAGGGGTATCTTACAGTGGCCCCCCCTCCAGGCAGTCACAAAAAAAATGTCAGAAACATTTTTTTTTTAAATACTGGCCCTTTAAAAAAAAAGAAATACAAAAAAAGGTCCTTAAGTGCACTGTGTTCGGACGCCGGATACAGTGCACTTATGGGAAGCGCCACGTCTATGCAATCAAGAGATTGCAGACGCGGCGCTTCATTTGCGGGCATTTTTCCCGCCTTGCGGCACTTTCCGAAGCGCCAAGTAGCGGTTTGATTGACTTCTCAGTTTGATGTCAGTTCCTGTTTTCTTTCTCCCATTGCGCCCAGGAGAGAGGAAACAGGAAGTATGAGAGGAGTGGACAGACCTCTACATAGCTGTTGTGGAAGAAGACACTGCAGGAGAGGACAACACACAGCAAGGTAAGTAGTACCGCTGTGCTCCCATGGAGAACGGGGGGGGGGGAGGGGGGTTCGATGTGACACAGGCAAGGTTGCATTTGGTGGACACAGGCAAGGCTGCATTTGGGGGACACAGGCAAGGCTGCATTTGGGGGACACAGGCAAGGCTGCATTTGGGGGACACAGGCAAGGCTGCATTTGGTGGACACAGGCAAGGTTGCATTTGGTGGACACAGGCAAGGCTGCATTTGGGGGACACAGGCAAGGCTGCATTTGGGGGACACAGGCATGGCTGCATTTGGGGGACACAGGCAAGGCTGCATTTGGTGGACACAGGCATGGCTGCATTTGGGGGACACAGGCAAGGCTGCATTTGGGAGACACAGGCAAGGCTGCATTTGGTGGACACAGGCAAGGCTGCATTTGGTGGACACAGGCAAGGCTGCATTTGGGGGACACAGGCAAGGCTGCATTTGGGGGACACAGGCAAGGCTGCATTTGGGGGACACAGGCAAAGCTTCATTTGGTGGACACAGGCAAGGTTGCATTTGGTGGACACAGGCAAGGCTGCATTTGGGGGACACAGGCAAGCCTGCATTTGGTGGACATAGGCAAGGCTGCATTTGGGGGACACAGGCATGGCTGCATTTGGGGGACACAGGCAAGGCTGCATTTGGTGGACACAGGCAAGGCTGCATTTGGGGGACACAGGCAAGGCTGCATTTGGTGGACACAGGCAAGGTTGCATTTGGTGGACACAGGCAAGGCTGCATTTGGGGGACACAGGCAAGGCTGCATTTGGGGGACACAGGCATGGCTGCATTTGGGGGACACAGGCAAGGCTGCATTTGGTGGACACAGGCATGGCTGCATTTGGGGGATACAGGCAAGGCTGCATTTGGGAGACACAGGCAAGGCTGCATTTGGTGGACACAGGCAAGGCTGCATTTGGTGGACACAGGCAAGGCTGCATTTGGGGGACACAGGCAAGGCTGCATTTGGGGGAAACAGGCAAAGCTTCATTTGGTGGACACAGGCAAGGTTGCATTTGGTGGACACAGGCAAGGCTGCATTTGGGGGACACAGGCAAGCCTGCATTTGGTGGACACAGGCAAGGCTGCATTTGGGGGACACAGGCATGGCTGCATTTGGGGGACACAGGCAAGGCTGCATTTGGTGGACACAGGCATGGCTGCATTTGGGGGACACAGGCAAGGCTGCATTTGGGGGACACAGGCAAGGCTGCATTTGGTGGACACAGGCAAGGCTGCATTTGGTGGACACAGGCAAGGTTGCATTTGGGGGACACAGGCAAGGCTGCATTTGGTGGACACAGGCAAGGCTGCATTTGGTGGACACAGGCAAGGCTATATTTAGGGGACACAGACTGCATTTTGTGTGACACAGGCTGCATTTTGTGTGACACAGGCTGCACTTTATGGGACACAGGCTGCATGTAAGGATGGACTCCGCTGGGGACAACTGATGGCATATGGTGGCAGGCGACGTGGCTAATGACACACCCAGGGCTCCCACTGATTCTGCATTATGGTGAGTTGAATGATTTAATTTTATATTACAATGTAATAATAGAAATAATGCGCTTCAATCATCCTGACATCATAACAACCATGGTGCCGGGATGATTGAAGTGCTAACACCAGGTGTTTGGAATATCTTTATCTGCTGATTGTTAAACTTTCTAGAATACACATATTTCTATTGTTGTGTAGGATCTGGGCCTGCTGTCCCTCCATCCCTCTCTCCCTCCCACTCCATCCCTCATTCATCCCAGACGCTAACCACACCACCTTAGAGCCACGCCCACTATTTCGCTGAAACCACGCCCATTTTCACCAAGTGGGAGGGGTAAAAAAGGAAGGGCAGGGTCTGGCCCCCCCCATCCTAAAACTTCACCAACCGCCACTGGTATCTTACCTATGCTGAGGACTCATTTACGCCTCCCAAATTAGAAGCTGAGTCACAAATCTTGTCTTAATTTGGGCTAAATGAGTTTAATGTATCCCAGTAGGCTGTTGAGTAGAAAAAAGCAGTCCATTGATACCAACGGGTCCTGGACCTTTTCCTCCTGATGATAAAGGGAGGCTTTAAGCTCCTCCATCTGTCTTATCATAACCTAATGCCTTTACAACTGCCATATACAAATGAAGACAAAAAACAAGGAAGCAGCGCTCTATGGGTAAAAGCATAGATACTTATAGGCCATTTGCTAAGTAAAAAATGTGTTTATTGCACCTAAGAAAGGTGAACAACAACTTTCAATTATAAAAGCTTGCGGAGGTTGCAAAACAACAGTCATAGGAGCATATAGCCAGTATAGATACTAGTATAAAATGTTAAATAAACGGTACCACAATGACATCACGGTAGGGAAGGGTTAACATTCTCCAGTCGGCTTCTTGTTTAAGCATGGAAAGAGATGTAATAAACCATTAGAGATAACGATGGAAGCCTGGTGGAAGGGGGGGGATTGTGTGAGAGCCCTCTGCCTCAAGCTGGTGGTCAAGCTCTGCTGGTGTCCAGGATGGAGATCACAATGGCGAAGGGCACTTACAGGAAGCTGTGAGATGCTGAAGCTGGAGTGAGCCACGCTGAGCCACAGACAGTGTGGTATAACATCCACCACTGGGAGATGGAACCGGGAGAGCCGAACAAACCCACTGGAGCCAGGCGCACTGGATGACGTCAGGGCCGCGCCGGAAACGAGGGTGAACCGCAAGCTCTGGGTTACCGTGGCTTACATGTATCGCACAACAACATTATTTAAACCCATTGAAGGGAAGGGGGTGGAGATAACAAGCCTGGTGTATAGAGTTAACAACATACACCAAGCTTGTTATCTCCAACGCCCCCCTCCCCCCCCCCCCCAGCCCTTTAATGGCTTTAAATACTTTTTTTGCCACTTCCTAAGTGACTTTGAAAACATTTTTGAGTACATGGCAGCTAAGAACTCACCAATTCACCTAACACCACCCACATCTACACAGGTTTTTTGACTCACTATTTTTAGTCTACAACCAAGTTGCTCTGTAACTGCATCAGTATTATAATTTTGGCTTCTGAGAAATGAGCTTTATACTACTATATAAGTCTGCAATGACAAGTGCTAATGTTTGACTAAAGTGATTGTTTCAATTTGGGTACTGTGAATGTGGGTGTGAATGGTATGCGCAGCTGCTATTCCCCTTCTTTTTAACATATGACAACGTTGTCCTATTTTTAAACTACCTGTGTGGTAAGCTGTTAGTCCCCTCTTTTTCATTAATTTGTGTGTGTGTTTTCAATATAATAGAACTTTTTTGAATCAATCACTGTGTCCTAGAAGTGGTCCTCTTGGGAGAACTACTGTATATTCTCTCTTTTTTGTTTAAACACTGTTGTTGCCGATTCCGCCGTGACTTTGAAAAAGCGCATGCGCGCGATACATGTAAGCCACGGCAACCCAGAGCTTGCGGTTCACCGCTACAGAAGGGCTTCCTGTTTCCCCTTGTTTCCGGCGCAGGCCTGACGTCATCCAGTGTGCCCGGCTTCAATGGGTTTGTTCGGCTCTCCCGGTTCCATCTCCCAGCGGTACCAAACTGTCTGTGGCTCAGCGTGGCTCACTCTCGCGACCAGCTTCAGCATTTCACACCTTTTTGTAAGTGTCCTTCGCCATTGTGGTCTCCATCCTGGACACCAGCAGAGCTTGACCACCAGCTTGAGGCAGAGGGCTGTCACACAAACCCCCCCCCCCCTCCACCGGTGTCCATCGTTATCTCACATGGTTTATTACATCTCTTTCCATGCTTAACCAACAAGCTGACTGGATGATATTAACCCTTCCCTACCTCATTGTGGTATAGTTTATTTTACATTTTATACTAGTATCTATACTGGCTATATGCTCCTGTGACTGTTTTTTGCAACCTCCGCAAGTTTTTAGAATTGACAGTTGTTGTTCACCTTTCTCAAGTGCAATAAACTAATTTTTTACATAGCCAATTGCTTATAAGTATCTATGCTTTTACCCATAGACCGCTGCTTCTTTGTTTTTTGTCCCTTGTTATCCATGTTCCAGTGGTTGGCAGCTGCACTGGGTTCTAGTCCATTCCACATCTCTCTGGGCATTTACATCCATATATATGACTGACAGCTCCTAGCGCTTAAGGAACTTTGTGCTTGATATACAAATGTATGGTAAATATGATAGGTGGGACTCGCTCACATTTTACCCAAATACACTGGAAAAAAACAAGGGCAGTGCCTAACTTCCAAAGTGTAACTATATCAGATTTCCTCTCACTTCCTGTTGTGTCTCTGGTATAGGAAGTTAAAGGAAAACCCTTCCCCAGTGGGACACAGAAAGCAAAAAAAAAACTGACGGGGGTTTTAACTATTACCTTATTCTATCCAAAACTAGAAAAAAGTATCGACTGCAGATATACTTTACCCATAGATAAACTACAGTGTAAAGGTTGTGGCATCACGTTGTGTGTTGTTCAGTCTGGCTCGTTGACCGGGAAGGAAGGGGTGCCATGTGGATATTTGCGTTCCTATAATATTTCACATTCCTTCTTCTCCGGCTCTCATTAGGAATTATATAATAAGCATTTAATTACTCTTCCCCTGCTTACTTCCCAGCTATCAGATGCCTACAGAGGTTGCCTCTAATTGAGTTAGGGCTTGTGTGATTAATTAGCTGGGGAGCTGTCAAGGTTGCTCATTGTCTGAGTGTGGGAGACTTGTACAGACTGGGGGTCCCAGCTGAGGAAAGTCATGTCAACACTCCAGCTGGAGCAATCATAGCGAGCACACTGGCATGGTAACTAAAGCGTATTTCGGCTGTTTTACAAAAACCGACAAAAATGAAAGGGTGTGCGTTGCCCCTAACAACCCAGCTGTCTAACCAAAACTGATATTGGCAAAAAGGAACTACTCTGACTTATGGTGCCCAAACATGCTTTGATAAATGATCGATTTCTTTTCTGAGCTATCTCTTCTGATATGAACAATTGATCTATAGTCGGCAACCCATAAGTATAAGTCTACCATTAGGCTCCCCATGTTTCCGATCAGGCAAGCCCTTGCACTGCATAGTTTTTGAGAGATCTGAGGCTTGGTTCTCATATATGCAGGTGCACGTCGACTGTGGGGCAGCCCATTCATTTCAATAAGCTGTACTACCCATGAGAAACACAAGGAAAGACGTCTTCGACCCCCTTTTTTTTAAAGAAAAAAAAATTAGGTTGTAATATGTGTGGTGAGCTTTAATTAGTTTTCCTGATACACTCTAGGTTGAACCAGAGATGTCGTTTGGCGCAAGGAAAGCAAAGAGATCCGTTGGGTCTCAACGGGTTTTTTCTTTTGGGCTGGTCGGCGACCATCGTTCCTTGTGATTGACGTATACCTGCATTACTGAACGATCTGATTGACAATGGATGGGGACAATTTTAAAAATGGACTTGTAAAAAACAGTTTGTGTTTTTTATTTTTACTATTATATTTACTATAATATTTTTTGGGAATGAATAGGAGTACTCATTCACATGGGAGTATCTGGGGGCCCCTTATTGTTAAAGGGGGCTTCCAGACTCTGATATGTCCTCTGCCTGCAGACACCCACAACCACCTAGACAGGGTTATAGGGAAGAGGCCCTTGTCCTTATCCACATGGGGACAAGGTGCTTTGCCAGGAAGGGGGTCCCTGCCGGCACAGTAAACCCCCATGTTGAGGGCATGTGACTTGCTATGGTTCAGGATGGGGGGTGCACGCTCACTCTCCCCCTTTTCCTGGCCTGCCAGGTTGCATGCTTGGATAAGGTGCTAGTATGGATTTTGGGAGGTCTCACATCAATGTTACGCCATCTATAGTAAGCACAGTATATGCAAGTGATGCAAAAAATGATTTGCAATAATTAAGCCATTTAGGGGTTAAAGTTACCCTAATGCACCTCTGTATTCTTTCATACACCCTTAAAGCATAGTTTCCAACTGTCCCTGATTTTGAGGGACTGTCCCAGATTTGGAACAAAGTCCCTCTGTCCTCCTCATTTGTCCCTCATTTTTGTCTGATCCGTATAGTTGTAAATAAAATGCACCTTTTATCTTTCAAAAAGTATTTCCCAGTGCTAAACCTATATACTATATATTCTATATGACTGCATTTTAAATTTCAAACGGCAGTATAAAGTAATAGTAGTGTTAAAAAAAAGCACTTGTGGGTTCAACTAATCTTTTTTTTGTAAAATTCTCCTTTTAAGGGGCCTGGCAGGGGGGGTGTCCTATGCCTGCATACTTTTGCTAATAGATGTTCCTCACTGCCATCTCAAAAAGTTGTGAGTTATGCTTAACTGCTTCCCGACCAACCGCTGCAGTTATACTGCGGCAGGTTGGCTCCCCTGCGCGAGCCGTCGTAGCTATACATTAGCTCGCAGGGTCGGAATAGCAGGTGCGTGCACGCCCACTGCACAGTGGGGGTACCGATGATCGTGGCCGACGTTCGCGATGACCGCTGGGCACGAGCATTCATGAACAGAAGACAGAACAGGGACGAGTGTGTGTAAACACACACTTCCCTGTTCTGTTCTGACCGGAGTGACAGATCGTGTGTTCCTATTAGCTAGGAACTATGATCTGTCACTTCCTCTAGTCAGTCCCCTCCCCCTTCAGTTAGAATCACCTCCCAGGGAACACAGTTAACCCCTAGATCGCCTCCTAGTGTTAACCCCTTCACTGCCAGTGACATTTTTACAGTAATCAAGGCATTATTATAGCATTGATCCCTGTATTAATGCCAATGGTCCCAAAAATGTGTCAAAATTATCTGATGTGTCCGCCATAATGTCGCAGTCCCGATAAAAATCGCAGATCACCGCCATTACTAGTAAAAAAAAAACAATAATGAAAATGCTATAAATCTATCCCCTATTTTGTAGACGCTCTAACTTTTGCGCAAACCAATCAATGTACGCTTATTGCGATTTTTTTAACCAAAAATATGTAGAAGAATACATATCGGCCTAAACTGAGAAAAAATTAGCTTTTTAAAAAAAAAAATGGGGATATTTATTATAGCAAAAGGTACAAAATAGTGTTTTTTTTTTTTCAAAATTGTCGCTCTTTTTTTGTTTATAGCGTAAAAAATAAAAACCACAGAGGCGATCACATACCACCAAAAGAAAGCTCTATTTGTGGGAAAAAAAGGACGTCAAATTTGTTTGGGTGCAACGTTGCACGACCGCGCAATTGTCAGTTAAAACGACGCAGTGCCGAATCGCAAAAAGTGGTTAAAGGCATTATAAACCTTCCTACCTGCATTCTATGTTTTTCACCTGCAAAAGATGTGCATTGATCATGTAGTCTCATGGTCTAATTTTTTGTCCTGTACGCACAGCCTATAGTGAAATAAATCTTCACATTATTGTTAAATTTCTATTTGTTCAAACATGAAGCATGTGGCATGGCGCTGCACAGGTTAATGCATGGCTTCTGCATGAAATGTCTGTTCTTAGTGTAAGAACTGACATTTCCAGTGAAGAAACTACATATCCCACAATCCCTGGGTCTCTCAGTCCAGTGTTCTGCAGATGAGAGCTAGAGAACTTGTCCCCCTGTCAGAACACAATAGCACAGCGGGGAGATCACAGAGACCTTCTAATTTTTTTCTTTGTTCAGCCCGCTGGGTTGAATAAAAAAAACTTACCGTGTGTACCAGGCATGACTCTCCTGGGTCATGAGAAAAGAGAGAGAAGAAAAGGAAAAATGAGTCCCATAGCAAAATGTCCATGGAAAATAATACTGAAGGCGTCAAGCTGTTGGACAAGCAGTCTGGAAGATTTATGCAAAACTTCTCCTTTTGGTGCCTACAGACTATGGTTGAATAGGGAAATGCTGGGATGTCTGCAGGCCATACATGTCCATATCAGACATCGTCTGCCCAAACTTTCTCAACAAAAAGTCCAATGGTGAGGTTGGGTTCTTTCAGAACTGTGGGTGAGAGCTGCCCAAACTTTCTCAATAAAAAGTCCAATGGCAAGGTTGTGTTCTTTTAGAAGTAAATGACAGCTAAAGCAAAACTTTTTTGATTTTGCATGGAAAAGGCTAATCAAAACTTCCCCATTTGATGCCCACAGATTACAGTTGGATAGGGAAATGCTGGGATGTCTGCAGACCATCCTTGACCATACCAGACATCGTTTGCCCAAACGTTCTGAATAAAAAGTCCAATGGCGAGGTTGGGTTCTTTGGTATTAAAAGCTCAGTGAGAAGGTGTCT
Source organism: Lithobates clamitans (assembly GCA_037952925.1). NCBI lineage: Eukaryota > Metazoa > Chordata > Amphibia > Anura > Ranidae > Lithobates > Lithobates clamitans. The sequence goes on along the minus strand of JBBGZY010001921.1, from coordinate 347,184 downwards.
GATAAGCGCTACAGTTATAAAATGCCTAATATTTCACTTTCCAATCTATGACCACTGTAACAGAGTTAACTTATGTGTAGACCCAAGGACATTTCATAGAGTCATAATGCTCTTATGGGACTTTTGAGGGCAATAGTTCCACCACTGCTGACACTGGTCAAACAACTGTCCCATTAAGACCAAATAATGCATGTACTGCTATACCACAGAAACTATTTAGGGCTGAAGTACATGTTCATGGGGATTTATCTTTACCACGGCTGTACGTAAGTTCTGGGTGTCCTGCAGCATGCTCTCCACAGCAGTTGAAACATTACCTTTCCAGTTATCAACAGGGGGTTATTCTGTAATGGCTCTCCTTAATAAGCCAACGTGTAGGCTATTTTTGCTCTCTGCATGCGGCAAGTGGATTGCCAAGTGTCAGTAGATATTAAATCAAACACATGCACACCTTGGGTGACTTTATTCTAATAAAAACAAAAAAAAACAAGCTACAGTCAAAAAAGCACTTATTAATTTTTGGAATAGACATACACGGTAGAGATGATGTCCTGAAGAAGTCATAAAACCTGGTGACATTTTTAAAACTGATGAAGCAATTCATCCATACAGCCTAATGCTATGGACCAAAAAGAATCAAGTCAAAGAGATACATTTCAATTTTACATTTAAAATGAGAGCTTGCCCCTCTTGATGAGAAACAGCTGGCAAATATGTATGTACTAAATTACTTGCAGAAATACCGTAAGAAACCAATTGTGTTCAGACTGCAGGGCTGTGAGATCATGAGCCCACTTTTGGCTCAGTTTTGGAATTGCTACTTTTACTTTGTGGAAATATTCTGACAAAACCCTAATGTGAGTGAGGAAAAAATGCCTCTTATGAGTATATTATTTATTGCTATGTTGATAGGATTAAAAAAATAACTGTCTGACATCCTGGCTTCAGCCTTTTTCTCTGGAGACTAATCCTTGTAATTGGCAATTAGGGGTAATCAATTAATAATAATGGACTCTCATGGGCGTGGAAGACCTTACCATCAATCACATAGGTTTTTAAGAATTCTTGGCTCTGACTGTGACCAAATAAGGGAAAAAGTCGATCTTTACTTTACTTGTAGTATGTTATAAACACCAAAGATCATTGATCTCACTGAAATTCAGAAATCAGAGTTTTACCCATGTATGGCCTGCCTGTCCAACTGTAAAACTTATGGGCACCATTACAGGTCTCAGTAGTGCAGATTTTTTTTGTGACTGTTTCTGTTAGCAATAATCAATATGGCTCACTAGAGACAAGTGAATGGAATAGACTGTTCAGAAACAGCTAAAAAATAAGACAGCAAAGGTATGGACATTTTGTGGAATTCAACTTTCTGCACTATTACAATGGTGCAAGAAATTAGCGCAAGCGAAATGCTCCACATTAACAGAGTAGATAGACCTGTTTCGGGTCTTTTTCCACCACCCGTGCCAGTCTCTATTTTTCAGTGAAAAAGAAACAGGTGCAGGTTGTGCAACTAATTTACTAAGAGACCATGTCAGTTCTCAGTATAGAAAACTGCCGCAGATCCCCACCAGATCAGACCATCGTAGCATAGAACAGGGATTCTGCCCCTTTAGTTAATTGGAACCATAATCTTCTCCATTTCCTCAGTTTAGAAGCTTGCACTACTCTTTGTTAATTTCCCTATTGTCTTCGGCTCTATCACCATGGTTCTGCCACTATTTACTTATGGAAGCCATCGTTTGGGTACACTTTTTATTTGTTGGTGCCATCTGGACCTTACATGGCAGATTATAGATTATGGGTAATTTGAACTTAAAGTGGCTGTAAAGTCTAATGCCGCGTACACACGGTCGGATTTTCCAACGGGAAATGTTGGATGTGAGCTTGATGTCGGAAAGTCCGACTGTGTTTATGCTCCATCAGACATTTGCTGTCAGACTTTCCGCCAACAAATGTTTGATAGCAGATTCTCAAATTTTCCGTCAACAAAACTTTGTTGTCGGAAAGTCCGATCGTGTGTACACAAGTCTGTCGCACACAAGTTCACGCATGCTCGGAATCAAGCAGAAGCAGCAGCACTGGCTATTGAACTTCTTTTTTCTTGGCTCGTCGTATGTTATGTAGCTCACCGTGTTCCCATGTTCGTAATTGTTGGCCAACATTCGTGTGACCGTGTGTATGCAAGACAAGTTTGATCCAACAACCTTCGAACAAAAATCCACGTTTTTGTTGGCGGAAAGTCAGATCGTAAGTACGCGGCATTAAGCTTATTTGCCTTAATGCATTATATGTGTAGCGCTGCCCCCGAAGGAGCCGCTAATGAATGTTTGATTCTGCACCCTGCCTCTCAACCCCGAGAACGGTCTCAACCCCTCTGGCACACCTGCTTGGTAATATTAGTATGGGACCCAGCAATAGAGAGAAACACAGTAATGATAAACCATAAAGTATATTTACCATGGCCCTGGATCCCGTCACTTCACCAGCTGTAGCAGTAAATAAAGACTCAGAATATCAATTAACCTCCCAGAAAGTTTACTAAAGTGGATATTAAACACAATGAACAATGTAATAAATCAGAAACAATAAATGACAGTAGATAACAGTCAATGTATATGTGAAACGGTGGGTTCCAGTATCACAGTAGGGAGTATATGCAAACGAGTGTGTAATGAAACAGGCGTTCAATATGCTCCAAAACCTATGCTAAACACCTTCCCACTGAAACCCCAATACACACACACCAAACTGTTATAATATAATGTTACTTACATCCAACGGTACAATGCAATATTTAACCCGTACTCAAGGGCTCCCCCTAAGTTGTAATTAAGTGTTCAAACTACAAAGATAGAACTGTGATGCTTTGCAAAAGATGATAAAAGTTCCTTGTCTCCCGATATCTTCAGGTAGCCTGGAGTTTAACTGCAGTATATTATTAATCCAACAGCCTGTAAATAGGTAGGATCATTTCTGTGGGACTACAAGTCTCACCAGCAGTCTGTAAATAACTCACTTAGCAAATTGTGCACTTTACTGAAATGGGCAGGTGCCCTCTCACCACAATAGATCCAGAGGCTGTGAGGCTCCGTCCAGTCTCCCCTCTTGATGTCTCAGTCTGATGAAAGATGGCGCCGCCACGCTGTACCGCTCCTCTGGATGGCTGGGATGCAGGAAACTTCCAGATGTCCTGGCACTACACACCGATCCGCTTGCTAAGCTGGTGGAGCTGTATGCTGAAGTCCCTCAGAGGCTGGCGATCCAGCTTCGTGCCGTGTAGGCCGCAGTCTTTGGGTTACACACCCACACAGACCTCCTGCTGGCAGGGCTTGAAGAGGCTGAAAGATGGCCGCGCTGTTCCTTTTATCTGTTTTCCCAGCAGGCTGTTCTGTGATTTGGCATTGTGGGTCTAGTGGTTCCCAAACTGATTTAACAATATGAGTCACTTCCTCATCAAACTACATATCCCACAATGCATAGCTGTTTACCTCTTAAATTAAGAAAAGTCCCTGGAAACGTTTCAGTGGTCACTAGAGGGAGCCAAACCCTTACTTAAGAAACAATACATTACTTAACATGATAACTTTGGTGGCAAACCCCTGTGCTACACACTCTCCCCACTTGAAATCTTTGGTCCCCAAAGACAGTAAAAGTTTGTGACCTGTTACATGCTTTTATATACAAGCAAAGAAATAGGATAATGCACACATGACAACAAACGAGTTGCATTTTCATAAGAAGAGTTCAAACTCAAACAGCTCATATCATGACACAGGACTGACAGAGGAGCCTTCCACCAATTGCCATAAGAAGGGAGGCTATTCTGTCCACTTGCTACTGACAACAAAGTGTCCTGTATAGATGTGCCAGGGGGTGAGATGGGGTTGTCCTCCACCAAATCAGCGGTGGAAGGACCAGGCACTTCAGGAGTCCTTTTTGAAGTAAGACAAATCTCCTCGGAGCATTCACCCAGAGTGTTATAGGTTAGTCTCTTGGGTGGGTGAATAATTCTCTTCGCTCTCTGTTCTTAGGGTTCTAGTGTTACAGGCACACTGGCATCGTCTTCATCCGTGGCCACTTCCTCCTCCTGCGCATCCACTTCAGCTTCCTGTACTTCGGCTTCTTGCATTTCAGCTTCCTGCATTTCCACTTCAGTAAAGGAAGAAGAACCCTCAGAGTCTGTTCCCATCAAGGAAGTTTGGAGGTCTTCCAGATCTCTTGAAGATTTATCTTGAGGCAAAAACTCAGGGGCCTCCGGTCGGAGAATTCCACTGTCTGTCACTGTAGGATGAGGAAAAGGGGTGGTAGCAATCTCTGGTGCGTGAGATGGCCACAACCAGTCTATTCCCATCTCTTCATCTACGCTGTACAGCAGAAGGCACCGACTGAGATCTAGTCACTGGTCGGGATCTCTGAGAGGTGGTGGATGTGGACGGTGAATCTTGCTGTGGTGGTACACAAACTGCCTCCGAGCCAAAAGATGATTGCGATGCCAAGTCTTTAGTGGGCCTGTGCATCCCTCTGGCCGAATCTGGAAATTTATTTTGTTCCTCTGTCCTTGGGCATCTGAAGCAACTTGAGCCTTATCATAGGAAGTCTTCAGGCTTCTCCGCAGCCAGTCCACATACCCTCTGTGGGTCTATGGGTTTCTGAGGTATGGTCCGGGGATGTGCGGAAGGCTAGATCTACTGGTAGCCGGGCCTCCCGCCCAAACATAAAGCGAGAGTATCCTGTGGCATCATTTGTAGTGCTGTTGCCTGCTCCAGTGTTGCTTTTGCTCTGAAGTTAGATTTCCGAGCATATTCAAAAGAGTTCTGTTGAATCTCTCTGGTTGAGGATCTCCTTGAGGATGGTACGGGTGGTTCTAGATTTCTTGATGCCCAGCAAGTCTAAATTCCTCTTATTGCGGCTACTCTCAAAGTCTCTCCCTTGGTCGGAGTGGATACGCTGGGGCAGGCCATAATGTACAAAGAACTTCTCTACTAAGATCTTGGCCACCGTGGATGCCTGTTGATCCTTTGTGGGAAACGCCTGGGCATAACAGGCGAAATGGTCAGTTATCACCAGGATATTTCCCTGCCCACTCAGATCAGACTCCAAGCACAGGAAGTCAATGCGCACCAGCTCCAGTGGTCCCTGGCTCTGGAGGTGGCCCATTGGGGCGGCTCAGTGAGGCAAAGTCTTCCTTTGGATACATAGAATCGGTCCCTCACCAGTTGGAAAGTCCTCTCAGACCCTAGATGGCCATGATGGTCATGTGGAGCAATTAACACTGTCTCCTGATGCTTTTCTGGTAGGAATAACTGCCATTTTTCTTCGGGATCATCAGAGGGGCCCCTTCGGTAGACCCCTTGTTGCAGCTACAACTGATCCCACCCCTTGTGCAGCAAGTGGGCTTCCTTCGGGGAGTTAGCGAGGAGCAGGTCAGGGCGCAGGCTCTCCGAGGCCTTTAATGCCAGGCTACAGAGGGGATCTTCCAACTGGTCCCTTCGCAGGTCCTTCTTTGAAAGCTTTGGCAGACCTTTATCCCTGACTTGGGTGATGTTGCAATAGCATCTGGGCACCCCAGCGGCTGACACTCCAACTTCCTCAGCCCTGGCCCCACCTCAAACTTGCTTTCCTGCTTTTTGACAAAGGGCTCTCACCCCCTCGGGGATCAGCTGAGTCAATTCTTCTGGGGAGTCTCGGGAACAGTGGGCTCTTCTCGACTAAGCATCTGCATCCTTGTTCCAGATCCCTGGCCGGTACTTCAGGCTGAAGGTAAAGCCTGATAGTGCAGCCAACCATCTGTGACCCGTGGCATCCAACTTGATGGTAGTGAGTAGGTATGTGAGGGGATTATTGTCAGTCTTAATTACGAACTCTGCTCCATATAGGTAATCCCTCAGTTTATCCACTACTGCCCAATTCAAGGCCAGGAACTCAAGTTTATTCATAGTGTAGTTCTTCTCGGCGGGTGCCAAACTCTGACTCACATAGGCAACAGGCTGTAAGTACCCATCATGTTCTTGATACAGCACCCCACCTAATCCATCTTGGCTGGCATCTACATGTAGTTCGTACGGCTTAGCTGGATCTGCATAGGCCAAGACTGGAGCAGTTGGAAAGCCCCAATTCAGCTGTCTAAAAGCCTCTTCACACTGGGTTGTCCACTGTTCCTGAATGGACTCTTTGGGCTTCCTGGGCCCTCCAGCTGGTCTTACAGGCTTAACTGAATCTAGATCATCGTCTTCCTCTTCAATTTTCAATAGCTCATTAAGTGGGCGAGCTATTTTAGCAAATCCCTAGACAAATCTATGGTAATATGAGCAGAATCCCAGAAATGACCTAAGCTTGGTCACATTAGTGGGTCTCAGCCAAGAGGTGATGGCTTCCAGCTTCTGAGGGTCTGTGGCCACTCCATCGGCAGACACGATATGGCCAAGGTAGTTGATCGAAGGTTGATAAAACTGGCGCTTCTCCATGGATAGCTTCAAGCCTTCATCATGGAGTCTCTTCAGGACCTTTTCCAGACGCTCTTCATGCTCCTCCAAAGTCTTGCCAAACACGATGATGTCATCTAAGTACACCAATACCTCGATCAGGTTCATGTCACCCACAGTCTTCTCCATCAAACTTTGGAAGGTGGCCTTGAGGCATGCGATCATATTCAAAGAATCCCACTGGGGTAATGAAAGCGGTCTTCTCCCAATCTTCAGGGTGCATGGGGATTTGGTAGTACCCGCTCTTCAAATCTAAGACGCTAAACCATTTCGCCCCTGACAGGCTCTGTAAGGCGTCTTCTATCCTTGGGGTGGTATATTGATCAGGGATGGTCCTTCGGTTTTAGCGTCCTGTAGTCGATACACAACTACATCGACCCATTCTTCTTCCGCACCACCTCTATTGGGGAAGCGTATGGACTCAGAGACTCTCGGATGACACCTGCTCTCTTCAATTCCGCCAGCTGTTCACACAGGTCTTCCAGGAATCCGTCTGACTCTTTCTCGGAATGGCTTATCCTCTTGAAGACGGATCCGGTGTTGGGCATTTTTGCACATCCCATGTCAAACTCGCTCTTGGAGAATGCAGCTCGCCATCTTAGGAGCTGGGTCTTGGCCCTTTCCCTCCAGGCAGGTGAGAGAGGAGTATTCTTCGGATAAAACTCCTCTACAGGGATTTCATCTTTCCCTCCTCCCACCAAATCACATGGTGAGACCGGGGTGGTTGGGTTCACTTGCCCCAACAACATCCGAGCTGGCATCTTCACAGGTGAGGCTGTTGTGTTACGAACACTAACTGAGATCTTTCCATGACTTCTCAGTAACGCCTTAGTTGGGACCACTTCAGGAATTATTTCCAACCCCATGTCTTCTTTCTGACCGTCTGCTTCAATGAAAGGGCCTGGTTGCTCCCAACTCAGCTTGACGGATGCTCTCAAACAAGCTGCCTCACCTGGCTGTAACACTTTCTCACTCCGGTCCAAGCACCAGATCTTTCCCACTCCTTCAGCTGGAGCCTTCTGTTCTTGCACCAGGCACTGATAGGCTTGTCTCAACATGGGGTGCACACTTGTAGTTGAAGTGCCCTGCTCTTGGACAAGAGGTGTTAACAGACTTCTGACAGGGTCAGTATTAGTCCCGATGATGAGGGAACTTTTACTATTCCCTGGTGGACGAGGACAGACCACTACCAAAGTGTCAAAAGTCTCAGTGTTAGGTACCTGGTAGTAGAGCCCGACTTGTAGGAGGAGACCTCTCTTACAACACTGGTTCAGGAGTCACTGGAATGGGGACAGTGGCCTTGTGAGCACAGTGGGTAGGAGTGTCTGTGGAAGTAGAAGCAGCCAGCACATGTAGCAGAGTGGAGATCCTCAAGGAGTGGTTGGACTGCAGATGACAGCGGACAGAAGCAGGTCAGCCATTTGAAGAGCTGATGGATGCAGCAGCAACTGGAGCTGATGAGATAAGCTGGGAGAACAGCAACACACAGAGCGGAGCAGCAGGCAACAGCAGGGTCAGACAGTCCGGGTTGGCAGGTATTCAGGCAGATGAACACAGCAGCCAATAGCAGAGTCGGTATAACAGGCAGAGGTCGGCAACGGATCACAGGCAGAAGTTCAGGCAGAGTCAGGCAGGCCGGGGTCGGATTGGAAAGAGCAGAGAGGTCAGACACAGCCAGGTCGGTATAGTAAATCAGCAAACAGATACGGGTAACAAGGCACAGAGCTGAAGACAAAAGACAAAACAGCACTGCACAAGTGCAGCTGTAAAGCTTTTAAAGGTTCTGTGGAACTAAACGGCGTTGACGCGTGCGTGCCAGCCGTGCACGCACTCGTCGTGTATGCGCGCGCCTGAGGGGGCACATGCATGCACGCACACATGTGCCCCTGTTCTGTGCTGACAAGTCCCTGACACTCAGCCTTCCCAGCTAGGGAGGGGTCAAAGGTCAGTTCTGAGTCCCAATTCCCCATATCTCTAGCTCTTCTAACTTCTGTAATGGCAGGTGTTTGAGGTGCTTGTCATAAAAAACTCTATAGTGGAGGGTCACTTGAGCTCCAGTATCCAGGAGGGCCTTGGTGTAGATTCCTTCCACTTGGATGGAGAAAACTGGAGAAGGTCCCACTAACTTGAGAGGGAATTTGTGAGAAGTGGCAGGCTGAGCCTGTTCAGTGGCTTGTATCTGCACTCCTTTCTTGCAAAGATTCTGATCCGGCTTTAGTTTCTGTTGAGCTTTGGGAGTCTAGTGTGCATTGACTCTCCGACGCCGAGTAGCCTGGGTCAGAGGGAGTGGGACGTTGGGTCGCTCAGAGGCAACAGCGAGAGCCCTCTGTGAGGGTTTGGACTTCCACCGTGGTCTCTTTGCGTCGTTGGGTTTTTTGGAGCTAGCTAATATAGCAGGGCACCCGGTTGACTCCTTCACCGGGGCCCTCTGGGGTTCCCCCCCGGCTTTTGGCGCTGTGCCTCAGGCTTTACTGGGCTTGGGCACACTCGTCGATAATGTCCAGTTCCTCCGCAGTTGAAGCAAACTTTGTTATTCATTGGCTTCTGGCCTGAGGTAGTAGATGGAGTCTGAGGCACTCTTGTCTCTGTGACACCTTCATTGGTTGTCTTGTTGATTTTCACTATCAACAAGGTCATCATCTCCATTATCTGCACCATTTGAGACTTCAGGGAGGCTATTTCAGAGTCTTGCTCCATTGTTCCTACGGAGCCAACTTCAGCTAGAGGTGTAGAGGCTGGACGAACAGCTGTTCGCTTGTCATCGAATATGGCCTCTTCTTCTCTCACTTCTCTGATGAGGTCAGGGTATTTTAGGGACATAACAGCCACAGAGGTCTTCAGCTGGAGCCAGACTGGAGCCAGACTGGGTCGGACCATAGAGAGCCCCCTTTAGGATTTGCTGTAGTCTGGCCTGGTCTATGGCGGAGGGCATCGTCCCTTTTTTTAGCACAATCTGGTATAGCATCTTATTCAGCCGGCTGATGTATTCGGACAGGCGTTCACCTTGACATTAAAGGGTATGTTCAAATTGATAGATCAGATCAGCTGCTTTCTCTGTCCACCCGAACTCCTCCTGTAACATGGCCAGGTAATCATAAGCTGTACAGGTTGTGTTACTAAATCTCAAATTCCTGATAGCCTCAGCAGCAGCTCCTCGCAAACTCTCAATGATGCGTTGCTTCTTTTGGGCCTCTGGCAGATCTAGGGCCTGCCTAGCCTGCTCTATCCATACTTCAAACTCTTCTTCTCCATTTGGCAAAGGCTGTTTTCCGGAAAAAATCCTCAGCTTCCAGTATCCAGCTTCTATACACACTGGATTGCTCTTCTGGCATTTTGACACAAAGTCCCCTATGGCTGTAAAGAACTCTGGCCCAATCATGGCCAGAGATGACTGGGAGTGATTTTTTCCTGTAGCTGACTCCGCCGTAAGGAGCTGGTAGGGCCCTCATCTGGAGCCTTTCGATGTATTATGCAAAGCTTTGTCTTGTTGGCCAGTTGCACACTCGCGCCTTTGAAGCTTTCAGGGACCCCTTTTCTCCATTCTAACAGTGCATAAGTCGGGAGGTCCCACGATCTGGTCTGACAGCAATCACCCACGCCTTTCTGTCTGGGGACAGCGCCTTCAGAACTTGACTGATTTGTTCTTCTGACCAAGCCTCTCCAGGGAGCTCAATTGCCATGCTCGCTTCTGAGTGGGAGCCTTCTGCTTTGCACCACTGGATCAGAGTGGCAGGATCCATTCTGGTGCTACTAGGGGTGCCCCCTAGAGGAGTTGATTGCAGAGTAGCAAAAATCCCGGACGAGCCGCCACGTGTAGCGCTACCCCCGAAGGAGCCGCTAATGAATGTTTGATTCTGCACCCTGCCTCTTAACCTCAAGAACAGTCTCAACCCCTCTGGCACACCTGATTGGTAATATAATATGGGACCCAGCAATAGAGAGAAACACAGTAATGATAAACCATAAAGTATATTTACCATGACAGTAAACAAATGACAGTAGATAACAGTCAGTGTATATGTGAAACGGTGGGTTCAATATGCACAGTAGGGAGTATATGCAGACGAGTGTGCAATGGGACAGGCGTTCAATATGCTCCAAATCCTATATTAAACACATTCCCACTGAAACCCCAATACACACACACCCAACTGTCATAATATAATGTTACTTACATTCTACAGTACAATGCAATATTTAACCTGTACGCAAGTCTCCCGATATCTTCAGCTAGCCTGGAGTTTAACTGCAGTATTTGTAATCCAACAGGGTAAAGAGAGAGAGCAAACTGAAGAATAAATGGCACGTGGATAACTGTGTTACTGAAGAAATATGGCACTTGTGGCTTCTTGCCTCATGTATGAATGTAATGCAGTACTGACTTTACAGAAATAACAGTCCCAGAGTTCAGCTGCATGCGGCCTGTAAATAGGTAGGATCACTTCTGTGGGACTACAATTCTCACCGGCAGTCTGTAAATAACTCACTTAGCAAATATGGCACGTTACTGAAATGGGCAGGTGCCCTCTCACCACAATAGGCTCCATCCAGTCTCCCCTCTTGATGTCTAAATCTGATGAAAGATGGCGTCGCCACGCTGTACAGCTCCTCCAGATGGCTGGGATGCAGGAAACTTCCAGATGTCCTGGCACTACACACTGATCCGCTTGCTAAGCTGGTGGAGCTGTATGCTGAAGTCCCTCAGAGGCTGGCGATCCCGCTCCGCGCCTTGTAGGCCGCAGTCTTTGGGTCACACACACAAATGGCGCCGCTGGCGCCGAAATACACAGAGCCGGTCCTCGGCTCTTTCCAGCGGCTCTCGTTCACTTTCGGCTCCACTCGTAGTCCCGAGCGGAGCTATCCGAACCTACTCGGCTAGGTTCGGATAGCTCTGTTCGGGACTACGAGTGGAGCCGAAAGTGAACGAGAGCCGCCGGAAAGAGCCGAGGACCGGCTCTGTGTATTTCGGCACCGGCGGCGCCATTTTCAAATCGCGGTCGGCGATTTTGAAGTTGTGACAGCTCGGGATCGCAGGGGATCGGCGTATAACATGCACCTGCTACTTTCCCCTGATTTTAAGTGCGTGCTATATGCCGATAAATACGGTATGTATTATCTTTCGTATAGATCACAGTATTTCCCCTGATAAAGCCTTTCTTTGCTTTTCTTTCCAGAAGAATGGAGGCATCTTTGTCCAGGCATCATCCAGGGTCAACATCTACTTTCTGGACTGAGATGCTGGCTCAGAGATGACAAGATCATGTAAATCCTGGTTACTGAATAGTTCTTGGCTATGTTGCCAAATGTTGAAAACAGACCAACCCCTGCTACAGCCTTTCACCTTGCTACAACATTAAAGTCTGATCTCCAGGAAGGGGAGACTGAGGAAATGCTTCATTCTGTCCGCAGAAGACTGATGACATTTCAGCCAAGGAAAAATCACTCAACTAGAGCTCAAGGACTGCTTTTTAAAAGCACTGTCATGAGAGGATCATGGAAGCTTCAATTTCTAAACTATAGTGCTAGCCCTAGTTCTCCTAGGCCAGGGGTTCTCAACTCCTGTCCTCAGGACCCACTAACAGGCCAGGTTTGCAAGATAACTGAAATACATCACAGGTTATATCATTTGTTGCTCAGTGATTGCAGTATTCTAGTCTGCATCTCCCCAAGGTAATACTTAAAATCTGGCCTGTTGGTGAGTCCTGAGGACAGGAGTTGAGAACTACCGTCCTAGGCTGTCATGCAGGTGCTTTGTTTTCATTGCTGTCTGAGTCACTGACCTGGAAAAAGTAAAAAAAATAGGGAGGTCTGACACTTTTCTGACACTCATTGGAAGACAGCTTGTTCTGGATCTGTGATTCAAAAGTACTTAAAGGGTAACTCCACTTTTGTGTGGAACAAAAATAGCAAATAAAGAAAAATAATATAGCATATACAATTGTGACACAAGTCATATTGTATTTGAATGTTATTAAAAATTACCTTTCCTTTTCAATCTGCAGCTGCTGTAATTTTCTGAAAATGCAATGTAATATGGCTACCTGGATATGTTCTGTACACAGAATGTGTACTGTCTGTACTGTCTGGTTGTTAGGATGACAGAAACAGTCCACTGCTGGATCGTGGGGGTGTGCCATTTGCCAGTGGAGTGGAGGATCAGGTGAATATACAGCTTTCACAGGTGCACTGCATGGGAAAACTTTTTTTTTGTCCGGAGATGGACTGGAGACATACTGAGAAAACAAGTAGACTGCCTTTGCTCACATCTGAAAATGCTGGTTGTCTGACTGTCATGCTTGTTCAATAGCATCAGTACTGGGAAATTACCCTAAAACAAATATGCAGATTAGTGGCTTTCACTTCATTTGACTTTCAGATTTTCATGATGGTTCCTTGTCAATGAAACAGGTTTTAAATCCAGATGCCAATAGTACTTTTAAAAGGGAGTCAGCACTGGCTACTTTGAAGCAACCCTGTCACATAAGAGAAAGTCTTAACAAGTATGTACTGTACCTGTAAAGAAGAATATTTACTTCTCCTGCTACTTGTGCTATTCCATTACTGAGTGAGGAATCATATCCTTTGAAACTGACACTTCCTGGAGTGTCAATCTCCTTGGTCTCCCATGTTCTCCTGCTGACTTCCACTCAATACAGGAGACAATAGTGACGTGAAGGTCAGCGGGAGAAACCAGTGAGAGCTGTGGGGGACAATGGAGATTGGCACTCCCGAAGTGTTGGTTTGCCTGCAGACTTCAAGGGGCAATTAATCAACAATAAATCAAGCAACAGTAGAGGTAGGAGCTCCATTTCATCTTTACGGGTACGTGCTTTGTTCAAAGATTTCACTTACCTGTGCGCTGTGGCATTTTAGGATCCTTGGCGGTGGTAGAATGTGGTGCATTCTGGGTAAGCGGTGGGGAACCATCAGGTATGGTATCCTTGAGTGGGAACGGTTCACTGGCTAGTGACCGTGTTGCTTAAGGACCCTGGGGTGGCTGAGGTTAGCTGGGTTTAGGCCCTGAGTCCTTATAAATAGCGGCTGGGGTGGCAACTCAGTTAGATGTGCCTCTGACACAAATAAAGAGGGTAATGGATACATTGGTACCGCCTTGGATCTTAAAATATATATATACATTTCATTGTAAATAGTGAAGTTAGGTGGGTTATTACAGTGTGTATTGTTAACAAAAGTTGTTTTACTAATAAAAGGCCATGTTTGGCCATTTAACCCACCTTAGGTGTTGTGTGTTTATTTTAAGTTATGGTAAAGGTAAGAGTAAGGTACAAATAGGTAAATGGTCACTGCAGGGTAAGCTCTTAGCTACCCTTGTCAAGGAATAGAAGGCAGTATTCCACAGCAACCATTGTCTACGTCAAGTTCAATATCTATCCTGCCTTTCAAAGAATAACAGAAGAAACCTTGACCAGCTGCATTAGGCAACGACAACCTTTCTAACATTCTTTTATAAACACTGTTTATAAAATTCAAAGGAAATTATTTATTTCTACGCTATTGGAGTGCAAATAAACCAGCTTGCGTGTGTAAAGGGATTCTCACATCCCAGATGTGTTTTGCTTTTACCGACATCCACACATTCCATCACGAACCATTTTCAAGATAAGTCATGTAAAAAAAAGGGACATCACCAGATAATAAGATACAGTATATTTATACAGAATCTCTCATGGGAGAAATATGTGTGCTGCCTATCAGCTAATCAAATGGCTTTAATACTTTCTGAGTCACTCACTCAGATCAAGCATGCAGCAAGTGTAATCAGTAGTTAGAATCTTTGCTCTATATAAGTTCACTAGCCACTTAATTAAACGAGAAGTGCAGAATACTAAAAAACAAAAACATTTGTACTCACCTAGATGGCTGCAGCATCTATCCAAGCTGCAGCTGTCCCCCGCCGGCTCAACACAGAGAACTGAGCAATCAAAGACCACTGATCACTCAGTTCTCTGGTCCGTTCTGAGCACAAGGACTCAGAAAGTGATAAAACTTTTTTTTTTTTTTTACTTTGGGGTAAGATGAGAACACTACTGAGTCACAAAACTAGAAAAAGCATGTTACAAATTAGTTTCAAAAACTGTCAAGTTACCCATATCTATACCTACAGTCAGATAAGTAAAGCATCAGCATTACAGCCAGGTAAACTACAGTCTCAAAAGAAAAAAACAGCAATGGTAGCTTACACAATTCTTTCATGACAGGTTTAGTTTAACCCATATGTACATAAATATGAGAGAGGAAGGCAAAGGCACTGAGACATCATAATCACACCTTGGCAGAATATATTGTTAGCCCTGACATGCTGAAAACAATGAGCGATCATTTTCATGGCTGTAAAATATATCTCTCTGAATCCCCCAGACACATGGTCAGACCCCCACCTGTGGGACCTTCGTTCTGTTAGTTTAAGCCCCATCCGCCCTTGTCCATCTCACGGATGTTATTTTTGTCATACAGGCTTTGTGTATAAGCTGAGGATTGCCACTAAGAGCCAGAGGAGCACATAGATACAATATTTCTCAGTGGTCCCTTGTTATCTCTGTGACAGTGCTACTTCTATAATTATGTTAGTGGGAATTTGTAGGAAACACGGCACTGGGACATCTGCATGCAGTAACAAGGAGGGATCCTAACTACAGTTGCCTTCTTTTAAAGGGAATGTATTGTGGTTATGTACTAACTTTGTTTTTTTTTGTTTTTTGTTATAGTTAGGACTAACACAATAAAATGAAAAAAATATATATTTTTAATATTCAATTAAATATTAAATACTGCATATTCATATTTAGCATTCAGCTATTGAAAGTGGAACTTTCCTTTTTCGTTAACGGGGCTCAGAAGCTCATGCTGAAATTCACACACATGCACACACACTCGTACATACTAGTAAATGAGTAAGAGCTGTGACTCTTACACCTGCACCTCCCCCCTCACCTCTGACCAATGTTTCAATAGGAGACAAAGGCATATGACCTGCTTTACTCTCTACTTAGAGAAACCCATGTATTAGTAAGATAAGAAATGTCTATTTTTAAAACAAATATTGTACAGTGCAATTCACAGTGCTTTACTTTTTCCACATTTTGTTGCGTTGCAGCCTTATTCCAAAATGGATTAAATTCATTATTTTCCTCAAAATTCTACAAACAATGCCCCATAAAGACAACATGAAAGAAGTTTGTTTGAAATCTTGACAAATCTATTAAAAGCAAAAAAACGACAAAATCACATTTACATAAGAATTCACAGCCTTTGCCATGACACTCAAAATTAAGCTCAGGTGCATCCTGTTTGCACTGATCATACTTGAGATGTTTCTTCAACGTGATTGGAGTCCAAAGTTGATTGGACATGATTTGAAAAGGCACACACCTGTCTATATAAAGTCCCATGGTTAACAGTGCATGTCAGAGCACAAATCAAGCCAGGAAGTCCAAAGAATTGTCTTTAGACCTCCGAGACAGAATTGTATCGAGGCACAGATCTGGGGAAGGGTACAGAAAAATTTCTGCAGCATTGATTGTCCCTATGAGCACAGTGGCCTCCATCATCCCTAAATGGAAGAAGTTTGGAATCACCAGGACTCTTCCTGGAGTAGGCTGCCCGGCTAAACTGAGGGATCGGGGGAAAAGGGCCTTAGTCAGGGAGGTGACCAATAACCCTGGTCACTCTGACAGAGCTCCAGTCTTTCTCTGCAGCACTCCACCAATCAGGCCTGTATGGTAAAGTGGCCAGATGGAAGCCACTCCTCAGTAAAAGGCACATGACAGCCTGTCTGGAATTTGCCAAAAGGCACCTGAAGGACTCTCAGACCATGAGAAACAAATTCTCTAGTCTGATGAAACAAAGATTGAACTCTATGGCCTAAATGGCAAGTGTCACGTCTGCAGGAAACCAGGCGCCACTCATCACCTGGCCAATATCATCCCTACAGTGAAGCATGGTGGTCGCAGCATCATGCTGTGGGGATGTTTTCAGCAGCAGGACCTGGGAGACTGGTCAGGATCGAGGGGAACATAAATGCAGTAACATACAGAGACATCCTTGATGAAAAACTGCTCCAGAGCGCTCTGGACCTCAGACTGGGGTGAAGGTTCATCTTCCAACAGGATAACGACCCTAAGCACACAGCCAAGATAACAAGGGAGTGGCTACGGGACAACTCTGTGAATGTCCTTGAGTGGCACAGCCAATGCGAGACTTGAACCCGAATGAACATCTCTGGAGAGATCTGAAAATGGCTGTGCACCGATGCTCCCCATCCAAACTGATGGAGCTTGATAGGTCCCGCAAAGAAGAATGGGAGAAACTGCCCAAAAATAGGCGTGCCAAGCTTGTAGCATCACACTCAAGAAGACTTGAGGCTGTAATTGGCGCCAAAGTTCCTTAAACAAAGTATTGAGCAAAGGCTGTGAATACTTATGTACAGTGGGGACAGAAAGTATTCAGACCCCCTTAAATTTTTCACTCTTTGTTATATTGCAGCCATTTGCTAAAATCATTTAAGTTCATTTTTTTCCTCATTAATGTACACACAGCACCCCATATTGACATAAAAACACAGAATTGTTGACATTTTTGCATATTTATTAAAAAAAGAAAAACTGAAATATCACATGGTCCTAAATATTCAGACCCCTTGCTCAGTATTTAGTAGAAGCACCCTTTTGATCTAATACAGACATGAGTCTTTTTGGGAAAGATGCAACAAGTTTTTCACACCTGGATTTGGGGATCCTCTGCCATTCCTCCTTGCAGATCCTCTCCAGTTCTGTCAGGTTAGACGTTGGTGGACAGCCATTTTTAGGTCTCTCCAGAGATGCTCAATTGGGTTTAAGTCAGGGCTCTGGCTGGGCCATTCAAGAACAGTCACGGAGTTGTTGTGAAGCCACTCCTTTGTTATTTTAGCTGTGTGCTTAGGGTCATTGTCTTGTTGGAAGGTAAACCTTCGGCCCAGTCTGAGGTCCTGAGCACTCTGGAGAAGGTTTTCGTCCAGGATATCCCTGTACTTGGCCACATTCATCTTTCCCTCCATTGCAACCAGTCGTCCTGTCCCTGCAGCTGCAAAAAACACCCCCACAGCATTATGCTGCCACCACCATGTGACACGTACCTCGTATGTGAGCCTGACGTGCAGAGGGAGACCTCTCGTACAGCCCTGGTTCCCAGATCACTGGAGTTGAGGACAGCGACCGTAGGAGCACAGTGGCGTATGAGTGCCTGATGGATTCTCTGGAACCGGAGATGACGTCCGCTGAGAGGTACTGGAACTGGCTGGAGTGCCAGGTGCAGGTAAGCTGGATGCAGGTCAGCAGGCTGCAGGTAAGCTGGATGCAGGTCAGCAGGGTGCAGGTAAGCCGGATGCAGGTCAGCTGGATGCAGGTGAGCTGGATGCAGGTCGGCTGGGTGCAGGTGCGCTAAGAAGCAGCAAACGCACATGGGTATGCACAGCAGGTAGAAGCAAGGTCAGACAAGTACGGTCATACACAGCGGATCAGATCAACAGAATCGGCAGGCAAGGAATGGTCAAGTTCAGGCTGGTTCTGGTAGCAGGAGATCAGGCAGGCAAGCAAATAGGATCAGGGTCAATGGAGAGCCAAGGTTCAGGATTGGAGACAGCAGCGTAGTCAGAGAGCCAGGTCAGAAGGTGATCAGATGCAGATTACAGGAACAGGAAACAGGTGAAGTTGCAGATCAAACAGCAAGAGCTGAATGGTGGAAGCCCCTCTCAAAGGCCACTGGGCGCCAAAGCTGCGTTACTTTGCGCGCGCGCACGCGATCTCCACGATCAGCGCATGCGCATTGGCGCACGCCTGTTCGTTACTGGGGACCTGTTGGCGGGGATGCGCCTGAGCCCTGTTGCAGTTCTGGAAGTAGTGTGTCCATGACACCATGTTTCACTGTTGGGACTGTATTGGACAGGTGATGAGCAGTGCCTGGTTTTCTCCACACATACCGCTTAGAATTAAAGCCAAAAAGTTCTATCTTGGTCTCATCAGACCAAAGAATCTTATTTCTCACCATCTTGGAGTCCTTCAGGTGTTTTTTTAGCAAACTCCATGGGGGCTTTCATGTGTCTTGCACTGAGGAGAGGCTTCCGTCGGGCCACTCCGCCATAAAGCCCCGACTGGTGGAGGGCTGCAGTGATGGTTGACTTTCTACAACTTTCTCCCATCTCCCGACTGCATCTCTGGAGCTCAGCCACAGTGATCTTTGGGTTCTTCTTTACCTCTCTCATCAAGGCTCTTCTCCCCCGATAGCTCAGTTTGGCCGGACGGCTAGCTCTAGGAAGGGTTCTAGTCGTCCCAAACGTCTTCTATGTAAGGATTATGTAGGCCACTGTGTTCTTAGGAACCTTAAGTGCAGCAAAAATTTTTTGTAACTTTGGCCAGATCTGTGCGTTGCCATTCTGTCTCTGAGTTCTTCAGGCAGTTCCTTTGACCTCATGATTCTCATTTGCTCTGATATGCACTGTGAGCTGTAAGGTCTTATATAAACAGGTGTGTGGCTTTCCTAATCAAGTCCAATCAGTATAATCAAACACAGCTGGACTCAAATGAAGGTGTAGAACCATCTCAAGGATGATCAGAAGAAATGGACAGCACCCGAGTTAAATATATGAGTGTCACAGCAAAGGGTCTGAATACTTAGGACCATGTGATATTTCAGTTTTTCTTTTTTAATAAATCTGTGAAAATGACAACAATTCTGTGGTTTTTCTGTCAATATGGGGTGCTGTGTGTACATTAATGAGGAAAAAAATGAACTTAAATGATTTTAGCAAATGGCTGCAATATAACAAAGAGTGAAAAATGTAAGGGGGTCTGAATTCTTTCCGTCCCCACTGTACATGTGATTTTGTTTCATTTTTTATTTTTAATAAATTTACAAAGATTTCAAACAAACTTCTTTCAAGTTGTCATTATGGGGTAATGTTTGTAGAATTTTAAGGAAAATAATGAATTAAATCCATTTTGGAATAAGGCTGTAACATAACAAAATGTGGAAAAAGTGAAGCGCTGTGAATACTTTCTGGATGCACTGTATATACTGTACGTAGTAAACAAACAGATAAAAAAAACATCTGTTTAAAACTGTATGAATTTAAAGATGCATAAATAAATTTAACCCGCAATTATTACAGCTTCCCTTTAAACAAAAAAGATTTCCTTTCCCACCAATAGTCACAGTGCTTTGGGGATTTAAATGGCATCTGCTTAAGTTAAAAAAATAAAAGAAATACGGTAATCCATAAAGATATATTTGGAAAAAGAAAAAAAATAATTTATACCCACCTACCCCAATGCCAGCTCTGCCATATTCTGCTCCTTTGCTGAGGAATCATCCCTTGGGAGATCAACACTTTCGATCTGTGTTGCCAGCAGCAATCACTGGTCCCTCCTGCTGACCATCATGCCTTTGGAGATCTTTAGAAAGGTTATGACATGGAGGTCAGTGAGAAGGACCAGTGGGAAGATGAGGGAGATCCAAGAGATCGAAACTCCTGGAAATGTTGGTTTCCTAACAGATTTTGGGAGACAATACCTGGGCAATTAAGGATGCATGTGCAGTAGAATGGGTGAATATATATTTTATTCTTTTGCAGGTAAATCTTTTTGGGAAAATTTATTTTTGCAACAGAGTTACTTAAAATGTATCTACACCAGGAAACTATAATACTGACCCCCAAGGACCAGGCATGAGAGCCTGACCAGAAGGAAGAACCAGTGCCTCCAACTCCACACTGAGACAAGATGAAAATTACATCCACAGCAGGGTGGATATGCTCCTCAAGTGATTTACAAAAAAAAGCTAAACCTTTAATTTAGCTCAGTATGGTGCTAATATTCAGGAGCTCTATCTAGGAAGATGGACTTTCTATTATACACATGCCAGCATTGTGCCCATGGCCCACAACACAGTAAAAAAAAAGAAAGAATATGAGACAGAAATGACTTAAAACTAAAATTAAAACATTATATAAATACCTAATTCCAAAATGTCTTAGTATTTCCTAAGAAGTTTTTACTTGGCAAAACCTTTGGTCTTTGATGAATTCCATATTGCACATAATTTAGCTTTCAACACCCCAATGCAAAGCTCCTCTTGAGCTAAATTTATAGTAGGCATTTGTCTGTAGTCAGCTGAGGCAAAAATGTGGCAATTTCCTGTACAGATAAAGACCACACATTTCTTTCCATGATCTGCAGAAATATAGTCATCCCTTATAAGCTAGTTTACACCTTGTCAAAATATTCTAAGATTACTTAAGGCAATTAACACAAGGAAATGTTTGTTGTATAAGAGGTGATCTTAGGGGTTTTACTTTTGGGTGCCAAAGGTTTTGTGCCTACATGTTCCAATCATTAAAAAAAAAAAACATCCTGAATACATGGTTCAGTTTTGGGCACCTGTTCAAAGAAAAGATGTCATGGAACTGTGGAATGGTGTAGTGATGGTAAACAAAAGGACTTGGAGAACCTCAACTATGAGGTAGGACTAAATGAATTGAATTTCACCCCAAAGCAAATGAAAAATGTGCTCGTGTATGAGCCAGGATTGCCTGTCCTCTTTGATTGTCCAAGATTGCCTGGCATCTTTGATTAAAATATAACCACCTAATAAAGGAACCACATTTAATATCCTCTGGAAATGTGTTCATGTTAAAGAAATAAGGGCAGGCCTTGTGGAGGGAGGAAAGAATGTTTAGACTCTGCATAGGGAAGTGGTTTTGTAAGAGCTGTGAAAATGCAGAATAGTCTTCCACTGGAACTGGTTTTGAGCAGACAGTGGATTGTTTTAAAAGTAGGGTTGGATGTGTTTCTAAAAGGCCAAATATTAATGGCTATTTATATTTCTAAGAAATTCATAGTAGAATGTTTATCCAGTGAGTTATTTGATTGCCTGGGGGATCAGCAAGGAATTTACCGTATTTCCCTGCTAGAACAAATTGGATTTATAAGGTTTCTTTTGCCTTCCTCTGTATCAGCTATGAGTTAAAGGTTTTGGGAGACAAGGTTTTTCTTTATCAGGTTTAGCTTGATGGACACATGTCTTTTTTCAGTCTTTGTAACTAAGGCACAGAAGAGCCAAAGAGGACAGGCAATCTTGGCGCACATCTAAGCACATTTTTCATTTGCTTAAAGGGTAAGAAAACTTGTGAAAACATTTTTCTGAAAGCTTCACAACTTTTTTTGTCAACTCTAATGTAGCTGATCCACCCCTTATACTCCAGTATTAGGATTTCTTAGCCAGCGATCACACTTAAGTATACCCACAACAAAGTCTTAGTGCTCCTATGGTATTCGGTCAATGAAATGTCCTGTGACCACAGTGGGATCAGCTCATGTCAACTGTGTGGAACAGGAAACTCAGTTGCAGAGATTTCACTGCCAGACTTCCAATAAAATATAGGAAGTCAATGAAAGATGCAACTCTCTGATATCTACCCAATATAGCCTTGTATAGTGTTGTCTCCTAAGGCAGCAAACACTTGAGACAAAGTCTTATAGAACTCTCTTGGGCTGTAAAGCTTTGGTGCAGCCAGGACACTGAGCACTTGTGGTGTGGGATGTAAATAGGGGTGGCTATGACTATCAGATCAAACTAAGTATACAGCTGGAGAGAGTGGGTTAGGTTAGATCAAAGATTGAGAGTTAAATGTATGTGCAATTATCCTTTCCTCTACCCTTTTTGACACATCATAGAGCTATACTATACTCACCGCTTCCAGAGCTCAATACCCTGATTAGTAGCACCGAGCAGGGATGCCTACATCGAAACAGATGGTCCTCTTCTTTCTGGTACCTTTGCATCTCCTGTAACATAGAAGACTTTCCCGTAGAAGTCTATAGGTTCTACTGCACAGGAAGTGGGAAGAAAACATTGTGATTGGTCAGGTTACCAAAATTAGGAAAGTATGGAGCTTTTGGATTGTACAGGAGCACTAAGACTTTGTTGTGGGTATACTTAAGTGTGATCGCTGTCTAAGAAATCCTAATACTGGAGTTTCTAAGGCCTTCTGAGAAGATAATTCAGTCCATTCGCATCTACCCAAAGCTGTGAAAAGAAAATTTTGGAGTATCTTAAAGGGTTTTCCATGTAGAACTATTAATTTTAATAAAGCTCAATGGTCGCGGCAAGACGGATTTATGAAGCTAAAGGGAATTTGGAGAAAGTCATTCTTTGACTTCTGGTGCTGAGACTGACTGGCTAGCAAGAAAACCTTGTTTTTTGTATAATCACTATCACTTAAATAAAGACAGTCGTTTCTTGGTAGGCAGTCTGTCCATAAGGTGTTTATGTATAAGGACAACCCTCCGCCACTTATTTAGTAGGACACGAATAAATATTATTAGACCTTGACCCAAGTTTCCGCACTTATTTATCTATCTATTGTTTAAAGTGAATAAGTATTTGCCCTTTTGTACTTGGGCGATAGTTGGTTTGGTGCCCAGAAACTGTTCTTACACAGGGGTTCTTTGTTGACTACAATTGACACTGAATATGATATTTATTTTCTAATTACAAATGGTACTTTGTAGAAGTCTTCTTTAATATGTACAGTACATCATGAAAATGAACAACATGCTGTCTGTTCTAGGATATAAAAAGCAGCGGGAGGGGAAGAAGCAATGGTGTGCTTCACACTTATTCTGGAAAACAGTATCCGAAGACGGTTGCTATACATATGGAGCACACCATTGCTCCTCTGCCCTCCGTAGGCATGCTCGTTTTTCAGATCTAAATTTATTTGCCTGGGATAAACCATTTTTTTTTCTGTTCATCATTATACAGTAGTTTTTCCTTATATTTAAATCTATCTTTCCTCTGAAAGCGAATCAACATGTTCTTTTGGTATTATTATTAGATTCACTGACATTATCTGTGTATTGATACCACTAGATTGTACTAGATTGTACAGATTAAAATGGATGTATATAATGATCGATAGATAGTGAGTTGAGACCTCAGATGAGTATGCATGACTTAATGGGAAATCTCCTACTGTGGTCAATATATAATTCTAGATGGGTTTTTTTGGGGTTAGGGTTTTTGTTTTTTTTTGGTGTGTGTGATTTATCACTTTTTTACAACTGATTTTCAGACATAAATAAAATAATAACTTTTTTTCTATCGCTTTCTTTTTGATGTTTCTACCCTGCTGAAGGTACCAGAACTGTCTTCATGACCCCCAGTACCATTTTTCTCCTGATATGAGTAATCTGGGGACACTTTCTACATTTAGCTGAGATCTTTGTGTTTGAGAAAACCTAACAGTGTCCCCTTATATGTTCCTAAATGACCTTGGGTCCTTGAAGTATGTGATTGAACATACCGATGTGGTGTACCTTCTTCACTATGTGATATTTATTGACTTTAATGTCTACTTGTATTAACCTGCTTTAAAACCTAATAAACCCGATTTAAAAAAAGTTAAACATTTTTTTTACTTTAAGTTGTGGTGCATTGGTGACCTGTTTGGGTCTTTTAGCCTTCCATGTTCCGTTTTAGTGATATATTTGCATCTAGCCAACACTCTGAGCTTAGCCATAAACACCTGAAAGGGGTTCTAACGCTACCCAATTCAACATTTTTAAAAACTGTTTTGGCTTTAGATACACTTTAAAGTGATTGTAAACACTTACATATACCCAGTGAAGTGTGACTAGCCTCAGGTGATACACAGAGATTAAACAAATCCACCTACCTAAGTTGTACCTGTTTATCAGTAGCCCTTCTTCTCTACAGCCTTTTAAAGTCCAGAATTTACACAGCATTTCTGAGCTTTCAGTGGCAGAGGAAAGGATCTGATGTTACACATCGCACAGCTCAGAGAGGAAAGCGAAGTGTAATCTGAAACCTGAGTGGAAGGAATGGACACACCCCCCTCTACACAGTCTTATAGGGAAAAATGCACAGTGGCGGTTGTCAATCACAGCATGCTGGAGCTTCCCTTCCTCATCCCCTTCCATCCATTGGAGTCGGCACAGAGTGTCAGAAATGATTCGTACAGATAGCTAAAGAACAAGACTGTATAAACTACAGAAGGATATGCTTTGTTCATTTTTCATGTCAGAGGTATACAACCACTTTAAGGTCACCTCAAAAGACACAATAGCACTCTTTGTGACTTAAAGAAAAAAAGGGATAACAATAATTCTGAACAAGTTAAGCCTAACAGCTTTTTCTCCTGATCGGTATTTATACCCACCACTACATATCTAAAATCAGCAGGCAACCTAGGCCAGGAGCCACAGCCTACACTGGACAGTTTTCCTCCACTCCTTCAAACTAATGTCTTTTTCTATAGACTGTAATGGGAAGGCAGTCTCCCTGCTGGCCTGCAAGTAATTGGCTTCTACACTAAGGCCTTGCAGAGAAAAGATCATTCATATAGTACCATGTGCCTGCCAACTAGAAGGACAGGAATGCCATATGGAGTAGGCCATGGCTCCTGAACCAAATCACCTGCTGATCTGAGTTTAGTTGTAAGAGGTATTATTAGATTGTGAAGAGTGAGAGGGGCTTGACCTATTTAAAATATTGTTACCCTTTAAACACCTATTATGAAAAGCCTTCTTTCTGCAAGGGCTTTAAAAATATGGGACAGTCCTCCAATAGAATCAGCTCCAGAAGAATCAGTAGAGTGTTTAAAAGCTGAACTCTAGGGAAAAGTCAAAACTAACCTTTTAGAGGGGGCTCCATTGGTCATTTTGTCTAGGGTTCCAATAAAAAGCAGTTTTACTTACCTTAGCTCTCCTCTTCTCTCAAAACGTCTGGGTTGTTGGCAGGACCTTGGCGTCCTCATTTACAATGTGGGACTACTAGTCCAGCATTGTGCATAAAAATATCAGAGTGCCTGTGACCAATAGAGTGGCAAAGGTAAGACGCTTCGGGGGACTGGTCGTATGAATAGGAGAGGACTGTGGGAGCAAAGGATAAGGTATGTAAAATGCTTTTTATTGTACCAATGAGTACCAATGACAAAAATGAGCAAAAAAATTCAATACTGTCCTTGCATCAAGGAACCCCCCGACAACTCACTGCAAGGACAGTTTTGATTTTTTTTTTCTGGAGTTCAGCTTTTTTTAAAAATGGACAAACAGGACAAAATATAAAGTGTTATCTACATCTATTAGAAAAAGAAGAAGCATACCAGAATGCTGATCCAGGGATTATATTGCCTTTGGATTTATGAAAGAAATGTTTTCCTGTTAATGCAAACTGGACTATGTTTTGTATGGGGATTGTTACGGTTATTATTATTATTATTATACAGGATTTATATAGCGCCGACACGACAGTTTACGCAGCGTTTTACAACATTAGGGCAGACAGTACAATTACAACACAATTCAATACAGGAGGAGTCAAAGAGCCCTGCTTGTTAGAGCTTACAATTTAGGTGCGAGGGTCAAGTTATACAAAAGGGTAATAGCTGTGGGGGATGAGCTAATGGAGAAAATAGTGCAGTTGTTAGATGGAGGCAGGATAGGCTTCTCTGAAGAGGAAATTTTTCAGGGATCGCCTAAAAGTGGATACGTTTGGAGAAAGTCTGACAGATTGGGGTAGGGAATTCCAGAGGATGGGCGAGGCTCGGGAGAAGTCCTGGAGGCGGATATAGGAGGAGGTGATGAGGGAGCTAGAGAGCAGGAGGTCTTGGGAGGAAAGGAGAGGGCGATTAGGTTGGTATTTTGAGACTAGGCTAGTGATGTAGCTGGGGGCAGAGTTGTGGATGGCTTTGTAACTTATTGTTAGTATTTTGAATTTAATTTGTTTGGCGAGTGGCAGCCAATGGAGGAATTGGCAGACAGGGGTAGCAGACGCTGAGCGGTTTGTAAGGTGGATGAGTCTGGCAGCAGCATTCATGATTGACTGAAGGAGGAATAGTCTATTTAAAGGTAAGCCAATGAGGATGGAGTTGCAGTAGTCAAGGCGAGAGATAGCCGGGGAGTGAATCAGGAGCTTTGTGGTTTCATTGGTTAGAAAGGGACATAGTTTAGAGATGTTGTGGAGGTTGAGGCGGCAAGCTTTGGAGAGTTATTGGATGTGGGGCCGAAAGGAGAGTTCAGAGTCCAGGATAACACCTAGCACGCTGACATATGGGGATGGGTGGATGGTTGTGCCATTGCTCTTGACAGATAAGTCAGGGGAAGAGGCACGTGGGGAGGAAATATTATAAGATTGGTTTTGGACAAGTTGAGTTTGAGGAAGTGGTATGACATCCATACAGATATGTCAGTTAGTAAGTTACTGATGCGTGAGGAGACTGATGGAGTGAGTTGAGGGGTGGAGAGATAGATTTGTGTGTCGTCAGCGTAGAAATTATATTGAAAGCCATGAGAGGCTATCAGCTGACCCAGGGAAGAGGCGTAGATTGAAAATAAAAGGGGTCCAAGAACAGAACCTTGGGGGACCATGACAGAGAAGGGAAGAGGAGTGGAGGAAGTAGAATTGTAAGTGACACTGAAGGTGCGTTGGGATAGGTAGGATGAGAGTCACTGAAGAGCACAGTCACGGAGACCGAAGGAGTAAAGTTTTTTTTTGAGGAGGGGGTGGTCAACCGTGTCAAAGGCAGCTGAAAGGACCAGAAGTAGGAGTACAGAAGAGTGTCCGTTGGTTTTTGCAGTTAGTAGGTCATTTGTGAGTTTTAAGAGAGCAGTTTCTGTGGAGTGTTTTGGGGGCGCAATCCAGATTGAAGGGGATCTAGAAGGTTATTCTTAATGAGGTGGTCACTCAGTTGGTTGTAAACCAGGTGTTCAAGGAGTTTAGAGGAAAAGGGGAGCAAGGAGATAGGGTGTAGGTTATTAAGATTGGTAGGATCGAAAGGCGGCTTTTTAAGTATGGGGGTGACCAGTGCATGTTTTAGAGCATTGGGGAAGATGCCAGAGTTAAGGAGAGATTGAAGATGTGGGTTAGAGAGTCTAGGATGGAGTCAGAGGGTGACCCTAGCATTTGAGAGGGAATAGGATCCAGGGGACAGGTGGTTAGGTGGGTGATAGAAAGGAGTTTAGCAACTTCATCTGTAGTAGCAGATTTGAATAAGGGGAGTGTCAGTTGAACCTGTTGACATGGGGTCTTAACTGGGGGAGATACCTGTAGAGTGGAGATTTCATCACGGATTATATCAATCTTGTTTTTGAAGTGATTAGCAATCTCCTGGGCAGTGAGTGAGTCAGTGGGTGGAGTTGGTGGAGGACAAAGTAGAGAGTTAAAGGTAGAGAAGAGTTTACGGGGACTGGATGAGAAGGTGTTAATAAGAGCTGTAAAATAGGTCTGCTTGGCAGTGTGGAGGAAAGAATAATATTCAAGAGCGCGGCTACGTTTTTTGAGAATTTTAAATGTCATCTGCTTGCCAGGGTTGTAGGGGTCGAGGCCTGATTCTGCGTGTAGTGAGGGGAGCGAGCTTGTCCAGGGTGGAGGACAGGGATTTATTGTAGATGGACGTGGCTTGGTTGGGGTAGGACAGGGGAGAGATGTTGTCATAGAGGTGGTCAGTAGCAGAATAGAGGAGAGAGGAGTTGAAGTTGCAAAAGTTTCTACAGGTGATGTTTAGGCGATTGTTAGGAAAGGTGGTGGAAGACAGGGGGAGAGAGAAACTAATAACGTGGTGGTCGGAGAGAGGAAAAGGATTATTTGAGAAGTTGCATGGAGTGCATAGGTAGGAGAATACAAGGTCATGGGTGTTGCCATCAGAGTGAGTTATGGTTCCTCCAGAGCAACTAGAGGCCAGAGAAAGTAAGGCTCCATGTACACAGGACGTGGGGGGAAAATCCTCTGAACGATTTTTGTTGACACCTTGAAACCGGCATTTAAAACACCTGTTTAGCCGCGTTTGCATGCTGCGTTTAGACGCGTTTTACCACGGTTGCGTCTAGAAGTGTTTAATTTGGATAACATCATAAGACCCTCCCAAAGCTCAAAAAACAGCATTATTTAACTATTTCGGCCATTTTGTGAGACCAGAGTGAGTAGCAGCAGCTGAGAGAGCAGCAGTGTACTTGTATTTAGCGTGTCACTTGCCACGTCGCCTGCCACACGTTGCGGGTTGTCCACTTGTCACGTCACCTGCCACAAGTTGCGGACTGTCATCTGCCACGTCACCTGCCACACGTTACGGATTGTCATTTGCCAAATCACCTGCCACAAGTTGTGCATTGTCCACTTGCCACCTCACCTGTCACAAGTTGCGGATTGTCATTTGCCACGTCACCTTCCACAAGTTGTGGATTGTCCACTTGTCACATCACCTGCCCCAAGTTGCAGATTGTCCACTTGCCACGTCACCTGCCACAAGTTGCGGATTGTCATTTGCCACGTCACCTGCCACAAGTTGCAGATTGTCCACTTGCCACGTCACCTGCCACAAGTTGAGGATTGTCATTAGCCACGTCACTTGCCACAAGTTGCGGATTGTCCACTTGCCACATCACCTGCCACAAGTTGCGGATTGTCATTTGCCACGTCACCTGCCACAAGTTGTGGATTGTCCACTTGCCATGTCACCTTCCACAAGTTATGGATTGTCCACTTGCCACGTCACCTGCCACAAGTTGTGGATTGTCGTTTGCCATGTCACAGTCAAGGGTGAAGCATCAGACCAAAAACATAAAAACATGCATCCTATGCATTAAGGTGAAAACACACTTGTCAGTGACCGGCCCCCAGACCCCCCTGGTTTACTTACCTGAACCCTCAAACTTGTCCCATAGGGACGCGCTCTCTCTCTGCCCGGTGTTCTCGGCTCTTGATTGGATAGATTGATAACAGAGCAGCCATTGGCTCCCGCTACTGTCAATCAAATCCAATGACGGGGCCGCCGGGGGGGCGGGGCCGAGTCCTGCATTCGGCGTCTATGAACGACGAATGCTGGACTCAGTAGAGCGCTTCAAGGTAACCCCCCGGGAGAGCGCTTCTCCTAGGGGGTTATCTGATGCAGGGAGGAGCCGCGAGAGCCGCCGAGGGACCCCAGAAGAGGATGTTCGGGGCCACTCTGTGTAAAATGAGCTGCACAGTGGAGGTAAGTATGATATGTTTGTTATTTAAAAAAAAAAACTGAACCTTTAGTGTCACTTAAGCACCCATTCACACTGAATCTGACTTTGAAATTGTGCGACTTCATTTGAAGTTGCACGATTTCAAAGCCGCAGGCCAGTGCGACTTCAGGTGTGACTCAGCTGACATCTGTGCGACTTCATGCACAGATGTCTATTCAAGTCGCACCTGATATTGCAAAAAAATTGTGCAGGAACCTTCTTTTTTTTCAAATTGGTGCGGCACTGCAGAGTCAGAGTTGCTCCGATTTGAACAGTTTCATTGCCGAAGATAAGGTGCAACGTCATGCAATTTGGACCTGACAAGTCGCACCGTTGTGAACGGGACTAAATGTCATGGATCAGAGGTAGTCTGACGCAAGTCCATTTACATCTACCACGGACCAGGAAAGCTCCAGTTTTTAAATGCAGAAGAAAACAGACACAGATGTATAAAAAAAAAGTGCCATTGGTTCCATTCTGCTCTGATTCAGCAGGGGATGACGCTGTCTTTTCCTAAAGTGAATCTAATTAGTCCCAGTGTCACTGTCACCACACTTGTAGAATATTCATGCCGGATGCAGTCGGTGGAATAAGCAGCATATCCCCGTCCGGGAAAATCCTGGTCCCTTGGGCTGCTAGGAGGATGAAAGGGAGGGGGTGATGTTTCTGAAAGTGTTCAGTGTTTATTCACAATGCTCTCCAGAATGTCACCTGTGGGTGACACTGTCACATGTAAATAACAGTGTGTGTCTTGGACGATTCCACTGTTTTCTGAAGCATATGTTCTGGAGTGTGTGGCAGGTGGTCACACAGAGGGCACGAGCGGATAAAAGTGTGTCAGTTCTTTCTCTGATGACTGTGTGCATTGGCAGCCATGGGCCCATCTACATGAGGTTCTGTGAGCCGAGAAGTTGGTTCACGGCACAGCGTTTGTTTAGTTGTCCTTTATTTCACATTACTCTGCAGCGGGATGAATCTGGGTCATAGCTGTTTAAATGGGCCTGGAGATTTTATTGCATTTCTCCACTGAAATAGACGTG
Source organism: Lithobates clamitans (assembly GCA_037952925.1). NCBI lineage: Eukaryota > Metazoa > Chordata > Amphibia > Anura > Ranidae > Lithobates > Lithobates clamitans. The sequence goes on along the minus strand of JBBGZY010001921.1, from coordinate 316,596 downwards.
AAAGGAAGAGATTGAATTCTGGGCAAGATCTGCTACAGGCAGCAAATTCATTTCAAGCAGATTCTACAGCGTTAGCCAATACTCATATACAGATATGTCCTCAATCTTTTTATTAAAGGAAAACTTCGCTTTTAAGCCTACTTTCCATAATCCTACTCCTACATTTTTCCAAAATCACTTTATTATAATCTTCTGGTCATTGGTACAGATATTCCTAGCACTTCTCTCATAGCTCCCAACTGTCCCTGATTTCGAGGAACTGTCCCTGATTAGGTACTATGGGGGTTATTTATGAAAGTAAAATCCACTTTGCACTACAAGTGCAAACTTGGAAGTGCAGTCGCTGTAAATCTGAGGGGTATATCTGAAATGAGGGGAAGCTCTGCTGATTTTATTATCCAATCATGTGCAAGCTAAAATGCTGTTTTTTTTACTATCCTTGCATGTCCCCCTCGGATCTACAGCGACTGCACTTCCAAGTGCACTTTCAGTGCAATTTCAAGTGCACTTTGCACTTGTAATTTGCACTTGTAGTGCAAAGTGGATTTGCCTTTAGTAAATAACCCCTTGTCCCTCTGTCCCTCTTTCATCCTCATTCGTCCCTCTTTTTGGTCTGATCTATATAGTTGTATATAAAATGCACTATTTATTTTTCAAAAGGTGTTTCCCAGTGCTAAACCTTTCATCCAATTTTTAAATTGCTGCATTTGTAAATTTTTTAAGCCAGTATAAAGGAATAGTAGTGGTAAAAAAAGCAATTTTGGCTTTAACTAATCATTTATTTTGTATAATTCTCCTTTAAGGGGGCGTGGCATGGGGTGTGTCCTATACCTACATACTTTTGCTAATTGGTGTCCCTCGTTACCATCTCAAAAAGTTGGGAGGTATGCTTCTCTTGTGGTGTGTCATAGTTGCCTCTCCCTTGATAATAAATGTTCTGGCATTAAAGTTTATGTCTGAGCATAGAAAAAAAATCAGTACATCCTTTCAATACATACACATTTTGCTACTTCCTGTAGTCAACTGACAACACTGCCTCTGCTGTACTAAAATCCCAAGCAGTGTTGTCAGCCCTGCCTGAGTTCTCCTCTACTGGACTACAAAACACCTCACCCTTCTGTTAGAGATGGGGGTTGTTGTGTAGTTCAGCAGGAGAGAGGCAGACAGTGCTTGGGATTTCAGTGAAGCAGGGGCAGCATTGTCAGCTCACTACAGGAAGTTAGGGGCTCACCTGATTTCTGATACATCAAGTGCTCATCACTAGATTTAGCTCACATAAGGTGATATGTTAATTGTTGAGGCTACCAACAAAGCCTTGTGTAGTTTTGTATTGTAGCGATAGATTTCTGGCGGGATCAACAGATATTTATGACACATTTTGTCCCAGAAGAAGTCATTTATAACAAAACGCGCTGGGCGGAGCTTTTTGCTGACATCATCGCGTAACTGGAAGTGATGGAGTTTTAGTCCTCTATGCTGGCCTCTATGCTGGCCAGATTGTTTTATTCAATGCTCAGTTGTACACATTTACAGTATATGCAAGTGCAATGGGATAATAGACTTTTTAGTGGAAGCGACTTGGGACAAAGGTAAATACTCTGTTTCTTGCAAGAGGCTGATACCAAGACACATATAGGTACTTGGACTGCTTTAAATGAAAAAAAATATATAATTAATGTCACCTCACATCACATTTGAGCGTGCATTAAGGTGTGCACAACAGGTGCCTGCTAGTGTTCAATGTGCATGCAAGCAAGAGTTGCGATGCATTGTACAATGCTTTTTGGCATTGACAGTACATTTAACTCATGGCATTGTCTACTTTCTTTTAAGTACACTCCAATAAAGCATGTTGGTGTGAACTGAATTATTAGGACATAAGACATTTTGCCTTGGCTATGTGTTAGGACTGGGTTGAAAACGCTGCCCATTGGGGCCAGCGTGAATAGACCCTTAACCCCTTCATGCCTAAGGGTAAAACAAATGTTAATACCTAAGCACAATTTTGCAACTTTGACATGCGTTAGTAAAACTGTACATATCATCACAACTACTTTGTATATCTAGATGGATTATACCCTGTTTTTTCAGTACAAATTGGGTTTTCATTTGGTGGTAAATGGTAATGGACAACTGGCCCAAAATAGTAAAAATATATATTTTTTAAATATATCTGTATATTTCTTGTTACTACCATAACCTACCTCCAAAGATCAACCCAAAATAAATTCTCCTGCTCCAGACGATCGCAGTGATACTACACACTGTATGTGTATGTTAGTTGTACCGATCGTTAGTATGGGACCCCGGTCTCTGTGCTGGGAGCGCGCTGTACAAACACAGATAAACTTATAAGTGGCCACACGGAAAAAAGCCCGGTCCAGTGGGGCCTCATATATGCGTACTGTCGGCGAGAAGGGGTTAATGATGTATAATTATTGTATACTGAGCTGCATTCATTTGTATCTTTGATTTCTGTCTGGAGTTCAGCTTCAAATTTAGCTGCATGCATTTTTTTTTTTTTGCATTGCCATAGAAAACAGATTCTTAGATTATGGGTCTAAAGACCTGAAATGTTAATGTTTAAAATGCAATGAATGTTTCATATATTCCCAAAATTTCCAGGGACACTAGGCAGAGAAAAGCTGGGCATACACTTGGCATTGTGACACACTGCAATGGGACATGTGCATTGATGCGTGTTGCAGTAACATGCATCTCTGCAATACATAACAATACATACTGTATGTTTTAATGGACCTTTAGACTCAGTTTCCACTAGTGCAACTTGTCATGCGACACATAAAAGTCGCATGACAAGTCGAAACCCATTTATTTCAATGGCACCCGTTTCAATCTATGCGACTAAAAAAGGTTCCTGCACAACTTTGTTAATTTAAGGTGCATGAAAGTCGCACTGGAAATTGTGCAATGTTAGAGTCACACACTAGGCTCTACTTCCCCGCCAGAGCTCATCCTAAAGTATGTTAGGACTTTGCCTACAGGTGCCTAAAAGGCAGATATGTCATACCTAATCTGGATTGTATCAGTCTGGAATTGCACGTTTTATATAAACCTTATGGCAAGGTTTGATATATTCTCCATGAGTTAGGACAGAGTTAAGTTCCCCAATGCTCTGGAGCGAGCGTGCCCCCCTTTGTTCCCTTTACCTCAGGCCTTTATTGCTGGGATTTCAATTTTTTTCCACATTATTGGGAGAAGAAATTCCAGACGCCACCCCCCCACCCCCACCCCATCCGCACCTCTCCTGACTCCCCCCTTTACCCCAATTCTGCAGCACTCGGGAACGAGGTGAGAGCTTTACACTGCAGTGGCAGCAGGAACTCCGCTAACTAGCTGCATATTTCTGGCACAGTGCTCCAGCCTCAAATAGGAATAATATTGGGATCCAGCATCCGGAATACTCCATGACACACATTTAAAGGGTCAGCACTCCGGGGAGGAGAAGACTTTCTGTAATGTAGTTAACCAGTCTTTCTAATGTAGCAAAAATCATTAACTAAAACAAAAAAGCTTACCTAATGGGTTAAGTATTTCTTTTCGGACAGGAACAAAGCTACCTACTTCACAGAATGACTTAAAGCGTATCTAAACCCGAGAGCAATTATTTAGCGTATTGCAGGTTGCCAGTTCTTAGACCCCATACACGCTATTAGATTTTCTGCAGATTTTTGTCTTCAGATTTACCAAAACCATATACCGTATATACTCGAGTATAAGTCGAATTTTTCAGCACATTTTTTTGTGCTGAAAGTGCCCACCACTTATACTTGAGTCAAGCACTTTTCTGCAGCAAAAAATTTCATTTTCCGAACCGATTTTGGGGCCCCGTATCTCAGGGCCACTTGGTGCTAGGAACCCCAAATTTGGTGTGCAAACCCAGTGGAACTGGTACCATAACATATCCAAAGCTGGGGTTCCTAGCACTAAGTGGCCCCGAGATATGGGGCCCCAAAACCGGTTCAGAAAATGTCATTCTCTGCTGCAGAAACGTGCTTGACATTTTCTGAACTGATATTTGGGGCCCTGTATCTCGGGGCCACTTGGTGCTAGAAACCCCATCTTTGGAAATTTTATGGTGCTAGTTCCACTGGGTTTGCACACCAAATTTGGGGTTCCTAGCACTAAGTGGCCCCGAGATACGGGGCCCCAAATTCGGTCAACTGTGTCCATCTGCAGCAATGTCATTTCAGGACCCTTTGGGTTCAGAGACCCCAAATTTTGGCTGCAGCTAGGGGGCATCTAGGAACCCTTAACTACCGAGTTTGAAGTTCAGGGGACCTATGGCTGCAAATGGGCACAGTGAGGCATGCAAATGGGCATAGTGATTCTGCAAATGGGCATTGTTGACCCTCTTTTCCACTTACAGTAGCTGTGCATTTCTCACCCTCGTCTTATACTCGGGTCAATAAGTTTTTCCCATTTTTTTTGTAGTAAATTAGGGCCTCGAGTTATACTCGAGTATATACGGTAATATGAGGTCAAACCTTAAGAGTTTCAATTTGTATGCAATCAGGCAGGCCCTCGCACTACATGGTTTTGGTAAATCCGAAAACAAAAATCTGCAGAAAATCGAATAGTGTGTAAGGGGTATTAGATGCATTGGGGGTTATTTACTAAAGACAAATCCACTTTGCACTACAAGTGTACATACTTGGAAGTGCAATCGCTGTAGATCCAAGGGGGACATGCAAGGAAATTAAAAAACAGCATTTTTGCTTGTACATGATTGGATGATAAAATCAGCAGAGCTTCCCCTCATTTCAGATCTTCCACTCAGATCTAAAGGGAGTGCACTTCCAAGTGCACTTGTAGTGCATAGTGGATTTGCCTTTAGTAAAGCAACCCCAGTGACTGAAAGTTTTCTTTTTTTTTTGGATGATTTTCCTTTATTTTTTCTTGGCGATCCTGTCAGTAATAAACTGCCCATCCTAGGGCGACAACGCTCACTGTACTGTATCTATGGAGGAGCAGTTTTGTCACTCTAGAGCAGTGATATGCAATTACCGGACTTCCAGCTGTTGCAGAACTACAAGTCCCATGATGCATAGCAAGACTCCGACAGCCAGAAGCATGAAACCCAGAGGCAGAGGCATGATGGGACTTGTAGTTTTGCAACAGCTGGAGGTCCGCTAATTGCATATTAATGCTCTAGGGCAAGAAACGGTTTAGTACTACAACCCCTCCCCCCCTCTCCATTTGGCCATGCGAGATATTCCATAGTCCAGTGGGAATATTTATTATTATTTAAGGTACTTATATAGCGCTGTCAATTTACGCAGAGCTTTACTTATACAGTGTACCTTCACATCAGTCCCTACCCTCAAGGAGCTTACAATCCAAGGTCCCCAACTCACATTCATATATTGGGGCCAATTTAGACAGAAGCCAGACCAGTGACCCTTTTTACTGCTAGGCGAGAGTGCTACCCACTACACCACTATGCCACCCAATAATGCTAACTTTTGACAGTCAGCAGAGGTAGGGAGCACAGGAAATTATCAACTCACAAGATTTCTGGCAGGATGAACAATTTTTTTTTTTCCCCTAGGCCCCTTTTACACAGCGGACCGGTCAGGTCCGCCTTTCAGTTTTTTTAGGGAGACCCGATCGGACCATCCATTGCTCTCTATGGAGTGGCAGATGTCAACGGACATGAGTCCGTTTACACCCGCCGACATCCGATCTGCTAAAAAAAGACAGATGGGAGACCCGTTACCCATCCGTCTGGCTGATCAGATCAGTTGACAGTCGGATGTAAATAGACAGGCGGACCATTTACATCCAATTGCCTATAAAGGAAAGTGGGCTATGTCTGTGTCTGCTCCTGTCCGGACCTGTCACCTGTCTTCCACCTGTCCTGTCCAGACCTGTCATCCACCTGTCCTGTCCGGACCTGTCACCTGTCATCCACCTGTCTTGTCCGGACCTGTCACCTGTCATCCACCTGTCTTGTCCGGACCTGTCACCTGTCATCCACCTGTGGGGATCAGCGGAGAGAGCCCCCACTGAGCAGGCTGATCCACTGGCGGCGTCAGCCAGTTTGAAAGAGCTCAAACAGATATAAGCATATGCTTTAAATGGTATAGGTAAAGCATAAGTTCACCTTTGGAACATGTTACAACTGTATTTAAGGCTTAACATGTTTCATCACTTGTAGCACTTACCCCCATCACCCCCCCCCCCCAATCTCCTGCCTGCACAGCCACATCATTTACTCACAGGAATCTGTGAATGAAGAAACAAAGTCCCCTCTTCCCCTGCCATGCAATGGACTTCAAGTGCCTTGATGAGCACCCTCCTAATTCGTTTACTCTTCCTGCAGCCCGTAGAGAGGTACGGGCTCAGAGCTGTAGGAATAGTCTGTAGGGCCCTGACATTGCACCTGCGATGTACAAAAATAAGTGCATTTATAATTTTGTTTAGGTGAACTCAGCATTTAAAAGTGAAGTATGGCCTTGCTTTTTATTTTATAATCATACTTACCTAGGTGGATTCTGCATCTGTCCCCCACCGGCTCTATCACTGAGAACCGAGCGGTCAAACACCGCCGATCGCTCGGTTCGCACAGCTCCCCGAGCAGAGAGCTGCTGATTGTCAGTCACAGCTCTCTGCTCTGCCCCTCCTTGCTCACTGGAGCGCTGGGCTGTGGAGGGTGCGGGAGCAGCCGGGTCAGGCTGTCAGCGGCTCACTGAGAGTCTGAGTCGAGTGCCGGTCCAGGCATGTGGGTGGATCCCGACTCCATGGTCGCGATCTTGCCCGAGCCTGGGCCTGCTCTGTGATGTCAGCAAACAGCGGACTTCAGCCCTCTGTGTGCTGAAAACGTGTCACAGGAGTGCAAAGCGAACTGCACTCCTGTGATCCATAGAAGTACAGCCGAACAAGTTCATTCTTACTTTTACATACACTTCAAGTGAACCTGTGCTTTGCCCATGCAGGATAAAGCAACAGGTTCACTTTAATGAGGGGGGCACATTTTTTTTTCTTTTTGCATTGAGTCCCCCTTAAAGTGGTTGTAAACCATTTACAACCACTTTATACTACAAGCAAGCCTATAATTAGGCTTACCTGTAGCTACACTGGATATCTCTTAAACCTGCACGGTTTAGGAGATATCCCTGTGTTTGCATGTGCCAACGTCATCGGCATACGCGCACTTAAGCAAACTGAAGGCACGGGCCGTTGCTTTAGTTGTACTGTGCCGTTACCAGCAGCTCCCACGCACATGCGCAGGAGTGACGTCATCGCGCCTCCGGCCAATCACAGCGCCGGAGGTGCGATACCCAGAAGTAACGCCCCCAGAGAGGTGTCGGCCGCCAGAGCAGTGGACGAGGACCACTCCGGGGGCTTTGATCACAGGTAAGTAATTCATAATGAGCTAGTATGCTATGCATACTAGCTCATTATGCCTTTGTCTTGCAGGGGTTTTTTTTGTTTTTTTTTTACAGGGTTTACAACCACTTTAAAATTCACACCAGACCTGAAGGGGCACTACATAAATTATTGGGGGAACCTCACACAGTTTCACTTTTGCCAGCCACTTTGTTTACCTGTCCGTGGATTCTCAACTTATAAATGAATGAGTCCAGATGATGTTATGGATTGCCAAGGACACGCCCAGGGCCCACACCATTTTCCTCTTTTGCATAGACCTTGACCTGAAGTGCCTGGTATAATTTATGGGGGGAACCCCACACCATTGTTTTTTTTAAATCATCCCGGCCACTTTGTTTACATTGCTGGGGACTCAAAAGTAGTAAATGCATGAAGTTGGATGATGTCACTGGTTGCTAAGGATGCGACCAGCACCTGCTGCTTCCTTAACAACATTGACAGTGCAAAAATGAAAGTTGTCATATACCCTGTTTCCCCGAAAATAAGACCTAGCGTGATTATCAGTGATGGCTGCAATATAAGCCCTTCCCCCCAAATTAGCCCTTGTAGGTCTTATTTTCAGGGTAGGGCTTATTTTTGGGGAAACAGAGTAGGGCTTATTTGGGGGGTAGGGCTTATATTGCAGCCATCACTGACACTCACGCTAGGTCTTATTTTCGGGGAAACAGGGTAGTAGCGGGAGAAAAACTCACTACTATACATCATGTTTGGCTCCCGCTGAAGGTTCCGTGTTCGAGCATTGGTGTTCAGTGTCCCAACAAGTAGAGTTCAGTCCATACCTGTGTTTCGACAAAACCAGGAGCTCATCCCTATTTGTTATCGGTCTTCTGACAGCAAAGCAGCAGTGGTACATGTCAACAGTTCAGAGAATCAGGCAGGTCTCAAAGATCAGACAGATACATATGACCTAGCTACAGCATTCCCTTTAAAGGGTTATAGGTCAATTTGTTCAAATGGCTGTGCTGCTTCAACAAGGAATAATAGGCTTAACAGCGTTTACTTCCGTTTACGTTTACATCCTAGTAGAAAGGCACATGTACATGGTGTCCCCTCTACAAGAGCTCCTTCCTTGTCCCTCTTCTTGGATCCCCCATGTCCTGTTCTAGGCAATCCCCCCACCCCAGGATTTTCACAATGAATCTTATTGTCCTCAGAACATGTTCAGGGCAAGGAAGAAGGTGGGGGTGGATGAGGGGACGGTGTACAAAGGCAGCTTTGAGAAGTCAAAAGCTCATCATAACACCCACCCTGTAGGTGGGGGTTTTGTGGGACCTACCCCAGCGATGAGGACATGAAGTCACCCTAATTCTGCTGCACCACTGTTTGGAGACATAAACTATTATTCCTTCTCCACAACTAATCACTCTCACACTACAGGGAATTACTTCTAGAGTTTGATTCCTTTACGGCTCCTCAGTCTCTCTCCTTTTCATCTCTTCCATCAAAATTCCTTCCAATCACTCTCTCCTTTTTTACGTTCCTTCTCCACCATTTATTCCCGTTTCCACAACAAACTTTTATTGCTTCTCCACCAGTATATTTCCAATCTGGCTCTACCTTCAACTTTATTCTAATTCCTAATAGCAACTTTAAAGTTCAGTTGGGAGTTATTCTTTGTATGGATGCCCTTGCTTGTGGTACCTGGTCATTGCCAACCTGGAGGATGTCCTACTCACTTTAGCTTAGCACATCTGGACTCAGTTACAGAGACCTTCTGAGACGAGCTGGGATTTAAATTTTTTCCATAGTGTTTTTTTTGGGAATGTGAAAATGCTGCAGAACAAGTGTGAGAAAGAGAGAGAAAGCGCAAAAGAGAATGAGAGAGAATGCATTGGAGAGACAAGGAATGTAGGAAGTAGTATTAACGACACCTAGAATTTTTCAAACACACTAGACAATCCTGCTTCTATGGCTGGCCGAACACGCTTAGTTTTTTTTGTCCAGATTTTAACAGAATCTTACAAATTCCTCCATCCATGCCGTATAGGGTCTCCCACTGCTCATACTGTCTACTGACAGCTGGGGCCTGTCAAAATACTGAACAGAGGTTGAAAGGTTTATGGCCAGTACCTTCAATTTTTCAGTTGAATAACGATGGACAGGAGGGTGACGATAGGCCACCCATGAAGCAAATTTTGGATGGCTCCTCATGATCCAGCTGACATTTGCATAGCATATTTCTAGCGTAAGTCTCTTAATTTTGCTATATCCCCCTATCCTCCGACTTTATCTGTCCCAAATGTCAAGGGAAATGCATCTGAGTTGTTTGAAAGTGCTACCTGATTCCCTTCTCCACAGGCATAAACTTACCCAACATGTACTGTATGTTTATGGAAAGATCTTTGATAAGAAAATCTGTTGATGGTCAGGTGGTATCTGCAAAGTATAGCAGTTGTGAATATTTAATACACAACATATGATAGAGTGCAGGGTTCAGGAGTATATGATGTACAGCACAGTGTACAGAGTACAGCAGTTGGCAGAATGTAATATACAACATATGGTATATACTGTATATCGTATACAACATATGATAAAGGGTGTAAGGTTCAGGAGTATGTAATATACAGCACAGTATACACAGTACAGCAGTTAGGATTACTGTATGTCATATACACCATATGGTATAGAGTGCAGGGTTCGGGAGTATGTACAACAGTTGGGAGTATGTAATGTACAACACTTGGGGGTTGATTTACTAAAGACAAATAGACTGTGGCTCCAGATCTTAGTATATGAATTGAAGTTTCACTTTGCAAAGAATACCCAATCACATGCAAGGAGCATTAAAAATACAGCATTTTTTTCTTGCACATGATTGGATGATGGAGGTCATTTACTAAGCTCTGGAGCAATTGCACTTGCAAAGTGCACTGTCTATTTGCCGTTAGTAAATAAACCTCAAGGTGTATAGTGCAGGAGTATGGGAGTATGTATAACGTTGTTTTTGAGGGTGATCTATGTAAAGTGCAAAGATTATAACAACCTTTTTTGCAGATTCCTACCTTTTGTTATTCTGAAGAAATCACTGTTTGTTCCTCTGTTCTGAGTGAGTCTAATGGGAGTGCATAGTTGCCAACATTGAAAAAAACATTTTTAGGGATACTTTTTTGGCTGTAGGCGGAGTCTTGTTTTAATTAGGGGGCGGGGCATGCATTTGTGGGCGTGGCAAAGGGGAAAAGCAAAAATGCAGGGCGCTTCGCGCGGAGCGGCGAAAAATGGGCATGATTTATGCAAAACAGTGGGCGTATCTTAAATGGGCGTGGCTCACAGGGGGTGTGGTTAGAGTCTGAGATGAATGAGGGATGGAGAGGGAAAGGGGGAGAGAGGGATGGAGGGACAGCAGCCCTAGATCCTACACAACAATGGAAATATGTGTATTCTAGAAAGTTTAACAATCAGCAGATAAAGATACTCCAAACACATGGTGTTAGCACTTCAATCATCCCGGCACCATGGTTGTTATGGTGTCAGGATGATTGAAGTGCATTATTTCTATTATTACATTGTAATATAAAATGAAATCATTCAACTCACCATAATGCTGAATCAGTGTGATCCCTGAGCGTGTCACTAGCCACGTCGCCTGCCAGCAGCTGCCCGTCCTTGCGTCAGATGTCCCAGCAGAGTCCATCCTTGCATCAGGTGCCCCCAGCAGAGTCCGTCCTTGCATCAGGTGCCCCCAGCGGAACCCCTGTTACATCAGATGTCCCCAGCGGAGCCCCCCTCACATCAGGAGTCCCCAGCGGAGCCCCCCTCACACCAGGATTCCCCATTGGAGCCCCCCTCACATCAGGAGTCCCCAGCGGAGCCCCTCCTCACATCAGGAGTCCCCAGCGGAGCCCCTCCTCACATCAGGAGTCCCCAGCGGAGCCCCCCTCACATCAGGAGTCCCCAGCGGAGCCCCCCCTCACATCAGGAGTCCCCAGCGGACCCCCCTCACATCAGGAGTCCCCAGCGGAGCCCCCCCTCACATCAGGAGTCCCCAGCGGAGCCCCTCCTCACATCAGGAGTCCCCAGCCGAGCCCCCCTCACTTCAGAAGTCCCCAGCGGAGCCCCCCTCACATCAGGATTCCCCAGCGGAGCCCCCCCTCACATCAGGAGTCCCCAGCGGAGCCCCCTCACATCAGGAGTCTCCAGCGGAGCCCCCCTCACATCAGGAGTCCCCAACGGAGCCCCCCCTCACATCAGATGTCCCAAACGGAGCCCCCCTTACATCAGGTGTCCTCAGCGGAGTCCCTCCTCACATCAGGAGTCCCCAGTGGAGCCCCCCTCACATCAGGTGTCCCCAGCGGAACCCCCCCTTACATCAGATGTCCCCAGTGGAGCCCCCCCTCACATCAGGTGTCCCCAGTGGAGCCCCCTCTCACATCAGGTGTCCCCAGTGGAGCCCCCCTCACATCAGGTGTCCCCAGCGGAGCCCCCCTTATATCAGATTCCCCCAGCGGAGCCCCCTTCACATCAGGAGTCCCCAGCGGAGCCCCCCTCACATCAGGAGTCCCCAGCGGAGCCCCTCCTCACATCAGGAGTCCCCAGCGGACCCCCCCACATCAGGATTTCCCAGCGGAGCCCCTCCTTACATCAGGAGTCCCCAGCTGAGTCCCCCTCACATCAGGAGTCCCCAGCAGAGCCCCCCTCACATCAGGAGTCCCCAGCGGAGCCCCCCTCACATCAGGAGTCCCCAGTGGAGCCCCCCTCACATCAGGAGTCCCCAGCGGAGCCCCCCCTCACATCAGGAGTCCCCAGCGGAGCCCCCCCTCACATCAGGTGTCCCCAGTGGAGCCCCCCCTCACATCAGGTGTCCCCAGCGGAGCCCCTCCTCACATCAGGAGTTCCCAGCGGAGCCCCCCTCACATCAGGTGTCCCCAGTGGAGCCCCCCTCACATCAGGTGTCCCCAGCGGAGCCCCCCTCACATCAGGAGTCCCCAGCGGAGCCCCCCCTCACATCAGGAGTCCCCAGCGGAGCCCCCCTCACATCAGGTGTCCCCAGCGGAGCCCCCCCTCACATCAGGTGTCCCCAGCGGAGCCCCTCCTCACATCAGGAGTTCCCAGTGGAGCCCCCCTCACATCAGGTGTCCCCAGTGGAGCCCCCCTCACATCAGGTGTCCCCAGTGGAGCCCCCCCTCACATCAGGTGTCCCCAGTGGAGCCCCCCCTCACATCAGGTGTCCCCAGTGGAGCCCCCCTTATATCAGATTCCCCCAGCGGTGCGCCCCCCCCTACCTCAGGTGTCCTAGTAGGAGCATACTGTCTCCCTCCGTCGGCCGCATGGCTAGAACCCCCGCCCCTTTCCATAACAGACTGGCAGCAGGGCGGGGGGGTAGACAAGGCGAGGCGGAGCGGGGCAGAGGGTGGGCGGCGATGCAGGAGCTCCGTCTAGCCCCCCCAGCCGTCTTCCTGGTCTTCTTAGAAATGGCGGCCGGCCGCGGACCTCTAGCGGCGGCAGGCGGCGGCGAAAATCCGTGAAGAACCGGATTTCTCGGGACATTTACCGGGAAACAACAAAATTGGGAATGGAGTCTAAATCTCGGGAATGTCCCGGGAAATCCAGGACAGTTGGTATCTATGGGAGTGGTTTCATAAATATCAGTCAGCTGTGCAGCTGCAGGGCACTAATGAGGAAAATCTGCTGGGCCTGCATCCCTTTAGATGTGATTTCCTACTGGGAGTAGCTCACCAAAAATGACATTTTTGTTGCAGGGGATGCCTGAAATCTGACTTGTATCTTAGGCAGACTTCTGGGAAAATTGGTGAGCCAATTACACAAGCAGGAAATTATGTTTCTGGGATGTGTTCAGTACACATTCTGGGTACAGAACAGAACAATTCCAGGTAGCCATATTGCACTGCATTTTCAGAAAATTACAGCAGCTGCAGATTGAAAAGGAAAGGTAATTTTTAATAACAGTCAATTACAATATGATTTGTGTTGCAATTGTAGGCGCTATATTATTTTTTCTTTATTTGCTATTACAGGTCAGCTTCGAGATCTAATAGCTGAAATGTCCCTTACCGCCTAAATTATTAGCAAAATGAGATTACAACTAGTGTTTTCATAAACCAACAAACACGTATACTATAGGCTCATTTCACATACGCATGTATTTGCAAATATGTGCAACTAAACCCCCGTTTTTAATGCATACTGTTGCACAGGTCAATTCGGTTGGTTGCAGGCTGATCGGTAAGTTGAGCTTGGAAATTTCCCATGTTTTGTTTTACATGCGTTGCCCTTCCAATGCTCCTGCAGTGACCAGTTATAGGTGGGGGCAGTGACTACTTGTTTGTCATTTCACAAAGCACTAGTACTCTGTGTTTAATCAAGTGATGGTAATTTCCTAATCTCATTGGACTGAATCTGAAAATAACTGTCACTCTTTGGGGGAAAAAAAGGATCATTATACTGGTATATTTTCTGGCTCTGTGTGTGAAGGAGCTAAGGACTATACAGTATAATCATTTATTTTATTATGAAGTTATTTTACAGATAAATATGTCTTTTATTCAAAACTTTTTATTGATGGTAAGGAATTGGCACACAGGAACATGTGCGTATTACATTCACGGTGCATCCAAAGTTAGAGCTATATCCCTGACAATCAAATGCTGTACAGTGACATGGGCATGTCAAATTCCAGCACAAATTCCTGAAATGAATAAGCTTGAACTATCACCTGCTATAGCAGCACGGATCATAGCACTTCCAGAAAATTCTTCTCTCGCCAAGCAGAGAAATACACACAGTATCTCTACTGTATCCATGGAGGGAACATGTGAATATATGGCTATTTAATAAGTGATATACAGTATGTAGCGCTGGTAGATTTGCGATCTACCACCTGATAGGTAAATTTAGTAACTTGTTCGTTAGGAAGGTTAGATTTGCCTCTGTTCCAGCTTGGCTGACGTTGCGTGTGTTTCCATACTGAGCCATGGGTGTCGCTGTTACCTCTGGCTAGGGTTGGAAAGGCAACGTGTTGAAGTGTATGGATGCTCTTCTGTCCCGGAGACAACTCGGTGGAGGTGGTCCTCCGAGTTGCATTCTGGGCGAGGGTATTTATGAGACAGACGCCATATTTTGGGGTTCGTTTTACAGCCACCTGCTGGCCCTCCTGGCCGACAGATATGCATTAGAGAGCTATCTCGTAGTCCCACGTTCCGGAAGCCCACGTCGCTGCGGCGCAGGGGTGGGCCCAGAAACTTGTCTGGGGCCTACCACAGCGGCCGAGGAATGGTCCTGAGCTGTCTGTCCAGAGTGAAGAAGCTGGACAACCGAGGAGATCCCAGGGGAGGACCCGTCATGGAAGGATCATGCAGAGTGCTGGTCTGGAGAGGGGCCTGGTGACTTGGTTGGAGGACGTATCCTAAAGTAATTATACAGCATAGTGTTGCCGGGTTTGGCTTAAAGGTTCAAGCACTGTGACTGACATTCATCGCAGAAAAAAACCAATACATCCTGTGGCAGAGGATCGTACGGGTTCATCCCAAACAAGTCTGTGGACGTTTGTGGACACCTTTACCTTACATTTTTGTGAAGCGCTGTTCCACACAGCTATTTGTTCTTGTCTATATGTATCGCTCACCCCCACAGAGGCCGCTGATTTGCCTCAGGTTCTTTTCCCAAATATGTGCAATGGCAGCCAGACACACAGCAACATCCACACTTCTGATTCAATGAATAATCTAGGGGTTGTCTTTTTCAAGTTTATTACTCAAGAATTTGGGTAGGGCGTAGGTAGCTGTGGGCTACTGCAGGAATGCACAACAGCAATCATAGGACACTCTCCAATTTATCACTACAGCTGAGGAGAGTCCTTGTAGCAATAGCCTGGAAATAATGGACAGCACTGGGACACCATCAGCAATGTCCCAGGCCAGGCAAGCCTTACTATTAGTGCACAGGAGCTAGCAGCAACAACAGTCACCTAGATCCTACATTTAGGTCTACACTCACAAAGTCTCTAGATACTTGGATGCCTTATTCCAGTATTAGACAGACTTAGGAAACTCTCCAGACCAGATCCTTAGTGAAACCCCCTTGTTTAGCTTAAAGGATTCTTAGCAAGCAGGCCCCCTCAGCCCTGCCACAGCTGGGACCTTGATGAACACATGTAGAACAGCATTTGGGGCTGCCTATAAGGACAGCAGCCCTTCAGACTGGGAACTTCTCCTCCTGGACAAGAACAGAGCTGCCTCAGTCTCCAAACTATTTATGCACTCCCCCCAGCTGTCTTCTGTGCACCCTTCTCCAGGGATTGACTGGAACCACATAAATATTCAGGCTGCTTATTTGACTCTCCCAACCCACTATATTCTGGAATCCACCAAAAAACAGGGGGAAGCAATCAAACCTGCAGCCTGCACAACCCAGAACAGCATAAAGCAATCAACAGCTGCTCAGCTGGTTATAGGAGAACTAAAGAACTAAATTTACCTAACTGAACTAGCGAATTATCTAGAAGGGTGCTACATATATTTTGGAATTATTTTTTAAAAGTACCCGCACTTGGAACAATGCAGCTGTCACAATAAATCTTAACAATCTAGTATTCTCTAAGCTCCACACAATAAATTTAGTTCAACGATAATGCTGGTATGTGTGGGGCATGAGAGTGTCTCAGTCCCAGTATATATACAGTAGATACAAAGAGTAGAATACCCAAGGGACTTTACAGGACACAAGCAAAAAAAATGTGTAAAATATACAAAATGTATTAAACATGTTTAATACGTACTATTACAATTGTTCTGATACACATAAGTACAAACACATATACATAGATATCCATAGTTACATAGATCAAAGTATGGCTGACAATCCAGGATGTAAATGCTTGATGCAACGGATTTCTCTACGCGCTTCACAAGACAATGCTCGCTTCCTCAGGAGAGATACCTATAAAAGTCTAAAATTAGAGACCAGGTTGCAAACAAACCAAAAAAAAGGGGGTAGTCCCTTTCCTCTTACAACCGCTATGACTTTTTATACTTTTACTAGGATGTCACATCCGGCATTATCCTTTTTTCTGCACGCGTCTGTTCAGTTTGTTCCCTGACATGCTGTACTTGAGGTGTAAAGTTGAGGAGCTTGCAGTTTGCATAGTTTTGTATTGGTCGTTTCTTTGAGGTTTACTGTTGCTGTTTTCCAACTTCCAGTATCTGTGTACACCTTGCCAATATGATCCCTGGTGATTCCTTGCTCTGATCTGACTTGTCCTCTTCCCCTCCACTGCACCTGGGGAGAACCATGTAGACCTTTGGGGACCATTCTTTGTTTTGTTCCCTTTATTCCCATTGGGGAGACTTTTGAGAACCAAGAATCCACATGACTCCAGGAAATGTGAGTACCCTAGTAAAAGGGGTAATGTTTGTTAATAAAAATAGTTAAATCGATATTATACTATCTAGTTTCTTTTATTATTCGTATGTGGAAAACGTGCCAGCAATCAGCAGCAATCAGCAATCAGCCCAGGATCCCAGTACAAACAATGAACCCAGAGGTGGTTCATATGCGTGCTTTGACCAAGCTTAACTGCAAGGTCACACGCTCGGAGGTGAGCGCATATACTGAAGGGGGGAACACCAGAGTGCACACAAGAACACGCTTGCTATCACCATTTTGGACTTGATTTTGGATGGATTTTATATATTTCATTATATCAACGCATGTCTACACATGAATTTGTCATCATAGAACTTTGCACTTAGCACCTTTAGTGCACTGGTGCACTTCTGTGTAGAAAATTTGAGCACTTTAAAAAAAAAAATGGACTTTCTTTTATGACAGAGGATGATATGAGCTTACACGTTGTATTTTACTGTTGCACAGAGTCACTTTATTGATTTATTATTTTTGTCACTAGAGCACTTTATACAATGGTTATTTTAGTAATATTATAGATATACTTTAGAGTGTATAACTTACAGGGATTCGTGGAAGTATACACAATAATAGTAATGAGTACAGGTTAATATTAAGTTAGCGCAGCACTTTCTTTTACTTTTAGCATCATAGCAATGATGGACGACGTATGCTCTGGCCGCACGGCATCATTCGTTGTTATGGTGCTGTCAGCCAAGCCACCTTCACCATGAAAACAGTGTCAAGCCATTAAATGCAGCACAAACTGTTCCTCTTATTGAATCAATATGGGATACAGCATTTTTACTGAGAAAATTGGCATCTCTAGTCTAAACTATCATGTGAAAAAAGGCAAGTAAATTGGGTGTGTATGTACCATGTATCTCTGCTATAGGTACAATCCAGTGAAGATTGAAAATTAAACCCTGAAACACATACCGTGCATGTGGCAAAGTTGTTCCGACCCTTTATAAAGGGTTAGAAGAGCCAACGTTTTTGGGTGGCATCCACAAAACCTCAATAGCAATACTGTAATGCGAACTTCAACAAAATGGAGACAGAATGCATTAAGTGAAGACCTTTTCTTCCTGAAAAGTAACTACCGGTAAGTAAGGTGACCCCTGACAAGCGACTCCTGTAAAGTGACTCTGACAAATGACTCCTGACAAGTGACCCTGATTTCAGGAAAGTACATTCTGATTGGTTGCCCTACTGAATAAACATGCCCCAGGTATCATTTGGATAAGGACCAACAGTCTGGCACCTCTGCTATTTATCAGAAAGGCTTGCGCATGAAAGAATATTTGTGGATTGCTGTGAATTTCTATAGACTGCTCTGTCTCAATCAACCCTGTATAACTGCATAAACCAGAGGTCGTCAACTTTGACAGCTCTAAAACTACACATGGTGGTGAATTTAATATGTTGAATGTAAGGTCAGTGGCTCCCCAAGTAGTAAAGGAACAAGAAAGCCCTGGAGCATGGACCTTCCAGAGCAGATCAGCAATGGCCCCCATATGCCTATTCTGTAGAAGCTGTGATTTCCATACACTACACTGATGGTGGTCTACAAGCCTGAAATGGCTGTATGCAGTTAAATAAATAAATGGCTACATAACATTATACTGTATCTGTGCTATACACCAGTGGTTCTTGATGTACAGGTGACCAAGGAGCTTAATGGAATAATTTGCATGGCTCCACCTACCATACTAAAATAATTCTCTACTCACCTTATTAATACCACTGCGGGTCTTTAATATTTCACCTTCCAGCAGTAAAAAATCTTAGCGCTGGCCATGCTTGCACACTTACTCTCCATAGACTTTCATAGGCCCATCAGCATACCTCCTCCTGTATTGGTTGACAGACCAATAGACACCTCCCAGAGTGTGCAGATGAGGTTATTGCTAAAGCCGGCAATAGATGGAGCAATTTTCTTTCTTGCAACGCTTGGAAAATTGATCGATTCCCCCATCAACACAGTTAGAACCCATGAACACTATTAGATTTTCTGCAGATTTTTGTCTTCAGATTAACCAAAACTTTATAATATGAGGTCAAACCTTAAGAATTTCAATTTGTATGCAATCAGGCAGACCCTTGCACTCATGGTTTTGGTAAATCCAGTGGTATAGGGGTCGCTGAGGTCGCCATGGCGACTGGGCCCCATGCTGCAGGGGGCCCTTGAGGGCCCCCTGTTTATCTTGTAAGGATGAGCGGCTGAGATCGTTCTCCCCATCGTCAGCCGAACTGTAATCGGCACTGTACGGGGAGCTTGTCACACTGATCAGTGAAAGCATCAGTGTGTGCTGTGCTCTTTGTCTCCCCCTACAGTGCAGTACCCAGCAGGAAGAGGTGAGGTAAAGCACTGCCGTTTTTGAAAAGGCTTTCTGTATATGTGTGTTTGTGTGTGTGTTCTTGTATGTGTGTTCTTGTATGTGTGTTCTTGTATGTGTGTTCTTATATGTGTGTTCTTATATGTGTGTTCTTGTATGTGTGTTCTTGTATGTGTGTTCTTGTATGTGTGTTCATGTATGTGTGTTCTTGTATGTGTATTCATGTATGTGTGTTCTTATATGTGTGTTCTTGTATGTGTGTTCATGTATGTGTGTTCTTATATGTGTGTTCTTGTATGTGTGTTCATGTATGTGTGTTCTTGTATGTGTGTTCTTGTATGTGTGTTCTTGTGTTCTTGTATGTGTGTTCATGTATGTGTGTTCTTGTATGTGTGTTCTTGTATGTGTGTTCTTGTATGTGTGTTCTTGTATGTGTGTTCATGTATGTGTGTTCTTATATGTGTGTTCTTATATGTGTGTTCTTATATGTGTTTTCATGTATGTGTGTTCATGTATGTGTGTTCTTATATGTATGTGTTCATGTGTGTATTTAAATATGTGTTTGTGTGTGTGTATATACAGTATATGTGTGTGTATATTATGTGTGTGTTTATCTATGTTTATCTATGTGTGTGTGTGTGTGTGTGTGTGTGTGTGTGTGTGTGTGTTTAGATGCAGTGGTTGCCCGTGCATTAAGGGCGCACGGGCACCGCCCCCTCTCTCCAGCCACCCCTCTATCACCAATAGATAGATTCATGCATTGCATGAATCTATCTATGGCCGCCACTGCCACCCCCTATTCAGGCGCCCAGCCCCTTTTTGGGTGCAGGGAACCTGAAATACAGCGGCGGGGGGGGGGGGGTTGAAGCACCGGATTAGAGCCATAGGCTCTAATAGGCATCAAAAAAGGTGACCTCACAGGTCACTCAGCTGTGTTAGAAAAGCGAATGACTATTCGCTCTACTAACACTAAACTGCCTCTCCGCCAATCAGGTGCTCGGATCTGTTACCCATCACCTGATTGGCTGAAACGACAGGCGCCGCTATTGGGTGCCTATCAGGAGGAGAGGACGGGAGATGAGGACAGCAGGAGACGCATGGAGGACCCCACTCGACGCAGTCACCCGCTGCCCCACCAAGACAGGGTAAGTGCCGGTGAGCGGTCGGGGGTCACACTGGGGGAATTCAAGGGCACACTGGCAGCATTTGATGGGCACACGGGCAGCATTTGATGGGCACAGTAGCAGCGTTTGGGCTCAGTGGCTGCAATTGATGGCACAGTGGCTGCGTTTGATGGAACACTGGCAGCATTTAATGGGCACAGTGGCAGCGTTTGATGGCGCAGTGGCAGCATTTAATGGGCACACTGGCAGCGTTTGATGGGCATAGTGGCAGCGTTTGGCACAGTGGCTGCAAATGATGGCACAGTGGCTGCGTTTGATGGCACACTGGCAGCATTTAAGTGGCACAGTGGCAGCGTTTAATGGGCACAGTGGCAGCGTTTGGCGCAGTGGCTGTGTTTGATGGCACACTGGCAGCGTTTAAGTGGCACAGTGGCTGCAATTGATGGCACAGTGGCTGCATTTAATGATTTTTTTTCAAAAAATTTTTGCGCCCCCCAAAAAATTTTGAGCACCAGCCGCCACTGTTTAGATGTATGTATGCACATTTTATGTATGCGCGTTTAATCCTGACACCCTATATGTGTACAATCAGGACTGATTTTTTTTTTCTTGCTCGTTCAAAGTTCCAGCAACAAAATGCTGTTCCTCTGAAAAGCGATCCATGCTCAGATCACTTTTCAGAGGCATTTGACAGCCGGTAAAGAGGCAATATGTTGCCTCCTGACCACCTGTTTTAACCCCTTAAAGTGATTGTAAAGGTTTTTTTTTTTTAAATAACAAACATGTCATACCTTCATTGTGCAGTTAGTTTTGCACAGAGTGGCCCCGAACACCGACTTCTGGGGTCCCTCGGCGGCTCTCGCGGCTCCTCCTCTTATCAAACATCCCCCTAGGAAAAGTGCTGTCCAGGGGTCAGGGGGGCCCTTCATGATTTCTTGCATCGGGGCCCTGAAGGTTTTAGTTACGCCCCTGGGTAAATCTGAAGACAAAAATCTGCAGAAAACCTAATAGTGTGTGTGGGAGTGTTGATGGGGCAATCCCTCCCAGGGGGGGTGCAGGGATCGATCAACTTGGGTAAATCAGCCTGCCCCTACATGGTTCGAATCTCGGCCAGTTCAAACTGTCTATGGGCAGCTTAAGAAGATTTCTGCCGCCCAGAGATAAAGGATTGAAGAGGCTGTGGCAGTAATATTAAGATGAGTACGGATCTGTGGAAGAAGAAGGTGGGGTTTTGCTTGGGGACCTAATAAAAACGATAGCTATACTTTGTGTAAAAATACAGTTATCCTTTAAGTTACTCACAGATGTGAGATGACAGTAGACAGTAGAATGTTCTTTTCATTTGAATTATGCAACAACTTCATATTTGTAGGCCCTTACAAGAACGCCAGCTTCTCAACCTCGGTTGAACCATTGATTTGGTAGTTCTAAAACGCATTTTAATTGTGCTGTTCCTCTCTGTGATAAGCAGAGTCTGCTAACATCACTCCCATGCAGAGGTTAAAGAGGTATAAGCTCTGCACATGGTAAAGGTTCTTTACAGTAAAAGCTGTAAAAACATAAAACGGTCTTTCACAGAAGCTGGTTGTAGCCAGCTTCAATAATTGGCTGAATGTGTTTTTTTAATGCACAAAATATAATTGGTCAGTGATATTTATAAGAAATGACACTGTTGATCAAGGGAGTAACTGATTACTTTTGGGATCAGGAAAGAATTCCTTTTTAGAGCAAATTGAGAAAGTGCTCGATAAAGGGTTTTTTTTGCATTCCCTTCTAATCAACTGTGGGTCTTTGTTTTATTTATGCAAGGTGTTTTTTTTTATTTATTGGTGTATTTTTTAACCTGTGTAACTTTCCCTATTCCTTCTTCCCCCTTACGCATGTATTTGCAAATGTGTGCAGACTAAACCCCTGTTCTTAACGCATATAGTTGGACAGGTCAATTCGGTTGATCGCTGGCTGGTTGGTAAGTTTTAGCTTGGAAATCTTTTTGTATTTGTAGAACAACTGGTGCCTTGTAAATCAATGGGTATCCCTAGATCTCTGAAGGAAGCACTGAAGAAAACTACAGGGGGCAAAAGCTGGACAACGGGGTTCATCTTACTAATACAGAACAAAACATTTTATCATGCATGCAAGGCCATTTGGAGTGTATTTTCTGCTGGGTTGGGCTCAGGGTTTTCTAGCAGAGAAAAATAATTCCTCTTGGTGGAATAGTTGCATTAACTACTCTACAGGAAGCCCACAGGCTGGAATCTGTCCTGTTTGCTTGAGATGTGTATCACTCAGGTTTTGTTCAATGCTCTAGCCAAAGTCCGAAACTGAAGTGCTGTGCAATATAGGAAATAGTACCAAAAGCTATCCATCTATGAGGATACTAAGGATTAATTTAGGACTCATTAAACCCTCCAAAAGCATGTATACTGAAGCAGTGGCTGAGCCATATCAGCTACACGTAGCACAGCTGAAGCCGACCTCTTTATTATTTTCTATAGATTTTGAGATGCCGTACTCAAGACCCCCTTACCAACCCTTTCTGCAATCCTCATTGCAACCATAACACTAACCCTCATTGCAACCCCAACCCTAACCCCAATGTATATAGTATATGTAAAGTCATTTTTAGGTATCACCATTGTAAGATATACCCTCATCTCTTGTGCTAATGACAACCATAAAACTTTGGATATCCCATCATTTTCTCCCTCAGTGATAATGAGTCTAGGTCTCGCCAGCAGAGACACAGCAATCTAAACGGGAAAGCAGTCCTAACCCTTCCCTGCAGTATCCAAAACTAAAAACAAAAGTTGTTTGGTGTGTACATACACTTTAACCTTACTAAGGAATTCCCTTCATTTGCAGAGATTTTCTCTCAGTTCCTGTTTTGGCTTTGGGACAGGAAGTAAAGACAAAACTCCCAAAAGGGACACAGATGGCAAAAAAAATACTGACAGGGGTTATAAAAATCCCTTACTTTATCCAAAATTTTTAAAAAAAGTTTTGCCTATAGCTCTACTTTAACCACTTGCTGCCAGCCCACCGTCAAATGACAGAGGGACGGTGCGGCTCTCGTTCTGGATGTACATCAAATGATGCAATGCGTGGCCGCAGTGCGCGGCTGTCGCGGCTCTTTACCCATGTGATCGGCTGTGTCCAATTACAGCTGGTCACAAGTAAATACAGGAAGTGCCGGTAATCGTCACTCAACGCCTCACACTGACAGAGTATGCGGCAAAGAGAGCCAATCAGTGGCATCTCCTCACAGGGGAGTACAGGGCATGTAATCTGGGCACTGATCATCAGTGCCCTGATTACAAGAAAGCATCAGAAGTGTCACCAATCAATGCCCATGTGTGCCACCAATCAGTGCCCATCAGTGACACAAATCAGTGCCCATTAGTGACACAAATCAGTGCCCATTACTGGTGCCAGTCAGTGCTGCCTTTTAGTGCCCATCAGTGCATGCTCATCAGTGCTGCCCATCAGTGCCGCCCATTAGTGCTGCCCATCAGTGCCCATTAGTGCCCACCAGTGCTGCCTATCAGTGCCCATCAGTGCCACCTATCAGTGCCCATCAGTGCTACCTATCAGTGCCGCCCATTAGTGCTCATCAGTACTGCCTATCAGTGCCCACCAGTGCCGCCTATCAGTGCCCATCAGTGCCGCCCATTAGTGCTCATCAGTGCCACCTATCAGTGCGGCATCATTGTCCATAAGTGCCGCCTCATCAGTGCCCATAAGTGCAGCCTATCATTGCCGCCTCCTCAGCGCACATCAGTGAAGGAAAAAAAATTACAAAATTTACCGACAGAAACTAAGAAAAACTTTTTTTTTTTTTTTCAATTTCTTTTTTTTTGTAAAAAACAAAAAAAACAGCAGTGATTAAATAGCACCAAAAGAAAGCTCTATTTTGGTGAAGAAAATGATTAAAAATTCATATGGGTACAGTGTTCATTCCAACTGCGACAGCGCTGAAAGCAGAAAAATGGCCTGGGCAGGAAGGGGGTGAAAGTGCCCTGTATTGAGGTGGTTAATTATATTTTGTAGTCTTGACCATAATAAGTAAAGCAAATATATGCAAAACCACTAAACATATGGATAAGCAGCAGCCACTGATCTGCTTTTAGTGGTTTCCACGCTTATGTATTACAATAGAAATAATGATATATATAGAAAATAAATTATTATTTTCCATGATGCATGTAGTTGTCAGTGTTCATCCACTAACCAGAAAGTGAACCGAACCATAAAATATTTCTTGACAACCATCATGTGAAAATGATTTCCAGTACTTACAATGCTTTTCTGTCAAAAACCTGAGCTTACCTTTAATTTATAGAATGGCCGCCTTATCGCATTAGATTACATCCTAGATTGAATCCCTACCTCACTAACATCCGCCAATCATAATATTATTATTCTTAGTTCCATAAAAAGTGTAGATTACATCAACGGCATAATTTTTCAGACTAGTAGCCAACGTGCAAAGCCATGTGGCATGGTTCTGTATTAAAACATAAGCAGGAAATAATGCATGTAGTATCAATATCAAATGTCTCCAAATCTTTGTAAAATAAAACTTTATAGGGAGTGATTTATGTTTACCCAAGTTACTACTGCCGCTGCACATTGAGCACCCTTGAGTGGCCAGAGATTAGGTCATCTTTCATCTATAGTGGACCAGGTGCCCTTAATCTCTGGCCACTCTGGTGTATAAATGCTTGTATTCCCCCGTATACACTAAACAGTGTGGATGAACAAATATCTTGTGGCTGCATCCAAATGGATCTAGCTGCTTTTCAGCCAACTATTTTCCAAATGACCCCTACAATTTTTTTTTTTAGATCAAAAGGTGTCAAGCAGGGAGATTCTGACATTGTCACCCACAGCTCAAATTTTGGCTGGTTCATCAGGAACTAGCTGATATTTGCGTATGGCCAGCTTAAATCAAGAGCCTAGGCCAATCTTTATATATACTAAGCCTAAACATTGACTTATCACTGTGACAAGTGACATTACTGGCCAATAGTGAGGGTTATGAGTTTGGATTGGGTGGAGCCAGGCACTCAAAGTTCTTTTTAGGACTATGTAGGAGGGAGCAGCTGACACACAACATATAGTCCTTATGCCAACTTATTGCATGGAAACAATACCAATACAACGCCAGACCAATTGTGAAAAACAGAACGCACTTCTAGAGGGATTCTTGATGTCTTTGTAGGTGGGCTGCTCTTTACTATACAGATGACTATCATATGCAGCTGAGCAGTCTCCCTTTTTACAGACAGAGCTTCAGCCATATAATTGATCCTTCGCCAAGCTCACACTTTAACCACGTGCACAGATGCAAGCCATAAGACACAGTCTCTTTCTCACTCCCCTAGCTTCCGTAATTAACCCCTTGCAGCACTCTCTCTGCACAGGCCTGTGTTTTTTTCGTGGTCCAGGTCAGATACCGCAAAGTCAACTGAACACCTGGGGCCCATGTTACATGGGTGCCCGAGTCACCTGATGCAGTTACCTGAGGGGGGAATCTCTCACTACCAGAAGGGTGACTCTGTTCCTCCAACCACCATCTGGTCTGTGGCCGACCAGATTCACACTTCACAGTTAACATGACTCCACTCTTAAATGAGAAGTGTGGGATAGTAAAAAAATAAACCGGCTCAAAGACAGAGAAATCACATAATTGCAGATCACTCAGTTCTTCATCCTTATCGATTGTCAGTCACCAGCTCTGTACTCTGCCCTCCAGTGCTTACTGGAGCACTAGGCTGTGGAGGGGCAGGAGTGGCTGGCTCAGCCTCTCAGCGTGCCACTCAGAGGCTGAGCCAGCTGCCGTTCCGGCATCTGGGTGGATTCTGACATTATCCAAGAGCGGGCTTTAGCAGACCGACCCACTGTTGGCTGAATCTGTGTCACAGGAGTGCAAAATAAATGCACTCATGTGACCCAATAAGAGAGGTACAGCCAAAAAAAGCTTTGTTCATACTTCTTTTTTAACTGAATTACCGTATTTTTCGAACCATAAGACGCACGTTTTCCCCCCCAAAAATTGGGGAAAATGTCTCTGCGTCTTATGGTCTCAATGTACATGAGACAAGGCCCCCCGCCGATGCTGGCACAACCCCCCCCCCCCGCGCTGCTGCTGGCAACACCCCGCTGCAGACACCACATTAGTACCGGAAGAGAGGCAGGAGAGCATAGGAAAGACATCCCAAGCCCCCCCAAGCCCCCGCGAGCAATAATGGCACAGGTTAGGCTGCAATAATGGCACAGGTCGGGCTCTAATAATGGCACAGGTCGGGCTGAAATAATGGCACAGGTCAGGCTGCAATAATGGCAATGGTCAGGATGCATTATTGGCAATGGTTAGGCTGCATTTTATTGGCACTGGTAAATATTTTGGTACACCATTTGGTTCAGAATATTTTTTTTCTTGTTTTCCTCCTCTAAAACCTAGGTGCGTCTTATGGTCAGGTGCGTCTTATGGAGTGAAAAATACGATACTCTTTATTACACATACCACAGTGCAGTAATTTATATCTTCACAAGATCACTTCCCAGATACTGTTCCCCAGCTGAGACATTAAAGAGGCAAGGAGTTTATTTGCTTTAATTTTTACCTATTGAAAGGATAATTTGGTAGTAATTTCATGTACATGGATGTCACATGCATCAAGTCCAGCATAATGGCGATAGGTGCATAACTTGAACAAGTAAAAAAGTGAGAAAGTGTGGCGCTACACTTTCTCACTTTTTTACTAATTTGATTGGTTCATTTACTTTTAACGGGGCAGCTTCACTCAACATTATTCACCAATTGTTTGGGGCTACTTCTTGTCACCTATAACTACACATAGCTTGAACACTTTAGTTTCCAGAATCCTGGTACTAACTAAATACCTGTTCTGTTACTGTACCAATATCACACATGGTTTACATGAGGGGTGCTGTGGTGTACTCACTGCTGTTACATGGTTTGGCTAGTCCCAGGCCTTAGGCCTCCTCTGTTCCAGAGTATCCTCCCCAAACTCCAGGGGGAGCTTTCCCACGCCCACATAGACATCCTTTTGTGCTGTTGCTGGCATCCCAAGAGAGGGATCCAAGCTCCTCCTCCCACATATAAAAGGAGAGTGCAGGGCAATTTCTACAAGCCCACCTACTAAAAGGGAGTGGTGCTCCCTTTTAGTCAAGCCAAGTGCTAAACTGGAAATCTAACTTCCACTTGCCTACATCTTGCTTGTTCTCAGTCCTGGCCTGAAGACATGCCCTGTCTACTCTTTAGTTAAACATACACAGGGTTTGATGGCTGTTAGCTGGTTTTGGTTTGTTATTACACTAGGGAGTGGGACTACATGGGTGCAGCAGAGAAGTCATCACACATTGTTCCTGACACTGAAGACATTGTATCAAAAGCTATGTGAAGTAGAGATATGGTGTGGTAAAGGTACAATTAGCATTTAGTTGTGGGCCACAATAAAATGAAATGGCTCAGAAATTTTTATTCTATATTTTGAATAGAACAATGAAGATTTTATACAACTATCAGGATCTTCATTTACCATGGAACCAATCCCTGTTGGATGTTTACCCTCTATTTAATCTCAATCACAAAATTCCAATTTTTTATTAACCAGATCACCACTATTCCCTCTCTCCTGCTCCTCCAAGCCAGCATTGCAGCCTTCACGATATCACGGTCTTCGCAGCCATCCTTTAAATTGCCAAAACAAGGGCTGTGGACAATACAAACAAACAAAAAACACAGACCAGGGAAATGCATGCCCTAGTAGTGCAATAAACATCTTTATTAAGCAAAGATAAAATGACACATAATGCACTCACATGCTCATCACACAACTGTGAGAATCCAATCTCAGAAACCCTCTATGGATGCCACTAGATGTAATCCACTTGGCTAAAGGCTCCTCCCCCCTTGTCTGTGTGTTAGGAAAGAAAGAGAAGAACAGGGAGCTGACCACAACAGCAGGTTGCGTATGACAGCCACCGGGATTATGGAGGACCGCCAATCATGGGCGTTGCTAAGTCTGCAAAAGATCTGGGGCTAGAGCCCATAGCAGAAGTCCCCAACCATTTTGCAGGCCTGGGGGAGGGGGGGTGGTAAGCAATTTTTCCAGTATGATTGGAGCACATTGTTCCTATTAATGCATTGTAATATAAAATGAAATAGTTCAACTCACCATAATGCAGAATCAGTGGGAGCCCTGGGCATGTCACTCACCTCATCTCCTGCCACCAGATGCAGCGTGTCACTTGCCACCGTCGCCTGCCACCAGATGCAGCTTGTTACTTGCCACATCACCTGCCACTAGATGTGGATTGTCACCTGGCACCAGATGTTGATTGTCACTTTCCACCTGATGTGGATTGTCACTTGCCGTGTCACCTGCCACCATTTGCAGATTGCCACGTCACCTGCCACCATTTGCAGATTGTCACTTGCCACTTTACCTGCCACCTGATGCAGATTGTCACTTGCCACGTCACCTGCCACCTGATGAGGATTGTCACTTTCCACGTCACCTGCTACTATTTGCAGATTGTCACTTGCCACGTCACCTGCCACCTGATGTGGATTGTCACTTGCCGTGTCACCTGCCACCATTTGCAGATTGCCACGTCACCTGCCACCATTTGCAGATTGTCACTTGCCACTTTACCTGCCACCTGATGCAGATTGTCACTTGCCACGTCACCTGCCACCTGATGAGGATTGTCACTTTCCACGTCACCTGCTACTATTTGCAGATTGTCACTTGCCACGTCACCTGCCACCTGATGCGGATCGTCACTTGCCACATCACCTGCCACCATTTGCAGATTGTCACTTGCCATCTCACATGCCACAATTTGCAGATTGTCACTTGCCACGTCACCTGATGCGGATTGTCACTTGCCACGTTGCCTGGCACCAGATTTGGGTTGTCACTTGCTTACTGATGTGGATTGTCACTTGCCATGCCAGCCAGTGCCACCAAATGCATTGTCACTGCATTGGTGGCAGGCTGGCAGCACTGGTCCATTTAGTGTGGGCAGGAGAGCAGTGATGCGTGGCGGGCAGTGAGAGATGATATCATCTCTCTGCTCCCCGCCACACCTCGCTCCCACATTGAAGAGGCCCGGCTGTGAGGGCAGAAGAGCGGTGATGTGGAGTGGGCAGAGAGGGATGATGTCATCTCTGCTCGTCCGCCTGCTCGCTTCTCTCCTCTCATCTGCTTCTCTCATGCAGCCCGCCCGCCACAGCCACAACCCGCTGGTTAGGCAGGGACCCTGCAGCAAGAGACTTGGGGCTATAGGCCCCAGATTCGGGGTTATAGCCCCAATAGCCACCCCCTAGCAACGCCCCTGTCGACAATCATTCAGTAGAGCGGCGTGCGCCCTAAGGAGGCTGTGCGGGTTGCCAAAGGTTTGAGGTTGTGGGCCACATCAAGTGGCTCCACAGGCCACATTTGGCCCATAGATTGAGCATGCCTGGTGAAGACTATCGTCTACAAGCTCAAAATCACATCACTTAGTATAATGTCATAAAGAAAGTTTTAACAGAAGAATGTTGAGGTAAGCTCTGCGAAAAAACATGAGCAATGCACAGAAGACATACATTTTAGAAACCTAACATTCCCACTCTAGTACTGTTCCACTTTCATTGCAGAGTGTTGCAGCAATAAATGTGTTATCTTAACAATTCATGTATAACTAGTCCAATGCCTGCCCGCTAACCACTTCGAACACTAATATATTACGCATAGCAAAATATACAGAAACTTGCGCTCCAGCACAGATGAGGGGGGATACTTCCCTCCCCCCGCCCTTCATTCCCTTAGGACCCCCGGCAGCCACCAGTAGAACAAAAGATCTTTATATCATCTCACTTAATTTACGGATATCCAGCACTGTACTCCAAGAAGAAAATAAATTAAAAGAAAATGAGAAGGGGGAGAGGAAAGGGAATATTGCGAGTACAGCTAAGTGAAACAAGTAGAAGAAATAGCAACAGCAAGGAGAAAAAAGTAAAGGGAGGTTATGAAAAGGAAATGAAAAATGACAAATGTTGAATCATATCGGAAATGCAGAAGTTTATGGCAGGGTAGCAGATCTCTGGGAAAGACACATAAAATACTATGCCTACTCCCTCTGTATATTTATTAGTGGTGAAAGGGAAGGACATCCTTTTTTGTATCCAAATTAGGTTCCCCTTATGCTCAGCAAACTTAGTTCATGGTGCTTATTAACTTGTTACAATACAGTAGCTGTCCAATGGCTCCCACTGCTATCAGTCTGCCCTGTTGAAAGGGAGAGAGAGGGGAGAGCCGCTGCTTTCGAGCACAGTGCTGGATCGAGATCAGGCCCAGGTACGTGTAAGGGGGGCTGGTGGGGGGGAGCTCCATACAGAAGGTTTTTTACCTCCATGCGGAGAATGCATTAAGGTTAAAAAAAACCTTCTGCCTTTAGAACCACTTTATCATAAAGTACAGTAGAATTAAAAGCAAAACCTTTTTTTCATTTTGGATACAGTAAAGAAGGGTTCTAGCCCCATCACGTGTCCTATTGGGTAGATTTCCCTTCACTTCCTGTCCTGCAGCCAAACAGGAAGTGAGAGGAAATCCCTCCAAAGTGTGGGAATCTAGTGTCCCATTGGAAGATTTCCTCTTTTTCTAGGGACAACCCAAAATTTGGGACTTTCTTTAACTTTTAGTTTCAGTGATAATGGTAACCAGAATAAATAGAGAAAGTGAATCTCCCTAATGGGCACAGGTGGCAATAAAACCACAAAACATGCTGCCACATACTGTATATGTCTATAGCCATTGAGGCAGCACAAGGTTGTGTTAGTGCGACATGGCCCAAGGAAAAAAGTGGGCTTGGGGTCATGATAAAATCAGTGGGTTCATCTTTTTAAATCCAAGGGGCATAAATCTTCCCAGGATGGTAAGTCAATAATAGCAAACTAGTTGAATTAATGTACTAATGTACAGCCTATCGTTGAATGGGTGTAAGACCCGCTAAGCACCCTATTTTGCCACTTGTGTCTGTGTAAAAAGGGTCCCTTAGTTTGCAGTAGGTTTAAGGCATTACTTTTTTGTATTTCTGTTCAATTACATTTCATTATTTGAGTGTGGAGAATGATGGAGTATTTTTTCTCTAAGTTTCCAAAAGGGTGAGTTACGAGCTAATTTAAACAACAGCTAGTAGACTTTATTAATCCAAAAATCTTATGGATGGGAGTGCATAACTAGTGGCAATAAGATGCTGTATGTATAAGAACAAGCAAGAATGAGAGCCCCAAAGTAACAGAATAACTACTGCTGATAGTAAAGAATGCTGGAGTTTTTTTTACCAATAAATTAAAGAAAACAGCTTTGAGAAGCAAAAGACAGCCTAAAGCGGTACTGCTCAAACACCCCAGTAACTTCCTCCAGCCAGCTGACTGTGCTGCTTCCAGGTGATGGCACAGGGCTGAACACAGGCTCCTCAGGCTTAGTCAGAACTACAACAAAATGGTGCATTTTGTCCAGGTACACTAGCGATCACAATTGTATTAAAACGGCTTTAGCTTAGTCTGGATCCATGGGAGAAGCGATCCACTAACGCCTTTCACCCAATACCAGATTTAATTAAAGAGGCCACTATGAGTAAGCCTGAACAACACTGAAGAAATGGCTGCACTCCAAGATCCATCAAAATTCTTGTTTAATAAACGAACATCCCAAGTGTTACAAACAGTTCAAATGGTAGACGCGTTTCACACACTAACAGGTGCGCTTATTCGTTGAGTAGGCCTGACATCGCGCTGTACAGCTGCCATCCTGGACTCCTGCAGATAGCAAGGCTGCCATCCACCAATGTGACTATATTCTTCACTGTCTAGTGAGTGCATTACTTTTTATGAATAAACCTGTTGTTAACCTGCTGCATTTAGATTGGTGCTGCTCCTCTCTCCTTCTTTAGGGGTGGTGCAGGGCAGGGTCAAGGTGGCAGGGTGGTAGCCACATCCTTCATATTTCCTTCCTCGCTGGTGCCAAGCAAAAGTCACATGAGAGGCCTACCCAGGGGTGGGTTCTTCTGGGCTATGTTAGGTACTTTGTACAGGGTTACTGCCTTACACATGGGGTACCCATGGAACCGATGACTGACTTGAATAAACTCTCTCAATGTACGAAATATCACCACGGCTACTTGTGCACCTCTCCACCTGTCCAGTGTATCACTGCTACCTCACTCCCAGTAATGGTACAGTGTCCTGCCTGCACCTAGCGTGGACTTAATGCATGCACTTCACTTAACTCTTCCTCTTCTGTACCTACGTATAGGCTGAGGGCCCGGTGATGCAGATCTGCTCAGAGACGGATCTCTGCAGAAGGAGTGGCAACATCCTCCTCGTTGTAAGAGGCTAACTCACCTGTCACATGTACACGCTTATGACAGGCCACTAGAGAAACCTTTGTTACCCTTGGCAACTACTTTAGCTTCACACTGTATAAACTCTGGCACCATTATCTTCATACCCCAATGTGCTTGGTGGCCAGAGCTGTAACTATGTGTGCCAGTTACTCGCATAACACCCCTTTAGTAAGTTTCAAACCCTTTACTTGAATGGGTTAACATGAAGACATACACAGAAAACAGTCCGAAATAAAAATGTGCAGTCTTTTCCCTAATACCGCTAGTCCCTAACGTCAGGCTTTCATGCTTGGTTTCTTAAGGGAGGACTGCAAGTCCCAGTGATCCCCCTTGGTAGTGGGAACTCCAAACTCGGCATTGAACTAGGAATCCAGGCTCTGGCAATGGCCATGACCGGGTCCGCAACAAGTGAGCAGGGCCCAGTCTATCCTATAGTAAGAACTCCCCCTAGGGTCCGGGCCTCTGTCCCTTTTTTCACACACAGGACCAGTGGGTAGGACCTGAGAAGCACAATTAACCCTAATTGGGGCAGCATTAACCACTACCTAATCTGTAAAATAGGAAGGTAAGGGAAGAAAGCGCCAAACCAGCATTGTGTAACACAATTTTTTAGGTAAAATACCATATATAACAAATGGAAATCACAAGTGGGTCATGGGGAGAGAGAGGATGACAGTCCACAGTAAATTGTAATGAACTGGGAGCTGTGTGGTAGACCTTGGTGGAGAAGAAAGCCGGCTGTGGGGGGAGCAAGATGAGCCTGGAGTCCATGCAGGGAGACCAGTGTCAGGCTGCCCTATGTGGCCCTGATCTCAAACATTTAGGCTGATTGGCTCACACAGTGGTTGGACTGACAGCTCCTCTCATTACTCCAGCTGGACACATCATCTTTGGGCGGACATCCGATTTCTGGATATACCATCACGACCACACAGGGCAGCCTGCCCTGTTAAAGCCCCATTAAACTGTGGGGTTCCTGCTTTATCAAGTCTGTATCAAATACGGTAATCCTTTTTGCTTCTGTACCATGTTTTTAAATAACTTTCTGTATTTATGTGTAAAAAACGTTTATGTACAATAAAATTTAGTTTTCTATATTCAATCGCTTCATCCTTGGGTACCGAGATAGTCCATTCCCATTTTTGTCTTGGGGCAATTATTGGAGTATCCCGAGACAATCCTTTCTTTATCATATTCTTTAAAATAAGAACTCTGTTGTCTTTGGAGGCATTTCCTCTCATTTCTAGTAGTGTATTCAGTACTTGAAATAAAGAGAAATCTCCCCAATGGGACAAAGACAGCAAAAAAAAAAAAAAAAACCTTGATGGGGGTTTAACTCTTCCTTGCACAAAAGAAAAAGTTTTGGCTGATCAATCATGTCTATGTCTACATTTAATGTGGTGTCTGTCTGTCTCATGATCGCTGAACTTCATGCTTTTAAACAGTATTATGTCAGTTCCATGGTTTCTTGGCTAAGAGCTTTCACTGTATGCCCATGTGTTGAACACTGTATGCCTGCCAGAAAAGTGCGCTCTAAATGCACAATATAAACAAATAGAATTTAATAGGGAAAATGTACAATTGGAGCTAACATCCATATAGAGATATAGTATATTTTTGCTTTCTTTTACAGCCTAAGAAAGCCAACATGTGCCAAGTGCTCAGGGCTGCTAGAGATGGAACCAATTAGCAGATGGATGAAGTTTAGAGAAGGAGGGGGTGCTGCCGGGCATGGCTCAAAAACAGAAGAAGTTTTCAGCTTTTCAGGGAAAGTGAAAGGGATTCCAGAATTGCGTCATGCAGACTTGCAAGGCCTACCACCTAAGGGAATGTATGTAGCAGCAGATAAACAGAGTCAAGAGTCATAACGTGACCCACCTCCATGTCCATACAGCCATACAACAACTGTATAGACCTCAAGTTCTTGTTCTAGCTCCTGATGTAGCTTATTGCAGGAGATTCAGCATCAGATCACCATTGACCTCTACCAGAGAAACCTTGGTAAATTCATGAAAATCCAATGCTATGGCCTTCTAATATCTGAAAAATATAAAATAAACAATTATTGTCTATTCACGGTATAGAAAGATTGTTTTGCATATGTGTTACTATTGAGGGGCATTTGTAATTCATTTTATTGTTGGGCTCTAAGTACCCTGCTCCTATGCTGTTCCTTGTATAACAGGCTATAGAGATTATTTTGACACATAGACTACAGCACTGACGGTAAGCAGTAGTATAACTTGGAACAGGAAGTGTTTGACTTGTGACCTTTCAATTGCTATATGTTTGCCCTATTTTTGAGGAGAAACAACACAAACTAGAAAGCTGACGCAAACCATTACCTGCATGCCTGCACAGACAGGCAAGGAACCTTCTGAGATTAGTTCTTAAGGCTACAGACAGAAAAGTACCAGGGTGACCGTGACTCCAAAAGGTCTGTGGTGCTAACCAGGAGAATGTATAAAGTAGTCTGACTATGCAGTCTAAGTTAATTTTTTTGTGCATTACAGAGGGAAACAATGCTTTCCTGAGCATTCATATGTGCTTTGAGACACTCAAAACAAGTTTTGTATACCAAGTACCAGGTGAGGGTGTGCACAGTGAGAATTATAAAGATTTACTTTGTGCATCTAAATGCACCAATCTTGGAAGTATAATGCCCCGTACACACGGTCAGAATTTCCTATAGAAAAAGTCTGATGGGAGCTTTTCATCGTATATTCCGACCATGTGTATGCCCCATCGGACTTTTTACATTGAAAATTCAGACAGACTTAGATAGAGAACATGTTCTATATTTTTCCGATGGCACAAATTCCTATCGGGAAAACCGCTCGTCTGTATGCTGTTCCGACGTACCAAAAATGACGCATGCTCTGAAGCAAGTACGAGACGTCGTACGTGTTGTCCCGTCGTACGCGTTGTACGTCACCGCGTTCTTGGCGGTTGAAATTTGGTGTGACCGTATGTATGCAAAACAGCTTGAGCGGAATTCCATCGAAATTCAGAAATTCAGAAGCGGAATTCCATCGAAACCTTCAGAGTTTATTCCTACGGCAAAACCGGTCGTGTACAGGGCATAAGGGTTTTTGAAAAACTGAATGCTTTTTTTTATTTTGTAGATTTAAAAATTAAAAATATATTTTTCAATGTATATCTATCAATATAGAGCAAAAGCATGGTGAGTTGTCCAGCATTCCCCTTTATGCTTGGAGATAGTCTGATATAGGTAAACCAGATCGGTACCCAAGATTAAACTTTGCTAAGTTTCATTTAGTCATTTTCATAATCCGTTCATCTGTTTGCATAAGCTGATCTCCTTGCTATACAGGTCTATTTCAGCAAAACTCCTCTTGCTTTTAACTCACCACCGTTGGGCTGCTCCACCGCACAGAGCAGGTAGGTA
This sequence comes from Lithobates clamitans, assembly GCA_037952925.1. Lineage (NCBI taxonomy): Eukaryota > Metazoa > Chordata > Amphibia > Anura > Ranidae > Lithobates > Lithobates clamitans. The sequence goes on along the minus strand of JBBGZY010001921.1, from coordinate 280,525 downwards.
TAACATGTTTATTATTTTTGAGTAAAAAAGAAAACTAGACTTTAGTATCACTTTAAATCCACTTAAAGGGCCAGAAGGTGGCAGTGAGAATGGGTTAAATTGTCAATCTATATTAACACTTAAACACTTAAAGTCCAGTTGATCCTTCAGTTTAAAACAGCTAAATACATTTCAGATGCTTCAAAACAAAAGGTGTTTCATATCTTGCAGTTGTTGTTTTCCAAAGCAGCCACAGCTTGGGTAGAAAAGCCTATCTACTGCCAACATGCTGTAGGCAAGAAACCTTGCTCTCTCTGGGGAAGCAGTGGTATTGTTGCAAAGGTCTGACACACCCCCTGCTAAGTCAGGTCCAAAGCCCTTTAATCAGCAAACCTAATACTCACTGTTGATTGGAGAGCTCTGACTTAGCAGACAGCATTGATGACCTCTTCAAAGACATCACTGCTTTACCAAAGAGAGCAAGGGTCTTACTCTGGCTTTTCTACTGATGCCCTGTACACACGGCCAGACATTGATGAGACATTCCGACAACAAAATCCATGGATTTTTTCCGACAGATGTTGGCTCAAACTTGTCTTGCATACACACGGTCACACAAAGTTGTCGGAAAATCCGATCGTTCTGAACGCGGTGACGTAAAACACGTACGTCGGGACTATAAACAGGGCAATAGCCAATAGCTTTCGTCTCTTAATTTATTCTGAGCATGCGTGGCACTTTGTGCGTCGGATTTGTGTACACACGATCGGAATTTCCGACAACGGATTTTGTTGTTGGAAAATTTTATAGCAAGCTCTCAAACTTTGTGTGTCGGAAATTCCAATGGAAAATGTGTGATGGAGCCTACACACGGTCGGAATTTCCGACAACTAGGTCCTATCACACATTTTCCGTTGGAAAATCCGACCGTGTGTACAGGGCATTAGGCTGTGACTGAATTTATACACCTTTTGTTTTAATGCACCCGGAATGTGTTTACCTAATTACTGAAAATGCAATAAATAAGGTTTCACAAAGATAGAGGCTGGGTTCACACTATTGCGAATTCGCAATAGCAGAAGATTTTGACCGTCTCTCCATGGGGCCGGTTCACATATCTCTGCTGCTGCTCCGGTACGAATTTGCACAGGAGCCTTGTGCGTCTTTTGGTCCTTTTCAGGTCCGAATTCAGCCAAAAATTCGGGCTGAAATCAGACCTGAAACGGTGAATGGGGACCCCTGCTGTGAGCCACATGCGAAGATAGTGTGAACCCAGCCAGAAATGTACCTGCTTCCCCTATTAACTTCAATGGCCCAAAAAGATGACAGCCCACTCTCTTCCTCCTCCTCCATGCCCACTAAACATCTAAACACAATAGGGGCCAGATATTACATGTAGATTGATGGAGGAATCACCTCCCTGTGATACAGCGTGACACAGCAAGTGACCACACTATGTAATTTCCACAAATTAATAAAGATTTGATTTCAAATATATATTTGTATGACAATTTAAAACAGTTTATTGAAATTATTTATTTATTTTTCTCTGTATTCCAAAGGCTGTTTTTTTATTTTGAACATGTGACCAGCAGCAAAGGACTAAAAGCTCCTCCTGCTTGTGTTTCGCTGCAGACAGGCTGGGAAAGATTTGGGTCATGTGATAGATGTATATTGATTAGGAAAAAGAAGTTTTTTTTAAATAAAATACTTATGGTGCCATCATCCATATACAGAAATAGAAGGGTCAATGTAAACTAAACAGTGTGTGTTTAGTAACACTTTAAGCACTTTTCAATACTGTGTATTCTGACAAAATGAAAAACTCAAACATATACTTAAAAAAAAAGGAGCATACAGAATACCCCTTCTAGCAAATTTCAGTTTTGAAAAAAGGACGGGTGTGGAGGCGCCAACTGTGGTAGCTTGTTTATGCAAAAATGAAAGTTAGTGTAACAATTACACTTACTGGTTCACAGGGTGGAGGTGTTTCTTTGAGATGGAAAAGTGTCCTGGGATGTGCTGTTATCTTGTTTCCGGCTCGGATTTCATTCCTTCATGCGTCTGGGTGTGGAGTCTGTAAACAGGCTGAACCGTTGCATCCAGTGCATGGAAAGCTCCACGCTGACCACTCTGGAGCGCGGAAGTGGAAATGTCGTCACTGATGCATGGCAAACGTCCAGGCTGGTGTTGGGGATGATACAGGGATAGTACAGGCTACAAGCTCGGGGCTCACAGCTCCTTCTACTGGCCTCGTAGAGCTCGGGGCTCACAGCTCCTTCTACTGTCCCCTCCGAGGCAGCTAAAATTGAAGTATTGGCGTATAACACGCACACGCTATTTGCACCCGATTTTCATGGTGAAAAAGTGAGTTTTATACCCCAATAAATACAGTAATGTTTTATTATCCTCTCTTATCTAAAACATCACCCATGATTTTACAGTACCACAGCCCGCCTTTTTTGCGTCAGATGTTCTTCATCATCACTGCCAGTAATTCAGGAAGGGTTATGTGCTTGTATTTTCTTCAAATATACATAGAATCCAGGGTTTCTTATTTGTGCCAGTCTAAAAACTGGCATTTAGCATCCAATACGTTTATGAGTAAAGCTATAATAAAAAGAACCAAATGGATAACTCTCATGGCAAGATAAACAGGAAAAGCCCATGCATAAGTCTATTTATAAACCCAGACTTGCGTGTGAACTCAGTACTTAGATGCTGTAGACTGGGTCAAGTGGCGTCTGTGAACATAACACAGATATCATCCCTGGAACTGGTAAGGAGAACTGGTGCTTGTTCCCCTCAATTTCTCCTGTGAAACCATCCGTATCACATTCGAGACAGATTAACACAGTTGTGGAAAGTGGACCAGCCATTCACACATACTGTAGATCAACACTGGTGTCTTTAGACCATCAAAGCAAATTTTTTCCTCCCAACTGTCTTTGATTTATGAGACAGAGAGCTTTTTTGTCACTTGAGTGACAAGAGTCATCTTTCTTGTGAAGTTAAAGGAATGCCTATACTCCATTTTTCCCAACATTCCAAATGAAAGAGTGAAGCTAAATAAGGCAATTCTGAACCACCAAGCATTCTTTTAAATGTATGTAATTATACACACCCACAAAAAAAGATTGTGCGTTTGTTTTATCTACTGGGGATTTAGGATGGCCAATAAACTTGAAACATTTGTGGGCATGATGTAAACCAAACCCTAAAAATATGAAGACAAACTGTGACAGCCAGAGGTGCCCAGAAGAATGAGAATGTCAGCAATAATGTATGTATTATCAAGGCTTTTGATATAGCCATCAAAGATGTATATAATACGGCCTTTCTCAACCTTTTAACACAGAGGAACCCTTCAAAATAACTTTCCAGTCTCAGAGAACCCCTACTAAAAGTTACTATATCTACAACTCATGGTGTTTTAGTGTGATGGTGAGAATGGGGAGAATGCTCCTTACACTTGTGGTCACTGGGAAGAATTGCCCCCTTACAGATAGCTAAAAAGGGCAATGGTGTCAGTGGGAACTTATCTGAGAGGCAGAATTTGCTCATTGCTCAAGGAACCACTAGCAACCTCTGGAGGAACCCTAAGGATCCATGGAACCCTGTTTGAGGAACCCTGATCTAATAGCTTAGGACAGTGTTTCTCAACTCCAGTCCTCAAGGCGCACCAACAGGTCATGTTTTCAGGATTTCCACTATTTTGCACAGGTGATTTGATCAGTTTCATTGCCTTAGTAATTACCACAGCAGTTTCATCTGAGGGAAATCCTGAAAACATGACCTGTTGGTGCGCCTTGAGGACTGGAGTTGAGAAACACTGGCTTAGGAGACCAGGTTATGGGCTGTGGAAGACAGACTGTAAATACAAAACCTTACTTTCCACACACCTCTACAGCCTATCAGCAAAACTTCTCTTTCACCACTGATCCTCATTCAATAACTTAAAGTGTTACTAATCCCACAACTGTAAAATCGGTCTGTATATTCAGTAAAGCACCGTGGAACCTAAGGGGTTAATCCTCCACATTGTGTAAAAAGGCTGTTTGATCCTGTCTTCTCTGATCCCCTCCCCCTTCTTCCACAGTCCCCAATGCATCTCCTGATAGTACAGAGCCTTGGGGGCACTCTGCACATGCTCAGTTTGGTGTGTATTGCTAGAGAGTTTTATTTTTTGTTCTTGGGAGGGTGCATGTGAGGAGCAGAGGGCCGATCAGCAATGTCCAGACAGAGGGTCAGGGGTCCTACAGTCTCATAGGACAGTCAGAGTAGAATGAAAATTTCTCCTACAAGCTTTAACCAGACACTGATAGTCATAAGACTGCTATAAACTGTTGATGAGAAAAGGTATTTAGCAGTTTATATTTACTAAAATAGTTGCATTTCCAGGTCCTCTGTACTGTAGGAGACCAGATATAGTAAATGCCGGTTCCTGGGTTTAGTAACACTTTAAGAAGCACTATAAAGCATTACTTTAAAAAGGCTTTTTGATCTTTTCAAACCCTTTGTGGTTGTTCATTACCGGTAATATTTGAATAAGAACTGCAAATTGTAAACTGTTAGGTGCTTCTGTTATATTATTATTTTAGTTTTACCCAGTAGAAACTGTGATTAGGTTTGTTCAGATTCATTTTTCGGTGGAAATGGAAATAGTAACAAATCTAAAAACATCCAAAAAAAGTTATAATGACATTTTCAGATTAATTTGGATCATTCAGATTGAGAAGCTGGTTGTTAATGAGTGGGTGGCTGCCACGTCATTAACAACCATGAGTCATATGCAATGCTGTATCCTGGCCTAGGCCGACAAGGCCCAGGCCTAGGGCAGCACTTTGCAGGGGGGCAGCACAGAAAGATTCCCCGCCGGCTTGCGCTGTTTATTTTTTACCATCCCTGTCCCATTCCCTTCACTTTCTGCCCCATAGCCAAACAGGAAGTGAGAGGAAATCTAAGCAAATTAAGGGAATCCATTGCCCCCCCCGGCCCTCAGAACTAGTGTCCCCACTCGAAAATTTCAGGGCGGGTCTTAAACAGCAAGGGGTGGGTCATATTTAAATTAGGGGGTGCACGAGTTTAGTCAGGCCTAGGGCAGCACAAAACCTAAATACACTACTGGTCATATGCTGTCAGCAGGATACCCCGCTGTCAGCAGACTAAATAAAACAAGTGGCAGTTAATTATTATTTTTTTTTAATTGGCTTAAGGTCCCCCCCCAAAATCCATGCCAGACCCTTAAAACAGCATGTAACCCTGTAGGCCAGGAAAGGGGGGAATGAGTGAGCACGCCCCCCCCCCTTGAACCATACCAGGCCACGTGCTCTCAAAATAGGGGGTGCTTTGGGGGCGGGAGCCTCCCCCTCACCACAACCGGTCCCGTGACAGGAAAACATGGAGACTCCCATGTTCACCTGTCCTTCAGTGAATGTCCCGTGCAGAGGAGATACACTCGCTGAATGCATCCAAAACAAATTCTTCAATTAACAAATGCATCCGAAAACAAAACAAAACTGAATTTGCAGGCTTGTCTAGCTAATATGACTGTAATTCTGTGTATATTTAGAGATAAACACATTAATTAGTCAATCAATTAGACAACCAATCAATCTACATAAGGCTGCAAGGCAGTGGCGGCCCGTCCATAGGGGGCTCACGGTCGACACCCTCCCCCCCCCCACCCCCCATCCTTGCATTCGGCTCCCTGATCTACATGCAGGGCGATGGACGCATAGATTCCAATGGGGTTATTTTTTATTTTTTGAAGCCCGTGATTAGAGCCGGATGTTTTAATAGGCTTCAAAAAAGGGTGGGCTCAGGGTGCAGAGCACTGTGCCCGAAGCCCACCCAGTTGAATGACAATAGCGAATAAATATTCGCTATTGTCACACTGATTCCTCTCCCGGGCCAATCAGGAAGTGGGTCCAGAGACCCCTCACCTGAATGGCCAAAAGGAGGCCTGATCAGATTGGCCGCCAGGAGAAGAAGGGACTAGATGCAGGGGAAGCGAGGAAGCAGCAGCTTGCAGCCCAGAGAGAAGCCACTGCCCGCTGCCGCCCAGAGCGCCGCCCGTGAAATGGGGTAAGTGCGGGGGCCTGACCTACTGACTGACTGACCCCCGTGACCCGACTGGCTGGGGGGGGGGGCGCGCTTGTGGCCTGTAACCCCGACCAACTGGGGGGTGGATTGTTTGCCGCCCCCCCCCCCCAAAAAAAAGAAAAAACACCAGCCGCCACTGCTGCAAGGCTCCAGACCCTAAGAAATTTATCAAGAGTAGGAAGTTGATCAACTATCTTTTTGGCCCCACCATAATCCGCTACCCCCAAATATCTATAAAAATTGCAAGTGAGTAATTAGTTAGATCATCCTTATAGTAACAATACATAATTATGTATAAATACCATACTTGGTATCCATATGTGAACCCAGGTGACTAACATTTGCATTGATCTCTCTAACACTAAACAGCCAAAGCTGTTGCAATTTTTTAACCATTAGGGTTCTTTTTGGGTATTTATAAAAAAATGTAATTTATCCATTTGTCCTCTGCTACAACACATGGTTACAGTAAGGCTAAGCCAAAAGAATACCCACTAATAGAATTCCCCATGTGGTCCTCCATAATTTAGATGGGCCTACATAAATCCTATCTGCTTAAAAATGCACTTCTTCTGAATACCACCAACCAGCTAAGTTTCCATATTCATTTTTCTCCTATCCAATGAACTCTAAATTTGGGCTGGCAAGTAGGAGGACTTCCAGCCAGCCTACACAGCTTTTCTATGACACAACTACAACCCTGCCTCACCCTGGGCCACCAATCAGTTAAGTCCTCACATTCCCGTATTCTCCAGGTAGTTCCCTTCAACTTTAATACATTTCTATAAAGCAAAATCGTTTTTTATTCATGGACTGTTCAGGCATCTTGACATTTTTATATCTTGTAGCTGGAGATGACTAAAAATCTTTTTTTCAATGACGGAATACCTTCACATTCCAATCAAAGCTATTGATCTGTGTTTCATTAGCTTTAGCCGCCGGCATATTTTACTGTCATTATTTAGTGCCATATATCTTACCATTATATGTGATATCTCTGGCCCATCTGGTCAGCAGATGTGACTGTGTTGTTACATTTTTGTAACAGTCCATATATTTACACTTGCACTGTCTGCATTAGACATTAGTTAAGTTATTTTCTTAAAATACTTACCTGCATGCTTTGAATCATCAAATACAAATTACAGCATGTGTCACTGCTGTCACAGTATGAATTATCTGTACAGAAAAATGCTACTGTATCTTATTACAAATTTAAAGTCGGTCTAAAACAAATGTAAGACTAATACTAAGCTGAACTCCAGGCGATTCCCTTATTCTTCCTTTCCCCTCACTCTTCCTGCTACTTTTCCCATTGCTTTCCCTTCTTTCCTCTTACATGCTCCAATGAATAATTGTATTAGGGTTGTTCCGATACCAAGACCAAGTACAAGTACCGATACTTTTTTCAAGTACTCGCCGATACTGATTACCCATACTTTTTTTTAATGTGACAGTTTTCAACGCACAATACAGACTAATGATATCTTCTTTATAATTATGAAGAACTGAGGCTACACTGATGGGGCACTGATAGGCTGCACTGAGGGGGCACTGAAGGGCACTGATAGGCTGCACTGAGGGGGCACTGAAGGGCACTGATGGGGGGCACTGATGAGGAGGCACTAATATGCAGCACTGATAAGCACTGATAGGATTAGGTGGCACTGATGAGACGGCACTAAAGGGCACTGATGGGGTGGCAGCACTGATGAGTAGGCCCTAATATGCAGCTTTGTTGGGCACTGATATGCAGCACTGATGAGCACTGATAGGTGGCACTGATTAAGCAGCACTGATGAGCACTGATAGGATTAGGTGGCACTGACTGATGGCTCTGATACATGGCACTGACTGATGGGCATTGATAGATGGCACTGACTGATGGCTGGCACTGATAGGTGGCACTTATGGGCACTGATAGGTGGCATTTATGGGCACTGATGGGCAGGCACTGAAATGCAGCCAGCAATAAATGACATGCTGTCTGTAAGGCCATTCTTGGTACTCCTTGCACTCAGCCGCATAAAAGCAGCAGCAGACATCTTGTTACACCCAGCCTGAACTATATGGGGTGGGTGTAACAAGATGTCCGCTGCTGGCTTACTGTGGCCGAGTGCAGGGTGTATCAAGATGGGCATTGGGATGTTCAACCGCTGACAGCGTCACTGAACATTATTTCCGTTACTGAATGTGACAGCTCCGGTCACCGGTCCCAATGGATAATGTGGCTGCGCCCTGCACCCCTGACAGTTTACCTAGTTCCACTGCTTGAGGACTCGCTCTCCGCTCTGCCCGCTGACTTCCGGTTGCGCACAGCAACGCCACCTCTCACAGGTATCGAATTAGGCATGGGAGCATTTGTGGGAGTAAAAGTACTCGCGCAAATGCTCGGTATCAGTCCCGATACCGATACTAGTATCAAGACAACCCTAAATTTTATGGATCAGAAGTCAAAGTTGGAGGTTTTCCTAATGTTGGATATTCTTTTGACATGCTGCTCTGTTTTCTACTGTGCAATGTATTGGTACAATCAATTGCCACTGCATTGGGGTATGTCATGCTGTTTTGAATGCAAATTCTCTACGTAGCCAGGAGCTGGATATTTACCTATTCCTGCAATCAGGAGACACTGTGTGGTATAGTTCCCGGGGGGAGGTGTTACCCTCTAGTGTTGAATGTGATGCCGACCTGTTACCTTCTTAATCAGAGACAAGACAGAGCAAAGCATTTTGGCACATGTAGTTCGTACAGATGGGATTTACTCTCTGGCTGATTGATGTGGAACTACAATTACCAGCTGGCTAATGGGGAAGAACAGGCCGCTGGGAGAGACTATATGAGGGATGGGTTGAGGTCTAGCACGCTCTCTTGGGAGCAGCGTGGATCTGAATGCAGGGAATATGTAAGAGTGTGAGCTGCAGTTGTGTCGCAGCCTGCTCTAGCAGAACTATCCAGCGGATATCTGGAGGGACACCTGCGGACAGCTCCCTCTAGCTGTCCGGCGGCAGCCTGGAGACCGCTTTTATTCCATCCATACTGCAGAGGTTTCAGATTCGGGGGAGCCGTGGTGTGGTGCGGTGGAGGTCGGATGTCATCCCATGAGCCAAGTTCCTGAAAGATCATCATCATCATAACCATCATCATCATCGTCTCCTGCTCCAGTATGGTGAGCGGGCAATAGCCCAGTCTAATAGACACTGAATATGGACACCATGGCCTTCTACACAGTTATCTTCAGTTTCAAGGATCTAAATATAAAACACCATAGACACTATATACAGACATCTTTGCTCTCCATTGTTCTGCTGTTGCTTGTAGTTCCACAGAAAGTAACATCTTTAAGTCAGTTATCACTGTGAAGCCAGTTGCAGTTTAATTTACACAGGAAGATTATTTTCTGTTTATTCACAACTGATTGAGTTCATGTTACTTTGCTTTACCATCCAAAGTCTCCTTGCATGCAACTAAATATCAAAGAGCTAGCTGAAGATTATTCGGATTGCCACACAGCAACACAGGTCTACTTTTACCTCCCTTCCCACTTTAGGGATTTGTTATACTGAAGCTCATTGAACTATAATTCATCAATGACTCTCTGAAAGAGCAGGTGGAATTGCAATATAGTTCTCTTTGCTAAAAATTGTACTTGTTATTTACTGTTCTGCATTTAGATGTGAAGGAGCAGTAGAGAAGGGTCTGATACTCATAAGAGCCATTCCTCTGCTCTCCTGTAGCCTGTTCACATAGGCATTATATGCACACCGTTGAGTACAGAGATTATAGTGTTTACTAGTGAATGTCTGAATCTAATAGGTGAATGTTATTTAGTTATTAATAGCATTCCTGTAGGAAACAACATTTTCAAGTGTAAACTTAAGTTGACTCTCTGATTCCGTTTACTTCTGTTTCATTAAGTAAATCTTGCTGATTTAAACAATTCTGGTGTATTTCCTTCTTCTTGCTGTCATTTGAAGGGAAAGGGGAAAAAAAATGTATGAACCCAGGGTGTCAAAGGTGGCAGAGAACTCACAAGGTCAGGGCAACCAGGGGGTATTGATTTATGTTGCGACCCTCAAGAGGGCAGCGCTACATCTAATAAAAACGACTGAACTAAAAAAGCTGAACTCCAAGCAATCAGCTGCAGAACTACCCCCATAGAAGTCGCTGTAATTAAAAAATTCAATACAGGGCACTGTTACCTCCTTCCTGTCCAGGCCATTTTTCAGCTTTCAGTGCTGTCGCACTTTGAATGACAATTGCACAGTCATGCAACACTCAAACAAAATTTGTATAATTTTGATCACAGAACTAGAGATTTCTTTTGGCGGTATTTAACCAGTTACCAACCGGCCCATAGCCGAATGACGGCAGCAGGGCCGGTTGGATAACTCTGGGAGCACGTACTATGACGTGATCCCGAAAAACCAGAACCGCCCCCCCCCTGGGGAACATCCGTGTTTGCCGGGTCCGCAACGCGGATCGCGGTAAAGGGCCAATGACAGCGGCCCTTTACCATGTGATCGCCCCGTCCAATGACGGAGCGATCACAAATGTCAACAAAGCAGGGAAAGCAGGGTCACCGCTCTCCTCACACCGATGCAGCATGAGAGGAGAGGAGAGCTTTACGGTGCCAATCTGTGAGTTTTTCAACCAATGCCCAGCAGTGTCATCTGTGCCACAACAGTGTCATCTGTGCCACAACTGTGCCATCTGTGCCACCAGAGCCACACCAGTGATACTACAGTGCACACCAGTGCCACCTCTGCCCACCAGTGCCACCTGTGCTCATCAGTGCCACTTGTGCTCATCTGCGCCACTGCAGTGCCACATCAGTGCCGCCTGTGCCCACCAGTGCCGCCTGAGCCCACCAGTGCCGCCTGAGCCCACCAGTGCCACCTCTGTGCCACTACAGTGCACATCAGTGCCACACCAGTGCCCATCAGTGCCACACCAGTGCCCCATCAGTGCCACCTGTGCCCATCAGTGCCACCTGTGCCCATCAGTGCCACTTGTGCTCATCTGCACCACTGCAGTGCCACATCAGTGCCGCCTGCGCCCACCAGTGCTGCCTGAGCCCACCAGCGTTGCCTGAGCCCACCAGTGCCGCCTGAGCCCACCAGTGCCACCTCTGTGCCACCAGAGCCACACCAGTGCAACCGGAGCCACACCAGTGCCACTACAGTGCACACCAGTGCCACCTGTGCCCATCAGTGCCACCTGTGCCCATCAGTGCTCATCTGCACCACATCAACCTCACCAGCCACCAGTATGGCAAAAAAATTATTTACGGCCGAGGAGGCCTACCAGCGTCTCAGCATGACCGATGAGAGCAGCGGGGAACTCTCTGAGTCTCAGTCCGATTCGTATTCAGCCTATGAACCCGTGACAAGCAGCGGGTCTGATACAGAATCAGAAGAGGAACGTGTGCCCATGAAAAGAAGGCGTTCTGGCGTGGAGCAGCAGCCTACTACCACCTCGAGCGCAGTGCCGTCCACCTCAAGCGCAGTGCCATTCACCTCAAGCGTAGTGCCGTCCACCTCAAGCGCAGTGCCGTCCACCTCAAGCGCAGTGCCGTCCACCTCAAGCGCAGAGCCATCCACCTCAAGCACAGTGCCGTCCACCTCAAGTGCAGTGCCACTGCAACAAAGGCCAGGCACCAGTAGGGTGTCCTCTCAGCCCAAAAAGGACAGAGGCCATGCCACCCTTCCCTATGCCCTTCAAAACCCCCTGTGGCTTCCCCCTCATTCCGGAGCAGCAAATATCCCCCCTTTTACCACCCAGACAGGTGTCCAGGCAAACACCGATGATTTTCTCATGCTTGATTTTTTTTATTTGATTTTCACCAAAGACTTACTATAGTCCATTGTGGCCCAGTGCAACCTCTATGCACAGCAGTACATAATAAGCAACCCTGGCTCTAGTTATGCCCATCCGTTTGAGTGGAGAGAGCTTACCTTAGAGGAATTCTACATTTTCTTAGACCTAACTTTTACAATGGGACTCATAAAAAAAAAAAAACGAAATGTACTCATATTATTTAACTATCCATCACATGCCATTCTTCTCATCGATTATGCCAAGATCAAGATACGTTATGATTTTGCGCTTCCTCCACTACAATGACAACACCCAGTGCCCTCCCCGAAATGACCCAGCATTTGACAAATTATTCAAAATTCGGCCACTCCTAAATTATTTCTCTGAAAAATTTCCCCAGTTATATACCCCCGAACAGAATATTTCCGTGGATGAGTCCCTTATAAAATTCAGGCTGGGCATCAAACAATTTATCCCCAGCAAAGGGGCCTGATATGGGGTAAAAATGTACAAACTTTGCGACCGAGCCACGGGGTACATTTACGCCTTCGGGGTGTACAAAGGGAAGGACACCCAACTGCATCCCCCTGAATGTCCAGAATATACTTGAGCCAGCAGCAAAGTTGTCTGGGAGCTTGTTTATCCACTCCTTGGAAAGAGGTACCACCTTTATGTGGATAATTTTTATACAAGTTTGCCCCTCTTCCGCAATCTTCACCGGAGGGACACCCCAGCATGTGGTACCGTAAGAACCAATAGAAAGGGTTTCCCGCAAAAACTGGTCAATGAAAGGCTACGACGAGGGGAGACGGCGTCTTTGCGGAACCAGGAGCTATTGGCTGTCAAGTGGAGGGACAGACGAAACGTCCACATGCTGACGACAATTCATAATGACACCTACGTGGAAGTGTCCAGAAGAAACAGCCCAGTCCAGAAACCAGCTTGTATCTATGATTATAGTTTGTTTATGGGGGGAGTGGACTTCAATGATCAGATGACTGAACCCTACCTTCCCACAAGAAAATCTCGACATTGGTATAAAAAAGTGTCCATTTATTTTTTCAGTTTGGCCATGTATAACACTTATGTTATTTACCAAAAATCTACAGAGAACCCCGTATCCTATCTGCACTACCACGAACAAGTAATCTCTGCCCTTTTGTACCCTGAAAGCCCACCAGAAAATATTTGCTTTGATTCTGTGAGCAGACTCCATGAACGCCACTTTCCTGACAAAATCCCCCCCTGTGAAACAGGCCACAGACGTCAGAAGAGATGCCAGGTGTGCTCCAGAGGAGGAATAAGAAGAGACACCACGTATTATTGTCTCCAATGTCCTTCCCAACCAGGCCTCTGTATAGGTGAATGTTTCCGCCGTTACCATACTTCTCTACATTATTAGGGAAGTATGGTAAACGTAATTCTCAATTCCTGTCATTTTCCTTCACACCCCTTATGCCACTGCACTGAACTGTACATACCTCTGCCTTCTCCGGAACCGACCCTGGCCTGTTATAGGACCACGCTTCTGCCTAACGCTAAACTGTACCTACCTCTGCCTTCTCCGGAACTGACCCTGGCCTGTTGTACGACCAAGCTTCTGCCTAAGGATAAACAATCCTCTGTCTTCTCCGGAACTGACCCTGGCCTGTTATACGACCAAGCTTATGCCTAACGCTAAATTGTACCTACCTCTGCCTGCTCTGGAACTGACCCTGGACTGTTTGACCACGTTTTTTGCCTGCCTCTTGGACTGATCATTTACCCTGCTATGCTAGTGGGAACACAGGGGTCTCACATATGTGAGGGGCTCCAGCAATGTTTTTCTGGATGAAGAAAACAATTTTTTTAGTTTTCTCATTCCCAGATTTAGGGTCTGGAGACTCGGAGGCTTCAAAGAGATTTGGGTGGGAGAAGCCTCTACCCCTGTCCCCATTCTTTCCTGGCCTGCTACTTGGACCATGTTCCTCCTTACTACCAGGACCAATATTGTGCATTGCTGGCAATGTCTCTACTTGCACTGACCCTGGACTGTATAAGGACAGTATCCCCGCCTGTATTGACTATGGACAATATTCTTGCCTGCTACCTGGACAATTCCATTCACTGTCGCTGACCATGTCCCTGCCTGCTGCCTGGATCAGGGCTCTACCGTGTGGACAACTGCACTACTAAAACCACAGGTAATCTTTTGTTTACCCTTTGCTCAGCAGAGTGTATTTTAGGATGTAATTCTTGGTATGTTCATGCTATGTGTTAGAAATATGAAGGGCCTTCAAAAATGTGATAGACTGTAAGGAAATTAGTGTAATTTATGCTCCTCGAACGCCTGAATGTGCTACTTCAATGTTGGGCCTCTGTATGTGACCAGGCTGTATAAAAGTCTCACACATGTGGTATCGCCATACTCAGGAGGGGTAGCAGAATATATTTTGGGGCGTCATTTTTGCTATGTACATGCTATGTGTTGGAAATATCTTAGAAATGGACAACTTTGTATAAAAAAAAAATGCGTTTTCATTTTTTTTTCACATTTTCCAAAAACTTCTGGAAAAAAAATGAACCGTTCAAAAGACTCACTATGCCTCATAGATTATACGTTGGGGTGTTTGCTTTCCAAAATGGGGTCACTTTGTGAGCGTTTCCATTGTCCTGGTGCTCCAGGGCCTTCAAAAATGTTATAGGTAGTTGAGAGATTAGATGTGTAATTTATGCTCCTAGAACGCCTGAATTTGCTACTTCAATGTTGGGCCTCTGTATGTGGCCAGGCTTTTATAGTCTTTCCCAGAATTCTTTCCTTGGTAGTAGGTGGCCAGATGGGAAATGTGGTCCAATAATAGTTCTATAGCCCAGAATGTCTGTTCAAGATACTACAATTCCTACAATGCTCTTCACTTGGCACAGGGGGATGATGTAAGTTATTCGCGCCCAACACTAGAGGGACACAGCAGCAGTATAAAATGCAAAGGTAGGTCTCCAATGCAATGTAGTCCACTGTCGGCTACACAGATAAGGTGAATATTGTCACAGGGAACTGAGAGTTAACTGGAGGACAGTTGTAGTGCAAGTGTATGTTGTATAGGTTCATCTCTAAGAGTGGAGGCCAGCCTTAAGGTTGAGTATTCCCTCACAGTGGCCTCACTTTGTCCCAGGGCATTGATGAAGATGACACAAAACAAAAAGGTACCCCATGTGTAGTAAAGGGACCCAGTACAAAGTGCTTAACATAGCCCAGAAGAACCCACGTGGGGTAGGCCTCTCATGTGACCCAGTGCTTGGTGGCCAACAAGTTAGTGGAAAAACATGGAGGACGCGTCAGACAAGCTCTCTGCGCCTGTAGGCCCCACCTGTCTGACTACATGTGCAGTTCCTGGACAAATTTAAAAAAGTCCCCTGTAAAAAAAAAAAAAAAAAAAAAAAAAAGTTTAATGCAGATAGGGCCCCCTATTGTGAATAATGAAAAGTGTATACTGCGCTGTGACCCCGCAATCCAGCAGCCGGCACGGCTGTAGACAAAGAGCCAAGTAGGTAGAAAATAAATAAGTGCAGTGCTATGATTGTAAAAAAAAGGGAAACGTTGTATGTGATTCAAACATATATGTGACAAAATGACACAAACTATAACATAATTGATGTAAATGGATATTAAGCAATGTGCTAATATAGTGACTGCACTACACACAAATTTTTTTTTTTTTTTTTATTGAAAGCCTATGGCGTGCAAAACACACCCAAAAACTTCACCCGGTGCATAAAAAATGTGCACACACATAAAGAGTGCTCACAAAAAAGTGCAACGGGTACACAAGACGTGCCAATTCCCTGATCCCCCGGGGCGTTAGGCTCCTGCGGGGACAAAGGTACTTACAATGGTCTATCTGGCCGAAACCAGACAGACCCCGTTCTCTGGAGGGCCTGCCGAAACAGGACCCACCCAAGTACTAGGTGGGGCTCCCCCGAAGGGAGACCCCATGAGAGAGGGCGAGCTAAGCCAAAAGGCCATGTCCACCCCTTCCCAAGACTTTCAGGGCTGGCCCGAGGACCCGCATCCTTACTCATCACACAGTGGGACAAACGTGACAAAAACAAGACGTGACCAGACTACACAGGTTTCAATCAAAATAAATAAAAAGTGGGGGAAGGGATAGTGGAGAGGAGAGTGAAATAAAGTGGCCATTGTGAGACACAATGACCAGGCCCTCCGGCCAGGAATAAAAAATTCCTCTGGTCCTAGCCAAAAGGCCCGGCCCAAGAGGCAGGTGCAAAAAAAGCTGTGTTATGGTGCAGTGACCGTGGTGCCCAAAATCAAAGTGACTGCCACTCACAGTGATCTTATGGCACCCCTGGACTGCCACTCCAGGGGCACTACTCCATAGGCTTTCAAGACCTACCCTGGCCCACAGCCTAGACCACGATAGCCCCCACCGCAGACAGAAAAGGCATGAGGTTCAGGAAGCTTGGTGAGAGCCCTTGCCCCGAAGGCTCCACCGTCACTCCCATCACCCCTTCCAGTTTCACATTTGGGTAAATGGATACTAGCCACTCCCCCCCCCAGCAAAAGGGGAGTAAGCGTTCTCCTACCCAAATAACTGTCAGCAGCTAGAGCCACCACAATCCAGACCAGAAGGCCAGGGACCCGACCCTTCAGCCAGACCAAAATGCAGCACCCATCCCCACCAGGAGCACCCTTCCAGACGGCTCAGACTCAACCATTGGCCGGTCCCCAGTATACTGTCGGGCAACACGGCGTAGTCCCTGCTGAGTATCGCCTTTCCAGGAACTATGACACCATTGGATTTGCTGGCCCTCCCCAACGAGAGTGACACAGCGCCTCCTCTGGAAACTGATAAGAACAGATACTACACTTGATCTTAGCCAAAAATGTCCAAGCTGAACGAAATGATGAAATACAGTCCAATTAGGTTTGTGATCCAATACACATGTGGGAAGTTCCTGGCATTCCTGGGAACCTTGGAGTGAAAGCAAACACCACCACCGTGAAAGACGTAGGAGGCTTACCAGATATTATTGACTTGGCGGGGCATATACCACCCAAGTCAACAGGGCTTGTTGGGTTCAAACCACCCAATGGGGGACAGCAGATCCTGGAACTCCGTCAGTCGATCGGCCTTAGACGGTCATGAGATGTTAGCTGGAGGCTCCAGGAGTCTCGGGGAGCATGAAAACTTATTGTCACAGGAAGGGTATCATGTAATAGAAAAAGGGGGCTGACATAGCCTGATACAGTTTAAAAAGGAGGTGGTTTAATAAGAATATAAATTCAACACTCACATTTGGAAGAAATTGATACAGCATGTAAAAGCATGAGGCGATGTTAGCGGAAGGTCCATCCAATACGTTTCGATTGCACAGTCGTCATCTGGGGTGTCCTTTTTCTATTACATGATCCTTTCTGTGACAATAAGTTTTCATGCTCCCCGAGACTCCTGGAGCCTCCAGCTAACATCCCATGACCATCTAAGGCTGATCGACTGACGGAGTTCCAGGATCTGCTGTCCCCCAGTGGGTGGTTTGAACCCAACAAGCCCTGTTGACTTGGGTGGTATATGCCCCGCCAAGTCAATATTATCTGGTAAACCTCCTCCCTCTTTCACGGTGGTGGTGTTTGCTTTCATTTTTTCACTTCAAGGTTTCCAGGAATGCCAGGAACTTCCCACATGTGTATTGGATCACAAACCTAATTGGACTGTATTTCATCATTTCGTTCAGCTTAGACATTTGTGTGTAGTGCAGTCACTATATTAGCACATTGCTTAAAATCCATTCACATCTATTATGTTAGAGTTTGTGTCATTTTGTCACATATATGTTTGAATCACATACAATGTTTCCCTTTTTTTTGCAATCATAGCGCTGCACTTATTTATTTAGGACCCCCCTATTGCCTACATCATTTTGCCTTGTGATTTGCTACAAATGTTACAAAGTTTCAGTCTGATCACTGAGGAAGAGGAGACTGAGGGAATGCTTCCTCCTGCCTGCAGCAGACTGAGGACATCATCTCAGCTTAAGTCATTTGCATGGAGCTAAGGGACTATTTTTTAACAATCAAAAGGTACAGCTTTTTGACTTATGCCCCGTACACACGATCTGATTTTTCAAAAACAAATGTTGAATGTGAGCTTATTGGCTGAAAGTCCAACCGTGTATATGTTCCATCGAACGTTTGCTGTCGGACTTTCTGCCAACAAATGTTTGATAGTAGGTTCTCAAATTTTCCGCCAACAAAACTTTGTTGTCGGAATTTCCGATCATGTGTACACAAGTCCGATGCAAAAAAAGTTCATGCATGCTCGAAATCAAGCAGAAGGAGCCGTACTGGCTATTGAACTTCCTTTTTCTCGGCTCGTCATACGTCTTGTACGTCACCACCTTCCCACGTTCGTAATTGTTGGCCAACATTTGTGTGACTGTGTGTATGCAAGACAAGTTGGAGCCAACATCTTTCGAACAAAAATCCACGGCTTTATTGTCGGAAAGTCTGATCATGTGTACGGGGCATTAGACTTGTAAAGGTAAAATATCATGAATGTCTTTGCATTTAAAATTGGTTATGTTATCTCAAAGAATGCAAAATAGGTATTTTCAAAGCTGCTGAGAAAAATACAAAAGGACTACAAGATGACCAGTAACCAGCAAAACCCCAGTGCTCTGAATTGGTTGACCAGTGGAGGGATTTCACTTTCTCGTTGAAAGTTGAAAACTGCCCTTCATAAGTAAAAATATTGCAGATAGAGATGAAATAAAGGTTCAGTATGATATGTCTTATTGGAGGCCAAAACATTTCTTCGAAACTGAGCATTGAGCACTGTCAAATAACCTACACTGTAATGGACAACCTGTACTATAAAAAGTCTTTATTAATTTCCCACCATCCACTATAAACTTTCCACGCACAGTAATCATTTCCTTGGCACGACACAAGGAAAATCAGCTGGCACTACAATTGCCATTTTGTCGGTAACTCATAAGGAAGCCAGTAAAAGTGGAAGAATAAACCTGTTAAAAGCAAGCAAATGGAAAGCAAGCAGCCATATTTGCTCCTGCTCTTCCATTGCCTGAGGCTGAGGAAAAGTAGAAAGATTTTTCCCTTTCTATGCTATCAGAACCTGTTTCTTAAAAATAATAAATGTAATAGCACAAACATAAGAACAAGAGAGAGGTTTTAAAAGACGTGGATTACATAGAAAAAAAGCTTTCTTCATCC
The DNA here is from genome assembly GCA_037952925.1 of Lithobates clamitans. NCBI lineage: Eukaryota > Metazoa > Chordata > Amphibia > Anura > Ranidae > Lithobates > Lithobates clamitans. The sequence continues at coordinate 261,393 of JBBGZY010001921.1, read as the reverse complement.
CTAAAAACTGCTGCCTCCCTGTTCCTCTGTGACACCTCCAAACGGAGAAAAAGGTGATTGGAGATTGCCAATAAAGGGTTTGTAAACCCTCCTTTTTTAAATAACAAACATGTCTTACTTATCTCCACTGTGCAGTTCGTTTTGCACAGAGTGGCCCCGATCACCGCCTTGTGGGGTCCCCCAGCGGCTCTCGCAGCTCCTCCCCCCATTGGTAAACCCCCCCGGGGGGTTACCTTGCGGGCGCACTCCCAAGTTCAGCATTTGCGTCTATTGCCACAGAATGCCGGACTCGGCCCCGCCCCCGTGTCATTGGATTTCATTGACAGCAGCGGGAGCCAATTGCTGCGCTGCTATCAATCTATCCTTTCAAGAGCCGAGAACCCCGGGCAGAGAGGAAGAGCGCGTCTCCGCCGAGGGATTGAAGGGCTCAGGTGAGTAAGATGGGGGGCTGGGGGGCCGGTCCCTGACAGAAGTTTTTTCACCCTAATGCATAGGATGCATTAAGGTGAAAAAACACAAGGGTTTACAACTCCTTTAAGGAGTATCTGGATGTGTGACTAGACCTATTGTGGTCTTTTATTGAGGTGAGAGGCTAGAACACACTGGTTACGGATTACTAAAGAGGTCCACTATTTTTGATGACGTTTACCTTCTAACTTCTTTGCACTTGGACACATTTTCCCTCACCCCTCTTCTTTGCTTCTTTTTTTTGTACATATTGGAGAGACTATTTTTTGTTTATTCTTATCATACTGTTTTTTTTTTATTTGCGCTGAATTAATTAGACTACTGTTTTATGTATGAATTCACTTTATTGCATTTGCACTTTGCTCATCTTCATCATACTGGTTTTGTCACTGAATTAATTGAACTACTGTTTTATATATGAATTTATTTTTGCATTTGCACTTTAATGATTTTTATGCATTTTTGAATTGTCTTGAGGAGATTGCATTTTATTTAAGTGATAATAGCATATGCATTTAGCGCTGCTTCATTTTGATTACAATAAAGTAGTGTAGGATTTTTTTCTAAAGTCGGACCGACTTGTGTCGGATCAGTTAAGACGGTTCTAATAAGGAACCATTGATTAGTACACGTCATGTGACATGTGCTCCCAAAGTCGGACAGGGACAACACAAGAGCATGATTAGGAAAGAGGGACAGAGCATTGTAGGAAATGCCTGAACAGGGACCTTTATGGCAAGATCACCAGGTACTATTTTAATCAAAGCTCTGAATTTAAAAATATTGAAAATAACCCTCTAATTACTTTAATATGTATTCCTTTATATCAGACACAGCCGGGACTTAAAATGGAATCTGACACCTGGGGGAGGTATGAGGGGCTCCCAATCTTTATGCACTGGGATTAGCTGCACAGTATTGAAATCATTAGGAGCCCATCCTATCAACTCCCAATTGTCAGTTTGTGACCATGGGCCTGTGGGACAGGTGGATTGGCTTGTGCTTGGAATACTTTAATAAATGTACACATTAATGGGGAGCGGCTTATTTTGTGTTTGGAAATGGATTTTATTGAGCGGCCAGCAACCACCAGAAGTGTGATGAATCCCCAGAGTAATGGGGTTGTAAACTTTCAGCGGGACAGGACACTCTGCTGTATACAGTCAGGTCCATAAATATTGGGACATCGACACAATTCTAAACTTTTTGGCTCTATACACCACCACAATGGATTTGAAATGAAAGAAACAAGATGTGCTTTAACTGCAAACTTTCAGCTTTAATTTGAGGGTATTTACATCCAAATAAGGTGAACGGTGTAGGAATTACAACAGTTTGTATATGTGCCTCCCACTTTTTAAGGGACCAAAAGTAATGGGACAGATTAACAATCATCGATCAAACTTTCACTTTTTAATACTTGGTTGCAAATCCTTTGCAGTCAAGTACAGCCTGAAGTCTGGAACGCATAGACATCACCAGACGCTGGGTTTCATCCCTGGTGATGCTCTGCCAGGCCTCTACTGTAACTGTCTTCAGTTCCTGCTTGTTCTTGGGGCATTTTCCCTTCAGTTTAGTCTTCAGCAAGTAAAATGTATGCTCAGTCGGATTTAGGTCAGGTGACTTAGCCATTGCATAACATTCCACTTCTTTCCCTTAAAAAACTCTTTGGTTGCTTTCGCAGTATGCTTCGGGTCATTGTCCATCTGTACTGTGAAGCGCCATCCATTGAGTTCTGAAGAATTTTGCTGAATATGAGCAGATAATATTGCCCGAAACACTTCAGAATTCATCCTGCTGCTTTTGTCAGCAGTCACATCATCAATAAATACAAGAGAACCAGTTCCATTGGCAGCCATACATGCTCACGCCATGACACTACCACCACCATGCTTCACTGATGAGGTGGTATGCTTTTGATCATGAGCAGTTCCTTTCCTCCTCCATACTCTTCTCTTCCCATCACTCTAGTACAAGTTGATCTTGGTCTCATCTGTCCATTGGATGTTGTTCCAGAACTGTGAAGGCTTTTTTAGATGTTGTTTGGCAAACTCTAATCTGGCCTTCCTGTTTTTGAGGCTCACCAATGGTTTAGATCTTGTGGTGAACCCTCTGTATTTACTCTGTATTCACTTCCAGTGATGTCTTCTCTTGATTGTTGACTTTGACACACATACACCTACCTCCTGGAGAGTGTTCTTGATCTGGCGAACTGTTGTGAAGGGTGTTTTCTTCACCAGGGAAAGAATTCTTCGGTCATCCACCATAGTTGTTTTCCGTGGTCTTCCGGGTCTTTTGGTGTTGCTGAGCTCACCGTGCGTTCTCTCTTTTTAAGGATCTTCCAAACAGTTGATTTGGCCACTCCTAATGTTTTTGCTATCTCTCTGATGGGTTTGTTTTGTTTTTTCAGCCTAATGATGGCTTGCTTCACTGATAGTGACAGCTCTTTGGATCTCATATTGAGAGTTGACAGCAACAGATTCCAAATGGAAATAGCAGACTTGAAATGAACTCTGGACCTTTTATCTGCTCCTTGTAAATGGGATAATGAGGGAATAACACACAACTGGCCATGGAACATCTGAGCAGCCAATTGTCCCATTACTTTTGGTCCCTTAAAAAGTGGGAAGCACATATACAAACTGTTGTAATTCCTACACTGTTCACCTGATTTGGATGTAAATACCCTCAATACTCAAATTAAAGCTGAAAGTCTGCAGTTAAAGCACATCTTGTTTGTTTAATTTCAAATCCATTGTGGTGGTGTATAGGGCCAAAAAGATTAGAATTGTGTTGATGTCCCAATATTTATGGACCTGACTGTATGTGACCATGATCTGTCTGTGACAACTCAGTTACAGTTCTGGGGGTGCTGATGGAGCACCCCCTAGAACTACACATTGCCAAATATATATGTGGTGCTGTGAATTAAGGCCCACCAATCTCCTGCACAATATATGCGTATAGTGGTTGAAAATGGGTTAAAGCTTATATGAGATTTCAGAGACTGGGTTAACACGTTTATTGTTCCCATGTACAACTGTCAGAGCTAATACTTAGCTACTAGTTATACGCCAAATCCATTTGTAGTGTTTCTTCTAAGTCCAAAACACTAAAGGCCAGTGTAAGGCTACTAATAATAACACTCAAAACCTATAGCTAAGCTGCAGCACAAGACCGGTTATGTAAATGCTGAACTGCCATACACAAAATACTTTGTATAAGAGGGAGACCAAATGAAAACTTCAAAATCACAAGACCAGATGCCTGGGATTGAATCCAGTGTCTCCTGCAGGAAGCCAGTAATACCACCTAAAGGACAGGTAACAGTCTGCGAGTAGCATAAACCCCGCTCTGATAGTCAGTGCTCAAACATCTGTCCTGCTTTACTGACATTTCCTGAAGAATGCTAGAGCAGAGTGGAAGAAAAACTCAAACATATAATACATGTAGTAAGAGAGGACTGTGTTATAAACTAAAATTGCATGGCAAGGAAAAAGAGAACAAAAATGGAACCTCTCAAAGAGTATCCAACCAACATACAATATAAATAATAAAAAACATTATTATTTTATTAATGTAACAGATTCAAGGATAAAATCTTAGTTATAAAAAAATGATTTTTTTCATCCTCACATTAAATCACAGATACACCTCCTAATGACCAGCCCATAGCACTGCTTTAAGAACTTTTTACAACTTATTAGAACAGCATGCCCTCGGCCATTGATGTATTATGTACCCCATACTCATTCACATGGGGGGTGGGATCTGGGGGCCCTTTTTTCTAAAGGGGCTTTCAGATTCCGATAAGACCCCCGCCCGAAGCTCCCCACAACCACCAGTCAGGTTTGTGGGAAAGATGCCCTTGTCCCTATCAACATGGGGACAAGGTGCTTTGGGGGGACAGACCCAATTGCTTCAAAGCTTCCCCCAATGTTGAGGGGATGTGACCTGGTATAGTTCAGGAGCAGGGTGGTGCTCGCCCCCCCCCCCCCCTTCCTGCTCGGATAAGGGTCTGGTATTTTTTTTTATTTTGGTAGGGCTCGGGATGAATTGGCAGGGGACCTCCACACATTTTTTAAAAATTTTTTTTATTTCTGGCAATGGTTTTTCTTATATTCAGCTGACAGTGGAGAACTTCGCTGACAGCTGATGACTCATCTGCTGTTAAGGACGCGGTGACTGGCTTCCCGGCCCACTCCTTAACAACCAGATATTCACTGGTTGTTAAAGAGGAAGTAAACCCTGATGGGTTTTACTTTCTCCTTATTTCCCTGCAAAGGTAAAGCATAATGGGCTACTATGCATCGCATATCAGCCCACTATGTGTCACTTACCTGAAACCGAAGCCTGCGATGTCACAGCTGTCCCCACTAGCAGCGAACGTCCATCTTCACCCCTCTTCCTTCTGGGGCCGCGAACTCCGGCTCTGTGACTGGCCGGAGTCGCGTCATGTCATGCGCGCGGGAGCTGCCAGTCACGGTATGACCCCTTTAGAAACTGCACTTGTTAAAGTGCGCATGCGCCGTAGACATCAGCGCATGGCTTTATTGTTAATATCTGCTAAACCGTGGAGGTTTAGGAGATATTTCCAGCACCTACAGGTAAGCCTTAATATAGGCTTACTTGTAGGTAAAAGTGATTGTACAACAACTTTAAGGATGCCGGCGACCTCCACTTAAAAAAAAAAAAGAAAACTCAGCAAAACGCTGGATACTGGCATTTAGCAGAGTTTAGTATGGTTTAGGAGGTGTCAGCCTTTTTTCTGCCAAAACACTGCTGCTCCAGAACGCGCTGGCAGAGGGGTTTTTTTCTGACACTAAACTCTCCTGCCAAAAAAACGCCAATAAAAGCTGATGTGTGCATGGACACATAGGGGAACATACAGGGGAGGTTTAGAAGCAGTAAAAAAAAAGTCTGACGCCCAAAACAGCAGCTATAAAAACACCCAGTGTTCATGAGACCTTATACCCAGCCATGTTGTTATATCACCAAGCATAATACTGAAGACTGGTCATCAAGCATTAGACTTGTTGCGTGTTTTTATGGACATAGTCAGAACTCTACACGTTTTTACATTGTGCTTCATCAGGAGAAATGAGGTGATAGTCTGTAATGATGCTTTTATAGCAGAATGTGGTTTGCCAGTAAAAGAAGCATAAACCCCCAACCAGATAAGAATACCTTAAGGAGCGAGGTGGCCTGACCACATATATCAAGGGGTCGTTGTCATAATTTGTTAAGGAGTAGTGGACATTAAACATTCACAGGATGTTAAGTTGGTTTCTTCAAGCTAGCACGCCCATCTTAAATCCGTCATTACTGCCTTCTGTTATGAGTAAGATAATCTCATGCTTGTCAAGCCCCTCTCCTAGGGTTGGACTGGTCACCTGTATATTTTGTATAAAATTGCATGGAGGTTATCTGCCCCTTGAAACAACTACCACCACAGGCTACAGACACTGGCATTTCTACTGACCACTACCCCCCTTCCTTGAACAATTGATTTCTGTGAAGCCAACACCAAAGCCCCTTTATACACATCTAATTCTGTAACCATATGGCCATTTTCAACCCATCACAAAGGTCTTTAATCAAGAGTCCTTCACACGGCCACAAACTTAGCTAGATACTCTACGTATAGAGAAAGGGAAAAAAGCAAGGCTACATTTGATTAATCACTAGTTTCTCACAGATTTTTTTTTAATAGGCATGGCATTTATCGACATTGTATTATTGCCATTATATCAACCTAAATTTATTTTTTGTGGTAGTTCAAAGGTTAAGTTAAAGTGAACCTTACAATTTCCCAGGCATGAAAGCCAAGAGGTCCCTTTGTAATTTGATCCATCAGGTTTTAAATATACTCATTATTTCTTACAAATATACAGACTAGACAGTGATGTTACTGATATGCAAATTTTGACTGTTTGTAAAGAGTCAACAGCTAAGCCTCTATCACTAATCACACCTCCTGGTGGTAGACCTATAGGTGTCACATGGAAAGCAGTGGCGTCTTTGATGTGTGGGCTGAGATTGGCAGCCTGGTTTCTCTTTTTGTATGTAACATGAAAGGGGAGATGGCAGCACCCAATAACAAGCTTAAAGTTATTCTAAAAGAAAAATATATATATATATTATACTTCCCTGCTCTGTGCAATGGTTTTGCAGTCTTGATCCTCTTCTTTTTGGGACCCTCGCTGGCGGTCCTGCCTGCAAGCTGCTTGCTATGGGGGCACTTGAGCAGACTCACTCCCGAGCCATGCTTTGTATCCATTCACACACAGGGCGTGGCCCTGCCCCGACCCTGCTCTCTCCTCTTCGGCTCACTGGTTGTGATTGACAGCAGCGGGAGTCAATGGCTCTCACTGCTGTGTGAGCCAATGAGGAAAGAGAGACCGGGGAGAGCCGCTGCTCTCAAGCACATCGCTGGACTGAGATCGGGCTCATGTAAGTATAAGGGGGGCTGTAGGGAGGGAGCTGCACCCAGGTTTCTTAGTTTAATGCATACAATGCATTAAGGTAAAAAACCTTGAGCCTTTAGAAACACTTTAACCATTTCTTTGGGGTTGGACATGAATAGAATTTTCGGCCACTGATCATGATTTGCTTCTGACAGTTTTCATAAACATTTGCAAAGAAATGGATTGCTTTCAATTTAGTTACGGTTAGGTTTAAAGTTGGATCTAGCCCTTGTTCACATTGGAGCAATTTGTGATGCGATTTAACAGGTCAAATCGCATGACAAGTTGCAGCCTATTCCCGGCAATGGCACTGTTCCAATTAGTGCGACATCGACTTGATGTGCAAAAGTAGTTCCTGCACTACTTTTGCCAATTTCAGGTGCGGCTTCAATAGACATCTGTGCATGAAGCCACACAGATGTCTTTCAAGTGGCACCTAAAGTCAATGTGAACGAGGGCTAAAACTATTAGGGGTCCTTAGGTTATAGCGGAATTCTAGACACCCCAGCCAAAAGCACAGCCAGGTCATAGACCTCCCTGTAGGTTACATTTGAAGTAAGCAATAAAGTCTGGTGCAGGACCCATGCGAGTCTCAGTCTAGACAATGATAAAGCAGCAGCACACTGATTAGGTCATCCCTCTGCTGTAGGGAAACTACTGTAAGCGTGTTCAAAGTGTAATGCCGCGTACACACGTTTGGAAATTCGGCCAGCAAAAAACAATTAGAGATTTTGGTCGGAAAATGCGACCGTGTGTATGCTCCATCGGACTTTTGCTGGCGGAATTCCCGCCAGCAAAAGATTGAGAACAGGTTCTCAATTTTTCGGTCGGAAAAAGTTTCTATCCGAAAATGCGATCGTCTGTACAAATTCCGCTGCGCAAAATTCCTACGCATGCTCAGAAACAATTCGACGCATGCTCGAAAGCATTGACCTTCATTTTCTCTGCTTGTCATAGTGTTGTACGTCACCGCGTTCTTGACGGTCGAAAGTTCGGAGAACTTTTGTGTGACCATGTGTATGCAAGGCGGAATTTCGTCAGAAAAGCCATCCAAGTTTTTTCCGACGGAAAATCATGTGTAAGCGGCATTAGACTGATGGCACTGACCAAAGAATTACCAGTATGATTGGTTCAGATCATGGACCCCTCCGTTTCCTGTTTGTCTGCCGCTTTGTGGTGAATTAAAGTAGGAGAATATAAAGACAAACTCAAGTAGCTACAATGGATGCAAGTAACATGCATTTAAACTTTTTAATGCATAAATAACTGGATTAAATGTATTAATTATATTTCCTTGAATGCATGGGTTAGATTTAGCGTGTGTTTTTAAAGGGGTTCTTAGGGGGTTAGTTTATATATAGGGGCATGCTCAGGTTTACAATTCGTTTTTCATCTGTAATAAATTACGTTTTCAGATGTAATTTGTTTTTTAGATTTTTTTTTTTTTTTTTTATTATTCAGCTCTCAAACTGCTTGGTGCCTAGGTGATCGAGCCAAAAACTACAGCACTTAAGTACTGCGGGCATACCAAAATTTTGGTGGCTCGTTGCCCGAAACTAAGACGCAGAAGTGTGTATAAAGCAAACCAAATCAAACCACAGTGGTGAGCCTAATAACTTAAAAGCAGGTAATAGTGGTATATTGCAAAAATGTATCTAATAGACCGATGTAACTCTGCTAAGATTTCTTAAAAGCAGAATTCTAGCTTAAGTACTTTTTAGCTTTGAATAGAATGTGGAAAGTATAGGACCTGTTTTTATTGTCGTCTGTTTCCCCATTGGAGAGATAACTTCATTTCTTGTCCTAAAGGCATAACAGAAAGTGCGTGGAAATCTCCCCATAGTGAAGGGAGACCCCATGTTTGACTGCTGTCATTGGACCAGGTGTCTCCTTTGAAAGATATCTCCTCAAAACCCAATCTAATGTCACCATGACAAATAATGATGGTGGGTTTTATTAACGGGAGATCAGACTCCCTTACAAACCTGAGGAAAGTTTCTAGCCCTTCTATTAAGTGTTAGGTGGAGTTCTGCTTCAAATCTCACCTACATGGTGGGTTTTATGTTTTAGGTGAACAAAAATATTACAGTGCACACATGCAAAAAAGACACTTACCTCCAGCAAGGCTAGTTTAAAACACCTAAACATTTTCAAAAAACATTATCAAAAATATGGGGAATTGGTCACACCATATTGCTATATGGTGCTAAGCCCACTTACTGCGACAATGTACCCCATGATTAGTGGGTCCTACACTATCCATAGATTAAGAGATCCTGCTTCTCTGAACCATGAGAGCAATACACTCTTCTATATGGGAGAACTTTGAGGTCTCCATCCATGACACAAGTGGACACTAATGAAAGGTATTTAATAAGGGAGCGGGGTGCTCCTCACACAAAAGGATTTGGTCAGAATCCATACAATATACAAAAAAAATATTTGGGGGGCACATCCTAAAAGATGCATTAAAGATGGTGCAGCCATAAGACCATACAGCAGAACAAAAATATTACAGCGCACACATGCAAAAAAAGACATTTACCTCCAGCAAGGCTAGTTTAAAACACCTAAACATTTTCAAAAAACATTATCAATTATATGGGGATTTGGTCACACCATATTTTTTTTTTATGTTTGAGGGCACGGAGTGGCACGAGTGCCGGAATAGCTAGCTTAGGTACATGAAGCTGAGGGTCGCTGTCCTAGAAAGAGGATACTGAAGCAGCTTGGCACCAGAGTAGGAGATGGTAGCAGCGACCAGTGACAACCGGGTAACAAGGGACCGAGTCAGCAGATCAGAAAATAATTTGTTCCGCATTGACTTCAATGGGATGCAATGCTGCATGCGGCCAGAGGCTGAGAGCCTCGGAGACGGCCGAAAAGGTCCGAGGACACTTCGGTGGACCTTGGCAAACTTCGGAAAGACTTCCTACCCAAGATTTGCCAACGTCAGCCGAAGTGTCCTCTGGCCTTTCCGTGCATTTCCGAATGGCTGCGATCTGCGACGTTCGGCTCTGCTCGGCTCCGGCGCCCCCCACCTCAGGCCAAAAGCAGTACTGCACACCGCTTTAGCCTGAATTGTGCTCGTTTTGTGAGACAACACTCGCAAACCGAGTCACGATTTTTAAAAATACAGTGCTCGTATTGCGAAACGCGCGTTAACCGCGTTACTCGCAATCCGAGGTTCCACTGTACAGCAAAAAAGTACAAAATATTGTGTTTTTTTCAAAATTGTTGCTTTTTTTTTTGTTTATAGCGCAAAAAATAAAAACCGCAGAGATGATCAAATACCACCAAAAGGAAGCTCTATTTGTGGGAAAAAAAGGACTTCAATTTTGTTTGGGTACAGCGTAGAAGGACCGCGCAATTGTCAGTTAAAGCAATACCCCCAAATACATAATTTTTGGGACAGGATCATGCAGCTGCATACTACAGTTACAGGAGAGCTAGTCCCCAATACACCACAAATTACTCCGCTATCAATTTTCCTAGGCTACTATAAAAATATTAAAAAGGGTCTACTTAGACACTGGTTAACAGCGGCAAGATTGGTTATCCCGCGACATTAGCAATCAATACAATCGCCATCATCGAAGGAATGGATAATGGAAATGGATTATATTGAGAGGATGGAGACCCTCCTGGCACAGGAATTGGATAGATATGAAAAATGCCGTCAGGTATGGGCCCCCTGGAGGACTTATAGGGAGCCATCAGGAAATTAGAATGATTTATGGGAATTAAAGCAGAATCTAATGTCGCGTACACACGACCGGTTTTGCTGTCGGAATAGACTCCGAAGGTTTCTCCGACAGAACTCCGACGGAATTCCGCTCAAGCGGTCTTGCCTATACACGGTCACACCAAAGTCCAACCGTCCAGAACGCGGTGACGTACAACACGTATGACGGGACTAGAAAAAGGAAGTTCAATAGCGAGTAGCCAATAGCTTCCGTCTCGTACTTGCTTCAGAGCATGCGTCGTTTTTGGTCCGTCGGAACAGCATACAGATAAGCGGGTTTCCCAATAGGAATTGGTTCCGTTGGAAATATTTAGAACATGTTCCATTTCTAGGTCCGTCAGAATTTTCGAGAAAAAAAAGTCAGATGAGGCATACACACGATCGGAATAGACGATGAAAAGCATCCGTCTGACTTTTTCTGTCGGACATTCCGCTCGTGTGTACGCGGCATAAGAGCCCTTTCACACTGCCAGCGCCCGAAAAACACTGGTAAAGCGACGCTTAAACTAGCGGCGCTTTACCAGCATTTTCCGAGCGCTAGTGGGGTGCTTTTAACCCCCACTAGTGCCCGAATAAAGGGTTAAAAGTGCCCACAAAGTGCCGCTGCCAAGGGGCTTTTTAGGCGCTTCCCATTGATTTCAATGGGAAGGGGCGCTTTAGGAGCGGTGTATTCACCGTTCCTAAAGCGCTGCAATGAAGCTGCTTGGAGGACTTTTTTGACGCCCTGCCAGCACAGCGCCTCGGTGTGAAAGCACTCGGGCTTTCACATTGGGATTGCAGATGACGCTTCTTTCAGGCGCTTTACAGGCGCTTTTTTAACACTAAAGCGCCTGAAAAACGCCCAGCGTGAAAGGCGTCTAAATAAGACATAATAATCTTTCAAAACATGATCTTTATGTGTTGCCATCATTTTCATTTTCCCCCATGTTTTGTTTTGTTGTGTTTTTTTTTTTGTTATGTAAGTTTGTATAATGTATTTTAGACATGTGCGCCATCAATAAATTTGTTTCGTTTCATTACGTTTCGTTTTAGGATTAATTCATATTTCATAATTCGTGTCCGAAATTTCATACGAAGTACGAATTTTCGTTAGGTTCCTTAACTTTTCGTAACAATTCTGAATGTTCGTTGTGATGAATTTATCATTATGAGGGGCTCCCACCATCCCTGTGCTGTGCTGTGCTGACTTCCTGAAATTTTGTACTAAATTCAGAAGCATAGCAATTCGTCGTATTTCGGATCCTCCCGAATGTACGAATTTACGGAAATTCGTACGAATTTTTGATTCGAACGAAACTAATCGCACATGTCTAATGTATTTGTAAATTGACTGGTATGATTATGCCATTAATGTATGCATATTTGTCTATTTGTAAAATAATTTTCCAATAAAATTAAGACTGAACAAAGCGACGCAGTGCCGTATCGCAAAAAATGGCCTGGTCATTGAGCAGCCAATCATTCCGGGGCTGAAGTGGTTAAAGATATATTCAGTTAAATACAAATTTTACCACTTAACTAACATTTAGCTTTGATCATGCTGTTGAAATTTAGAGGAGAGCGAATGCCGGATCGGTTACTCTGGGATATTTCACATTTGTACTCTGTTAGTAAATAATCCCCATTGCCAAAGCCACACAAAGAGGTAACTGTAATAAAACAAGGTCAAGTTGAGTATCTGTTCTCTCCCGGACTCAGTGCTTCTATTCATTCCTTCTCCTGTGCTATGATCCCTCATCTCCCCATTCACTCTCCGGTTCTTCTTCCCTTTCCTCCCCACCTGCTCATCTGGCTCTCCCCCCTCTCCCTCTTGCATCATTTCATACATTCCTTTCAGATCTTTAAATCCCTCCTCAGCCTCTAGAAATGAACAGAAAGTGAAAGTCATTTCCTGTCCAACCAAAAAAAGTTTTATGTCACCAAATAAAAAATAAAAATCTCTCCCTCCCCAGGTGTTGTGTGTGAGCTATATTACACATAACAGGGTTTTTGTATGTGTGTGTATCACTCCGAGGTTATTACACAAGTTGAAAACGTTGGATAAGATCCAGACCAAAAGGTTATTTTTCTATAGACCTCATAGACTAGAGGCACTGGGAGCCCCAAATCCGCCTATGGCATGAGCGCCAAGTGATATATGATGGTACGGATTATAACAAAGAAACACGACTTTCATAGCACAGATGGTACTTGGTATGGAGGTATTAACGCCTGCAATGATCATCAGTTATCTCTTCTTCAACAACAGTGTATGTGTGCATTTCATTGTAACATCTGACATCTGCCTGTCCAAGTTGGGGGCCACCACAACTGTTCCTTTCAGCTTGAAAGACATTTTTTTCAAACCACGCACTTCAACATCGCTCTTTGTTAGCTGAGATCACATATGACTCTAATAGAGTGAATGTATGTTTCTTTTGTATACATGGTCATAAAGTACAACTTTGTGTTCATTTTCTAATGAAATCTTGCATATTAATATTTTTATTCTGCTTACAGCCAGTAGGCTGTGCTCTTGGCTCCTTTTTACATGTTTTTCAGGCTATCCTTGTGTGCTGTGTTGAAAAAAAAAATGTTCCGTATTACATCTTGTATTATTAAGGCTACTTTCACACTGGGACGCTTTTCAGGTGTTTTTGCGCTAAAAAAAGCTCCTGCAACGCACCTGAAAAGCGCATCTCAAGCCACCCAAGTGTGAAAGCCGGAGTGCACTTGCAGGACAAGAAAAAAAGTCCTGCAAGCAGCGTCTTTGGGCGTTGCGGGAGTGGTGAATTCACAGCTCCTAAAAACGCCCCTGCCATTGAAATCAATGGCCAGCGGTGCCGAAGTGCCTGTAAAGCATTTTGGCAGCGGCCAAACCCTTTGTTTGGCTAATGGGGGTTAAAAGCGCGAACAGTGCCGCAAAAATAACGGTAAAGCACCGCTAAAACTAGCTGCACTTTACCGCCGCCGCCCCCGCCCCAGTGTGAAAGTATCCTAAATGTCAGGGGTGGCCCATCCATTAAGGGCGCACGGGCGCCACCCTCTCACTCCAGCCACCCCCTCTATGAATAATGGATAGATTCATGCATTGCATGAATCTAGCCATGGCCGCCGCTGCCACCCCCTATTGAGGTGTCCGAAAAGTTTACAGCGGCGTCCGAGAAGAATTACAGCGGCGGGGGTGTATTTTTGAAGCTCCTGATTAGAGCTATAGGCTTTAATGGGCTTCAAAAAAGGTGGATTCAGAACGCAAGCCATTGTGCTCGGAGCCCCCCCCCCCCAGTTAGAAAAGCAAATAAATATTCACTTTTCTAACACTGAACCTGATTGGCTGAAAGGACAGGCACTGCTATTGGACGCCTATCAGGAGGAGGGGAAGAGACACATGGAGGACACAGCTTGCCGCTGTCTGACCCGCTGCAAGGTCCCACAGCTTGCTGCCGTCACCCGCTGCCTGACCTGCCACCAAGATAGGGTAAGTACCGGTCAGACAGCAAGTGGGAGGGAGGGCACAGTGGCTGCATATGATGGGCACAGTGGCAGCAGTTGATGGCACAGTGGCAGCATTTGATGGGGCACAGTGGCTGCAATTTATGGACACAGTGGCAGCATTTGATGAGCACAGTGGCTGCATATGATGGGCACAGTGGCAGCATTTGATGGCACCGTGGCTGCATTTGATGGGCACAGTGGCTGCAATTGATGAGCACAATGGCTGTATTTCATGGGGCACAGTGGCTGCATTTGATAGGCACAGTGGCTGCAATTTATGGGGACAGTGGCTACATTTGTTGGGCACAGTGGCTGCATTTGATGGGCACAGTGGCTGCAATTGATAGCACAGTGGCTGCAATTGATGTGGACAGTGCCTGCATTTGATGGGCACAGTGGCAGCATTTGATGGGCAAAGTGGCAGCATATGATGGACACAGTGGCAGCATTTGATGGCACAGTGGCAGCATTTGATCGGCACAGTGGCGGCATTTCCTGGGCACAGTGGCTGCATATGATGGACACAGTGGCAGCATTTGATGGGCACAGTGGCAGCATTTGATGGACACAGTGGCTGCATTTGATGGGCACAGTGGCTGCATTTGATGGGCACAGTGGCTGCACTTGATGGGCACAGTGGCTGCATTTGATGGGTCACAGTGGCAGCATTTGATGGGTCACAGTGGCAGCATTTGATGGTCACGGTGGCTGCATATGATGGGCACAGTGGCAGCATTTGATAGGCACAGTGGCTACAATTGATGGGGACAGTGGCTATATTTGTTGGGCACAGTGGCTACAATTTATGAGCACAGTGGCTGCATTTGATGGCATAGTGGCTGCAATTGATGGGCACAGTGGCTGCATTTGATGGGCACAGTGGCTGCATTTAATGGGCACCTTCGCTGCAATTGGTGGCACAGTGAGGCTGCAATTGATGGGTTTTTTTTCAGTATTTTTCAGAATTTTTCAATTTGTTTGCGCCCCCCCCCCCCCCCCCAAAAAAAAAAAAAATTTACAGACAGAGGAATACTTGACCCTCCCCCCAGTGTGCTCAGTTTTAGTCAGTTTAAAGCAGTATAAAAAAGGTCCCTGAAGGTTTCTACCTCACTGGCTGCAGAATGCATATCCTGTGCATGAATGATATGTGATTGAGCTTGATGTACTTTGGCTGCAGGATATCTGTTGCAGAGCAGGATTTTTTTTTACATTTTGTTTAAGAACAATTCCTACGTTGCTATATTTCTGACCATCATAACAACTGGTCAGACCTATTACCGTGGGAAGAGTTTGCTCACAACAGTGCCTTGAATTCTGCTTCCCGATTGTCCCCGTTTATGGCGCCATTATGGTACCATGTTGCCTAACCACTCGTTTGTTCCGCAGAGTATTCCTGCGTTTAGAGGAGCATCTCTGTGGTCTTCGTTCCACTTGGGCACAAGTCCAGGAGGCTTTGCTTAATGCTAATAATAGTTACAGACTCCATGCTGACCGCTGACGCCTTCCTGTGCCTTCCTACCAGGTTGGGGACAGGGTCTGGTTGTCATCTCGCAACCTCCGACTTCGTGTTCCCTCACTGAAGTTCGCACCTCAGTTTACTGGGCCTTTCCGTATTCTTCGCAGGATTAAACCAGTGGCTTACGCATTAGACCTTCCTTCTTACATGCGTATTTTGAATGTATGTCATGTCTCCTTTGGTCTGCAACTGTTTTACCGCCCCGTTGCCAAGTCCTCACCCTGTACAGGTTGAGAACCATGAGGAGTATGAAGTACAGTCCAGTACAGTGTTGACTCCCATAGGTTCCGTGGGCGCATACAGTACCTGGTGCATTGGAAAGGGTACGGTCCGGAGGAACGCTCTTGGGTCTCATCCTCGGACGTACATGCCCCTGTCCTCCTCTATGATTTCCATAGACGTTTTCCCCTCGAGCCTGGTGGTCCTCCGAGAGGGAGGGGTCGTTGAGGAGGGGGTACTGTCAGGACTGAGCTCAGCCCTTCCTTCTCTGAGCTGGCCACTCAGATGTTGACTAATTGCCACCTCCCACCTCTCTCCACAGTTACTCAGCTGTTGATGATATAGTGCTCGTCAGTCCTGCCTACTTAAACCGTCTAGTCCAGAGGAGCTCTGCCTTCGCCTTGGTCAACATCACAGAAATGATCTCCTGCAATCCTGTTCAAGACTTGCTTTGCTGACATCCCTTCTGGCTCCAGATTCTGCTTACTATTCCACTACATTGATCCCAGACTTCTGGCTTGGCTGACTATCCGTTCCGGTTACTGAACTTTGGCTATGTTTTGACTACGTTTGTTCTTTTTACTTTTATTATTAAACAAGTGTGATTTAACTGTACTTCTGTCTCGGCCTGATTTAATGGTTTTTGACACAAACACATCGACGTCAAGTATCAACTACTGAGGGAAAGCAAGTGCAAGGTATTATTGACATTCAATACTGCCCATCAGAGGAGATGACTGCTGATGCACTCACCAAGCCTTTATTGAAGGAACGTCATAATTATATCCAGAAGAAATGGAATATAATTTGACAAAGCACGTGGTGTTGAGAAGGGGTGTTGGAAAGAACAACAGCATGGTTGCTAATAAACTGACAATACTGTATGCATTATACTTATCTATGCAGCAGGTGGTGCTGTAGTATTATAGTGTATCGTTTGTGTATTCTATGATATGGGGTAATCAGAGGAAGTATCATCCTTATTGTGTTATATGCACTTGTTTGTGTTCTTTTCCTGTTCCATGATAAAGACATGCTGTAAGATATGTTCTGCTAATCCTTCATAAAAGCAAAGAGATTGCTGCAAACAAGAAGCTTCCAACACATAATTTCAATACCCTGCTAATAAGGTTCACATTCACTGGTTAGATTTATATAACTTTTTCATACATGTGCACTCCTGTCAACAAAAAAAATTTGTTTTAATCTCAGTGATGGAACATGGGATCATAACTAGTTATCTCTAATGTTAAAGTATAACTAAAGGCAAAACTGTTTATTTTGTTTTGGATAAAGTGGAGAGGGATTAGAACCCCTGTCTGGTTTTCATTGCTGTCTATGCCCCCATTAGGGAGATTCACCCTCTCTATTTGTTATGTTTACCATTGTCATTGAAAGTGAAAGTAAAAGGAAATACCAAATTTTGGTTTGTCCCCTAATAGAAGGGAAATCTTCCAACGGGGACACTAATCCTGGTGACCTGGGGGTCCTCAATGGATTCCCTTAATTTCCAGGAATTTTCTCTCTTCCTGTTTTGGCTATGGGACAGGAAGTGAAGGTAAATCTCCCTAATGGGGCACAGATGGCAAAAAATAAACCAACAAAATAACCTTCCCTTGCTCTATCCAGCATGAAAAAAAAGATTTTGCCTATAGTTCTACTTTAATTCTGATCTCCATCATCTGACAACTGCAGTGCTAAATCCCTGAATCTGAGCCTGGAAACATGCAGACCAAGTGTTCTCTGGTTCCCAGCACCCTCCTCTGGAATTAATTAAATTATTTGAATTGAAAATTATTGTATATCGCACAGAATCATATGATGTGAGCCTGTAGACCTAAAGAAGCACTGTCAAAAGTTCCCTGATTCTGGCTACAATGGATAGATAAAGGTACATTAGCTGAGTGTCCTGAGCATGTAGGCAGGGCCATTAAAACGTGGGCATACATTTCATTCCCATATACCACTAACAGGCCTTAACTTCATGTTAGTGCGAGTCCTTGCACTTAAAAGGAGCCAATTACCGTACATTTACCAGCACGTGTACATTACCATGCACGACATCTTACCCGCATTCTTCCCAGCAGAAGCAGGTATCAGTTCCTAGAATAGACCATTATTAGTAAGAAGAGATGAGTCCAATAAACTTTTCAAGGCTTTCATTTCACATTTTCAAGGTACACATCTCAAAGTATTCAACTTCTAGCAATATAACTTCAAAGCATTAATCTTCAAGGCATATAACTTCTCACCAATATGGTTGCAGTCATCTGCACTTTCCCAGGTTGGGCTATCTATGTCCTGTCCCTGACTCCCTACCTATCCAGGACAGTTTGGGTATTCCCTATCCGGTGAATACCAATCACTGGGCGCACTACATGAGGGCTCATAGGACTCCACCAAGTCCCATGTGGGCCAGCTATGGAGTTTTGACCCTGTCCTCTCTGGTTCTCCACTGAACTCCTCCCACTCTGTGACTCACTCATATTATATCTATTAGCGGAAAACGACAACTAGCAAAACAAGGAATTGTTCTAACACCCTGTTACAAGTGCACTAGAGATATATGGAACTGTTGGAAGCTGTTTAACAGATCAAGCTTCTCCACTTTGCTAATGCTCTACAGAGTAGAATCAGAATTGTCTGAACTGACAGCTGGGAAGTGAATAATAAATTCTATGCATCTCAAGCGGTTAGCACTTCCACCTAGTAGCACTAGGATTGTCGGTTCAAATCCCAATCACAGCACTACCTGCCTGGGGTTTACATGTTCTCCCTGTGCATGTGTGGACTTCCTCTGGGTACTCCGGTTTCCTCCCGCACTCCAACTAAATTGGCCCTAGTATATGTATTAATGTGAATTAGGGACCTTAGATAGTAAGCTCCTTAAAGGGCATGGACTGTTGTGAATTTATAATATATATGTAAAGCGCTGCGTAAATTGACAATGCTATACAAGTACCTGTAATAATAATACTAGCTGCTATTAACACCATCCTCCATTACTGGAAATTTATTGCCAATGCAGGCCCAAGTCCCCAACCATGACTAACATTCAAGGAAAATTACAGTCTATAGTGGCTGTCTCAGTGCAGCTGAAAAAAAAAGCATGCATCCGAGACCTTACACATGGAACTTCAGAAGCCATCACACCTCTTTCCAGTCATTCACCCTTATCAGACTTTCCTACTGCTCACAACTACCTCATTTTTGGCTAAAGCCACGTACACACGATCAGACTTTCCGATGGGAAATGTTCGATGACAGGCTGTTGGCGGTAAATCCAACCGTGTGTATGCTCTATCGGACAACTGTTGTCCGATTTTCCATGGACAAATGTTGGATGGCAGGTTTTAAAATTTTCTGCGGACAAATGTCTGTTGTTGGATTTTCCGAGCGTGTGTACACAAGTCCATTGGACAAAAGTCCAAAGTACAAACACCCATGCTTGGAAACAAGGACGAGTCGGAAGCGGTCGGTCTTGTAAACTAGCGTTAGTAGTGGAGAATTAACATTCGTGACTTGGCAAATTATGAGATCTCCAAATGCAGCGCACAATTCTCTTCTTCTTTAGCCCGGCTTCACACCAAAATGTGCTGCGGACCGCACAGGAGCGCTGTGCGTCCCTGTTCACCGTTTCAGGGACGAATCAGGGCCGATTCAATGCCTGAATTCGTCCCTGAAACGCAGCCAAAGACGCACAGCGTTTTTGTGCAGTGCGCACCGCAGCCGCCCCGAAGATATGTGAACCGGCTTCTCCTGCTATGCGAATTAGATGTGCGGAAACGCACATCTAATTCGCATAGGTGTGAACCCGGGCTTAATGGGATAATAATGAAGCTGCTTTGCTGGTGATACTGATGAAGTTCTTGCAAATGAATTTTCAAAGGCTTTTTTTTTCTAGTGATATCAAGAAAAATATTACGGTATTATGCTTTTTTTTTTATTTGGGCAAATTACCACAACACCATTATCCTGTAGTTTTTAAGATCAAAAATACAACTATGTTGGTGTCCCTTATCAATTTTACATTGTATTTTTTAAAATGTAACTGCCTACTCCCAAACTGTCATTTGAAGTATAATACATAGCCAAGTATTATTCTCCACAATTTTTTTTATTGTGCATTAAAAAAAGAAAACAAATAAAATTAGACATGCTACCTGCCAATAGAACTTAACCAAAAAATGCATTCTATGCATCCAAAAATATAGAAAATATACCAAATCAAATCATTATTCAAACAAAAAAATAATGTCAAAGCAATAACTCCAAGGCCAATAATAACTAACACGTTATCTCCTCTGATTCCGCAACATGTCTGGTTGACAATGGCCGTTCAGAAACGAACTGAAAAGCATGAAATGAAAAGCGCAAACTGAAAAGCGCTAAATGAAAAGTGCGGAAAGAAAAGCGCAAATCAACACTTACCAAAATTCTACTAACACGAAATTAGCAGAAGGAACCCAAAGGGTGGCGCTAAAGAGCTGAAAACTCACGCAGTACATCTAGTACGTCACTACGTTCCTAATTGTTGGCCAACAATTGTGTGGCCGTGTGTATGCAAGACAAGTTTGGGCCAACGCCCTTCGGACAAAATTCCACGGTTTTGTTGGCCAACAATCCGATCATTGAAATGAGGCTTAAATCAAGAACATGGAGTTATATTTATAAAATCACACATTTTATTTGTACTGCTGCTATTGTGTCACAAGACCATATCACAATGAGCAAAACGAGAAGGCAGGACTCAGCTTTGCTGCTTCCCTTGTTAGCAATGGCAATACACCAAGGAAGAACAGGGGCGTATTCAGGTGAAAAATGCAGCAAAAGCCCAGAGCAACTAAATAACTGTCTCAATTTTGAAATACAAAAACAGATTTTGTTTGGGATAATGTGCCCAGGCATCTAACATCAAGTGGAATGCAATGTTTCAATTCTGAACTAGATCTTTTAGACCAATGTATGTGTTTGTCATACCTTCCTGTGCGTAAAGTAAAACTGGTGCCACACTTTGGACATTCAAATGTTTTTATTTTTTATATTTTTAACAAGCACTAAATACGATTTAAAACAATCCCCACTGAACTCTGTAGCTGCAGGCACTGTGGAACAATTCATGCTTAAGGTTTACAGTAGAAACACCTTTTCAGCAGCTAAACTACCCCTTCTCTTGAAGAGAGGAGAGAGCAGAGTGCAGGGACCAGACTAGGAAAAGTTTACTGCTTCTTTTATGAACTTTAAGGATTAATTGTTCCACAGTGGCTAAAGAGATCAGTGAGGTTTTGTTTTAAATCTCACTTACTGCTTGTTAAGACCATGTACATATTTGAATGTCCATAGCCTAGTGACAGTTGTAGAAGTTAGGGCGGTTGCCAATTTTGTTTAGCTTGTTTGAATCTGTGTAGGGTTGCATTGGACGCCTTTAGCTACCATTGTGCCTTGCTGGGCATCTGGTGTCTCCCCGTGCTTTCAAGGAGAAATGGGCTGCCTCCAGTTAAGATCAAATTATACAGAGGTACCTTGACAAGGCAGTGTGAATTCCACCTATATTTGCAAATGCTCTGCAACTAAAACCCCTCTTTTTAATGCAAATTGTAAGTCACTTTTTCTTTTTTATTGCTTTTCTTTTTTTGCTGGCTACTAAGGCTGGTAAGTGTGATAGGAAAATGTTTGTTTTGTTCGTTCAGTGCAAAGTCCTTCCATATGCACCTTTCTCTAAAAGATGGTTATCAGTTGGTGTGGATTCCATTTTGTTTCTCAGGGCAGATGGTAAAAACAGTGGACAATGCTTGTGTATCCTGTGTTGAAACAGCCACTTGTAGTCTCCACTGGAAACCCATTTGACAGGGTGACAACGCAGTAGCACAACTGGGTGACAGGAAAAGAGTGTAGTCTCCCCATACAGAGCCTAAACAAAGACCTTCAAGGCAGTATCACCAGCTAACATTTTAATGAAATCAGCAGATTTAGATGTAGCACATCCTAGCGTAGGATGTTGGCAAATTTAGTTTGTGGCGCCTTCCGTAGTCAAGGGAGCAGTGATTGTGTGTTCTGTCTGTTCAAGGTTTCACAGGCTAGGAGTATGATTGCTTCCCGCTGCCTCCAAAACATAGGGAGGGAGGTTCAAATGACCAACCTAAAGAGGCTGAAGATGGCCTATCCCTAAAGAAGAGTGTCCAGAAGGCGGCTGGGGAAGTGATAAATAGTCTGATATCCTGGACAGATTGTTCTCTCTCCCCAGGAGGGTTCCAAGCCTTGGGGGGTGCTGCTGTCCCTCTGAAGTATCTTGTGGACTGTGTAGCTGTTCTTGAGGCTTCAGAGGTGTCAGTGCTGAGGGTTTTGGAGTGATTCTCTGAGGGGCTGGCTGTGGGACTTCACCATAGAGATCGGGTCTGGAGAAGGATTGTTTCCCTCACTGGACCGTGTCCGGAGGAATCTGGAAGGTGTGAAGCTGTCCTGGGGACTTGTTATCAATGATCCTGAGTTGATTCCTGGTGAGTGTGTGCTTTTGGGATATAAGTGCCATAGGTATCTTGGACAGATACAGCTCTCAAAGGGTCTGGCCAGTCCCCTATATTCAGCAGAATCTCAGAGCCTGAGCCTAGAGAAGAGTGTCCTCCTGTTTACTGTGCAGCGTTTTGAACTATCCCATGCCCTAACCCCTCTCCTGTTTAATGTTCTTCAAGCAATACCTTTCAAAAAGACATCGCCTAGACTGAGCTATTTGAGCTGGAGTGCATGGACTGGTGCTTGTGGTGGTGGGCAGCCTCTGTACTATTAGTGAAATACCATCTATTACCAGTGGTCTCTACGGGGGGCAACACTGCATAGAAATACTGAAAATTACCTCTGGAATTACAATAACATGTTCAAGCTTATATAAGATTTTAGTGATTGGGTTTACATACACTTTAAGCATAGAACAAGTAAGCCTTTGTACTGTAAGGCTACACTCAAAGAATGTCAACTCATTGAATTTCCTGTGCATGTCTAGCTGCACACTCGGAGAAGTCTGTGATTATCCTGGTGTTTTTACGTAAAGTTAGTAAATAAAAGGTTTAGCAAATGAAGACCTGGCATTTACCGGGGTCACTTGTGTACCCTGAGCAGCCATGTCTCGTTAGCATCACCCCCACTGTGTTCATGCTTGACCTGAATAGCAGGGGTCAGAGATTTAACACTCCGAGAGGTTTACTAGTTCAGCGCAAAACTGCAGCTCACAGCATGGGAAGAGAGACAAAGATTGGGGACAGTGAGGCAGAAGAAAAGGGGTGAAGGTGCAAAAGGACAAAGCAGAGCGATGGAACTGGAAGGAAAGTAGTACAGACTAAAACAATGACAAAGGGGGTGCTGAATGGGGAGGTACAGCAAGAGAATGTCTGCAGCCACGAAAAATAGGGAGGAAATGCTTAGAT
This sequence comes from Lithobates clamitans, assembly GCA_037952925.1. Taxonomy (NCBI): domain Eukaryota; kingdom Metazoa; phylum Chordata; class Amphibia; order Anura; family Ranidae; genus Lithobates; species Lithobates clamitans. The sequence goes on along the minus strand of JBBGZY010001921.1, from coordinate 238,086 downwards.
GTATGGGTAGGAAAAAGACCAGACAATGTGTGTTGTATGATGCACAAAGCAACAAGAAACATAGAATAAAAGCAATAAGTGGCCTTTTGAATGTGTGAGGGTATTATGGGTTATGTCTATGGCGTCCATCCAACCAATCAGATTTTATCTTCTCTTCTCACAGGTGCTTTTGCAAGTTGCCAAGTTGCCCATAAAAGGGAAACTATAACTTGTAAGGCTAATTTTATTGACATTTTATTTAAAATATATATGTTTTTAAAATGTTATATATCTTTTTACTATTTGCACATTTTATTTTTCATTTTTTTATATTCATAAATATTTTTCATAAATAAACATTAAAGTGACATATAAACAATGTCCTCATTCTCTAAAAAATCCAAATACATCCACTACTTAAAGGCCTTAAAGTGTTACTAAACCCAGAACCCTGCACAGAGCTGTGAACAAGGCTTGTGCCGAAACGCGTCTGCTTGTCCTTTTTATACTTGTCATGATACAATAAAGACCACAGATGATCTATCCAGAGTGACGGCTTTTCTTCAGTTATCTTCAAGTTTGCCTGTTTGGATGTAAGAAGGACATCCTGAGCCTCAGAGCACTTGGATTTTAGGTGTGCCGAAGTTACCAATTATCTGATATCCGGATATCGTAGTTCAGAGCGGTGTTACTTTGTGTTTGTCACCCTGCATTCACTATATCTGGTCTCCCACAGTACACAGAATATGGAAATGCAATTATTTTAGTAGATATAAACTGCTAAATACCTTTTCTCATCAGCAGTATATAGCAGTCTTGTGACTTCTATCAGTGTCTGGCTGAGCACTGGTTAAAGCTTGTAGGAGGAGTTTTCATTCTCCTCTGACTGCCCTATGAGGCTGCATGACCTCTGACCCTCTGTCTGGACAGTGCTGATTGGCCCTGTACTGATCACATGCACCCTCCCTGAAAAAAAAAAACACTCTAGCTATACACGCCAAACTGAGCATATGCAGAGTGCCCCCAAGGCTCTGCTCTATCAGGAGATGGATTGGGGACAGTGGAAGAAGGGGTGGATCAGAGAAGACAGGATGAAACAGCCTTTTTACACAATGTGAAGGATTAACCCCTTAGGTTCCACAGTGAGTATAACAAGCATGCTTTACTGCATATATTGACTGATTTTACTGTTGTGGGTTTAGTAACACTTTAAATAATTTCTTACTGTGTTTTTCTGCCTCCTTGTTATGTCAGCCACTTTTTGTTTGTTTGGATTGAGCAGTGCACAGGTCTGTATATCCCTTGTCCATCTCGAGAGTGAGAAACAGAGGGTGGCTAAGCTCTTACTTTAAAAAAGGAAAAAAGTGAGCACTGACTAGTTATCTAGCAGGTAGCACATAAAGTTGAACATACAACCTTCAAGTACTGTATTTATTGGCGTATAACACTCACTTTTTCACCATGAAAATCGAGTACAAATAGTGTGTGCGTGTTATACGCCAATACTTCAATTTTAGCTGCCTCTGAGGGGACAGGAAGGGGGACGGGATGAGCGCCGTCAGATTAAATACAGGGAGAATCTCCAGTTTACTTGGCGGCCTCTGTAATAGAAAGTCCCGTCTCCTGGGCCGCCATTGGGCAACTGTTCTGTCTATCATAGGAGATTCTCACTGTGTGTAATCTGTCGGCGCTCGTCCCGCCCCCCTCCCTGTCCCCTCTAGGCTGCAGATGGGCATCGATCAGGCTGCATTGATGTCAGTGGTGAGGCTGCTGCATTGATGGCAATGGTGAGGCTGCTGCATTGATGGCAATGGCAAGGCTGCTACATTGATGGCAATGGTGAGGCTGCTGCATTGATGGCAATGGTGAGGCTGCTACATTGATGGCAATGGTGAGGCTGCATTGATGGCACTTGTGAGGCTGCAGATGGGCATTGATCAGGCTGCATTGATGGCATTGGCGAAGCTGCAGATGGGCACTGACCCTTATTTTGCTTCAAAGTTCCTTATTAAAAAATTAACTTTTTTTCCTGAAACTTCCCTCTTAAAATGAATGTGCGTGTTATATGCCTGTGCGTGTTATACACCGATAAATACGGGTAATCAAAAATAGCAAATAGTGTGCAGCGCTTCCTATACAAAGTGAATCAACATACAACAGTCTTATAAAAGTGAATATCCCATCCTGTGCGTCTGTGATTGAACTATATCTTCAATTAAATATTCCAGCAATATACAGTATCTCACAAAAGATATAGTAAAATATTTTTAAAAATTTTTTATTATATCTTTGCATGTGACAACACTGAAGAAATGACAATGTAAAGTAGTGAGTGTACAGCTTGTATAACAGTGTAAATTTGCTGTCCCCTCAAAATAACTCAACACACAGCCGTTAATGTCTAAACCACTGGCAACGAAGTGAGTACACCCCTAAGTGGGTGGCTAAGCTCTTACTTACAGTGGCACACAGAGAACTAATTTAGCCACCCTCTAACAGGTGGCTGGATCACAGCAGTAAAAAAAAAAAATACAATAGAGCAGTAGAAGCTTCTTTTTAGTTAGAAACACATACTTAAAAAGAACATATTTTTTTAAATCAAAGTTTAGTGTCACTTTAAGTTAGAGTTGTTCTGCCTATCTGCTATAAGAGGGTGCTGATTCCTTGGACAATATTATTATTATTATTCAGATTTATATAGTGCAACCGTTTGCACAGCACTTTACAATATACAGAAGCAGGCCCGGACTGGGACAAAAAATAGGCCCAGGCATTTTAGACTGAGCAGCCAACTTTTCCAGGGACCGAAGGGGGGCGCAAGACATTTGGGGGGGTGGCTGGTGTCGGTCCTCCGCACAGTAATGTGCAGGGACACCGTGATATAAAGGGAACTGCACTGTAAAGGGGCACTGCAATGATTACAGTGCCCCTTTACAGTGCAGTCCCCTTTATATTACAGTGTCCCAGTCCTATTGTGGCCATACAATGCTAGTATTGTCTGTCTCCTATTGTGCCCACACTGCCCAGTGACACTGACCTGCTCTCTCTCTAGTGGTGCGGTACAGCGTGGCTCTCTCTCTGGTGGTGCGGGTTCAGCGTGGCTCTCTCTATGGTGGTGTGGTACCGCGTGGCTCTCTCTCCCGCTGGTGGTGCGGTACAGCGTGGCTCTCTCTCTGGTGGTGCGGAACAGCGTGGCTCTCTCTGGTGGTGCAGTACAGCGTGGCTCTTTCTGGTGGTGTGGTTCAGCGTGGCTCTCTCTGGTGGTGTGGTACAGCATGGCTCTCTCTGGTGGTGCGGTACAGCGTGGCTCTCTCTGGTGGTGCGGTACAGCGTGGCTCTCTCTGGTGGTGTGGTACAGCGTGGCCCTCTCTCTCTGGTGGTGTGGTACAGCGTGGCTCTCTCACTCTCTCTCTGGTGATCCGGTACAGCGTGGCTCTCTCTGGTGGTGTGGTACAGCATGGCTATCTCTCTCTGGTGGTGCGGTACAGCTTGACTCTCTCCCTCTGCTGGTGCAGTACAGCATGGCTCTCTTTGGTGGTGCAGTACAGCGTGGCTCTCTCTGGTAGTGCAGTACAGCGTGGCTCTCTCTGGTGGTGTGGGTACAGCGTGGCTCTCTCTGGTGGTGCAGTACAGCGTGGCTCTCTCTAGTGGTGCAGTACAGTGTGGCTCTCTCTGGTGGTGTGGGTACAGCGTGGCTCTCGCTGGTGGTGTGGTACAACGTGGCTCTCTCTGGTGGTGCTGGGGCTATTAGTTCCCCCAGCCCAGTCCTCTCTTTCTTTTTCCATGTCTCCTGTAGTAGCTGCTACAAGCACTCCTCAGTCATCATCATCAACATGCCAAGGAGCGGGCGGCCCCGGCCCACCGGGCAAATGCCCGGTCTGCCCTATGGCCAGTCCGGGCCTGTACAGAAGAAATAGGGGGACCCTGCTCATGGAGCTTACAATCTAAAGAGAGGGGAAGGTGCTACAAAAGGTAATAGCTGAACGGGATGATCTGATGGAGGTGGCTGAAATACAGTTTTTAGGTGGAGGTGAGGTAGGCTTCCCTGAATAAATGAGTTCAAGGATTCAAGTTCCAAAGGATAGGAGAAGTTCTTAAGGTGAACATGGGAGGGGGTGACGAAGGAGCTAGAGAGCAAGATGTCTTGGGAAGAGTAGAGTAGACAATTTGGACAATATCTCGAGATGAGGTTGGTGATGTGGCTAAGGGCAGTGTTATGGATGGCTTTGTATGTTGTGGTTAGTATTTTGAATTTTATATGCTGGGTTAGAGGAAGCCAGTGAAGGGACTGGCAGAGATGGGCAGCTGTCATGGATCAGTTAGTAAGGTATATAAATCTACCTGCAGAAATCATGATAGACAGAAGGAGGGGTTTGCCATCACTAGACCTCTGAAGGTATGCTGTGGTATCTGGCACCACACCGTCAGTAGTAGATCCTTTAAAACCTGTAAGTTGCAAGGTGGGGCCTCCATGTTTTTTGGGCTTCCATGCTGGACGTGTTTTTCCAGCACATCGCGCAGATGCTAAATTGGATTGAGATTTGGAAAATCTGGAGGCCACATAAACGCCTCAAACTCGTTGTTGTGTTCCTCAAACTATTCTTTAACCATTTTTGCACTGTGCTAGGGCGCATTATCCTGCTAAACTAAGCCACTGCCATTAAGGAATCCTGTTCCATGAAGGATTGTACTTGGTCATGGTGAGCAACACTGTTGCACTTTCTTCTGAAGCAGTCATGACTGGATGACGAAACACGCCAAGGGCATGGCCGGATGAAGTCATTACGCTGACAGGAACCAGATATTGGCCATCTTAAATAGGTATCTGATGCCAAAGTCTAACCTTAAGGAGGAAATGCTTGTTTAAAGAGACAATCGTTTCTATGTGCACTGGATGAAGTGCACTCATTTTGTGAGTGAGATTTTAACCCTTTGTTTTAATAAATTTATATGATTAGCTGATATATTGCGTAATGAGATTCTTTAAGCTACTTTTGGAGGAAATGCGTTCATATGTGAAGAAAGGCACAGATGAAAGTTTGCATGGAGACAAAGCCCTTTCAAAGGGAAAGGCGCATATTGACCTTTTTTAGGTGAAAATCTGAGGTAAGCAGTCTGTTTGGAAGGTGGATAAAGCACTCTGGGGTGGTGATTTATTAGGATATTCACTGGTGCATGTTTTATTTATTTATGGACTCAAATTCAGGTGTAAGTAAAAGCAGGTGGACTATTAATATATAAATAGAATATATATATATATATATATATATATATATATATATATATATATATATATATATATGGTTTAGTTTTGTTTGAAAGCGCTGAATTTTATTTTTTTTCATAACTGTTTCGGTAGGTGCTACAAGTCAAGTAACATCCACATGAATGGCAGGACCCCAGGTCTCCCAGCAGAACATTGCCCAAAGCATCACAGTGCCTCCACCAGCTAGCCTTCTTCCCTTAATACATCCTGGTATCATCTGGGATTTCCATCCTTATCGGCTCTTGACCACCCAGCACAGGTGCAGCCAGGCAAAATGTGTAAACCTCTTTCCTTGGGCTCCTCCCGGTGGCAAATACAAATCCGGAGTTCTGTGATAATTATCTGCACCAATCAATGGCGTCCCTAGGGGGGCCCTGACCCCCCCAATATTATGCTGTGCCCCACCATGTGCCCCCACCCCCCCAAAAAATTTTTTTTTTTTACAAAAAATCAATGTCTAAGAGGGAGAAAGTCCCCAGTCAGCTCCTCCGGGTGATTCCTCCCCCCTCCCCTGCTCACTGGCACTGCATAATGCGAGTGCTCACACAACCACGGCCGCCCGATCTGCTCCTTCACCTGCATCCTCATTGGCAGGGAGAAGAGCGAGTTGCAGGAAGGATTCCACCAGGACTCTCAGTTACTGAAAAAACAGACTGATTTCTCCTGTCCTTAGGACAGGAAAACCAGCCTGTAAATTCCAAGATATGCCAGACCAGCGCTGTCAATAGCAGGGGCAGGACAGCAAGAGGAGGCTGGGGAACCCCACAGTGGCAGAACACCAGGGCCCGGAGGCAAGACAACCTTTGCAACCTTGATAATTCTCCCACTGCTTTGGATCCTTATATTTTCTTGGTATGCTGGTGACATATATCTCTTGTTTTCTGCCACCCTGGGGGGCCCCAATACAGTAGGAAGGGAGCTCACTGAAGAACATGTGAAAGGGCCCATTGTGGGGTCGTAGAAAAGGGCCCCAGTATATATTTATATATATGCATTTTATAGTTGCCCCCCTACTTTTGTCCCTGTCCCCCCATGTGCCCCTCCTAAATTTGAAAGCTGGAGATGCCACTGGCACCAATGTAACGGTGCTAAACAGTCCTCCAACACTTCTTTGCTGCAGTCCATAGGCATGGGTCGCTCTCCCCAATCCTCAGAGGTAAACAGCAACAAGGGTTAAACAGACAGCTCTTGCAAAGGATAGGATCCCAAATCTCGGGCTGTTGATTCCTGCACTGAGGTTATGGCTACTATCTTTTCCACCACCGTAAAGTCCAGTTCCACAATGAACTGGAACTGGGCAGCAGTGGATTCCAGCTCAATAAGATCCACGGGGGTATAGGAGGCACTGGCAAAACTGGTGTTTCAATGCAACCCCCATGCACTGACTCCATCCCGATTGGGGCCAAGGGGATCAGAGGCAGAGGTCTCTGAAATCCGTGCAGTGACATCCCCAAGTTGCCTAGGAAGGTGGACTCTGTAGCAGCATCGGCATCCCCTTCCTCATCCAGGTCTCGAGGTTCCTCCACAAGGTCCATGGCCTCAAAAAAGAATGTCCTGCAACTGGTACACCATCCACCTGTTTGCACACCCTCCAACATTTAGGATGTAACAACACCTGATCTCCATACTGACACATGGAATAGCCTGGCACTGAAACAAAAGACGGCATCAAGCCCTTCAGGCAATGGTGTGGGTTCCAGTTGGGGTAGTTTCCACAGTAGTTGTGGATACATTATAACATAGTCTCTTTTTTATTGTGTATATCTAATTAGCACACCTCATGGGCGGAGTCAAGCTGCTACTTCAGGTCCCACACCAGAAGGATAATGTCCTTTCTCCTGCTAGGGGCACCTGTCCTGGCACTGACCACAAAGCTATTTCAAGGGAGATAGTACAGAACACTGATCTTCCTCCACCAGTTCTTTAACAAACATTACACTTTATTCTTAAACCTGAAGGCATGGAGGAAAACTGCTGTATATTTTACAAGGTCTCGCACACTCGTGGTCCAGGGCCAGGAGAGTTCTGCTACACAGTGGGCCCCAACATGGGGTCCCTGCTGCTAGAGGCGTAGACCATACAGTCATCAATCCACCCCTCTGTCAGAACCGTCACCGTCTCCTCTCCCAAACGGGCTGCTTCTCCTTTGCTACTCTTCATTACTCAGAAAGTTAACACTTATGCCGCGTACACACGGTCGGACTTTATGGCAGACTTTGCCCGGCAGACTTTTCAACGGACTTTATGACGGACTTTCTGAATGAACGGACTTGCCTACACACAATCCGCCAAAGTCCGTCGAATTCGTACGTGATGACGTACGACCGGACTAAAACAAGGAAGTTCATAGCCAGTAGCCAATAGTTGCCCTAGCGTGGCTTTTTGTCTGTCGAACTAGCATACAGACGAGCGGACTTTTCGACCGGACTCGAGTTCGACGGATAGATTTAAAACATGTTTCAAATCTAAGTCCGTCCAACTTTTGAGAAAACAAAGTCCGCTGGAGCCCACACACGATCGAATTGTCTGACGAAATCCCGTCCGCCGGGCAAAGTCTGCCGTAAAGTCCGCTCGTGTGTACGAGGCATTAGGCATATACTTTGTTCCCCATTCCCACACACTGTGGGATTTCACTCATTGTATATTCCCCAGAATCAGACCAGATGATTCACTTAACCAGCTATTCCAATTATGGAGCTCCACTTGTTTGCTTCCTCCCTCCCTCCGCTGCCACATTTGGCACCTTTCGGGGGGGGGGGAATACCTGTTTTTGACAAATACCCGTTTCCACTTCGGGGGAACTTCACTGCGCCCCCCCTCTTCTCTCCCCTGCTGCTGGGCCATTCACAAAGCACAGCACGCTTCGCACATGCGTAGTAGGGAGCCGGCTGTGAAGCTGCAAGCCTTCACTGCCGGTTTACCCTACAAGAAATGGCGGCGGTAGCACCTGAGAGCCGACTGAAAAATCAGCTGGGGTGCCGACATTGCGGGATCCCTGAACAGGTAAGTGTTGTAATTTTAATAGCCAGCAGCTACAGAATTTGTAGCTGCTGACTTTAAATTTTTTGGTGGGGGGACTGGAGCTCCGCTTTAAGGCTGTGCTATGATGTCTCATACCTTTTCACTTGTATCAGTTCCCATCAACTACTGGTAGCAATCCCACTTCAAGGTAGTATTACCCACGTTAGTGTAATACTACATCTCTGCATGTGTGGTCCCTTTCCTTCCCATGACCAATCTCTGGAAGAAGAACATAGAGAGAGCCCTAGAAACCCTTCCCCTCCCACTTAAATACCCCAACTATGGGGATCTCAACAGGCCAAATGGCAGACACACCATAGCAAGGTAACCCTTACATTTCCAAAGAGAAACTTTGAATCACAAGTTCACAAGACCGTATTGAGCACCTGCCTACAAGAACGATGACACAATTTTGGTTCAGGCATCAACCAGTGTCAGAATCTACCTCTTGGGCTAAGATCATTTTAATAATTCTGCTCCCTTACAATAGTCTTTATCGTATTGGCTGTGTATACACAGATCTCACATGGCTAGTGGCTTTTGCTTTTAGTCTTCTAAATTCACTTGCTGAAATTATGCAGGTTTGTTAAAGTGGTTCTAAAGGCTCAAGGTAGAATGCATGAAGGTAAAAAAAACTTTCTCTGTGCATTAGCCCCCTCCCCCTTATACTTACCTGAGCCCCATCTTAATCTAGCGCCGGCTCTCTGGGGACTCTCCCTCCTCATTGGCTGCCATTGGCTCCGCTGCTGCCAATCACAGCCAGTGAGCCAATGAGAAGAGAGAGGCCAAGTCACAGCTCTGCGTCTGAATGGACACACAGAGCAGTGGCTGTTTGCTCTGGGGGGCACTTGGCAGGAGGGAGGGGCCTGGAGCGCTGGCAGGGGACCTGAGATGAGGAGGATCGGGACTGCTCTGTGCAAAACCATTACACAGAGCAGGTAAGTATAACATGTTTTTTTTTTGTTTTTGTTTTTTTAAGAATAAGCTTGCCTTTAATATAACTTTAAACACAGTTACAATATAACAGTTGTTTTAGGCTCGGTTCACACATAATGCCGATGCGTCTCACAGCAGGGGGCCTGTGCGTCCTGGTTCACCGTTTCAGGTCCAATTTCAGCCCGAATTTTGGGCTGAATTTGGACCTGAAGTGGACCAAAAGACGCACAGGGCTCCTGTGCAAATTGGCAACGGAGCCGCATCGGAGATATGTGAACCAGCACCATAGAGAGCCGGACACAATCTCCTGCTATTGCGAATTGGATGCATGGGTCATCCAATTCGCAATAGCGTCAACCCGGCCTTAAAAAAATGTTCCAACAAGTTTGAAAGTCATTTAGTAATTATGGCTAGCTTTAGTTGCCTACGAAAGAACGTAAGAAAAAAAAAGACGAAAGAAAAAAAAGTAGATGGCAAAAAGTATGGTAAGTAAATAGGTAATGGGGATGCAAAAGAATGCAAAGAAATGAGAAGGAATGAAGGGAACAAATAAAGGGCCTGTATCAACGGTCTTTGGGCTTGTGTTATTGGTTTCAGTTTGATTTTACTTTGGGATGCTTCTGAGCTCATTCAGAATTAATTGACAGGTACATATGATCTGCAGTTTGACCTGCTTTGGTGGATTTTGCATTCCTAGAGATTTGGTTGAGGATTGCATTTCATTGCTACCGTATATACTCGAGTATAAGTCGTTCCGAGTATAAGTCGAGACCCTAATTTACTACAAAAAAAATGGGAAAAACTTATTGACCCGAGTATAAGACGAGGGTGAGAAATGCACAGCTACTGTAAGTGGAAAAGAGGGTCAACAATGCCCATTTGCATGCCTCACTGTGCCCATTTGCAGCCATAGGTCCCCTGAACTTCAAACTCTATAGTTAAGGGTTCCTAGATGCCCCCTAGCTGCAGCCAAAATTTGGGGTCTCTGAACCCAAAGGGTCCTGAAATGACATTGCTGCAGATGGACACAGTTGACCAAATTTGGGGCCCCGTATCTCGGGGCCACTTAGTGCTAGGAACCCCAAATTTGGTGTGCAAACCCAGTGGAACTAGCACCATAAAATTTCCAAAGCTGGGGTTTCTAGCACTAAGTGGCCCCGAGATACAGGGCCCCAAAAATCAGTTCAGAAAATGTCAAGCACTTTTCTGCAGCAGAGAATGACATTTTCCGAACCGATTTTGGGGCCCCGTATCTCAGGGCCACTTGGGGCTAGGAACCCCAGCTTTGGATATGTTATGGCACCAGTTCCACTGGGTTTGCACACCAAATTTGGGGTTCCTAGCACCAAGTGGCCCTGAGATACGGGGCCCCAAAGTCGGTTCAGAAAATTAAATTTTTTGCTGCAGAAAAGTGCTTGACTCAAGTATAAGTCGAGGGGGGCACTTTCAGCACAAAAAAATGTGCTGAAAAATTCGACTTATACTTGAGTATATACGGTAATTCCATGGACATCAGGAAAGAAGACTTTTACTTAGCCTATCCCTCTCTCCTCCAGTAGCTGGCGCTATTTTTTTTCTGCAATGCTCTGGTTTGTAGGTAGGCCTTCAAGCATCCTCACTTACAATGCAGGACTGATGGTCCTGTACTGTACTTGATTATGTCACAGCTGTGACCACTGGTCAGAATGCCAAATCAGAAAACCTGTTGCATAGAAGGAATAGCTGTGGGAGCGAGGAATAAGGTAAATAAAAGTGCTATAAACTAGTACCCTAAGCCAGTGTTTCTCAACCTTTTTTTCAGTCAAGGCACCCTTTAAAATGTGCAACAATCTTGGAGCACCCCAATCTAAAATGTAAAAAAAAAAAAAATAGTTTTACATATTACAACTGCACCCACACACATGGGCCACCCAATATTAGAGGTCATTTATTCCTCCACCTTTGCAAACTGGTACTGACTAGTACTCTGGGGTTTCTCTTCTCCTTCAGTTTTTCTCCCTTTCTCTGCTAATGTGACCCCAGTGCTAATGGAGAGGGGAAAACATGGCTGTTGTGCAGGTGCCCAACATCCTCCATATCAACCAATGACATCATTTGTTGTTAGGATGCAAGTGGCTGGCCTACACGTTACCCAAAGTAATAATGCTGCACAATGAAAACCTCAGACTGACTCTAAAAAGTAGGCTTGATGCACCTGCTGTAATTTTGAAAATTTTGGGGGGAATTTGTGACATTTTTCCAAGGCACCCCCAAAGAACCCAGAAGGCAACCTAGGGTGCCACGGCACACTGGTTGAAAAAGGCTGCCCTAGGCAAAACGAGCATTTAATCCTTACATTGCAGTGAGAGCCCTGCTACCAAGGGCATTTTTTCTGTTCCCTGGAGTTCAACTTTAAAGTATATGTAAAGCCAAAGCTGTGTATATAGATATACACAATATATTACCAAAAGTATTGGGACATCTGCCTTTACACGCACATGAACTTTAATGGCATCCCAGTCTTATGCCCCGTACACACGGTCGGACTTTGTTCGGACATTCCGACAACAAAATTCTAGGATTTTTTCCGACGGATGTTGGCTCAAACTTGTCTTGCATACAAACGGTCACACAAAGTTGTCGGAAAATGCGATCGTTCTGAACGCGGTGACGTAAAACACGTACGTTGGGACTATAAACGGGGGCAGTGGCCAATAGCTTTCATCTCTTTATTTATTCTGAGCATGCGTGGATTTTGTTGTCGGAAAATTTTATCTCCTGCTCTCCAACTTTGTGTGTCGGAAAATCCGATGGAAAATGTCCGATGGAGCCCACACACGGTCAGAATTTCCGACAACACGCTCCGATTGGACATTTTCCATCGGAAAATCTGACCGTGTGTACGGGGCATTAGTCTGTAGGGTTCAATATGGAGTTGGCTTATCCTTTGCAGCTATAACAGCTTCCACTCTTCTGGGAAGGCTGTCTACAAGGTTTAGGAGTGTGTCTATGGGAATGTTTGACCATTCTTCCAGAAATGCATTTGTGAGGTCTGGCACTAATGTGGACGAAAAGGCCTGTCTCGCAGTCTAATTCATCCCAAAGGTGTTCTATCAGGTTGAGGTCAGGGCTCTGTGCAGGCCAGTCAAGTTCCTCCACCCCAAACTCACTCATTCATGTCTTATCCATGTCTTTATGAACCTTGCTTTGTGCACTGGTGCGCAGTCATGTTGGAACAGGAAGTTGGGAGCATGAAATTGTCCAAAATGTCTTGGTATGCTGACGCCTTAAGAGTTCACTGGAACTAAGGGGTTAAGCCCAACCCCTGAAAATTAACCCCACACCATAATCCTCCCTCCACCAAATGATTTGAACCAGTGCACAAAGCAAGGTCCATAAACACATGAATGAGCGAGTTTGGGGTGGAGGACGTTAACTGGCCTGCACAGAGTTCTGACCTCAAACCAACAGAACACCTTTGAGATGAATTAGTGCGGAGACTGCGAGCCAGGTCTTCTCGTCCAACATCAGTGCCTGACCTCACAAATGCGCTTCTAAAAGAATGGTCAAACATTCCCATAGACACACTCCTAAACCTTGTGTACAGCCTTCCCAGAAGAGTTAAAGCTGTTATAGCGGCAAAGGGTGGGCCAACTCAGTATTGAACCCTACGGACTAAGACTATTTATTTATTTATTTGTAGAGTAGGAGGGAATAAGAAATGATCTAATGCTGTCCATTTCTGTTCATTTCCTGGCCTGGAGACACAACAGGACCTGTTCCACTGACAGCTGTCTATGGAACAAGTGTGCCCATTGAAAAATTTGCCCTCACCTCTTTTTCTGGTAACAACCTTAATCATTTGGAATTCCCATCACTTTCTGTGGTCAGCAAGACAAATAGAGAGGGTGAATCTACCCAGTGGGGACATTAGTAAAAACCTGATAAAAGTTTAACCCTTCCACAACCTTTTCAAAACTAAAAAAAATAAAAAATGAACTTCTCTGAAAATACATTAGTGATACACAAAATGAATGATCCTTTTAATATGTACATATCTTTTAACGTCCCATTATCAGAAACTGTGTGGTCACAAGAATAGTGGTCACAGGACACGTTCCATAAAAAGTGACCGGGTAGAACAGATGGCTAACTTTAGGCCCTGCTCATTAGAGAAGGAATAGCAGAGAACGTGTTTTAAAATGGGGGAATAAAAGCTGGATTGGGCTAGTGTTGGGGGAGGGAGAAGGGAAAGGATGGAGGGGGCTGTGCAGCATAGGAAGTGAGAGTGAGAATGGAGGTGAGTTGTATCTTGGGAGTTGTAAACTTCTCTTGGCCTTGCTGGTTTCCATTAGCCTGTTGGCTGAGCATCAGAGCCTGTGTCACGGGACGTGGATCTGCGTTATGCGTGCAGGTGTGTGTAGAGCTCTATACACTCAGAGCCGGAGGCGGTACTGGTGCTATGACTCTACCTGTGCTATAGGCCCATATGATGAGAAAGCAGACCATACCACTGGACTACTGGCGGGCTACAACATCCTGACTATAAATCTCTATGAATGATTTCATTCACATAAGCCTATACCTACACTCATTTTCTGTGTTTTTTCTACACGCTGTAAGTCAGGCTGCAAGAGGGGGGAACTAAGGGGGCTATGTGGCTTAGAGGAAGGTGGGGGTCTCCTACTCCCACTCTGTATTTTATATTTTAACATTTTTCAGCTGTCTGTGACAGTTACAAGAATGCACTGGCAAAGGAGGAAACGCGGGTGGGGGAATGGGAGCAAGAGATGCACAGTATGGAGGGGTAGGGAGATGGGGAGCATGGGGGGGGGAGCGTTGAGGGGCTCTGGTTTATGTTTTTCGGTTAATTTGTGGCTCTGGGGAATGAAAATGTGAAGCTATCAAGAGATCGCATCTGCACAGGGGGAGAACAAATTCCTGTGTGTGTTCTGTAAAGATGGAGAGAAATAGGGGGGAGAGACAGCAGAGAGAGTGAGAATGAAAGGAGGTGAAAGAAAGGAAATTATGTGGAGTGGAGGGGATTAAGAAATGAGACGGGGAGAGAAGCAATAATGACTAAAAAGTATGTGGTGATGGAATAGGAGTGATGGAAGGTGGACAGATACGGTAGCAGAGAACAAGACAAAGAAGGTGTGTGTTTTCTATATACATTTTGAATGGTGTACAGTATGTACGAGAGACAAGGGACATATGGCACTGCAGATGGTTTGTAACAAATTCATCTGCACCAGGGCCCAAGACAGGTTGATGCATAGGAAAGCATTCACTGTTACTTGCGATAATGGCAGGATAAAGCCGCAGAAAGTATATACTTTGACCTTCAATAATTGCAGAATGATGTCTAGGAAAGCAGACACTGTTACCTTTTCCAATGGCAGGATGAAACCTAGAAAAGTAGACACTGTTGCCTGCACTAATGGCAGGATGAAGCCTAGAAATATAGACACTGTTGCCTGCACTAATGGCAGGATGAAGCCTAGAAATGTAGACACTGTTGCCTGCACTAATGGCAGGATGAAATCTAGAAATGTAGACACTGTTGCCTGCACTAATGGCAGGATGAAATCTAGAAATGTAGACTCTGTTGACTGCATTCTTGAAAGCTAAAATTTAGAAAGGCAATTACTGTTGCCTGGGCTAGTGGCATGATGAAGCCAAGGAGACCAGTCACTGTTACCCGTTCCAATGGCAGGATGAAGCCTAGAAAGTAAATGCTGTTGCCTGCACTACTGACAGGAGGAAGCCTAGAAAAGTAGACACTATTGCCTGCACAAATAGTAGGATGAAGCCCAGAAAAGTAGACACTGTTGCCTGCACTAATGGCAACATTATACCTAGAAATGTAGACACTGTTGCCTGCATTCATGAAAGGTAAAATTTAGAAAGGCAGTCACTATTGCCTACACTAGTGGCAGGATAAAGCCTAGGAAAGTTACTTTGACTGAGATAATTGCAAAATGATGCCTAGGAAAGCAGTCAGTTACCTGTTCCAATGGCAAGATGAAGCCTAGATAAGTAAACACCTGCACTACTGACAGGAGGAAGCCTAGAAAAGTAGACACTGTTGCTTGCACAAATGGGAGGATGATGCATAGAAATTTAGACACTGTTGCCTGTTTTTATGAAAGGTAAAATTTAGAAAGGCAATCACTGTTGCCTACACTAGTGGCAAGATGAAGCCTAGGAAAGCAGTCAATGTTGCTTACACTAGTGGCAGGATAAAGCCTAGAAAAGTAGTTACTTTTACCTGCGATAATTGCAAAATGATGCCTAGGAAAGCAGTCACTGTTACCTTTTCCAATGGCAGGATGAAACCTAGAAAAGTAGACACTGTTGCCTGCACTAATGGCAGGATGAAGCCTAGAAATGTGGATACTGTTGCCTGCACTAATGGCAGGATGAAGACTAGAAAAGTGAACACTTGCCTGCACTAATGGCAGGATGAAGCCTAGAAAAGTAGACACTGTTGCCTGCACTAATGACAGGATGATGCCTAGAAATGTAGACACTGTTGCCTGCACTAATGGCAAAATGAAGCCTAGAAATGTAGACACTGTTGCCTGCATTCATGGAAGGTAAAGATTGGGAAAGCAATCTCTGTTGCCTGCATTAGTGGCAGGATAAAGCCTAGGAAAATAGTCTATGTTGCCTGCAGTAGTAGCAGGAATAAAGCATAGGAAGGCAGTTACTGTTGCCTGCACTAGTGGCAGGTAGGGTTGCCACCTCATCCCTTTAAACCCGAAGACATATTAATTACACAGGTTCTGTGGCTAATTAAGGTGGTAATTAAACTCACCTGGTGCCTTATCTGCCTTATATTAGCCTCAGAACCTGTGTAATGAATATGTGTTCGGGTTTAAAGGGATGAGGTGGCAACCCTAGTGGCAGGGTGTAGGCTAGGAAAGCAGTCACCAATGTCTGTGGTAATGGTAGTCTAAGAAAGTAGGCATTATTGCTTGTGGCAATGGTAGGCTAGTAAATTAGTTATTATTGCTTGCACCAGTGACAGGATAAATTCTAGGAAAGCTAACACTGTTATCTGCACTAGTGGCATAATAAAGCCAAGGAAAGCAACCACTGTTGCCTACACTAGTGGAAGAATTAAGCCTAGGAAAGCAGTCACTGCTGCCTGCATATGAGGCAGGATGTAGGCTATGAAAACAGTCACTATTGCCTGCAATAATGGCAGGATATAGCCTGGTAAAGCAGTCATTATTGCCTATGACAATAGCAGGATGTAGGCCAGAAAATGTGTCATTATTGCCTGTATTAGTGATGGGATGAGCCTGGGAAAGCAATCACTGTTGTTTGCACTAGTGGTAGGATGAAGCCTAGGCAAGTATTCACTGTTGCCTGTACTAATGGCAGGAAGTTGACTAGGAAAGCAGTCACTGTTGCCTGAACTAGTGACAGGATGAAATCTAGGAAAGCAGTCACTGTTATACAAAAATGGCAACCAATCTATTACTAATGAGGTGCAAAGGGAAGGCCTTTGCACAGCCAAACAAATGTTTTTTCCCAGCACACTTAGCAGCTAGGCTGCACAAAACAACAAAATTCCACTGTCTAACAATTATAGCACTACCCCCGTAGAAGCTGCTGATTGCCACAGTTGCTTTTCCCCAATTAGTGTAGGCAGCCAGGCACACAATAACCATCACTCACTTTGGCTCATTGATCAGTCAAGGGGGTTGACTTTGTATGTTTTATTGCAGATTAAAGTTAGGTCAGGTGGAGGTGCTCTTCAGCCACCCACTGGGCACACCTCCCCAGGGATTGGCCAAAGCCCCATAAATATTAAGAGTGCTTATTTGACTTGCTCTATAACTATGTTCTGGAACATTCTGGAAATTAGGATGAAACAATCAAACCTGCAGCCCTTGAGGCCCAGGCCAGACCGAAACAATCAACAACTGCTCCACTGATTACAGAGGAGCCCAAAAAGAACTAAATTTACCTAACCCCTTAGCACCTAACTAGGAGGGTGCTACACAATTTGCATTTAAAACAGAGGTTTTAGTTGCACAACATTTGCAAATATATGTGGGATCTGTACCGCTTCATCAAGGTCTCTCTGTAAAGTGCAGTCCTAACGCTTATATTTGGGAGTCTTCATATTTGAGCATATAGCAATGGATACATTAAGGGCAGGTATGCCTTATGGCTGGAGGTAGTGTGTTTTTTTTACAGGCTAGCTGGTAAAGCTGGCATTACACCTGTAGAATTTCATTAGAAAATTTGTTACATAGGAACTATGTCCACCCGCCCAATAATAAGGATATCCCTGCTGGTCACTAAGGGATAATGGTGCGCACCCCAGAGCTCTGAGTTTATAGCTTAGAAGCTGTAGGTATATCTTGGTGCCAATATATAACTTCTACTTTCTCTCTACCATTGAAATTTAGCACCATTTAAGTATATGGGGATCCACTGTGTACAGTAGATGCAGCCGACCCAGAAAAGATTGTGCAAGGGGGTTAAAAAAATGTAGGAGGATATGGTATACAGGTAAATAAAAAGTGTTGCTGGAGGTGGCAAAAGAGGTCACTTATCCTTCAAAATGTATTTATAGCCAAATCTTTCTTTTTTGATTTTGCTTTTATAGAAAGGCACAGGAAGTAAATACAAATTTCTGCAAAGTGAGGGGAAATCCCTTCAAAGGGCTTGTTTATACATGTATCATTCTTTGTACAGCAATCCGCCTAAGGTCCCTTTCACATCATTTTTTTTCCTGCTTTTTGGTACGTGTGGTACTATGTTTGTCATGTGGCAACATTCAAGTGAAAAGGGTGCTCTATGCACAAAATGTGCCAAAGTAGCTCTTACACCTTTTTGGCAGTGAGCATTGCATATTTTTGTTGTATGCGTTTTGCTGTGTTTTTCACCCATTTTGTCTGCTTCTAATTAATTGCACCGCAAGTACATATTTTGGTGTGTTCTTTGCATATTTCCTGGAATGCGCGCAGAAACAGGCATTTCTGAAAGCATTCCCGATACACCAAGGTGTGAATGTGGCCTTAGACAGCTGCCACTGGAACAGGTGTCCTTTCTGGTAGTTTTTCCCTCCCTCAAATTACATCTGTAACATGTGGATTTCCCAGTATTTTGTGTCCTGGTAGCAATGGACACCGGGGCAAGTAGAGAGGGTAAATCTTCCAAGCAGGGACATGGCAGACATCTCAAGTCTCCGCCCATGGACCAATGAGAGCCGAGCTCGGGAGCATCATTCGCAGCCGCTGTTTAAACGCCTCCTGTGGCAGTGGGTGACGGTGCAGGCAGGCTCAGTCGGGAGATTGTGCCACACTCGCGGGTGTCCGTGAGCCCGCTGTCAAATGTGGGAGACTCCCACGAGTCGCAGGAGACTTGAGATGCCTGCACTGGTATAGCTGCATTTAATTGGCACTGTTCAGGCTGTATTTAATTGGGGGGGGGGGGTCGGCGCCGGCGCGAAGCATCACCTCCTTGAAATGAGTTTGCCACCTCCCTGAAATGAGCTTTTGCAGGTTGGGATGTCTGACATGGAGATCAATAAAACTAACTTGAAAGGGTTCTTATTCTTCTGCAATTTTGTCCAAAGAAAGAAAAAAAGTTTTGGCTAGAGATGTACTTTATTATATGTGCAAGTGTGCATGTTTTGTGTCATTCTTCTTCTCTCATGTGTTTGCCAAAAAAGCAGAGGGATAAAACAAAGACATTCTGCCCAATAATTCTTGCATAGTGAACATGACTTCCTAGTACCTCTTCTGCTGTTAGACTGAAATAAAGGCAAGAGCAAAAAACAGAAAACAATTGCTGTGTGATAGACTTTTCTCTGGCACAGCTCTTCTCTTGGTACATCAACGTGGGTGGCACGAAGGCATACATGATAGATATATATCTATATATCTATATATAGATATATATATATAGATATAGATAGATAGATAGATAGATAGATAGATAGATAGATAGATAGATAGATAGATAGATAGATAGATAGATAGATAGATAGATAGATAGATAGATATAGATATAGATATAGATATAGATATAGATATAGATATATCTATCTCTCTCTATATATATAGAGAGAGAGAGAGATATATCTATATATATATCATGTATGCCTTCGTGACACCCACCCATATATATATCTTTTTCATGTGCATGCATGCTACTGTACATTTGAAGAGCTATGACCACATCAAAGTACAGACAGGCTTGGCATGGGGGTTCTTGGAAGCCAAGCCAGGGGTTAGGAGCCAAAATGTCAGAATGAAAGCGCTCCAGAGCGGGAACGTGAAGCCAAGAAGCCAAGAAGTGTAGTCAGACAGATCGAAGGTCAGGTCAGGCAGCAACAGCTTAGTAAAACCAGGGCAAGCATAATTAGCAACATATTTCAGGAGACAAATTAATAGTCTAAACAGAGTGACCTGACAAACTCTATAATAGGTGCAGTTAAATGTAGTGCGGTAAAGCACAAAAAAAAAAAAAAAATGCACAGGTTACTTCAAGTGACCAATCAATATCTTGCGTTAATTGTTCTAACAGATCTCACTGATTTAACTGCTTGCCTAATGGGCACTTTTACCCCCTTCCTGTCCAGGCCAATTTTTCAGCTTTCAGAACTGTCACACTTTGAATGACAATTGCGCAGGCATACAACACTGTACCCATATGAAATATCTTTTTTTTTCACAACTAGGGCTTTCTTTAGGTGGTATTTAATCACCACTGGGTTTTTTTATTTTTTGCTAAAGAAATGAAAAAAAGACAGAAAATGTTGATGAGGCTGCAGTGATGGTCACTGATGGGCCGCACTGATGGGTACTGATGAGGCAGCATTAATGGACACTGATAGGTGGCACTGATGAGTGCTGATGAGGAGGCATTGGTGGGCACTGATGAGGCGGCACTAATGAGGCTGCTGCACTGATGGGCACTGATAAGTGGCACTGATGGGCACTAATAGGTGGCACTGATGGGCTCTAATAGGCTGCACTGAAGGGCACTGATAGGTGGCACTGATAGGTGGCACTGATGAACACTAATAGGCAGCACTGATAGGTGACACTGATGAGGAGGCACTGATAAGCACTGATTGGCAGCACTGTTGGCACTGCACTGATAATCAGGATATTCAATGGCCTGATTATCAGTGTAGATGTCTCTTTAACACAAGCTGGTTATCAGCCTCAGCGTGAGGAAAGAAAAGCCGATAAACGGCTTGTGTTTAAATTGTGATCAGCTGTCATTGGACACAGCTGGTGGTAAAGAGTAGCTGCGATTGGCCATTTAGCCCAATCTGTGATCAGTCCGAAGGACTCAACGATCACAGAGAGCGCCGCCTGTGCACCACAGGGGGGCGCAAGGGCAGCGCGATCACGGGAGAATGTTAGTGTATGCCCTCCTGGCAAAGGAAGCCCACACTGTAGCCGTCTTTCGGCTATAGCACGGGCGGTAAGTGGTAAGCTGAAATCTAAACTGTTGTTATTGGTTAATGCACTCTACCTGGTACCATTGCAGTCTGACCTTATTTATTAAAGTTTATTTAAAGCCAGTTTTTTTCTTTTTTTAGTTTTGGACAATGTTTTGGCTTGTGTCTCACTTGGTGAGATATTCCTTGATGATCTGTCCCGAACACACAGCAGAAAATGACAAGGGAAGTGCCCTCTTAGAAAGTTGTCATTGGCATAGGTGGCCTCATTGTAAGATTTAAGCTGGCCATAGACAAATCGAAATTCAGCCAGTTCAGCAAGGACCATCTATGGCCATTCACGCTCAACAGAAGTTGATCTAACAGTTTACTTTTGTTGAATTGAATGTTGGAAAATTTTCATGTGATCAATGGTGGCAGTCAATCAGTTGCATCACTAATTAATGTATTCTGACAAGAGGGGAGTCCCTGCTGTCAGCATACAATAACACAGTGGGGAGGATGCCTCCATCCATGTTGCTTATGTGTAGGGGGAAATCCTTCCAAAGGGCTGATTAAAAAAAAAAACAAACGACCCATCTATTGCCAGCTTTAACCATTATTCCTGTTCCAGTGACAACTGTAAATAGTTGGATTTTTCATCACTTCGTGTCACTGTGATAATGTGCATCAGGACAAAGAAGGAGGGTGAATCTCCCCAGTAGAGAACTCCCCAGTAGAGACCGGCTGAAGTTCAATCCATGGCCACTGCAGCTGAACAGAAGTTGATCTACTTATTGACTTCTGTTCAACTGCCCTGATGGATAAAAGCCGCTCTATCAGCCAATGACTGCAGCACTGATCTGTGTATTCTGACAGTGGGGGAATTTCCCTGCTGTCAGAATACAATAGTGCAACTGGTAGGTTTCCCCATCCACCTTGAACATGTGGATGGGGGAATTGGTTCAGTTTTTTTTTGGGTTCAGCCTTCATGCATACAAGCTCACCCCATGATACACTTTTGCTATTTTTATTAAAACCACCATCTCAAATGATCCCTTCAAGAGATTGGCACATTTTTTCTGGTAAAGCTGTATATTTTGTGTTTAGATATTTTAGTCCACACTGATGTGTAGAGGAGAGTTTTTTTTTACATAATAAGCAGACAGGGAGATTCATTCTTCACTACCCAGTTAAAAAATGAAAAGCATTATAGGGGGGATTTGCCATCTTGCCAGTTATTTCTTTTTTTTCAATAAATGTTTATTAAAATTTTTCAGACATACATAAAGTCACAGTTATCGGGTATACATTGAAACAGAAGCTGTTAATACAATCAATAAGTCATACAATCAATAAGTCATACAATTGATAAATAAAGCAGAAATGAAAGAACTAGTTCAAAATACGGCCAACTGAGCCTCTTACTAGGTCACTTCTGTATTAGTGATGGAGGTGAAGTTCTGACCCAGTAAAGTATTCCTATGGTAAAGCGGGAATACCCTAATTAACAAGTGTATAAACTAAGGATCATTAAGCATCTCCGTGTGAGGGAGAAGGGGTTGATGTGGGGGTAGGGGTCCAATCGGGGTAATGTTATGTACCGATCAAAGCCACCCTTAAACCCATTCACCCCTAAAGGGTTCTAACTGTGAATGGGTGGGGGCCATGTGTAGTAATGTGTGTGGTTTTAAACCTATTCGGTACCCATATGATTGAGAGGCAGCTCCGTAATAATAATATGTTGTTTAGGAGTGGGGGGGGGGGAGTAAGGAGACCAGAAACCGTTAGGGTGTGTGCTCCTGCCGGAACAGTGAAGGAGTTATGTTGGTATCAGGTTGAGAGGGTGTGGAGATCGCCTAAGTATGATCGGTAAGGATTAATTGGGTAAGAGGAAGGGTATGGACGGAGGGAGGGCACGATCAGCCAGACACTATGACGTCTCTGTGACAGATCGGTATCGATCATGGCGGAGAGGTTGGGTCACCGGGCGGAATGATCTGCGTCGAGGAAACTCTAAAGTGTAACCAGCAAGCCCATGTTGTATTAAATTTTGTGGGATTGTCTTTTGCTTGGTAAATGAGTTTTTCCATCTCGGCCGTTCTATCGACTCTTTTGAACCATTCAGCCACTGTGGGTGGTGTGGAACTCCTCCAGTGAACCGGTACACAGAGGTTGGCTGCATTGATAAGGTGTAGGGTAAGGGATTTTTTGTAGGAGGAGAGGGGCATGGAGGTGTGATGGAGCATGTATTGGGCCGGAGTGAAGTCTGGGGTGTAAGAGGTAATTTGGGTGATAAGGCGGTGAATTTCCGTCCAGTACGGTATGATAAGAGGACATTCCCACCAGATATGAATGAGGGTGCCAAGCGCCGCATTGCAACGCCAGCATGTCGGGGGGACCGAGGGGTGCATTTTGTGGATCTTATCAGGTGTCCTATACCAGTTGGTGAATATTTTGTATCTGTTTTCCTGGGTGGATACATTAATGGAGCCCTTATGAATATGGTTGTGTATACGTTCCCATTCAGTGGAGGTTAAGTCTATAGACAGTTCTGATTCCCAACGACGGACAAGCTTATCATCTTTAATTTTGCAATTTGAAAATAAGAATGTGTAAACAGTAGAGATCACATGACGTTGGGGTTCTGAACTATCACATAGCAATTCAAAGGGTGTACGATCTCGGTACCACAGTGAGATGGATTTGGCGTCAGTAAAAAAGTGTCTTAATTGTAGGTACTTGTAAAAGGGGATGTTGTATTCCGTGAGTTTGGCTGCCATGGCTTGGTGGGGGAGGAGTTCACCATTTTGGAAGAAGTGGTGTGCCCTGATGGGGGCTGTGCATGATTCCCTGTGCAGATCTCTTAAGGCAAGGCCTGGCAGGAAGTCAGGATTACGGACCAAAGGGGTCATAGGGCCTGGGTGCGGTGTGTAATTGAGTGCTTTGCCGGCTAATTTAAGGTGGGACAATGTGGCTCCAATAAAGGGGTGTGTCACCAAATCTCTAGGAATGGAGTTGTGATTGATCCAGGGTAGATGTGACAGCGGGGTTTTAGTGAAAGAGTCTTCAAGTGTAATCCAGGCTTTATTGGAACGATGCAGATGCCAATCTACAATCCTAGTTGAATGACAGGCCCAGTGGTATTTTTGAATGTCGGGGAGGCCAAGGCCCCCTAATAGCTTGGGGAGTACTAGCCTATCCCAGCTTAGTCGGGGGGTCTTGGACGCCCAGATAAAAGTCCTGCACATACGCTTGTATGATGTAAAAAAGGAGGTGGGTAGCTTTATGGGGATTGCCTGAAAAAGGTAAAGAAGTCTGGGCAGTACATTCATTTTTAATATGGCTGTCCTACCCAACCAGGAGAAGGACCCGAAATGCCATTTATTTAAATCAGCTTGTATGTTTTGAAGCGCGGGTTGGAAGTTTCTCATGTAGAGATCCTGTAGTTTAGTAGGTATTTTTATGCCCAGGTATGTAATGTCCTGTGATTCCCATGTAAAGGGGAAGTTCTGTTTGCATTGGGTGACCAGTGAGGCTGGTAGGGAGATGTTCAGTGCTTTTGATTTTGTAAAGTTAATTTGAAGGTTTGACAAGGTTTTGAATAATGAGAAATCTTTAAGAAGATTGGGGATAGTGACTATAGGGTCCGTGAGGAAGAGTAAAACGTCATCCGCATAGGCTGCTAATTTATAGTGGTTATCACCAATGTTAATGCCTTAGACGTCCGGGTTATCTCTTAATCTGCGGAGCATTGGTTCCATAGTAAGGATGAATATGAGCGGGGATAGGGGGCATCCCTGACGGGTTCCGTTTGAGACAGAGAAGGCGTTCGACAGGCGGCCATTGATCCTAAGTTTAGCTGTAGGTGCAGAGTATAGCGCCAGGATCATTTGGAGTAGATGCGATGGGAAACCCATTACTCTTAAAGTCGCTTCCATATAGTCCCAGGCCACCCTGTCGAACGCCTTCTCTGCGTCCAAAGACAGGAAAAAACCTTTTGTGGATGTTTTGGAGAGCCAGTGATGGATATTTAGAGCCTTGATAGTATTGTCCCTGGCCTCCCTGCCAGGGACAAAACCTACTTGATCAAGGGAGATTAATTTGGGTAGCAGAGGGAGAATGCGGTTTGCCAACACTTTGGCGTAGAGCTTTAGGTCTATGTTCAGAAGTGAAATCGGGCGGTAGTTAGAGACCAATGAGGGGTCTTTGCCTTGTTTGGGAATGAGAGTGACGTGTGCTTCAAGGATGTCCCTCATCGTATTAGAGGTTGGTGAGAGATTATTGAAGGCTTTGGTGAGGTGGAGAATGAGGGTGTCTGGGAAGGACTTATAATAGCTGACTGACAGGCCATCTGGGCCAGGGCTTTTGCCCTGTTTCATTTGTTTTAATGCAGTTAAAATTTCTTCTCCTGAGAGTGGGAGATCAAGGTCCGAGGATTCATCTGAAGAGAGGGGGGAGGGACAGTATTGTGCAAGGAAGTCGGTAATGGCTGCCATTCGGTCCGAGGTGGCTGCAGGGGGGAGCGTGGTGGGGAGGTTGTATAGTTTGGAGAAGTACTGAACAAAATGGTCAGAGATATCATCTGTAGTAACAAGGGCGTCGCCAGTCGGTGTTGTAATTTTGTGAATGGTATGGGCCGCTTTCTTAACTTGAAGCGCTCTGGCTAAAAGTTTACCCGACTTGTTGCCGAATTCATAGAATAATTTTTGGGTCATGGCGTAGTTACGTTTTAGTGTATGGTTAAGTTCCTCTAGAAGTTCTTCTCTGGTCTGAGTTAGTTCTGTTAATGTGGAAGCTGCTAGCGACGCTTTGTGTGCTTGCTCAAGTGTTAGTATGCGGTCGGTCAGCTCATTAATTCGTGCTTTTCTGATTTTGTTTCGTTGGGCCACAAGGGAGATAAATTTCCCCCTTATGACGCATTTGTGTGCTGCCCAAACGGAGATAGGAGAGGTGTCTTCTGTTGTATTTTCTGCAAAGTATTGGGTGAGGCTCGTGGTAATTTGTTGAATATGGTCCAGGTCGGTCAGTAGAGAATTATCAAGTCGCCATATGTTGGACCTACCATGGGTCGTCGGGAGGGTTAGAGTTATAAATATGGGGTTGTGATCAGAAAGAACCATGGGTTCAATCGTGGCTTTTGAGAGGTGTGTGAGATCATTTTGGGATAAAAAAAAGTGGTCTATTCTGGAGTATTTGTTATGAGGTGCAGAAAAATAGGTGAAGTCCTTAGTGTTGGGGTGTAATGTGCGCCAGGCATCGTGAAGTAACAGGTTGCTGAGCTGCAATTTAATAGCTCGTAAGGCTCTGTAGGTTAGGGAAGAAGAACCGTTGGATGTGTCAAGGGAGGGATTCAGAGCGACATTGAAGTCACCTCCTACTATAAGAGTACCTGATTGGAAGCTGAGAAGTTGTTGGAAGGTGTCTCTAAAAAAGGCCACTTGTTGCGAGTTAGGGGCGTAAATGTTCGCTATTGTGACAGGCCTGTGGTGCAGAGTGCCTTTAATGAATAGGAATCTCCCTTGGGAGTCTCTTTGGACTTCTGTCACCTGCAGGGGGCATTGTTTAGAAATTAAGATTGAGACTCCTTTGGATTTAGCCTCGGTGTTGGAAGCGTGGTACACCAGTGGGAATTGGTGATTATACAGTTTAGGGATGCTATCTGTCCTGAAGTGCGTTTCCTGTATAAGTGCTACATGTATTTTTGATCGTTGTAGGAAATAGAACAGTTTAGACCTTTTCTCTGGGATGTTAAGGCCTTGTATATTGATTGAGCAGAGTTTGAGTGTCTGTAGGTACTTATGTAGGTCAGGCGGTGAGGCCTGGGGGTCTGTGTCATCCGCCATAAGTATGAGTGAAGGGAGAGGGATGACCTAGGCGATCAGAATGTGGGTCTGTTCAGTGTATGGCAGGCTTAAGTGTAATGTTGGGGTAACTGGGGTGAAACCGATGAGGTTTGGGGGTGACTTGCTCCCGTACCTCTAAACTGTACAGTATCGGTAAGGTACAGTGCGGGTACGATGTGTGTACCCCGAGGGGTGTAACAGCACCGTGACTCACAACTGTGCGGGGGTTGGCAATCACTAAGCAGTGAAGGAGGACTATAGGTAAAGGAAAGAACGGTATAGTCCGCCACCACAGTGTCTTCAGGTGATAAAAGGAGGAGGTTTTGGAGAACGTATTTTCTGGGGGATATATAATAATAGGGCGAGGGGATACTCTCAAAGAAACGTGAGTGCTGAGTGGTGGGATTTGGGTGAGTAAATGCATCATTACACAAACAGCATACAAGAACCATCATATAGAAATATTGGAAGTTATGATACCACCACCCAGCCCCCATACCAGAAGGCACCCAAAACGCCATTAAATACTATCACGGCTAAATGTGGGATTTGTAAAGGTGGGTGCCCTCTCATGGGTCAAGTGTCGGCCTCAGAACGTGTGAGGTAATTAAACAGAGGACATTTATAGGGCCTAAAAACAGCACAAAAATCTCAAAAGACGGATAGAACACTGTAACCGGAGTAACATGTAAATAAACAAGTAAATCAGTCAGCAAGCTGACCATGCAATCAGTGACAGATCTCCAACTAGAAAGTCTGAGGAATACTAAACTTATAGACTAGAAGATTTCCCATAGAGAGAGTGTGGAATATACCTCATACCTCACCGTGCAACCTAACATGCCAGCAAGTGTGATTGGGTAAAGTTACAGTTACAGGCCAGTAGATGGCGGTAGTGCACTCTGCATAAGTCTGCAGGTAGGTGTCACATCAGTTGAGTGTCTGTACAGGACATGTAGATGGATGTAGTTTACTGTATATAAGTTTTCAGGTAGGTGTCACATCAGTTGAGTGTCTGTACAGGACATGTAGATGGAGGGGGTAGCACCTGTAGGCTCCTCAGTCAGTACACGAGTGGTTGCCGCCAGCGATGGAATAGAAGAGGAGTCCATGTGAGACACAGCTTTGGAAGTCAGCATTGAGTGTGATGATCTGAGGCGTTGTCCAGGTAACAGTCGCAGTGTACGTCGGATATTCTTGAGGCTTTTCCTTGCTGTCAGGGAGATTGTGGGCGGAAGTGACACTGTACAGGACTGCTGCCAGGTCAGGGGCGGGTACAAACCGCAGGGTGTTGTGGGTTATGTAGTTTTAGAACACTCCACTAGACATATGAGCGGTGTTCATTCCATAGGCAAGTGCTGCTGCTTTCTAGCTAAACTTGCAATGTCCATGACAGGGACACAATCTGAACCCAGTAAAGATGCAAAACATCTATTGTGCTGAATATCTCTTGAAGAAAGTCAGTCACATAAACATTGAATGAAAGGTTAACAGTGTGAGAGAACTGATTAAAGCTGAACAGAGCAAACTGAGATTGCATGGTAGCGTGTATCTGAGGCCGGCTAGCGGTTTCGGCGAGCTCTCCTGAGCCTCGGTGAGTTTGTGGGGCTGCCCCCCTGGTAGTGAATGTGGGTACCGGTAAGGTGCCTGGGGGCGGATGGGGACCTTCTCCTACAGTACCTGGTATCCTGCGCCTCCATGGGTTCTTCCTGAGGTGATTCTTTGCTTGTCACTGAGTGACGAAACTCTGCATACCAGTTAGGGACATCTAGCAGGGGTATGCCCAGGGTTCCGCAGAAGTGTGGCAGATCCTCTGGTACTCTCAGGAGAGCCGTGCGGCCCTGGGTGGAGGCAGAAAGGCAAAACGGGAATTTCCATTTATATTGAATACCTTTCATGCGAAGGGCGTCCAGCAGAGGCCTCAGATCACGGCGGTGCTGTAAGGTGATTCCTGAGAGGTCCTGATAGATTTGAATTGCTCTCCCATCATGGAGAATTTGAGGTCTGCTTCTTGCTTGTCTGATAATTTCTTCCTTCAGTTTGAAGTCTATTATACAGCAAATGATGTCCCTCGGGGGATCCGTCTCCCTTCCCTTGGGATGTAAGGCCCGGTGGATCCTTTCCATATCAATGGGTGTATGAGGTGGTCTATTAAGCAGACCATTGAAGATTCCAGTCACAGTGGGGGCTATTTGTTCTCCCTCGATGGCCTCTGGCAGTCCTCTGACTCTGAGATTATGGCGCCGACCTCTGTTGTCGAGGTCTTCCAGGTGGCGTTGCATATCTCTCATTTGTAATGTGTGGGAGTCAATGCGATTCGCAGCTTTGCGGATAGTCACATCATGTCGTTCAGTCACTCTTTCAACTGTGAGAACTCTGTCACTGAGCGCACGGATATCGAGCCTGAGCTCTGAAATGGCGGCAGATAAGGTGTCTTTGATATCCTCTGCGATGGTCCGCAGGTCCTGCATGTTTAAGTGCGGCTGTGGTGAGAGTTCAATGACATTTCTATCCCTGTGAGGGTTTGGAGATCCTGTGTGTGATGGTTCTGTCAGGGCTGCCTCAGAAGCCTGAGAGTGTGAGTGTCTGTGGCGGGAAGGCCCCGTGTTCCCTCTGCTGGTATGAAGCATTTCAGGAATATTATAACCCTCGTCCCCTAATTGTTCGCGGGAGGAGCGGGAGTGGGAGGCAGAAGAGTTCCGCGATGCAGTCCCCATGATTTGGAGGGATTTATGGGCAATTTTACCTCAGATTCCAGTCAGCTTTTCCCTGTGGTGGCAGGAGCTCAGGGATTAGGCTTCCATCTTCCTGCTAGGTCAGGCCACGCCCCGCCAGTTATTTCTTATCTTAGGAATGAATCCTTTAGGGCTCATGTCAAGGTATGTTCTTGTCAAATGCATGTGTTTGAATAGAAAATGCAGCATTTGGCAAGAATAGGCTGTGCTTGACCTGCATTGCCCACAGTTCACACACACCCCGCTAGGACATGGGGCATCCAAAGAAATGCAGAGCAATACCAAGCAGGTACTGCTCAATGAAAGTCAATGGGACTTTACTGACCTGCATTCAATGACCTGTGTTCCAAATCCACATCAAACACAGGAAATCAACATCAGTCAACATAAGCGTTCAGGATTGGTTTTGTACTGACAGACACTGCTAAAGTTACAGTGCCTTGAAAAAGTATTCATACCCCTTGACATTTTCCACATTTTGGCAAGTTACAACCATAAACATAAATGTTTTTTATTGAAATTTTATGTGATAGACCAATACGAAGTGGCACATAATTGTGAAGTGGAAAGAAAATGCTAACTGGTTTTCAAAGAGTATTTACAAATAAATATGTGAAAAGTGTGGCATGCATTTGTATTCAGCCCCCCTGAGTCAATACTTTGTAGAACCACCTTTCGCTGCAATTACAGCTGCAAGTCTTTTTGGGGATGTCTCTACCAGCTTTGCACATCTAGAGAGTGACATTTTTGCCCATTCTTATTTGCAAAATAGCTCAAGCTCTGTCAGATTGGATGGAGACTGTCTATGAACAGCAATCTCCAAGTCTTGCCACACATTCTCAATTGGATTTAGGTCTGGACTTTGACTGGGCCATTCTAACACATAATGAATGAATGAATGAATGAAGGATTTGTAGAGCGCTGCAAATGCGAACTAAATCGCCTCAAGGCGCTAGAAATATGCTTTATATAAACCATTCCATTGTAGCTCTGGCTGTATGTTTAGGGTCGTTGTCCTGCTGGAAGGTGAACCTCGCCCCAGTCTCAAGTCTTCTGCAGACTCTAACAGGTTTTCTTCTAAGATTGCCCTGTATTTGGTTCCATCCATCTTCCCATCAACTCTGACCAGCTTCCCTGTCCCTGCTGAAGAAAAGCATCCCCACAAATGATACTGCCACTACCATGTTTCATGGTGGGGATGGTGTGTTCAGGGTGATGTCATGTGCAGTGTTAGTTTTCCGCAACACATAGCATTTTGCTTTTCGGCCAAAAAGGTCAATTTTGGTCTCATGTGACCAGAGCACCTTCTTCCACATGTTTGTATCCCCCACATGGCTTTTCGCAAACTGCAAACAGGAATTCTTATGGCTTTCTTTCAACAATGGCTTTCTTCTTGCCACTCTTCCATAAAGGCCAGAATTGGGGAGTGCACGACTAGTGCTGTGTACACACGGCCGGACTTTTCGACCAAACAAATTTGACCATGTGTGGGCTTCATCGGACCTGCAGCAAACTTTTTTGGTCGAAAATCAGACGGACTTTAGATTTGGAACATGTTTCAAATCTTTCAGACGGACTCGAGTCCGGACGAAAAATCTGATTGTCTGTATGCTAGTCCGACGGACGAAAACCAACAATGGGGCAGCTATTGGCTACTGGCTATCAACTTCCTGATTTTAGTCTGGTAGTACGTCATTACGTACGAATCCATCGGACTTTGGTGTGATCGTGTGTAGGCAAGTCCGTTCGTTCGAAAGTCCGTCGGAAGTCCGCCGAAAGTCCGTCGGAAAGACCGTTGGACCTTTGATGCCAAAAAGTCCGCCCGTGTGTACACGGCATAATAGTTGTCCTGTGGATCTTTGCAGCTCCTCCAGAGTTACCATGGGCCTCTTTGCTGCTTCTCTGATTACTTCTCTCCTTGCCCGGCCTGTCAGTTTAGGTGGACAGTAATGTCTTGGTAGGTTTGCAGTTGTGCCATACTCTTTCCATTTTCAGATAATGGAGTGAACAGTGCACCGTGAGATGTTCAAAGCTTGGGATTTTTTTTAACCTAAGCCTGCTTTTATCTTCTCCACAACTTTATCCCTGACATGTCTGGTGTGTTCCTTAGCTTTATTGGTGCTGTTTGTTCACTAAGGTTCTCTAACAAACTTCTGAGGGCTTCACAGAACAGCTGTATTTAAAACAAATGTATTATAAACAAGAAAGACAGTTTAGAAACATATAAACCAAAAAAAAAATAATAGTAGCTCAAAATTATTAATATTTCCCTTTAAAATTCTGAATACAGCAAATTATGGACTATTATGGAGAAGGAACTGAGCAGCAAAAACAACATAGGTTGTTTGCATGCTATACATATTTTCTTAATAGGCAATCACTGGATATACAGAGGGGGCATAATTAAGATATACAAAGTATAGACATTGCGCCGCCACACGCAAACACAGATTTGTCACAGGAACGATAAAGTGCACACATGTTGTACTTATACAGAGCTCTCATTCAGCCCAGGGTCTGTTACGTAGCACACATGCATAGCACATGTCTGCAGAGCATTGAAAGGTAACAGTAATTTCTTTTGGGAGGGAGGAATTCTACAGGAAGAACGAGAGAAAGAGAGGAGGTGGAAAAAACATAACAAGAGAAGAGGGAGAGTGAGGAGAGAAATAAAGTAAAAGTTTGGTGAGGGCTGTCTCCACTATGGATGAAGGAGCAACGGAGCCACCCTTGGACAGCAGCATTGCCAATCTGGAGAAAGGGCATTGTTAGATGTACTAACAGATTTAGATGGACTTGACTAACAAATTAAAGCCAAACTCCAGCTAACACTATATAAACAGCTACAGTCACAGGTTTTTTTTACTTTTAAATAATAAAAAACAGATAATTTTAAGCACCCCTGTCATTGGCAAAGAGTTTGATTCAACTCTCTAAGTCTGTTAAAGGAAGTTGGAAAAAATTTGACTTACTGGCTGGATTGTCAGGTGAATATAACGAAAATAAGCAGGAAAAGAGAAAACAAATCCAACTGCCACATCTAAGAATTGGTAAGGATAATGGCCAGGGCCAATGAGATCAAATCTGATTATCTCGAAAATCGCATGAGAAGAAACAATGTGCGTATAGTGGGGTTGCCGGAGAAGACGGAGGGCAGGGACCCCACAGAATTTGTGGAAAAATGGCTGCTGGATATCTTCGGGAAGAAAGCCTTCACCTCACTTTATTCAGTGGAGAGAGCCCACAGGGTACCGTCTAGACCTCTCCCACCTGGCCATCCACCCCGCACACTACTGGCCAAGTTCCTCAATTACAAGGACAAGGAAATTATACCCAAGCAAGGGAAAAGCACAATATCACTTTTAATGGGGTACACATTTCTTTTTACCCTGACTACTCAGCAGAAGTGCAGAGATGCAGAGCGAGATTCGCAGAAGTAAAGAGGCGACTTCAGCAGCTGCAAGCACCGTACGCCATGCTGTTCCCGGCACGACTTTGCATCACAGCAAGAGGCCAAGCACACTTTTTTGAATCAGCAACAGACGCATCCTTATGGGTAGATGCTAATGAACACGCCATTCGCCAGACCAGAAGAGCCGCAGCGGAGGGAAACTGACTGCCACACACAGGGCCCTTCAAAGAGAGGTGAGCAACATAACCACCATCTTTATTTTGTTTCCTGCACAAGATGCCGACGACCCGGCTGGGAGCCCCAACACTTTTTCCTCCCAGCGTTGAGAGCAATGTGATTTGTGCGATTAACGCAAACTTAATTGGAAAGCACTATTTGGCCCCCACGAGGGATGCAGGCTATGCCAAAAATGGAAACCCTAAGTTTGTTGTTTGGGATTCCGCCTTAATTTTCTATGTAGTTCAAGCCGCCCGATTTACTTGCAAATCGCAGGCAGGCAACAGGTTGTCCAGTCACATTTATGATGAAGACTCCAAAGTTTTTTGCCTAAGTATCCAGTCCAAGATTGAAATAATCCGAAGTTATTGTTCCAGAACTATTTACCTCAACTCTACCCACCGCACCTATACCACAATGCTATGCAGGCCTGATGGTTACTGCCCTGCTGCTCTGTTAGTGGCTAAGCAAGAGCAAGCAACACCCAGAAAATGAGAGGCCCAGGCCTCCCCATACCACCCCATTTATGACTTCCACTTGTACAGATGAACACTGTCCCCATATTGTCCTGGAGCATTAGAGGTCTCCAGGACCCACTAAAACGCACCATGGTTTTCACAGTTGTTCAGAAACATGCCCCGGCAATCTATTGCCTTCAGGAGACTCATTTGGTTCCCGAAACTCTATCTTGTATAAACTATGCATGGATGGGAGGGGGGTATCACTCCACACACACCTCCTACTCAAGGGGGGTGAGCGTACTAGTGCACAGATCAGTAGGCTTTCAGGTATATGACCAACTGATTGACACTGAAGGGAGATATGTTATTCTAGAATGTAAAGTGTACCAATTGAAATGTATTTTAGCTGCTATGTATATCCCACCCCCCTTTAACTCAGAGGCATTGAGAACACTCCTGGCCTTCCAATTAAGCCACCCTGACCTCCCGCTAATAGTTGTGGGGGACTTGAACTGCTACATGGACCCCATCCTGGACAAGCACCCGCCCCCAGGGAATGGCTGCAAAATTGCCCGAACGGCGCTGCGGAAGTTCGCTGAGGAGGTGGGATCGTTGGATCCATGGCGGGACTGTAACCCACTGCAGAAGCAGTTCTCATGTTTCTCAAAGACACACATGTCTCTGTCGAGGATAGATCTGTGCCTTTGCACAGCCCAAATGTCCCGCTTTCTACAGGACATCCAATACCTTGGCAGAGGCATCTCTGATCACTCCCCCATCCTCATCCAACTAATTGCTAAACTGACTACGACCCTGCAAAGGGCTCCCGGGAAACTCAATGCCTTTTGGTTGAACTTAATTCCCTCACACGAAGGCCTACTAGAGGCAATTAGAGAATTCTGGGAGAGAAATGCATACCACCCTGATCCTAATATTGCATGGGATGCCTTTAAAGTGAATATGAGGGGCTCTCTCATAAAGGAAGTGACAAATATTAAATCTAAAACGAGGGCACAATGGGAACAGGCGGAACAGCTTGTTCAACGGCTTGAGACAAGGTTTACAGATGACCCTAGCGACTCAAACAGGGAGGCGTGGCTAGCAGCGCAAGAGGCGGTGGTTCAGATCACCAAATCACCAGCTGATAAAAAGAGTTTTTTTAACAGGCTAGCTTATTATGAGGTGGGGGAACAGACCGGCTGCCTGCTGGCAAAGATTGTGAAGTCTTCCCAGACCTCCCCTTCGATTGGTGCTCTTCGCACTAGGCAGGGGAGGATGGTGAACACCCCTAACCTAATCATGCAAGAGCTGGTCGAATACTATTCAGACCTCTACAGGTCCAGAGCCAACATAGGCAGAACTGGAGACATACCTGCAGACCGTAGATCTGCCTTGCCTCTTTGCTTCCCAGAGAGCAATGTTGGATGACCCCATCACTATAGAGGACTTACAAGAGGCGATAGCCCTCTCCCCCAACTCTGAAGCCCCAGGTGATGACGGCCTCCCGACTGAAATATACAAGCAATGTGGCGAGTCTATCCTGCCCCACCTTCTTAGAGTGCTTAACTCAGCTAGGACCAGCCAAAGACTGCCAGAATCCATGACGAGAGCGAATATTGTGCTTATATTGAAACCAGGGAAGGACCCACTAGACCCGGGCTCATATAGTCCAATATATGTTTTACAAAGTGACATCAAAATCCTGGCAAAGGTCTTGGCCCTAAGACTTAACAAGGTGATCTCCATAATACACCCGGACCAATCAGGCTTTATCCCTCAAAAATCCACCGCCATAAACCTCCGCAGTCTCTTCCTTAACCTTCAAGCCCAACCAGATAATACGGGGGACAGGGCACTACTGTCTTTGGATGCCCATAAAGCATTCGATAGCATAGAATGGCAATACCTCTAGGCGGTTATGGGCAAGTTCGGATTCGGAGATATGTTTTTATCCTGGTTCAAACTGCTCTATAGCTCCCCACAGGTGGTCATTAGAGAGGCAGGACACATTTCCCCACCCTTTAGGCTCCATAGGGGGACACGTCAGGGCTGCCCATTGTCCCCGCTCCTGTTTGCGGTGGCAATTGAGCCAATGGCTGCCCTGATTAGGTCTAACCCGCAGGTCCAGGGATTTAAGTTTGGGGAACTACAAGAGAAAATTATGCTATATGCAGATGATACAATGCTGCGACTGGGAGACACATCTGACTCCCTGAGAGCAGTGATGTCGATCATAGTGCAGTTTGGGAAGTATCCTGGGCTGACGATCAACTGGAATAAGTCTTCCCTAATGGTACTAGATGCAGACCCAGACGCCCAGGATGTTGAGGAACTCCAAATGCCGCTAACTTCTAGTTTCAAATATCTAGGAATACAAATCACCAGAAAATACTACAGTATATCCCCCTTAACCTGTCACTGCTACGGGGACGAATTTGTGCTAGTATCAAAGTATGGTTGAGACTAAAAATGTCACTAGTAGGAAGAGTCAACTTTATTAAAAAAATGTTCATGCCCCAGCTTCTTTATATACTGCACAACACCCCCATGGTGATTCCCCTTAAAATATTTTGCATAATAAACTCCATTTTTAGGTCCTTCCTGTGGCAGGATAAGCCCCCCCAGAGTCAAGCTGGAACAATTTCAGAAACCCAAAGATGAGGGCGGTCTAGCTTTGCCTAACCCATGGCTTTATTACATTGCAGCTCAGCTGCAGCATGTGGCCCAAGCCTTTACCCCGCTGGACGGGGAGGGGGAAGGCCACACCATGGCAGACCCCATTAGAACCCTGATGGGCCATGCCACGGGGATCCCAGATGTAGCGGAGGGCCTAGAGGCCCTGGATTACGCAAAGTCCAATAAGAGATTTCCCACTCATGCCCTAGTCCAAAAGGTTTGGAACAAGGCCAGACAATTACAGGCAGAAGGCTTCACTAAATTCAGCCCTGTATGGAACAACAGGTACTACCCGGAACTACAGATGCTGACGTGCAGGGCGCAGTGGAAGAAGCACAGAGTCACACACTTACGTCACATTTTTACGGCAGGTAAATTGAGCACCTTTTCCGATCTGAAAGAGCGGAGTCGGCTCCCCCAGATGATGCACTTCTTTTACCTTCAATTACAACACGCAATAAGGGCTCAAACCAGTGGGACTCCGTGGACTCTAATCCCGACCCCCATATTTCACTACATGGAGGAGGTGATCAGCCTTAAAGGCTTTATTTCTAACTGCTATTTGATGCTGCTTGGGATATTCCTGACAGGGTTCTACCTAAAGATGATGGCTAAGTGGAAGAATGACACGGGCGCCCTTGAGGGAGAGCAGTGGGAAGAGGCGCTCCAGGCAGTACGAATGTCCTCCCTAAATGTAGCACAGCTACTATCCCAGTTGTACATTATACTAAACGTGTATTACACACCAGCCAAGCTGGCCAGAATGGGGGCAGAACCGGACTCGGAGTGCCCAAGATGTGCAAGAGACCAGGGGACTTGATTCATATGCTATGGCACTGCCCCAAGCTACATCTATACTGGACAGGAGTCCTGAATACTATTAACAATGCTTTTTCAGTCTCCATCCCGGCGGACCCCAAACCATGCCTGCTGGGTATCCTAGAGGACCTCCCCCTAGAGGATAACCTTAAACCACCCATCGCAAGAGCCCTGTTTCAGGCACACCTGCTCATCCTCCCAAGGTGGAAGGCGACTGAGCCCCCCTGCGATTAGAGAATGGATCGGACAGATGGGTGACACCTTGCGGTTGGAAAAGTTTATATTCCAACATAGGGGATGACAAATTTGATGATCAGTGGTCACCTTGTCTGAGCTCATCGGTCTTAGCCCCGGTGGACCTCATACTAATTAGATTACTGGGTTGCTGAATTACAAAAGGTAACACACCAGGTC
Source organism: Lithobates clamitans (assembly GCA_037952925.1). NCBI lineage: Eukaryota > Metazoa > Chordata > Amphibia > Anura > Ranidae > Lithobates > Lithobates clamitans. The sequence continues at coordinate 200,907 of JBBGZY010001921.1, read as the reverse complement.
ACGTTGATGGTCCATGGTTAGAGCAGCGGGCCTAAAGGATTACAGGCTACATTAATAACAATATGCAAGCTGAAATTATACCGTCCTAGATAGTGATGTAGAGATGATAATAATTGATGCATGTATACAGTGAGCTGTTGGAACTGGAATTTATTGACATGTTTGTAAGGTGAGTTTTTCAATAAAACTTTTTTTCTGAGGAAAAAAAAAAGAATTGGTAAGGTGGATTAAAATACATTTTTGTTTTTAGATTTAATACAGCTTTAACTATCCAGATTTATGATAGGCTTACTTTAAAAGAAAGCTTTCCTTAGAATAAAATTGAAGGTGCCATTAATAATGTCTGTCTGCAAACTTTACTTGAATACTTTCAGCCAACCTTCTGAAACAAGAATAAAGTTGGTCAAACACGGTTAGATTTTTGTATGAACATTCATTCGTATGGAAATTCTGAAAAATCGTTCACCAGAGAATCCTTTCTTGCTATCATTAAGTATACTATTTTCATTCGAGAGCCCCCTAAAATTTCTTTCACTCTTGCTATTTGAATGAAATTCCAAGCATATTAAACAGGTTTTATTACTATTTGTATGATTTTTCCTGAATGAAAACCACTTTCACACCCCACTAACCATTAGAAAGTCTAACAAATGTTAGAAAATACTGAAGCCAGGGAGTCAGCATAACAACCAGGCAGCTTGTATTTTCAAAAGGAGGTCAGCTGTGTCCACATATTTCTCTTAGAAAAAGTTTACTTTAAAAAATAAATCAATGTGGCTGTTGCATTAGACTACAAATCGTTCTGTGTGCTTGCCCTTGGACTAAAACTTGCTCATCTCTCTGGTAAACTTCGTTGCACATTTGAAACTTTGACTTTAATCATTCCAATGCAACAAATTAAAGAGTTCCTTGTTTTTACTTTGAATATATACTTTGAATGATATTTTAATGACAACTGGAAGCACCTAAAATAGGGGTCTCCAAACCTTCCAAACAAAGAGCCCATTTACTGTCCTTTAGACTTGAGGGGGGCCGGACTGTGGCCACTAGGAGTAGAATTTGTCTTAGCGACAGTGGGACTAAACAATGCATCTTTGTCATTAGGGGGAGGAATAGTTCCCCATCATTGGTGTCAGTGGAGGAATAGTTCTACATTGTTGGTGTCAGTGGAAGAATAGTGCTTCATTGTTGGTGCCAGTGGGAGGAATAGTGTCCCAATCATTGATGTCAGTGGGAGGAATGGTGTCCCATTGTTGATGTCAGTGGGAGGAATAGTGTCCCATCGTTGATGTCAGTGGGAGGAATAGTGCCCCATTATTGATATCAGTGGGAAGAATTGTGCCCCATCATCAATGACAGTGGGAGGAAAAGTGCCTCATTATTGGTTACAGTGAAAGTAATAGTGCCCCATCATTGGTGTCCTTGGGAGGAATAGTGCCACATCATTGGTGTCAGTGGGAGGAATTTACACATACTCACAGGGCTAGACTGGGACAAAAATTTGGCCCAGGACTTCATCCAGACTGGCCCACTTTGACAGGTCTCTCCCATGCCGGCCGGACAAACCCGCCCCCCCGGCGTGCCACCCAAGCCCCCCCTCACTAGCCATTAGCTGTTCTACATTATTTCTCGTATAGGCAGTACCAGTGGGGAAGCTAGACATTATTTCACCCGGGGCAAAGAATCAGTTTGGCGCCCCCCAATGGGACAAGGTTAGGCAGGAAAGTGAGAAACTCCCAGGCCATAGCTGTTAAGTTAGCTGTCTGTCCCCTCCCCCATGCTTCTTCTGGTCCTCCCCATGCTCCTCTGTTCCCCCGTGCTCCTTTGGTCCCCCCGTGCTGTTCCTCTATCCCCCCAATGCTGCTCTGGCCCCCGCAATGCTTCTCTGGTCCCCCAATGGTGCTCTGGTCCCCCCCATGCTGCTCTGGTCCTCCCCATGCTGCTCTGGTCCCCCCCATGCTCCTCTGGTCCCCCGTGTGCTCCTCTGGTCCCCCGTGTGCTTCTCTGGTCCCACCATGTTCCTCTGGTCCCCCCATGCTCCTCTGGTCCCCCCCATGCTCCTCTGGTCCCCCATGTGTTTCACATGCTCCTCTATTCCCCCATGCTGCTCTGGTCCCCCATGTGCTCTGCTGGTCCCCCCATGCTCCTCTGGTCCCCCCCATGTACTCTGCTGGCCCCCCCATGCTCCTCCCCCCCTCATGCTGCTCTGGTCCCCCATATGCTCCTCTCCCCCATGCTGCTCTGGTCCCCCATATGCTCCTTTCCTCCCCCCCAATGCTGCTCTGGTCCCACATATGCTCATCTGTCCCCCCATGCTGCTCTGGTCCCCCATATGCTCCTCTCCCCCCAATGCTGCTCTGGTCCCCCATATGCTCCTCTCCCCCCAATGCTGCTCTGGTCCCCCACATGCTTATCCCCCCCATGATGCTTTGGTCCCCCATATGCTTATCTCTCCCCCCCATGCTGCTCTGGTCCCCCATATGCTCATCTCCCCCCCCATGCTGCTTTGGTCCCCCGTATGCTCATCTCTCCCCCCATGCTGCTCTGGTCCCCCATATGCTCCCCCCATGCTGCACTGGTCCCCCATATGCTCCTCTCCCCCCGATGCTGCTCTCGTCCCCCATGCTCCTCCCCCCAGCTCTCACCTCCTCTCCCTGGCTAGTTATGCAGCGCGCCTGAATACAATAACAGACATGATGCTCAGGAGTCGACACTGAGAAGCTCATCATACAATCCAGAAGGAGGGCGGCCACGCACAGCTGTAACATAACCTTCCTCGGCACTCATTCTCCTGCTCTTTCCTTCCCCCGCTCTCCATCTAGATTCTCCGTGGCAGCAGACAGGATGGGCTGGCTGTATTCAGGCGCGCTGCATAACTAGCCAGGGAGAGGAGGTGAGCGCTGCAAGGGGGGGCAGAGGACTGGAGGGAGGTGGCAGTCCGCTGTCACTGAAACTGGCCCACTGAGCCATCGGCCCACCGGGAAACTCCTGGTAGTCCAGATGGCCAGTACATGCCTGCATACTCAGAACAAATCCAGTTCTATCACAAATATGGGTTTCGGCCCCAATGCAGTGCCTGTAGTAGTCAAATGTTATGTTGAGTGGGGCCTTTAGCTGTATGAAGACATGGTAAAAAGTCTGTAATACTAAACTCTTTATATGTTGGGGCAGAGAACAGGGCAATGCAAATGACCACAATCCTCCAATAAATGGGGTACCTGAAGAACCAGAAGTTAACCTACTATACCCCCATTTTGCAAAATACCAAGACTTACTGTATTATGTAAAGAAGGCAAGTTGTGGAGCAGCTGATGGTTCTCCAGTCTTACATAAGGATGGTATTGGATCTGACCCATTCTCATGTGTTGGGTGGTATGTTAGATGTTGCATTACAAAAGAGAGAGAATTGAGCAGCATTTTCTGCCTATGTATTTACAAAGCAGTTGAGGAGTGTTGTAAATCTTGCCTGAAGTGTCAGGAACTTTAAACTCTTTCAATTGCCATTACCTATGTTTTCCTTATTCTGGTAGCATTTATACATAGATTCAGATTCACAATACTTATTACAATATTAATCCTAAGGGAGATTATTAAATAGGTAGGAAGGTATATTATATTTTATATATTTTTATATATATATAAGTGTGTGTGTATAGTATATATATATATATATATATATATATATATATATATATATATATATATATATATATATACACACGCACATATATATAATATATATATATACATATATACACATACATATACATACACATATATATATATATATATATATATATATATATATATATATATATATATATATATATATACAGTGGGGACGGAAAGTACTCAGACCCCCTTAAATTTTTCACTCTTTGTTATATTGCAGCCATTTGCTAAAATCATTTTCTCAAATGATCAAAGTTCATTTTTTTCCTCATTAATGTATACACGGCACCCCATATTGACAGAAAAACACAGAATTGTTGACATTTTTGCAGATTTATTAAAAAAGAAAAACTGAAATATCACATGGTCCTAAGTATTCAGACCCTTTGCTGTGACACTAATATATTTAACTCAGGTGCTGTCCATTTCTTCTGATCATCCTTGAGATGGTTCTACACCTTCATTTGAGTCCAGCTGTGTTTGATTATACTGATTGGACTTGATTAGGAAAGCCACCTGTCTATATAAGACCTTACAACTCACAGTGTATGTCAGAGCAAATGAGAATCATGAGGTCAAAGGAACTGCCTGAAGAGCTCAGAGACAGAATTGTGGCAAGGCACAGAGGTTACAAAAAGGTTCCTAAGAGCACAGTGGCCTCCATAATCCTTAAATGGAAGACGTTTGGAATGACCAGAACCCTTCCTAGAGCTGGCCGTCTGGCCAAACTGAGCTATTGGGGGAGATGAGCCTTAGTTAGAGAGGTAAAGAAGAACCCAAAGATCACTGTGGCTGAGCTCCAGAGATGCAGTCGGGAGATGGGAAGAAGTTGTAGAAAGTCAACCATCACTGCAGCCCTCCACCAGTCGGTGCTTTATGGCAGAGTGGCCCGACGGAAGCCTCTCCTCAGTGCAAGACACATGAAAGCCCGCATGGAGTTTGCTAAAAAACACCTGAAGGACTCCAAGATGGTGAGAAATAAGATTCTTTGGTCTGATGAGACCAAAATAGAACTTTTTGGCCTTAATTCTAATCGGTATGTGTTGAGAAAACCAGGCATTGCTCATCACCTGTCCAATACAGTCCCAACAGTGAAGCATGGTGGTGGCAGCATCATGCTGTGGGGGTGTTTTTCAGCTGCAGGGACAGGACGACTGGTTGCAATCGAGGGAAAGATGAATGCGGCCAAGTACAGGGATATCCTGGTCGAAAACCTTCTCCAGAGTCCTCAGGACCTCAGACTGGGCCGAAGGTTTACCTTCCAACAAGACAATGACCCTAAGCACACAGCTAAAATAACGAAGGAGTGGCTTCACAACAACTCTGTGACTGTTCTTGAATGGCCCAGCCAGAGCCCTGACTTAAACCCAATTGAGCATCTCTGAAGAGACCTAAAAAATGGCTGTCCACTAACGTTTACCATCCAACCTGACAGAACTGGAGAGGATCTGCAAGATCTAAATACTGAGCAAAGGGTCTGAATACTTAGTACCATATGATATTTCAGTTTTTCTTTTTTAATAAATCTGCAAAAATGTCAACAATTCTGTGTTTTTCTGTCAATATGGGGTGCTGTGTGTACATTAATGAGGAAAAAAATGAACTTAAATGATTTTAGCAAATGGCTGCAATATACCAAACAGTGAAAAATTTAAGGGGGTCTGAATATTTTTCGTCCCCACTGTATATACATACACAGTATCTCACAAAAGTGAGTACACCTCTCACAATTTTGTATTCTATTATATCTTTTCATGTGACAACACTGAAGAAATGACAATGGGGTACTTTGACACAGTAAGTGGGCTTAAGCACTGTATAGCCATATGGTGTGACTAAATCCCCATATTTTTTGAAAATGTTCAGGTGTTTTAAATAGCCTTGCAGGCTTTAAATGTAATTTTTGTAGGTGTGCACTGTAATATTTTGTTCTAACACTGAAGAAATGACACTTTGCTACAATGTAGTGAGTGTACAGCTTGTATAACAGTGTAAATTTGCTGTCCCCTCATAATAACTCAACACACAGTCATTAATGTTTAAATCACTGGCAATAAAAGTAAGTACACTCGTAAGTGAAAATGTCCAAATTGGGCCCAACGTGTCAATGTTTTGTATGGCCACCATTATTTTCCAGCGCTGGCTTAACCCTCTTGGGCATGGAGTTCATTTTTTAAAATTTTTTATCGGATAATATTCTGATATGATATGTGGGAATTCTGATTTATCTTAGAATTAGGGCTTTTCTGTACTAAACGGCTCTACCTTTTACAGATTACAGTCAGGGCCGGTGCCAGTATAAGGCAGTTTAGGCAGCTCTCTTAGGGTGCCAGGATGGGGGAGGGGGTGGTAAAATGCACCCTCATCTGTTAGGACAAAAATCTTTGCACCGTCCCTGGGTTCACTGGGCAGGAGCAGAGAGTCACACGAGAGCAACGTAGTTCAGGGGGATCATCTGAGTGTGCCATATACACAGCAATTCACTGGCCCGGTGTACAGATGGGACAGACAGCAGAGTGTTTGAGGAGGATGCAGAGTGCTGGATGAGCGCAGAGTTGAGCGGGTGACCCAGAGAGAAGATTTGGGTGGATGCTCTCCCCTTACCTCTCCTCCCTCTCCTGGGGGGTCACCACATGCTGCCTGCGTGTAAATAATGGGGGTCACTACAGGCTGCTTTTGTGTAACCACTTAAGGACCAGCCTCGTTTTGGATTTTAGGTGTTTACATGTTTAAAACAGTTTTTTTTTGCTAGAATATTACTTAGAACCCCCAAACGTTATATATTGTTTTTTTTTCTAACACCCTAGAGAATAAAATGGCGGTCATTGCAATACTATTTTTTGCACAGTATTGGCGCACTGGTCTTGTAAGCGCACTTTTTTTGGAAAAAATTCACTTTTTTGAATAAAAAATAAGACAACAGTAAAGTTAGCCCAATTTTTTTGAAATATAATGTTACGCCAAGTAAATTGATACCCAACATGTCACACTTCAAAATTGCGCCCGTTGGTGGAATGGCGTCAAACTTTTACCCTTAAAAATCTCCATAGGCGACATTTAAAAAATTCTACAGGATGCATGTTTTGTGTTACAGAGGAGGTCTAGGGCTAGAATTATTGCTCTCGCTCTACCGATTGCAGCGACACCCCACATGTGTGGTTTGACCACCGTTTTCATATGCAGGCGCTACTCACGTATGTGTTCGCTTCTGTGCGTGAGCTCGTCGGACAGGGAGCTTTAAAAAATTTTTTTTTTCTTATTTATTTTACTTTATTTTATTTCTTTTTTCGCTGTTTAAAAAAAAAAAAATTGGATCACTTTTATTCCTATTACAAGGAATGTAAACATCCCTTGTAATAGAAAAAAGCATGACAGGTCCTCTTAAATATGAGATCTGGGGTCAAAAAGTCCTCAGATCTCATATTTGGACTTTAATGCAAAAAAAAAAAAAAAAAGTTGTTTGAAAAAATGACAAAAAAAAAAAAGTGCCTTTAAGACAAATGGGCGGAGCTGACGTCATGGCGTTGCTTCCGCCCTCCTATGGTATGGAGACGGATGGGGCCATCTTAGCCTCACTCGTCTCCATACCTAGAAAGTGAGAGGACCCAATCGCCTCCGCCACTACCGACGGCTCCGGTAAGAGGCGGAGGGCGCGGGAGAGCGGTGGGAGGGGGTGGCACCTCTCCCGCCGCCGATAACGGTGATCTCGCGGTGAACCCGCTGCAGAGACCACCATTATCTTACACAGAACCGCCGGCCCTAAAGATGGATACCTTGGTTGTGGCAACAGCTGCTGCCGTTACCGAGATATCCATCTTCAGAGTAATGACGTATATATATATATACAGTGGCCGGTCGGTAAGTGGGTAAATAATGGGGGTCACCACATGCTGCCTGTGTGTAAATAATGGGGGTCACTACAGTGTGCTTTTGTGTAAATAATGGGGGTCACTACATGCTGCTTGTGTGTAAATATTTGAGGCCACTGCATGCTGCCTGTCTGTAGATGATTGGGGTCACAACATGGAACATCTATATGTTGGGGTGACTATATGCTGCCTTTTTATATATGATTGTAGTAACTACATATTGCCCGTCTATGGGTAACAGGGGGTCACTTCATGTTGCCTGTCTATAGATGATGGGGGTCACTACATGCTATCTGTCCATAGATGTTGGGAGTCACTATGTGCTTCCTGTATATATATAGGATAGGGGGCGCTACATGCTGTCTATCTATAGATGATGGGGGTCACTACATGCTCTTTGTTTACAGATGATGAGGGTCGCTACATGCTTCCCGTGTATACAGTACCTTGAAAAAGTATTCATACCCCTTGTAATTTTCCACATTTTGTCAAAAGTGAAAAGTGGACTATACATCGGGACTCACCATCGATGGCTATAAAATAATCGATAAATGTATCCATTAGAAAGGAAAAAGAGAGGGGAAGAGAAAAAGAGGGAAGATCCTTGAGTATTGGAATATGTTCCTACGTGTTACGTCACTGAAGCCACATATCCACTTATGTAACGCGTAGGGAGGAGTCAGAGACCTTAGTGCTGTGTGAGCACGGACAGCTAAGTGAGGAGATTGTTTTGGTTATATGCAACTGACTGCCTTAGATGTGATTTCATTGCGGGGCATGTGTGAGTGTAACTGTGCTTTTATTACACACATGTTGATTTTAGCCTATTTATTTGCACAATGAGTTTGTCATTTTTTCTTGTTTGAGCAATACGGGTCTATGAAGGATTGAAAGGAATGAAGATTTGAAAGCAATCCATCACATGTGAACACTATCAGAGACTCCACACCTGATCATCTGGGTATCGTTGTCCCTCTGTGTTTTATTTCACCAACTATGGGTGTATTGATTATTTTTCAGTAATTCTTCAGAAATCTATGAGCAATTTATTCATATATGTTTGGAAGCACTGTACTTATTTTATTCATTTTTTGGTTGGGTTCACTGGACATTTATATATTTTAAGTGTTTTTCTAGGTTTTTATAGGATTTTATAGGATCACTGTGCAATATTAAGGTTGATGGTAGTGCTTTATTAATCTTTACTTCATATATACAAACAAATAAAACATAAACAACAATACACACCAAACAAAATATAAAAAAAAAAACCCAGTGGTCGCAAAGCTTCAATTCTATAAAAAGGGTTTGTAACTCCGGGAACATAGTAGCCCTTAAAGTGCGGATCCATCGCATCTCTCTTTGCAGTATTTTTTTCCATTATGTTCCAAGGCTGCAAATTTAATGACCATATTGTTCCCCGAGTGCTTGAGGTTTACATGTCGGCCAGTGGGCGTATATAATAAATTGCTGCCGATGTAGTAAACATGATCTTTAATCTTTTGCCAGAAACATTGTTTCGTTTTGCTGACATAAAAGCTCCCGCACTTGCAGAACATAATATACACCACGCCAGTTCTCTGGCAGTTGACATGGTGTGGAATCGAATGTAGCTTTCCATTAGAAAGATACATGGTATGGTTTTCAAAAACCCAGGGGCAACAATTTCATGAATCACATTTCCAAGTCTCCCTCTGGGCAGTGTCCTCACCAATTTGATCTACATAGTGACTTTGTGTTAATCTATCTTTTAAAGATTTTAGCATTTTACATTTGATGTAACATTACAATTTTTGTTTGTGATCTTGGAGACCTTTCCTTATTTTTTTTTTTTTAGTTTAATTGTTTACATTTATATCACTTGGTGGCTCTATATAGCTTACACATCCATTATGGCGGATTATGTTGGCACAGCCTGGGATGGTTGGATGCTCAAAATTCAAAAAAACTGTTTGGGGGAAGAAGGTGCATCATTGGAATTGGAGGTATTTGTGCATGAGTTATACTGCACTTGTGCACTTGAAAGGAAATCTAGCCTATCTTGGCATTATACATTTCTGACACTATATATAGATGAGGAGATAAACCCTAGTGGCTTAAGAATCTAAACCTTCCTGAACTTACCAAATATGTTACCGGCGTTCAAAAATGCCTGGGAACAGAATTTACAGAAATGCTCTAGCAAAATGATGGAATTTACTAGTGGCAGAATATATGAAAAACATCAAGGAGGTAGATGAAGAAATTAAACAGCTATATACTCAAAATAAACTCCTTTGTTCCCATCCTCTATATGGCACAAAAGATACGGAGCTAAGTGACCACCTTGAGAAATTTAATGCTGAGCTAATCAGGAAAAAGGAACAAAAATTTGCCAGAGATAAAATTGCATTCGCTAATAATGAGGCATACAAATGGTCTTCTCAAAACCCCAGACGTTCCTGGCCGGTAAAGAGGGGGGACCAGGATAAAAAGGGAACTAATAGCAAACGGGAAGTTAGAGACTCTGACTCTTCCAATACTTCTACTAACTCTCGCTTTTCACAGGGTCCTGGCAGATTACGTCAGAGAAATCGCAATCCACATAAGAAACTTTTTAATCATGAGAATGGACATACACAAACTGGTGGTGGTAAGAAAAGACCTTTCGACGATCTGCACTCGGCAGGACCTTCCTCTCAACAGGGAATTAATCTCTCCCTAGGGCAGGGGTGTCCAAACTTTTTTCAAAGAGGGCCAGATTTGATGAATAGAACATGCTTGAGGGACGACCATTTTGCCTGACATTCTTAAACCATTAAAATTTGGTCTAAGTGTGTCCGTCCGAGCGCTAATACGCGACCTAACAAGAATACTCTTGCCTTTGTGCTGTGTGTGGTGAATAGATGAGCTTGGGCGTGTTATTTGGATATACCATATTTAATCGGTTTATAACACACACCTTCACTTTAAAAAGGAAGTTTCAGGAAAAAAATCTTAAATTTTAAATAAAGAACTGTGAAGCAAAATAAGGGTCAGTGCCCATCAATGCAGCCTAATCAGTGCCTATCTGCAGCCCCCACTCCATTGCCATGAATGTAGCCCCCACTCCATTGCCATGAATGCAGCCCCCACCGTATTGCCATGAATGCAGCCCCCACCGTATTGACATGAATGCAGCTCCCACCGTATTGACATGAATGCAGCCCCCACCGTATTGACATGAATGCAGCCCCCACAGTATTGACATGAATGCAGCCCCCACATTGACATGAATGCAGCCCCCACATTGACATGAATGCAGCCCCCACTCCATTGCCATGAATGCAGCCCCCAGCGTATTGACATGAATGCAGCCCCCACCATATTGACATGAATGCAGCCCCCACCGTATTGACATGAATGCAGCCCCCACCGTATTGACATGAATGCAGCCCCCACCGTATTGACATGAATGCAGCCCCCACATTGAAATGAATGCAGCCCCCATCGTACTGACATGAATGCAGCCCCCACCGTATTGACATGAATGTAGACCCCTCCATATTGACATGAATGCAGCCCCCACATTGACATGAATGCAGCCCCCACCGTATTGACATGAATGCAGCCCCCACCGTATTGACATGAATGCAGCCCCCACCGTATTGACATGAATGCAGCCCCCACATTGACATGAATGCAGCCCCCACATTGACATGAATGCAGCCCCCACATTGACATGAATGCAGCCCCCACCACATTGACATGAATGCAGCCCCCACCACATTGACATGAATGCAGACTCACCATTGCCGTCAGTGCAGCCTGATTCGTGTCCATCTGCAGCCTTGGAGGAGACAGGGAGGGGGCGGGACGAGCGCCAACAGATATACAGGAGAAACTCCTGTTTTTATCGGCAGCCTCTTTAATTGAAAGTCCCGCCTCCTATGATGGACAAAACAATTGTCCAATGGCAGCGCAGGAGATGGGACTTCCTTTTACACAGGATGCCGTGTAAACAGGAAATTCTCCTGTATCCTGTACGGCGCTCATTCCGCCCCCTCCAAGGCAGCCAGCATATCTATCTTTTGTGGCCGCCGGTGCTCGGGGATTCGTTGGGGGCCACAAAAGATATATATGTCAAAATTACCAGGCGGGCCGCCCGAAACCGGACCGCGGGCCGCGATTGGCCCGCGGGCCGGACTTTGGACATGCCTTCCCTAGGGGATCCCAGTATTGCAATTAATAGATCCACTAAAGAGCACACTGATAGACATTACTAGTGCACAATTTTCCTCTCTATCTAGCATGTCCACACCAACGTTTTTTTACGGGCCCAAGGAAGACGGGATTCCACCCTCAAAAGGATGCAAACTAAGCAACAATATAGACCAATATGTAGTGAAAGCGACACAGGGGACATAACCCGCAATGTCATTAATCTATCTTCTCATATTCTTACTAAAGCTGAGATTGAGGTTTGCAGTTTAGGACTCACTTTTTGTCCCACTCAGGAGATAGATCAGTACGAGACAATTAAGGACATAAACTTGTTTGCACGAAAACTGACATTTAAGTATCTTTTTGATAAAGACAGAAAAAGAAAATTTAGAGATAAAAAACCGAATGGACCAATGGAAGAGTTTCTCGGTAAGAGATTTTAAAGCATTAAAAGATCTAACAGATCTACTAGAGGAGAATGAAAGATATGAGCTCCAACAGGAGACTCAACCCACAGGCACACGTAGTACACCTAGCTCCCACATAATTGGTCAATTCCACACAACCACACACATGTCACTAAGGAAATCAAAAACATTGAAATCTACCTATAATGTTGACAATCTATCTATATCACAAAAACATGCCTTAAAAAGTTTAACCTCTGATGAGGGGGATTATCATCAAACCCTCTGATAAATGAGGCAATATTGTTTTGTTAGACAAACTACCATGTGTTACAGGATTTTGAATAATGGTGATTGGTACAAAAAGATTTCAGGTGAATGTGTGGAAAAATTCCAAAAAGATTTCTGTCTCCTTCTCTTGGATGCCTTCCATCAAGGCATACTGGAGAAGGACATATATGAAGCAATTCTTGTAAAACATCCCAACCCCAACCTTCTATTCCCTACCCAAAAACACACAAAGATGTTATGTGTCCTCCTGGAAGGCCAATAATATCAGGCAATGGCACCCATACAGAGTTAGTTAGTCAACTAGTTGACAAGTATTGATGCCCCTATGTAGTGTCCCTTCCGTCCTATCTTCAAGATACACCAGACCTCCTACGACGTATGATATCGAGGCACTGTATAGTAGCATCCCCCATTCTTCGGGTCTTGCCATCATACAGGATTTTCTCAAAGAAAGAGATCAGGATTCATGGTCATTAAGCCAATTCATTCTGTCCAGTCTGGAAAATATTTTGCACTGTAATGTATTTACATTTGATGGCTCCCACTACCTCCATGTACAGGGATGGCAATAAGGGATAAGATATGCAAAACACTGGGCTCATGTCCTTATGTGGAATCAATATATAGATGACGTGCTAATGTTGTGGACAGGGACCTCGGATGAACTGGCTGAATTCATGCTTGAGCTAGGAAACAATATTTACAATTTAAAATTTACTATGCAACATGATAAAACCCAAATCTCATTCCTGGATACCAAAGTGATAGTCCAGAAGGATGGCAAAAATCCTATATCGCAAGGAAACTGATTACGATTTGTTCGGATGATGAACTCTTTGACCACTTCGCGCCCGCGCTATAGCCGAAAGACAGCTGCAGCGCGGACGCTATCTGCTGGGTGGACGTCCCTGGACATCCTGATGTTTACTTCCGCGATGCGCAATCCCGCGGGCGAGCATCAGGGAAGTTTTGTGCTGGCCGTGTCCCTTGGACACAGCCAGTCAAAGATCGCTGAAAACGGCCGATCATAGCGGCCGTTTTCAGCACGATTGGCGGTGCCAATGAGAGACGATCTCATATGTTTACATAAACATAGCTGTTCTGTGAAACCCCCAGAGGTTTGTTAGAGAACCTAATGAACAAACAGCATCATGAAGGCCAAGGAACACACCAGACATGTCAGGGATAAAGTTGTGGAGAATTTTAAAGCAGGGTTAGGTTATAAAAAAAATATCCCAAGCTTTGAACATCTCATGCAGCACTGTTCAATCCGTCACCCGAAAATGGAAAGAGTATGGCAAAATTGCAAACCTATCAAGACATGGCCGTCCACCTAAACTGACAGGCCAGGCAAGAAGAGCAATAATTAGAGAAGCAGCCAAGAGGCCCATGGTAACTCTTGAGGAGCTGCAAAGATCCACAGCTCAGGTGGGAGAATCTGTCCACAGGACAACTATTAGCCATGCACTCCACAAATCTGGCCTTTATGGCAGAGTGGCAAAAAGAAAGCCATTGTTAAAAGAAAGCCATAAGAGGTCCCGTTTGCTGTTTGCGAGAAGCCATGTGGGGTACACAGCAAACATGTGGAAGAAGGTGCTCTGGTCAGATGAGACCAAAATTTAACCTTTTGGCTGAAAGGCAAAATGCTATGTGTGGCGAAAAACTAACACTGCACATCACCCTGAACACACCATCCCCACCGTGAAACATGGTGGTGGCAGCATCATGTTGTGGGGATGCTTTTCTTCAGCAGGGACAGGAAAGCTGGTCAGAGTTGATGGGAAGATGGATGGAGCCAAATACAGGGCAATCTTTGAAGAAAACCTGTTAGAGTCTGCAAAAGACTTGAGACTGGGGCGGAGGTCCACCTTTCAGCAGGACAACGACCCTAAACATACAGCCAGAGCTACAATTGAAAGGTTTAGATTAAAGCATATTCATGTGTTAGAATGGCCCAGTCAAAGTCCAGACCTAAATCCAATTGTGAATCTGTGGAAAGACTTGAAAACTGCTGTTCACAGAGGCCCTCCATCCAATCTGACAGAGCTTGAGCTATTTTGCAAAGAAGAATGGGCAAAAATGTCACTCTCTACATGTGCAAAGCTGGTAGAGACATCCCCAAAAAGACTGGCAGCTGTAATTGCAGTGAAAGGTGGTTCTAAAAAAGTATTGACTCAGGGGGGCTGAATGCAAATGCACGCCACACTTTTCCCATATTTATTTGTGAAAAATTCTGAAAACCATTTATCATTTTCCTTCTACTTCACAATTATGTGGTACTTTGTGTTCGTCTATCACATAAAATCACAATAAAATACATTTATGTTTTTTGTTGTAGCATGACAAAATGTGAAAAATGTTAAGGGGTATGAATACTTTTTCAAGGCACTGTATATGATAGGGGTTATTACAAGTTGTTTATTTGTAGATGATGGGGGTCACTATATGCTTCCTGTGTATATATGATGGGGGTCACTACATGCTGTTTGTTTATAGATGATGGGGGTCACTACATGCTGCCTGTGTATATATGATAGGGGGCGCTACATTCTAGCTTTCTATAAATGATAGGGTCACTCAGGGACGGTACAAGCATAAGGCTACTTAGGCCGCCACCATAGTGTGCCAGGATAGAGGGGGCGGTAACGCGCACCTTTGCCTGTGTGGACAAAAATCCTTGCATCTGTCCTAGATGCAACAAGCCTGTCCACAGATAATTGGAATCTTGGCTGGTCCCTACTGAACTGACTGAGATTTGATCATTCTATGGCCAACTTAAGTTAAAGATTTTGCAAGACAAGAAGAAAGACTATTTTAAATTTTGTAGTGTGACAGATAACTGTGATGCATGACTTGCCACTTGTGTAATGTGTATTCTTACAGGCAATAAAAAAAATCAGGCGAGTGTCTTCTTCGGAACCTAACTTTTTTTTTAATGTGGTTTATCATTTATTTCAGCTACTTTTTTATTTGTCATATAATTTAATTTCTATGTTGAGAGGCCCCCGAACTTGAAGGGCCCCAGGCCCTCCAAGGTCTAAATCCAGCACTGGACGCAAGCTCAGCACGTCCCTCCTAATGCAATATACATAAGGATTACAATTAGAACCTCGGCATGGGGGAATGGGTTGATAGTTGTGCCATTTATCTTGATGGAGAAGTTAGGGGAAGAGGCATGTGGGGGAAGAAATATTATGAGCTCGGTTTTGGATAGATTGCGTTTGAGAAAGTGGTGTGACATCCAGGCTGATATGTCTGTTATTAAATTGGTGATGCGTGAGGAGACTGATGAAGTGAGCTGAGGAGAAGAAAGATAGATTTGGGTGTTATCAGCATAGAAATGGTATTGAAAGCCATAGGAGGCAATCAGCTGACCCAGGGAGGAGGTGTAGATCAAGAATAGGAGAGGTCCAAGAGAAGAGGAAGTAGAATTGTAAGTGATACTGAAGGTGCAGCAAGATGCGTAGGATGAGAACCAGCAAAGAGTACAGTCGCAAAGACCAAAGGAATAGAGATTTTTGAGGAGGAGGGAGTGGTCCACCATGTCAAAGGCAGGAGTCAGAGGTCCAGGAGTGGGAGTACAGAATAGTGTCCATTGGTTTTAGCCATTAGTAGATCACTTGTGAGTTTAAGGGAGCAGTTTCCGTGGAGTGTTGAGGGCAAAATCCAGACAGAAGGGGATCAAGATGGTCGTTCTCAGTGAGATGGTCAATCAGTTGGTTGTAGACCAGACGTTCAAGGAGTTTGGAAGAAAAGGGGAGTAAGGAGATGGGGCATAGGTTTTTAAAATTGGTGGGGTCCAGTGAGGGCTTTTTAAAGCAGAGTTCCACCTAGGTGAAAAAATATTAAAAGTCAGCAGCTACAAATACTGTAACTGCCGACTTTTAATACAAGGACTCTTACCTGCCCTGGGGGCCCGCAATGTCGGCACCCAAAGCTGACCTGTCCATCGGCGCCGGGTGCAGGTGCCAGCATCCTTACTAAGGGAAGCAGCCTGTTTCCTACTGTGCATGCGCTAGTCACGCTGCGCTTTCTGAATGGTCCCTGCTGTCTTCTGGGACCTGTGTGTCTCCCAGAAGCAGCAGTGGGGGGGGGGGGCTGGACATCGCGCAGATCGACGCACAAGATTGCAGGGATCTTTCCCTGGGAGTAGGTACCTGGGTTTGACAGGTGTCCGCTCCCCCCCCCCCCCCAAAAGGAGCCAAATGTGGCACCGGAGAGGGGGGCGGAATTAGATCCGTGGAAGTTCCATTTTTGGGTGGAATTCCACTTTAGGTATTGGGTGACTAGTGCATGTTTAAGACCCCTTTCACACTGAAGGTGCATTACAGATGTTTTAGCGCTAAAAATAGTGCCTGTAAACTACCTCTCATGCCTCGCCAGTGTGAAAGCCCGAGTGCTTTCACACTGGGACAGTGCACTTGCAAAACGGAAAAAAAAGTCCTGCAAGCAGCATCTTTGGGGCGGTGCAGGAGCAGTGTATACGCTTGTATGCACTTTTCACGCACTTTTAAGCCTTTGTTAACCCCTTCTTTGGGGGTTAAAAGCACCCTGCTCCCACCCGCACAGCACCGGTAAAGCGCCACTAAAACTAGCTGCACTTTACCGCTAACACGGTGCGGTCTTCAGTGTGAAAGGGGTCTTAGCGAGTTGGGGAAGAAGCCAGAAGAGAGGAAAAGATTGAAGATGTGAGTTATTGCCGTAGCATATAATTCAAAACCAGATATTATAGAAATTTATTTTTTTACCTTTGCTGTAGTTCTCCTTTAAAGCATGAGCTTAAAAATGTACATTTCGTTTCTAAGTTACTTGTAGGAAATGAGCTTGTCTATGCTAATTACAACATACTCACCATTATTCAAAGAACAGAAGACTTTCAATGCAAGAATGTATAAACAAGCAAAGTCATTTCTACAAATGTAGAAAACAGAAGCACAAAAGTATCACAGAAGAGAACATCTACGCCCCCTGCTGGAAGATTGGGGCAAAACAGTTAAGCAACAGGTAAATGCAGAAAACACATCGTCAAAAGGAAAAAATTGAGTCAAACACTTGTCAATGGGGCATATTTATAAAGCAGAAAATCTGACATTCAGCAATAGGGATGAGCCGAACACCCCCCGGTTCAGTTCGCACTAGAACTTGCGAACAGGCAAAAAGTTTACTCGAACACCGCTAAAATCTATGGGACACGAACATGAAAAATCAAAAGTGCTCATTTTAAGGCTTATATGCAAGTTATTGTCATAAAAATTGTTTGGGGACCCAGGGTCCTGCCCCAGGGGACATGTATCAATGCAAAAAAAAGTTTTAAAAACTGCATTTTTTTCAGGAGAAGTGATTTTATTAATGCTTAAAGTGAAACAATAAAAATTAAATATTCCTTTAAATATCGTGCCTTGGGGGTGTCTATAGTATGCCTGTAAAGTGGAACATTTTTCCAGTCTTTATAACAGTACCACAGCAAAATTACATTTCTAAAGGAAAAAAAGTAATTTAAAACTACTCGCGACTGTAATGTTTTGTCAGGTCTTAGCAATATAGATAAAAACCACTGAAAAAAATGGCATGGGTCCCCCCAAGTCCATTACCATGCCCTTTGGGTCTGGCATGGATATTAAAGTGGGGTTCCACCCAAAAAAACAAACATATCTAAAAAATTCTAAAAAAAAAACAAAAAAACATTTGGATATATTTTTTTTTTTTTACTTACCTCTAAATGCCTGTTGCTAGGTGGTCCCTCGTAGTCTGCCCCTTCGTCTGCCTGGGCTGGTGACATCACTTCCCCCTGGCACAGGAAGGGCTCGGCTCTTCTCCCTCCCTCCTGTCAATCATCTGGGACCCATTGCAGGTCCCAGGTGATTAAGCGGCCAATCACGGCGCTCGGCGCCGCTCGCGCATGCGCAGTGGGTGCCAGGCTGTGAAGCCACAGCCCGGCGCCCACAGTTGAAATGCCGGCGCCGACGAGCGGAGGGGGGGCACCGCTGGACCCAGGGACAGGTGAGTGTCCAATTAAAAGTCAGCAGCTGCAGTATTTGTAGCTGCTGACTTTTAATTTTTTTTTTTTTAATGGCCCCCCTGGGTGGAACTCCTCTTTAAGGGGAACTGCACACCCAAATTTTAAAAAAATTGTATGGGGGTCCCCACAAAATCTATACCAGGCCCTTCATGTCTGGTATGGATATTAAGGGGAACCCTGTGCCAAAATTTTAAAAGAAAATAGCATAGGGGTCCCCCCCAAAATTCATACCAGGCCCTTCAGGTGAACTTCCCCCTTAAGGGGAACCCCGAGCCAAAATAAAAAACAATTTGGGACAAGTCCTTTATTAAAAAAGAAAAAAACTGTCCCGCAATGTCCATTCATCTTCAATCACAGCGTCCAACGACTTGATAAAAAAAAAAAATGGAAAAAAGCTCTGCAGTCATTTCTTCGCGATGACAGCTGTTATATAGCTGAAGGTGGGGCCACCCTGTGACATCACGTAATGTCAGAAGGAGGTGGGGTCACCCGTTTACGTCTCCAGGTGGCCCCGCCCTCAGCTATATAACAGCTGTCATCGCAAACTGGCTTCAGTCAGCGGGAGCCTCCCATGGAGGCGGAGTTTTTCCGTTTTTTTTTTTATCAGGTCGTCGGACGCTGTGATCCAAGATGAATGGACATCGCGGGACAGTTTTTTTTTAAATAAAGGACTTGTCCCAAATTGTCTACTCTCATTTTTACCATTTTGACACTTTTTTTGGTGAATGTGTAAATGTGTAAGGGTACAATGTACCCGATACCCATTCACAAAGGGGGGGCCGGGATCTAGGGGGTCCCCTTGCTAAAGGGGGCTTCCTGATTCCGATAAGCCCCCCACCCGCAGACCCCCACAACCACCAGGCAAGGGTTGTGGGGATAAGGCCCTTGTCCCCATCAACATGGGGACAAGGTGCTTTGGGGGGGACCACAAGCATCCTCCCCATGTTGAGGGCATGTGGCCTGGTACGGTTCAGGAGGGGGTCGCTCTCTCGGACCCTCCCTTTTCCTGCGGCCTGCCAGGTTGCGTGCTCGGAAAAGGGTCTGATATAGATTTTGGGGGGGACCCCTTCGCCATTTTTTTTTTCAATTTTAGCTCGGGGTTCCCCTTAAAATCCATACCAGACCTGAAGGTCCTGGTATGGATTTTGGGGGGACCCCTATGCCATTTTTTTAAATTTTGGCACAGGGCTCCCCTTAATATCCATACCAGACCTGAAGGGCCTGGTATGGATTTTTGGGGAACCCCCACGCAATTATTTTTTTAATTTGGGTGCGGGTTTTGCTGTTTTTTTTCAATGATTTTTCTCTATATTGCCGGGACCCGACAATACATTACAGCCACGAGCAGTTTTAAATTACTTTTTTTCCTTTAGAAATGTCATTTTGCTGTGGTACTGTTATAAACACAGGAAAAATGTGCTACTTTACAGGCATACTATAGACACCCCCCAAGCACGATATTTAAAGGACTATTTAATTTTTATTGTTTCACTTTAAGCATTAATAAAATCACTGCTCCTGAAAAAAATTCCATTTTTAAAACTTTTTTTGCATTGATACATGTCCCCTGGGGCAGGACCCGGGTCCCCAAACACTTTTTATGGCAATAACTTGCATATAAGCTTTTAAAATGAGCACTTTTGATTTTTTATGTTCGTGTCCCATAGACTTTAACGGCGATTCGCGGCTTTGGAATTTGCCGCGAACGCCACATACGTTCACAGTTCGGCGAATAGGCGAACGCCTGATGTTCGAGTCGAACTTACATTCGAAATGAACATTGGGCTCATCCCTATTCAGCAATCATCTTCTGCAGGTGAATCTTCTAGGTCCATGTGTTCTAAGCCTTCGTTCACACCTATTTGATTTGACAGTTCAAAATCGCATGACAAGTCGCACCCTATTTTTGGCAAAGGAACCGTTCAAATTTTTGTGACTCAAGTCACAGTGACTTTTAAAAAGCTCCCTACACTACTTTTCTGCAATTTCCTTGCGACTTGCATTGACTTCTGTTAATTGAAGCTGCAAGCCGCAATGAATTCGGAGATCCAAATCGCATTAAACTGCAGCTTTGAAATCGTGCTGAAGTAGCGTGATTTCAAAGCTGCACTGGTGTGAACCAGGGCTAAATGTCTGATTGATTATGCTCACAAGAATGTTTAGTGAAAGCCACATTCAGTGCTTTATAAATACACCTAAAAGTGTCTGCTTTTTGTTCCTGGATGCAGGGCCTGTATTATGGAATAGACTAAACTCAAAGTCCTGCTTGAGGCCCCTTTCAAATGTGGCATTTTGGGATCTCAAATCACATTGCAATAGTGGCAAAACTCACCACGTGTGTTCAATGGCACCTAAACGCGGTGCAGTTTTACCATGATTGACCATAATTTACCATGAACTACTTTGTGCATCCAGGTGGATTATACCTTTTTTTCAGGATAAATTGGGCTTTAATTTGGTGGTAAATGGTAATGATATCTCTTGTTTTTTTTAAAAAAATTTTATTTAAGTGTAGCGGTGCCCCCGTGGGGTCGCTGCGTGTTTCAGCATCCACACATCAACCTGCTGGTCAGACATCCATTTTAGACACACTTCTCCAATCAATGAACAGTTTCTTGTTTGTTTTTGTTGTTTTTATTAGGGGATTAAACTTGGATGGGGAAAAGGGACATGGGATGCCCAAATGATAAATCTTTCTTAATAGAATAAAGGTAGTTGAATCCAAATTGACAGTCTCTGCTACTTCATATCCCCTCCAGCACAATACTTGAGATCACTTGCTTGCCTCTTACTGTCCAATTCTAGATTCCTGTCACCGTTAGCACATGGCTAGGCCTCACTCTCAATAATTCATAACATTTTCCTAGTAGCCATTTTAGATGAAGAAGATAATTATGCTAACTGATCCTTAGTGGACTACTGCTCCCGGCACATCCGATGCAAATCCCTCCAACCCTCCTGGCTGCAGCGACTTAACTTCAACAACACCACAGTCTCTCCTTCTGGCTCCACATCCAATCCTGGCCTGTCTCTCCCAGAGCTTCTCACTGTGCTTCTCACTCACCAACCCCGGCATGGATCCCTCCTGAATGTCTTTCCTGGCTGTGTTCCCTGCTGTATTCTTCCTGCTCCTGTTCCAGGACACCTCTCAATGAACGTGTAGAGAGAGGCTCATTCCCAGGTCCCAAGCTCCAGGCCCGAGGTACACCCCTCCTCCCCAGAAAGGGGGTCCCTCAAGGGCCACCACAGCCTAACACGTCATCATCTCAGTTCTTCCACCCGACAACTCCTCAAACAACAGGCTGACCATGGGTATATATAGGAGGCCTGCCCCCTACCAATCCTAGTTGGGGATTGGTCAGGGCTCCCAAATACACCCCATGTCACTCCAGCACTCTGCCCTGCCTCTTTTCCAGAACCTTCTCACTGGAAACAGAGGAGGCGCCCAAGAGCTGAAGCACATGTCAGTCACCTACTGCTACACTAAACCACTCCCCTGTACCCAGAGTAAAAACAAACAGGCCTAGCTCACAGCTAGGCCTGCCTAAATTTACCTGCACTGGCAGCAAAAACACAAACACTACTCTAGCACCTACCTACCTAAGGTAGAGGGTGCTACATAAGGAAAACTGGCCCAAAAAAGTAAAAAAATGTAACTGTATATTTCTTGCTACTACCATAACCACATACACTATTATACCAAAAGTATTGGGACACCTGCCTTAACACACACATGAACTTTAAGGGCACCCCAGTCTTAGTCCGCAGGGTTCAATATTGAGTTGGTCCACCCTTTTCAGCTATAACAACTTCAACTCTTCTGGGAAGGCTGTCCACAAGGTTTAGGAACGTATCTATGGGAATGTTTGACCATTCTTCTGGAAGCACATTCGCTCGCTCGTCCATGTCTTTATGGACCTTGCTTTGTAAAGCAAAAGATTGACGCTCCAATCTCCCAAATCTGTAAGAAAACACCTGCCCTAATAGAACTCACAGGTGCTGGCTCTGCACAAGCTTGAGGAAAAAAAAGAGGATCCTGGACTGCCGCACACCATAGAAGGCATCTTTATTGATATGAAAAAGTAAAATCCAAATGCAGTCACTTCATGTACAGGGAAAAGCAGGAAAAATAGCTAACGCGTTCACGCCCTATTGTGGCGCTTATTCATAGCTAAATGAATAAAAGTTTGATCATGGGCAAATATAGAGACTTCAGGTTTTGATGGCCAATCAAAAAATTGTCTCAAAAGGAGACCCGCCTACACAATCAAACTCTAGGACAACACCCACGAGATAGGATACACATGGGATATGAAGTTGAATTTTAAATTAAAGCTTGAAGGCAAAGTAGTATAATAATGTGGTAATATAATGATATAATAATGCCTGCAAAGGTCCACCAAACTAAAAAAAAGTTTATTAAGTGAACCAATACGCATACATATATACATGTGTACTAGACACATGATTGTTTTCATTATTTGCATAATTCAAATTCTCCCATTGTGTGCATCCATAACCTTGGGATAAAGACCATGATAAATACTAAAACAATACAGAACAATGGCAGAGTATCAAAATAACAGCACTGATTTCCAAATTGTAAATAAAAAATAATCTCAAAGGAAACCTGTATATAAATGATTAATAAACAAAATTCATGAAAATGCAAAACCTGCTGAATTTATACAAAATCACAAAATGACATATACATGAAATTGATGTGTAAATACTTTATTATATCATTATATTACCACATTATTATACTACTTTGCCTTCAAACTTTAATTTAAAATTCAACTTCATATCCCAGGTGTATCCTATCTCTTGGGTGTTGTCCTAGAGTTTGATTGTTTAGGCGGGTCTCCTTTTGAGACCATTTTTTGGTTGGCCATCGAAACCTGAAGTCTCTATATATGCCCAATGATCAAACTTTTAGTCATTTAGCTATGAATAAGCTCCACAATAGGGCGTGAAACGCGTTAACTATTTTTCCTGCTTTTTCCTGTACAAGAAGTGACTGCATTTGGATTTTACTTTTTCATATCAATAAAGATGCCTTCTATGGTGTGCAGCCGTCCAGGATCCTCTTTTTTCCTTGACCCTGCTTTGTACACTGATGCGCAGTCAAGTTGGAACAGGAAGGGGTCATCCCCAAACTGTTCCCACAAAGTTGGGAGCATGAAATTGTCCAAAATGTTTTGGTATGCTGACGCCTTAAGAGTTTCCTTCACTGGAACTAAGGGGCCAAGCCCAACCCCACACCGTAATCCCCCCTCCACCAAATGATTTGGACTAGTGCACAAAGCAAGGTCCATAAAGACATGGATGAGCAAATTTGCGGTGGAGCAATGCAACACCTTTGGTATGAATTAGAGCAGAGACTGCGAGCCAGGCAGCCTTCTCATTCAAATCAGTACCTGACCTCACAAATGCGTTTTTGGAAGGATGGTCCCACATTCCCATAGACACACTCCTAAACCTTGTTCACAGTCTCCCCAGAAGAGTTGAAGCTGTTATAGCTGCAAAGGGTGGGCCAACTCAATATTGAGCCTTATGCACTAAGACTGGGATGCCATTAAAGTTCACGTGCGTGTAAAGGCAGGTGTCCCAATACTTTTGGTAATATAGTGTATGTTAGCTGTTGTTTGTACACATAGTACAGCCCAGAAACAATAGTGTGCATTTTTTTATCCCATCTAAAACACACTGACTAACTGACACTGATACTAATGAAAAAAAAAAAAAATCCTGTCCAAAAAATACTGACCCTGACCTTGACTTTTGACCTTCGCCTTTGACCCTGGCAACCGCCGTTCGCGGCACGGGCTCAGATAGAAGGAACGGCACTTGTAGGCCGTTCCTTCAGAGCACATGCGCCAGTGATGTCACTGGCTGCATGCACTGGAAATATCTCCTAAACTGTACAGGTTTAAGAGATATTTTCAATACCTATAAGTAAGCCTTATTATAGATTTACCTATAGGCAGGGCAGGACTGGCCTAACGACATATGGGGAAATTTTCCGGTAGGCTGCCTGCCCTGGGGCCACTTTGAGCTGTGGCTCAAACAGGACCAATCCTGCGCGACTGCACTGCGCACCAAAGCTTCCGTGCTGTCCTCCCCTCCCTCCTTGTATTTGGCACACATACACAGCGGCGATATCCTGCTATGTCATGGAGCTGGGGGTCCGTCTGAGCTGTTCGGTGGCGCTGTAAGAAAGTCCCACCTCCTAGACCGGCTTCTGTAATTGGCGGAACACTGATCCAATGGGGCATTGCATCAGTGTGACGTGTTTCACAAGAGGCAGGCCTCTCTTACAGCGGCCGCTTAGGCGGGCAATCAAAATCCAAGCTCCATTACACAGGAGATTGTGATCCAGGTACTGGTGGGCACTGCACAGGTTGGCTGCATCTGGTGCGCTGCATTTGGTGGACTGCATTTGGTGTTCTGCATCTGGTGGGCAGCATTTGGTGGGCTGCATTTAGTGGGTTGCATTTAGTAGGCTGCATTTGGTGTTCTGCATCTGGTGGGCTGCATTTGGTCTTCTGCATTTGGTGGGCTGCATCTGATGGGCTGCATATGGTGGACTGCATTTGGTGTTCTGCACCTAGTGGGCTGCATTTGGGGGGCTGCATCTGGTGTTCTGCATTTGGTGTTCTGCATCTGGTGGGCTGCATCTGGTGGGCTGCATTTGGTGTTCTTCATCTAGTATTCTGCATCTGGTATTCTGCATTTGGTGTTCTGCATCTGGTGGGCTGCATTTTGTGGGCTGCATCTGGCGGGCTGCATTTGGTATTCTGCATCTGGTGTTCTGCATTTGGTGGGCTGCATCTGGTTGGCTGCATTTGGTGGGCTGCATCTGGTGGGCACTGTACAGGTGGGCTGCATTTGGTGGGCTGCATCTGGTGTTCTGCATTTGGTGGGCTGCATTTAGTGGGAATTGCACTGGTGGGCAGCATTTGGTGGGCACTGCTCAGGTGGGCTGCATTTGGTGGGCACTGTACAGGTGGGCTGCATTTGGTGGGAATTGCACTGGTGGGCTGGATTTGGTGGGCTCTGCACAGTTGGGCTGCATTTGGTGAGAATTGCATTGATGGGCACTGCACAGGTGGGCTGCATTTGGTGGGCTTTGCACTGGTGGGCTGCATTTGGTGGGCATTGCACTGCTGGGCTACATTTGGTGGGTACGGCACAGGTGGGCTGCATTTGGTGGGCATTGCACTGGTTGGCACTGTGCAGATGGGCTGCATTTGGTGGGCACTGCACAGGTGGGCTGCATTTGGTGGGCACTGCTCAGGTGGGCTGCATTTGGTGGGCACTGTACAGGTGGGCTGCATTTGGTGGGAATTGCACTGGTGGGCTGCATTTGGTGGGCTCTGCACAGTTGGGCTGCATTTGGTGAGAATTGCATTGATGGGCACTGCACAGGTGGGCTGCATTTGGTGGGCTTTGCACTGGTGGGCTGCATTTGGTGGGCATTGCACTGCTGGGCTACATTTGGTGGGTACGGCACAGGTGGGCTGCATTTGGTGGGCATTGCACTGGTTGGCACTGTGCAGATGGGCTGCATTTGGTGGGCACTGCACAGGTGGGCTGCATTTGATGGGCAATGCATTGGTGGGCATTGCACTGGTGAGCAGCATCTGGTGGGCAATGCACAGGTGGGTTGCATTTGGTGGGGTGGGTACTGCACAGGTGGGCTACATTTGGTGGGAACTGATAAGGCTGCATTTGGTGGGCACTGATTAGCTGCATTTGATGGGCAATGATAAGCTGCATTTGGTGGGCATTGCTAGGTTGCATTTAATGGGCACTGGTGAGGCTGCATTTGATGGGCACTGGTGAGGCTGTATTTGATGGGCACTGGTGAGGCTGCATTTGATGGGCACTGGTGAGGTCAGCATCAGCGCTGTCAAGCCAGTCTGAAGGGGGTTAGTGATGTAAGGAGGGAGTGAATACAATAATGTAAGGGGGCACTGATATAAAGTTTCCCCCCTAAATTAGCCACCCCTTACCTTAGTGTATTCTTTCTGCGGGGAAAGTGGTCTCTGGTCACCAGAGCCCCCCTCTACTCACATTCACAGAGTCCCTGGGGTCCCCCTTGATGATTGCTACACTTTTACCACTTTTAACTGGAACTTGCTCATATATATATCTATATAGATATATATATCTATATCTATATAGATATATATCTATATAGATATAGATATATATCTATATATATATATAAAGCTCTAGGTGCTTTCATATCTGTCTTATCTATATATAATACACTCTTCAAATATGCTTTTAAAATGCATGGTTTTCTCTTTTATGAATAAAAAAATTACATAATGATGTTGGGTTGGTATAATAATGCTATGGGGCTGGTATGAAATTTTTTCCAGGGCTGTTTTTTATTCCCAGTCCAGCCCTGCCTATAGGTAAAAGTTTGCAGAGGAAGTTTACTTCCTCTTTAGGCTCATTAAACATGTTACAATCTGATTGTACACTCTTTTTTAGATCTACCAAGAAATATGTATTGACTGTTTGATTAAAAGCAGATTGGATACCTTAGGTAGGTCTTCATAATGTATAGCTTTGGTAGGTTTAAAGTTGATTGTACAGAGATTGTATAGTCAAATTGTAATGCGAGCCTTGGGGTCCTTTCAGATGAGAGCTCCAATCAAATGTCAGTTTTACAGAAGCTCAATATTACTAGGGCCAAAAAAAGGCTTGAGTTCTATTCTGTTTGCAGAATTCAAGGATATATATATATATATATAAATATAACTACTGTAGTCTTAAAGTGATACTAAACACACACTGTTAAATTTTCAAATTTTTCTTCTTTTTCTGTAAGAAGGGGTTATGACCTGCTGTCAGAAACAATATAGGGGAAAAGAACACAGTATAAAAAGCGGACAGTAAATTTCGGAGTTCCTGGTGGGAGGGGCCCCTCCCCGGACTATCAGGCTCCTTAAAGAGTTGATGCAAGAATCAGACCTCACCCTCAGTGTCCTTCAACAGATAAGATCCCTCCATAGGGCACAGCACAGGGTGGCAGGCCGGTCTGATCCTGCAAAAGTCAGAGACAAACACATTCTGCAACTCTCCCGCAGTCTATGTGGCTACTTCCATGGTGAGCTGGACATCCCAACAGTCCACCTCCTGCCACCCCTTTCCTCCCTGATGCAGACAGAGTGACTCCTTGTAGGCCGTCCTGCCTTCACAATCATCACCCGTTTTTTTTGGATTGCTCTCCCAGCAACCATTCCCTCCAAATGTCCTCTAAGCGGGCCTAGGCCTCCTTACACTCTGGTACCAGCAAAGGCTTGGGGATGTGCAAGTACTCCCAAACCAAGTCACCCTCCCACTCTCCCCGGGAGTTTTCAATGATGTCCATGGTCTCGGGAGGGACATAAGGATAGTCCAGACCCCCACTCCAGAGCAACTCTGAGCTGGACCTCCCTCTGGAACTAGGAAAAACCGGGCAGTTCTCTGGGCTTTCCTTTTCCAGGCAGGACACAAGCATCAGCGGACCTCTTGACCCACTGCCTGTATTCAGCTGCTCTGGTCTGAGTGATGGAAGGTCTGTGGTGGAAAAGTTGTATGCTACTGATGGGGGTTCCTGCAGTGTCTTCAGTTCCCATAGCTGACTCTGATACATCTCCTCCCTCGAACTGGACTTCCAGGAGCTAGGAACCTCCTGTCTCCCATTCCTCCTCCGAACTGCGACTGTGAGATGACTACTCCACTAGCTTCTCCAGGGACCCAAACTCGGCTTGCAATCTGGGAAATCCCCAATCTATGCCCCTGTCCTTGCATTCCACCACCATCCTCCAGACTGGCTCTGAGTCTGCACCCATCCCAGACTGCTAAATCTTAGTCCTCTCAGGCGTGCCTCCCAGTCCTCCCGACTGTGTGAACACTATATAGGGAATTGGTTCCTCTTAGGGGATTTTTAAGGGAAAAGGACTACTGATGAGGTAAACATAAGTATGCAATATTTATTGGGAATATTGTAGATATACAAAATCTACAGTGCATAAAGAGAAAGAAGGAATTACATGTGAAATATATAGGATGCATCAACAATAGGCGTGCAATACACTATAGGGTTTAACAATCATGTACTCCGTGACATGTAGAAAAAGTACGGGGAGTACCCGACGCGTTTCGAGTATTACTCTTCTTCAGGGCGATATGATTGAGACCAGCACGTTAGCACATATCTATAATTTGAAAAAACAATTATGAGAAAAACAGGGTGTGAAAGTAGACAACATTAATATCATACAAGTTCGTAATGTAATTGCGCGGTATAGCCGCACTGTCCCATTGATTTCAATGGGCAGGAGCGGTGAATACACTGCTCTTTTACCGCTCCAAAAAAGCGGTTTGCAGGACTTTTTTCACCGCCCTGCCTGCGCACCGCTTCAGTGTGAAAGCCCTCGGGCTTTCACACTGAACAAACAGCGGAGACTGTTTGGGGGCGGTTTGCAGGCGGTATTTTTAGCGCAATACCGCCTGCAAACCGCCCCAGTGTGAAAGGGGTCTTACTCTATCCAAAATGAAAAAACAAAGTTTTGCTCATAGCTCTACTTTAAAGTAGTGCAGTGCCCAATAGTAAAAAAATGGCCTGGTCGGAAGGGGGGGTAAAGTCTTCCAGAGCTGAATTGGTTATATCTCTACTTCATCATACCTCCAAACTTTCTAAAATGGGAATGAGGGACACCTACCAGCAAAAGTATATAGGCATAGGACACGCCCCCTGCCACACCTCCTTAACCACTTCAATACCCGCGTATAGTCATATGACGTCCACAGATGGGACCTCCCATCCTGGGTGGACGTCATTTGATGTCCTGGGATTCCCGGCCGCCTAGGGGGCGCGCGCGCGCCCGTCGCGTTGCTTGGGACCCGGTGCATGTGCCCAGCGGCCGCGATGTCCGCCGGGCACCCGCGATTGCCCGTTAACCGGGCCGGACCGTGGATGTGTGTGTAAACACACGCATCCACGTCCTGTCAGCACAGAGGAGAGCGATCTGTGTTTCCAAAACGGAGGAACACTGATCGGTCTCCTCCCCTTGAGCGTCCCCTCCCCCTACAGTTAGAAGCATTCCCTAGGAAACATATTAACCCCTCCCCGCCCCCTAGTGGTTAACCCCTTCACTGCCTGTCACATTTACACAGTAATCAATGCAATTTTATAGCATTGATCGCTGTATAAATGTGAATGGTCCCAAAAATGTGTCAAAAGTGTCCGATGTGTCCGCCATAATGTCGCAGTCACGAAAAAAATCGCGATCGCCGCTAAAAAAATAAATAAATATTTTTAAAAAAAAAAACGCCATAAATCTATCCCGTATTTTGTAGACGCTATAACTTTTGCGCAAACCAATCAATATATGCTTATTGCGATTTTTTTTACCAAAAATATGTAGAAGAATACGTATCGGCCGAAACTAAGGAAAAAAATTAGTTTTACACAAAAAATTGGGATATTTATTATAGCAAAAAGTAAAAAATATTGTTTTTTTCAAAATTGTCGCTCTTCTTTTGTTTATAGCGCAAAAAATAAAAACCGCAGAGGCGATCAAATACCACCAAAAGAAAGCTCTATTTGTGGGGAACAAAGGACGTCAATTTTTTTTGGGTACAACATTGCATGACCGCGCAATTGACGTTTAAAGTGCGACAGCGCTGAAAACTAAAAATTGGCCTGGGAAGGAAGGGGGTGAAATTGCCCTGTATTGAACCGGTTATAGGAGAATTATACAAACAAAAAGATTAGTTGAACCCACGAGTGCTTTTTTTTTTTTTTTTTGGTTACCACTACTATTTCTTTATACTGGATTTTAGAATTTACAAATGCAGCAATTTAGAAATTGGATGAAAGTTTTAGCATTGAGAAACACATTTTGGAAGATAAAAAGTGAATTTTATATACAACTATATAGATTAGACCAAAATGAGGAGGAAAGAAGGACAGTTGGAAGCTATGCTTTACTTTTACAAACTCCACCATCTCCTCCTCTGTCCCTCTCCATAGAACTTGTCTCTGACAGAAGTTACAGAGGTAGCCCAGCCAGGCTCCAACACGTCACCCCATTGGTCAGCACACCTGCCAATCACTCCCATCAGGCTCCAACACGTCACCCCAATTAGTCAGCACACCTGCCAATCATTCCCATCATGCGCCAACACGTCACCCCATTGGTCAGCATACCTGCCAATCATTCCCATCATGCGCCAACACGTCACTCCATTGGTCAGCACACCTGCCAATCACTCCCATCAGACGCCAACATCCCACCTCCCCAACATGAGCGGGTTAACGCTCCTGTGGTGACGAGGACAACATTAATCCCCGCCCCCCTGTCTCGGATTGTCAGCCGATTGCACCAATCACACACAGACACATGCACGTCGCGCCCCGCCTTTATTTGGCGCTGACCATTCCCTGACATGCAGGGGGGGTGCGCCTAGTTGAATAGCTCACACACACAGCGGCAGTAGCTACATTTCTCTGGGCTGTAGTATAATAAAATGACTGGAAAACTTGTACTATTTCTAGTCTGTGTGTCTGGCGCCTGAACTTGTTGTTTCATTGTAAATAAAGCTTTGTTCACTTTTGGTGTTACCCCCATCGCGCCCAGTGTATGGGTCCTCCCCCGGCGAGCCCCGGAACTCGTGTGAGGAGGGGGCGGAGGACGCTGTGAGGGGGAGCGGACAACATGGCAGCGAGTGAGTAGCTGAGTGTATGGGGGATACAATGAATTGGGGGTTTTTATAGACTGTGGGGCGGCCAGCTGCTGCTGTACTACAAGTCCCAGCTTTCCCTGTCGGCTGTGTGTGTGGCTGGTGTCAGTGGTCAGCCTTCTACCCTCCTCCCGGTGTGTGTGAGGCCTCACTTGTCACATTGTCATAGAGACTCATACAGGCAGGAGGGTCAGTCCAGACAAGGCCTCAGATTTCTACTATATAGAACAGACAAAAGGGGGGCCTTCCTGAAGGGAAAGAGACAAATGCAAAGTGTTCTCTGATTGGAAAAGGTGTAGAGTGTGATGTCACAGCCCTTCCCTCTCCACCTCATCCAATCAGACAACGACCTGCATTCCTTCAAAAAATGTGAAGCATTCTCAGAATGGCGTCCGCGCCGAGCGACCCGACCTCCTCCTGAGCGGCGGGGCAACGAATGTTCCCAAGGAGCCGCATGAGAAACCAGGACTGTTGTGGTGGGTTGAACTTAAAGCCGAGCTCCGCCCAAAAATGGAACTTGCGCTTTTCGGGGGGAGGGGGGAGCAGATACCTGTCCAATACAGGCATTTGCACCCACTTCCGGCATACACTTCCACAGGAGTCTATGCCTCTTCCCGTCCCCCCTGCTGTCTTCTGGGAGACACACGGGTCCCAGAAGACAGCAGGGACCAGTGGGATCACGCAGCACAAGTCGCACACGCGCAGTAGGGAATCGGGAAGTGAAGCCACAAGGCTTCACTTCCTGATTCCCTTACCGAAGATGGCGGCGCCTCCACCCGAGAGCCGAGGGGTGGGTCGGCTTCGGGTGCCGACATCGCAGGTGCCCTGGACAGGTAAATGTCCTAATTTTAAAAGTCAGCAGCTGCTGACTTAAAAAAAAAAAAAATTAGGCGGCACTGCGCTTTAAAGTAGAACTATAGGCAATACTTATAACGCCTGTAAGGGTCCTTTCACACTGGGGGGGTTTGCAGGCGCTATTGCGCTAATAATAGCGCCTGCAAACCGACCCGAAAGTGCCGCTGCTTTCATTCCAGTGTGAAAGCTCCGAGGGCTTGCACACTGGAGCGGTGCGCTGGCAGGACGGTAAAAAAAACTCCTGCTAGCAGCATCTTCGGAGCGGTGAAGGAGCTGAGTGTATACCGCTCCTTCACCGCTCCTGGCCATTGAAATCAATGGGACGGCGCGGCTACACCGCCGGCAAAGCGCCTCTGCAGAGGCGCTGTGCGGTGGTTTTTAACCATTTTGTCGGCCACTAGCGGGGGGTAAAACCGCCCCGCTAGCGGCTGCATACTGACAGTAAAGCGCTTTACCGCCGCCGCCCACCCCAGTGTGAAAGGGCTCTAAGGTGAGTTTTTTTTTTTTTTTTTTTAAGTGATCACATTGCCTCTGCCTCTGTTCTCAGCTGCATAAGAGCTGGGGGAGAAGAAACAGCATCACACAGAGCTTCCCAGTGAATGGCTGTGTGTGTGTGGGGGGGGCGTGTCAGGTCAAGTCTGCACAGGAGGAGAGCAGGCTGAGTTCCCAGTGTAGCTAGAGAACTGACCATGCTGTGCTCTCTTGGCTAGTGTGATCAGTTTTTAATAGGAAAGCTGTGGGACTGGCAGGAACACCAGGGATTTTACACAAAGGAAGCAATACAAAGAGAACAGGATATGTGTTCATACAAGTAGATGGTACATATCAGGAATATGAAGTGTTGGGGTAACAAACACTTTAGTTCTGCTCCAATATTATTTTGGACCTGGGAAAGTCTGTAAGTAGATAAATATGCAGAAAACAAACACCTGGTGCTAGGAGTACTGGGTACAACCGCTAATGAAATTGAGTTCTTTTACATGGAAGGTTGGAGGAGGGGTTGTAAAAATGGGTGGCTGAGCTGCGGATTTACCACCACCCAAGCTGGCAGGCAGTTACCTTAAAGCAGGACGATCAATAGATTACGAGATCGCTCACCAGCATTGAAAACTACAAGCTGCCTGCCACAATGGCGGAGCCCCACATGGCTGCATTGTTTTTCAATAAGAGACAGCGGGTGCAAGGAGAAGATCCCCAGCCCATTGTCACAGCCGTGCCATTCATTGACAGAAGTCTGTGAATGAAAAAAAAAGACATGTCCCATCTGCCACAGCAGCAGACAGCTTGTAGTTCTTAACGAGTTACCAGGTCAGTCATCTGCACCCTCGTAATTCACTGACACATCCTGCAACTGAGAACCTGTCTGCTTGTACAGGGGTACAGGCAGAGAGCCTCACATTGCACCCACCATCCACTGACCACAGGTGCCATGCTTTGCAGGCTCCAAGGTTTAAATACATAAACACTATTTTTTTTTTTTTTTTTACTTGCAAAATATGTGCATGCCAGGAAGTGGGAGCAAATACCTGTATTAGACAGGTATTGGCTCCCTCCTCCCCTCTGAAAGGAGCCAAATGTGACACCGGAGGGGGGGAGGAATCCAAAAAGTGGAAGTTCCATTTTTGGGTAGAACTCCAGTTCACACCACATGCAGTCCTGCAGTTTTCTGCATCAAAATTGCATGGAAAGTAGGTTATATGGTTTTCAATGGCATCACACCAGTGCTTGCAGTTCCAGTGCGTTCCAGTTCCAGAAAAAAAAGTAGAACATGCTGCATTTTGTCTGCACTGGAACGCTGTAAAATGCACACCTAAATGCATAAAAAACGCACTGCAACACACTTGTCCTTATTTAAGGTTAAGAAAAAAGAGGGAGGAAAAAAAAGCACAGCACTGGGCTGCATCAAAAACGCCCATGCAGAAAACCACCTGGAACGCATCCGGACTGCGTTTCTATGGTGTGACCAGACGCAGTTCCGTGTGCTTTTTTTTTTTTCCCGCACAAAAAGCATGTAGTGTCTTCCATGTATTCCAATGGCTCTAGTTCACACCATGCAGTCAGTTTCTGCACTGGAACCTGACTGCATTGTGTGAGCTAGAGCCCTTGGAATACATGGAAAACACTGCATGCATTTTTAGTGCAGAAAAAAGTGCACGGAACTGTGTCTGGTGTGAACTAGCACTTAAGGTTAAGAAAAAAGAGAGGGGGGGGAAAAATCACTGGACTGCGTCAAAAACGCACTGGAACGCATCAAAAAATGCGCATGCAGAAAAGCACCTGGAACGCATCCGGACGGCGTTTCTATGGTGGGCCAGTTCACATCATAGAAACACAGTCCGGATGCGCTCCAGGTGCTTTTCTACGTTTTTGATGCAGTCCAGTGCTCCCCCCCCCCCCCCCTCTTTTTTTCTTAACCTTAAATAAGGACAAGTGTGTTGCAGTGTGTTTTTAGTGCATTTAGGTGCGTTCCAGTGCGTTTTTGATGCGTTTTATAGCGTTCCAGTACAGAAAAAATGCAGCATTTTCAACTTTTTTTTTTTTTCTGGAGCTGCAAACTATGCCATTGAAAACCATATCACCTACTTTCCATGCGTTTTTGATGCAGAAAAAAAACCACAAGACTGCATGCGGTGTGAACTGGCCGTAAAACAGCTGTCAGTTTATTTTTGTCATCCGGCGCCACTGTTGGATCGTTTCTTGGGTGAACTGGCAAAAATGATAACGCTTCCCGCCGCTTCTGAACGTGCTCCAGCAGCTCATGAGCCACTCAGAGTGGTATCATGAAAAAGCTATCCGCCGTCTGTTTAAAAAAAAAATCTCCGTAAACCACATAGTGTATGTGTGTGTATATAAGTGTGTGTGTAATAAAAATATATTTATATTCGGTCGGCAAGGACATATGGACAACAATTGGTTTCCGTGTGCCTCATTCACATCTCATCTTTGGTGTGACGAGCTGCGTTAAAATGCAGCATGTCTGCATTATTCTGCACTGGATATCACCGCGCAGTGCATTGAAGTTCTGTACAGGGACATGAATTGTAGTTATGTGACACTTCAAACAAAGTTAAAGCGGAGTTCCACACAAAAATGGAACTTCCGCTTTTCGGAACCCTCCCCCCCTCCGGTGTCACATTTGGCACCTTTCAGGGGGGAGGGGGGTGCAGATACCTGTCTAAGACAGGTATTTGCACCCACTTCCGGCATAGACTCCCATGGGAGTCTATGCCTCTTCCTGTCCCTCCGCGCTGTCTGCTGGGAAACACACAGCTCCCAGGAGAGAGCGGGGACCAGTTACGATGCGCAGCGCGACTCGCGCATGCGCAGTAGGGAACCGGGAAGTGAAGCCGCAACGCTTCACTTCCTGATTCCCCCACCTAGGATGGCGGCGGCAGCTGCCGAGAACCGAGCGGGTTCTCGGCGTCCCCTGCCGACATCGCTGGACCCTGGGACAGGTAAGTGGCCATTTATTAAAAGTCAGCAGCTGCAGTATTTGTAGCTGCTGGCTTTTAATATTTTTTTTTTTAGGCGGTTTAGGTGGACTTCCCTCTTTAAGAAGAAAAAAAAAAGTGTAAACACACATCACATTGCCCCTTGTGGGAGCCGGTGTTCTGTCAAACAGCTGGCGTGACGTCAACACTGCGCATGCGCAGATCGTCGGAGGCAATCAGCAAAGCTCTGCAGTAATTGACAACATCCGGGTCTTCTTTGTCATGACATCCTATTGATTGGGGCACTGTGTGCCGTGTACAGCCACCATGTTCGATCCGGATAGTCGAAGGCATTATCCGACGATCAGAAAAGCTCTGCAGTAATGGACAGAACACATCGGCCGGGGCTCTGAATGGTGTGCGGGCGCTCGGCACACAGTGCCCCTCGTTCAATGGGATGGGATGACAAGAAAGAAGCGGTGTTCTGTCGATTTACTGCAGGGCTTTGCTGATTGTTGGATAATGCCTCTGATGATCTGCGCAGAGTTGACGTCACGCCAGCTGATCAGAGGAGTGGGGAGGGATGAGTCATTGGTGAGCCAAGGAGAGCTGGAGGGGGGTGGATGAGATAGGAGACTGCAGAGATCCATGTGTATGCATCAAGAGAGGGGAAATGTGCAGGCAAGCAATGGTGTGAGTGTGTCTGTCTGTATATATACAGTGCCTTGCAAAAGTATTCACCCCCCATTGGCATTTTTCGTGTTTTGTTGCCTCACAACCTGGAATTAACATGGATTGTTTGAGGATTTGCATCATTTACAGAACATGCCCACAACTTTGAAGATGTTTTTTTAATTGTGAAGTAAACAACAAATAGGACAAAACAGAAAAAGTCAATGTGCATAACTATTCACCCCCCTAAAGTCAATACTTTGTAGAGCCACCTTTTGCGGCTATCACAGCTCCAAGTCGCTTTGGATAAGTCTCTATGAGCTTGCCACATCTTCCACTGTGATTTTTGCCCGTTCCTCCTTTTGAAAAACTCCAGCTCCTTCTAGTTGGATGGTTGTGAACAGCAATCTTTAAGTCAGATCACAGATTTTCTATTGGATTGAAGTCTGAGCTTTGACTAGGCCATTCCAACACATTTACATGTTTCCCCTTAAACCACTCAAGTGTTGCTTTAGCAGTGTGTTTGGGGTCATTGTCCTGCTGGAAGGTGAACCTCCGTCCTAGCCTCAAATCACACACAGTGTGTATAGGTTTTGCTCAAGAATATCCCTGTATTTAGCACCATCCATCTTTCCCTCATTTCTGACCAGTTTCCCAGTCCCGACTGCTGAAAAACATCCCCACAGCATGATGCTGCCACCACCATGTTTCACAGTGGGGATGGTGTTCTTTGGGTGATGTGATGTGTTGGGTTTGCACCAGACATAGCGTTTTCTTTGATGTCCAAAAAGTTAAATTGTAGTCTCATCAGACCAGAGCACCTTCCTCCATACATTTTGGGAGTCTCCCACATGCCTTTTCGCAAACTCAAAACGTGCCATTTTGTTTTTTGCTGAAAGTAATGGCTTTCTATTGGCCACTCTGCCATAAAGCCCAACTCTATGGAGCGTATGGCTTATTGTCATCATATGTACAGATACTCCAGTCTCTGCTGTGGAACTCTGCAGCTCCTCCAGGGTTACCTTAGGTCTCTGTGCCGCCCCTCTGATTAATGCCCTCCTTGCCTGGTCTAATGCCGCGTACACACGGTCGGACTTTTCAGCTACAAAAGTCCAACGGACGCTGACGGACTAAAGCTGGCTGGTAATCCGATCGTGTGTGGGCTTCTCCGGACTTTCAACGTACTTTTTTAGCCTCAAATCCGACGTACTTTAGATTTGAAACATGCTTCAAATCTTTACGTCGTAACTACGACGGACCCCGAAATCCGCTCGTCTGTGTGCTAGTCCGACGGACAAAAAGCCACGCTAGGGCAGCTATTGGCTACTGGCTATCAACTTCCTTATTTTAGTCCGGTGTACGTCATCACGTACGAATCCGTCGGACTTTTGTGTGGTCGTGTGTAGGCAAGTCCGTTCGTTAGAAAGTCTGCAACAAGTCCGCCGCAAGTCCGCCGAAAGTCTGTCGGACCGGCTGTCAGACTTTTGTAGATGAAAAGTCCGACCGTGTGTACGCGGCATAAGTTTTGATGTGCGGCCGTCTCTTGGCAGGTTTGCTGTTGTGCCATGTTCCTTCCGTTTGGTTATGATAGATTTGATGGTGCTCCTAGGGATCATCAATGATTTGGATATTTTTTTATAACCTATCCTGACTTGTACTTTTCAACAACATTGTCCCTTACTTGTTTGGAGAGTTCCTTGGTCTTCATGGCAGTGTTTGGTTAGTGGTGCTTCTTGATTAGGTGTTGCAGCCTCTGGGGCCTTTCAAAAAGGTGTGTATATGTAATGACAGGTCATGTGACACTTAGATTGCACACAGGTGGACATCATTTCACTAATTATGTGACTTCTGAAGGTAATTGGTTGCACCAGAGCTTTTTATGGGCTTCATAACAAAGGGGGTGAATACATACACACATGCCAATTATCAGTTTTCTATTTCTGAAAAATAGTTTTATGTATATATTTTTCTGATTTTACTTCACCAACTTAGACTATTGTGTTCTGATCCATCACATATAATTCAGATTAAAAAAACATTGATCTAAAGGCTGTAATGTAACAAAATAGGTAAAAAGCCAAGGGGGGGGGGGGTGAATAATTTTGCAAGGCACTGTATGTTTGTGTAAATCCAGAAAGTGAAAAGGCAGCAGCTTCAGCTGCCCACAGTTAAAATGGATGCAGCCAGACTTGGAGGGAAATTTCTGCAGCATATTTGACAAGTACAGAATCACAGTACAGTAATACCTTGGATTACGAGTATAATTCGTTCCAGAAGAATGCTTGTAATCCAAAGCACTTGTATATCAAAGCAAGTTTCCCTATAGAAAATAATGGTAACTCAGATAATGCGTTCCACTGCTTGTCCAAGCAGTACCGCATGTGGCCAGAGGTGCGGAGACACTCAGGAACCGAGTATTTCCGAGCGGCTCCTAACTTGAATCCTGCTGGTCTTGGGAGACAATGCTCGCAAACAGTCAGGATTTTTTTAAAGAAAACAGCTTGTATTGCAAAACGCTTGTAAACCGTGTTGCTCGCAATCGGAAGTTCCACTGTGTATATAAAAAAAAAATGCAAAGTGGTTGGAGGGAAGCTTCAGAATGGCAAAGATGTTTTTATTACAAATTTATGTGAGCAGACTGAAGTTCCTCTT
Organism: Lithobates clamitans; assembly: GCA_037952925.1. Taxonomy (NCBI): domain Eukaryota; kingdom Metazoa; phylum Chordata; class Amphibia; order Anura; family Ranidae; genus Lithobates; species Lithobates clamitans. The sequence continues at coordinate 162,107 of JBBGZY010001921.1, read as the reverse complement.
TAACTATTTACATTAATAACAGTTGCAGTGGTGCCCCAAAATTTCTGCACCGAAAATTCAGGATGCACATGGCCGAAACTGATAACTCATATATATACATATATATATATATATATATATATATATATATATATATATATATATATATATATATATATATATATATATATATATATATATAAACTTTTTAATTAATATAATGAATAATAATGTTAAAAATCTTGCTTGGTGCATATTTGGCAAACTGCACCAAAACACCTCCGCATTGAAAACGCAGCAAGAACACATCAAAAATGCTCCTGTGTTGTGTTTTTGATGCATTTTGAGTCACATGACCTATGAAAAACACACCATAAGCAAGGCAAAATCTCAGGCGTTTTCGGCAGCCATCATCTGCACTTTTTTTTACTTTCTTTCGACTCAACACCGAAAACCCTATTTTCAGCTGATCATTTTTGGCAGCCGAAATTTCGATCGCTACAGTTGCTTTTGCTGAGTGCTGCTCCACTATTCACATGAAGCTTTGTATTCTGTGAGTGAATACAAGGCTTCCTCTGATTGGCAGAGGCAGGTGGATGACGTCATGATCTTCAGCCTATCTCATGTCTTGAACCCAGCACTGTATATAGCTGAGGGTACGTATAGTTTATACAGCACACTCAGTGGGCACATCAGTTAGTTAGCAAAAGAAATTGTTTCGATTGAAACCCAAACATTTATTTATTTTTTTCAATTTTGGCTAGAGGGGGGAATAGTTGGATATATTCTTCTGGATTTTTACACACATGGGTCTATTTATAATTGGCTTTTACACAAGATTCACACATCTTTCACACCAGATTTACACATTTTTCTAATCGGATTTGGTTGGAGAAATGTGCGAATCCTAAGTAAAAGTTGGGTGAATCTTATGTAAGGCCGGGTTCACACTGCTCCGACGTGAAAGTCATGCGACAATGTCAGGCAACTTCGACGTGACTTTGAAGCAACTTCGGGTAATGCCTGTGTAATCTTCCTGTAATGTTAGATCCAAATCACATCAATTAAGATGAGGATTCGACTTGAATGCGACTTCCATTCAATTCTATGGACTGAAGTCGGACCAAAGTAGTGCAGGAACCTTCTCCAAAGTCGGACCGGCACGAGTCAGATCAGTTAAGACGGCTCTCATAGGGAAACATAGATTTTTACATGTCATGCAGCATGTAAAGTCGGAGAGATTGTCGCAATAGTGTGAGCCCGTCCTTAAAGCATTTATAAACATATACAGAAGTCGTTTTGCAAGTCGCCCGGGCAGTCGTGTGCAGGTCGCCTCGGTGAGGCGACCTGCAAGTCGTGCCGCCTCTGGTGTGAACCGAGGCTTAAGGATTGATGGGTTTAGCTATACTGTAACACATTTTAATTTGATACGTTTATGCAGTGGTGGTCAACTTGAAAATGATAGAGGGTCTCTAGTTTAGCCCCCGACACTTCTGGAGGGCTGCACAATGGCAGCGCATTTTTCTACTTTAAAGTGGATGTAAACCCGAAATTTTTATTTATTTTTTTTATATCATACTGTAGAGCAGTGTTTCTCAACTCCAGTCCTCAAGGCGCACCAACAGGTCATGTTTTCAGAATTTCCCTCAGATGAAACAGCTGTGGTAATTACTAAGGCAGTGAAACTGATCAAATCACCTTGGAAAAATAGTGGAAATCCTGAAAACATGACCTGTTGGTGTGCCTTGAGGACTGGAGTTGAGAAACACTGCTGTAGAGTATAAGATTTCCTATCATTTGAGCCCAGTCTTGCCACACAGAGTTAATCCATCCATTATTGTTCAGTGAGAGAAATCTTGACAAACTGACAAAAACTTTGTCAAATACTTCCCCTTGCCGTGAGTGACAGCCTAAGGCCTCTTTCACATGGACGATCCGTATGTCCGTTTTTTCATCCTTCCGTTCTCGGATGAAAAACGGACATACATGTATCCCTATGGAGCGTCGGATGTCAGCGGTGACATGTCCGCTGACATCCGACCCGCTCCGATCCAAAAAGTGTAATGGAGGAAAACCCTACTTTTCCATCCGTTATCGGATCGGGTGACGACAGACTCTACGGTCCGTCATCATCCGATTCCCCCCATAGGGGAGAGCGGCGCTCTGACCTGTCATCTTCCTGCTCAGCGGGGATCGGCGGAGCGATCCCCGCTGAGCCAGCGGATGTTCACGTGGCGGATCATCACTGATTCGCCCCGTGAGAAAGAGGCCTTAGACACAGGCATGATTTTTTAATTCCCTCCCCCACTCATTTCTTCAGCAGCTCTGCAAGGATTGGCTGTTCCACACCTCAGTATGATTTGTCATGCTGAAGTCATGTGGTTACTTTCCTGTCTTTTCACTGGATGTTAGAGATCATAGCAGAAGTTCAGTGTAAGAAATACACAGGAGAAAATGCATATTGACAAGGGGAGTGTAGAGGTGGGCGGGGAGTCTACTGACATCACAACTCCACCCACCGAGCTCCAGACAACAGACCCACCCACAGAATCTGCAGTTTTTCAGCTCTCATAACAGACAGAGGGGAGACATTTGACAGGTAAAGATACATGCAGGAGGCTCATGTATATCCTTATGGATAACCCCTATGGCAGTAGTTTAGAAAGGATGACATTGGGTTTACATCCACTTTAATGCTCTAAAACTTTGGCCCTGCTTCATTTTTTTTAGTGTATCCCAATGCACACTGAAAAAGTTGGAGTACAATAACCCCCATCGTTGGTGTCAGCGGACACAATAAAAACCCCCATCATTGGTGTCAGTGGACGCAATAGAAACCCCCATCATTGGTGTCAGTGGACGCAATAGAAACCCCCATCATTGGTGCCAGCTGACGCAATAGAAACCCCCATCGTTGGTGTCAGCGGACGCAATAGAAACCCCCATCGTTGGTGTCAGCGGACGCTATAAAACTCCCATCGTTGGTGTCAGCGGACGCAATAAAAACTCCCATCATTGGTGTCAGGGGACGCAATAAAAAACCCCAGCATTGACGTCAGCGGACGCAATAAATACCCCCAGCATTGACGTCAGCGGACGCAATAAAAAACCCCAGCATTGACGCCAGCGGACGCAATAAGAACCCCCAGCATTGACGCCAGCGGACGCAATAAGATCCCCCAGCATTGACGCCAGCGGACGCAATAAGATCCCCCAGCATTGACGCCAGCGGGCGCAATAAGATCCCCCAGCGTTGACGCCAGCACTATTAACCCTTCTCTGTACATTGCTTGTATGGGGGAATTAATAATAGTACTCCCGCATTAGTGATCATGATCGAGAAAGTTGATCCCTCCTGTCTGCATTGGTGGACATGGCAGTGAAATTATTGACCCCCCCATTCTGCCCCATTGGTGGTCGTGGCAGTGAAGTGTTCACCTCCCCATTCTTTTACTCCACCAAAACTTAAGTCTTTCTTTCAGTGCCAGGAATGTTTCTTATCACATTCAAGGACCCAACAGAAAAGGTGCAGGAGTTAAGATTTGTCTCCACTGGAATAAAACATGGTATTTTTTTTTTTCTGCACCTAAAATACCAAAAAAACATCTCGTACAACCACTACGGGGCAATTGATAGGCATGGTAACCACAAAAATGGTAGCTTTGCGGCATGTCAAAAAGAGCAGCAACGTGGTGCAACCATCCAACTTTCCAACCCAAGAGAAGTCACACATGTTCATAAACTGTTTGCAAATGCTATGAGGCCCCATTCACACCTGTGCTTTGAGCTAACGTGCGCTCTTTTTGGGTGTTTTTTATGCAAAATTAGCATTGGGCAGTCCAGTCATTTTAATGGGCCGCGCTGCATGTGACAAAAGCACCAAAGAAGCTCCTGCACATTTCCAGGGGTGAGCCATGAGTGTTTTTGAGGGCCTTAAAAACATGAACTGTGTTTCAAACCATTTGCGACCATTAAACATGCAACACTGGTGGAGACAAGCGCTTAGGAGGGTGAGGTGGAGTCCAAACTTTTGAAGGAAAAGTCAAGACATGCATGTGGGCTCTTGTGGCAACAGGTCATGTGATCTGGTGTGATCGAGGATCAGAGTTTAGGTGGAAATACACCTAATCTCTCCATCTCCCCTTTGTAAGTTTCAGCTGGTGGGAGGGAACTCTCACCCCCTCCGACAACGCCTAGAGCAAAGATGTCACCGGTCTATGTAATACAGACCCGTTGTCGGCCCCCCACATTAAAAAGGTGGTGTATAGCCTAACTGTCTACATTAGGATAAAGCAACCTGAAACGCTTGCGTATGTTGACATTTGTTTCAATAATTGATCTTCTTTTGTGTGCACCGCCATGAGACTGGGTTCTGATGTATACGTTTTCTTTTCAATAAACACACTGTTTTTTGTTTTCTTTTTTTACAGATCCACGTTTGGTGTTCTTCCAGGCATTTGCCCTTCTTGCCAGTGTACAGGCCTTGACTCCAAGCCACTACCTGAGCCAGACAGATGTGGAAAGGCTTAAAGGGGTTCTAGAACACCCATTGTCTAACTTGGAGAATGCTTATTATTACATTGTGGGATTTGAGCACCTGGGTGCCAGCATCTCCGATGAAAAGGTGAGTGTGCTGAGCAAGCTGTGGGCTTTGATTATTAAGCATTAGTTCTGACTGTTTCATATATATAACTTATATATACCGTATTTATCGGCATATAACACGCACTTTTTTCCCCTGAAAATCAGGGGAAAATCGTGGGTGTGTGTTATAGGCCGATCCCCGCCGATTTCTGTGTCATCGGAGCGATCGCGGCAATTGCCGCGGTCGCCGCCGACATACACAGCCCTGGGGAGATTCAAAAATGGCGCCGAGACTGCAGGGAGCCGAGATACACATACTCGAGTGTTCTCGGCTTTTTCCGGTGCTGCCGTCACGCCCAGTCCCGCCGTGTTATGTCCATCATAGGGCGGGACTGGGCGTGACTGTGAGCGGCGCCGAAAAAAGCCGAGAACACTCGGGTATGTGTATCTCGGATCCGACAAGAGCCGAGATACACATACCCGAGTGTTCTCGGCTTTTTTCGGCGCCGCTCACAGTCACGCCCAGTGACTGGGCGTGACGGCGGTGCCGGAAAAAGCCGAGAACACTCGAGTATGTGTATCTCGGCTCCCTGCAGTTTCGGCGCCATTTTTTGAATCTACACCGAGTGCACAAAGCTGCACTGACATGGCTGGACTGGGGTAGACCTGCACTAATGAGGCTGCACTGGGGCAAGGCTGCACTGGGGCAAGGCTGCACTGGGGCAAGGCTGCACTGGGGCAAGGCTGCACTGACATGGCTGGACTGGGGTAGACCTGCACTAACGAAGCTGCACTGGGGCAAGGCTGCACTGGGGCAAGGCTGCACTGACATGGCTGGACTGGGGTAGACCTGCACTAAGGAGGCTGCACTGGGGCAAGGCTGCACTGGGGCAAGGCTGCACTGGGGCAAGGCTGCACTGACACTGAAAAGGCTGCAGATGGACAGATAAGGCTGCATTGATGGGCATTTTAATGTAAGTTTTTTTTCCTTAAACTTCCCTCCTAAAAATGTTTTTTCCTTAAAATTCTCTCCTAAACTTGGGGTGCGTGTTATACGCCGGCGCGTGTTATACGCCGATAAATACGGTATTTCACATTAGTTTTTTAACGTGAATCTAACCTGTGAAGTTTGATCCACATTACTTTATCAGTTCACTTTAACAAGGGAGGGAATCTAGAGGCAATTTACTAACCAGAATGTATACCCATCAGCTATAAAAGTTAAGCCTCAGCGCCTTGTAGAGTTCATTTACATGGATGGATATTGTTGACATCCGCTACTATCTGCACTGTTGCTGTGGCTTCAGGTTGAAAGTCATAACCAAAGTACTGTGGCATCTTTTTTGCACACTTGATACTTATAGTGGTTGTAAAGGCGGAAGTTTTTTTTTTTTTTGTATCTTGAAGCAGACTGCATTAAGATAAAAAAAACCTTCTGTGTGCAGTAGCCCCTCTCAGCCCCCCTAATACTTACCCGATCCCTAGCTCGATCCAGTGATGTTGCACAAGAGACTCTACTGTCTGGGGCTCTCCCTCCTGATTGGCTGGAGCACACAGTGGGCACCATTGGCTCCTCCTTTCAATCTAAGTCGGTGAGCCAATGAGGAGGGGGGACGGGGCCGAGCTGCGGCTCTGTGTCTGAATGGACACACGCAGCAGCTCAGCTCGGGTGCCCTCATAGCAAGCTGCTTGCCGTGCGGGCAGGAGGGAGGGACCAGGATCGCCGGCAAGGGACCCGAGAAGAGGAGGATCATGGGTGCTCTGTGCAAAATCACTGCACAGAGCAGGTAAGTATAACAACATGTTTGTTTTTTTTAAACCATACAAAAAAACTTTAGGATCACTTTAAAATTGGGGACTGTATACTGCACAAGCAAATCTGGCGATCTGGACTGCGATCGCATTGTGGTGACATTAAGTACACTGCAGGACTACTACTTAACCATCCCCTACTTAAACCATATCTAAAGCGAAAGTGTTGTGGGTTTTTTTTTTTGGATAAAGTATTAGGGATTAACATCTGTAAAAGGGCGTACACGCCTAGTGCATTACTGAAGGTTTATTATTTGAAACAAAACATACAGCCAAATGTATACAGGCATTGCATAATGTTAAAACTCAATCCAGTGCAGGAATAAGATGCCCAAACACACTAACGCTGCGCTGCCACACTAATGCGTTTTGTGGGAGGCAACCCCGTTAGAGCTCTGAAGAAGGGGGTGTGTTCCTCGAAACACGTCAGATTGCCAGTGCAGCATTATGGTGTGTTTGGCCATGCTATTTCTGCACTGAATTGAGATTTAAGCCTAGTACATACAGGCCAAATGTCGGACGGTATAAAAGAAACCGTCCGACATTCAGACCGTGTGTACAGCAGCCAGCTTCTGTGGAAGGGGCGTGACCAAAAAAGGTCTGCTGATTGGCTTCTGACCAGCACTCTAATCCAATGGCTGAGAGCGCTGACCAGTGTGTTCTGACAGTAGGGGGGCCCCTGTCAGAACACAATAGAACAGCAGGAGAGATCACTGTACTAACATTGCAAGGTTAGTACAGCGGCTCCTCCTGAGCTGTCAGGTTTTTTTTTTTCGTTTTTTTTTTTTTTTTTTTTTTTTTTCATTCAGCCCTGCTGGGTTGAACGAAAAACTAGTAGTGTATACCAGGCTTTAGTGTCATACAGCGGCTGTATCTATTTTGGCTGTATGTTTTGTAATGCACTAGTGCGCCCTGTGTGCACTTTTACAATTTGTCTACTAGATTCCCTGATCTGAGGAGGGCAGCATTGACGATGCAAACCTGAAGGATGTTATTCTATTGATTTTTGAATGATGAACTGCACAAGTAGACTCTGAGGCAGAACTCTATGTGCTGGAAGTGTTTTGTGCCTTGAAGAGAAACATGACTTTGAGCCACTGACCTGAATTAAACATTCAAATAAGGACCTTTTTATTTTGTTTTGTTTTTTTAAAGTGTTGCTAAACCTAAAAACGTCTTTTACCTTAATGGATTGTTTGCATTAAGATAAACGTTTTTAATTTCGCTGAGCCCCCCGCCCTCCCCACCCCTCCCCTGTAAGTAGAGTAAGAGAGGGGAGAAGAGATCAGCACTGTGCACGGCTGCATCTACTCTCCCTTTACTTCCTCTTCACACAGCATTCAAGAAGCAGCAGGAGCCATTGCTGCTGTCAATCAAATGCAGTGAAGAGGAAGTGGGGGGGCAGGCCTAAGTACCGCTGTGTAAGTGGCTGGCTATGGTAGACATAAAAAGATGAGGAGCCAAGATTGCCGCCGGGGACCCCAGAAGAGGAGGATCAGGGGCTATTCTGTGCAAAACCACTGCACAGAGCAGGTAAGTATGACATGTTTATTATTTAAAAAAAAAAAAAGATCTGACTTTAGTAACACTTTAATGATTTTCTTGATCTGTATACTTCTTTGGGTCAATGACTCAAAGTCTAAGGGTAAAAAAAAAAGTGTGTTGTGTGTTTTTTTAATTTTTTTTATTTTTTTGTTTTGTTTGTGCAATGCTTTTTAAAAAAAAAAAAAAATCACACTTGCTGCATGTTTGATGCGCTGGTTAAATTGTGAAAAGGCATGTTATGTAGAGTTCAGTGGGAATGCATGTAAAACACGCCACACACAGGTGGACTGGTCCTTACTCTATATTGTAACTATCAGACTATAAATCTAATTGGTATATTGATGTTTACATAGTAGTATATTGTAAGCATTGCATCCGCTCTCTTCCACAGGCTGCCTGTGATTTCATCCGCTCAAATGTAGACACCAGTAACGTGGATTCGCTGTTTTATGCCGCTCAGTCCAGTCAAGGCCTGAACAACTGTGAGGTGGGTAACATGGTAGAATCAGTTGATTTACTTATAATATTTCTATTGCGTGGTAGTATGATATAAAATGTGCGATATGTCCTCTAACTCTCTTTTATAGGTACCAATCTCCAATGAAACCCGTGATTTGATTCATGGTGCCATCAGTGAGGACTCCTCAGTCACCCAGATATACCACGCAGTGGGTGCCCTCGCTGGCTTTGGCCTCCCTCTGGCTTCGCAGGAAGTAGTCAGTGCCCTCACCACCAGACTGAGCAAGGAAGAGAATGTCTTGGCGTAAGTAACTCTGTAGCATGCATTGTGCTAATTGTAGATAACAGTGGAGGAGCTTTAGTTTTTCTGCCTGGTGTAGAAAACACTTACCTAAAATGTGGCTGATATTGGTAGTATTTACACCTTTACCTACAGATGTTACGGGGGGAGGTCAGCTAAGCCCACTGTTTCATAAAGTTAGGTTTTCTCATTGTTGGACTGAATTTCATGTAGTTGTAAAGCCTAATTTTTTATTTTTTTTACATTAAAATAAAAGGGTGAACTTACTTGCTCTGTGCACATAGCGGTCTTTTACTTCCTCTTCCGGACTCCCCCCACCAGCGTTCTCTGCTTCTGCTCTACAACCAGTGCCCCCCTCAGCAAGCTATGCGCTGAGGAGGCATGTGTGGGCTTTCTCCCGAGCCAGGGCTGTGTCTTCCCTGCTCTCTCTACACATGATTTGTCTGACAGACAATGGCTCCTGCTGCTCGCAGAGCCTCCTGTGAATGCAGGAAGAGGGAGCAGTGTAGCTGCAGAAGGGACAGTGCTGGATCGAGAGAGGACTCCCTTAAGGGCTGGTTCACACTAGGAACTACATGTGAGTCACACAGGAACGCTGTGCGGATCCTCTGTTTTACATGCAGTTGTGTGCAGTGGGAGTTCAGCCTAGAAAAAACACTACACCGCACCGAATGTAGTACGTGCAACCCTAATCCTAATGGCACCCCCACGCACTGGAAACCGCAGGACAGCTTCCCCCACTGCGCTTGCGGTTTTCCCTGTGGACACCATTTTTAAAAAATGGTGCAGGGATCTTTTCCCTGCGTTTTCAGGTGCACAGCGCAAAACGCGGCTCTCGGAGCCACACAAGTTTGATCCTAGCCTAAGAGACATCTTGCATGTAGGTGTCAATTCTTATGGTCCTTGCAAAAGTAACGTTACATTTTTGTATTTCTTTGCACTGGGAAATATAAAAATTTTGCACAAAAATAAAAAGTGTGCTTTAAAGTTTGTTTTGTTTTTTTTCCTCTTTTTTGCACAACATGGTTGCACAAGGGAAGAAAGGCTGTTGGACCTTGGGATCTGTTTCACAGAAGTGTTGAGAAATGTTAAATTTGTCATTTCTACCCAGCAGCTATTCTCTATTGTGTCGGCTAACGTTAAAAGAGAGTATGGCTTCTCACCTTGATGGCTGCAGCACCGATCTCAGCTGCAGCTGTTCCCCACCTCCTCTAAGACCAAGAACTGAGCGAAAAACACAGCCGATCGCTCAGTACTCAGCCTTCAAACTGCAGAGTGCTGGTGACTGTCAGCTGGAGCGCCGAGCTGTGTAGGGGGTGGGAGCAGCTGGCTCATTCTCCCAGTGAATCGCTGAGATACTAAGCCAGCTGCTGGTCCAGACATCTGGGTGGATCCCAACTGTAAAGTTGGTATTTTACATAGGCCTGGACCAGCTGAGTGACTGTTTTAGCCTGCTGAAAACTGGTCACAGGGGTGCAGAACAAACTGCACTCCTGTAATCCATAGGAGAGGCATAGCCAAAATAACTTTGGCTATACTTCTCCTTTAACCACTTCCAGTCCTCCCCATGGCAGTTACAGGGCGGCTCTTCTGTGCAGAATCACTTCTGTGTGCATATATACGTGATTCTGCACTTCTGTTGTGAATATTCATAGCGGGTGCCGGGCACTCAATGTCTTCCGGCACCCACCGATCATCGGTAATACACACAGAAAAGGGATCTGCCTATGTAAACAAGGCAGATCACCGTCCTGACAGGGGCGAAGTGATGAATTGTGTGTTCCTGCAAAGAAGGGAATAGAATCCATCCATCTCTTCCCCCTATTGAAAGCACCTCACTGTTTACACAAAAACACTGGCTAGGCACACAGTTAACCCGACTGATTGCCCTAGATGTTTAGGCCCTTTCCAGCCAGTGTCAATAGTACAGTGACAGTGCATATTTTTAACACTGATCACTGTATTAGTGTCACTGGTTCCCACAAAGTTTCAAAAGAGTCAGTGTCCATTTGTCTACCTCAATATCACAGTCCTGCTATAGGTTGCTGATCGCCATCACTAGTATAAAAAAAAATTCCATAAATATATCCCATAGTTTGTAGACGCTATAACGTATGCGTAAACCAATCAATATACGCTTTTTTACCAAAAATATGTAGCAGAATACATATTGGTCTAAAACATTTATTGGATGTGTTTTATAGTAGAAAGTAAAAAATGTTGTTGGGGTTCCCCCCACCCCCGAAAAATTGTCAGACTTATTTGTTTATAGCGCAAAAAAAAACTGCAGTGGTGATCAAATACCACCAAAAGAAAGCTCTATGGGGAAAAAAATTACATATTTTGTGTACAGCGTCGCATGACCCCACAATTGTCAGTTAAAGAAACACAGTGCTGTATCAGAAAAAATTGTCCTGGTCATGAAGGGGGGTATGAAGTGGTTTAACTGCTGTACTGAAAAAAATATAGTTAAAAAGAGCTGAACATTTGAAGAAACCGTTGTATGCATATGAGTAAAATGGGAGCGCTATTGATCACCCTCTCCTGGCCACTTTGTAGGGCTACATATGGCCTAAAAAAGGAAAGACTAGTGCTCTGCTCTTTCTTCAAAAAAGAATGTCGTGTAAAAAAAAAATGTTATTGGTGATATGTTTTTAAAACCTTAAAACATACACTGGGGATTATTTACTAAAGGCAAATACACTTTGCACTGCAAGTGCAGTCGCTGTATATCTGAGGGGGACATGTAAGGAATATAAAAAAACGGCATCTTTCCTTGCATATGATAGAAATCGGCAGAGCTTCCCCTCAGATCTACAGCAACTGCACTTCCAAGTGCACTTGCAGTGCACAGTGAATTTGACTTTAGTAAATCGAGCCCACTGTGTGTAAGGGCAGAGTAGATATGCCTTGCTGCCTTTTCCTTTGGACCAGTCTGTTTCTCCTATTTAGCCGGCCACCACTTATTGGTGCTTTTTCAATGCATCTTGCCTCTTTAACATCAGCCCTGATGGAGGGGGTGTATTCTATGAAACGTGTAGGCTTTTGGAGCAAAGCCATAACTGAATTGTTGCAAAATCAAAATTTTCTGTGCTTTTCTATACACTGTAGAGCTCAGCAGAATTGGAACGCAAGGGTGTTCACACCCATGCGATCCGATTTCTGTCCGAGTTTGTAGACCGCACTGCGATCTGATTTGGGGGTGTCATTACCTTTTTAACTGACACTCCCAGTAGTTCGCATAGGGCAGTGTGAACTGCCGCCGGGAGACATGCAATGCGGCAACCCGCAGTGGATTCACAGGGTTCCCGCATCACAGCCCTTAATGTCCATGCTTTGAGACTGCAAAGACATGAGCTAAAAAGCATCAGAGAAGTATTTTAGAATGATTTGTAGCTGTTAGAGATGGACCTCCGATAGGAAGTTTAGGTGTAAAAATGTAATAGCTGGCTCACTTTAAACATTTCCTGGCTCCGTAGCATCACCTGGCAGTGTTTGCGCCTGACCGTTCCGTCGAGTAGAGTTGATGGATTACTATATTTATTGTTACACATTGTGAAATGAGTGTTATGCTCAGTATGAAATTGTGTTAGACTATTGGTCCCTTTTTTTAGTTTTGCAGCCCCCGCTGCTGATTAGTGCTCAGGGGCCTTCGTGATGAATGCGAACAGCTTATATATGCAAATGAGTTTTGAGTGGTGGCCCCAATTTACACTTAACTATCATCATGTGTTCTACCTTGACGTGACATTAATTATTGTGTAACATGATAATTTTAAATATGCTGGCATATTCTTGAATGCAGAACCTCTGCATATAGCTTTGCTGTCTTAAAACTGTTCTCAAAGGGTCAGACTTATATTAATGAGGTAGTTATCGTGGTATTTATTTTAAAATTCCAAAGGCTGACAGCTACATCCTAGAGACAGGAAATAGTTTTTTTCTTTAACCACTTTTCCTCTCACACCTGTTCAGTTGGATGAGAGCAATTTTTACAATTCTGCTATGGACCAGTTTTGTTCTGTGATAACAATGTCATTACTTAAGATCAAAAAAAAAAAAAAAAAAAAAAGGTAATACATATATTGTTTTTTTAAGGACAAACAAGTCTCTTTTATTTTTGTAATTATTGTCTTGCAACAATGGTGTGTGTGTGTTTGTGTTTTTTTTTTTTTTTTTTGTTTGTTTTTTTGCAATCCTTAAACTATTATTATACAGGATTTATATAGAGCCAACAGTTTACGCAGCGCTTTACAATATAAAAGGGAGACAATACAGTTATAATAAATTAAAATACAGGAGGATTAAGAGGGCCCTGCTCAGAAGAGCTTACAATCTAATCTCTTAAAATGCAACATAGTTTAAACAAAACACACTTTTTTCTTTATTTTTGAACTGTGTTAGTTTAAAAATACTGTAAAGAGTGTTACTGCAGATAAAAAGTGCAGATTTTATTCTGTTACAGTACTTACAAATGAGATACAGTGGGTTTTTATTTCTTTCCGGATTGCACTTTTTTTTTTTTTTTTTTTTTTTATTTAAAACGTGTAAATGTGTTTAAAAAAAATAAAATGTATGTACTCAAGCCTAGTACTTGACTGCTGATGTGGTCATATTCTCAGGAAATCAAATACTAAATTTACTTAATAGTTTGATATGTTCTAAATTGCCGGTAACAATAATGGTTGCAGTTTATCCCTTTTATCAATGGGATCTGTTAGAGGGACATTGGTTCCTATGTAAATGTTGGATCTAATGTGTATTTGCTAATTTTTTTCTCAGCACTGTCAATGCAAGTTATGTTATACCTATATGATAACCTGAGAGCATTGTGTCTCTCCTTGATTTGTACTCTTTTTTTTGTTTTGTTTTTTTTGTTATCTCTAATGAGATTCGCAAACAAAATAAACACAAAAATTTTTTTTAAGTATTAATGGGTAATAAAATAGAAATGTAAACATCCCTTGTAATAGAAAAAAAAGCATGACAGGACCTCTTAAATATGAGATCTGGGGTCAAAAAGACCTCAGATCTCATATTTACACTAAAATGCAATTAAAAAAAAAAAATCCCTTTTTTAAGAGCTATGCCCTGCAATGGTATGGAGATGGGTGGGGGCCATCTTCCTCTCACTCGTCTCCATACCTAACGGGGAGAAGAACCCGGTCGTCTCCGCCGTTGCCAGGAGTGCTGGTAAGTGGCGGAAGGCACCGGAGCGCGACGGGAGGGGGGCCCTCTCCCGCCGCCGATTAAAAGTGATCTCGCGGCGAATCCGCCACAGAGACCACTTTTATCTGAAAGCAGACCGCCCGCTACAGAAGAGGATACCGGGGTTATGGTAGCTAGCTGCTGCCATAACAATATCACTCTTCAAACAGCCGATGTATATTGACGGCGGGCGGTCCGTAAGTGGTTAGAGCAGTCTACTGAGCTGGCCAGAACCACCTCTGGAGGGAGTCTATTCCATATTTTTACAGCTCTTACTGTGAAGAAGCCTTTCTGTATTTGGAGCCAAAATCTGTTTTCCTCTAGGCGTAAAGAGTGCCCTCTTGTCCTCTGACCGTAAAGTACATAACTCAACACCAATTCACTATATGGACCCCGTGTGTGCATGTGTATATATGTGTGTGTATATATGTGTGTGTATATATATATATATATATACACATACATACATACATACATACATACATTATCATATCATATCCCCCCTAATCTCCTCTTCCCAAGAGAGAATAAATTCAGTTCCTCTAATTTTTCCTCATAGCTGAGCTCCTCCATACCTCTTATCAGTTTGGTTGCCCTTCTCTACACTTTCTCCAGTTCCCTGATATCCTTTTTGAGAACTGGTGCCCAAAACTGAACCTCATATTCCAGTTGAGGTCTTACTAATGATTTGTACAGGGGCAAAATGATATCTCCCTCTCTGGAGTCCATATCTCTTTTAATACAAGAAAGGACTTTGGAAAACGCAGTCTGGCATTGCATGTTATTATTGAGCTTATGATCTACCAAAACCCCCAGATCCTTCTCTACCAATGATTCCCCCAGTTGTACTCCCCTAGTATGTATGATGCATGCATATTCTTAGCCCCCAAGTGCATAACTTTACATTTCTCAACATTAAACCTCATCTGCCACATAGTCGCCTAATTGGACAGAGCATTGAGGTTGGTATTAAGGAGTAGTGGCGTTGCAAACACGTCCCGTGCCGATTCTGAATCGTGGCGAGAATTGCGATGATTCCGTCTGGAATTCAAATCGCCTAGGTGTGAATGGAGCCTTTAGGTCTTTTTTTTTTGTTTATATAATAAAAAATAAGAAACCCAGTGGTGATCAAATACCACCAAACGAAAGCTCGATCTATGTGAAAAAAAAAAAATGATATAAATTTTGTTTGGTACAGCGTTGTGCGTGATCACGCAATTACTAGTTAAAATGGCGCATTGCTAAAACGGTGCCGCTGCCTTTACTCCTACAAGCACATTTACACACTGTGGGGGGGTATTTACTAAAAATCTGGTGCAGCTCTGCATGGAAACCAATCGGCTTCCAGGTTTAATTGTCAAAGCTTAATTGAACAAGCTGCAGTTAGAAGCTGATTGGCTACCATGCACCAAATTCTGAGTGCTCCAGTTTTAGCCCTAACGTGTGAAGAAAGGGCTGTGGAGGATGTGGTTTTGGGAGCATGTTTAACGGACTGACCTCCTAGCAGCTGTCCCTGGATTTTACAAGCCAGATGATGAAGTTACTACAAAAAACAGGGATAAACTAAAAAATAATGTTGGGACCTGCTCTGGTAGGGAAGAGGTAAGTTAGGCTGGTTTCACATGGGCTGTCCAATCATGACAATTGGGATCGGTCCATTCATAGCTCTCTATGGAGCTGTGGTGGTCAGCGGTGTCCGCCGGCATCCGATCTGACCCTGATGGCCAAAAACATTGGATCAGATGACAGTCGGATTGAAAGGCGGTCCACTTCCATCTGATAGCCCCAAAGAGAACAGGGGGGCTGTGTCTGCTCTGCATAGCGGACACGGACCTGTTATCCGCCTGTTTATGGGGGAAATCCCCTGCTGAGCAGGCGGATGCGGCTTATGGATAATGCAACCAGCCTACGAGTTGAATTTGGGTAGTAGAAACGCCCTTTAATTCTTAAGCACACACCAGGTCTTGCCATTGGTAATAATTGGCATGTCATGCATATGAGCACAGGCTGAAAAGGCTAGGCCTGGTGAATGTGCTGGAC
Organism: Lithobates clamitans; assembly: GCA_037952925.1. Taxonomy (NCBI): domain Eukaryota; kingdom Metazoa; phylum Chordata; class Amphibia; order Anura; family Ranidae; genus Lithobates; species Lithobates clamitans. Next base: position 146,179 of record JBBGZY010001921.1, on the reverse strand, counting down.
CAACGCTGGGAATATCAAAGGTGAAAAACTGTAATTTTAAGATGTACTGATTTGGTGCAGAGGAAGAGTTGCAGCTAGAACACTGCGTACTTATTAAATAACTGCCTTTAACACTACTACCCTTTCAGTTACGTTAAAGACTGACACACAAGCCCCCAAGGCCTCCTTGCCAACAATTGTCATCAGAGCTTCCAATCCAACATACTTCCAGCTCTCTGACTCAGTTAAGTTGTAGTACGTGGCTACATATTCACTCCTACAGGCTGAATCACCAAAATCTGCTAGCTCATTTAGATTGCTTTACATCTGAGTTTGTTTAATTTGTATAATGCACACATCTCATCTCCATATGAATGGAATCCCTTAACGACATGCTTCATTCTGAGAAGGAATGAAAATGCAATTTACAAGCATTGCCACTAAATATTCCCGAGTGACAGCAGAAGAAGTGTACTTACCTTTTCAGAGGGGAAACTGCCACTGTACATGGTAATAACTCTGAACTTCGTGTCCCCCCTCCACTTCCCCTGGGAAGCCCTGTGCATTTATCATGGAAATGAGGCTGTCACAAGTAGAGAAGGAAAAGTTTACTTTTGGGCAGATGCCTTCCCACGTAAGACATACATGTTACATGCATAGCAGATGTTTCGTACCGCTCAGGATTCTCATATGCATGAGAATGTACTTGTGATGGCAGGACCGGAGGGAGTGTGATGCTAATTGCCTCTCCTAATTGGTCCCACATACCGGTGTATCTTGAAGTATTAACCCTGCGCTGGACAGAGTTGCGTTTTCCACTCACCGATTATTGTTTCTGTCTTTGCAGTACAATTGAAGCTCTTTTAACTGCCTCCATGCTGTCCCAGCAAGCCGACCTGCGTAGCATTGTGGAAGAAATAGAAGTAAGGAAATCTTTGTTAATGAGTGAAGATCAGATGTTTTTTCTTTCCTGATTAAATAGGAAGAGTGAAGTGCTCATAATAAACCTGACCTTTTTAGTACAAAACAACAAAAAAAGCCAAATGGGTGTTTTTTTGCAAATATATTTCTGAAGTGCGTTAGAAAAATTACAGCTGGAAATGGATTGGTAGCTCCTCCACTTCCTTATTAATGACCATGTGGCTGTAAAGCAGAAGTAAGCAGAAAAGTGAAAAAAATATGAGCAGACGGGCTCTTTATTGTAGAAGAGACGTGCTAAATCTCTTCTAAATTGAGGCTGGGTACACACTGCCGTGCGAAACGGCTCACAGCAGAGGTCCGGTGCGTCCCTGTTCACCGTTTTCAGGTTCGCTTTCGGTGCAAATTTTGGGTGAATTTGGACCTGAAACAGAGCCAAAGAAGCACACAGGACTTCTGTGCAATTTGCTCCTCAGCCGTCCTGGAGCTGTGTGAACTGGCTCCATTGAGAGCTGGTCACAGTCTCCTGACATGCAAATTGGGAAGCCGCATCCAATTCACAATAGTGTGAACCCAGCCTAAAAGACAAGTCTGGGATTCCTGAAAAAAAACAAAAATGATACTCACCTCGGTGGATGCAGCATCTGTCCCCCGCCTTGTGCAGGCCAAGAACTGAGCGATCAAACACCACTGATCGCTCAGCTCTCGGTCTTCCAGCTGCAGAGAGCTGGTGTCTGTCAGTCTCTCTGCTCTGCCCCTCCAGCACTCAATGGAGCGCTGGGCTGTGGAGGGGGGGGCAGGAGTGGCTGGCTCAGCTTCTCAGTGACTTGCCAAGAGGCTGAGCCAGGTGTCGGTCAAGGCATCTGGTTGGATCCCCAATGTAAAGTCAGGATCTTCCCAAGCCTGGACCTGCTCTTTGGTGTTGGCCTGCTGTTGGCTGAAAATGGGCCACAGGCGTGCAGTTCGTTCTGCACTCCTGTGATCCAAAGAAGTACAGCCAAAAGAGTTTTGGCTATACTTCTCCTTTAAAACAAACCCCACCCAAAGAATCAACATGTCAATTAAACAAAATCTTTCCAGTGTCATTTTATACTTTTGTGAAGTATATGAATGTATGTGAATGGATGACATGGCTGAGATGGGCTATGCAACCATGTTTTTATGTTCTACCCTAAATCGGTTTAATCAGAAACCTGGTCTGACAGGTGGACTATGCTTTAATGGTCCTCAGTATTATTTTTTTAGGTTTTTTTTTTTTTTTTTTTTTTTTTTCCTTAAGCTTATTTTTATTATTTACGTTTTCTGTAAAGATGAACCTCTTTATAAAATAAAGTTTTGCTTGTTAAAATCTTGTCTTTGTTCTTGCCTCAGGATCTGGTGGCACGTCTAGATGACCTGGGCGGTCAGTATCTACAGTTTGAGGAAGGTCTTGAAGCCACTGCTCTGTTTGTGGCAGCTACTTACAGCCTGTCAGACCACGTTGGCGTGGAGCCCGCTCTAAAGGAGGTAACGGAGTAGAAAACTGTTTAATGGTTCTGTGCTGCATGACGATTGATGGGTCAAGAATGTTTGGTACTGAAATTTCTCGCATTTCTATTTCTCAGGAACAGATAGTCCAGCTGGTGAATGCCATCTTTAGCAGGAAGAACTTTGATTCCCTCTCAGAAGCCTTCAGTGTGGCGTATGCAGCCTCTGCTCTATCCCACAATCGCTACCACCTTCCTCTCATAGTGGTGCCTGATGGACCTGCCACTGTGTCTCACAAACAGCCTCTCCTTAAGGTGCATAAAAGTGATACTAAACACACTGTTTAATTTACATTCTCCCTTCTATTTCTGTATGTGGATGATGGCACTGTAATTTATTTTAATTAAAAAAAAAAAAAAAAGTATCAAAGTACTTTTTTTCCTAATCCATATACAACTGTCACATGCTTGTCTGCAGGGAAACATAAGGAGCTTCTAGTCCTCATGTTTCATATTCAAAATTAAAAAACAGCCTTTGGAATACAGAGTAAAAATAAATAATATCCATAAACTGTTTTAAATCATCATACAAATATATATTTGAAATCAAATATTTATTATTTTTTGGAAATAATATTGAGTGAGCAGATTTCTGCCAGTCATTGGCTGTGTCATGCCCCTCCAGCCTGTGTCTTAGAATAACCGGAAGGAGAAGCCTCTGTTAATCTACATGTAATATCCCATTCCATTGTTTTTAGCTTGTTAGTGGGCATGGAGGAGGGCGGGAGTGGGCTGTCATTTACCACAGTGAATACGTATTATACACATGTGTGACTGTAGAATCACATGGGCTGCTCAGATGTGATGGGGAGGAAATGCTCTGCATAGAAATATACTGAAAACTGAGCAAGTGCAGAGCTGCCAACACTGCTCTGCAAAATCCCCAACTGCATTGGGAACATGGACAGGAGGGAAAGGTCGAGAAACAGCAGGATCAACCAGATTTTTTGCACAATGCAGAAAACTAATTTCATAGTGGCTGGGTGAGTATGAACAGCATGTAATACAGCATTTACTAACAGTTTTTTTTATGATGTGGGTTTAGTAACATTTTAAATGAGAGCTGACACTTAAAGCGGTAGTAAACCCGCTGGCTTTTTTTTTTTCCTACACCTGCAAGGGAAAACTCATAATGCACTGCATACTAGCTCATTATGAGATACTTACCTTAGAACGAGGCTCCGGCATCTCACCCTGTCCACGCCGAGGGAGCTGACATTTCCCCTCGGCGTGTCTTCCGGGTATCGCGGCTCCGGCGCTGTGAGTGGCCGGAGCCGCGACTTCTGTCCGGCAAGCTCCAGAGTTTGCCGGGCTGTCAGCCGAGAATCCCCTGTGCGCATGCGCCACTGCAGTCAGCGGCTCATTGCGAGGGGAATATCTCCTAAATCGTACAGGTTTAGGAGATCTTTTTTTTACCTACAGGTAAGCCTTATTATAGGCTTACCTGTAGGTAAAAGTTAAAAAAAAAAAAAGTATACAACCGCTTTAACATCCAGTGACTGTTTGAAAGACTTGATTTGAGTATTGAAGATCAAAGGTTTAATTGATATCTATATAGCCATTGTCAGTGCTTTGGGATAAATTTGATGGGTAAGCTTATCTGGGAAAACGTATTAATCTCTTTTTTTCTTGTGTTTAGTTGCTGGTTACAAACGTCCTTTCTCAGCCGCTGACAGAAGCCAAAGTAACAGTGAATCAAGCCAAGTCCAGCACCACCAAAGCAACAGTATTGCAGCATGCTTCATTTGCAGTTGCTGGGTAAGCGATTTTGTTTTGGGCAGCTTTTAAAACTTTCCGTTTTGTAATTCTTGGTTTGTTAGTTTTTCTCCATACATGCAGTTTCTTTACCTGTGTTAATGGCCAGTAATTAGTAAGATTCTGAAGCTGTTCTCCAGCAAATGGTTAAATTACAGTAAAACCTTGGTTTGCGAGCATAATTTGTTCCAGAGACATGCATAATCCAAAGCACTTGTATATCAAAGCTTTTTTTTTTACAGGGTATAAAAGAGAAGAGAGGCACCTCCTAAGTGTAGCAGTAAATTGCTAAATGTTGTACCTTCATTAAATGTAACCATATTGCTAAACTTAGAGGCTCCTCTCTTCTTTTTTTTATACTCAGTTGTGACGCTACTCTTATATCAAGACATTGCTTGTATATCAAGGCAAAATTTATTAAAACATTTTGCTTGTCTTGCAAAACGCTCTCAAACCAAGTTACTCTCCAAACTAAGGTTTTATTGTGGTTGAAATATATGTATGTGAACTGTACCTGCTGAAGGAATTTGTATTTTGAATATGTAATATGAACCAGGCTACTTACTGGCCAAATCAAGTGGCAGTGTGTAAGAAAAAAAGAAACAAATGCAGCCACTACATCTATAAACTACAATATACTGTATTAGTTTTTGGGTTTAATATTACTTAAAGCAATGTTGCCTGGTCCAGGACTGACTTCAAAAGTTATTGTAGAATGAAATGGTAGAACACAGATAAGGTAATCCCTGTTCTTTCCTCCTGTCAGGAGTTTCCTAGTGTTAGATTCACAGGACAGTGCAAATGCCTCAGAGAATGGGTGCTGCCCCTTTCCCTTAGCCCCCGTTCACACAGGGGCGGCACGACTTGGCGACCTGCACACGACTTGGCGACCTGCACACGACTTGGCGACCTGCACACGACTTGGCGACCTGCACACGACTTGGCGACCTGCACACGACTTGGCGACCTGCACACGACTTGGCGACCTGCACACGACTTGGCGACCTGCACACGACTTGGCGACCTGCACACGACTTGGCGACCTGCACACGACTTGGCGACCTGCACACGACTTGGCGACCTGCACACGACTTGGCGACCTGCACACGACTTGGCGACCTGCACACGACTTGGCGACCTGCACACGACTTGGCGACCTGCACACGACTTGGCGACCTGCACACGACTTGGCGACCTGCACACGACTTGGCGACCTGCACACGACTTGGCGACCTGCACACGACTTGGCGACCTGCACACGACTTGGCGACCTGCACACGACTTGGCGACCTGCACACGACTTGGCGACCTGCACACGACTTGGCGACCTGCACACGACTTGGCGACCTGCACACGACTTGGCGACCTGCACACGACTTGGCGACCTGCACAACGACTTGGCGACCTGCACAACGACTTCCCCAGCGACTTGCAAAACGACTTCCCCAGCGACTTGCAAAACGACTTCCCCAGCGACTTGCAAAACGACTTCCCCAGCGACTTGCAAAACGACTTCCCCAGCGACTTGCAAAACGACTTCCCCAGCGACTTGCAAAACGACTTCCCCAGCGACTTGCAAAACGACTTCCCCAGCGACTTGCAAAACGACTTCCCCAGCGACTTGCAAAACGACTTCCCCAGCGACTTGCAAAACGACTTCCCCAGCGACTTGCAAAACGACTTCTGTATAGAAGTCTATGCAAGTCGCCTCAAGTCACCCCCAAAGTAGTACAGGAACCTTTTTCTAAGTCGGAGCAACTTGCGTCGCTCCTATTAGAACGGTTCCATTGTATAGAACGGGAGGCGACTTGTCAGGCGGCTAGGTCGCCTCTGTGTGAACTGGCACTAACAGTTAGCGTGTTGATGTACATGGGATTACAGAAGAACGATATGTAGAAGAAATTAGTGACGCTACTTGTATATAAAATCGTGGAATAATAATTTACAAATGCATGGATTAAATAATGGTATTTATATCTACAACCCCAATTCCAAAAAGTTGGGATGCTGTTGGAAAATCTAAATAAAACAGAATGCAATGATTTGCAAACTTTACTATCACTAGATAACATACAGTCTTGGCCGAAATTGTTGGTACCCCAGAAATTTTTCCAGAAAATCAAGTATTTCTCACAGAAAAGTATTGCAGTAACACATGTTTTGCTATACACATGTTTATTCCCTTTGTGTGTATTGGAACAAAACAAAAAAAAGAAAAAAAAAAGCAAATTGGACATAATGTCACACAACTCCAACTCCAAAAATAAACTGGTCAAAATTCTTGGCACCCTTAACTTTATATTTGATTGCACACCCTTTGGAAAAAATTACTGAAATCAGTTGCTTCCTATAACAATCAATAAGCTTCTTGCACCTCTTACCCGGAATTTTGGACCACTCTTCCTTTGCAAACTGCTCCAGGTCTCTCTTATTGGAAGGGCACCAATAATAATCAACAATTTTAAGATCTCTCCACAGGTGTTCAATGGGATTTAGATCTGGACTTATTGCTGGCCAGTTAAGAACTCTCCAGCGCTTTGTTGCCATCCATTTCTGGGTGCTTTTTGACATATGTTTGGGGTCATTGTCCTGCTGGAAGACCCAAGATCTCGGACTCAAACCCAGCTTTCTGACACTGGGCTCTACAGTGCAACCCAAGATCCTTTTAGTAATCCTCAGATTTCATGATGCCTTGCACGCATTCAAGGCACCCAGTGCCAGAGGCAGCAAAACAACCCCAAAACATCATTGAACCTCCACCATATTTCACTGTAGGTACTGTGTTCTTTTCTTTGTAGGCCTCATTCCGTTTTCGGTAAACTAGAATGATGTGCTTTACCAAAAAGCTCTATCTTGGCCTCATCTGTCCACAAGACGTTTTTCCCAAAAGGATTTTGGCTTGCTCAAGTACATTTTGGCAAACTGTAGTCTTGCTTGTTTAAGTCTGTGTGTCAGCAGTGGGGTCCTCCTGGGTCTCCTGCCATAGCGTTTCATTTAAATGTCGACGGATAGTTCGCGCTGACACTGATGCTCCCTGAGCCTGCAGGACAGCTTGAATTTCTTTGGAACTTGTTTGGGGCTGCTTATCCACCATCCGGACTATCCTGCGTTGCAACCTTGCATCAATTTTTCTTTTCCGTCCACGCCCAGAGAGATTAGCTACAGTGCCATGGTTTGCAAGCTTCTTGATAATGTTGCGCACTGTGGACAAAGGCAAATCTAGATCTCTGGTGATGGACTTGTAACCTTGAGATTGTTGATATTTTTCCACAATTTTGGTTCTCAAGTCCTCAGACAGTTCTCTTCTCTTTCTGTTGTCCATGCTTAGTGTGGCACACACAGACACACAATGCAAAGACTAAGTGAACTTCTCTCCTTTTTATCTGCTTTCAGGTGTGATTTTTATATTGCCCACAACTGTTACTTGCCCCAGGTGAGTTTAAAGGAGCATCACATGCTTGAAACAATCTTATTTATCCACAATTTTGAAAGGGTGCCAAGAATTTTGACCAGCCCATTTTTGGAATTTTGTGTGACATTATGTCCAATTTGCTTTTTTTCCTCCCATTTTTTTGTTTTTTCCAATACACACAAAGGGAATAAACATGTGTTACTGCAATACTTTTCTGTGAGAAATATTTGATTTTCTGGAAAAATTTTCTGGGGTGCCAACAATTTCGCCCATGACTGTATCAAATGTTTAAAGCGGCTGTAAACTGCTGGACTTTCCCCTCCCCCCTACCTGCAAGGTAAAGCCAATAAACTGCGTAAAGAGGGTTCTTTACTGTAAGAGCGGTAAAGATGTAGAATTCTCTTCCACAGGCAGTGATTTCAGCAGGGAGCATTGATAATTTAAAACCGTTAGATAAGCACGAGCGACCACAACATACAGGGATATACAATGTAATACTGACAAAAAAGCAAACACACAGGTTGGACTTGTGTTTTTTTTCAACGCTGATCGCTGGAGGCTGTTTTTCATCTTCACCCGTCTTGCTTCAGGGTTTGCGGCCTCCGTCTCTGTGACTGGCTGGAGCCGCAATGATGTCACACCCGCGCATGTGCGCGGGAGCTGCCATTCACGCCGCAGGGCTCTGAAGGAATAGCATGGGTGGCTGTTCCTTCAGAGCGCATGTGCCAGTGATGTCACTGGCTGGTATAGTAGATATCTCCTAAACGGCGCACGTTTAGGAGATATTTAAACTACCTATAGGTAAGCCTATAATAAGGTAAAATTAATGTAGGTAGAATTTAACTAATTAGCAACATGTCAGTGATATGATTGGGTTTAAAAGGGCATCTTAGAGAGTAAGAATGTCTTAGAAGTAAAAATGGGCAGTGGTTCTCCTCTGGACTATGGAGAAGAGGGATCTCCAAGCTTGTTCTGCCCTCAGTTCAAAAGCAATGACCGTGACCATCTTGAGTAAGGGCAAATGCTTTATGTAGCATTTACTTCCTGAAATACATCTGCCTTTAGCTCAAGCTGGCAGTCGTCTCCCCGTCTTGCTCACGTAAATAGACTTCTAGCAGCGCTGAACTACATGGCTCTCCTTAAAAAAGATGCTGCTGCTTCAGGTTCTCCTCAGTGCTGGCCACAAGTCTGCAGGCCTGGACACTTATTTTGGTAATTTCTGTTGACTGGGCTTATCATTGTATAGACAAGGCTCATCTGTACTGAACAGTTAGAATTCAGATTGTCTGGTCTTTCATTGCAGCAGGAACCATATGATTTATTGCCTGCTGACATGTGGCCTGCAATGTAGGGAGCTTGGAGTAGCTTTTTCCTCCAGGAAGGGCAAGTAATTCAGCGCTTGGTTTGGCCTTCGTTTTGTTATCCCTCCAAGACCAAGTGAAACGTCAGAAAATTAAATCCTGCTAGATCACTTCAGGTTGGCCCCTTTTGCAGGTATAGCTATGTACAACATTAAAAATAGGTGTCTATACTGTTTAAAATTCAGTAATGCTCTTTCTCGCTCTGCACATGCTCAGTTTCTCTCTATTTTTAAGCACTGTTGAGTTTGTAGAGACCCATCTGACCGCCTTAAGGGTCAGTTCACAACATGGAAATGCAGTCCAGATGTGTTCCGGATGCTTTTTTATATGTGCGTTTTTGATGCATTCTAGTGCATATTTCTCCCTTCCCCTTTCAGGACAGCACCTTAGAGAGAGCGTAGCTCCACCTCTTAACAGGAAACTCTGCGTGACAACGCCCCTTTAAAATTAGCTGCATGCGATCAGTTTTAGTGTTTTCTCTGCTGTGGTGGAAGCACTGCTGGGGAACCAGAGGGGCTGTGCTCTCTCCAAGGAGGGGGTTTTGGCAGTACCTTTGTTTTTTCTTATCATACCAGCCCAGCTCCCTTCCACACGAGAGGGAGGGGTTGCTCCGGTGCCCATTCTTTTGCCGGCTCACAGGAGTAAGGGTCCGCTGGTGGTCGTCCGCCCCGGGGGGGCCACTGTTGTGCTCAGTTGGAGTGTCGTGCAACATGTCGGTGCCAAGTCCCGGATGACAGGTGACGTCATTTCTGGGGGGGCGGAGACTTCCGGCGGGGCACAGCAGCACGTGGTTCCGGCAGCTGGAACGCAAGAGGAAGGGGTGGGTCATCTGGCTGGGTTTTCCTTCTTCTCCAGAGCGATGGATGCCAGAGGAGCTTCATTTAAGCAGCACACAGGCAGCTGCTGCGGCGCTCGTGATGGAGGAGCGGAGTCGTCAGCAGCAATGGCGGATGCAGGCATCCAGGTTCTCGGACAGGCTCAGGTAGGAGAGGTGCAGAGGCACCTCTTTCCTGTTCTTCACTGGGTGGTGGTGGTTTTGTTTGGTGTAATGGTTAGAGCCTGCAGCTGTCTGCTAGGATGACACGTTCCGTTAGTTCAGCATGCAGGGAAACTCTGGGGCATGGTGGGGAGTATGCTTTGGGCACCATGTTACTTGTCTCTATTTCAGTAGTATCTCCCTAAAAGAGGTATGGGGGTTGTTTCCGTCTTACAGAAAGCCACCGCCAAAACAGAACTGCAGGAAGAAAATGCCCTTCATGCAAAAACCCATTAAGGGACTCATGGGCCAAACAGCTTTGCAGATCCTGCACTGCTGGTTTAGTAAGGGAAGAATCCACACAGGAGTGTACAGAGCTCTTTTCCTCAGTGAGAAAGGAATTAGAGACCCTAGGGACAGTACGGTCCCTTATGAAGAAACAGGGCCAGAGAGTTCCAGCCAGGAACGGAGCTCCTAGTCCAGTCTTCCTCCTACCACTTCAAGACTAATTGAAAGTGAGTCAGAGGAAGAGAGTATCCCCTCCTCAACAATTGACTCAGAGGAAGATGGAGGGGAAGAGGAGATGAGAACGTCTAGATATAAACTAACTCTAGAAGAAGTGGATGACTTGCCAAAAGCAGTCTATACCACTTTGGAAATTCAAGAAGAGAAAGCCCAGCTGTCATTACAGAATAAAATGTACCAGGGGCTAGAGGAGACAAAACAGAGTTTTTCCTGTCCATGAAGTTCTGACCGATACAGTTAAGGAATGGAAGGAGTCAGAAAACGTACAGTTTATTTTCTAGAGCCCTCAAAAGGAGGTTTCCTTTTGAGGAGAATGAAGCGTGGAATAAAAGACCTAAAATTTATGCTGCCTTCTCATAAGTGTCTAGACGGACTGATCTAGCAATTGAGGACATGGGCGTACTTAAAGCGGGGTTCCACCCAAATTTTGAACATTATCTCTATGCATTCTCTTCCTTGCCTAGATGCTGACATGCTGTGTAAAAAAAAATTAAATCGCCGTAATTACCTTTTTTTTTTTTCTAATCTTCTTAGCACTTCCTGGTTTTCCTCCCATGGGAGTAGGTGTGTTTCTAGCCTCTCCCAGACCTCCCACAGTCCCCTGGGAGCTAGTCACAGGCTTCCCAGCATGCATTGTGCAACAGTGTCATCACAACATCTCGGTGAATGCTGGGAGCACAGCATTCACCGCATCCAGGAAATACATGCTTGTGGGCTTCAAATGCCCACAATGAAGATGGAAACCGCCTTCAGTGAATTTTATAAGTTATTCTTTACAACGAAATCGGACACAGGCAGACTTATTACACAGAACATGTGAGTAGATAATCATGAGAAGAAAAGTTTGTGAATGAACTCCAAAAAAAAAAGATAGGTAGGTGGACTCCCGCTTTAAAGATGCCATGGACAAAAGAGCAGACGCATTGTTAAGGAAAGCCTGGGACTCATCCGTATCTAACCTAAAGCAGGCAATGGCCGCTACAGTAGTAGCCAGAAACATGGATTGCTGGCTGGAACAACTTAAGGGTCATGTGGTAGCAGGCACCTCTAGGAAAGATTTAGCTAGAGTCCTTCCCTATCCTTTTAAGAGTGGTCAAAAACATGGCAGACACCTCGGCGGAATCCATCAGAATGTTGGCCAGGTCTTCAGCTTTTGTTAATTAGCCAGGATTAAGACCTGGGGACTCCGCTTCAAAGGTAAAGTTGTGCAGCATTCCCTTTATAGAAGACCTGATGTTTGGACCAGAATTAGAGACTGTCCTTGATAGAACGGCGGACAAGAAGAAATCCTTTTCACAGAAAAAAGTGGTGCTCCCAGCATTCACCGAGATGTTTCAGCAAGCCCATAAAGAAAAAGATCAGGCCCAGAAAAGACCCTGAAATCCTCAAAGAGGGAGAGGCAGAGGAAGGGTGCTCTTTAGACCCCCTGAGCAAACCTCAAAAAAGCAATGACAACCATCTACCAGTAGGCGGGAGGTTACAGGCCTTCCTGCCAGGTTGGGGAAAAAGCAATAAAAAGCCAGTTTGTTCTGAATCTGATCAGTCAAGGATATCTGCTAGAATTTTCAGACACCCCCAAGCCGGTTTTACATTACAAACCTGAGGGATCAGGAAAAAGCCCTGGCGATGATCTCTCTTCTGAGAGAACTGATGCAACAAGGTGTTGTTTCCGAAGGACCATGAAGGGAGGGGTTTTTACTCCCACATTTTCTTGATCAAGAAACCATCTGGGAAATTTCGTCCGATTCTCAACCTGAAGGTTCTGAACCAATCTATAAAGTACAAAAGTTTCCGGATGGACACGATTTTCTCTGTGAAAAATTTACTCACCCCCAACTGTTACTTGGCATCCCTCGACCTGAGGGATGCTTATCCTAATATACCAATTGCAGCTACATCGCAGAAATTCCTGCGACTAGCAGTCAATTTGGGGGTGGCGGGAGAGATTTGGCACATTCAGTTCAGGGCACGGCCCTTTGGCATTTCCTCCTCCACCAGAGTGTTCATGAAAGTGATGGCAGAGGCTCTGGAGTCCCTGAGACTGAAGGGAAGTGCCTTATCTGGACGATCTACTTCTGTTCGCAGAAACAAAAGATTAGGTAGCGGTCAATCTGCAAATAACCCCCCTGGGGTTACTCTAAACAGCCTAGGTTGGCTTCTGAATCTCCAGAAATCAAATCTGATACCATCTCAACGAGTGAGGTTTCTGGAATACAAAATATGAAATCTCTCACACAGATCCACGTCCCTGCTCAGTATTGCCGGCAATCGCGGGTGCCCAGCAGACATCGCGGGCACGTGCATCGGCTCCCGAGCGGTGCGCACGCGCCCCCCTAGACGGCCGGGAAGCCGAGGACATCATGTGACGCCCGCCCAGGATGGGAGATCCCTCCTGCAGACGTCATTTGACTATGGGCGGGGAAGGAAGTGGTTAATAAGGACATGTGTTTTTTGGTGCGTTTAGGTGCAATCCAGTGTGTTTTTGATGCGTTTTATCACTTTCCAATATAGTCCAGTTTTTATGGAACTGGAACACATCTGGACTGACCACACTATGATGTGAACTATGCCATTTGAAAACCACATAACCTACTATCCATGCGTTTTTGATGCAGAAAAAAAATGCACTGGACTGCATGTGGTGTGAACCGGTTCTAAAGCAAGATTAAAGCCTCCTATCCTTTAAAGCCAAAGAAGCTGCTTCTGTTTGATCAGCAACTGCCATGGTGCTGCACATATGATCAGTTATAACACCAGCCATTTGATAATTTGACAGTTTAGTTGAGGACACAAGCATATGTGACAGTGACAACCCGGCATTTCAGGAATGTAGCTGTTTTTTTAAACCGTTTAAATCGATGGGTTTAGTTCCGCTTTATGATTGGTAAATCATAAAGCGGAACTAAACCCATCGATTTAACGCCAGCTGGCAGCCTCCAGCAAGAGGAGCCCGGAGCAATACTGGAGGCAATTTACAGCACACGTTAATATTTGTAGCATAATTATTCATGTGGAATGCATGTTCCTTGCAAAAGAAGATTATTTTTTTTTATCAAGTTGTTATAGGTGAAGTTCCACTTTAACATGTTTTTGTAAAGTAATCCAAATTTGTAAAAATAATTTTTAAAAAATCCTTACTAAAATCTGCAGCGAAAGGCTCTGTTCCTAGAATCGCCATCTTTATAGTGTAGTCCTGAGCCCAATAGCCTATCAAGAGGCCTGGTCATTTCCAAAGGGGTTTTGGGGGGTGCCTGCTTCTGCTCTAATTTACAAAATGTTGGTATTTGCTTTGACTGTTTTGTGGATCAGGGCTGCTTTCCTCCTGTATAGTTACCTACACACTTTTTTTTTTTTTTTTTTTCTCCATCAGTAAAAATTGTTATCTCATCTATAAATGTAATTATGCAATATCCTAGATCAGGTTAGGACCAGTAAAACCAAAAAAACGTTCTGTGTAAAAAAAAAAAAAAAAAGAGGTGCTTCTAAAATGGGGTGTTGCTTTGGATGCAACAGGGTTTCTGCCCACAGATGCTTGTAATGGTAATCCATCCCGGGGTACACATAGTGGTTTAAGCTCTTGCCATACATCACTTTGTCTTCACTTCATCTCGCCTATCTCTGATGCATGTTTAATCACTTCGTAGCTAAGACCTATGCCCCACTTATTAAGTCATGCCTTTTCTTTTATTAGAGACTTATTTGAATTGAATTTCATGGATTCCAAACCAGCTAGCGGGTACTACGACTTCTCCATAAGCGTGGAGGGTGACAGTCGTTACATGGCAAATCAGGTTGAGGTGAGTATGACCTTAATTCCTTGTCTGACATGAAGACCTGCGATTTATCGTGTCAACTTGTCTATGTGAATGTGCTGCATTGTGTGATGTAGTGCGCTCCGAGACCCTTTCATTTCGAATGTACAACCTAATTATCCTAATAACCCACTTAGAATGCCTGTCTGTGTAAGGTTCGAGCTGTGAATGATGTCACCGAATTCTCACTTTCCCCGTTTCTCGGCCCCTTGAGATGAGCGAGAGACTCTTGAATGAAATTGTGTAACTCGGTAGGACACTGTGTCCTCATTCTGCTATTTTGAACATGTTTTAGGATGTAGAGCAAAGCTGTCTCTTTTAGCTTAGAGTGATACAGATGATAAGCTGTGCATTCTCTCCCTTAGAGAAGTAAAATGGATGTTCAAAATTCCAAATAAAGTGACTTATTGAGGATTGCAGAAAAAGATCATATAAAAAGGTGTAAAAAATGGACATATGAAGGCATATGTCTCAGTAGAATACACTATGGTAATGTAACTTATTCTTTTACCAAATGGATAAATTAGTTCAATTCTAGTGGGGTATAGGAGGCATTGCCCACATCCCTAATGTAACACATAGAAAACAGAGAATCCTCTTACGGGACTTTAAAAGGCAATGACTCCAGAAAAAAAAAAAAACCTATGAAAAAATCGGTAGATAAAAGGTTACAAATTTAATAGTACAAAATATAAAATGGTCACAGCATATGCTGTATCGACCATTAACAGAATTATATTAGATATGACATGTTGTTCACAATGAGATCCAAAAAAAACACTCATTTACATCACTCATGTATAAATAGAGTGAAACTCAACGTATTTCGAGGTCATGTATATTTCCTCTTCATCGGGAGCAAGGGGTATTAGTATCATATGGTATCTACAATTCGTAAAGAAAAACAAAAAGTAAAGAATATATACATACATAGAGTTAGACAAAAGTATTATTTCCAGACAAGCAATATATCTATATTTAAATACATAAGTCTACTGACCATATAGAAACAGATGTATTGATATATCACATCTTATTCTTATACCAAGTGGTCCGGGTTTTCCAAATTCTATCAAACCAAACATTTACATTGTTGTAGTAGGCTAATGTTTTTTCAAGTCCGATATGAATGAACTAAATTGATTACTTATGAGATAGAAGCGCCCATGTCCTGTTTCGAATGTCTGGTAATTGTTAAACAGAACCGTTTCAATGGTATATTTAACGCTTTAAAAAAATAAAAATGCCCCTTAGACATTTTTAATGTTTTAATAATCTTATTGCGGAGTAGTAATTATAATGTTGTGTTTGCAGCTGAAGGTAAAAGTGTCCACCGAGGTCGGAATCAGCAATGTTGACCTGTCTGTTGTAGACAAAGACCAGAGTATCTCTCCTAAAACTTCCAGGTAAATAAAGAAACAAAAAAAGTCTTTCATAAAGATCCATGATAAACTGCTAGTAAATTTTTCTCTTCTGTAGGGTTTTGTTCCCCTCCAAAGCCAAGGGACCTTTCACTGCTGATGGCCACCAGAACTTTGCTTTGTCTTTCCAGCTTGCTGATGTGAACACAGGGGCCAGTCTAACACCACATCAGGTACATATGTTGTAGAAACCTGAAAGCACACCCATCACAGCCCTGAGCAATTTAGATTGTTTTAAAAAAAAATAAGTGGAGGAAGCCTTCAGTGAAAACTGCATGTCAAAACTGTGGGGAGGGACAATTCCCATACTTCTCTTTTAAGCAGGAATACACCCTTTTAAGGTGTCTTGCACCTGATTTTAGAGAGTGTGTGCAGTTTATGTAAATTACTTTTGAATTTAATTGACAATTTTGGCCCTTTGGTTACAAGGATGTCTAATTTGTGTGTGTCAACCTTGGACTTTTAAAAATAAAAAAATGGATTAAGTTTGTAATAAACTGTTATGCTTTTTTATACCACCATTCCCCGTTCTCGGTACCTAGCAAATTTAGAGAGTATGGAAATTGGCAAGATCTGTCATCTTCTCTCGGTGGTGCTTTCTTACATCAGTAGAATTACAAGATGCCACTCTTCATATCCTCATCTTCCTTGCACAACAATGCTTCTATTCTTTGCTGGGGGAAACCAGCACTGCTTAATTGTATCGTTACTAATCGGGTTCTCCTCTGCATCCCAAGTGTTAGCAAAAGTTCTTGCCAAGGTTCTTGCTCTTCTGCTGACCCATGGCATTCATGCCAGAGGATACTTGGATGACTTTCTACTGAAGGACTCCTCCACTGTGACATTGTCGGTACACATCTAAAAGACTATTCAGTTCCTTCAAATCTTTGACTAATCAAATTTCCAAAGTCTGCTCTCCAAGCCCTCACACTATCAGGAGTACCTGAACCTAATTTTGGACACAGCCCAAGCCAAAATCTTTCTTCTAGAAATGATTGCCTCCTTAAAGTGAAGGAAAGCTTTGTGTTTTATTTTATTAAAATGACAAACCTGTTATACTTACCTGTGCTTGCTATGGGGGCACTCGTGGATACTCGCTCTGCTCGATTTGTCACTGGCTCTGACAGCATTGGAAGCCAATGGCTCCTACTGCTGTATCTGAGCCAGTGAGGAGCGAGAGAACCAATTTTCTATTCACCATGTCCTTGGCAACTGATGCAAGCCTTACTGGTCGGTGGGGAGTTTACATCAGATTATTAATACAGCAATGCCCCCTTTTTTTTTTTTTTTTTGCAAGGTCACTCAGTCAGGGCGTTGTCAGACACTGCCACAGCAGTGGTCTACATTAGCCATGCGGGCAGAACCAAAAGTCAAGCCTCAGTTGCCTTCCTGGTGGCCACTGCTTCTGTTAGGCAAGTTTCTGAGTTGACTTCTGAGCTTTTTTGTGAGGAGCCTTTTCTTGTGTTGCACAGGGACAAGGTGGTCTTGAGACCAAAACCTGCTTTTCTCCCCAAGGTGTTCATAGATTTCTACCTCAATGAGGGTGCATTGTCCTTCCCTATGTCCTGCTCCGAAACACACCGAAGAACTTTGCCAAAATTGCATGGATGTTGTCAGCATCTACCTGGCAAACCATGGTTTCTGTTAGCAAATCCTTTTTTTTTTTTTAAAGATATTTTTATTGCATTTTCTAAACATACAAACAAACAAACACACAAAAAAAACAACAAAATCCAAACCATAAAGTACAGAATGCTCCTATGTCAGCCCCTAGAACAGAAGGAGGTTGTGTATCATAAATATACTATGTTAGAGCAAATAACATCTAGCTTAACATCAGACTCTATAGACTAGTATCGCAGTCATGAACAGTACTATCATGGCAGAATCCATTTGTGGTATGAGGCAATCTGCCTTAAGTAATTTCTCATTATGGCAGTGTAGGAGAGAGGGTCAGTGGGCTAGCCAGCCAACTGTCCCAGAGGTGACATAAGCTTAAAGGTGAGCTTATATAGTGGTAGTGATTCATTAACCAGTTTAACCTGAGACCTCTAGTTGGGGTCGCAGCACCCTTCCAGGTCAATAAAATGGCCTTCTTTGCGTAGAAATAGGGGATACAAAGCAGCCTTTTGACCTGGCAGGGAACAGCGAGTTCCCCAAAGATGCCCAGGAGACCGTTCTTGAGATTAAGTATATTGGGGAGACCCAGTGCTGAGGAGATAAAGGAACCCATGTTCACCCAGAAGTTTTGTATTATGGGACAGGTCCAGAAGCAGTGGAAGAAGTCTGCTGCGTGGCCACATCCTCGAAAGCATTCAGCCGAGGGGGATATTCCCATTTTGTTCATTTTAACTGGAGTAAGGTATGATTGGTGAAAAATCTTAAGTTGGATTATCCTGTCTCTGGAAGAGATAACAGAGGTCTTAAAGGTGTCAGAGAATTCAGACCAGTCTTCTTCTGTGATAGGGATATCTAAGGAGTCCCATTTCCGTTGTACTGCCCTGAACCTAGGATTGGAGTTTGTCACTAGGGCTGAGTAATAGGTAGAAATAAGCTTTGTCTGGTCCGGAGATCTTAGGAGTTTTTCCAGGTCAGGGGTCTTAAGGGGACTGTCTAGGGAACCAAAATGTGCTCGCACAGCATGTCTATGTTGGTAGTAATAAAATAGGTAGGTATGTGGCAGATCAAAGTCTAATCTCATGTGGGAGAAGGGTTTGAAACCTTGAGGTGTGTGTATATATGACATAATTATTTAATTGGAGTAGTAAGGGGCTTAAGTTATTGGTTATATATAGGGATAATTTGAATCATAACTCCTAAATACCTGAAAGAGGTGGCTATTTGCAGTCTACAGTCCGATTGGATTTCCAAAGTAAGAGCTTAATCCAGGGGAAAGAGGATTGACTTGTCCCAATTCACTCTTAATCTGAAGAGGTTGCCAAATGTATTAATGACAGTTAATAGATTGGTGAGGGAGTCCTGAGGATCTGCTAGGTAGACTACTAGTGTATTGTCTGCATAAAGAGATATCTGTTCCTCTGTCGTTTATGGGAAGACCTCTAATGAGTGGAGAGTTACGGTATCGAATAGCAAGGGGTTCCATGGCCAAAGTGAACAGGAGGGGAGATGAAGGACAGCCCTGCCTGGTGCCTCTGGTGATAGGGAAACTCTCAGTAACCTGAGAATTAATTTGTATACGAACCAGTGGCTGGGTATAGGGGAGCCATATCCAGGCTATCAGTCGTGGGCCGAATCTGTATAGCTGTAGCACTTGAAACAGATTTGGCCATTCTACACTGTCAAAAGCCTTGCAGGTGTCCAAGGACACGATAACCCGGGTGGGTGGACAGTCATGTGGGTAGGTCAGGTTGTAAAATAATCTGCAAATGTTAATTCTGGTTGTGCAACCTGGTATAAAGCCTCCTTGATCACTTCCTACCAACTTCTTAACCACCTTGTTCAGACGGTTGGCCGGCACTTTAGCCAGAATTTTGATCTACGTTGATAAGAGATATCGGCTGATAGGAGTCGCATTTAAGAGGATCTTTTCGGGGTTTAAGTATTAAAACAGTTAAAGCCTCTCTCGTTAAGGAGGGAGTACTCCTTCTTTCAGGGCCTCATTATATGTATTAAGTAGGATAGGGCTGAGGAGGTGTTGAAAGTGCATATACCATTCGGCTGGAAAACCGTCCAAGCCTGGTGTCTTACGAGTTGGCAGTTGTGATATCGCAAGGGAGAGTTCCTCCACAGAGAGATTCATCTAATTCCTTGCGGCCTTGGTCTGTCAGTTGGGGGAGTGATATTTGGGTTAGATAATCGTAAAGTTGTGTCTCCGAGTATTGAGCGCTAGAAGTATAGAGATCACGGTAAAAGTTTAGAAAGGCGTTTGGTAAATCCTGAGGTACATCACTGATTTGGTCCCCAAAGACCAGTATCCTGGGGATTGAGATAGGGGGGCGGTGAGGTCTGGTGAAATATGTGAGTAGGCGACCCGCTTTATTACCATGTTCAAACGTCTTCTGGGTGACATAGAGCATCCGCTTTTTAGTGAGGTCTAGCAGGCAGAGTTCGTACTCCCTGCGGCTTTGCAGCCACAGGGTTAACGTAGCCGCACCGTGGGTTTGGGCGTAGGCCGCCTCTGCCACTAATAATGCATTTTCTAGTTCCTTATTACGCTGTTGGGCATTTTTGCATAGGATACCAGTGATAGACATGAAGGTTCCCCTAACATGGCTTTGAAGGCTTCCCAGGCCGTTGTGGCTCCAGTGGAACCCTGGTTCGCTCACCAGTATTCGGTGATGCCCTTCTGGCATTCACTCTGTACGATCTCATCCTCCAGCCAGTGAGAGTTCAATCTCCAAACCCGAGGGCCTGCTCTCGGCAGGAAGAGGAGATCAATATACATAGGGGCATGATCAGAGATTCCTCGAGGTAAACACAAAACTGATTAAACAAGAGGGAGCACCTCTGCCGGGGCGAATGCAAGGTCTATGCGAGATATAGTATGGAAGGAGTCAGAGTGACAGGAAAACTGTCGATCATCTGGATGCTTCCATCGCCACAGCTCAGTGAGGTCATATACCTGAGTCCAATCAACAAATGAGGGGTAGGGTCTTCCCCCTCCCCGCAAGTGGTCCACAGTAGGGTCAAGTATAGCGTTAAAGTTGCCTATAAACAATAGGGGTCCAGGGGTTCTGGACAATAGTAAGAGGGACAGGTGGGAGAGAATATCTGTAGAAAACGGAGGAGGGAACGTATACGTTCACCAGTGTAAAAACTATGGAGACTATATATATAATTATAAAATTATATAATTTATAATAAGACGTCCTGCGGGGTCCTTTTTTACTAGCAGAATTTCTGCTGGGAGGGACTTCGCCAGCAGGACTGAAACCCCCCCGGGAATACAGTGGAACCTTGGTTTGCGAATAACGAGGTTAACGAGCGTTTCGCAAACCGAGCACTGTATTTCTAAAAATCCTAACTTGGTTTTCAAGTGTTGTCTCGCAAAACGAGCAGGATTCAGGCCAAAAGCGGTGTGCAGTACCACTTTTGGCCTGAGGTGGGGGGTGCCGGAGCAGAGCCGAAAGTCGCCGATTGTCGGCCTTTGGTAATGCACAGAAAGGCCCAGCTGTCCTTGGAAAGGCTCGTGAACGGAGTCTTTCCTGGGGTCCGCCGAAGTGTGCTCGGGCCTATTCGGCCGTTTCCGAGGCTCTCCGGCGCCCCCCACCTCTGGCTGCATGCGGTATTGCATCCCATTGAATCAATGGGAAAACTCGCTTTGATATGCGAGTACTTTGGATTATGAGCATACTCCTGGAACGGATTATGCTCATAATCTGAGGTTCCACTGTAGTTAGTGTAGGTGGCATGGTATTGGGTGGCTAACCAGGGACGTTTAAGAGTCCGTAACGAAATATCAGTAAGGTGGGTCTCTTGAAGGCAAATGGTACAAGGCTTATGTTTTTAAAAAAAAGAAAACACTAGGGACCACTTGTGAGGTGAGTTCAAACTCCTGACATTCCAGAAAATTAGTTTTAACACCTCAGCCATAGAGAGTCTTATTTAGTATAGTAGCATGAGGAGAGTCATCAAGCTTTACAGCATACCACATATAACATAGTTTACAGTATCGCCTATAGTAAGGATGCAATAGTAGCAGAGAAAAGGTGTCTATAGGAGCATATAAAACAACAAAAAACCTGAGAGTCCAGTCAGTCTCAGTACCCCTGGCTTGGGATGAGACTGGCGTGATGAACAACCCCCCGCTTCCCACACTCCGCCCTGCTCTACTAACCCAAACACAGTGAGCATTGATTCCCTGAACAAAAAAGAATTCCCCCCTCAGCAACAGACACGAGAGGGAGTAGGAAGCCCTGTGGCCTCGCCACCTACTGGTATGGGGGGGGGGGGGGGTTGCAGTTCCATGGAGGCTCTTAGGGAAAGTGCAGGTGTCCCTTTCTCAACCTTTTCAACACAGGGGAACCCTTGAAATAACTTTTGTGGTCTCAAGGAACCCTTTCTAAAAATGACTATGTCTACAACTCATGATACATTAGTGCCATGATCAGTAGGAAGAATGCTTACACTTGTGGTCATTGGGAAGAATCCTCTCTTACAGACAACTAAAAAAAAAAAAAAAGATTAATGGTGTCAGTGGGAACTTATCAAAGAGGCAAATATTGTACATTGCTCAAGGAGCCCCTAGCAACCTCTGAAGGAACCCTGTACTTCCATGGAATCCTGGTTGAAAAACTTTCATTTAGAAGTCCAGTTTCCTGTGCTGTACAATTAAGCTAAAAAGCTTTTTGTACTTTGTTCCTCTGGTCACTCCTTTTGTATACTAAAAAAAAAAAAAATGGATTCAAGTGGAGTGGGTGGGATTATTTGAGAGTACACTAGTGGGCAGTGTTCAATCACCTGAAGGTAGCCAATATACTGTATAACCCATGGTCTATGAATACAAGCCCTGTGTCCTGTGGAATTTACAGGCAAGTCAAATTTCCCTTTTATCATTACATACGTATCTGTGTCCTGAACAGTCTCTGGTGATGGTTTATTCATATGAACTCTTCACACTTTGTATGATCAGATGCTAAGGTTTTTTTTTTTTTTGTTTATTCTTTTTAGACATTCGTTCGGCTACACAACCAAAAAACAGGCCAGGAAGTTGTGTTTGTAGCTGAGCCAGACACCAAGGGCACCTACCGGTTTGAGTTGGACCCAACTGAAAGGAAGTCAGAGTTTGACTCTGCATCTGGAACGTATACTCTGTTCCTGATGGTAGGAGACGCTACTCTGGAGAATCCAATACTTTGGAATATGGTATGTGGTGTTTATTAATGGTTTTTCATGTTCCAGCTGCAGTGATAAACATGAAATTAATGTGGCTGACAAGAGGTCTTGCACCATAATCTTTCAGAAACTCGTATTTAAAAAAAAATGTTTTTGGATTAAATAATTTTATATGATTGCAGATTATATAGGCCTACTGTGAACAAGAAATCAAATTTATGGTTAGCAAAAGAAATGTAACAGTTCGTGTAGCACTAATAATAAGTTAATTGGCTAAATCTGAAGATTTAGCCAATTAATCTGAAAGTGACATTAAACTATATCACTACTCTCCAAAAATCATTCATACACATCCACTACTTGGTGGACCTGTAATCTGTTTTTCCAAACTTGATTCTTACTGTTTGGTTTTTTTTTTTTGGTTTTTTTGTTTGTTTGTTTTTTTTTTTGTTTTTTTTTTTGCTCTTGTGCTCTTGTTTTTTTTTTTTTCTTCTTTCTTGTAATGTCCTCTATGATCTCCTGAAACCCTTCTTTTTTCCCTTTTTTAGCGGGACTGCGACATTGCGGCAGACAAATCTGACCCTAAGTGACACTTTTTGGTAACCAGTGACATCAATACAGTCATCAGTGCTATAAAAATGCACTGATCACTGAATAAATGGCACTGGCAGGGATTAAGTGTTCCCTGGCAGTGTGTTCAGTACAGTATTTTGTAGCTGCTAACTTTTAATTATTTGGGGGGAGCTTGGAGCTCATCTTTAACTTTCATTGATACTGCAGATGCTGTTCTGCATAGTTGTGTTTACTCAGGACTATAAAGATCAGCTCCTGTGATAATAAAATATTAGCCGAACGTTGTCAGGAAGTGGCCAGAGGGTTGCGGGGAGGGTGGAGGAGTTGAACTTATTACACGTGCCCTTTGTTTGTGTTATGCCCAAAGTCTACAACTGGTTAATGTTGGTTAAAAATGTAATAATGTTGTATTAATATGTTTGTGTTGGTCTGATTCAGGCTGATTTGGTGATTAAGTTTCCTGAGGAAGATGCTCCAACCCCTATGCAGAGCAAGAGCCTGTTCACTCCCAAACCAGACATACAGGTAACCAGAGCTCCAGAAACTCTGGAAATATGAATGTTGTTATGAAAGCACTGTCTGGGATCATTGCTTCTGGATGATACACGTGTACATCAATCATTTGACATCTGATGTTTGACATACATTGCGCTCGGAGTGTGTTTAAAAGGGAAGAAACCCCAGAAGTTGTTTATAATTGATGCATCAGTAGTTCCTGGTTACCCCATATATTGGATGTTTGGTTTGCAGCAACATTGAGCTTGGGGTAGACACCCAATAGCTGCCACAGTCCCTGGATTACAAGGTGCAGCTTTTGTTCTTCTCATGTATGATATTTACATCAGCATACATTTTTGGTAACTTTGTATGACAACAGATACCCTGATTGAGAGAAATGCATAAGACTTCATGAACTGCACATAGCATTATTGAGGACCTGAGATATATATTCAGCTCTGGTGCAGGTCTGCTTAGTAGCCAATCAGCTTCTAACTTCAGCTTTTTTTTAATTAAGCTTTGACAATTCGGGAGCTGATTGGTTTTTATTCAGAGCTGCCCCAGATTTTGTATTCTCCAGTTTTATTAAACCTCCCCCAATATGCTCTTCAGAAGGATGGATCTGAGCAACTTAAGAAAATCTAACTTGTTCTATCTGCAGAGAAAGGTATAGATGGCCACAAGTTGAGTACTGCAAAAATTATACACTTTAATGCCCCGTACACACGGTCGGACATTGATCGGACATTCCGACAACAAAATCCTAGGATTTTTTCCGACGGATGTTGGCTCAAACTTGTCTTGCATACACACGGTCACACAAAGTTGTCGGGAAATCTAATCGTTCTGAACGTGGTGACGTAAAACACGTACGTCGGGACTATAAACAGGGCAGTGGCCAATAGCTTTCATCTCTTTATTTATTCTGAGCATGCGTGGCACTTTGTCCGTAGGATTTGTGTACACGCGATCGGAATTTCCGACAACGAATTTTGTTGTCGGAAAATTTTATATCTTGCTCTCAAACTTTGTGTGTCGGAAAATCCGATGGAAAATGTGTGATGGAGCCTACACACGGTCGGAATTTCCGACAACAAGGTCCTATCACACATTTTCCGTCGGAAAATCCGACCGTGTGTACGGGGCATTACACTATATATGTTTGTGCATAGGCAACCACTCTTGCTAGCATCTATGGCTCATACCCATTTTTCAGCACACTAGATAAATGCCAGAGAGCTGCCAGTCAAAACCTGCAGTGTGGCTGTTCCTGTGGCTGAATGGAGCTGGTCAGCGCTCCCCACGTGTAGTAAACAAAGAAGCGAGCCATGTGCTGATGAGATCGGCTTCAACAACTTAATTGTTCCCGGCAAACGCCTTCAGACATCTGCCAAGACCATGCATAGAGTGCTTAATTTTACCAAAGGGGTGTAATTGCAGGGACTCTCTATAATTGAGCCCTTTTGGGTAATGGCATGGCCTGAGTGGGTGTTTGGGGATTTTTTTATCGGGAACAATAAATTTGTAGACACTGATGATATCAGTGTGTGTCTGGCTCTCTTCTTTTCAAGTACACTAGATGGCATGATATTTGAGTTGAACTATGTAGGACAGCAATCCACATGGAGCAGTTAATAGGAGGATATATTACATTGTTTGTTCTATGCGTTACACAAGTTGATAACATAATAAAATGTGTAATTGAGATGACATAAGCAGACCCAGTATGTGTAGAGAGAGATTTATATGGAAAAATGGTAAAAAGTTTTTCCAATAGCTTTTCTAGCTGGGATTCTCCATACTAAGAGTGTATTCACTTTGGTATTAAGTAATGCAAGTCTAGAAAGTACCAATAAAAAAAGAACAAGTTGGGCCCCTTTCACACTGCTGCGACTTAAAAGTCGAGCGATTTTTACCATGATTTTGTGGCCGCGATTTAAGGGAATGCCTGTGTGAACTTGAGGTCTATGGACCTCAACTCGCATCAAAGTCGGACCAGAGTAGTACTTGAAGTCGCACATATATGAATGGTTATCATTGGGGAACGACTTGTCATGTGACTTTGCAGTCCCAAGTCACACAAGTGTGAAAGGGGCCTTAAGGTGTGAAGTAGCAGCATTGTGATTGTTGTACAGTGTTGGAAATCGACAAATCCAAAGTTCTACAAATGGGAGGTAGGTTTATGGTGGTTTTTTTTCCCATCTGTTTTAAGCTAGGATTGGGCAGGGATTCCCTTAGGTGTGTTAGAACTGGCTTGCTGAACATTTTTTGATTTATTTTGTCTGACATTTCTTCCTGAAGATTGCATAAAAAAAATATTTTTTTAGTAGGTATTCTCCTACCTTTTTGCTAATTTAAAAACCAATATCTGTCATTTTCTGCAGCACTTATTCCGGGAGCCTGAGAAGCGACCCCCCAACGTTGTATCAACAACATTTACTGCTCTGGTCTTGGCCCCACTGCTCCTGCTCTTCATCCTTGTAAGTAGCTGTTAACTTATACAGGCAGCCCCCGGATTAAGAACAAGATGGGTTCTGTAGGTTTGTTTATTTTATTTTTTTTAAGTGTAACTCCAGTCCGAATTTTTTTTTTTTTTTTTTGGATAGCATAGGGAAGGGTTAACACCCCTGTAATGTTTGTTTTTGCTGCCTGTGCCCTTGTTCACTTTCTGTCCCTGTGACAATTGGATTTTTAAAATTTTGGGTTGTTGCGGAAACGAGGATTGTTGATAAAGCTTCTGTGGAGACGCCTTTTTCCCCATGATAACTCTTACAGGAGTGAATTTCCCTTCCTTGGGGTAGATTTCCTCACACGTCCCGTTGTCTCCCTTCGCTCTAAGTAGGAGTCGTTCATAACATTGATTACTGCCTGAAAGTCCCAAAAAAAACACTTGAATGTGAATAAAGCAAAACATTTGACCCAAAATACACTACCATGTTCTACCAATGTGTTTGATCACTGTATTCAAAAAATGCGTCCCTGTATGCTAATTCCAGCAATTAAGTTTTACCTTTTTAAATACTTTATAGTACACCTCTGTGACAGGCCAGTGGCACTGTGTGGAAACAGTGTTTTTTTTTTTTATTTTTTTTATTTTTTTTTGTAGGACAAAAATATTCTGACATAGAAACGGTGCTGAAGAACTGAAACTGCCATTTCTTCGGTTTAGATTACCGTTACCTACTATTCCTGTAAAGAAAAACGATAGTGTAAATGTTCAGTACATTTCTGCAATGCTCCTTTGAAAATACAGAAAAATGTCTCCCGATTTGCCCAGAAATCCAGTGTGCACTTTCTGTAGTGAGCTAAAAACTGTCTGTGCTGCACTGAAATCCCAATCAGTGTTGTCAGATTTGCCTGGTGGACCATTCACCTATCCACCTCCCCTCTCTGTATCACTACATTGATTTCTTTCCCAGCAAAATAATGCTGCTACCCTTTCTCCCAAGAGCCTGCCCACACACAGAAGGGGCTGTGGGGAGATGTAGTCCTAGGGGGCATGCCTATGTCAATAGGAACTGACCTCCCCAGGAGCTGTTCCAGCAAGGGTATAACAAGTCTAATGATAATGTCACAGCAAGTTTTATAAAAGCTCTTTATCACAAAAAAAATAAAATGCTGGAACATGCTCTAAAAAGGACGGGAGGTTTGGGGGGTTAAATGTCAGCAATGACTGGAGGTACATTTTACACCATTGTGGGTGTTTTTTTTTTTTTTTCTAATACTCGCACATTGTACACTTACTACTGTGATTAATTCAGCTGTGATTGTACATTGGAGCTATTAAGCCCTGTAAAATGTAATTTTGAAATATTTACATGAAGTTTTTTTATATTTACCTGGTTAAGACAAAATGTTTATTATGTAGTACTCAACATAAAACTGGAAATATATGCATGACACCCTGCATCCCCTTTTAAGCATATTAAGATTCACTTTGGAGACTTGTAATGGAAGTAGTCAGTGAATCCTAATACTATCCTTTAAGATAGGAGTTGCATTATCTCATGAAACTAGTTAGATCGTAGTTGTTGTTTTTTTCCCTGATATAATGGCATTTCAATGATAGCATATTGTTTATAAACGACAGTGATTTTTGTATATTAGTAGTAGCAGTATTGGTTTGTATTGTACCAACGGACAAAATTAGGACATGCACAGCTATGACAGTAGCATTTAAACAAATACAGGAAACCGTAGGAATGATTATCCTGACCGAAAAATAATGAGAACAATAATGAATATGCTGCTATAAATACTAAGGCCATTTAACAGACGTATTTTTGTACACATTTTCGTTGTAGTGGATTAAGATTGGTGTGAATATCTCCAACTTCAGCTTTGCTCCCAGCACTCTAATCTTCCACCTGGGACATGCAGGTATGGATCAACACAATTATTGGTTTTGATTGTTGTGATTGGCTTTCTGTATTAGTTCCATATGCTAATCATTACATTTTTGTCTTACAAGCTATGCTGGGTCTGATGTATGTCTACTGGACCCATCTGAACATGTTCCAGACCCTGAAATACCTGGCCATACTTGGAATTGTCACTTTCCTTGCAGGAAACCGCATGCTTGCCCAAAAAGCAGTCAAGAGGTAATGTGAAGAAATAGACTGACCACTCTTGTAATGTGAGATGGTTCTACCCCGGTAATAGTGGATCAAGGCTTGGGCCACATCAGTGACAAAACAAGGGGAAAGTGAACGGGAGCTTGTGAACCTGTGCCTTGTCCTGTATACAGGATCATAAGCGCAGGTTCACTTTATCTTAACAGAGCAAAACAACAAGTTCACTTTAACTTAGCCCTCCTCAGCCGCTATACTTTTGTTTGCTCATTCGCCGATCCATTCAGCTGCCATGAGCAATGGAAAGTCCTGTGTAAGCTACCATGGCTATTGCCTTCCCGTGTGACAGTGCTTATTATTTCACATCAAATGAGTCACAAAATGAAAATTCATACCTGAAAGTATGCAGAGGATTAAGGAAAACTTTGTTGCTTTGCTTTAACATTTTTAGCCAGTCTGTACATATTCTATTCATCAAGACTTTCTCTCTGCTAGGTTTCTGCTGTAACTTTTGTTAGAGACCTTGTTGCCAGACCATTTTATTTAAATAAAAACCATCCCATTTGATTATAAAAAGCCTTCCCTCTGTAGACATCCACAAGCCCTGAGGCTGTGCCTGGGGGCTGCCATCTTGGATGTGATGTCAGCTGTCTCAGGTCATGTGACACTGAAGTATTTGCCTTCACTTCTTTGAGTAAACAGTACATTTGTTTCAGGACCCCTGTGGAGGTAGGAAAAATGCTAGCTGCCCGATCTTGCTGCGGATACAAATTTAAATCAAACCAGCCACACTTATGAAAGTTGCTATGTATGACTTTTTTAGAATGTGTAAAGCTGTAGCTTTGTCCTAAAGCAAGCCTGCAGTCAGAAAAGGACACCTGCATGTATGTTGCAGGTCTTTAACTCACTTTCTAACAAATCAAGGATATGGGTGATCGGCGCTCAAACCTGCGCCCTGAAAAACATCAACAATGTAACTCTTATTTCTTTCCTGAAAGATTTTCTTTACAGAGACCCTGTCACCAACTTAAAGCATTGCAGGTAAAAGCGCTGAAGAATTAACTATTTAAAATGCCTACTTGCAGTTTTTTTTCTTTCCATACATTTTTTTTGGCTTGCAATGTGCCTCTGAACTTGCTAGCAGGAAGAGTCAATTCCCTAGTACAGCCTCTTCCCTCCATGCATGTCACAGCCCACTCCTCTGTGTTGGCCCAGCTTCTCCACCCCTCACTTTATCTCTCTACATTAACATTTATATATATGCCAGGGGAGGAGCGAAGGGGAATACTGTGAGAGCCCTAGTTGGCTGGGGCTGCTGATATCACATCCACGCTCAGGACTTTGGCATGTCTACTAAAGGGAAGCTTTTACAGATAAATAACATGCCTAAAATACATGCTGTGGACATATAATCTCATGGGAAGAATGCTGTTGAAATGAATGGACTGGCGACAGGGTCTCTTTAAAAGGGTTAGTTCATCTAAAAAAGAAAAAAAAATGCAGTCCATGAACATTATTCCAAAATGTTAAACTAATCTGAATTTCAAAATATCCATTTATGCTCCTCCCAAACCTGTAGACCATTTGTGCACACAGCGAAGCCTACCCCAAATGCTTCTGATATTTTTCACAACTCTGTCCTATCTTCTCTCTAGGACGGACGAGTCGTTAGGACAAGTGCCTCCTAGCAGTACAGGAGGGAGTGCCACCCTCCTTCCGAGCCCTGCACATGTGCATTGTGTTCTCTGCTGAGCAGATGAGCTCAGCAGCTTTGACGGGGGAGAGAGTGTTGCAGTTGCTAGGGTCATCTGCGGCGACAAGAGATCGCACTGCACATGTGCGGGGCTCAGAAAGGACATTGCTCGCTCCTGGTACCACAAGGGGCACTCGTCCTTGTGGTACCAGGCTGGTCTTTCCTAGAAGAGAGAACAAGATGGCGCTGTGAAAAATATCAAATGTTTTCAGTAGGCTTCACTGCATGCACAAGTGGCCCACATATATGGGGGGGGGGGGCATAAATGGATATTTTTAAAATCGGATTAGTTTAGAATTATGGAATAATGTTTATGGCCTGTGTAGGGAATTTTTTGGTGTGTGTGTTTTTTTTTTTTTTTGTTTTGTTTTTTTTTCTAAGGTGAACTGACCCATTTAAGTCTTCAGCTGAAAATATTGCAAATGCTTTGTAACACTGCTCTTACACCTACTGAAAGTGATAATAAAGGGGAAAAAAAACAAACAAGCATGGTATACTTGTGTTATGTACTATGTTTAATGTACTTGTACTATGTGTAATAGTTTTGTACAGAGCAGCCCCGATCCTCCTTGCTGAGTGCCCCCATAGCAAGCCACTTGCTATGGAGGAACTCGTGTGTGTGCTCACTACCTGAGCCCTGCTCTGTGTGTCCATTGACCCACAAAATGGGGCTCAGCCCCATCCCCCACTCCCCCCACTTGTTATTGACAGCAGTGGGAGCCAATAGCTGCTGCTGTGTCTGAGCCGGTGAGGAGGCAGAGAGCCGGGAGAGCAGCTGCTCTCATGCACATCATTTGGATCAAGATTGGGCTCAGGTAAGTATTATGGGGGAGCTGCATGCACAAGATTTTCTTCCTGCACCACCCTTTACAACCATTTGAAGCCTTGTATGCAAAAACCAGTATAAGGTAACGGGTGTTTTGTAAGTACGATTCAACAACATATATTTTATCTTGTATTGTAATGTCGCATTTGTCAAACGTGCAGATAAACCACACATCTGCTAGTTTAATATTGGATCAATGGATAATATAAGTCTTATGATCCTTATTTGCTAATCTGTTCTTGTATTGCCCATTCTAAGCGAGGCAGCCACAAGCAGATTAGTATCTAAAGTCATCAGACTCCTTTGCATTTAGTACAAGGAGTGTTTTAATTTCCAGCCTTCAACTCTACTTTGAGCTGTCTCACTGCTCCGCTTCTCTCTTTCTCCTCCCTCTTTCTCTCAGGACTGCAGCTGAACAAAGCAGTAGGTTGGCAAAGTATAGAACACTTCGGTAATCTGGGTGCTCCCCATGAAGTAAGGCTGCCTTTGCACATCATTGTTCCTCTTGGTCAACATGCATGCTGACCACCCTCCGTGTCACCATACCTTTTGTGTCCAATCTTCCATCCCTGCTCACCACTCATTACTAAACACCAGGCATTGAGCTTTTCCAGACTGACTTGTAGTGAGTGCTGTAAAAATGGAAAATATTGGCTCTTAGCCTCAGAAGAGGGTCACTGCTCTATTTTCAGTGGCTTTAATCTCCTCTGATATAGGAAGAACAAGCTTTGTGTGTTTGAAGAGGTGCCCTATAACCCCTCATTGCTAACATCCGTACACCTCCATCTGGTGTGGTATTAATATCCGCATTGACTCCGCTTCAAACAAATGTCGCAAGATGTTTCAGACAATTGTCAGACCTGTGGAAGAGCATGGGACACCTGTACAAATCTGAGGAAAATGTGGATTCTAATTCACCTTCTACAGTGTCTGTATGCATGTTATAGCAAGTCTCAATCGGGAATAAGAGCAGTGCATGTTGTAACCCCTTCCCGTATGTTTAACGTTTGTTTATAGTTACATTCTTTTTAGTTAGGTGTGGAAAGTGGGGGGGGGGGGTTTGTCTTCATCTCCTATAACAAGCTAAACCCGGGGGAAATATCTTCTTAGACAGGGCTCTACGTTTCCCCTGGTCCAATCGCAGAGCCTAGAACATCTGGAGGTGGGTAGGTCGATGTGTGTCTGAGAACCGGGGCAGGAATACATCCTGGTGGTCCCTCTCTAGAGCCAGGACCCAACACTGATTTTTGTGGGATGAACTGTGGCAGCACCGGGAGTGCAGCAGTCTATAAAATCTCTGTGAATGACATTAGCAGTTTGCACAGAGCTTTACAATGTAGGGGGGACAGTACAATTGCAATACAGTTCAATACAGAAGGAACAGGAGGGCCCTGCTCGTGGAGCTTCCAATCTAAAGAGAAGGGAAGGTGGTACAAAAGGTAATAGTGTGGGGCATGGTCTGATGGAGGTGGCACGGGTACAGTTCTTTGGTGGATGTGGGATAGGCTTCCATGACTAAATGCATTATCAGGGATCGCCTAAAGGCGGACAGGGTAGGGGCCAACCGGATATACTGGGGCAGGAAGTTCCAGAGGATGGGAGAGGCTCTGGAGAAGTCTTGGAGGCAAGAATGAAAGGCGGTAACAAGGGAGCTAGAGGGCAGGAGGTCTTGGGAGGAGCAGAGAGGACGATTTGGGTGATATCTGCAGATGAGGTTGGTGATGTAGCTGGGGGCGATGTTGTGGATGGTCTTATATGTTGTGGTTAGTATTTTGAATTTTATACGGTGGGGTAGGGGAAGGATTGGCAGAGAGGAGCAGCAGATATTGAGGGTTTCCAACACTTGGGGAGTGTTCCCCATCTTTCCCTAGGTGTAGCTGTCAGTGGCCCCCCAGCATTAGATTGTGGGCAGGATCAGCCATTTTATCTACAAGTTTCAGGTGCTATGTATACATCTCCAGTGTGTATTTCATGCACTTGTATTCATCTCTATGAATGAAGCAGTGAACATTATTTAACCAATTTATAGTGTTTAAATGCTAATGCAGTAGCCCTTTGACAGGAAGATAATTTTTTACCAAACCCAAAAGGAATCATTTATTATATTGCAGCTTACCAATTTCTAGATGTGATGGCTTCATTTTGTTTTTTCTTTTTTTAGTGTTTCTTTCCTTTTAGTTTTATCTGGTGATCCAGCTAGTAAGTCTGATGTTTTTCAACAGAACAAGCACTTCTGCAAATGTATCAGTTAAGAGCATTGAGACAACCATTTACTCTCCAGCTGCATAGGTGGTTTTTCTTCATTTACCATTTACCGCTGACTGGGGTGCTTCTAATTAGCGTTGCACTAGTATCGGTGCCAATACTAAGCATTTTGTACGGTTACTTTTATTCAAGTAAAACTTTTATCCCCCCCCCCCCTCCCCCCAAAAAAAAACTGTTGCTGTAACGGCAGTGTAAACTGGAGTTTGGCTTCAGTTAGTGTATCTAAATCTGCTGATGCATCTAACCCCCCCCCCAGATTAACAATGCCGTTGTCCAAAGTTGCCCCATATGCTCCTAATACAGGAGGTGTGTTACTGGCCAGATCACCAGGGGAAAAAACTGATGCAGCCACCACATCAAAGGATTGGTAAGCTGCAATATATTACATTTCTGGTTTGTGCTTTTTTAATGACCTTTGGAATAAAGATAATTGGTTCATAGATATGCATATAATAAGATTTAGGAGCTCAGAGAGTTGACGATATTTGTGGTTCTTCACTGCTAAGTTGATCAGAATTTGGAATTTATTGCCGAAAGGTGAAAGGTGCCAAAGTGAATTTTAATTGTGAATGAAAGCTTTTTCTTATTAGAAACCAGCTTGATTATTGAATTAGCAGTAGTCACCATTGATGATGTTAAGAAGATGACCGTGTCCCGCACTAGAATTCTGTTTTGCGTAATTGTTTCATAGAATAGATTAAAATTATGGAAACTTTTGTTATTTTTCAACTTCCTAACTCACATTGAGGTCAAGCTGTAATTAAAGTATAACTAAAAGCAAAACTTTTTTTTTTTTTTTTTAGTTTTGGATAGAGTGGAGATGGATTAGAACACCTGTCAGTTTTTATTGCTGTCTGTGCCCCCATTAGGGAGATTCACCCTCTCTATTTCTCCTGTTTCTCCATTAACAGTGAAAGTAAAAGAAAATCCCAAATTTTGGGTTGTCCCCAGAAAAGTAATGGAGGACAAATCTTTCAATGGGGATACTACTTCTTGTGACCCGGGGGGGGGGGGGGGGGTGGAGGGGCAAATGGATCCCCTTAATTTGCAGGGATTTTTTTCTCACTTCCTTTTTTGCTTCGGGACAGGAAGTGAAGAGAAATGTCCCCAATGTGACACATATGGCAAAAAAAAAAAATGACGGTGGTTAGAACACTCTTTTGTGCTATCCAAAAAGAAAAAAAGTTTTGCCTATAGTTCTACTTTGTTTTCCCAGTAACCCCATTTCTCCAGCCCTTCACCACCAATTCAAATGACACAAACTGTAAATAACATTTATGAAATATGAAAACAAAGGTCTGAAATTTTAAATATAATAGCTGTATTGATGAAAGGTAGTTTGGTATTACGCTTTAGTGGCTAATTGTTTGTGGATATAATAAAGGATGGATTGGCGTGTATGAGGTGATGTTTCAGAAGGCCGTCTTGGTTCTTTGTAATAATTAATATTAAAATATATATATATAATTTTTTTTTTTTTTTTTCTGCAGAGGTGCTTCTGTACCTGCCTATATTAAAAGAACTAGCAGCAACTAATGACTAATATATAGAAATTTTATTTTAGTAAAGTTGTGGGTTTTTTTTGTTTTTGTTTTTCTTTTGTTTTTTTGTATTTTTTTTCTTAACCTGTAATACATTGTCTTTCTATTCCATCAGAACACCCACGAGTGGCGAAAAGGACACAAAGAAAACACATTAAGATGCCAGCGCTTGTTCATTTGTACAAGTTCAAACTGCAGTCCCTATTGCGTTTGTTTTTTTTTTTGTTTTTTTTATGTGCCCGAATTTGTGTCTTTTGCACTGATCGTACTGTGACAGTCCCTCCATACTATTGTTGCCCTTCTACATTCAAACCACTGTGAGATCCATTCCAGATATTGCATAAGCGGACATCATCCTCTGCCTGGGGAGGCCGCGATCCAGATGTTGGCTTGAGTCGGTCACCTGAGCAGCTTCATACATTGACAAAGCATTGACATCGGGTGGTTGGGGACTGGCACTTTTTTTTTTTTGTTTTGTTTGGGGCACGAGAAGTGAAAGGGGGAGGAGAGGAATTGGGACATTAATATGTTCTTCTCCAGAAAATAAATTGGAAGGTGAGAGGGACTTGATTGCTTTTGTGATTCATTTTAATCTCATTACTACACCTTACACTTTTTTTTTTTTAACTTGAAATTTTGGTATGGCAGTTTGTTTCAATGTAAAAGGAACCTGACAAATTTAAGAGGACTACCTTGTTTTGAGGCTGTATACCTCATGGCTACCACCCCTTTTTTTGTTTTATTTAAAGTGGAACTTTAGTCAGAAAATGAAAGCAGATCTGCATCTGAGCATCAAAAACACTATTTAAGTCATTTTTAATATTCAAATCAGAATCCCCCATCCATCCATGTCTCAATGCTTTATTTTTTTTAGAAATCACTTTGAAAAACACCCCTCTAGCATTTCTGCCCGTGGCCATCTTGAGTAAGGGCAAATGATTCATGTAGCATTTACTTCCTGGAATCCATCTG
This sequence comes from Lithobates clamitans, assembly GCA_037952925.1. Taxonomy (NCBI): domain Eukaryota; kingdom Metazoa; phylum Chordata; class Amphibia; order Anura; family Ranidae; genus Lithobates; species Lithobates clamitans. The sequence goes on along the minus strand of JBBGZY010001921.1, from coordinate 110,700 downwards.
CCCTTGGCTCAAGCGTGCATGTCGGAGAGTGTGCTTAGGTGAGAAAACCCCACCTCCTCTCCTGAAGACTTTGGGGATGTATGACATCAACAAACCAGAAAGTAATTGAAGAAATGTAAAAAAAAAAAAAAATTTAAAGCAAGGAAAAAATATTTCCTATCTATTTACTTATGCTAGTGGCATGAGGATTAAAAATAATGTTCATTTGGAGAGTGAAGTTTCACTTTTAAATCCCGCTAGATCACCTCAAGCTGGCCCCTTTTGTAGGTATAGCTATGTAAAACATTACAAGTAAGTGTCTATGCTGTTTAAAATCCATGAGTACACTGTCTCGCGCTGCTGTGCACATGCTCAGTTGCTCTCAATGTTTAGGCACTGGGCCAAATTTGTAGAGACTGATCTGCTGACAGCCTAAAGATTTACTGCTGTTCAGGAGCTCTGGGCTTCAGTAAATTGGCAGCATCCAGCAAGAAGAAACCGGAATAATGCTGGAAGCAATTTGCAGCACACACTAATTTTGGTAGCATGATTCTTAATGTGGAATGTACTTTCCATGCTAAAGAACATAAAGTTTTATCAAGTTGTTATGGGTAAAGTTCCACTTTAATAAGGCGCTGACCTGGAATAAATCTGTAGGCGGTGAAGTGTCATGACACTTGATGTACACATAGTTGTTTAAGGTGACCTCAATGGCAGCTTTCATACTGTATATCTATCCTGACATGTCCCTTTTAAAACCGGACCTGTTTTAGACCTCAGCTATAAAAACAATTCTTACCACAGTTGCGCTACTCCAGTTTCCTGCATTTAGTTACGAGTAGCATCAACGGATGGAACAGGTAGTATGTAATGGTGAGTAATCACGCCTGGTTGCATCATTGTACACTCATAAATGATTCCTCATTAGTACATGCTACTTGTGTATATGTATACTATAGGAGTCTGTGCCATCTTGTTATTGATTGTTTACTATTCTTATCAGCTAAAGCGAAAATGAGTGAAATCTATTAGGTTTGTTGCAGCATTTGTCTTGGGGGTTTCTCTTCATTTCCTGTCCTGGAAACAGAAAATGAAAACCCCTCCTTAGATTTCCTTAACCTTCCATTCCGATGACAACATTACAATTTGGGGTTTTTTATCCTAGTGATATTAGTCACCTGACACATGTTCTCTCCCTTCCCCAATCTATAGCGAAAGAAAATTGCTCCTGAAAACTAGCAGTGCACTTTCAGATATGTGGTAGTGTATATGGCAATATTTATGAACATTTTTACCATGAAGGAACCCTTGAAATAACTTTCCGGTCTTAGGGAACCTCTGCTAATAGTTTATTGTATGTACAACTCACTGAACATTAGTGTGATGACCAGTGAAAGAAAGTTTGTGATCAGTGGGAAGAATCCCCCTCTTACAGATCATTATAAACATCATGTGTGTCAGTGGGAATTTATCTGAGAGGCAAATATTGCTCCTTGCTCAGGGGACCCCTAGCAAACTCTGGGGGGACCCCATGGGATTCACCGAACCCTTCTTGAGAAAGGCTTCTGTAAGACCTGACCTATAGCCTCACAGCTGCATGTCTAATGGGTGACAATATCTAGGGCTGCCTTTGACTGTTAGTATCACACAATTTGGGGTAAGATTTGATGATGCTGTTTACTGTTGTCTTTGAAAAAAAGAGATTACAAGGACCTCTGTACATCATTTATTCTGTGGATCCGTGCTTTATGCACCTCTTCTGCATCTGCTGATTGGTTCTCCACCAGTCATCATGGGTACAGCTCTGACATGAGTAAGCAAAAGCCCTGCATTGGCCAAGATGCCCGCCTCCAAACATACATGGTACATTAAGTATTAGGGAGAGTTCAGCTGCTGGGAAACCACAGGTAACTTGTCCTCTGCCTGCCTATTTGGGCACAGCTTTCAGCTGGTTCAAATCCCAACCATGACACTACCTGGCTGGAATTTGCATGTTCTCCCTGTGCCTGCGTGGGTTTCCTCCGTGTACTCTGGTTTCCTCCCACACTCCAAAGACATGCTGGTAGGTTAATTGGCTTCTGTCTAAATTGGCCCCAGTATATGAATGTGAGTTAGGGACCTTAGATTGTAAGCTCCTTGAGGGTAGGGACTGATGTGAATGTACAATGTATATGTAAAGAGCTGCGTAAATTGACTGCACTATATAAGTACCTTAAATAATAATAATAGTAATTCAGCGGAGCTCAACTCCTGTTCAGTTTAGGAATTTGGTGGTAGAAGCAGAACATAGCTACAGCCCTTGAGTACATGATAAAGGGGCGTTTTAAAGCTGAACTCTGGACACAAATCTTTAAATATATTCTGCCGTAGTCACAAAGTATATAAATCAATGTTGTTGTGTGTACCAAGTGCCTGGTTGTTACCTAGTAATGGTAGAAGTGTCATCAGTTTCCCAGACCTAACCAGTGTAGAGAGCAGAGTCGTAGGGATTGATCAGCTTCCTGCTGATTGTAAAATTGCATCTCCCATGGTTCCTTGCAGTGTCCCATCACTGTACTGCTGTTTTGAAACTACGAGTCCCATGAGACATTGCAAGACCCTGACAATCACAGACATGACTCCTAGAGGCAGAGGCATGATGGTATTTGTAGTTTCACCACAGCTGGAGTGCCAAGGTTGCCTACCCCTGGTGTAGACTTTAGCTATGTTGTCTGCCCATCAATTGCTCGATTACATTCTATTACACCTGCTTCTGGAACTGTAATAAAGTAACTGATCAGCATATCTAAAGTCTGCACTATCCAGCGGCCAGCAAGATAGAACATGCTTGTCTAAAGGGATGCGTCCTTTCACTTGGGTTCATCACTTGTCATCACTTACATTTGTAGCGTCTACTCTCAGGGCATCTGAATGGGTGGCTACAAATTAAAAGAGCAGACTGAATTGTAGACACAGGCATAAAGGGGATGAATCTCTGGAATGATTCTAAAGTATTTATTGGGACTAAATGTACACAAGAAAAAAAAAAAAAGGATAAAACTAATGAGAATTAAAACCTGAAGTGTTTGTGAATTTTGTTTAACTTTAGTTCCACTTTAATGTGATCAGTATGTCTGTAATACTAAAGATAAATCGGGGATTAGGTTGCTACAACCCTGTGTATAATACATAATTGGCATTTTTTTTTAAATACAATATTATTTAAGTATAATATGGTCACTTTTTTTTTTTTTTGCATCTTGGTTCTGCTGATCTCCTGCAGACTTCCTCATCTACATAAAATGGCATTTGCATTGTCTGAGATCAGTGTATCAACAGTAGAGAAGTCAGTTAGCCAGTTTCTACCTCAATTGAGCTACACCCATCAACCCCATGGAGGCCAGAAACAGACTGCTTCATAAAAGGTTTTCTTTTTATTTAACAAAACTAATCATATACACTTTCAACAAAACAAATGTAGAGGAACTGTTGACATGATGTTCACCATTTCAGACACCATAAAAGCTTGAATTGTGCTTGCCATGTTGATGGGTGATATATTTTTCAACACGTTCATTTACAACATCCTCCTCTTGGGGGGCAAAAAAAAAAAAAAAAGAAAGTCTTGGGTACAAAGAATGTGCTAATAAGTCTACGGCTGCTAAGACTGATCTACTCTCCAGTCTGGGTTCTTCCTGTGGACAAATAAAATGTGGTAAAATGCATATGTACTAAGAATGCAAAACCAAAAAAAATCCAGTCCATGTGCCCAGGCCACTCTTGGAATGTTCACAGGAATCTGGATAAGTCACATAGCCCAAACATTGCATGCTGCATTTAGTTCAGCAGAGGACATGAAGCTCAACAAAAAGACGAGTGTAATGAACACACCCAGTAAATGCGGACTAATTGACAGTGGTCAGAAACTTTTTCCAACCTCCACTTTTTAATATATGGACAGCTAGTCATAACCTAATGCTTTGATAGCAGGCACGATCTGATGCCTACAGACCATGGGCAATGTGCCCCAAGTTCTATGGAAACTTTGATTTATCAAAAACTCATGTAGAAGCATGCACTCATCGCGTTCCTAGTGTGATGTAGTCTCCTCCCACCTCCCAACCGGTTGCCAAGACATCTGTGTTGAACTGTAAGATGCAGTGTCTAAAAAAAAAAAAAAAAAATGGGGCTCCTGGGATGGAGTAGAAACTTCACTATAGCAGAGGATGGGGCCTACCATCAAGAAATAAGTAAAAAAAATCACCATACAGAATTGAGTTAAAATGCTCCATGCAATGCCTCTTGCCATCCTATCTGTGCCTAGAGGCTGGTATAAACTTTATTTATATTTTGCTTCTTCTCTTATCCCATGTCTCTTATAATCTCTAGCTACATCACTAGCCTAGTCTCTAAATACCAACCTACTCATTCTCTTCGTTCCTCTCAAGACCTCCTGCTCTCTAGCTCCCTCGTCATCTCCTCCCATACTCTCCTCCAGGACTTTTCCAAAGCCTCTCCAATCCTATGGAATGCCCTACCCAAATCTGTCCACTTACAGTATCTCCTACTTTATTAGCTTTTAGAGACGATCCCTGAAAACCCTTCTCTTCAGAGAAGCCTACCCTACCCACACCTAACAACTGTATTTTCATTTTCTCCCATCAGCTCATCCCCCACAGTTATTACCTTTTGTTTCCACTTGACCCTCCCTTCTAGATTGTAAGCTTTAATGAGCAGGGCCCTCTGATCCCTCCTGTATTGATTTGTATTGTAAGTGTACTGTCTGCCCTCATGTAAAGCGCTGTGCAAACTGTTGGCGCTATATAAATCCTGTATAATAATAATAATCTCCTAAGGCCCTTTTCACAAGAATGGACTGATCAGGTCCGCCTGTCAAATTTTCAGTTGGATCACCCATTGTCCTCTATGGAGTGACAAGTGCCATCTGCCGATAAAACAGACAGATGGGGATCTTTTCCCAATCCGTCGATTGGCTGGCAGTCGGGTGTAAACGGACAGGCGGTCTGTTTACATCCGACCGCCTATAGAGGAGAGTGGGCTGGGTCTGTGTCTGCTCTGCACAACATGGACCTGCCACCCGCCTGCTCAGCAAATTGGTTTCCCTCCTGATCCGGCGGACTCCTGGTGCAGTCTGCCCCATGCAAGGGGCCTTAAAAACAAGAATAATAATTGGCATATTTTAAAGGAAAAAATGTCTTACAGGCCAACCAGAACTGATGCAATGGTTTCCCTTAATATCCTAGGATCTCGTTTACTTTCCTCTTGGTATTGGCTTTCCAAGTAATCTTGCCTTTAATCAGAAAGTGGTGTCAGGTGTAATTTTAAAAAGCAAGACTTCCATATTCCCAAACCTATATTCCTACTTACCCCAATCGTTTTCCCATCATGTTCTGCAGGTAGCGCCTGGCTGAGATTTGGCTCAGGAATTTTCTGTATGTGTTGGTGAATATGGCATCCACATGCCTCTCCATCCTAAAAAAAGTTCAAAGCTAGAGCTATAAAATACATCAGCTAAAAGATGATCGTAGTTTTAAAACACTAATAAGACATTTTAAGAGCCTTTGACACCCACCTTTTTTCTGAGAGTCCCCGAATAAATCCCTGCTCCTCATCAAGTGACCAGTCGTGATTCTGCATGGGATTTCTTTCCAGCATTGGTAGATTAACATGCCTACTGGATTTAGATGACTGGCCTGGACTGCAAAATGAAGCACAAATATACAATTTTCAATAGGTTATTAGTTATATACTATGGAGAACTTTTCCTGCCTTTGGGTATAAGTCCAGCAAACGTCTTCTTTTTTTTTTTTTTTTTTTTTTTTAAAGAGGTGGAGAGGGATTAGAACCCTGGTGCCAAACACATAGCCCGAGAGCCGCATGTAACTCTATGCTACTCGTTGAACAGCCCTTAGAACCCCAAGCAGAGTAGTGGGAGTTTGAGCATTGATTTGTAAACGGGCTGTATTGGCAATGTCAGTGACACATGATGAGATTGACGGACGAATGATTGTCCGTTTTTTCTTTCTTTTGTTTGTTTTTTTTGCAAGCTAGTCTCCATATAAGTGAGTGAGTGACTTGTATAGCACTACCTATGCGAACTGAATCTCCTCAGGGCGCTTTTGCCGCCGGTGTTCATCTGCGGTATAGCGCAGTCCTTTGCCCCATGGGGTCCCGACACGCTTACAAACACATACACATACAACATACATATATTTGGCCAATTTTTTCGACAGGATCTAATTAACCTACCAGCATGTCTTTGGAGTGTGGGAGGAAACCGGAGTGCCCGGAGGAAACCCACACAGGCACAGGGAGAACATGCAAACTCCAGGCAGAGAGTGTCGTGGTCGGGATTTGAACCAGCGAAAAATGAATATTATATAAAAAATGAAGAGGTTACTAAAGTATGAAAATTGTCGTACGACAGGAAAAAAATTCAGAAGTGATGTATTGTATTTTTGGATGAAAACTGTACTGATTGTACAATCTGGTAACGTATGAGAAAATTTTTTATTTTCCTCTGGGTAATATCTGACGAAAGGCTGTGTAACGATCAGATTATCGTACGATCGCTCTGAAAGTAGCATTATTTGTACGATTTTCTGATCGTGTGTAGGGACCTTAACTGTCTCCTGAAATAAATATCCACTCTCCAACCACCCTTTTTGCATGACCCCAGCCTCTGACCCTCTCCTGTACTGTGCAGCTCTCTAGGGATGTCTGAGGCCCCCTGTTTGTACTAAATTGCCTGCCACTGGATTAGAACCTTTGGCAACTTTTTTGATGTTGTCCCTGTCCTTGTTTTTTTTATTTATCATGTTCCAACAGGTGTCAGACAGAACAGGAATTGTGGGTAAATCATCCCAATAGGGACATAGCTATGAAAACACTTAAATAGATTGAGGTGAAGTTAAATCTTCTATTACTTTTTTTTTTTTTTTACTTTTTTTCAAGCAATCTTTGATGGGAGTTAAAGTGATACTAAACACACACACACTGTTTAACCACTTGCCACCCGCCCTATTATAAAATGACGGCGGCAAAGCGGTTTGATATTCCTGACCGGACGTCAGTCTGACACCCCGCAACACCGATTTAGGTAAAGAGTCTCTGACGGAGACTCTTTACCACGTGATCAGCCGTGTCCAATCACAGCTGATCACGATGTAAATAGGAAGAGTCGGTAATCGGCTTTTCCTCACTCGCGTCTGACAGACGCGAGTAGAGGAGAGCCGATCGGCTGCTCTCCTGACAGGGGGGGGTCTGTGCTGATTGTTTATCAGCACAGCCCCCCTCGGATCCCACCCAGGACCACCAGGGAAGCCATCCACACTGGTATGCCCCTAGACCCCCAGGGAAATACCACTATGTGCCCAGGCAGCTGCCAATCAGTGCCCACTCCAATGCCTGCCAGTGCCACCAGGGATGCCTATCAGTGCCTCGTATCAGTGCCCAGCAGTGCCACCTATCAGTGCTGCATATCAGTGCCACCCATCAGTGCTGCCTATCAGTGCCCGCTCATTGGTGCCACCTCATCGGTGTCGGCGTATCAGTGCCCATCAGTGAAAGAGAAAACTTATTTACACATTTTTTTAACAGAAACAAAAGCAAAACTTTTATTTTTTTCAAAATTTTTGGTCTTTTTTTATTTGTTTAGCAAAAAATAAAAACCGCAGAGGTGATCAAATACCACCAAAAGAAAGCTCTATTTGTGGGAACAAAATGATAAAAATTTAGTTTGGGTACAGTGTAGCATGACCGCGCTATTGTCATTCAAACTGCGACAGCACTGAAAGCTAAAAATTGGTCTGGGCAGGAAGGTGTATAAGTGCCCTGTATTGAAGTGGTTAATTTACATTGACCCTTCTATTTCTGTATGTGGATGATGGCACTTTAGATATTTTAATTTAAAAAAAAAAAACATCAGTACCTCTTTCCCCACTCGATATACAGCTGTAACATGACCCAGATATTTCCCAGCCTGTCTGCAGGGAAACCTAAGCAGGAGGAGCCTCTAGTCCTCTTCTGCTGGTCACATGTTCAAAATTTTCTTTAAAAAAAAGCCTTTGGAATACAAAGTAAAAATAAAAAATATGAATAAACTGCTTTAAATTGTCATATAAATATATATTTGAATTTAAATCTTTATTATTTTGTGGAAATAACATGGTGAGGCCGGATTTCTGCCAGTCACAGGCTGTGTCACGCCCCTCCAGTCTGTGTCTGATAACAGGGAGGTGAAGTCTCCATTAATCTACATTTAATATCCCACCCCCATTGTGTTTAGTTGGTAAGTGGGCATGGAGAGGGCGGAGTGGGCTGTCATTTACCACTGTGTATATACACCCACACATGTGATTCTATAGTCACATGGGCTGCTCAGATGTGATAGGGAGGAAATGTTTAGCATAGAAACTCACTGAAAACTGAGCATGTGCAAAGCTGTCACCACAGCTGTAAAATCCCAAGCTGGATTGGGGACATGAATAGAAGGTGGAGATAGAGAACAGCAGGATGAACCAGTTTTTTTTTGCAAAATACAGAAAAACAAATTTCATAGTGACTGAGTGAGTATGAACAGCTTGTAATACAACATTCATTGATAGTTTTTTATGGTGTGGGTTTAGGAGTGACACTTTATTCAGAACAGGAAATAAGGGGGAATCGCAAATGTTAAAGTACAATTCCTCCCACTGACACCAATGATGAGGTATCGTTCACTTCCACTTATGCTGGAACTATTTGTACTTCCGATGGTCACAGTCCAGCCCCCCTAAAGTCTGAAGGACAGTAAACTGGCTCTTTGGTAAGAAAGTTTGGAGACCCCTGCTCTATACTGACAGGAAGGAGAGATAAACAGAATAAAGGATAAGATAGAACGAGACCAGAGACAGGTAACAAAAATTTGCAGAAAAAATGGGGACTATTTTCCAATAATTAGTATGAAGTCTGATCATTTCTACCTACAACTGTCTGCTATGTGTTCTGTCAGACTACCATTCTTCACATTTATGGCTAGCCAGTTTCAGTAACATGTCAATAGGCAACTATCTACAATCAAAAAACTTTGGTACAAAAGTTGTTCACTGTATGAGCAAATTGAGCAATTTAACCATAGTCTTACAAGGGCTTATTACTGGCAGCTGAACATCAAGGTAACCATTACTGGCTTTCCCTGTGATTTAGAACATTCTGGGCCTCGAATCAGAATGCTGTTACAATTGCAGCTTCACTCCAAGCTGTGGATGACCCAGTAGTTCTTCATAATCCATACACGACCTATGGTGGTGAATCATATAACCCTATCAGGGACCATAGTATATAGCTTCACACAATATATCTCAAGGCTCTGTCCTTTGTGTAGTGGCCGTGGTGTAAATCTAAGATGATTGAGATGATGAAAGGTAGAATTAGTGAGTAGAAAATGCATTTGAGAAGAAGAAAGGGAAAAAGGTGAGGACAGGGTCACCCCCTCTTGAGAAGAGACCTTTATCAAAGGTAAACTAGAAAGTGCTCTACATGTGATCATGTGGTGTAATTTTCTGTTCCATGCAATCAAATGTTCACCTTTACACCAATCTACTTCTTTACTTTTCTGGTTCCACTCCCAGTTTTACCAAATAAGTTGATTTTACTTTTCGAATAAAAAAAAAAAAAAACTAATGGAAAATATCATAAAATAAAGTGTGAACCTGGCCAAAACAAAAAATTTAAAAACAGTTCCACAGGCAGGATGTAAGGGAAAATCCAAAGATATAAAAATTACAGTCACATGACTAAAATAAAGATCCTTATTCTTGTGTCACAGCTTTGTGAATAAGGCCCGGTTCACACTGGTGTGACATATGCACTTTGGGAGCACATGTTGCATGACGTGTATAAAGCAATGGTTCCCTATGAGAGCCATTTAACTGGACCGACTTGTGTCAGTCCAACTTTGAAAAAGGTTCCTGCACTACTTTGGTCCAACCTGGGCATGATTTTAGCCCATTGATTTGAATGTAAGTTGCATCCAAGTCAGATCATCTTAACCAGTGGTTCCCAACCTGGGGGTCGGGACCCCCTCGGGGGTCAAATGACAATTTGCCAGGGGTCACCAAATCCTGGGCTGTTCCTGAAGCCCGCGCTGCTCTCCCAGCCTTTTCGCGGCCGCCCAGAAGGGCTGTCCCTGGAGCCTGTGGCCGCCCAGCTGGACTGTTCCTGGAGCCCGCGGCCGCCCACTCAGCCCCTTCGCAGCCGCCCATTCAGTTCACAGCATGGCTGGGGGGGCAGAAACTAGAGGTAAGCTGAGTGGTGAGGAATAAGGTGGGTGGGGCTAGAGGAGACCCTATATCCTGATTTCGTCATAGGTGTCACTGCTGCGAAACACCACAAAGTCGGAGACACAGTGAGTAACACTACCTGTGATTATAGTCGCCATTAAAAGTCCCCACTACAGTTCTCAGATCAGCAGATGACCTTGATCAAGAGCACCTAAGTTGGCTGATCAGAACCCCCGTCAGCAATGCCGCTCATTCCATTCCCCCCACCAAGGAGTAAGAGAAGGAATAAAAATAGAGAATACATAGAAGGGAGAGGAAAAGAGGGGGAGGAACAAAGAAAAAGGGAGAGAAGGAATAAGAGAAAGAACAAGAAAGACAACTAGAGAGAGGGATGGGGGGTGGCAAGAAATTGGGATAGAGCGAGATAAAAGGGAAAGAAAGGAGAAGAGAAAGAGTGGTACATCCTAAAATGTACCATAAGGGGTTTAAATACTGTACGAGTGGAAGGGACTCAGGGAGCGCTAAATGTCCATGGGTTAGGGGCGCAAATTACTTGTTTTGCCTTGGATGCTGACAACCCACCCTACGAAAATAATTTTACTGTTATGGGTCCCCACAACTTGGTAAATTTTATCAAGGGGTCACGGCACTAGAAGGGTTGAGAACCACTGATCTTAACGGATCGGACTTGTGGCATGTGACTTGTGCTCTGAAGATCTTAAAGGGGAACCTCACGCCAAAATGTAAAAAAAAACAACGTGGGGTTCCCCCCTCCTGGACAATACCAGGCCACATTCCCTCAACATGGGGGGGTGGGGGCTTTGGGGCCTCTTCCCAACAACCCTGGATGGTGGTTGTGGGGGTCTATGGGGGGGGGGGCTTATCGGAATCTATTAAATAAATACAGTCCTTTATTAAAAGTGATGAATGCCCCCGTCGTAGCTCCAACGTGTCTTCTTTCTCTGGCGATGTCTTCTCACTCCAATTCTTCTCCACCCCCCCCTCCAGTTCTTCTCCCTCTGCTGATGTCTTCTTCTTCCGGGTTCTTCACCTTATGCTGCTGATATCTTCTTTCTCTGGTTCTTCTTCCGGTTCTTCTCCCGACCCTAGCTCCCGCAGTTGTGCCAGCTCCGTTCTCTGACAGTTTTTATATAGCCACGGAGCATGGATATTTGGAGGTACTGGCAGAAGAACCAGAGGAAGTAGACATCAGCAGCGAAGGGAGAAGAACCGGAAGAAGAAGACATCAGCAGAGGGAGAAGAACCGGAGGGAGAAGACATCACCGGAGAAAGAAGACACGTTGGAGCTATGATGGAGGACATTCTTCATTTTTAATAAAGGACTTTGTCAAAAACCTATGTACTGTATTTAATTCATTTGGACACTTTTTTGGGTGAATGAGTAGAGGTACATTGTACTCCATATTCATTCACATTAGGGGGGGGGCGTGATCTGAGGGCCCCCTTGTCGAAGGGGACTTCCATATTCTGATAAGCCCCCTGCCTGCAGACCCCCACAACCACTGCCCAGGGTTGTCGGGAATTGGCCCCTGTCCCCATCAATCTGGGGACATGGTGCTTTGGGGTGGGGGGGGCAGAGCCATCCACCCCCCCCCCACCCACCAATGTTGAGGGCATGTGGCCTAGTATGGTCCATGATGCTCGCTCGTCCCCCTCTTTAATGACCTGCCGGGCTGCATGCTCGGATAATGTATGGATTTTAGGGGGCCCCACACTTTTTTCTATTAATTTTTCATTCTTTTTTTGGCGTGGGGCTCCCCCTTCAAGATTCATCCCAGACTCAAAGGGCCTGGTATGGTCAGATCAAAGTTCGACCTTGTTCATTGAAGTCACATGGAAGTCAGGCATGAAGTCTTAGGGCAAAGTCGGAACAGAAGTTGTCCGACTTCCATGTCAGAGCAGTGTGATCCCGGCCATGAGCCTAAAAAAATAAAAATAGCAGCCATGCACTGCTTTGAAAATGTAGTATTGGCTCAGTGTTTGTCTGCTGATACTGTGCATGAAAGCAGGAAGTGTGTACCATCGGTGTTAAGCTGAAAGTCATTCTAAAGGCTGGGTTGACACTGCCGTATGGAGCGGCTCACAGCAGGGGTCTGGTGCGTCCCTGTTCACCCTTTCAGGTCTGATTTCAGTCCAAATTTTTGTCTGAATTCGGACCAGAAGACGCACAGGACCCCTGTTCAATTCACTCCAGAGCCGCTCCGGAGATGTGTAAACCAGCTTCATCGAGAGCTGGTCACAATCTCCCGACAAGCTAATTGGATGCGGGCAAACCCGCATCTATTTTGCAATAGTGTAAACCCAGCCTAAAGGATAAGTTCACTTTAAAAAAAAAAAATAAATGCACATTTTTTTGCAGCAAAAAAAAAAAAGTGCATTTATTTATTTCTTTTTTGGAGCCTGTAAAGCATTGTACCCGCAGATCGCTGGTGCCATGTAGGTGTCCTGCACAGCTGTCAGTGTATCTGTGCGCCCATACAGATGATCCACAGACCCGAGGTAGTTCATTCAGAAATAAAAGCCAACAGCCGCAAAGGATGTCAGGGCTTGTAGTTAATTAACACACAGAGCATATAATGAGAGTGTATGTTGTTGCGCCTAGTGCCCTTAGTAGTGTCAATAAAAAGAATTGTGATAAATTAGTGCAAGCAAAGTCTGAAACATTCCTCCTTAGTGTCCTTGGTAAATGGTATTGGTAAATACACAAATGGAAGTGGATCATGTATAAATATCATAAAATCACACACTGATTCCTAGATATAATCTAATACAGTGATTAAAATGTGAAACGCAATGGGGGCGATTTACTAAAACTGGAGCATGCAAAGTCTGGTGCAGCTCTGCATAGAAATCAGCTTCCAGCTTAATTAAACAAGTTGAATTTAGAAGCTGATTGGTCGCTGTGCACAGCTGCACCAGATTCTGTGTGCACCAGTTTTAGTAAATCTTCCCCAATGTGTACTGTGAAAAAAAAAATTGCAACAAACTGGCGTACTCGCAAAATCACAATATCGCAATATAGTCACATAAACTGAAAAAGTCCAACATGTGTATGCAATTCATAAGTGAGTCCATAATATTACCAAGCGCAAGTGCAAAGTCTGAAACCTTCCTCCTTAGTATCCTTGGTGAATACACAAATATAAGTGGATCATATATAAATATTGATTTCATAAGATGAAACACTGGTTCCTAGATATACTCTAATATGCTCTCTTATGCGACTATATTGTGATATTGTGATTTTTGTTGCAATTTTTTTTATGCACACACTACATGGGGGTAACCTACTTATAATGTTTGCAAGCCGTTCCTTAACCACTTAAGGACCGAGCCTCTTTTTGGGATTTGTTGTTTACAAGTTAAAAACACGTTTTTTTGCTAGAAAATTACTTAGAACCCCCAAACATTATACTTTTTTTTTCTAACACCCTAAAGAATAAAATGGCGGTCGTTGCAATACTTTCTGTCACACCGTATTTGCACAGCGGTCTTACAAGCACACTTTTTTTGGAAAAAATACACTTTTTTTCATTAAAAATAAGACAACAGTAAAGTTAGCCCAATTTTTTTTATATTGTTAAAGATGATGTTACGCCGAGTAAATTGATACCCAACATGTCACGCTTCAAAATTGTGCCCGCTCGTGGAATGGTGACAAACTTCTACCCTTAAAAATCTCCATAGGCGACGTTTACAAAATTCTACAGGTTGCATAGTTATAGAGTAGGTCTAGGGCTAGAATTATTTCTCTCGCTCTACCAATCGCGGTGATACCTCACATGTGTGGTTTGAACACCGTTTTCATATGTGGGCGCTACTCACGTATGCGTTCGCTTCTGCATGCGAGCTCAGCGGGACTTATTTATTTGACCTTTTATTTTTTATTTTTAGACTGTTCTTTTGGAAAAAAAATTGTGTCACTTTTATTCCTATTACAAGGAATGTAAACATCCCTTGTAACAGAAAAAAAGCATGACATCTTAGATATGAGATCTGGGGTCAAAAAGACCTCAGATCTCACATTTACACTAAAATGCAATAAAAAAAAAAAAGAATAAAAATGTTGTCATTTAAAAAAAGCAAAAAAAAAAAAATATGGCCCTTTATTTAAGAGCTATGGGCGGAAGTGACGTTTTGACGTCGCTTCCGCCCAGCAATGGTATGGAGACAGGTGGGGGCCATCTTCCCCTCACTCGTCTCCATACCTAACAAGGAAGAGCATCCGATTGGCTCCGCCGCTGCCGTCAGTAAGTGGCGGAGAGCACTGGAGCGCGGCGGGAGGCCCTCTTACGGAAAATCCGGTGCAGAGACCACCATTATCAGAAACCGGATCGCCGGCCGAAGAAGAGGATACCGGTGTTATGACAGCTAGCTGCTGCCATAACAACAATATTCCTCTTCAAAGTTAGGATGTATATCCGGAAATGGTTAAGCCCCATACACACGAGCCGAATGCCGGGCAACATCGGCCGGTTCAAATAAAACTGGCTGACATTCGGCCCGTTTGTACGGAAGCCGGTTGTTTGACCGGCTTCTGTCGGACCAGCATGCTAGAAAACCAGCAGCCAGCCAGCTCCCGCCAATGAGCTGAGAGCGCTGACCGGAGTGGGGGGGGCTCAGATCATTAGTACAGCGGCTCTGACCGGAGCTGACAGGTTTTTTTTGTGGGTTGAACGGAAAAAATCTCATAGTGTGTGACTGGCTTTAGGCTTAGTCTATGGACACAGGCCGAACGTGCAGGTGTCGGCAAGTCAGCCTATAGTCAAATCAGGAATAAGCAGCCTAGGGTGACAATGCTACTCCTCCATAGATACAGTACAGTGGGTGGGTGAGTGAGTGGTGTCACCCTAGGAAGGAAATGTGTTACTTGCAGGATAACCAGATTGAAAAAAAACATTTAAAAAAACAACGTAGCCTCCACATCCTGGTAAGATGCAATACATTACATTTTTGTTCTTGGGATTAAATACAGTTTATAAGCGGCAGCATGCACTGGATCTAAATTACCACTTGGAGACCAGCCGCCGCAGTTATACTGCGGCAGGTTGGCTCCGCTGGGCGAGCCATCGTAGCTGTACGTCGGCCGCTTTTAGAGCACTAGGGGGTGTGCGCACCTGCAGCGCGACGACTGAGCCGATGCACGTGCCCGGCGGTCGTGATGTCCACCGGGCACCCGCGATCGCTCCTGACAGAGACAGAACGGAGGTCCGTCAATGTAAACAGACAGACTCCGTTCTGTCAGGGGTGAGGAGGCTGATCTGTTGTTCCTAGTGCTTAGGAACAGCGATCGGTCTCCTCTCCCAGGCAGTCCTATCCCCCCACAGTTAGAAACACTCCCTATGACACACATTTAACCCCTTGATCGCCCCGTAGTGTTAACCCCTTCCCTGCCAGTGACATTTATACAGTAATCAGTTGCTATTTTTAGCACTGATCGCTGTATAGATGTCACTGGTCCCAAAAAAGTGTCAAAAGTGTCTGATATGTCGCAGTCCTGCTAAAAATCACTGATCACCACCATTACTAGTAAATAATAATAATAATAATAAAAATGCCATAAATCTATCCCCTATTTTTTAGACTCTATAAATTATGCCCAAACCAAACAATATACACTTATTGCGTTTTTTTTTTTACCAAACATATGTAGAAGAATACATATCGACCTAAACTGAGGAAGAATTTTTATTTGGGGGGGGGGGGGATTATTATAGCAAAAAGTAAAAAATATTGGGTTTTTTTCAAAATTGTCGTTCTTTTTTTGTTTATAGCGCAAAAAATCAAAACCACAGAGGTGATCAAATACCAACAAAAAAAAGCTCTATTTGTGGTAAAAAAAAAAAGGACGTCAATTTTGTTTGGGTACAACGTCGCACGACCGCGCAATTGTCAGTTAAAGCGACGCAGTGCCGTAACGAAAAAAAAAAATGGCCTGGTCATTAAGGGGGGGAAATCTTCCTGGGCTGCACTGGTTAAACAATATTTCCTTCAACACCTGTGGCTAGGTGTAATGCACAAAGCAAATGAAATTATCACCCGAGCGCACATACCATTAAAGTAGCTGTTATAACATCATTCCTTATGGAATAATTACATACCTGTAATCTGGATGAAGAATGTAGCAGTGTATGCATAAGGCAAGGTGCAATAACAGAAGGCAAATGGATCTGGGCATCGTCCTGGGAGATAAAAGGAAAAAAAAAAAAGTGCCAGTTATCCCACCAACAATGCAGAATCCTAATTAAATATATTTATACCTCCAGTGACCAGAGAAACAAATAGACAAGTCCTGACAGAGAAGTACTCATGCATAGCTGAGGTCACCTTGGGCCTCTGTCCCAATGATGCTGTGTCCTGGGATCACCGTGTCACCCATAACTGGTACTGTGCAGCCAAGGAGCAGGATTGGTGTTGGTAAGTATGCTTATGATAAATGACATATATCAACAGTATTTGAAAAGGTAAACTAGAATTGATGAAAAAAAATAACTTTCTACAATCCAATAAAACTCTGTAAGCTGAATAATTCCAATCATTTTGTAATCTATTGTTATTGTCACATAGCCTATTGTTTAGCATAGCAGGCTCAGGCCAGTATTCTGAAACGAGGACTACTCCCCTTATTTTCTGGATCTGTGATGGAAGTGAGACATACAAATACACTATATTATCAAAAGTATTGGGACACCTGCCTTTACATGAACTTTAGCGGCATCCCAGTCTTAGTCCATAGGGTTCAATATTGAGTTGGCCCACCCTTTGCATCTATAACAGCTTCAACTCTTCTGGGAAGGCTGTCCACAAGGTTTAGGAGTGTGTCTATGGGAATGTTTGACCATTCTTCCAGAAGCGCATTTGTGAGGTCAGGCACTGATGTTGGACGAGAAGGCCTGGCTCGCAGTCTCCACCGGTTGAGGTCAGGATTCTGTGCAGGCCAGTCAAGTTCCTCCACTCCAAACTCGCTCATCCATGTCTTTATGGACCTTGCTTTGTGCACTGGTGCGCAGTCATGTTGGAACAGGAAGGGGCCATCCCCAAACTGTTCCCACAAGTTTGGGAGCATTAAATTGTCCAAAATGTCTTGGTATGCTGACGCCTTAAAAGTTCCCTTCACTGGAACTAGGGGGTCAAACCCAACCCCTGAAAAACAACCCCACACCATAATCCCCCCTCCACCAAATGATTTGGACCAGCATCCAAAGCAAAGGCCTTTCTGGTCCAACATCAGTGCCTGACCTCACAAATGCACTTCTGGAAGAATGGTCAAACATTCCCATAGACACACTCCTAAACCTTGTGGACAGCCTGTTCAGAAGAGTTGAAGTTGTTATAGCTGCAAAGGGTGTGCCAACTCAATATTGAACCCTACGGACCAATGCCTCGTACACACGATCGGATTTTCTGACAACAAAATGTTGGATGTGAGCTTGTTGGCTGAAAGTCCGACCGTGTGTACGCTCCATAGAACATTTGTTCTATGATAATGCTGTCTCTTCCCACCGGAGCCGCCCGCTGTCTCTCCCCACCGGGGCCGCCCACTGTCTCTCCCCACCGGGGCCGCCCGTGCTTTCAGCCACGGAGCCGCCCACTGGCTCTCTCACCCACAGTGACGCCTGCCCGCACATTTACTGACCCACATTCTCGGAGGGGGCAATTGCCCCGTTGCCCCCCCCCTGGATCCGCCCCTGGCTAGGCCACTCCATGACCTTAATGTGCTTCTTCTTGAGCCACTCCTTTGTTGCCATGGTGGTGTGTTTTGGGTTAATGTCATGCTTGAACACCCATTCATGGCCCATCTTCAGTGCTCTGTCTGAGGGAAGAAGGTTCTTATCCAAGATTTTACTATACATGGCCCCGTCCATTGGCCCCTCGATGCGGCAAAGTCTGTACCTTTAGCAGAGAAACAGCCCCAAAGCATAATGTTTCCACCTCCATGTTTGACCGTAGGGATGGTGTTTTTAGGGTCATAGTGAGCATTTTTCTTACTCCAAAAACGGCGAGTCAAGTTCATGCCAAAGAGCTCAATTTTGGTCTGGCAGACTTCAGATGGGCGTGTACATGTGCCTTGTTGAGGAGGGGGGGACCTTGCGGGCGCTGTATGATTTCAATCCATGGCAGCGTATTGTGTTACCAATGGTTTGTTTTGGTGATTGTGGTCCCAACTGCCTTGAGATCATTCACAAGCTCCTCCCGTGTAGTTCTGGGCTGATTCCTCACTTTTATCATGATTATCCCTACCCCATGAGGTAAAATCTTGCATGGAGCTCCAGACCGAGAGCGATTGATGGTTATTTTGTATTTCTTCCATTTGCAAATAATCGCTCCAACAGTTGTCTCCTTCTCACTAAACTTCTTGCTGATGGGTTTGTAGCCCATTCCAGCTTTGTGCAGGTCTACAAGCTTGTCCCTGACGTCCTTTGACAGCTCTTTGGTCTTGCCTATGATGGGGAGGTTTGAATGGAAGAAAGAGATTCTGTGGACAGGTGTCTTTTATACACATAACAAGTTGTTGTTAGGCTCACCTTCTAAAGCCTCATACACACGGTACGATTGCTGGCAGGGGATTGTATGTTGACAGACTGTCGTCCTAAAATCTTACCGTTAGTACGCTCCTTTTGACAACTGTTGTCCAACTTTCGGCCAACAAATGTTAAATGCTAGTAAATTTTCAGCAGATAACAGTCTGATGTCAGATTTTCATATGGTCAGTACACAAATCCACCACACAAAAGTCGAAAGTACAAACACGCATGCTCGGAATCAATGCTCACCAAACACTAAATTAGCAGAAGAGGCCCAAAGGGTGGCGCTCAAGAGCTGAAATTCCTCGTAGTACGTCACTACGTTCATGTTTGTTGTACGATAATTGTATACCGTTAGTATGCAAGACAAGTTCCTGGCACACGCCCATTTGACAAAAATCAGACGCTCGGTCGTCCAACAATCGTACCGTGTGTACGAGGCTTTAGTCTCCTAGTGCATCTAATACTATCCTGCCCCCAGACTGACAATGCCTGCTGTCCAAAAGTGTCTCCTCTACCCAGAGTGGAGACATCTCAAAATGACACTAAACTTTAGTTTAACCTAATTTGTATCATGCCTTTTTTTTAATAAAGGAACATTCTGTTTTGTAAACTTTGGTTTAACCACTTCAGCTTCGAAAGGTTTACCCCCCTTCATGACCAGGCCATTTTGTTACTTTAGCTGACAATTGCACGGTCATGCGACGTTGTACCCAAATATAATTGATATTCTTTTTTTCCCAGAAATAGAGCTTTCTTTTAGCCTCGGTTAACACCAGAGGTGGCACGACTTGCAGGTCGCCGCACACGACTGCCCGGGCGACTTGGAAAACGACTTCTGTATAGAAGTCTATGCAAGTCGCCCCAAGTCGCCCCCAAAGTCGTACAGGAACCTTTTTCTAAGTCGGAGCAACTTGCGTCGCTCCCCTTAGAACGGTTCCATAGCACAGAACGGGAGGCGACTTGTCAGGCGACTAGGTCGCCTGACAAGTCGTCCCTGTGTGAACCGAGCCTAAGTGGTATTTAATCACCTCTGTGGTTTTTATTTTTTTGTGCTATAAACAAAAAAAACCTGACAATTTTGGAAAAAAACTATATTTTTTACTTTCTGCTATAAAACATATCCAGTAAAAAATCTAATTTCTTCATCAATTTAGGCCAATATGTATTCTGCTACAAATTTTTGGTAAAAAAAATCCCAATAAGCATATTAATGAGTTATAGCGTCTACAAACTATGGGATATATTTTTGGAATTTTTATTTTTATTTTTTTACTAGTAATGGGGCCATCAGCAACTTATAGTGAGACTGCGACAAATCGGACAACTAACTGACACCTTTTGGGGACTAGTGACACAAATACAGTGATCAGTGCTAAAAATATGCATGTCATTGTACTAAGGACAGGGAAGGGGTTACCATCAGGGATCATCAAAGATAGACATGTGCGGTTTGTTTTGTTCCGAATTAATATTCGGACAAATTTTCGTTATTCGGAGGTTCGGATATATTCGAAAAACCCGAATTACAATGTAAACAAATTTTACTGAATGCTCCGGATAACGAAACGAAACTCGTCTGAATTTCAGAAATTCGTCCCGACATTCGAATCGAATTTTACATCGAACTTCAGTCGAACTCTAATGCCGCGTACACATTATCGCACATTCCAACAACAAAATCCATGTTTTTTTTTCCGATAGATGTTGGCTCAAACTTGTTTTGCATACACACGGTCACACAAATCTTGTCAGAAATTCCGAACGCCAAGAACGCGGTGACATACAACACGTACAACGGCACTAGAAAAGGGAAGTTCAATAAGCAGTGCGCCACCCTTTGGGCTCCTTCTGCTAATCTCGTGTTTATCTCGTGTTAGTAGAAGTTTGGTGAGAGACGATTCGCGATTTTCAGCCTCGTGCTTTTCAGTTCGTTACTGCTCTTCAGTTTGCGTTTGTGGGTTCGTATCTGGTTTTCAGTGTTTGTCCCCCCAAAGCGCAGGCGAGGTCCGTATAAAATATATGGAGTACTTTGCGGGTAGGGGGGACATTGATAAGGCAGAAAATGTTTAACAAACATTTTAAAAAAACATTTTTTTAGTTACTCAAATAATATTTCCCTTAATTTACTGCTTGTGTTTCTTTTAGCTGTCTCCTAGGTTCTCCAATGGGCTTTTTTTTGGGGGGCATTTTCTTCAACAGTGCAAACGTAATTTATTTGATACATGAGGTGACAATATCTTCTTCAGCGAACTATTATTATGTTGTGGGTCTGCTACACACACACCTTGTTTTTGTTGTTATTGTATGTAATGCATTACTGTTAAAAATATACATCATTTTCAGCACCATGAATGAATTTTGCAGAGTCACGAAAATGGCATGATTGTGGCAAATTATACAGCACTGTGGGAGTTATTTACTAAAGGAAAATCCACTTTGCACTCCAAGTGCACTGCAAAAGTGCACTTGAAACTGCACTGAAAGCGCACTTGTAGTGCAAAGTGGATTTGTCTTTAGTAAATAACCCCCATTTCAGTGTAAACACCAACTTAGTCCAAAAAATGATATTGAGCATTGAAAGAAGAAGCCACGTATTGTTGAATAGAAAACTTTTTACTCTGTGCACATTCACATGTGCGTTAGAAAATGGTTTTTGAACAAACCAACATATTTTAGTAATAATTTTTTTTTGACAGTACAAATAGCCTTTTTTGTGTTAAAACAGGCATGTTTAAAACCATAAAACAATACACAACTCAGGAACTTGCAAAGTTTACAAAGTGAAGGCAATATCAGACATTAGTATGTCCAAACTGTGTTGATCTTGCCTTCATCAGATAGGGTTATGTCACCCCTGTGAAAGCCAAATTTTGAAGATGCATATAAATTGAGAGTCAAAATGGGAATTTCCCTCCTGATCCCATGCCTAATGTCCACATGTGCTATCTCCCATCATGGGGGATCAATGGACGTGTTTCGGGGGTACAACCCCTTCTTCTCATCTACTTTAGTTGCGAGTAAGGGGTTGCACCCCCAAAACGCATACCTTGATATCCCGTGATGGCAGATAGCACATGTTGACACACTGTGTGCTTCTTCAAAATTTGGCTTTCTAAAAAATATTTAAAATGTGTGAAAAAAATAAAAATACAAACTAGAAGAATTTTGGGGTGTTTTAGATTCTGCCTAAAACATCAATGATGTTTTTGAGTCTTTTTTCCACATCATTGATGTCCTCCTTGATCTTCTGTAAATCACGATTGCACACCATGATCTCCCCAATGAGGACGTGTGCACATGCACTTGTGAAATGCGAATCTTCTTCCAAAACATCCACATCACCTAAAATAAAAAACACACCATGTATTATAAATATGCAGGCATCCATCTATTACCTGAAGCTGTGGTCTCAGACACTCACCTGTTGTGGTCACTATTTCGCCCACTTCATAAACCTCTCCTTCCTCCACATCTTCTGGTTGTGGTGTGGGGATTTGCTTTTTTTAGGAGGTGGGGGTCCCTGGTGTCCTCAGATGTCCCAAGTCTTTTCTCCCCTATGTGAATAAAAAAAAGGTATACTTAGCACACAGATATTTGAGGCCAGAAATAGTAATATGAAACATTGCTTGGAAGTGTTGTACAATTGTCTTTTTTGGCAAGCTGAAGACATTATTTTTTTCCCTTTATAAAGCTGGAATACTTCCCTTTTTTGTACAATTTTCACACATGGAGACACCCGTAGTATCCACTGGAGCACCTGTGTGGGACACCCTAAAAAGTTTGTTCTGGTGTCCCACACTAGTGCTCCTGCGTCCTGCGTAAACAGCTGCTAAGTGTCCTCTCCTTACACTCCTTACACATCAAGTTTGCATTTCATTCTAGTACAAACCCATCTAGACAACAATGTCCTAAACTTCTTTTAATACAAATATGCCTGAACAAATGTAGTTAACCTGGATCTGCCAAAAACATTGTATTAGTTGGCGAACGAACGATGTTTGCTACGAACGATTACTGTGCCCACGAACCTGAAACTTCCCATTTTAAACTGTACAACAGTAAAGAAAAGCACATGAAGCAGCATGCAAGTCATAATAATAATAGGAACACACGACAACTACTTACTTTTTTTGAAGAACTCTCTTGATCTTTCTGTACTTATCCTGCTCCCTCAATTTCAGGTCTGACCAGCGTTTCCTCAGTTGATCTTTGGATCGTCGTACCCCAAAATTCCTGTGCAGACTTCTCACAACTTTAGCCATGATCTTGGCCTTTCTGACATTTGGGTTTGGGTAAGGTCCATGCTTCCCATCATAGTCGGCCCTCTTCAAGATGTCCACCATCTCCACCATCTCTATAAAGGACATATTTGAGGCCTTAAATCTCCACCGGGATCGGGACGTTCGTGGCTCCGGGCTTTCATCGTTGCTGCTGTCTGCATGTACTTTCTCTTTCTCCGCCATGTGCTCTCCCACTGTGCCGAAAGACAAGGGGCGGGGAATAGACTAGAAAGAAGGTCAGGGGCAGGCGGAGTTTCACGCATGCGCATTGTATATAAAGCGTAACACGCGTGCATCGTACGTACGTGTGAGCAGAGGAAGGAGTAGCAGAAGCGCCGATTGTTCTAACAAAGGTACAAGTTTACCTTGGTGCATCAGTGGCCTATACTGCCTCTAGATTGAGGCTAGGGATGAGCCGAACACCCCCCGGTTCGGTTCGCACCAGAACCCGCGAACGGACCGCAAGTTCGCACGAACGTTAGAACCCCATTGACGTCTATGGGACTCGAACGTTCGAAATCAAAAGTGCTCATTTTAAAGGCTAATTTGCATGGTATTGTCCTAAAAAGGGTTTGGGGACCCGGGTCCTACCCCAGGGGACATGTATCAATGCAAAAAAAACTTTTAAAAACGGCCGTTTTTTCGGGAGCAGTGATTTTAATGATGCTTAAAGTAAAAAAAAAAAAGTGAAATATTCCTTTAAATATCGTACCTGGGGGGTGTCTATAGTATGCCTGTAAAGTGACGCGTGTTTCCCATGTTTAGAACAGTCCCTGCACCAAATGTCATTTTTAAAGGAAAAAATCTCATTTAAAACTGCTTGCGGGTTTAATGTCATGTCGGGTCATGGCAATATGGATGAAAATCAGTGAGACAAACGGCATGGGTACCCCCCAGTCCATTACCAGGCCCTTTGGGTCTTGTATGGATATTAAGGGGAACCCCGCACCCAAATTAAAATAAGGAAAGGTCCCTATATACTCTGAACAGCAGTATTCAGGCGGTGCAAACAAGACAGGGACTGTAGGTTTGTTGTTAAGTAGAATCTGTTTGTAATTTTGAACATTTTTAATGTGTTTAGCTCCAGCCAAAAAATCTTTTCTAAGCTTTTTGGAAAACATAGGGAAGGGTTATCATCCCTGTGACATTTGTTTTGCGTCTTTCCTCCTCTTCAGAAGATTTCACCTCACTTTTTTGTCCCAATGAAAAATGTTTTTGGAAAATTTGGGTTTTTTTGTGGAACAAGGATTGGAAAGCATCAGTGGAAAGGAGAAATTGTTTTCCCATATTAACTCTTACAGGAGAGAATTTCCCTTCCTTAGGGGTAGATTTCATCTCACTTCCTGTTGTCTCCTTCCGTTTGCAAGTAGGAGTCGTTTGTAAGTTAGATGTTTGAAAGTAGGGTCCTGCCCTATATACTCAGCAGAAATTTGGGCCTTAGGTGTTGCTGTGGCCAAAACACTGTAAGCCCTCACAGGGCCCTGCTGTGAAATATTAGATCAAGAATTGTAATTACATGCCCCTGTTGAACAGGAGCTGAAAAATTAGGCCTTAGGCACTGGTGCTGGTGCCACAACACTGCAACCCCTCACAGACACTCTAGTTGGAACGCAGGAACGAGCCCTGCTGCAAAGTATTGCATCAAAAATTGTAATTACACGCCCCTGTTAGACAGGGGCAGAAAAATTGGGTCTTAGGCACTGGTGCTGGTGCCACAACACTGCAACCCCTCACAGACACTCTAGTTGAAACGCAGGAACAAGCCCTGCTGCAAAGTATTGCATCAAAAATTGTAATTACACGCCCCTGTTAGACAGGGGCTGAAAAATTGGGTCTTAGGCACTGGTGCTGGTGCCACAACACTGCAACCCCTCACAGACACTCTAGTTGGAATGCAGGAACGAGCCCTGCTGCAAAGTATTACATCAAAAATTGTAATTACACGCCCCTGTTAAACAGGGGCTGAAAAATTGTGCCTTAGGCACTGGTGGTGGCGCCCAGAACCAAAAATGTTCTTACAAGCTATCAGCGTGATGATTGAGGAGGAAGAGGATAATTACTCAGGGATAGTCACTCAGCATCAGCATAGGCAGTCTTTGAAGGGATCTGAGATTTCAAAAAAAATTATTCGGTTACATCTGCATCAGGTGCTTGGTAGCTGGTGGTGATCCAAGACTGATTCATTTTTATGAAGGTCAGCCGATCGACCGAGTCGGTGGACAGACGCACCCTGTGATCGGTTACCACGCCTCCAGCAGCACTGAATGTGCGTTCCGAAAGAACGCTGGATGCAGGACAGGCCAGTAGCTCAATTGCATACTGTGCAAGCTCTGGCCAGTGATCCATCCTCAAGACCCAGTAACCCAGAGGATTTTCGGTGGGAAAGGTGTCCAAGTCTGATCTTGCCCCTAGGTATTCCTGCACCATGTAAAACAGACGCTGGCGATGGTTGCTGGAACCGATCATACCTTGGGGCTGCGGACCAAAAAATTGTCTGAACGCATCGGTCAGACGGCCACCTTCTCCACCGCTCCTTCTTTGACTGACCGAAGCCTCAGCAACACGTTGTCCAGAAACAGGAGTTTGTAACCTCCCAGTCTCTGGGAACGCGTTGCACAGACCTTTCTGCAAGGCCTCCCGAAGATGTTTCATCCTCTGCTCCCTCTGCGATGGCAAGATAAGGTCCGCAACCTTACCCTTGTAACGTGGATCAAGGAGGGTTGCCAGCCAGTATTGGTCCTTCTCCTTGATACCACGAATACGAGGATCCTTACGCAGGCTTTGCAGGATCAGGGAGGCCATGCAGCGTAGGTTTGCTGAGGCATTCGGTCCGGAGTCCTCTGGGTCACTAAGGACAACAACGTCCGCAGCCACCTCCTCCCAGCCACGTACAAGTCCATGTGTTCCTTGGGACTGATCCCTTAAAGACTGCTGATGCTGAGTGCCAGGCTCCACCTCCATACTGACACAATCTTCCTCCTCCTCCTCCTCCTCCTCCTCCTCCTCGTCCTCTTCCTGTGTGATCGGCGGGCACGCAGGAACACTGTCTGGATAAAGGGGGCCTTGAGAGCTAAGGAAGTCCTCCTCTTCCTGCCTCTGTTCTGCCTCAAGTGCCCTGTCCATTATTCCACGCAGCGTGTGCTCCAACAGGTGGACAAGGGGGACAGTGTCACTGATGCATGCACTGTCAGTGCTCACCATCCTCGTGGCCTCCTCGAATGGTGACAGGACAGTGCATGCATCCCTGATCATGGCCCACTGGCGTGGGGAAAAAAAACCAAGGTCCCCTGACCCTGTCCTGGTGCCATAGTCGCACAGGTACTCATTGATGGCCCTCTGCTGCGTGTGCAGCCGCTGCAGCATGGCCAACGTCGAGTTCCACCTGGTGGGCATGTCACAGATTAGGCGGTTCTTGGGCAGGTTAAACTCCTTTTGGAGGTCCGTCAGCCGAGCACTGGCATTATATGACCGGCGGAAATGCACACAGACTTTCCTGGCCTGCCTCAGGACATCCTGTAAGCCCGGGTACCTGCCCAAGAACCGCTGCACCACCAAGTTAAGGACGTGAGCCAAACAGGGCACATGGGTCAGTTGTCCCTGTCGGAGGGCAGAGAGGAGGTTGGTGCCATTGTCGCAAACCACCATTCCTGCCTTAAGTTGGCGTGGCGTCAACCACCTCTGAACCTGCCCCTGCAGAGCTGACAGAACCTCTGCCCCAGTGTGGCTCCTGTCCCCCAAGCACACCAGCTCAAGCACCGCATGGCATCTTTTGGCCTGCGTACTTGCGTAGCCCCTTGAACGCCTACGGAGCACCGCTGGTTCCGAGGAAGAGGCCATGGAGGAAGAAGAAGAGGAGGGGGTGGAGGAGAGAGGTGTGTCACAATCAGCATTTTGGAGGCGTGGTGGCGGAACAACCTCCAACACTACTGCACCTTGTCCTGCATCCTTCCCAGCTGCCAGCAGAGTCACCCAATGCGCCGTGAAACTTAAGTAACGTCCCTGTCCATGCCTGCTGGACCATGAGTCAGCGGTAATATGCACCTTACCGCTGACCGCCCTGTCCAGCGAGGCATGGACATTGCCTTCCACATGCCGGTAGAGAGCCGGAATCGCCTTCCGTGAGAAAAAGTGGCGTTTGGGTACCTGCCACTGAGGAACCGCACATTCCACAAACTCACGGAAGGGGGCAGAGTCTACCAACTGAAAAGGCAGCAGTTGAAGTGCTAGCAATTTTGCCAAGCTAGCATTCAACCGCTGGGCATGTGGATGGCTGGGAGCAAACTTCTTTCGGCGGTGCAGCAGCTGGGGCAGGGAAATTTGCCTGGTACAATCTGACGTCGGTGTACCAAAAGCAGATTGCCCATAAGTACTTGGCTGTGACACACCTAATTCTACACCTTCATTCCTCTCACTGCAGGTCGCAGAGAGGACTGAAGGTCTAGTGGGGTTGGAAATCTCAGCTGATGAGGAGCAAGGAGAGATCGTCTTTGTTCTTTGGTGTGGGTCTTTTAGATACGCTTGCCAACGAACTGCATGGCAGGTCAACATATGTCTGGTCAAGCATGTGGTACCCAAGCGGGA
Source organism: Lithobates clamitans (assembly GCA_037952925.1). Taxonomy (NCBI): domain Eukaryota; kingdom Metazoa; phylum Chordata; class Amphibia; order Anura; family Ranidae; genus Lithobates; species Lithobates clamitans. The sequence goes on along the minus strand of JBBGZY010001921.1, from coordinate 83,049 downwards.
GATGTTTTGGCCACGCGAGATACGCTTGAGACATATATTGCAAATAGCAGCGGTGCGATCTGATGCACTCGTCTCAAAAAAGGCCCACACCAAAGAACTTTTTGAATAACGCGCAGAGACTGCAGCGCCCTGCACATGTGGAGCTTTGGGGTGTGATGCAGTCAATGTGCTGCCCTTAGGCTGGCCCCTGGAGGGCATCCTGCCTAGTTGGTGATGTGCCACCTCCTCCTCCTCCTCCTCCTCCTCCTCCTCTCTCCTATCAGGCACCCACGTTGAGTCAGTGACCTCATCATCCCCTCCCTCCTCATCACTGGAGCAAACCTGGCAGTATGCTGCAGCAGGGGGAGCATGACTGCCAGATTGCTGTCCTTCTTGGGCACCCCCTCTGTCCGTGCTCATGTTACTGCCTTCATTGAGCTCAGTATCATCATCAGAGCCTTCCAAACGCTGGGCATCCTCCTGGAGCATGTACCCAACACTGTGGTCAAACAGTTCGAGGGAATCCTCATGAGGACATGGTGGAGCTAGGGAAGGAGTCACTGATGACATTGAGCTGAGGGAAGAGGCCGCTGCTTTGCCAGACAAAGCACCCTGGGCATGGGTGAGAGAGGATGAGGAGGATGAGGACGGCTTGGTCATCCACTCGACCAAGTCTTCCGCATGTTGCGGCTCAACACGGCCAGCTGCCGAAAAAAAGGCCAAGCGTGTCCCATGGCCACGTGCTGATGAGGATGCACCGTCTCCACGACCAGCACTAGACACAGAGCCTGCTTGCCCTCTCTTATTGGCTTGTGACTGTCTGCCTCTCCTTCTTGGCCTTCCAGACATACTAATGGCCTGTAGCTGCACTAAGCTGGGATAGAACACCTGTAATTTTCTTCAGGTAGCTTTATATACTGTAACCAGACAAGCCTGCCTGTCAGTAGGAAGATAACAGGAACGGATCTAGCTGAACACTGTGAGCAGGACGTACTGCACTAAATGTATATAGCAGGAACGGATCTAGCTGAACACTGTGAGCAGGACGCACTGCACTGAATGTAAATACCAGGAACGGATCTAGCTGAACACTGTGAGCAGGACGCACTGCACTGAATGTAAATAGCAAGAACGGATCTAGCTGAACACTGTGAGCAGGACGCACTGCACTGAATGTAAATAGTCTAGCTGCCTGACCGTGGTACTAATAGGATCAAAAAGAACACCTGTAATTTTCTTAAGGTAGCTTTATATACTATAACCAGACAAGCCTGCCTGTCAGTAGGAAGATAACAGGAACGGATCTAGCTGAACACTGTGAGCAGGACACACTGTACTAAATGTAAATAGTCTAGCTGCCTGACCGTGGTACTAATAGGATCAAAAAGAACACCTGTAATTTTCTTAAGGTAGCTTTATATACTGTAACCAGACAAGCCTGCCTGTCAGTAGGAAGATAACAGGAACGGATCTAGCTGAACACTGTGAGCAGGACGTACTGCACTAAATGTATATAGCAGGAACGGATCTAGCTGAACACTGTGAGCAGGACGCACTGCACTGAATGTAAATAGCAGGAACGGATCTAGCTGAACACTGTGAACAGGACGCACTGCACTGAATGTAAATAGCAGGAACGGATCTAGCTGAACACTGTGAGCAGGACGCACTGCACTGAATGTAAACAGCAGGAACGGATGTAGCTAAACACTGTGAGCAGGACGCACTGCACTGAATGTAAATAGCAGGAACGGATCTAGCTGAACACTGTGAGCAGGACGCACTGCACTGAATGTAAATAGCAGGAACGGATCTAGCTGAACACTGTGAGCAGGACGCACTGCACTGAATGTAAATAGCAGGAACGGATCTAGCTGAACACTGTGAGCAGGACACACTGCACTAAATGTAAATAGTCTAGATAGAAGATAACAGGAACGGATCTAGCTAAACTGAATACAGTGTATATATATATATGCAACACCTGGGATGCATATATATATACACAATACACTGTAAGTGCAGCTAACTGACTGACTGTTCTGCCTAATCTATCTAACTCAAATCAAATGACACTGTCTCTCTCTCTCTCTATCTCTCAGCACACCGGAACACACACTACACAGGGCCGCCGTGCAGGCGGCCTTATATAGTGTGGGGTGTGTACTAAATCCCCTGAGCCATAATTGGCCAAAGCCACCCTGGCTTTGGCCAATTACAGCTCTCTCTACTGACGGCGCTGTGATTGGCCAAGCATGCGGGTCATAGTGCATGCTTGGCCAATCATCAGCCAGCAATGCACTGCGATGCCGCAGTGAATTATGGGCCGTGACGCGCCACACGAATTTGGCGCGAACGGCCCATATCGTTCGCAATTCGACGGACGGTCGAACAGCCGATGTTCGAGTCGAACATGGGTTCGACTCGAACACGAAGCTCATCCCTAATTGAGGCTTATATTGGGACAAGATTAGAAGAGCTTAGCCTGACATTAGGGTTTGTCTTGTGTTGTGTCTTGCAGAGAAAATGGATGGCTTCAATGATCACAACTTCTTTGTCCTATTCATAGACAAGTACAGGGAGCTGCCCTGTCTGTGGCAGGTGAAACATCTGCATTATAATCACAAACAAAAGAGGTAGGCAGCGCTGGAGAAACTGCTTGAGTTAGTGAAGCCGCAGATCCCCACAGCAACCATCCCCTATTTGAAGGCCTCCATGAGATTCCATGAGATCAGGAGCAGCAGCAAATGCCATTTATGTTCCCAGACTGTGGTACTATGAGAGACTTTGTTTTCTGTTAGACCAGACTGAAGTCAGGCAATCACTCTCAACCCTTCCTTCCACTCTTCCTTCAAGGCTTCCTTCCACCCCAGCTGAGGCTTCCAACGTCCAACCTGGGCCTTCCAGCCAGGAAGAAGTGGAGGAGCCCAGCTTGAGCCAGGTATAGCCTTGTTTTACAGATTTCTTGTCGTAAAATTAATGATGTTAACTAGATGTTATTATTGATCACTAATTGCTGATTTAATAAAGTGTTTTACATATCAATAGACAGTAGTGGCCAAAAATGTTTGGGACAAGAATGAAAAATGCAGGGGTCAGAAGGATAGTCTTTTCTATTTGTTAACATTCAATTTGCAACAGTCATGGGCTGAAAATTGTGTGTGATTGATGAATAAAAAAATAAAACTATGCCCCTTTTTCATACACAGGAAAGCCTCAGCCAGAAGGAGGGTGTGGAATGTGGCAACCAGGAGGGGGCTGTGGAATGTGGTAGCCAGGAGGTGGCGGGGGTAAGTGGCAGCCAGGAGGTGGCCCGGCCCAGTAGCCTGACCGAATCCCAGGTCCCTTCCCTCTACCTTCCAACCAAAAGGCCCAGGAAGGGGAGTATTGTGGAGGAGGCAGCGCTTGGGCTGATTCGGGAGGCTAATGCTGCCCTCAGAACCACCCCCACTCTTCAAGGGGTCTTTGCCTTCATGGCTGCATGCAAAATGCAGGAAATGGAGGAGGGCCAATGCCTCATCTGTGAGGAAATTATGTATCTGTCCCTAATAAGGGGTTGAGGGGCCAACTCACACACAAAACACACCTGTGTGAGTTGCACCATCCTTCTCCTCCTCCTCCAACCCCTGCCACAACTCCAAAACCACAGCCTGGAAGCAAGCCTGGAAGGAAGAGTGGAAGGAAGACAAGAGTGTGATGGCCTGGGTTCAGTCTGGTCTGACAAAAGACGCAGGCTGTTGTATACAGCCTGGGGACATATATGTCATCTGCTGCTGTTCCTGATCTCTTGTAGTCCGGGACCGGATTGTGCTCACTATTATATGGACTCCTCATGCTACCAATTTTGGCTGTAAAATAGTTGATGTGTGCCCTGAGGTACTAAGGCTTCGCCAAGTTCACAATTTTCTCCAGCGTTGCCTTCCTCTTTATTTTATTATGACCCATAATAAATGGCTATTTTGGATTCACAAAAACTTGCTTATGTGTTTTACTTAAAAAAGGACAGTTTGTGAGTAGGCAGGTACATTTCCTAAATACAATGTCAAATTAACAAGGGACACCAACACCAACCAACCTCCTTGAGGTTAAAAAAATACAAGATAATAATGGTGTTGTGGTAACTTGACACAGAAACGAAAAACAATATTATGGAGAGCAATAGAAAAAAAAAGCAGGAGATCTTGATAAAAAAAACACTATAAACAATCAAGAAAGTAAATGGTTGGACTTGTTTACAGGGAAAACAGAGACAGAACTCCCCATCCCTAAATAACAGACCAACGAATAAAGAGGGAGATAGGACTCTCTCTAATAAAATGGGATTTTAAAGGGGAGATAATGTGTCTGTTAACAGTGAGCCAATCCAGCGATGGTTATTATAAAAGTATAAATTTTATTTAAACATATTTAAAATATACATTACAGAGTTTGCAATCAAACGTCAGGATGACCATGCAATAGCTTGTGTTCAGAGAACATATATGATAGCCAGCCAACATGTTTCGCATATACTTTGCTTCGTCAGGGCATTAGGGACATCATTGATTTTGCAATAGACTAGAGAAAATCAATGATGCCCCTAATGCCCTGACGAAGCAAAGTATATGCGAAACATGTTGGCTGGCTATCATATATGTTCTCTGAACACAAGCTATTGCATGGTCATCCTGACGTTTGATTGCAAACTCTGTAATGTATATTTTAAATATGTTTAAATAAAATTTATACTTCTATATTAACCATCGCTGGATTGGCTCACTGTTGACAGACACATTATCTCCCCTTTAAAATCCCATTTTATTAGAGAGAGTACTATCTCCCTCTTTATTCTTTAACACTATAAACAAAAATTAAAAACATTATTATGGAGATGTGACGAAAAAAAAAAACCTATTCAGGAGATCACGAGAAATAATAAAGAAATCATTTTTTAAGAACTCTGTGTGAATATCAGCAGCAAAACAACTTCATTATTCTAGCATTATAAAGAAGAAGAGAATGCGCTGCATTAAAAGATTTTAAAATTTGCAGCGTGACGAATGTGCTATCTCCATTACGTACGTTAGTTTTTTGCAGACCGAGAGCTTCCGTCTCGTAATTGATTGAGAGCATGCGTGGAACTTTGCGTCTGAATTGTGTACACGCAATCAGAATTTACGAGAACGGATTTTGTTGTCGGAAAATTTGAGATCCAGATCTCAAATTTTGTTTGGTGGAAATTCCGTCAGAAAATGTCCAATGGAGCCTACACACGGTCGGAATTTCCGACAACAAGCTCCCATCGAACATTTCCCGTTGGGAAATCCGATTGTGTGTATGCGGCATGTACACATATTGCAGAAATCAAAGACTGTGTGTGTTATTAGAGTACCATTTTGAAATAATCCTGTTTTAGTTAAGACAAAGGTGATTTAAAAAGTCATTGTAATCATTTGATGAAGATTTTTCTTTTGTTTGTTCACTTTGCCATATTGGAATCGCAAAAAAAAAAAAATATATATATATATATATATATATATATATATATATATATATATATATATATACATATATATTAAAGTTTTCAATTCGACTGATTCGAAAGTTATCGATTCAAATGTTTTGAATCAAAAAAAAAAAAAACGGTAAATTCGAAGAAAATTCAAAAAATTCAGAATATGAATCCCGAATACAAATTGAACGAATCAACCGAATTTAACCAATTGCCAACCGCCGCACACACATATATATACGTCGGCAGAATGGTACAGGCAGGCAAATGGGCGTACCTGTAGGTCCCTTCGAATTTGTCGCCTATTGGGCGCGGGTCCTGCGAAGTCGATGTTTGCCAGCGGCCTGCGATTGCAGAGAGGAGAGGTAGAGCAGGGAGATGCCTATGTAAACAAGGCATTTCCCTGTTCTGCATAGCAACATGACAGGGATTTACTGCTCCCTGTCATCGGGAGCAGTGATTTCTGCCATGTTGTAGTGAGCCCATCCCCCCTACAGTTAGAATTACTCCCTAGGACACACTTAACCCCTTGATCGCCCCCTAGTATTTAACCCCTTCCCTGTAAGTGTAATTTACACAGTAATCAATGGCTATTTGTAGCTCTGATTGCTGTATAAATGACAATGGTCCCAAAATAGTGTCAAAAGTGTCCGATGTGTCCACCATAATGTTGCAGTCCTGATAAAAATCTCAGATCGCTGCCATTACTAGTAAAAAAAAAAAAATAATAATAAAAATGCCATAAAACTATCCTCTATATTGTAGACGCTATAACTTTTGCGCAAACCAATCAATTTACGCTTATTGCGATTGTTATTTTACCAAAAATATGTAGAAGAATACATATTGGCTTAAACTGTGTAAGAATTGTTTTTTTATATATTTTTTGGAGATATTTATTATAGCAAAAAGTAAAAAATATTGCTTTTTTTTTTAAATTGCAAAAAAAAACCCAAAAATCGCAGAGTTGATCAAATACCACCAAAAGAAAGCTCTATTTGTAGGGAAAAAAGGACATCAATTTTGCTTGGGTGCAATGTCGCACGACCGCGCAATTGTCAGCTAAATCAACGCAGTACAGAATCGCAAAAAATGCTCTGGTCAGGAAGGGGGTAAATCCTTCCAGGGTTCCAGCACAAAGCACCGCCGCGGTGCTTTGTGCTGACGCCATCACGCTACATGTGATCCCGGCACACGGGTGTTTGATTTGTTTTTAGCTAGCCGGCTTTTTTAACGTACTTTTGCCTGTATATATGTTATTTTGCGAGCTTTGCTCGTCCATTAGCAATAAAAGCTTTCCTGTTTTTTAACCGTACTACACGATTGGAGTCCCTCTTTGTTCTCTCACTCGCGGCTTTGTGCCCGAGTGTGTCTCTTCCCAGATCAAGAGCGTTCACCTGATGGGTTTATTACCACATTCTGGCAAACTATCTCCATCAATCATCTGAGGCAACCAAGGGACCGAAGGCATCGGAGGACCCACCCGTCCCCACAGAGGGCTCAATCTGTCTGAGTACATGACCCTGCTCTTCAGGGGGTCCACTAGCTCTGGTAAGGGTTCCCACATATAGAGCTTTGCTTTCAGGTTGAGACCCGTCTTTCCATCAGCTGTGATCTCAGGGGGCGAGGGCGGTGACTCGAAAATTTTACCTGCAGTGGACCTTATCGTCCAACTATACCCATCTCTCCATACACTTACCAATTTTGTATATTTGTTTTATCAAGGACATGGCTTTCTTTCTTATTGCTGCACTATTGGTGCATATGGATATTTACTTCATTTTATTTATTTTCATTTATTCAATTCACGGCCTGTGTTTGTATGATCTGAATTGATTCAGTTAGTGCACTCAGATTTGTATGCTTGATTTTAATTTGATCTTCGTTTATCTATATCCTTTTTTTCCTTCTCTTTAAGAGAGATCGTTTAAATCCAGCGCAACTTTATTTATATTTATAAATAAAAGCGCAAATGCCTGAAAAAAGCGGCTTTTTTTTTTTTGAGCTGCGGTGTGCATGAGCCCTTAAAGTGGCAGTAGTAAGTGCCGGAACACTTGGTTATTTTTACCTATAGGTAAGCCTATAATAAGGCTTATCTGAGTTTGTGGGCTCCGGCGCTGTGATTGGCCAGAGCCGCGATGACGTCACTACCACGCATGCACGACGATCACGGCACAGGCCCTTTAGAAATGGCACGAGACGTTTCAGTGCGCATGTGCCGATGATGTCTGCACAAGCGTATATGGTAAATATTTCCTAAACTGTGCAGGTTTAGGAGATATTTACAGTACCTACCGGTAAGCCTTACTATAGACTTACCGGTAGGTACAAGTGGTGTAACAGGGTTTACAACTACTTTAACCACATAGCGACCAGCGCACACCGATGTATGTCGGCAGAATGGCACGGACAGGCAAATGGGCGTACCTGTACGTCCCTTTGAATTTGCCGCCGTGCGATCTCGTGCGCGGCGGCGCACACGCCCGTCGCAAATTCTGTGAGTCCGACCGCGGGTCCTGCGGGCTCGATGTCTGCGGGGATACCCACGATCCTCTCACGGAGGGGAAGAACAGGGAGATGCTAATGTAAACAAGGATCTCCCCGTTCTGCCTAGTGACACTGTCACTGATCATAGCTCCCTGTGATCGGGAGCGGTGATCAGTGTAGTGTCACACACAGCCCCTCCCCCCCACAGTTAGAAACACTCCCTAGGACACACTTAACCCTTCCCTAGCCCCCTAGTGGTTAACCCCTTCACTGCCAGTGTCATTTTTATAGTAATCAGTGCAATTTAATCGCACTGATCGCTGTAAAAATGACAATGATCCCAAAAATGTGTAAAAATTGTCCAATGTGTCTATTGTGAAAAAAAAAAAATTGTCCAATGTGTCCGCCATAATGTCGCAGTCACAATAAAAATCGCAGATCGCCGCCATTACTAATAAAAAAATTATTAAATAAAAATGCCATAAAACTAACCCCTATTTTGTAGACGCTATAACTTTTGCACAAACCAATCAATATATGCTTATTGCGATTTTTTTTAACGAAAAATATGTAGAAGGATACGTATCGACTTAAACCGAGGAAAAAAAATGTTTTTTTATATATTTTTTGGGGATATTTATTATAGCAAAAAGTAAAAAATAATGAGTTTTTTTCAAAATTGTCGCTCTATTTTTATTTATAGCGCAAAAAAATAAAAACCGCAGAGGTGATCAAATACCACCAAAACAAAGCTCTATTTGTGGGAAAAAAAGGATGTCAATTTTGTTCGGGAGCCACGACACAGGACCGCGCAATTGTCAGTTAAAGCGACGCAGTGCCGAATTGCAAAAAGTGCTCTGGTCTTTAGCCAGCAAAATGGTCCGGGGCTTAAGCGGTTAAAGGATACTTGTGCTGAGAGATATACTCAGGCTGCCATTCTGAATACATTCTGAGTTTACAGCCTAACAAAATGGCCAAGCACTCGCTCTACCAATAGCAAAGAGGACCTGTTTAATGTGTTTCCACATCCCAGGATGGCAGCGGCTTTACATATGAGTTATCTGGCTTTTTGCTTTGTTTTTATGTGATTTTACTTAATGTGATAATAAACCTACTACACTATGAGGAATTCTTTTGGGCTTTTGGTGAGCTTTATTTATCCTCAGCTGGAGTGCACTAGGAAGTATCATTGCAAGTGAGTTACCACACTGATCCCTGTTGGACTCCATACAAACCCAGGCATATATGCTGCTGTAATGGTAGCCAATTGTTCTGGTGAGTTTTGAATCCACTTGTTGTTGGCGATTGGTCACTTGAGCACCATTTTGATCGTTTTTTCTCCCAGGCGTTTGTGCTACTAAATCTTGTGTACATTGCTACTATAATGGTAGCCATTCATTCTGGTAATCCCCAAATCCACATGGAGTTGGTGATTGGCTACTTGAGCACTGTTTGCACATGATTATCAAGATTATTAATATCATACTATTTTCTATTATCACCATTGAATATATTATGGACTTTTCTTTCACATATATGGATTTTGCACCTTTTATGTTCATTTAGTTGTATGATTTCATATGACTGCACTTTTATATGTATACATTTTATTGATGCTACACTATTGTTTTACATTTTTTGTATATATATATATATATATATATATATATATATATATATATATTGTTGTATTTGTTGTATTGTTTTGTATATATTATGGAATCTGAGCAGCATTGCAAGCCACCTCTGTATCATGCAGTCCTACATAAGTGAACGAGAGCACCACTGGTAACACATACAGTATATAAGCATTGTGGTTAGCACTTCCGCCAAGCAGCACTAGGGTTGTCAGTTCGAATCCCAACAACGGCACTACCTGCCTGGAGTTTGCATGTTCTTTCTGTGCCTGTGTGGGTTTCCTCCGGGTACTCCGGTTTCCTCCCACACTCCAGAGTAGGGTTGCCAGTTTTTCTTCAAGCCAAACGCGAACACTTTATCGGCTCACAGTACATTTTTGGGGTTTTAGTATAAACTATAGGATTGTAACAGACCTGGGATACCTTTGGGCACTCCAAAGAGAATAGTAATGCGGCGTACATAGTGCTCCCTCACCCTCCTGTCAGGCCCTGTTCCGAGCCACATTTCTGTCTGAATAATATGTCCGGGTTTCAGGTGGACTAAAACACGGATTCAAAACCCAGACTGTCTAGGTGAATCCTGGACAGGTGGCAACCCTACTCCAAAGACATGCTGGTAAATTATTGTCTTCTGTCTAAATTGGTCCTAGTATGTGTATATGTGAATGTGAGTTAGGAACCTTAGATTGTAAACTCCTTGAGGGCAAGGAACTGATGTGAATACACAATATACAGTATATGTAAAGCGCTGCGTAAATTGACAGTGCTATATAAGTACTTGTAATAAATAAATAATAAATATAAACATTAACTAAAACATAAAGTGCAAATCTGCTGGGGCGTTGTCCCATTGCAACAGAAACAGCAAACCAAAGCTGTGGACTTTCATATGCAAGGACCCCATCCAGTACTTTTTGCTCCGTAACAAGTATGCATCAAATCAATGATTCCTGATCTACACCCATGTGCCAGATCGGGAACTCAGAAAAGACTTGATGACATTAGATCAGCATGACAGCCAGGCAAGAAATATTTTTCTGAAGGTGATCACCAATGACAGCCGGCGTATTTCTGACCTGACAGATCTTCTCCAATTCTCGCCCTGGTACAGCACTAGTTTCTGCCTAGAAGGTCAGAGCCAGAAATGGACAGGATGTCAGACAAATGAAGAGTGACTTTTGTGAGGTTGAAGAACCTCATCAGAAAATGGACAGGATGTCAAATGAAGAGTGACTTTTGTCAGGTTGAAGAACCTCACCAGAAATGGACAGAAGGTCAGACAAATAAAAAAAGTGACTTTTGTCAGGTTGAAGAACCTCACCAGAAATGGATAGGATGTCAGAAAAATGAAGAGTGAGTTTTGTCAGGTTGAGGAACCTCACCAGAAATGGACAGAATGTCAGACAAATGAAAAGTGACTTTTGTCAGGTTGAAGAACCTCACCAGAAATGGATAGGATGTCAGAAAAATGAAGAGTGACTTTTGTCAGGTTGAAGAACCTCACCAGAAATGGACAGAAGGTCAGACAAATAAAAAAAGTGACTTTTGTCAGGTTGAAGAACCTCACCAGAAATGGATAGGATGTCAGAAAAATGAAGAGTGAGTTTTGTCAGGTTGAGGAACCTCACCAGAAATGGATAGGATGTCAGAAAAATGAAGAGTGACTTTTGTCAGGTTGAAGAACCTCACCAGAAATGGACAGGATGTCAGAAAAATGAAGAGTGACTTTTGTCAGGTTGAAGAACCTCACCAGAAATGGATAGGATGTCAGAAAAATGAAGAGTGACTTTTGTCAGGTTGAAGAACCTCACCAGAAATGGATAGGATGTCAGAAAAATGAAGAGTGAGTTTTGTCAGGTTGAGGAACCTCACCAGAAATGGATAGGATGTCAGAAAAATGAAGAGTGACTTTTGTCAGGTTGAGGAACCTCACCAGAAATGGATAGGATGTCAGAAAAATGAAGAGTGAGTTTTGTCAGGTTGAAGAACCTCACCAGAAATGGATAGGATGTCAGAAAAATGAAGAGTGACTTTTGTCAGGTTGAAGAACCTCACCAGAAATGGACAGAAGGTCAGACAAATAAAAAAAGTGACTTTTGTCAGGTTGAAGAACCTCACCAGAAATGGATAGGATGTCAGAAAAATGAAGAGTGAGTTTTGTCAGGTTGAGGAACCTCACCAGAAATGGACAGAAGGTCAGACAAATGAAGAGTGACTTTTGTCAGGTTGAAGAACCTCACCTAGCAGTGGCTGAATATGAATTCCCCAGAAGCAGCAGTGATGTAAATGTCAAAATGACAACCCATGACAGCGAGACATACAGTACATAGAAATTATATAGAAAAGTGCCTATGACCCTCGTAGCAGTGCAAAGCAATATAAAGTGTTGCATTTACTTACATCCTCTGCAGCTCCAGTCTTCTCTCTTCCTCTCCTTAGATTTCTGATGCTCGGTAATTCCCCGCACTGGGACTGTGAGATGGTAGTTGTGTCGGGAAGTTGAAGCCCACATTCTTATATACCTGAACTCCCTGAGTGGGAGGAGAACGGGGTGCTGGGGAGACACAGATCAAACAGAAGGGGTGACGTCTGCATGGCTATTATCCACTTGCACATACATCTCTGTCCAACCTGATGTGACAATGAAGAGCTCAGCCTGCTCAATAAGACTCCAGCACATACTATTATCATTATACTATACAGAGTATTCATGATCAAAGTAAAAAATACTCATTAACACTTTATACTACATGGTGCACAATAGAATACATTGTGACTTCAGCATGCTAAGCGTTATATGTCCGATTTTTATCAGTGACAGTATTTTACATCTCAGTTTATTCAGTGCATATAATACTAACAACAATACATAATAAATAAAAATAATAATAATAATAATAATAGAACTAATAATAATATTAATAATAATAGATATAATAGCAATAATTAATAATAGACCTAATAATAGTAATAATAGAGATAATAATAACGAATAATAGAACTAATATTATTAATAGTATTAATAGAAATAATAATAGAAATAATAATAATAATAATAATTATTATTATTAGTTCTATTATCACTATTATTATTATCATCATTTTAAAGTGGTAATAAACCCCAAAACAAAAATGTAATATATTGCAGCTTACCAATCATTAGAAGTTTTCTTTTTTAGACTTTTTCCCTCTGTTTTCTCTGAATGATCTGTAACACAGCTCCTGTTCTAGAGTGTCCCCCCCCCCCCCCCCTCTGGATGAGGGAGCACAGGGGGCACATTTGAACAGCAGCATTGGCGATCTGAGGAGAGGGGAGTGTTAAATGTACTAGCAGATTTAGACTACACTAACAAATTGAAGCCGAACTCCAGCTAATGCTTAAAGTGGATGTAAACCCAATTTTTTTTTTTATGTCATTATGTAGAGTATAAGATTTCCCATCATTTGAGCCCAGTCTTGCCACAAAGAGTTAATTCAGCTCTGAGCAATCCTCTTATTGTTCAGTGAGATAAATCTTGACAAACAGAGAAAAACTTTGTCAAATCCTCCCCCTTGCTGTGAGTGACAGGTGATTTACATATCTGGTGCACTAGCCTAAGACATGCATTATTTTTAAATTCCCTCCCCCACTCCTTTCTTCAGCAGCTCTGCAAGGATTGGCTGTTCCACACCTCAGCATGATTGGGCATGCTGATGTCATGTGGTTACTTTCCTGTCTTTTCACTGGATGTTAGAGATCATAGCAGAAGTTCAGTGTAAGAAATACACAGGAGAAAATGCATATTGACAAGGAGAGTGTAGAGGTGGGCGGGGAGTCTACTGACATCACGACTCCACCCACCGAGCTCCAGACAACAGACCCGCCCACAGAATCTGCAGTTTTTCGGGTCTCATAACAGACAGAGGGGAGACATTTGACAGGTAAAGATACATGCAGGAGGCATGTATATCCTTATAGATAAGCCCTATGGCAGTAGTTTAGAAAGGATGACATTGGGTTTACATCCACTTTAAAGAGGACCTGCAGTCTGCTCACATAATTTGTATTAAAAAAAATCTTTTCCATTCCGAAGCTTCCCTCCAACCACTTTGCACATTATTTTATATATACCGTGATTCTGTACTTGCCGAATATGCTGCAGAAATCTCCCTCCACTGAGTCTGGATGCATCCATTTTACTGTGGGCAGCTGAAGCTGCTGCCTGTTCACTTCCTGGATTTACACAGACACACACCTCCAGCTCTGCAGCTCTCATTGGCCCTCTTATGACTCATCCCCTCTCCCTTCCTGGCAAACTCTCAGGAGAGTGAGAGAGAGCTGTGCATGATGTCATAAGCCTAGGCTAATGGCCAGACAAGAAACAGGAAGTGGGCTGTATAAGGTATTTACTGGCAGAAAAAAATGTTTTACTATCCAAGTTAAAACAACAACAAGGACAGAAGATTTATTACATGGAAAGATGAAAAAATGACTGAAGTTCCGCTTTAATAAGCTGTTACCACAAACTGTTTTTTTTTTCCTTTTGGGATAAAAGTTTTACATGAATAAATAAAAGCTCATCATTGTAAGCACCCCTGTCAGTAGTAAATGGTTTGTTTCAACAGTCTAGTTGTTACATCTTCAGGACAGCTGTTCTGTAGAAAAACGAAATACTTACTGGCCAGATCCCCAGGTGAAAATAAAGGAAAGAAAGCCTGAAAAAGAAAGCTAATTCAGTCATTACATCTGAATTGGTAAGCTGCAATATAAACTATTTTGGGATTTTATTACTGCTTTAAAGTTGGCCTGATTGTTCATAAATGGCTGTTTAATTTAAAGCTGAAATCTAGGCAGATATAAAACACACAAATGAAAGTGGTTGTAAACCGCTACATATATCCAGTGAAGTGACTGGCCTCAGGTGATACACAGATATGAAATAAATCCTCCTACATAAGTTGTACCTGTTTATCTGTAGTCTTCTCTTCTGTACATCCGTTCAAAGTGCAGAATTTATAAAGCTTGCCTGAAAGCTGAAATTATACTTTGCAGAGCTCAGTGAGGAGAGCTCTGAGAGCTGATTGGAGGAAAGGGACGCACCCTCTTTCATACAGCACACAGGAACAGAGCGGGGGGCTGTCAATCAGCTGGAGCTCCCTCCCTTGTCACCATTTTTCTCTTGGTGTCAGGAAAACTTGTCAGAAGGGATACATGTTAATAGCAGAGGAATAGGTAATAGCATACAAAAGTGACACTTAGTGGTCTTAATTGAGACAAGTACACAGGATAGAGGGAAGTGCTTTGTTCATATTTTTATGTCTGAGGTTTACAACCACTTTAATACTGCTCTGTATTCATTAACCCATTCCTGCCCTGCCCCAATATCCCTTTCATTGGATTGCACTGGTGGGTGGAATAGGAAGGTTTGCTGCCCAATCACGTGACCACTGTGGTTGGCTTTCACAGTGGTCATATGGTCGGGAGCAGGCCCGTCGCAACAGGACAGGCAAAACAAGCAATTGCTTGGAGCCCTGAGCTGGCCTGGGGCCCCAGCCACGCCGCCGGCCGCCACTTACAGATGTGACATGTCATTTCTCACCGAGGCCGCTCTACACAGCAACACTGTCCATTTTCTGTGTGTGTCCAGGCCAGCAGCACAGCCCCCTCTTGACTCCCGCCCCCCCCCCACGCTCTCCTGGCCGTCACTACTGGAGCATGGGGGGGGCGGGAGTCAAGAGTATTTGATGGTCGCTGGTGAAGCGGCATTGATAGACGCTGGTGAGGCTGTATTTGATGGTCACTGGCGAGGCTGCATTTGATGGTCGCTGGTGAAGCGCCATTGATGGTCGCTGGCGAGGCTGCATTTCATGGTCGCTGGTGAAGCAGCATTGATGGGCACTGGCGAGGATGTTTTTGATGGGCGCTGGCGAAGCTGCATTTGATGGGCGCTGGTAAAGCGGCATTGATGGGCACTGGCAAGGCTGTATTTGATGGGTGCTGGTAAGGCTGTATTTGATGGGCACTGGCGAGGCTTTATTTGATGGGCGCTGGAGAGGCTGTATTTAATGGTCGCTGGCAAGGCTGCATTTCATGGTCGCTGGTGAGGCTCCATTTCATGGTCGCTGGTGAGGCTCCATTTCATGGTCTCTGGTGAGGCGGCATTGATGGGCACTGGCGAGGCTGTATTTGATGGGCGCTGGTGAAGCAGCATTGATGGGCACTGGTGAGGCTGTATTTGATGGGCGCTGGCGAGGCTGTATTGAATGGTCGCTGGTGAGGCTGCATTTAATGGTCGCTGGTGAAGCGGCATTGATGGGCGCTGGCGAGGCTTCCATGTTAGTGTGTACGTAAGACCCCTTTCACACTGGAACCTTTTTTATTTATATAAAGTGTTGGTGAACTTAAACTGTATCGCTATGCTGTGAATCCTGTAGGCTTTGCGTTCGTGTGTGCGGGGGGCATCCATGTCCATTTTGCTTTGGGGCCCCCAAATTCCTTCAAATGGCCCTGGTCAGGAGCCAGACCCACCAGTTCCCTATCATTACTCAAGACCGTTTTTTTAACAGCACGTTCTCCATACTGAGAGCAAGCAGTGAGAGCATTCTCAGCACAGAAACCTCATTGGTGCAGATGTGTGGCATGCAGGCATTAAAGCCCACCCTCTTTTCCGCTGCACATATGTATTAACCACATGCCGACCGCGGCACGCCAATATACGTCGGCACAATGGCAGCGATGGGCAAATGGGCGTACCTGTATGTCCCCTTTAATTGGCGGGGCTAGCGGGCGCGCGCGCCCACCACGTACAGCGTGACCGCGGACTCAATGTCCGCCGGGGGGCTGCGATTGTGTCAGGGAGCCGCAGAATGGGGAGATACCTATGTAAACAAGGCATTTCCCTGTTCTGCCTAATGACATGACAGAGATCTACTGCTCCCTGTCATCGGGAGCAGTGATCACTGTCATGTCAGTGGTAGCCCCCCCCCCCCACAGTTAGAATCACTCCCTAGGACACACTCAACCCCTTCATCGCCCCCTTGTATTTAACCCCTTCCCTACCAGTGTCAATTACACAGTAATCAGTGCATTTTTATAGCACTGTTTGCTGTATAAATGACAATGGTCCCAAAATAGCGTCAAAAGTGTCCGATGTGTCCGCCATAATGTCGCAGTCACGATAAAAAACGCAGATCGCTGCCATTACTAATAAAAAAAATGAATAATAAAAATGCCATAAAACTATCCCCATACTTTGTAGACGCTATAACTTTTGCGCAAACCAATCAATATACGCTTATTGCGATTTTTTTTACCAAAAATATGTAGAAGAATACATATCAGTCTAAACTGAGGAAAAAAATGTGTTTTTTATATAGTTTTGGGGATTCTTTTTATAGCAAAAAGTAAAAAATATAGCTTTTTTTTTCAAAATTGTCGCTAGTTTTTTTTGTTTATAGCGCAAAACATAAAAACCGCAGAGGTGATCAAATACCACCAAAAGAAAGCTCTATTCGTGGGGAAAAAACAACGGCAATTTTGTTTGGGTGCAACGTCGCACGCATTTGTCAGTTAAACCGACGCAGTGCCGTATTGCAAAAAGTGCTCTGGTCAGGAAGGGGGTAAATTCTTCCGTGGCTGAAGTGGTTAAAGTGGTATTAAACCCCAAAGCTAATATTTATTATTATATTATATTGCAGCTTACCAATTCTTAGATGTGATGGCTGCATTTGTTTTCTTTTTTAAGCTTTCCTTCTTTATTTTCACCTGGTGATCTGGCAAGTGAGGATTCATTCACACCACTTTCTTCTTCTCCACAAATTGTGATAGTGCCAAATTGCAAACAGGCACAAGTGCTCCTCTTTTTCAGATCTCTCCTATAGAAAGGAGAGGGGGCGCACCATCTAAGTGTAACCTGTATTAATAATTGGAATAGATTATGATAAATGCACTCACTTCTAATCCCGTGTACACACGATCGGAAATGCCGCCAGAAAAACTCTGATGAGAGCTTTTTGTCGGAAAATGCTCCCGTGTGTATGCTCCATCGGTCTTTTGCTGGCGAACTTCCAGCCAGCAAAAGATTGAGAGCAGGTTCTCTATTTTTCAGTCGGGAAAAGTTCCTATCCGAAAATGCGATCGTCTGTATGCAATTCGGACGCGCTAAAAAACTACGCATGCTTGGAAACAATTCGATGCATGCTCGAAAGCATTGAACTTCATTTTCTCGGCTTGTCGTAGTGTTATACGTCACCGCGTTCTTGACAGTCGAAAGTTCGGAGAACTTTTGTGTGACCGTGTATATGCAAGGCAAGCTTGAGCGGAATTCCGTCGGAAAAACAATCCAATTTTTTTCTGACGGAAATTCTGATCGTGTGTAGGCGGCATAATTTAGGATTAGTGTGTGAATGTAGTCCTCTGCGGTATGAGAGGTATCAGAGATGGGCAAGCAACAGGCTGCTAGATACCGAGGTCGGCAGGTAAGCTGCCGGTATTAGCAGAGCTCGGCTAAGAAGCGAGGATAGGGTCACTGCTGGCAAGCTGTCACAATTGTCGAAAAAGAAAACTGATGCAGCCACCGCATCTAAGGATTTGTAAGCTACAATCTGTTACATTCTTGGTTTTGGTTTGATACTGCTTTCAATGCTTGTAAAATGCAGGATTCAAAAGGCATCCCAAAGCAGCAAATTGATGAGGACCATCTCCATAAGAGATATTGAGCGGAGATACTTCATTTGAGCATACCTGAGGTGATAGGAATAAGCCCTCAAGAACCAGGCTGAGCACACCACAGGCAGTCTGGAGTTATTTGGTGAAAAGGTTAAGAATAAACCAAGGACAGAACCAGGACCAAGAAAAAGGACCTGTTGCTGGGCCATTAGCACCTACTCCAGTCTGATACTGAATATGCTGCATGTAGTACTCACAAATGCCCAATAGATGGAGCAGGTGCACACTTAAAGTGACACTAAACATCTGGATAAAGAAGAAGAAAATTCTATTCAAGTATGTATTCTTAATTTAGAAAATGTCTTCTATTGCTCCCAGCCTTCTACAAATCTCTAAATTCCTTTTTTTTTTTGGTTGCTGTCATCTGACTTCCTGTTTGAGGGTGGCTACTAGGGTTGTCCCGATACCGATACTAGTATTGGGACCGATACCGAGCATTCGCGCAAGTACTTGTACTCGCACAAATGCTCCCGATGCCTTATCCGATACCTGGTCGGCGGGCGGAGTCGATGAACGAAGAGGGCGGGCGGAGTCAGCGGAGCGGAGAGCGAGTCTTCACCTGCAGTGGTATAAAACAGAGAGGAGATAAGGGCGCTGTGGTGGAGGTGGGTAGCTGGTCAGAGGGATGATAGTGATGAGGTGGCACTTCTGGCAGTACTTTGGTTAGAGGAGAAGCAACTCTGAAGATATAAAAAAGGAAAAGAAAGGCGCCTCTAAGTGCAGTATGTCAAATTTAATAATGTGCACAAAGGGTTAAAAGCACTTACAAGATTGTTGAGTGTTAAAAGACATGCTAAAATCAGGAGTCCTCATCTGTGGCATGTGTCCAACCTCAGCATGGTGGTAGAGAGCAGTGTAGAGCCGTCCAGCAGCTATAAAGCGTTCTCATGCGTGTTGGAAAGAGGAGGAAGCAGGGAAGCCTGTATTTACTGCGGGACACACAAGGCTAATGGTGTCAGTGTAGAGAAGGGGGCGGTAACGCGTTTCAGAGCATGTGTGGCTCCTTCGTCAGACCTCAGAGCCGCACATGCTCCGAAACGCGTTACCGCCCCCTTCTCTACACTGACACCATCAGCCTTGTGTGTCCCGCAGTGAATACAGGCTTCCCTGCTTCCTCCTCTTTCCAACACGCATGAGAACGCTTTATAGCTGCTGGACGGTTCTACACTGCTCTCTACCACCATGCTGAGGATGGACACAGGCCACAGATGAGGACTCCTGATTTTATCATGTCTTTTAACACTCAACAATCTTGTAAGTGCTTTTAACTCTTTGTGCACTTTATTATATTTTGCATACTGCACTTAGAGGCGCCTTTCCTTTCCTTTCCTCACCTGCAGTGCAACTAGCTAGGTAAGCTGGCAGGGGTGCAGGGCGCAGCCTCATCAAGATCGGTGACCGGAGCCGTCACAACATCCCGATGCCCATCTTGGTACACCCTGCACCCGGCTGTAGTAAGCCAGCAGCAGACATCTTGTTTCACCCAGCCCATATAGTTCGAGCTGGGTGTAACAAGATGTCTGCTGCTGCTTACTGCGGCAGGGTGTACCAAGATGGACATCACAGCATAGCATTTCAAAATAAATCCTTTCCTCATGTCATTTATGGCTGCATTTCAGTGCCAGCCACCTGTCAGTGCCCATAAGTGGCATCTATCAGTGCCAGCCACTTATCGCTGCCACCTATCAGTGCCCATAAGTGCCATCTATCAATGCCCATAAGTGTCGCCTATCAGTGCCAGCCACCTGTCAGTGCCACCTATCAGTGCCCATAAGTGCCACCCATCAGTGCCATCTATCAGTGCCCATAAGTGCCGACTATCAGTGCCATCTATCAGTGCCCATAAGTGCCATCTATCAGTGCCCATAAGTGCCGACTATGAGTGCCATCTATCAGTGCCCATAAGTGCCACCTATCAGTGCCCATAAGTGCCACCTATCAGTGCCTTCTATCAGTGCCCATAAGTGGCACCTATCAGTGCCATCTATCAGTCCCCATTAGTCAGTGTCAGCCATCAGTCAGTGCCCATGTCACATGACATTAAAAAAAAGCATCGGTAATCGGTATAGACAAGTACTTGAAAAAAAGTATCGGTACTTGTACTCGGTCTTAAAAAAGTGGTATCGGGACAACCCTAAAGGCTATGCAGCCTCTCCACAGTCCCAATGTACATATGAATATAGCCCCCCTCTCTTGCTTGCTTCTGAGATGTACTATGTCAGTGATGGTGAACCTTGGCACCCCAGATGTTTTGGAACTACATTTCCCATGATGCTCCACTGCACTGCAAAATGCATGAGCATCATGGGAAATGCAGTTCCAAAACATCTGGGGTGCCAAGGTTCACCATCACTGTGCTATGTACTAAAGAATTTGTAGTGAGCATAGAACGGCGCACATTACCAAACCTAACGTGCACTGCTCCTCCCAAACAAATGAAGTGAGGGGAAAAGGAAAGGTTCGGGAGCTCACAAAGGACAAGGAAAAAGAAAAAAAAAAAAAAACAGTAAAAAAACAATTTAATGAAAAAGAGATTACAGGACTATTAAGTAGTGGATGTGTATAGAATAGTTTTGCAGGTTAAGGATTTTGTTAAGGCTGCATTCACACCTGAACGTAGCGTCTTTTAGCTTTTTTTTTGCATGTTTTTATGGGCGATTTGTTGTTTTTATACAGTGTTTTTGGGCTTTGGCGTTTTTTTTTATTAGCTAATAGAGAAAACTATTATCTGTTGCATCATTTGTTGCTAGGTTTTTCAGCTTTTCCATCAGTTTTTCTTTTTTTTATTATTATGATTCGTTCATATTTTTTTTTTTTTTTTGTTAGGGTAAGGGGTTAGAGTTAAGATTAGGTTAGGGTTAGGATTAGGGATTGGGGTTATATATTATTTATTTATTTTTGTTAGGGTGTTTTTACTACTACTAATAATAATAATAATAATACTACTACTAATAATAATAATACTACTACTACTAATAATAATAATAATAAATAAATGTAAAATAAATTAAAAGTATGTAATAAATAAATAATTAACCCCTAACCTTAAAAAAAATATATAATAATACTAATAATAATAAAATATTAATAATTAACTAAACACCCTAACCCTATCACAAAATAAATATATTATTATTATCATCATTATTACTAAATATATATATATATATATATATATATATATATATATATATATATATATATATATATATATTTTTTTTATGGGGGGTTTATTTATTATAATTTAATTATTATTATTATTATTATTATTATTATTATTATTATTATTATTATTATTAATAATAATAATTTATTTATTTTGTTTTAGGGTTACTTATTATATATTTATGTATTATTACATATTATTATTTTATTTTATTTTTTTTGTTATGTGTGTATTTATTTTACATTTATTTATTGATATATTAGTACTATTTTTATGTTTATTTTTTTATTTTGAGCAGAAAATTGTGCAAAAATAAGCGTCAAAACACGTAAATGCGCACAAAAATGCACGACTGGCGCGTTACCATTCATTTCTATGGTAAAAATAATGTGCAAATCTGCCCAATTTAAGCTACAAAAAAATCTCCAGACCTTTTTTGAGCTTCAGATGAATTGGAGTGGAGATGTGAACCAACTCCATAGAGAATAATTGATTTTTTTCTCCTCCAGTTTTGGAGCTTTGAGCTTTATGCTACAAAATGCTGAGGTGTGAATGGGGCCTGAGAGTCACTTTAAAATGACAACGATCGCTTACATGTCAGTGGCTTTTTCTCCATATTGTGGTGCATTAGCTGCATCAAAACCAAACGAGACACATTTCATTAGTCAGATGAGACCAGCTTGATAAAAGCTAATTTCGGAGTGAGCTGCACTATGGCAGTGAAGGACTTCAAATCAAGTCCACCTTGGCTGGGTGGCTGAGGAGTGAGCATTAAAGGGGTTGTAAAGGGTAATAGTTTTTTTTATCTCAATGCATTCTATGTAATAAAGTAATAAAACCTTTAGACTGGGTTCACACTGATGCGACCACAGGTCCCAGCATGGGGTCCGGTGTGTGCCCCTGTACACCGACTCAGGTACGAATCAGGTCCGATTTTTTGCTTTCGCACCTGAAATGGCGCAAAAGACGCATAGGACCCTTTTCCAATGTGGACCTCGGCCACCCCAGAGCTGTGTGAACCGGTTCCACTGAGAGCCGGTCACAGTCACCTGTCGTGTGAATTGGATGGCCCTTTACCATGTGATCAGCTGTGTACAATCACAGCTGATCACATTGTAAACAGACTTGGTGGGTATTGACAGTACTTTCCCTATGCGCTGTCACACCATAAGGAAAGGAGAGCCAGTAACCAGCAATTTTGACAGCCACATTTACACTGATAATCATTGCAGCCTATCAGTGCCGCCCATCAGTTCCTCCTCATCAGTGCCCATCAGTGCCACCTATCAATTCCTCCTTATATGTGTCCATCAGCTCCTCCTCATCAGTGGCGCCCAACAGTTTCTCCTCATCAGTGCCACCTATCAGTGCTGCCCATCCGTTCCTCCTGATTAATGCCACCCATCAATTACTCCTCATATGTGTCCATCAGCTCCTCCTCATCAGTGCCGCCCAACAGTTTCTCCTCATTAGTGCCACCTATCAGTGCTGCCAATTAGTTCTTCCTGATCTGTGCCCATCAGTACCGTCCATCAGTTCCTCCTCATCATCAGTGCCCATCAGTGCCACCTATCAATTCCTCCTCATATGTCTTCATCAGCTCCTCCTCATCAGTGCCACCCAACAGTTTCTCCTCATCAGTGCCACCTATTAGTGCTGCCCATCAGTTCCTCCTGATCAGTGCCCATCAGTTCCTCCTCATCAGTGCCACCCCTCAATTCCTCCTCATATGTGTCCATCAGCTCCTCCTCATCAGTGCCGCCCAACAGTTTCTCCTCATCAGTGCCACCTATCAGTGCCGCCAATCAGTTCCTCCTGCTCTGTGCCCATCAGTTCCTTCTCATCAGTGCCGCCTATCAGTACACTATAGAGAGATATGCTTTGTTCATATTTCATGTCTGAGGTTACAAGCACTTTAGATAAAGCCTGAGCCTACTCACTGTACACAAGACAAACATACAACAGTCCTTCAGTATCCTCACAATACGCCCAATGGAGGGGACTCAGTGCTCTTGAAGGTGGGGGAGGGGGAAGAATAGTGCTCAGTGGGGTGAGGGGGGATATTATAACTCAATAAAAATTAGAGGGGGGCATTATTGCTGGGGGGGGGGGTCATTGGTGCTAGAAGGGGGGACACTGGTGCTAGGTGTGCGCAGGGGGGGGGACACTGGTGCTAGGCGTGGACAGGGGGGGGGGACACTGGTGCTAGGTGTGGGCAGAGGGGGGGGCACTGGTGCTAGGTGTGGGCAGAGGGGGGGGGGACACTGGTGCTAGGTGTATCCATCAGCTCCTCCTCATCAGTGCCGCCCAACAGTTTCTCCTCATCAGTGCCACCTATCAGTGCCGCCAATTAGTTCTTCCTGATCTGTGCCCATCAGTTCCTCCTCATCAGTGCCCATCAGTGCCGTCCATCAGTTCCTCCTCATCATCAGTGCCCATCAGTGCCACCTATCAATTCCTCCTCATATGTGTCCATCAGCTCCTCCTCCTCAGTGCCGCCCAACAGTTTTTCCTCATCAGTGCCACCTATTAGTGCTGCCCATCAGTTCCTCCTGATCAGTACCCATCAGTTCCTCCTCATCAGTGCCACCCCTCAATTCCTCCTCATATGTGTCCATCAGCTCCTCCTCATCAGTGCTGCCCAACAGTTTCTCCTCATCAGTGCCACCTATCGGTGCCAACAATCAGTTCCTCCTGATCTGTGCCCATCAGTTCCTCCTCATCAGTGCCACCCATCAGTTCCATCCATCAGTTCCTCCTCATCAGTGCCCATCAGTGCCACCTATCAATTCCTCCTAATATGTGTCCATCAGCTCCTCCACATCTGTGCCGCCCAACAGTTCCTCCTCATCAGTGCCCATCAGTGCCACCTATCAATTCCTCTTAATATGTGTCCATCAGCTCCTCCACATCAGTGCCGCCCAACAGTTTCTCCTCATCAGTGCCCATCAGTGCCACCCATGAATTCCTCCTTATATGTGTCCATCAGCTCCTCCTCATCAGTGCCGCCCAACGGTTTCTCCTCATCAGTGCCACCTATCAGTGCCGCCAATCAGTTCCTCCTGATCTGTGCCCATCAGTTCCTCCTCATCAGTGCCCATCAGTGCCGCCTATCAGTTCCTTCTCATCAGTGCCGCCTATCAGTACACTATAGAGAGATATGCTTTGTTCATATTTCATGTCTGAGGTTACAAGCATTTTAGATAAAGTGTGAGCCTACTCACTGTACACAAGACAAACATACAACAGTCCTTCAGTATCCTCACAATACACCCAATGGAGGAGACTCAGTGCTCTTGAAGGTGGGGGAGGAATAGTGCTCAGTGGGGTGAAGGGGGATATTATATAGGTGTGCGCAGGGGGGGACACTGGTGCTAGGTGTGGACAGAGGGGGGGGCACTGGTGCTAGGTGTGGACAGAGGGGGGGACACTGGTGCTAGGTGTGGGCAGAGGGGGGGGGACACTGGTGCTAGGTGTGGACAGAGGGGGGGGCACTGGTGCTAGGTGTGGACAGAGGGGGGGACACTGGTGCTAGGTGTGCGCAGGGGGGGGGACACTGGTGCTAGGTGTGCGCAGGGGGGGGGACACTGGTGCTAGGTGTGCGCAGGGGGGGGACACTGGTGCTAGGTGTGGACAGAGGGGGGGCACTGGTGCTAGGTGTGGACAGAGGGGGGGCACTGGTGCTAGGTGTGGACAGAGGGGGGGACACTGGTGCTAGGTGTGGGCAGAGGGGGGGGGACACTGGTGCTAGGTGTGGACAGAGGGGGGGGGCACTGGTGCTAGGTGTGGACAGAGGGGGGGACACTGGTGCTAGGTGTGCGCAGAAGGGGGGCACTGGTGCTAGGTGTGGACAGAGGGGGGGACACTGGTGCTAGGTGTGGACAGAGGGGGGGGGGCACTGGTGCTAGGTGTGGACAGAGGGGGGGACACTGGTGCTAGGTGTGGACAGAGGGGGGGACACTGGTGCTAGGTGTGGGCTGAGGGGGGGGGCACTGGTGCTAGGTGTGGACAGAGGGGGGGCACTGGTGCTAGGTGTGCGCAGGGGGGGGGACACTGGTGCTAGGTGTGGACAGAGGGGGGGGGGCACTGGTGCTAGGTGTGGACAGAGGGGGGGCACTGGTGCTAGGTGTGGACAGAGGGGGGGCACTGGTGCTAGGTGTGCGCAGGGGGGGGGGACACTGGTGCTAGGTGTGGACAGAGGGGGGGGGGCACTGGTGCTAGGTGTGGACAGAGGGGGGGCACTGGTGCTAGGTGTGGGCTGAGGGGGGGGGGGCACTGGTGCTAGGTGTGGACAGAGGGGGGGCACTGGTGCTAGGTGTGGACAGAGGGGGGGACACTGGTGCTAGGTGTGGACAGAGGGGGGGAACACTGGTGCTAGGTGTGCGCAGAAGGGGGGCACTGGTGCTGAATGGGGGGGGGGGCATTGTTGCTGGTGGGGGAGGAAGAGGGGGACATTGCTGATAGGTGGATAGAGAGGGGGGACATTGGTACTCAGGGCAGGAGGGATAGGGGCATCAGTGGGGGGAGAGGGAGGTGTCCGGAAACCGACAACCAATAGGAGGCCAGTAAAGTTTGGATGCCCCTCCTGTGAGGAGAAGGGCCCTGCTTCCAGCCCTGTGTGTACATTGCAGTGTATGGTCAGGGAATAGGAAGCTGTACTGGGGACATAGGAGGGGTACATGGCACAGAGGTCAGCCTTCTCATTCAGAATTGAATTATGTAATTCCCGCCACCCCTGCTCATGTTGTGTGAGAATACAGAGCGCCCTCCACACATCATATAATGAGGACAAACATCTCTGAGGGTTGTTTAGTCGGCTGTCTCCTAGCAGCGGATTGTACGGCGCATAGCGCCACCTAGAGGATAAGTGTTGAAGTGCAGGAAAGCGGAGCGCTGGTTGTGTCTGGGAACGGTGCAGCCTGCTGGCCCTCCGCTGAGGGGCCCCTCATCATCCGGGCACTACACCACAGGACTGGGCGATCCAAATTTAACTGAGAGCCCAATGTTTAAGGAAGCGGCCATCTTCATGGAGATCGGGAACAGCTGGGTTCTAGGGGGGAGAAAAAAAAAGGCTACAGGAAAATGGCGGAACTGTGGACATAAATATATTGAACACTAGAGGGGGAGGGTAAATCACATCACTTCCTGAAAGGGAGAAGCGTCCGATCCGGGGTCCAGAGGTGTCTGCTGGTCATTGTGGGTAAGTGGGATCTGTCCATACACAGCACCCCCATTATATTATACACCGATCTCCTCACAATCCCATTGTGATCTATGGATTGTGTCAGATCGGATAGTGCGCCCCCTTCTGTCTGTAAGAGACATAACAGTCCACTCTTCCCTCTTTATCCTTCTTCTTACATTCTCTCCTCCTTTATATCCCCACTTCTTCCCTTCTCTTTCTTCTACTTCCCTTCTCTCTATACACAGGCACTTTTCTTTTTGTGGTTCAAACAGCGGACACCCCCACCCCCCTCCAACCTTTTCTTCTTTTCCACCACTCATTCCTTTTTTTTTTTTTTTTATTTATTTATTTATTTTTTAGATTATACTTAGGTGGATGCAGCATGGGTTTGATGCAGCATTTGTCCCCCCACCGCCTCTAACACTGAGAACCGAGCGATCAAACATCGGTGATCGCTCGTTTTTCATAGCTCCATAAGCAGAGAGCTGCGGACTTTCAGCCACCGCTCTCTGCTTATCTCCCCCAGCTCACTGGAGCGCTGGGCTGTGGAGGGGGCGGAGCCGCCATCTCGGGGTCTCAGCGGCTCGCTGAGAGGCTGAGACGAGTGTCAGTCCAGGAGGATCCCGACTTCCATTGTCAGGATGACGCAGTGCCTGGACCATAGACGTGCACAGCCTATTGCATTAGGGTGTGCACCCCAAAGCTCAAACACACATGCGTGTCTATATATATATATATATATATATAATGCCCTTGTGCTAGGGCTTGGCCCTGGCTGGTTTGGAAGGAAAAATAGCTGATATGCTCGCATGTTCCCCCCCAGGAGGGGAAAAAACGTGGCAGATCCCCTTCTCCTGCCCTTGACCTTCCAGGAAAAAGCTCTTGGCTGGGTGTCCCTTTCATGCAGAAAGGTTGTTTGGGGGAAGATTTGGATAAATACATCCAAAAGATTTCTGGGGGTAAGAGTACCCTTCTGCTGGTTAAGAAAAGGAATAAACGTCCTTCTTTCAAACATGCTTCCTCTCCGATGCCTGGGGCAACAGCCTCCAGGCAGTCTCAACAGCTTCCACCATCCGGGGCAAAGAGTAAGCCTCATAATCAAGCACAGGGCCAGAAAAAGCCCTGGGGTCAGAGGTCCACAAAACAGTCCCAAGGCTTCCTTGTGAAGGGGCGCCCCTGCTGGATCGAGTGGGAGGAAGACTTCGGGGGTTTTCAGAAACTTGGCAAGAGGAAATCTAAGAAAAATGGGTCCTCTCTGTGGTAGCACTAGGCTACAATCTAGAGTTCCAAGAGTTTCCACGTCTCGTTTTTTTAAGATCAAACGTTCCCAAGGACCCAGTAAAGAAAAAGTCCTTATTTCTGGCACTGGCCCGATTAATGTCTCAGGAAGTAATAATAGAGGTCCCCTCAGGAGAGAGGGACATGGGGTTTTATTCAAATCTCTTTACGGTACCAAAAATGTTGATATCGGACCCGTTCTAGATCTCAAGGATCTGAATCGCTTCCTAAACATCCGCTCCTTTTGAATTGAGTTGATCCGGTCAGTTGTATCCACCCTACGGGGAGGAGAAGTTCTAGCATCCATAGATATCAAGGATGCGTATCTACATGTGCCAATTTTTCCCGCTCACCAGAAGTTTCTGAGGTTTGCGGTAGAGCAGCGCCACGTTCAGTTCGTGGCCTTGCCGTTCTGGTAAGCCACCGCTCCCTGAGTATTTACAAAAGTTCTAGCCCCACTAGCAAGACTAAGGGGCCAAGGTATAGCAGTAATGGCATACCTAGATGACTTGCTACTGGTAGATCAGTCAATAGCACGGTTAAACCATGGGGTGTCCAAAACGGTCAGTTATCTGGGACACCTGGGTTGGATTCTCAGTCTAGAGAAATCATCCTTATGTTCGGTAAGAAGGGGGAGTATTTGGGCCTGGTCATAGACACAACCCAGGAAAGGGTGTTTTTGCCTCAGGCAAAAGTCAACATTCTAAGAGAGCTGGTCAAGGCAAGGAAGGGTCCTTCCATTCGCCTTTGCATGAGATTACTAGGGAAGATGGTAACTTCCTTCAAAGTGGTTCCCTATGCCCAGTTTCATTCAAGACTGTTCAGCACAGTATTCTGTCTGCTTGGAACAAATAGATCCAAGCCTTGGATTATCCAATGAATCTGGCCCAAAAGTACGCCAAAGTCTCAATTGGTGGTTGTTAACCACTTAACAACCGGCCCATAGCTGAATGATGGCTACAGGTTGCTTAACTCCGGGAGGGCGTACAGTGACGTCCTCCCAGAATCCCGCTCTCGCGCGCACCTGAGAACATCTGTGACCGCCAGGTTCTCACGAATCACGGTAAACGGCCTTTACACGCACATGAACTTTAATGGGATCCCAGTCTTACTCCGTAGGGTTCAATATTGAGTTGGCCCGCCCTTCGCAGATATAACAGCTTTAACTCTTCTGGGAAGGTTGTCCACAAGGTTTAGGAGTGTGTCCATGGGAATGTTTGACCATTTTTCCAGAAACGCATTTGTGAGGTCAGGCACTGATATTGGACGAGAAGGCCTGGCTCGCAGTCTTCGCTCTAATTCATCCCAAAGGTGTTCTATCGGGTTGAGGTCAGGACTCTGTGCAGGCCAGTCAATTTCCTCCACCCTAAACTCGCTTATCCATGTCTTTATGGGCCTTTTTTTGTGCACTGGGGGGGGGAGGGATTATGGTGTGGGGTTGTTTTTCAGAGGTTGGGCTTGGCCTCTTAGGCTCCAGCGAAGGGAACTCCTTAAAGAGGGAGTCCCGCGAAAAAAACATTTTTAAAAGTCAGCAGCTACAAATACTGCAGCTGCTGACTTTTAAAATAAGGACACTCACCTGTCCCAGGGTCCAGCGATGTCGGCACCCGAGACCGAATCGTCCCTCGGGTGCTGCCACCGCCATTCTCTGTAAGGGAATCAGGAAGTGAAGCGCTGCGGCTTCACTTCCCGGTTCCCTACTGCGCATGCGCGAGTCGCGCTGCGCTTCCTAACTGGTCCCCGCTGTCTCTGGGACCCGTGTGTGACCCAGCAGACAGCGCGGTGGGGACGGGAGGGGCGTAGACTCCCGTGGGAGTCTATGCCAGGAAGTGGGTGCAAATACCTGTCTTAGACAGGTATCTGCACCCCCCTCCCCGCTGAAAGGTGCCAAATGTGACACCGAAGGGGGGGAGGGTTCCGAAAAGCGGAAGTTCAATTTTTGTGTGAACCTCCGCTTTAAGGAGTCAGCATACTAAGACATTTTGGACAATTTAATGCTCCCAACTTTTTGGTAGCAGTTTGGAGATGGCCCCTTCCTGTTCCAACATGACTGCGCACCAGTGCATAAAGCAAGGTCCATAAAGACATGGACTTAGCAAAGGGTGGTGGAAAATCAACTTCAAGTGCAAAGATTTACATTATAGTAGTAACTAAAACATATAAAATTAATTGTAAAAATCTAAAAAATAAAAATTCCAAAGTGCTATAATGGTGCGAACCTCCCAACTAAAAAGTTGTTGCACTTGAAGTTAGTTTGTATTGCAATTATCTGTAGAGGGGTTTCCACCATCCTTGCTAAGTTTAAAAATAATGTATGTCTTATTCTCATTTTGATGTGTATTACATGTGAAATCACATATCACTGGAATTATGGCACCTGAAGTTCATCTGTTTGGCAAATATCTATAGGAGAGGTTTCCACCACCCCTGCTAAGTTTCATTTTTTTTATGTCTTTTTTTCAGCTTGATGTGTATTATATATATTGTCATTGTCATTCACATGGTGTGCGTTTTGTATGAAGACAACCGTCTATCACCTAGATGACTTCTCAGAGCGGCTTTGTCTTGAATGTCTAATCTCATAACCCTTCAGATCCTGCAGCCCCAGGCTAGCCCTCCACCAGCTCAGCAGAGTATTGCACCAGCCACGCCGGTCTTACCCTCCACTAAGGATGAGCTCCGGCGTGTTCGCATGGCGCACGTGCCGAGCCCGCCAGGAAGTCGGCACGGCGCAGCGCTAATCACAGGCAGTGAGACATTTCCCGATCTCTGCAGCCGCACATCGGGAAATGTCTCACTGCTTGTGATTAGCGCTGCCCCGTGCCAACTTCCTGGCGGGCTCGACACGTGCGCCATGCGAACACGCCGGAGCTCATCCTTACCCTCCACTAATGGAGGGATGTGGAAAGGGGGGGACTAGTGAGAAGCTAAAGAGGAGCCAGTTAGCGCTTCTTCAGGCTCCCAGGTGGAGTCAGAGGGGGGGGAGGGGTTGGATGGCGAGTCCTCTAGACACAGAGGCGTTTCAACAGCTGGTGCACAGAGGGCTCTTTCAATCAGGGCCCCCCTTTCTACAAATATTTCCACACCAGGTGATTTTTTTTTTTAAGACCTGGGGTGGCCTTGAAGTTTCACAGAGGCCAACAAATCATTTTGCCAACTTTTTGTCCAATGGGGCAGGAGGGGCTTAAATCTTGAAGCTAAGGCGGCGTTTCCTGTGAAGGGAGGAGCCGAGGTCTCTCAAAAGGTGGCTGTCGTGAAAGATTCCTGGAAAAAACGTTACCGGTACGTAACTCTGATTTTCTATCCAGTCCTGAGATTTAAACGGCTCTGCCACACAGCACAGTCCTCTCTGGCAGAGAAGAGGCCCTGCTCCTGTGTTTTAGTAAGGCACAGCATACATGTTACAACTTGATTGTACAATCAGATTGTGCCAAAATGTATCCATAAATCTGCAGAATGATGGGACATTACAAGTCATAGATTTTCCACATTTCTATTTATATCATTGTGACAATATTATAGAGCAGTTAAGTTACACAGCCACAGTTAGTCATGGATAAAGAAGACCAGGGGTTAATAAAAAAAATGTTTGTTTATAATAATATATATATATTTGTTTATTTAAAAAAATTGGACAAATGCTACAAGCATTCGCCCCTGAATCCTGACCATATTTTGCGTAATATTGATTTTCTAAGACCGCCAGCTCCATCTAGTGGCCATAATGCATTTTTTTTTTTTCCCCCTGAAATATCTCAATCAGGAATATACCACAAGATGTCCACTAGAAGGAGCTGATGATCATAGGAAACATATTAGAATTTGTGATGGCTGGGTGTAGGCTTGTGACATGCTTTTCGCCAATTATAAACCTTCTAGTGTTGTACTTTATACTCTGTATTCATTGAAGCAGTTATTAATTGTATTTTTAAAGGCAGATAGTATAAAGCTGAAAGTGGTTTTAAAAGCAGAAGGTTTTTTTAGACTGCATTAAGTTAAAAAAAAGAAACCTTCTGGGTGCAGCACTTGGACCCATTAAAGGGAAGCCCTGTGCCAGGTGCGTTGATGCTGGGTACCTTGACTTTTGTGTGTAATGGAGGTCCCCCGGACAGTTTCTACACATCTAGTTTGCCTAGGTGCATAGGGCATTTGGGCATGATTGAATTGTTGCCTGGCGCTGGCATATGGATTCATTTTTTTTTTTTTTACAAATAACGTGTTTGTTTATTTGAGAAGAGTATACATTTACAGAATACAGGCATTATCAGCATATTCAGAGTGGCAATATACATGACAGAATAAACATCATATTCAGATAGGCATTTACTTTCCATCATGAGAGTTATGTGTGAAGTATTTGCTACCTTTTGCCTATACAACCCACTTACTGGGTGATTTGTAAATATATATTATCTAATTAGGTGTGTGTTCAACATCCCGGAGAATTTTCTGTTGTTTCATTGCATGTGGCTGCATTTCCTAACCAAGAGTCCCAAATCTTCCCATATTTGGCCGGACAGCCCCTATGGGGGTAAATTTCTTTTTTATAGGGTAAAACAGTATTAATGGCAGATATCCATTCCTGGAGTGTCGGTGCAGTTGCCCTTAACCATTTTCTCGCTATAAGTAATCTAGCTACAAATTATGATTCCTGTAGGAATAAAATGTATAATTTGTCTGATTCTGGGTCTGGGAACACTCCCAGTAAACATTGTTTAGGGCATAACTTCAAGGGGCACCCCATTTCGTCATGTATAAATTGCACTATGTGGGACCAATAGTCTTGTATTAGTGGGCAAGACCAAATGAGATGAAAAAAGGAGCTAGTAGGAATGTCACATCTGGGGCAGAGCGGATTGTAGTCAGGTTTGTATTTGGCCAGGCGGGTGGGGGTCAGATAGGTTCTATGAATAATATATTCATAGAACCTATCTGACTCCCACCCGTAGTAGGGACTTTCTTGCAGGTGTCCAGCGTGTCCTCCCATTCCTCATCCTCCATCTCCCCCACGTCGCCAACCCATCTATCTTTCAATCTGTAGGCAAGTAACGTGGCTGTGGGCGAAGCAGAGAGTTGTAAAATACTGAAATAAGTTTATTGAATCTTGCCCCTTTATTATACTTATGCCGCGTATACACGACCGGACTTTCCGGCATACTTGGTCCAGCGGACCGGAGTACGTCGGATAATTCGATCGTGTGTGGGTTCCAGCTGACTTTTTTTCCCCAAAAGTTCGACGGACCTAGAAATGAAACATGTTTCAAATCTTTCCGACGGACTCGAGTCCGGTCGTAAAGTTCGCTCGTCTGTATGCTAGTCCGACGGACAAAAACCGACGCTAGGGCAGCTATTGGCTACTGGCTGTGAACTTTCTTGTTTTAGTCCGGTCGTACATCATCATGTACGAAACCGTCGGACTTGGGTTGATCGTGTGTAGGCAAGTCCGTTCATTCGGAAAGTACGCCAGACCTAGTCCGTCAAAGTCCGCCCGTGTACACGGCATTACAATATCCAATTGTTCTAGGTTGGGAGGATTATCAGGAAATTGGGTCTGGAGGGCGTGACGGAGCTGGAGGTAACGGAAGTGCATGGAGTTTGGGAGGTTAAATTCGTCTTTAAGTTGTTGAAACGATTTAAGGGTAGTGCCACAATAGACGTCTGACAAACTCCGCACACCCTGAGTGAGCCACAGGTTGTGGTCTGGTATGGTTAACAGTTCTTATAGGCCTGGGTTATCCCAAAGTGGTGTGTGTGAGTGTGTGGACGGCGACTTCAGTCTACGTCTTACCACCTTCCAAATTTTACTATGGGTATATAATAATCCTCTGCGGTTTCCCAGCACCCATGGGTCTGCTGGGTCCCTAAATAGAATTTGAAAAGGGTGTGTATATAAACGAGTATACGGGGAGCATATCAGGGCCAGGTACCGGTCTTTGTCATGTTTATCAAGATAATAGAAGTGCGAAAGTTGTGTTGCCAAATAATAAAGATTGAAGTCAGGCAGTGCTGTGCCCCCTAAATCCGTGGGGTTCTTCAGCACTTGCCATGACAGTTTGTGTCGGGATTTACCCCACACAAAGGAGTTGAGAATAGCTTCAATTGATTTAAATATTCTAAGGGGTAAATAAACCGGAGCGTGCCACAAAGCGTATAGGAACTTGGGGAGCAGAACCATTTTTATTAAATTTACGCGGCCCATTACACCCAGGGGAAGTTTAGCCCACGTCTGTGTCTTAACTTTCAGATTTGCTGTCAAGGGTTCTATGTTCAATTTAACGAATTATTCAGGGGAGCGGGTAGGAATCATGCCTAGGTATTTCATGGAGCTAACCCGGATCAGGGGAGAAGAGGCTTGCGTTTTTGTGGGGGCGCTTATATCAATAGGGAGGATCTGGGATTTGTCCCAATTTATCTTTATACCCGAGTAATTTCCAAATGTTTGTATTGTTTCTAGTGCTGTCTTTAGTGAAGGGCCGGCATCTTCTAGATATAACAGCATATCGTCGGCATATAGACTTATCGTCTCCACCAAACTCTCACATCTCAGACCCTTGATTCCCGGGTGTGATCTAAGTAAAGCTGCAAGGGGCTCCACCGCCAGGGCATATAGTAAGGGGGAAAGTGGGCATCCCTGGCGTGTGCCCCTTGAGAGGGGGAAGGCGTCAGACTCTTCCATTAACCAGTATCCTGGCACTGGGGCTTTGATATAATAGTTGGATCCACCTGAGAAAGTTGGGTCCGAATCCAAAGCGTGCCAGGCATTCCCAGAGGGTTCGAACGCCTTTGCAGCGTCTAAAGACACCACGACTCTGGATCCCATCTGGTCATGCCCAGCTTGTAGGTTCATATATAGTCTGCGAAGGTTGAATGCCGTATTTTTTGTCGGCATAAACCCAGTCTGATCCGCATGGATGAGGGTAAGAATCACCTTGTTTAGCCACAGCGCCGGGACCTTGGCCAGAATCTTAATGTCTAGTTGGAGAAGGGATATTGGACGATATGAGTCTGGAAATTCTAAGTCCTTGCCGGGTTTAGGTATGAGTACTATAAAGGCCTCGCACATAGATTTGGGTAAGGAGCCAGACTTAAATATGTGAGAGAATAGTTCGTGTAACTTAGGAATCAAGGATTCACTGTATGTTGCATAAAATTCTAAGGGGAGGCCGTCCGATCCCAGTGCTTTCGCTGAATTTAGATGTGATATGGCCTCTGCAATGTCTTTCGTAGTAATAGGGGCCTCCAACATCTCTGCCTGTGATTGGGAAAGTGTGGTCAGTTCTATATTAGCTAGTAGTGTCTCAACCCCCCCTTGGGGTTATAAACCTTAGAAGAATATAGGGATGTAAAGAAGGAGCGGAACTCCCCAGCCACCTCATCCGGATCAGTGATCAATACATCATCCGTGCCCCTGAGGGAAACCACGGTTGGCGGTCTGTGATCCATATGTGCCAAGTATGCAAGGAGTCGTCCCGCCCGCTCTCCACATTCATACATCCTCTGTTTACTATAGAATATTTTCCTCTCAGCTTTTTCAAAATGGAGGCTATTTACCCTTCGGGCTTGCAATTTTAGTTGATCAGCTTTGGATGGCGAGGGGTTGTTAGAAAAGTCTTTCTCTATATTTACTAGGGTTTGCTCAGCCTGTCTAACCACTTGTGAGGAGGTTTTCCTATACGTGGCAATAGATTGGGCGAGTGCCATATGGGCATGGGATTTATCGAATGGCGCCGTGTCCCTATTAGTTTGGAAGAAAATATCCCACTCCGTCCCTACCCCCTCTATACCAGAAACCACCTTTTAACCAGAAAGGGATGAGCTTCCATGTATAGGTAGTGGAGGGGGTGTTAAGTTTGAACTCAGCCCAATAAGGTGCATGGTCTGAAAGTATACGGGGACAGAAACCCACATCACCAAGAATTGGAAGAAGGGAGCGAGATATTAGTATGAGGTCTATTCTTGACATTGAGTTGTGCGTAGCTGAAAAACATGAGAACATCTTATCATGTGGGTGGCAATGTCTCCAGGTGTCCATTAGAGCAAGTTCATTGAGGAAATTACCAAACCTCGTGTATGAGTGGGAGGGATTGTCAGGGGGAGTCATTGTCAGTCTGTCCAATTCCCTATCTGCCACATTATTAAAGTCCGCCATCCAGAGAGCTGGGACAGTAGGAAATTGGGGACATAAAAGAGAGACCCTCTGTTAACACAGCAAATTGGAAAGGAGGAGGTATGTAGACTGCTATTATCAGAAGTTCCAGACCGTTTATTTTGGCATGTAAAAATAGGAATCTACCTTGGGGTCGGATCTCAGTGTCAATAAACTGAATTGTGCCGTTTTGGCCACCAATATTGCAACTCCTCTGGAATTAGCAGTATAAGGAGCCTGGTATAACCAACCCACCCACGGCTTTTTGAGTGATAGTAAAAGTTGGCCTGTGAGATGGGTCTCCACCAAAACCATAATCTCTGCGTGTTGTGCTTTGAGAAATGATAGGGCTGTGTTTCTCTTTGGTCTAGCTCTAATGCTGCACACATTCCATATAATACATTTCAACTTAGGCATAGCGTGGATAAGCATCTAACATTGTCCTCGACACCCTGAGCCCCCGCCCGGCTGGCACGGCCCTACCCACAAGTGAGAGGCCCGCCATGTCTCCTGAGGCATCCAGGGTAGTGAGGACAGGACATTTATTTATTTATTTATTTATTTATTTATTTATTTCAGGTACTTATATAGCGCCGTCAATTTACGCAGCACTTTTACATATATATATTATACATTCACATCAGTCCCTATACCCTCAAGGAGCTTACAATCTAAGGTCCCTAACTCACATTCATACCTATACTAGGGACAATTTAGACAGGATCCAATTAACCTACCAGCATGTCTTTGGAGTGTGGGAGGAAACCGGAGTACCCGGAGGAAACCCACGCAGGCACAGGGAGAACATGCAAACTCCAGGCAGATAGTGTCATGGTCGGGATACATTTAAACAAGACCCATGGGGGTACAAGTAACGGGCCATGTATAGGGCCCCAGTGTATCGTACATACATCTTACCATCGATCTAATGCCTGCAAATAGAACTCCTCTCAGCATTAAGTAATTGCAATACATAAAACAAACAGTAAAACTTTTTTGTAAGTTTGAAATTAACACGCTGGCATGTCCGGGCAGGCAGCCCTCTCTAATCATCACAGGGGCAATCCGCCGAGACCGGACAGTCCAGGGAAACAAAACTTGTGAAACGTTACATGTGAAACTTGAAAAAGCGGGGCCTGTGAAGGCTCCCGTATCGAAGGGAACGATTATCCGCTGTAGAGCGGACAGTAGCATGAGGAGTGAAACTCCCAGTTCATAACCACCAGGATAACATATAAGGGGGGAACAGGAGGAGGTGGAAATGTGAGCATATGGATTAATTTTAATGATGATTGTGTGCTTGCAGGTTACAAGTCCAATAAGGATGCCAGAATCTCTGGATCTCTCACCCCCAGACATCCCGGAACCCAGCTTTCTAGAGATCTTACTCCGCTATGGACTGTTCTGCGGAGCAATCTTTCAGCTCATCTGCATTATGGCCGTTATATTCCCCGGAAGCAAGTCACAGGACACGGTGAGAGGTTTTAGAAGTTATTAAACTATGTCTACTTTTTTTTTTTTTTTTAGGATGCTGTTCAGAGATGTAGGGAACTCAACTAACCAAGAAAATTGAGGGCTACCCAAGGTTTCTGGACCCTATTGGAGGATAAGCAGTTATAAATTCAGGGAGGTGCTGCCATAGACACCTATTGAGTTCAGAGACTGTCTATGCACTTCAAGACTGCAATACGTATATATATGTTGTGGCTTTGAAGTGGTTTACTGGGGTTGTGGCTGAAGCTATCGGCCATAACCCCTGTATTTTTTTTTCAGCCGGCGATCCTCTTTCTCATAAAAGCATTCCGAGCAGCTAATTAGCCGATGGATCTCTTTGAGAAGCAGCGGGAAGGGTCGTCTCCCTCCTCCCGCTGCTCACCGGTGTTTCTTCTGCTTACTGTTCTTACCGGTGAGCCCAGGAAACTATTCCAGTAGTTGGTCACAGAGATGAGGAGAGACCAGAGAGACCTCTATGATCTAGGACAGGGGGGTCAAACTCCATTTCATCGTGGGCCAAATCAGCATTATGGTTGCCTAGTTATATCTGTAAAACTAGATATCCAAAGCACCCCTTACATCAGATGTCAAGAGCCCCACCCTCCCTTACATCACAGTGCACCCCCCTTACTTTGCGCCACTGCCGGGAAGAAGCTGGGGGCGGAGCTGGGAAGCCAAAAGTGCAGGGTCTGGAGGAGGACCAGAGGAGGGCTCAGGCGAGGCGGAGACAAGGGTGTGTTGTTGCTGCACAGAGAGGCCCATGATCTGTAGGAGTTCTGTCCTGCTCTCTGCTAACTACCGCTGAGATGGTGGGGGGGAGAAAAGCCTTTCTGCATCTGCATAGAGAAGCGCAGGATCTGGCAGAGGAGTTCTGTTCTCTCTGCTGCCAACTGCTGAGACAAGGAGGGTGCCGCAGCTCCAGCAGAAGTGCAAAGGCCACATGAAATGGCCTGGAGGGCCAGATTCGGCCTACGGGCCTTGTGTTTGACACACGTGATCTAGGAGGACCAGAGCAACGTCATGATTTCCGGTCTAGGGTGGAAGTAAACCATTTAAAAAAAAAAAAAATTAAAGCATAAATTCAATGTTTTAATTTTTATTTTTTTTTTATCTTTTGCTTTCAAAGGTAGAGATTAGATTTGGGGTCTTATAGACCCCAGATATCTCCATACAGAGGACCTGTCATCCCTTATTTCTGATACAAAGGATGTTTACACTCCTTGTAATAGGAATAACAGTGATCAAATAAAATATAATAATTTAATGAACAGTGTAAAAATAAATAAAAAAGGAAAAAAAAAATTTAAAGTGCCCCCCCATCCCTGTACTTTTGCACACTGAAGCGAACGCATAATGTAAACAGTGTTTCCACCACACGTGAGGTATCGCAGCGAACGTTACAGCGAGTGAAATAACTCTAGTGCTAGACCTCCTCTTTAACTCTAAACAGGTAACCTGTAAAAATGTTAGTGTCGTCTATGGAGATTTTTAAGTACCGTAGTTTGCAGCCATTCCACGAGCTTGCACAATTTTAAAGGGTGACATGTATCTATTTACTCGGCATGACATCATATTTTATACTTTACCAAAAAAATTGGCTTTTCTATTGTGTTTTTTTGCAGGAAGATTCAATAAAGTGTATTTTTTTTCCCCCAAAAAAGTGTTAAAAAAAAACCAAACCGCTGAGCAAATACCGTGTGCTGCAACGATTGCCATTTTATTCTCTAGGGTCTCTGGTAAAAATGAATATATGTTTTCTAGCAAAAAATATTGATTTTTTTTTTTTTTGAAAATTATTTTTATTGCATGTTTTAAACACAACAAAACATAAAACAATTAACGACTAGCGCGCCTACAGTACCCATGAGTCAATATGCAATGATACATTACAGATCTACAAATGTGGCAATAATTGCTGAAGATACATCAAAAGCTCGGTACAATTTTCTGATCCCAGCGTGACCTAGGATAAGCCCTAATAACCTCTTCAAAACATTAAAAGTTAGCGAAACTCAATTTCTAGCTCCCAACCCCAGGTGTTGAGAGATATCTCAGCAAATCAGCAGTATATTGATCTTTACTTGTAAACAAAAAGTGCCAGAAAAGGCCTGGTCCTTAAGTGGCTTTGGCAGCACCTCCTAACAAGTGGCTTATCTCGGGGCCGGTTTACACCATGAATCGCACAGGAATGCGCTGTGTGATTGACATGCTATCCAGGTGCAGTGCGATTTCAGCTTATTCATTTTATTGGGCTGAAATAGCACCGGACTGCACCAAAAGTAGTACATACACTACTTCACAAACTTGCAGCAATTGTATCTCATGGTACTACTGTTTTGCGACCTGCGTTTGGCGTTAACACTGTCACCTGCTGCAGATCGCAAGCACAGTTTGTTTTGAACGCGGTGCAGCAAACGCACATGGAACACGGGTTCCCCACGTTCTGGTGTTAACTGGCCCTAAAGCTGGACATGGATGGTTCGTTCCCTTTTTTTTTGTGTAGCCAGTAGGCTGAACAGAAAATTGAACAGATTCTCCCATCCACACAAGCGAGGAGGGTGGAAGAATCCCCCTTACTTAAACATTGTACTCTAAGGCCTCATGCACACGAGACGCCGGTGCAAACTCTGCTGAACATGTTTTTAAAAGCTGAAACCGGCGTTTAGGAACGCCCGCTTTGCCGCGTTTGCATGCCGCGTTTGCGTCTAGAAGCGTCTGCAGAGCAGAGAATGACATTTTGCGACCCAACTTTGGGGCCCTGTATCTCGGGGCCACTTGGTTCTAGGAACCCCAAATTTGGTGTGCTAACACAGTGGAACTAGCACTACAACATATCCAAATTTTCCTAGCCCCAAGTGGCTCCGAGATATAGGGCCCCAAAGTCGGGTCACAAAATGTCAA
Source organism: Lithobates clamitans (assembly GCA_037952925.1). Lineage (NCBI taxonomy): Eukaryota > Metazoa > Chordata > Amphibia > Anura > Ranidae > Lithobates > Lithobates clamitans. The sequence goes on along the minus strand of JBBGZY010001921.1, from coordinate 42,578 downwards.
GCACTTCTGCAGCAGAGAATGACACTTTGGGGCCCCATATCGCGTGGCCACTTGGTGCTAGAAACCCCAAATTTGGATATGTTATAGTGTTAGTCCAACTGTGTTAGCACCCCAAATTTGGGGTTCCTAGCAGCAAGTGACACTGGGATATGGGGCCCAAAATTCGGGTCGCAAAATGTCAAGCACTTTTCTGCAGCAGAGAATGACATTTTGTGACCCGACTTTGGGGCCCCATATCTTGGGGTCACTTTGTGCTAGGAACCCAAAATTTGAATATGTTATAGTGTTAGTCCAGTTGTGTTAGTACCCCAAATTTGGGGTTCCTAGCACCAAGTGACCCCGGGATATGGGGCCCAAAATTCGGGTCGCAAAATGTCAAGCACTTTTCTGCAGCAGAGAATGACATTTTGTGACCCGACTTTGGGGCCCCATATCTTGGGGTCACTTTGTGCTAGGAACCCCAAATTTGGGGTGCTAACAACTGGACTAACACACTTTAACATAACAAATTTGGGGTTCCTAGCACAAAGTGGCCCCAAGATATGGGGCCCCAAAGTCGGGTCACAAAATGTCATTCTCTGCTGCAGAAAAGTGAATTTGGATATGTTGTAGTGCTAGTTCCACTGTGTTTGCATACCAAATTTGGGGTTCTTAGCACCAAGTGGCCCCGAGATATGGGGCCCCAAATCGGGTTGTAAAAAACACTTACAAACGCAAACGCGGCTAAACGCGGTACCGGCGTTTGGCATCTGAAACGTGGAAAACTTTTGCGTCTGAACCCATTTTTTTGCTTCTGGAAAAACGAGGTTAAACGCAACTGCGTTTAAAAACGACAAAAAACGAGCCTGTGTACATGGACAAATAGGATAACATTGAATGGGTTCAGGGGCAGTTGAAAAAAGTGTCCAACTGCCTCTGAACGCGAGTTTAACAGCGTCTCGTGTGCATAAGGGCTTAGGCCTCATGTACACTGCTGCTGGTAAATGGATGTTTAGGAGCAGTTGGGCATTTTTTTTCAATTGCTCCTGAACTCTCCTCTATGTTATCTTATCAGTACATGTACACAGGGGTTTATAGTCATTTCTAGGCAGTTGAGTTTAGAGGCATTTTTTGGAAAGCAAAAAAATAAGTTCAGACGCTGAGTTTAGAGGCATTTCAATCGCTTCTAAATGCGGCTAAATGCGGTAACTCGCATTTAGCCGCGTTTTGTTTATAGGCGTTTTTCATTTTTAGCCATTTTGAAAAAAAATACTTTTTTTTTTGTCAAACACTTCTAAACGCAAACGCGGCATGTAAACGTGGCAAAACGGACGTTTTAAACACAGGTTACTCTCTGTCAAGTTAAATCGTTCAGGAGAGGTTGTAAAAACGTTCCGTGTACATTAAGCCTTAAAGCCATTCCTGTTGCTGTCAGGATACAGTGATCAGCAGCTTTTCATTCGACGGAAGTTGTTATAACGATACATTTCTGTCAGACAGGGAGGGCCACACACAGATCCAAATTTGCCCAATCCCTGCTGAACTGGACGACTTTTCATCCATCTATGTTCAGCTGATCTCAAATAAGGTCTGAGATCTAAAAATACTCTCATTTAAAATAATGAAAGTTAAAGGATAAGTTCACCTTCGTAATATGTTAGAACAGGTGGGGGACCGTCTCCCTGAACCCGCTGTCACAATCCAAAAACAGTGCTGTCATGCGGGGCTCCGCCCACACAGCCGCATCATTTATTCAGTTTCCTGTGAATGAATGAACTACAAGTACCGTCTTCCACTGCGGTGTAGTTCTCAATAAACTGTGAGGGCGCTGGTGAGAATTCTCGTAGTTCATTGATTCTTCCTGCTGCTCAGTAACTGCCCATATGGGAGGTGCAGGCAGACAGCTGACTAAGAGTCTACAGGATCCTGGCATTGCACCTGTGATCTGCTAAATGTGAGTGCAATGCTTTACAGGCTGCAGTATAAAAAATAAATCCACTTTTTTTTTTTTTTTTTTTCTTTTTAACCTGCATTTATTTTTATTAAACATTTTTTTTTTTTTTTTACAAAAGGTGAACTTATCCCTCAATTTTCTGACGGCTTCCAAATACTGCAAACTCCTGATTTACACATTAAACTTCAAAATCCTTGTTAAAAGGTGTTCTCTGACTGACTGGGGCCCAAGCAGAGCGAGTAAAAATGGATATATTTGCCAGCACACCACGGATCTTCAGTCCAAATGTTTTTTTTTTTTTTTTTATTAAAGCATGATCATATCACAAGCAAGAGAGTGCAAAGTTTTGGTGTCACGCAGGACCCCTTCGTCAGGCAGAGCGAGTGACCCATTGTGGTTACTATGCAGCAGAGCAGCCCCTCAGCTGGGGCCCTGGAAGACAACGGGGATCACTGTAGTAGCGGAGACAACTACAGTGATTCTCTGCTTTTAAGGGGATTCGGGGGCGGTAAAAACAAGTAATTGAGCTGCTTTTTTCGCTGCCCTCCAAACTACAAAGGCAGTCATACATATGCTAGCAAAAATTATATCCCTAGCGGCATTCGTCAAGCAGTACTGCCCGCTGAACATGACCCATTTAAAGTGGTTGAAAAGGCTGCATTTCTATGCAAATTCTATGCATAAAGGTAAAAAGCCTTCTATGTGCTGCTCCCGCCCCCACTTACCTGAGCCCCCCCTCTCGATCCAGCGATGTGCACGAGAGCCTTAGCTGTCCCAGGGCTCCTTCTCCCCATTGGCTCCCACTGCTGTCAATCACAGCCAGTTAGCCAATAAGGAGAGAGCGAGGGTGGGGCCAAGTCACAGCTCAATGTGGTTGATTTACTAAAGGCAAATCCACTGTGCACTACAAGTGCATTTGGAAGTGCAGTCGCTGTAGATCTGAAGGGAACATCTGAAACGAGGGGAAGCTCTGCTGATTTCTATCATCCAATCATGTGCAAGTAAAAATGCTGTTTTTTATTTTCCTTGCATGTCCCTCTCAGATCTACAGCGACTGCACTCCCAAGTGCACTTGTAGTGCACAGTGGATTTGCCTTTAGTAAATAACCCCCAATGTGTCTTATGGAGGTATAGAGCAGAGCTCGGGAGCGAGCACACACCAGTGCTCCCATAGCAAGCGGGTTGCTTTTGGGGGACACTGGGCAAGGCAGAGGAGCCAGGAGCACCGGCGGGGGACCCGAGAAGTAGAGGAGCAGGGCTGCTCTGTGCAAAACCATTGCACAGAGCAGGTAAGTATAACGTGTTTGTTATTTTTTTTAATAAAAGGAACCTTTTAAGTAAACGGGGCTTCACTTGCAGTGCTGTGGGCTTCTAAAGGTTAAAACGGGCCGTGAGGAGATGACCTATCACCTCGCCATCTATCACACAACCTCTAAAAAGCAATTCACTGGAAATTGCTCTTAAAAGGGCTACCACAAGTGTAAATGTGCCCTTACCCACCTGTATGTACAGGTCCATTGAAACCAATGGTCTGCATTAAAATCAGTAAAAAATACCTGAAAACCTAAAAACATTTTAAATTTTTGATGCCCATGTGCAAGAACCCTAATTGTTTTCATCCCTCCCACCAGGAACCTGATACTTCGGAAGTAAAAAGCACAGATGTGTTGAGAAAACCCAAGATGGCCTCTGTGACAGCTGGTAAAAAGCAGAAGAAAGAGACAAAGAAGAAGAGGTGAAGGAGGTCGCCCCCTGCTGTTATTTCTGATAACCTCAGCCAGACTCATCACACTTTTCACATCTCACCTGGCCTGTCATAACACTAATATAGTCATTGTATATATTTTATTGCATAAAGGTTTGTTTAATAAAATAGCAAAAGGTGCAAAGTAGAATACTACAGTAGCTAATCAAAACCTTGTACCTTCAGTAATATGTGGTCTACCTTCAGTAATGTGAATTATTGTTGGTGCTATGGATACTGCACTGTGCACTGAGCACTTTGCTCCCTATTTGAATGAGCCTGATTATGAACAAAAGGCCTTCTGCATCAAAGGTCTCTGAACGTTTAAAGTCCAACACAGGACAATATTTTTTTTTCTTTATATAAAATAGACCCCAAGGCAGTGCACAAAAGAAAAAAAAAAAGCAGTTCAGGATGCAGAACTCACCTTTTAATTTGTAGCTGCCTGCACTACTACTTTTTTGCCACAAGAGGTCCTTCCAGGTTGAATGGTGCCCGGTGGCCAAGCCAGGAGTTGTTCATAGGAGCAAGTCCTATGCCAGCTGTAATTTTACCCATAGGAGTTTAACTTGATTGGTTATTATGAGCAATACAGATAACTTTTCAATAGTATTTCCCGTATTCTTTATTTTCAGTAGCTTAACAGAAATCAGGCTTTCCCATTATTTTATTCTGCAGCCCATGTTTCTGCACTACCTGTCTGTAGTTCACACTACAAAGTAAATGGCCAACATGCATAAATGTTAAAAAACAAACACCTTATTGCTTTTCATTAAATTATTTGACTACCAACAGAAGAGGTCTACTTGCATTTGGAAAGAGATGATCTACAAAGTTCATAATCACAAAAAAGGCTGAACTCCCAAAAAAAAAGACTAAATAGAAAACTGAATTAGGAGTGTTAGTATGCTTATATAGGGGGCCATGTCATTTTTCAACCTGATTTGCTGGTAGTCCTTCAACTTCCAGGAAACGACGACTCTAAAGCCCAGATGTTACTGAATATATATATATATACTGTATATATTATGGTGTTTTTAAAATCGGGCACAAAAACCGCTACAATTCTCCATGTTTTCTTATTTTTGCTTCAGTCGGCAAGCCGGTATTTTTTTTTTCCTCCATTTTATACACTAAATAATAATGAAAAGTGATCTGCGCTGACTTCTAACACATTAATATTATTAAAAAAATATTAATCCCAAATAGTGTGAAAAAAATAAAACACAATAGCTGAAATCCAAGAAAAAAAAAAATGTGTATACATCAAAAAAGTCCATCAAAGTGATAAATGAGTGACAATAATCCTGAGTGTCCATAATCGTGGTGAATCTTCTAAATAAACAGTTGTGTTGTGAAATTGATATTAATCTTCGTGACTAAATAGTCACGTAATAATCCCAGAGCCCTTGCCTCCAAAATGGAGAAAAATAAGCCTTGGATCGATATCCTGGGATGGGATCGCCTATAAGTCGTCCATACTCCCGATCGATATCCATGTAGATGGTTATGGACGTGGTTCTCGATCCGCTGAGCAAGAGAATCTCTCTGCTGACAGCTTGAATGGCCTCAAAATGTCGTGGTTCCGTTATGGACTCTTATTGTTCGCCATTAAAAGAAAACAGGGCTTTTAACTTTTTTGATGTAAGAGGCAACTTGGCATTTTCAATAAATTGTATTCTCTTTACATATTACACTATGGGAGCCCTGTTTTCTTTTATTTCTTTTAATGGCGAACACTGAACATCCATAAGGGAACCACGAGATTTTGAGGCCATTCAAGCTGTCAGCAGAGAGATTCTCTTGCTCAGCGGATCGAGAACCACGTCCATAACCATCTACACGGATATCGGGAGTATGGACGACATATAGGCGATCCCATCCCAGGATATCGATCCAAGGCTTATTTTTCTCTATTTGGAGGTAAGGGCCCTGGGAGCATTATGTGATTATTTAGTCACGAAGATTAATATCAATTTCACAACACAACTGTTTATTTAGAAGATTCACCAGCATTATTGTCACTAATTTATCACTTTGATGGACTTTTTTGATGTATACACATTTTTTCTTGGATTTCAGCTATTGTGTTTACTTTTTCACACTATTTGGGATTAATATTTTTTTATAATACTAATGTGTTAGAAGTCCGCACAGATCACTTCATTATTATTTACCTTTTATTGTGTTTAGTGTACACTACAGATCTTGCAGCGATTTCACATTTTAGTCTTCATTGTTTATTCACTTAATTAGTAGTGTTAAGGACCTTACTTTAAATTAAACTATTTTATACACTACTTGTTGAAAATTAATTAAATTAAAAAAAAATTAATTACACAGTGTGTTTTTTTTTTTTTTTTTTTTGGTGATTTGTCCAATGTGAAATTTGTGTTTAAAGTCTGTGGGTTTGAAGGTCACCCAGTATTGTGGACAGTTGGTGGATGTGGAGTATGAAGTGTGCATAGGAAGAGTGCAGAAAGGTCAGGCATTTGGCACAATAAGAAGGACCGTGTGACAGATTCCAGAACTCGCTAATCTGTAGAAAACCCTAATCGGGAGGAGGAATTATGAATGAAGACGTGTAATATGTTTTGGCAGTTAAATTCATTGTGATAGTTGCCTGTCGGATAGTTTACTTTTTTGTGTTGTATGTTTTTTACCTTTTATATTGATAACTCGTGCATGAATTCAAGTTTTCGGCCCAAATAACCCTGTAGTGTTTTAAACTGGTGTTTTGCATGTATTTTGATACATTTTAGTGCAATTTCATAGCACTGAAAAACACACACACACACATATAGATATAAAACATATACAGCAATTATAAAGCAGCGAATGGTACATCATTTTAAAATTTGTTGGCATTAAAAAAAAATAGCTGTGGTAAAGATTAATGGGGGCTCTAAATTATTTTTTAGCAAAAAAAAGAAAAAAAAACACTGATTATTACATGTAGGAGAGAAGTGTCAGAATAGGTCTGGTCTTTAAAGCGGGGGTTCACCCACACCGCCAAAAAAAAAAAAATATTAAAAGCCAGCAGCTACAAATACTGCAGCTGCTGACTTTTAATACATGGCCACTTACCTGTCCCAGGGTCCAGCGATGTCGGCAGGGGACGCCGAGAACCCGCTCGGTTCTCGGCAGCTGCCGCCGCCATCCTAGGTGGGGGAATCAGGAAGTGAAGCGTTGCGGCTTCACTTCCCGGTTCCCTACTGCGCATGCGCGAGTCGCACTGCGTGTCCCTAGTGGTCCCCGCTCTCTCCTGGGAGCTGTGTGTTCCCAGCAGACAGCGCGGTGGGGACGGGAAGAGGCATAGACTCCCATGGGAGTCTATGCCGGAAGTGGGTGCAAATACCTGTCTTAGACAGGTATCTGCACCCCCCTCCCCCCCGAAAGGTGCTAAATGTGACACCGGAGGGGGGGAGGGTTCCGAAAAGCAGAAGTTCTATTTTTGTGTGGAACTCCGCTTTAAGTAATTAAAGTACAGTAAAACCTTGGTTTGAGAGTGACTTGGTTTGAGAGCGTTTTGCAAGACAACATTTTTAAATACATTTTGACTTGATGTACAAGCGATGTCTTGATATACAGGTAGAGTCATGTCACAACTGAGTATAAAACAGAACATCCGGGGTAAAGCTGTCCACATAGACCATCCCCCGCACCACCATCGACATCATCACTTCCACGCTGCGCTCAACGAGTGCTTCAAGCCTCGCTTTCAGATCGCTCTACTGCAGGGTAGTCTTCCCGGTCACGATTGCATACTGACAGCGGTGAGAGCCGGCGGTGCGGGGGATGGTCTATGTGGACCGCTTTACCCCAGATGCCTGCGTACTTAGATGTGCCTCTTTTATTTATTTATCAACCATGTGAGTTGCTAAATGTTGTACCTTCATTAAATGTAACCATATTTCTACACTTAGAGGCGCCTCTCTTCTCTTTTATACTCTGTAGCTCCTGCTGGATTTTGGTTTTAATCCCCTAGTGACTTCCATTTGTGGACAATTTATGGTTGCACAACCTATCATATTGCTATAATCTTTTTTATATAGACTATAGACTAAAGGACTTATGAATAAATGGTTGTGGAACAAATCATCTGAGTTTCCATTATTTCTTATGGGGAAATTCTCTCTGATATACAAGTGCTTTGGATTACAAGCATGTTCCTGGAACAAATTATGCTTGTAACCCAAGGTTTTACTGTATATGTGAACCCTTACCTTGTGAAACATTCCATTCCGCTCTTTGCAAAACCATTACACAGAGCAGGTAAGTATAACATGTTTGTTGTTTAAAAAATATATAAAAGTCACTTTAAAGACTCTCTGCAGGGAAGATCAGCATCTGAACTAAGAGAAGGTGGAGGCTGATAGACTGGAAGTAATAGAAGGCATTACAGTGAACTTTTACCAGTATTGTGCATTATATTTAAAATGATTATATCCATAAAAGGAAAAAAATAATAAAAAAAAAACTCAGCTTTTAATACTACTTTAATAGAAATCTTGTATATCTCCCTTCCACCCTTTATATAGATTCATGTCTGACTCCTAGTTAAAATGCCCATATATCCTACTTCTGGGTGTATCTAATAAAATATATAATGAATAAATAAATATATATATATGGGGGTGGAGAAACAGCAGTACACTGCTCTCTTCAGTGATGGGCTGTGCGGAGGGTGTCAGCACAAGTCTGATAATCGGAGGACACGAAAGCTGTTCTCCCTGCAAGGCCACAAAACTGATGATGTGCTTCTATGCCAGTTGGAAATGGGAGAGCAGGGGGACTGGCAAAAACACCAGGTATTTCACACAGGTTAAGCCATACAAAGAGAACAGGATGCTTAATAACACAAGTGTGACATATACATAGTACAGACAAATATCAGGAATCTGAAATGTTGGGTTAACATATTCTTTAAGTGGTTGTAAAGGTAAAAGGGTTTTTTTTTTGCCTTAATGTATTCTCTGCGTCTCTGCCCCCCCCCCCCCCCCCCCCAAAAAAATACTTACCTGAGCCCAATCTTGGTCTAGCATTGGGCATGTCTGCAGCATTTCTTTTCTCCTCTTCCCCGTCTCACAGGCTTGGCTGAGAGCAGAGGGAGTCATTGGCTCCCGCTGCTGTCAGTCAAAACCTGTGTGCGGGGCTGTGTATCTGAATATACTCAAACAGCTCAGCGCGGGATCAGTGGCTTCCTGTGGCAGCACTCTGTGCGGGGGGGGTTATGGGGAGCCAGGAGCGCCAGTAGGGGTGCCCAGAAGAGGAGGATCGGGGCCGATCTGTGCTAAACTATTACACAGAGCAGATAAGTTATTTTAAATGAAAAACAAAAATAAAATAAAGCTTAGGTTCAGTTTAAACTGATGATTTAGACCAGGGATATGCAATTAGCGGACCTCCAGCTGTTGCAAAACTAAAAGTCCCATCATGCCTCTGGGTGTCATGCTTGTGGCTGTCAGAGTCTTGCTATGCCTCATGGGACTTGTAGTTCTGCAACAGCTGGAGGTCCGCTAATTGCAAATCCCTGATTTAGACCTTTTTTCCTTATTTACCGTATATACATTCTTTTTTTACATGACAAAGGATTCCCAAAGCACTATGAGCTAGCCAAAAGGACAGGACTGCAGCTTATGCATGTATTTGTAAATGTCTGCAAACTAAACCCCTGTTTTTAACGCAAACTGATAATTCGGTTATTGGAAGGCTGGTTGCTGAGTTGAGCTGGGAATTTTCTTTGCTTTTCTTTGAGATGCGTCACCCTTAAATGTGCTCCTCCTTGCCATAGGTGTGCGCAACGCTGCAGGTGTGGGGGAGGGGGGTGATTAGATGTGCCTAGGCACACCGTGTGCGCATGCCTAGGCTCCTTGCAGCGAAGGCCAGTTATAGGTGGAGGCAGTGGCCATTTGTTTGTTCTGTTGGAATACTGGCGAGGGGACACACTGGACACCTTTGCTGCCATTGTGCTATATGCTGGGTGTCCAGTGTACCCCAGTGCCTGTAAGGAGGGGGTGGGCTTCCTCCAGGCTCACCTGCCCTCTATCTATTATAATGCATGTGCGTCCACTGTGGAGGCTCATAAAATTTATAGTTAGGATGGCAGATAATACTGGGGTGCCGAGAAGTGGCTCTGTAGCGTACGCCTGTATTTGCAAATGTGTGCAAACTAAACCCCTGTTTTAATGCAAACTGTTAGGATTGTTTGCAGACTGGTTGGTGAATTGAGTTGGGAATTTTCAGGTGGTTTTGTTTGAAAAGGACAGCGAAGCAGAAGTGCCCACCCTTTCTGTCTCACTTTGTAAAATTGAAACTTTAGAATGAACCATGTGGTAGGGAATAAGTCACTTTTCCCTTTTCTTGGGAAGGAGCCTTCTGTGGTCACTGATCTAGTAGCAGGTTAGTAAACAGAGCAGGTGCCAAATGAGCAAATCAAGTTATAACCCCAGGGTACCAATTCTTTATCCAACTTTACCCCAGAATAAAACTCAAAAGCCATGATGAAGTTGGCCTTCCACACACTGAATTTTTCTTAAGTGGAGTGGAGATGGATTAGAGCACATGTCACTTTTTATTGCTGTCTGTGCCCCGGCAACCACCTGCTTACTGGGCACCTAAACCCCCCCCCCCCCCCCCCCCCCTCCTGCAAAGACCAATTTTCAGCTTTTAGCGCTGTCACTCTTTGAACGACAATTACGCGGTCATACAACGCTGTACCCAAATTAAATTTTTATAATTTTTTCCTGCAAATAGAGCTTCCTTTTGGTGGTATTTGATCACCTCTGGGTTTTTTATTTTTTGTTTAAAAAATTAAAAAAGACCAAATTTAAAAAAAAAAAAAAAAATACAAAACCGTTTTATATTTTGTTAATAAATTTTGCAAACAGGTAATTTTTCTCCTTCATTGATGTACGCTGATGAGGCTGCACTGATGGGCACAGATAGGCGACATTGATGGGTACTAATAGGTGGCATTGGTGGGCACTGATGGGTGGCTGTGATGGGCACTGATAGGTGATACCGATAGGCAGCACTGCTAGATGGCACTGATGAGGCACTGATTGGCACCACTGGTGGGCATTGATAGGTGGCACTGATATGTACTGGTGGGCACTGATTCGTGGCACTGGTAGGTGGCACTGACAGGCGGTACTGGTGGGCACAGATGAGGCGACTGTGCCTCTTCCCCTTCGGGACCAATGTCCCTTCAACAGAAGCCGGCGATCGCCTTTTTTTTTCTCCTTACGCTGTCAGCGTGAGAAGAAAAAAAAATGATTACTGATCTTCTGTTTACATCACGTGATCAGCTGTCATTGGCTGACAGCTGATCACCCAAGTCTCATTGACGCAGGGCACGTGCGGTGAGCGTGCAAAGGGGAGAACGTCTACTTGATGGCCTCCCTGCAAAGTAGATCCGCGCTGTAGCCGTCATTCGGCTATAGCGTGGATCTGAAGAGGTTAAGGAGACTCCCCCTCTCTATTTATCCTGTTTACCATTATCATTGAAAGTGAAAGAAAATCCCAAATTTTGGGTTGTCCCCAGAAAGGTAATAGAGGGGAAATCTTCCAATGGGGACACTAGTTCTGGTGACCTGGGGGGCCCAAGGAGTTCCCTTAATTTATAGGGATTTTCTCTCACTGCCGGTTTGGCTCTGGGACAGGAAGTGAAGGGAAATCTCTGCAATGGGACACAGATGGCAAAAAAAAAAAAAAAAAACTGACAGGGGTTATATCCCTCCCTTACTCTATTCAAAATTTAAAAAAAGTTTTACCTATAGTTCTACTTTAACCTGCACTGGAGGAGTAAACTTTTATCTGAACTATTAACAGTTTGGCGCCCACAGTTTTATACAGTCTTGGGACATTTGCCCACAGAGCTTCATTCGAATCCATGAGTACTAGTGAACTGCCTTATGCCCCGTACACACGGTCGGACATTGATCGGACATTCCGACAACAAAATCCTAGGATTTTTTCCGACGGATGTTGGCTCAAACTTGTCTTGCATTGACACGGTCACACAAAGTTGTCAGAAAATCCGATCATTCTGAACGCGGTGACGTAAAACACGTACGTCGGGACTATAAACGGGGCAGTAGCCAATAGTTTTCATCTCTTTAATTATTCTGAGCATGTGTGGCACTTTGTGCGTCGGATCTGTGTACACACGATCGGAATTTCCGACAACGGATTTTGTTGTCGGAAAATTTTATAGCAAGCTCTCAAACTTTGTGTGTCGGAAAATCCGATGGAAAATGTCCGATGGAGCCCACACATGGTCGGAATGTCAGACAACACGCTCCGATCGGACATTTTCCAACGGAAAATCCGACCGTGTGTACGGGGCATTAGAACAAACCAACGTAGTACATTTGATTGTTCACCTAGACCATGGACCAGCGTTCTGCCACCTCACCCTTCTACTGTAATCACAAAATAACAGTCACCTATGCCAATCATTATCAGTGGGCATAGATCTCACATCTGGGGGGAGGAAGATGCTCCCCTCTACAGTGAAATGAATTAGCCAGCCTTGCATGGTTGGTGAACTGTTCACAAAAAAAATTTGGTTGGATTTTACCTTTACATTTAACATTAGATGGTCACTACTTGACCCCAACTTTTTAAAACACTGGGATATCTGTAGGTAGGTACATTGACACCTCCACAAGCACCCTTGCTCTGATCGTGTTGAAGAATTGACTATGGGCTGGGTGTTTGATGGTCAATTTCTGCATGAATGCCAGATTGCTATCTAGAGAAAATTTTTATAAAATACATCTGGGATAATAATATTTAGCAAAAAACAAAGACTCTTCCTATCTTGGTCATATCCAAGGCCACAATGTTATCTTTAATGCAATGGAGATCCTTCTAGTAATTGCGGTAGCCCATGGCTCTTTGGGATGAAAGCCATTTCTGTACATCAAAGGACTTTCTACAAGGGAGAGGTCAGCTTCTTTGGTGGGTTTAAAGTAAATGTCCTCATAGATATGTTGTAAATGTGAGGGAAAGTGATAAAATGAAGCCAATGCTGTATCAGCATATCATATCTTTCCATCATTGAGTCACGAAACTGCCCTAAAATCTAGAATTATGGCATCCAATGGCCTGAAAAAAATCTTTAGCCAATATCCCATCTGTTCTTTTTGAATTCAAGCAAGCAGGTACTGTATATACCGTATTTATCGGCGTATAACACGCGGCGGCGTATAACACGCGCCCCAAGTTTAGGAGGGCATTTTAAGGAAAAAAACTTTTAGGAGGAAAGTTTAAGGAAAAAAAACTTACATTTAAATGCCCATCAATGCAGCCTCATCAGTGTTCATCTGTAGCCTTGTCCATCATTGCAGAATGATCAGTGTCCATTTGCAGCTTGCCCAGTGCCGTTTGCAGCCTTGCTAAGTGCCATTTTCAGCCTTGCCCATTGTCATAAGCAGCCTTGCCCTTAGTCATATGCAGCCTTGCCCAGTGCAGCCTTGCCCAATGCCGTGTGCCGTTTGCGCCCTTTAAATCTGCCGCTTATCATGCCGCCCCGCCTCCCTGCTGAGGATGAGAAGCGAGCGCTTCCGAAAAAGACGGAGCAGAGTATACTGTGTACTCGGCTCCGCTCACAGTCCCACCCAGTCCTGCCATTGGACGGAGTGTTATGTCCATCAAAGGAGCTGGGCAGGACTGCGAGCCGAGCCGAGTATACAGTATACTCGGCTCGGTCTTTTTCGGAAGCGCTCGCTTCTCATCCTCAGCAGGGAGGCGGGGCGGTGTGACGGCGAGTGGAGCCGAGCACTCGGCTCGGTCTTTTTCGTCGGCGCTCATTTTTTTTCGCGGCGCTCGCTGTTTTTTGGCACGCCGATAAATATGGTATGTACACTGGGCTGGGAACAATGAATCCGACCTTCACCTTCACTTTCAACAGTCTCTCTTGTGTAATATTACAAACCCCTTCCTTTGACATTATTGCATACAGTGCTATGAAAAAGTATTCCTATCCCTTGAAATTTTCCACATTTTGTCATAATACAACCAAAAACGTAAATGTATTTTATTGGGATTTTATGTGATAGACCAACACAAAGTGGCACATAAATGTGAAGTTGAAGGAAAATGATAAATGGTTTTCAATTTTTTTTACAAATAAATATCTGAAAAGTGTGGCGTGCATTTGCATTCAGCCCCCTTTATTCTGATACCCCTAACTAAAATCTAGTGGCTTCTGTGAAGCCCTCAGAGGTTTCGTAGAGAACCTTAGTGAACAAACAGCATCATGAAGGCCAAGGAAAACATCAGACAGGTCAGGGATAAAGTTGTGGAGAAGTTTAAAGCAGGGTTAGGTTATTAAAAAAAAAAAATCCCATGCTTTGAACAACTCACGGCACACTGTTCAATATATAATCCGAAAATGGAAAGAGTATGGCACAACTGCAAACCTACCAAGACATGGCCGTCCACCTAAACTGACAGGCCAGGCAAGGAGAGCATTAATCAGAGAAGCAGCCAAGAGACCCATGGTAACTCTGGAGGAGCTGCAGAGATCCACAGCTCAGGTGGGAGAATCTGTCCACAGGACAACTATTAGTCGTGCACTCCACAATCTGGCCTTTATGGAAGAGTGGCAAGAAGAAAGTCATTGTTGAAAGAAAGCCATAAGTAGTGCGGTTTGCAGTTTGTGAGAAGCCATGTGGAGGACACAGCAAACATGTGGAAGAAGGTGCTCTGGTCAGATGAGAACAAAATTGAACTTTTTGGCCTAAAAGCAAAATGCTGTGTGGTGGAAAACTAACACTGCACATCACCCTGAACACACCATCCATGAAACATGGTGGTGGCAGCATCTTGTTGTGGGTATGATTTTCTTCAGCAGGGACAGGGAAGCTGGTCCGAGTTGATGGGAAGATGGTAGGAGCCAAATACAAGGCAATCTTAGAAGAAAACCTGTTAGAGCCTGCAAAAAGACTTGAGACTGGGGCAGAGGTTCACCTTCCAACTGGACAACCCTCAACATACAGCCAGAGCTACAATGGAATGGTTTAGATCAAAGCATATTCATGTTAGAATGGCCCAGTCAAAGTCCAGACCTAAATCCAATTGAGAATCTGTGGCAAGACTTGAAAATTGCTGTTCACAGACGCTCTCCATCCAATCTGACAGAGCTTGAGCTATTTTGCAGAGAAAAATGAGCAAAACTGTCACTCTCTAGATGTGGAAAGCTGGTAGAGACATCCCCAAAAAGACTTGAAGCTGTAATTGCAGAGAAAGGTGGTTCTACAAAGTATTGACTCAGGGGGGCTGAATACAAATGTACACCACACTTTTCACATATTTATTTGTAAAAAAAAATGTTGAAAAACATTTATCATTTTCCTTCCACTGCACAATTATGTGCCACTTTGTGTTGGTCTATCACATAAAATACATTTACGTTTTTGGTTGTAACGTGAAAAAATATGGAAAATTTCAATTGGTATGAATACGTTTTCAAAGCAGTGTGTGTGTGTGTGTGTGTGTGTGTGTAGATATATATATATAGCGATATTATGACTTCACGCCCGGCCTCTGCATTCAAACGAATGGCGCCGCCTCAGCTGGGAAGCCGTGATCAATTTGGTTTTTTTTTTAATTTCAGGCTTCCCAGCCTAGAGGTGAGATGTGGGGTCTTATTTGACCCCATATCTCACTGTAAAGAGGACCTGTCATGCCATATTCCTATTACAAGGGATGTTTACATTCCTTGTAATAGGAATAAAAGTGATCAAAAAAAGTTTTTTTTTTTTTTTTTAAGTGTCAAACTAAACAATAAAAATAAAATTAACAATAAAAAAAAAATGTAAAGCGCCCCTGTCCCCGTGTACTCGCACACAGAAGCGAATGCATATGTAAGTCCCGCCCACATATGAAAATGGTGTTCAAACCACACATGTGAGGTATGGCCGCGAACGAGAGCAATAATTCTAGCCCTTGACCTCCTCTGTAATGCCCCGTACACACGGTCGGATTTTCCGATGGAAAATGTCCGATCGGAGCGTGTTGTCGGAAATTCCGACCGTGTGTGGGCTCCATCGGACATTTTCCATCGGATTTTCTGACACACAAAGTTGGACAGCAGGAGATAAAATTTTCCGACAACAAAATCCGTTGTCGGAAATTCCGATCGTGTGTACACAAATCCGACGGACAAAGTGCCACGCATGCTCAGAATAAATAAAGAGATGAAAGCTATTGGCCACTGCCCCGTTTATAGTCCCGACGTACGTGTTTTACGTCACCGCGTTTAGAACGATCGGATTTTCCGACAACTTTGTGCGACCGTGTGTAGACAAAACAAGTTTGAGCCAACATCCGTCGGAAAAAATCCTAGGATTTTGTTGTCGGAATGTCCGAACAAAGTCCGACCGTGTGTATGCCCTATAACTCAAAACATGTAATCAGTAAAAAATTTTAAAGCGTCCCCAATGGGGATTTTTAAGTACCAAAGTTTGGCGCCATTCCATGAGGGTGTGCAATTTTGAAGTGTGACATGTTAGGTATCTATTTACTTTTTTACTATTTAACTTTCTCTTTCACATTATGTAAAAAATTGGGCTAATGTAAATGTTTTGTTTCTTTTTTAAAGCATGAAACAATTTTTTTTTAAAAAAAAAGGTGTTTGAAAAATTGCTGCGCAAATACCGTGCAATGACCGCCATTGTATTCTCTAGGGTCTTTGCTAAAGAAAAACATATATAATGTTTGGGGGTTCTATGTAATTTTCAAGCAAAAAAAATATGAATTTTACATGTAGGAGAGAAATGTCAGAATTGGCCCAGATGGGAAGTGGTTAATCATTATCTTTGTGAAAACAACAATTGTAAAAAAAAAAAAATGGGTCATGCCCATTCTTTTGGACATTTTGGTGCATTGTCAGCCTATTCGTTTGAATGGGCTGACTTAATGCAATGCACAATAAAAAAAAAAGTACAATAATTCAATGCACTTCACTGGAATAGTGTGATCCCAGCCTACAGCTGGCCATATATTCTCCAAAATTCTCCATCCAGAATCCTCCTGTCGGGACTGACAGCGGGACCCAGTACTGTCAGAATACGCTGATCACGGCGCTGGTCTACAAGGAGAAAGCCTCAGGAATGAAAGTAGCTAAATCTTCCCAGAATTGTGTCACTAATAAAGGAAAATTAAGTCCTGAGTATTAATTGGCTCCAGTTTCCAAGAAACAGCTTCAGGTCAAAATTGCATCAAAATAATTCAAAATTACAAGGGGATTGTGCAACTATGCTCCATAACTTTCTCTGCAAAATGTGATATAGCATTGAGAATGGTGCCACACCAATCATTATAAATTTATCTTTGTAAAATGATTGTAAACCCTTACAGACCACTTTTACCTACAGGTAAGCCTAGATTTATGCCGGCCGAACATAGTTCGAATTTCGTAAGAATTTTCTTTCGAAAATCGTATGAAAGAATTTTCGTATGAATTTCGCACCATTAGTGGGCTGCAACAACGACCGATTTTCGTGCGGCAATCAAATTTGAGGAATCGGACATGTTGGAAATTTTTTAGAAAAACAAACGATTTTCTAATCAATGATGGGAGAATCGTGCGAGAAATGTAATAAGAAAAGAAAATTTACGGAGAGAAAACAAGATTCCCGGCCAAGAAAATTATTTTCTGTAGCAACAAGCGGTAAAATTGAAGGCTTGGTCGGCCGAATTTCGAAAATCAATGGTGGCGTCATCGGATCACCAAAAAAAAAACAACTTTCTGATTTTGAAAGAAAATTCGTTCGAAATTCGACCGTGTATGGCCTATGCTTAAAGCGGTGTTCCGGCCGAAATTATACTTTTTAAATAAAAATACCCCTATAATACACAAGCTTAATGTATTCTAGTAAAGTTAGTCTGTAAACTAAGGTCTGTTTTGTTAGTTTATAGCAGTAGTTTGTTATTTTATAAACTTACAGCAGGCCGTGGCCATCTTAAGTGTGGGCATCTGAAGCCAGACTGTATTTCTTCCTGGATCTCATCCTTGCAGATCTCGCACATGCTCAGTGCAGCACAAGCAGTGTAATAGGTTTCAGGTCAGGTTTCCATAGCAATGGCAGTGTCAGAGGAAGTTGCTGCCCCTTCCCAGGAGGCATTGCAAACAGGAAATGATGCGATGGGCCGCGGCCAGGGAGGAGGAAGTGGAAAATGAATACAGCAGATATACAGTGGGTGCTGAGAAAAAAATTTTAAAATATCCAATTAGTTTTCAGTGCACAGTTTAATGAGGGATGCTGAAGAGTTGTAAAAGTGGGTGGAACTCCACTTTAAGGCTTACCTGTAGGTGCAAGAAATATCTCCTAAACCTACACGGTTTAGGAGATATTTCCAAAAGACAGGCAACGACTTCTATGGGGCATGCGCTGCAGAAAACTGCGCGCTGGCGCACTGAGCGTGCCGTCTCTAACGGCGATCGTTAGTGGCGGCACCAGCGTGCATGCGCGGGAGTGACATCATCACGGCTCTGGCCAATCACAGCGCCGGAGCTGCGATACCCGGAAAGAAGATGGACGCTTCGTAGGAGAAGGGACAGCGGTGACATCGCAGGCTCCTGTGTCATGTAAGTGACACATAACGGGCTACTATGCAATGCATAGTAGCCCATTATGCTTTACCTTTGCAGGGAAACAAAGAGGAAGTAAAACTCATCAGGGTTTACTTCCTCTTTAATGGTACCAATAACCAAACTTTCTGTTTATTTTATTCTTGTTTAGCCAATGACGCAGATAAGTTTCACATGTAATGCAACAATAATGAGGGGCCCAACTCTTGTCCTGATCCCCTATGGTGGTGCCTTTTCTACCACTGCCGACATACTGCACTTTTGAGATGCAAATGCAACCTTTCCACAAATGTAGCAGAAGTTATCTGCGTTGTTTACACCGTTTTGAGGCATCTTGGCTTCTGAGAGAAAATATCACACAACTGTTCCTTGGAAATGTTAGGCAATGACTCTGTCACAAGCCACCAGATGTAACTGTACAATACGTAGATCTGACCAAGACACATGCACCTTGCAATAAAAGGACAATACGACGTTTTGACATGTCAAATCGCATGTAAAATTGGCGGCAATTGCCGTCAATGGCGCCGCCCTAATCTGTGCGACGCCGCATCTGCGCCGATATCAAAAAGTCGTTTCTGTACTACGTTTTGCGATTTCAGGCTGCGATTTACATTGACATCTGTGCAGAAACCTGCACAGATTTCTCTGAAATCGCGGCTGAAATCGGGACTGACGCGCGGGAGTGAAATCGTGCGAGTTCAGCTGAACTCGCACGGCTTCATTCCCGCAGCTCAGCGTGAACCTGGGCTTAAAGCGGGAGTCCACCTAAAAAAAAAAAAAAAAAAATATTAAAAGCCAGCAGCTACAAATACTGCAGCTGCTGACTTTTAATAAATGGTCACTTACCTGTCCCAGGGTCCAGCGATGTCGGCAGTCGAAGCCGATCAATCGCTCGGATCTCGGCAGCTGCCTCCGCCATCCTCGGTGAGGGGATCAGGAAGTAAAGCGTTGTGGCTTCACTTCCCGGGTCCCTACTGCGCATGCGCGAGTGGCTCTGCGCGTCTTAACTGGTCCCCGCTATCTCCTGGGACCTGTGTGTTTCCCAGGAGACAGCGGGGGGGGGGGCTGCAGGAAGGGGCGTGACTCCCAAGGGAGTCTAATCCCAAAAGTGGGTGCAAATACCTGTATTAGACAGGTATCTGCACCCCCCTCCCCCCTGAGAGGTGCCAAATGTGGCATCGGAGGAGGGGAGGAATCAAGTGAGCGGAAGTTCCACTTTTGGGTGGAACTCCGCTTTAATTACAGTTAGGTAATAATCTTTAGTCTCAAAGTGAAGATAAATTTATACACTTCCATGTGGTGCCATTTTCATTGTTCTACCGTACGAAGTTACGAGGCATTATAATCATCAGACACCTCCCTCCCTTCCTCCCATATACTCGCCTGTGTATAAATCTCTACTGTGAAATATCTTAAAAACTGTAGCCAACCATCACCTTTATCACCTGTTTTCTAATTCATCTAATCAAAATATGTAAGAATTAGCACATTTTCGGTCGATAATTTCCCAAAATGTATAGACCCGTGTCAGTGGCTGCAGCCGATTCTTAACCACTTCAGCCCCGGAAGGATTTACCCCCTTAATGATCAGGCCATTTTTTTTTTGCGATACGGCACTGCGTCGCTTTAACTGGCAATTGCGCGGTCGTGCGACGTTGCACCTAAACGAAAAATATGTATATTTTTTTCTCACAAATAGAGCTTTTGGCGGTATTTCATCACCTCTGCGTTTTTTTAAATTTTTGCGCTATAAACAAAAAAAGACAGACAATTTAGAAAAAAACCCAATATTTTTTACTTTTTGCTATAATAAATATCCAAAAAATTAAATAAAAAAAACAAAAAACGAATTTCTTCATCAGTTTAGGCCAATATGTATTCTTCTACATAATTTTTGGTTAAAAAAAAAGAAAAAAAATCGCAATAAGCGTATATTATTGTTATACAGGATTTATATAACGCCGACAGTTTGGGCAGCGCTTTACAACATTAGGGTAGACAGTACAATTACAATACAATTCAATACAGGAGGGAATCAGAGTGCGCTGCTCGTTAGAGCTTACAATCTAGGAGGCATATTGATTGGTTTGTGCAAAAATTTATAGCGTCTACAAAATAGGGGATACATTTATGGCATTTTCATTATATTTTTTTTTTTTTTACTAGTAATGGTGGTGATCAGCGATTTTTAGCAGGACTGCGACTTTGCGATTGCGGCAGACAGATCGGACACTTTTGACACTTTTTTGGGACCATTGACATTTATACAGCGATCAGAGCTAAAAAATAGCCACTGATTGCTGTATAAATGACACTGGCAGGGAAGGGGTTAACACTAGGGGGTGATCAACGGGTTAAGTGTTCCCTGGGGAGGTGTTTCTAACTGTGGGGGGAGGGGACTGACTGGGAGTAGAGAGAGATCGCTGTTCCTGATCACTAGGAACAGCAGATCTCTCTTTCTACTTCCCTGACAGAACGGGGATCTGTCTGTTTACATTGACAGATCCCTGTTCTGGTTCTCTAAGGAGCGATCGAGGGTCGCCGGTGGACATCGTGGCCGCCAACTACGCACATCGGCTCCGGCGACGCCCCCTATAGCTCCTAAAGCGGCCGACGTACACCTACGGCAGTTTGCGCAGCTGTGCCAACCTGCCGCAGTATAATGACAGCAGGTCGGCAAGCGGTTAATCTGACGATCGACTTCTGTTGAACAGGGACGGCCAAGCACTGATCAAAATTCAGCCGGTCCCTGCTGAATCTGACACATTTTGAACCGCCTATAGTCAGCTTCAGGGGTGGACTGACAACTCATGGGGCCCCCAGGAAGTAGGAGATTATGGGGCCCCCGGGCAATAGGAGAAGATTATAGGGCCCCCGGGCAATAGGAGAAGATTATAGGGCCCCCGGGCAATAGATTATGGGGCCACACAGTATACACACACACACATACAGTATACACACACAGTATACACACATACAGACACACAATATACACACACAGTATACACACACAGTATACACACACAAAATATACATACTGAAAAGGTACTGAAGAGGCGGGACAGCTATAATTTGGGGATTTTTAAAAAACACAGATTTTTATATACTGTCCCTGGTTGTATTGAGGCTAGCAACCCTGATGGGGCCCCTTAGTTGCATGGGGCCCTCGGGCAGTGCCGAGTGCCCGGATGATCAGTCCGCCCCTGGTCAGCTTAACAAATGTGATATGAGATTTTAGTGATTGGGTTTACCACACCTCCCAACATTTTGAGATGGGAATGAGGGACACCTACTGGCAAACGTATGTAGGCATAGGACACACCCCCTGCCCCCCCCTCTTAAAGGGGAAATAACAAAAAAAAGGTTAATTAAATCCACAAGTGCTTTTTTTTTTACCACTACTATTCCTTTATACTGGCTTTTAAAATTTACAAATGCAGCAATTTATAAATTGGATGAAAGGTTTAGCTCTGGGAAACACCTTTTAAAAGATAAAAAGTGCATTTTATATACATCTATATAGATCAGACCAAAATGAGGGACAAATGAGGAGGAATGAGGGACAGAGGGACAAATCAGGGACAGTCCCTGGAAATCAGGGACAGTTGGGAGCTATGGTTACATATATCATAAACGGCTGTCTATACCTGCCCCCCGAGCACAAGCTGCTCTGCCTTGGAAACCGGAATGTATAAAATGTTACGGTTATGAAATCGAATGGTTCTCTGAACAGCGACATTCCTGGCAGTCTTCTTTGGAATAGTTCATGTCTATACAATGACAGAATGTGAGGACGAGTACTGACGCTTCCTAGTTTTAAATGTCATACATGTGATTAATAATTCCGTCATGTGTTTTCATTGGGGAAGTACAGATATTATACTTCCTTTTCTTTCTCGGGGACTTTTTTTCATCTAGGAAAAATTAAATCTGTGTGTGACCACATTCTTTCAATAGACATTGTATTCTGTAGCTGCCTACACATAGCAACCCTAATCCAATAGTAACCAGTACTTATAGCTTTAAACGGCCAACCATGAGACAATAGCTGGAATCTCTTCTTTACGTAGCTAAACGTGTTAACGTGTTTGTATATGGTCTACCCAGCTGTGAGGCTTCAATTTTCGGCCTCATTCACATGGGCGCTGAGGTCCGTAGTCCACGAATAAGCTGTGTGTTTACGCAGTTCGAGGCGCCAGGTGCTGCGTGCAGGCTGTCCGGGTAAAGCTGGCCATAGAGGAACTGGCGTAATTTCAATCAATGTGTGGATAGAAGTGTAGCGCTACCTCCGAAGGAGCTGCTGCAATTTAACCGTTTCAATATCGGGCACTTTCACCCCCTTCTTGCTCAGGCCCATTTTTCAGCTTTCAACGCTGTCGCTCTTTGAATGACAATCGCGCGGTCATGTAACACTGTACACATATTACATTTTTATCATTTTTTTTTTTAACACAATTGGTGGTATTTAAATTACCACTGGGTTTTTTATTCCCCCGTTTCCCCGAAAATAAGACCTAGCGTGATTGTCGGTGATGGCTGCAATATAAGCCCTACCCCCCCGGACTTTAACTAGGGCTTATTTGGGGGGGGGGGGGTAGGGTTTATATTGCAGCCTTCACTGACAATCACACTAGGTCTTATGTTGGGGGAAACAGGATTTTAGCTAAATAAACGAAAAAAGACAGAAAATTTTGAAAAAAAACAAAACTTTTTTTTACGTTTCTGTTATGTAATCTTGCAAATAAATAATCTTTCTTCATAAATTTAGGCCAAACAATATTCTTTGGTGAAAATAACCCAAATCAGTGTATATTATTTAGTCTTTAGGAAAGAGTCCACAAACTATGGTGTATATACTGTATCTCACAAAAGTGAGTGCGCCCCTCACATTTTTGTAAATATTTTATTCTATCTTTTCATGTGACAACACTGAAGAAATGACACTTTGCTAGTGCCTAACTAGTGAGTGTACAGCTTGTATAAGGCCCCTTTCACACGAGGCGGACTCCGTTTCTACGGAGCCCGCCTCGGTCCGCCAGCTCAGCGGGAGATCTGTCCGTTGATCTCCGCTGAGCCGGCGGATGACAGGTCCCTCTTTGCTCACTGAGCGGGGAGGGGCTTGTCAGGCGCCGCTGCCGCCTATGGAGGGATCGGATGAAAACGGACAGCGTGTCCGTTTTTATCAGATCTCACCCGATCCGATCCACCAGCGACGGATCCTAACGTAGGGCCATCCGTCTGCTTTTAGCGGATCGGACGGGGTCGGATGTCAGCGGACATGTCTCCGCTGACATCCGACGCTCCATAGGCTAACATGGAGCGCCCGTTCAGGTCCGCCATCAAAACTGACAGGCGGACCTGAACGGTCCGATCGTGTGAAAGGGGCCTTACAGTGTAAATTTGCTGTCCCCTCAAAATAACTCAACACACAGCCATTAATGTCTAAACCACTGGCAACAAAAGTAAGTACACCCCTAAGTGAAAATGTTCAAATTGGGCCCAATTAGCCATTTTCCCTCCCCGGTGTGATGTGACATGTTAGTGTTACAAGGTCTCAGGTGTGAATGGGAAGCAGGTGTGTTACATTTGGTGTTATCACTCTCACTCTCTTATACTGGTCACTGGAAGTTCAACATGGCACCTCATGTCAAATAACTCTCTGAGGATCTGAAAAAAAGAATTGTTGCTCTACATAAAGATGGCCTAGGCTATAAGAAGATTGCCCGAGACCCTAAAACTGAGCTGCAGCACGGTGGCCAAGACCATACAGCGGTTTAACAGGACAGGTTCCACTCAGAACAGACTTTGCCATGGTCAACCAAAGAAGTTGAGTGCACGTGCTCAGCGTCATATCCAGAGGTTGTCTTTGGGAAATAGATGTATGAGTGCTACCAGCATTGCTTGAGAGGTTGAAGGGGTGGGGGGTCAGCCTGTCAGTGCTCAGACCATACGCCACACACTGCATCAAATTTGTCTGCATGGCTGTCATCCCAGAAGGAAGCCTCTTCTAAAGATGATGCACAAGAAAGCCGGCAAACAGTTTGCTGAAGACAAGCAGACTAAGGACATGGATTACTGGAACCATGTCCTGTGGTCTGATAAAGATAAACTGATTTGGTTCAGATGGTGTGAAGCGTGTGTGGCGGCAACCAGGTGAGGAGTACAAAGACAAGTGTGTCTTGCCTACAGTCAAGCATGGTGGTGGGAGTGTCATGGTCTGGGGCTGCATGAGTGCTGTCGGCACTGGGGAGCTACAGTTCATTGAGGGAACCATGAATGCCACCATGTACTGTGACATACTGAAGCAGAGCCTGATCCCCTCCCTTCAGAGACTGGGCCGCAGGGCAGTATTCCAACATGATAACCACCCCAAACACATTTTCAAGATGACAGCTGCCTTGATAAAGAAGCTGAGGGTAAAGGTGATGGACTGGCCAAGCATGTCTCCAGACCTAAACCCTATTAGGCATCTGTGGGGAATCCTCAAACGGAAGGTGGAGGAGCACAAGGTCTCTAACATCCACCAGCTCTGTGATGTCATCATGGAGGAGTGGAAGAGGACTCCAGTGACAACATGTGAAGCTCTGGGGAACTCCATGCCAAAGAGGGTCAAGGCAGTGCTGGAAAATAATGATGGACACACAAAATATTTACACTGGGTCCAAATTGGACCTTTTCACTTGTTGCCAGTGGTTTAGACATTAATGGCTGTGTGTTGAGTTATTTTGAGGGGACAGCAAATTTACACTGTTATACAAGCTGTACACTCACTACTTTACATTGTAGCAAAGTGTCATTTCTTCAGTTTTGTCACATGAAAAGATATAATAAAATATTTACAAAAATGTGAGGGGTGTACTCACTTTTGTGAGATACTGTATATATATATATATATATATATATATATATATATATATATATATATATATATATATATATATATATATGTACTGATGGCCTATCTCATTTCTTAAGGCCCAAAAAAAACAGGACAGCACAAATATCCTTCAAATTACCCTTTTTGGAAAGCAGACAGTCCAAGGTATTTAGTAAGAGGCATGGCGAGTTTTTTGAAGCTGTGATTTTTTTGTCCCAAGTTTTTGGAAAATGAAGAAATTAAAAAAAATGTTTTTTTTTTCACAATTTTTTTTTTTACATACTGTCACCAGTGCAGTACAGCGTCATCATATAACAGGTGTGATGGTGATCAGGGACACTGACTGGTGACAGTATGTAAAAAAAAAAAGTAATAATATTTTTTTTTACATTTTTTATTTATGTTTTATTTTTTATAACATTTGCTTTCCATTTTTTTATGATTTTTTTTTTACACACTGTGACCAGAGCAATAAAGTGTTACCATAGTAACATTGTACTGCTCTGGGAAAGTGAATAGGTTTTTTGTTTTTTTTTTACACATTATGATTGCTTATACCAGTGAATTTCACTGGTATAAGCAACCATTTGTTACTGAATAAAATTGATTCATTTAGTATGTATAGTTGTGATTAGCCCTGTCTGTACCATGTGATCACTGTGACCAATCACAGCTAGCAGCACAATTGTACACAATGAATGGCATGAATCAAAGCCATTCATTGTTCACAATTGTCATGTGATCTGCTGTGTCTTGGACGGGGTGTAGGGTGTTATCTTATACTCCAAATTTACTGAATATCTGTAGGAGGACATTTTACTTTTCTAAGCTTCCCTGATCAGTCCACAAGTATAGATGGCAGAACTGAATCCTCTTTAATACCTATCACAGTCAGAACTGCCACTGGTTTTTCCACCCAAAGGAAACAGGACCCTGAGCTCAGGCCAGTATTCACAGGATCACCAGATGTCTTCTTCCAGTATCCACCAGACACCCTTCAGTGAGGGAGATGTTAATGCTCACAATGCCAAGGAAAGCCCCTCATACACCTGGAAAGAAGGGCGGCAGGGGGCAGCGGCATGTAGAGCAACTGATTCCTCCATACAGCCGCTGAACCCTCCTCTCCCTCCCACAGGCAATTAGCAGCTGCAAGAGGAAAATGGAGAGCATCAGCTCCTCCACATGCTGCTCCCGCCACCTCCCTATGCCTGTCCCCCTGCCCCAAGGCTGCTGTGTCCTTCCCTGGCCCCCCCAAAGCGCTTTCCCCCTCCCACTATCCCGGTTTCTGCAGGAATCTGTCAGGATGGGGAGCAGGGAAGGACCTGGTAAATGTGTCATTTACTGGCCCCTTCCTTGTTCTAATGAATAGGATTAGTGATCGGTACCGATCACTGACTCAGTTTTTCCTTATTAATTTATAGCTGAGGCATAGTAAACTGTATTTACTATGCCTCAGTTTGTGAATTACCAGGAAGCTCTGCTATTCCTGTTCATTCATTATGTACAGCTGAGGCTACAGAGAAAGGGGCTGAGGAATCGGTTCTCAGCCCCTTTCTCTGTAAAAATGAGACATCAATGGTCTGTTTAGACTCCTGGTATTTCACCAAAGGAGGGGGGGGGGGTCCTAAAAAATATGCAAAACATTAAATAAATAAAATTGTAGAAAAAAAATTATGAAATGGTAAAAAACAAACAAAAAATAAAAGAAAAACTACTGACAAAAGTGGTGGAACTAGCAGGGCCTCACTTGTGACTGGGCTTTGACTTTCTACCACCATGAGGAACCCCAAGATGGCAGGAAGGTGGCCCGCTGCAGGCCCATAATAAAGGGTCCCACGATAGGAGTAAAGGGCCCCAGGATCAGTGGGAATGGCCGCGGTACAGAACTATTCCTGTTCATTCATTATATACAGCTGAGGCTACAGAGAAAGCAACTGATGAATCTGTCCTCAGTCCCTTTCTCTGTCTCCAAGATGAGACATCAGGGGTCTGTTTAGTCTCCTGGTATTTCACCAAAGCCCACAAAAGGGGGTCCTAAAAAATAAGCAAAAAATTAAACAAATAAAACTGAAAATAAATAAATAAATGAAATGGTAAAAAACAAACAAAAATCAAAAAACTACTGTCACCAGTGGTGGAACTAGCAGGGCCTCACTTGTGACTGGGCTTTTGGTGTTCCACCACCATGGGGGACCCCAAGACGGCAGGAAGGTGGCCCGCTGTAGGACCATAATAAAGGGTCCCACGATAGGAGTAAAGGGTCTCAGGATCAGTGGGAATGGGGCCGCCTTCGGGGGCCAGGGGGGCCCTTCATGATTTCTTGCACCAGGGCCCTGAAGGTTCTAGCTATGCCTCTGCTCCGCTCCCCAATCCCCTAGACAAAAACAAGCAGTTTAACCATGCAGTGCGGGAGTTCTTCTTTATGAATGCATACATAAAGAGGTTGTAAACCTCGAAAAAAAAAAAAAAAAAAACCCTGCAAGACAAAGGCATAATGAGCTAGTATGCATAGCATTATGAAATACTTACCTTAGAACGATGCCCTGGATCAGCGGCGTCCCTCCGAGTACACACGGACATCTTCCATCGGAGTTACTTCCGGGTTCGTGGCTCCGGCGCTGTGGTTGCACGGAGCCCCGATGACGTCACTCCTGCGCATGCGCGTGGGAGCCGCCGGTCATGGCACGACTCCTGAAGAAACGCCACCAGCGGCCCGTTTCTTCCTCTGTGCACATGCGTCGATGACGTCGGCAGCAGCGCATATACTGAATATCTCCTAAACTGTGCAAGTTTAGGAGATATTCAGGGTACCTACAAGTAAGCCTTGTTATAGGCTTACCTGTAGGTAAAAGTGGTATAAAGCGGTTTACAACCAGTTTAAGCCCTGGTTCACACTGAGCTGCGGGAATGAAGCCTGCATCTCAGTCCCGATTTCGGCGGCAATCTGTGCGGGTTCCTGCACAAATGTCAATGGAAATCGCACCCCAAAATCACAAAAACAAATTTTTGAAATCAGTGCGGCACCGCAAATGCAGCGTTGCGCCGATTAAGATGGTGCCATTGCTGGCAATTGCCGCCGATTTGACATGCAATTTGACATGTCCCGTGATCGTGTCACGGTTCGGCATGTAAACAAGGCATTTCCCCGTTCTGCCTTGTGACAAGACAGAGATCTACTGCTCCCTGTCATCGGGAGCAGTGATCGCTGTCATGTCCTAGGTAGCCCACCCCCCCCCACAGTTAGAATCACTCCCTAGGACACACCTAACCCCTTGATCGCCCCCTAGTGTTTAAATTCTTCCCTGCCAGTAACATTTTTACAGTAATCAGTGCATTTTTATAGCACTGATCGCTGTATAAACGACAATGGTCCCAAAATAGCGTCAAAAGTGTCCGATGTGTCCGCCATAATGTCGCAGGCGCGATAAAAATCGCAGATCGCCGCCATTACTAATAACAATAATAATAATAAAAATGCCATAAATCTATCCTCTATTTTGTAGACGCTATAACTTTTGCGCAAACCAATCAATATACGCTTATTGCGATTTTTTTTTTTTTACCAAAAATATGTAGAAGAATACATATCGACCTAAACTGAGGAAAAAAATTGTTTTTATATATTTTGTAGCCATAAATCTATCCCCTATTTTGTAGACGCTATAACTTTTGCGCTTATTGCAATTTTTTAACCAAAAATATGTAGAAGAATAAATATTGGCCTAAACTGATGAAGAAATTCGTTTTTTTGCTATTTTTTTTTTTTGGGATATTTATTATAGCAAAAAGTAAAAAATAATGCCTTTTTTTTTCAAAATTGACGCTCTTTTTTTGTTTATAGCGCAAAAAATAAAAACCGCTGAGGCGATCAAATACCACCAAAAGAAAGCTCTATTTGTGGGGAAATTTTGTTTGGGCGCAACGTCGCACGACCGCGCAACTGTCAGTTAAAGCAACGCAATGCCGTATTGTAAAAAACGCTCTGGTCAGGAAGGGGGTAAATTCTTCCGGGGGTGAAGCGGTTAGACTCACTTGGTGCCTTATCTGCATTAAATTAGCCTCAGAACCTGTGGAGTTCATAGGAGTTTTGGGTTTAAACGGATGAGGTGGCAACCGTACCTCCAACCCTCACCCGCTGGTAACAAGGGAACTCATCTTTTGTTCTTTGCCATTTCATTCCTCCGTGTTCTGATGAATCTCTCTGCTATTTTGGATGGTGATCCTCCTACTACAGCTTCATCTCCATCCATCCCCCTGAATACGGTGATTTCACAATGAGCGCCATGCATCACAGACGCCTCCATGTGTATGCCTACCAGGCGGATGTGTAACATTCAATGAATCAACACTTCTATTCACCAGGAAAGAATGAGAGGAGCAGGAAAAAGAGGCTCAGACTGGGCAGGAGAGGAGGGGAGGGAGGGGGGGCATGCATAGGCAGAGAGGAGGATGGCCAGGGAGAGATGCACAAAGGGGGGGGGGAGTGCAAACCAAGGAGGGGCAGCGCACATAAAGAAGAGCTACACACCGCAGATCTGATAGGAAGAGACAACACTGGGAGAGGAATAGAATGGAGGCAGACAGACAGGGAGGGAGGGAGGGAGGGGTGCATTGGGTGACGGATAATGAAGTTGTCTTACATCTGATTCAGCAAGGAATGCCAAACACACAACATGACATTTGGGGCTCATTCACACCCTATCCATCCGTATAGATCAGCGCAGGCTCAACGCAGCGGCGCATGGGAAAACATTGCTTTGTGGGTGCCCTGTTCAGGCGCGTTACAGTGCATACAAAAAAAACACACCACAAAGGAAATATGCAGCTGCTGCATCTACTAATTTGGAACAGTTTCAATTTACCGGACGTAGAAATATGATAATTATTATGTATCAATTTTGCACGTCAAATAGATTGAAACTGAGAGTTGCAGCAGATGCATATTTCCTTTGTGGTGTGTTTTTTATATGGAAGCGTCTCCTCTGTATTAGGGTAAGGGACCACTTGGAATACCCCTCCAATACACAAATTGTTTTTTTTTTTTTTTTTGCAAGGGTAATGCCGCGTACACACGATCAGAATTTCGACCCGCAAAAGACCGATGAGAGTCTTTCATCGGAAAATGCAACCGTGTGTATGTTCCATCTTTTTTTGCTGGCTGAATTCCAGCCAGCAAAAGCTTGGGAGCATGCTCTTAATTTTTTTGGTCGGGAAAAGTTCCTATCTGAAAATGCGATCGTCTGTGGCAATTCCGACGCACAAAATTCCTACGCATGCTCGGAAACAATTCGACGCATGCTCGGAAACAATTCGACGCATGCTCGGAAGCACTGAACTTCATTTTCTCGGCTCGTCGTAGTGTTGTACGTCACCGCGTTCTTGGCGGTCGTAATTTCAGAGAACTTTTGCGTGACCGTGTGTATGCAAGGCAATCTTGAGCGGAATCCCGTCGGAAAAGCCGTCATATCTTTTTCCGGCGAGAAGTCTGATCGTGTGTGCGCGGCATTACAGTGCATTGTGTAAAAATGCAGACACGAACTGCACCATACCTCACCACATAGGCGTGCTCACAGGGTGTGCCAGGTGTGCCCCTGATGTTACCCCCGATAGTTCACCAAATAAAAAAAAAAATCTTCTTTTTTTCTTTTTTTCTCCTAAAAAAAATTGTAACAAAAATAATAACAAAAATGAAATTGTAAAAATGTATATATAAAAAAAAATTATAAAAATAAAAGCTACTGACACCAATTTCTGCCCTTATGATACCGTCCATTGCTCTACTGACATATACATATACATACTATATATATATATATATATATATATACACACACATATATACATGCACACACACATATATGTTTGAGCTTTGGGGTGCACACCCTAGCAAATTGTCCTGACATTATTTAAAAGATTAAAGCCTAAGACCCCTTTCAGGTGTTTTAGCACTAGAAATAGCCTCTAAATAGCACCTGAAAACCGCCTCCCATTCATTTTAGTGTGACTTTTCACACTTGGGCGGTGCGCTTGCGGGACGTTAGGAAAAGTCCTGCAAGCAGCATCTTTGGGGCAGTTTGGGAGGGCTGTGTACAGGAAATGAATGGGCAGCGCTTCCAAAGCGCCTGAAAAGCGCTTCGGATGAGCCGCAACACGGGCGCTTTTAAGCCCTTCTTTGGGGTTAAAAGTGCCCTGATAGTGGCCAAAAAGCATTGCAAAAGCACTGCTTAAACAGCGGTAAAGCCCTGCTAAAACGAGTGACGCTTTACCGCTAACGACTGGCGCTTTTAGTGTAAAAGCAGCCTAATACACTATGATCGTTATATCATACAGAAATACTGCTTTCGAAGCAAACATACGATAATCTGATCATTAGTACACGGCTTTCGTTCAAAACTATCCCTTTTAAAGGACTTTTAAGGACTTTTTTGGCACTCCTATTCCTTTATATTGGCTTTTACCATTTATAAATGCAGCAATTTAGAATTTAGATGAAAGGTTTAGCACTGGGAAACACTTTTTGAAAGATAAAAAGTGCATTTTATATACACATATATGGATCAGGCCAAAATGAGGGACAAATGAGGGGGGAAGAGGGACAGAGGGACATTGCTCTAAATCAGGGACAGTTGAGAGCTCTGAGGAGTTCCTTAGGGTGTAGTTCAGCAGATAATTGGATAAAATATATGATGAGAAGGTAAATTGCAGTGTTGTACTCACATCTGTGTGGTTGCTGAGCGTCCTCTATTGGGGGATCAGACTGGAGGGAATGCCTGCAGGGAATATGACTGTCCCTGCGCAGAGTAAGATCGCTCCCGATGCTCGGTGGGGTGATCCGGACCATCCTACACTCTGCAGTCTCAGGATTCCGGTATGTTCCCAAATGTGAAGAAGAAGGTGAGAAATGGATTCTTCATTGATTCGATATTTATTGCTCACAAAATAGTATAAGGCCCCCTCAACGCGTTTCATGGCGCTACACTGGCCACTTCCTCAGGCTGGTCCATAAAACACTTGAAACGGTTTTAATCTGTCTCTTGTGCTGTTTGTGAGTGTTAGGATTGCTCCTCAGAGAGCATTAGGCAGGTGGCAAGGAAGTGTTGTATAGGCTGCTTACCGCCCGCTTTACCCTACTGGACAACTTCACCGCAACCGCGTATGTGGCGGTGGGGGCAGTTGCAGTGTTACCCCATTCAATTGAACTGTGACCTCTGCAGCAAAAAGGGGGAGAGGTTGATGGGCTGCTCAACCGCAGAGCGTTACCACCCCCCAATCACAAATGTAAACTAACCTTAAGGCTTTGCTTAGACTTACGGTTGGAGGGTGGCAAAAATGCACGGTTAGCTGTATTTTTGCTGCCTGAATGACCCCCCCCCCCACCCCCTTTTAAGCTGCAAAAGGCATCAGATGGGGATGTTTAAATGCCGTGGCCGTGATATTTCACTTCCTGTTAGACCCGACTTGTAGCGGACTGTGGGCGACAAGCCCACCGAACGCTACACATCCAAATCAATGGGGAAGCACCACAAACGCCCCGCATCTGTGTGCAATGCATGCGATGGTGGTGCGTTTGTCGGCAGAAATGAGGTTAAAACAGGCGGTAAGGAGGCGTTGCATCGCTTCCCCTCCACCTCTCAGTAGCCTCTGGAGAGCGATCAGAGCACAGATCGGGCTTCAGAGGGAAGGGACATTTAGACACATGTCTAAGTCTACCCTTAATGTCACAGGGTTTGATGAAATGTCATTTCAATAAACATTAAAACAAAAGAAAAAAGGGAAGTTAGAGGAAATCTCCCAGTAAGTGTAAGGGGTATTCCCCTCTTAGGGCTCTTTCACACTGGCAGTAATGCATCCTGTCCTCTGAAAAGGGATCTGCAGTGGATTGCTTTTCAGAGGCAGGTGTTTAAGAGACATTATTGCTGCCTCCTGACACCTGTTTTTTTTTTTCGATTGGTCTTCTTTCCCTTTTTTTCAATTGCCGAGCAGCAATTCTAAATTGTGGGGTTGTGACACAACTGCGCACTAAGTGCTTGTGCCACCGGCTGTACCGTGAATAGGCACAGCACAAGCCAATCAGTGGGTTCTGTCCAATGGATGTCCGCAGGCAGCCACTGATCGGCGAGGAGAGACACAGAACAGAGCTCTGCCTATGTAAACAATACAGAGCTCTGTCCTGTCAGCAAAGTAGGGGATAAAATCCATCACATCCCTTAGTAAAAGCAGCACACAGTACACACATAAACACTGATTTCGGCACACAGTTAACCCTTTGATCGCTCCAAAATGTTAACCCCCCTCCTTGCCAGTCTCATTAGTACAGTGACAGTGCATATTTTTAGCACTGATCAGTGTATTAGTGTCACCGGTTCCCACACAGTGTGAAAAGTGTTAGTGTCAGACCGTCCTCTGCAATATTGCAGTCTCTCTCTCTCTAAGTCGCTGATCGCCGCCATTACTAGTTTAGAAAAACAAATAAATCAAAATTCCAGTATATAAACCATAGTTTCTAGGCGCTATAACTTTCACACAAACCAATCATTAAACACTTATTGGGATTTTTTTAAAATCAAAAACATGTAGCAGAATAGATTTTGACCTAAAACTTTGAATAAATTAAGACTTTTTAAATTTTTTAATTGGATATGTTTCATAGCAGAAAGTAAAAAATATTGTTTTTTTTTTTAAATTGTTTGCCTTTTTTTGTTTATAGAGCAAAGAAGAAAAAAATGCAGTGGTGATCAAATACCACCAAAAGAAAACTCGATTAGTGAGAAAAACAAGACAGAAATGTAATTTATGTGCAGCGTTGCATGACTGCGCAATTGTCAGTTAAAGTAACGCAGTGCCAAAAAGCAAAAAAAAAAAAAAAAAAATGGACTGGTCATGAAGGGGGTAAATCTTTTTTTTTTTTTTTTTTTTAAGCGGAACTCCACTTTAACGTAGATTTTTTTAACCCTCTGATGTGAAATAAGCACAGAAATAAAAAATAAATGTAAAATATGGTTGGATAAACTTTAAAAATAACCAGCTACTATGATTCTCATACTGATCATTACCCATATAATATCAAAAAACGTGCATCTCGCTAGTGCAACGCGGTTTTTGATTTTATATGTCCCTGTAAGGATGTAAATGCATATATTTTGAGGATCTTAGGCTGGCCATGCATTTTACAATTTTCTTATTCAATTTCCTTTAGATTTACAGTACCTTCAATTACAGGTATGTAGTGCAAGGGCCTGCCTGATTGCATACACATTGAAAGTGCTTAGGTTTGACCTCCTATTATATGTTTTATGTAAATCTAAAGGAAAATTGTACAAGAGAATTGTATAATGTATGGCCAGTCCTACTTGTATTTTTCACACTTGATCTTCCTGCTGGCAAGATCCTGCTTTTATGCTCAGATTTTACTATGCCCTCTCTATCCCCTCACCTCGAACCAGGCATTTTGTTTGCTCTGGCACTGTTTTTTTGTATGTATATATGTGAGCACACGGCATTTGTTATAATATTTATACACATTTCTTTTGTCTGTTTTTTGCAACTATGTAAAATAACATACAGTAATTGTAAAGAATCTTTTAGTACCAATAGGATCCCCTGAAGAAGCCTACTGGCGAAACACGTAGCGATCCTCATTGACAATTATCAACTGACTCCTATATTCATCTCTACAGATGGAAGATGTTATCATCATCATCATCTTATATAATACAAGTATACAGGACTGATATATTCAGGTCAGTTTATGTCGGTATATGCAGACATTTGCTTTATATCTAGATGAAAAATGCAGTATTTACAGTCGTGCATACACTACATTGTCAAAAGTATTGGGACGCCTGCCTTTATACGCACATGAACTTTAATGGCATCCCAGTCTTAGTCCGTAGGGTTCAATATTGAGTTGGCCCACCCTTTCCAGCTATAACAGCTTCAACTCTTCTGGGAAGGCTGTCCACAAGGTTTAGCAGTGTGTCTATGGGAATGTTTGACCATTCTTCCAGAAGCGCATTTGTGAGGTCAGGCACTGATGTTGGATGAGAAGGTCTGGCTCGCAGTTTTCGCTCCAATTCATCCCAAAGGTGTTCTATTGGGTTGAAGTCAGGACTCTGTGCAGGCCAGACAAGTTCCTCCACCCCAAACTCACTCATCCATGTCTTTATTGACCTTGCTTTGTGCACTGGTCCAAATCATTTGGTGGAGGGGGGATTATGGTGTGGAGTTGTTTTTCAGGGGTTGGGCTTGGCCCCTTAGTTCCAATGAAGGGAACTCTTAAGGCGTCACCAAACCAAGACATTTTGGACAATTTCATGCTCCCAACGTTGCGGGAACAGTTTGGGAATGGCCCCTTCCTGTTACAACATGACTGCGCACCAGTGTACAAAGCAAAGTCCATAAATACATGGATGAGCGAGTTTGGGGTGCAGGAACTTGACTGGCCTGCACAGAGTCCTGACCTCAACCCGATAGAACACCTTTGGGATGAATTAGAGTGGCGACTGCGAGCCAGGCCTTCTCGTCCAACATCAGTACCTGACCTCACAAATGCACTTCTGGAAGAATGGTCAAACATTCCCATAGACACACTTCTAAACCTTGTGCACAGCCTTCCCAGAAGAGTTGAAGCTGTTATAGCTGTAAAGGGTGAGTCAACTCAATATTGAACCCTACGGACTAATGCCCCATACACACTATTAGATTTTCTGCCGATTTTGTCTTCAGATTTACCAAAACCATGTACCCTGTTTCCCCAAAAATAAGACCTAGCGTGATTGTCGGTGATGGCTGCAATAGAAGACCTACCCCCCAAATTAGCCCTAGTTAAAGTCCTTGTAGGTCTTATTTTCAGGGTAGGGCTTATTTTCGGGGAAACAGGGTAGGGCTTATTTGGGGGGTAGGGCTTATATTGCAGCCATCACTGACAATCATGCTAGGTCTTATTTTCGGGGAAACAGGGTAGTGCAAGAGCCTGCCTGATTGAATACAAATTGAAACTCCTAAAGTTTGACCTCATTTTATATGGTTTTGGTAAATCTGAAGACAAAAATCAGCAGAAAATCTGATAGTGTGTTTGGGGCTTTAGACTGGGATGCCATTAAAGTTCATGTGCGTGTAAAGGCAGGCGTCCCAATACTTTTGGTAATATAGTGTATTTTGCACATGGATTTATAGAATAATTTTTAACTGATTGTTGTTAATAAACCTTTGTATTTTTTTCTATCTTGGTACTAATTTCTTTGATTTTGGGGTTATGAATGGCACCCAATAAAGTCCTATATTTCTATTCTTTCCTTTCTCTTTTGCACATTATGGATGTGGTGTGCCATGACGATCTAGCTATAGCTCAACTTTTTTTTTTGCAATTTGTTTTATGGGTCCATGAAAAAAAAAAAAAGAAATCACATTTTTTAACTGTTTCCCAAAAGAGTTACAGTCAAGGCATGCAGTGAATGATATCTGTCACAGTTGCTTGTGCCCTCAAATGAACTGTCAAGCCATCTAATGGCCGGAGTCATAACTGATCACAAGTGCAGCACCATGGCAACTGCAGATCAAACAAACGGTAAGATAGCAGCTTCCTTGGCCTTAAAGGAATCAGGAATGACATGGGGGGGGGGGGGGTCAGAGTATGGAACCATGGCGGGTACACTGACATCCCATGCTTTCGAATGTAGAAAAGACAGACAGAGGATGCAGGGGAATGGAGGGGAACCAATTGCTGGCCCCAGCCTTAAAATCTGTATTTTTTGCTAAAAGAAAACAAAAAAAAACTACTTAGAACCCCCAAACATTATATATATATATCTGTAATATTGCAACGATCACCATTTTATTCTCTAGGGTCTCTGCTAAAAAAAAAAAAAAAATAATATATATATATATATATATATATATATATATATATATTTTTTAGCAGAGACCCTAGAGAATAAAATGGTGATCGTTGCAATATTTTATGTGACACTGTATTTGCACAGCGGTCTCTCAAATGCAATTTTTTGAGAAAGAATACACTTTAACCACTTGCCGACCAGCTCATGTACAGATACTGCGGCGGGTTGGCAACACTGCGCAAAGCGCAGTTGTGGGCGGGCACGCGCCGCTGCCGCCAGGGTGCTCTCGCTGCACGCTGCGGGATCGTGCCCGTGGGTTGGGCGGACACAATGTTTGCCAGGGACCCGCGATCGCCTAATACAGAGGCAGAACGGGGATCTGCCAGTGTGAACAAGCAGATTCCCTTTCTGACAGGGGACATGTCCAGAGATCTTCTGTTCCCGGTGAGCCCATCCCCCCCCCCTACAGTTAGAACACACCTAGGGAACACACTTAACCCCTTGATCGCCCCCCTAGTGTTAACCCCTTCCCTGCCAGTGTCATTTTTACATTGATCAGTGCATCACTGGTCCCCAAAAAGTGTTATTTGGGGTCAGATTTGTTGCAATGTCCTGCTAAAAATCGCAGATCACCGCCATTACTAGTTAAAACAATAAAAAAATAAAATAAAAGTCCCTACATCTATCCCATAGTTTGTAGATGCGATAACTTTTGCACAAACCAATCACGCCTATTGCATTTGCTTTTTAACCAAACATATGTAGAAGAAT
The DNA here is from genome assembly GCA_037952925.1 of Lithobates clamitans. Classification (NCBI taxonomy): domain Eukaryota; kingdom Metazoa; phylum Chordata; class Amphibia; order Anura; family Ranidae; genus Lithobates; species Lithobates clamitans. Next base: position 4,808 of record JBBGZY010001921.1, on the reverse strand, counting down.
ATATATCGGCCTAAACTGATGAATAAATGTGTTTTTTATATATATTTTTATTGGGATATGTATCATAGCAAAAAGTAAAAAAAAAAAGTTTTGTTTTTTTTTTTCCCAAATTTGTCGCTCTTAGTTTGTTTATAGCGCAAAAAAATAAAATCTGCAGAGGTGGTAATATACCAACAAAAGAAATCTCTATTTGTGGGGGAAAATAAGGACATCAATTTTGTTTGTGTACAACGTCGCACGACCGCGCAATTGTCAGTTAAAGCGACGCAGTGCCATATCGCAAAAAATGGCCTGGTCATTAAGGGGGCAAATCCTTCCGGGGCTGAAGTGGTTAATGAATAAATAATAATAATAAAAAAAAAACACAATATATACCCCAATTTGTTTGCATACTGTGAATGATGATGTTACGCCGAGTAAATAGATACCTAACATGTCACGCTTTAAAATTGCGCACGCTTGTGGAATGGCGACAAACTACCGTAGTTAAAAATCTCCGTAGGCGACGCTTGAAAAATGTTTACAGGTTACCTGTTTAGAGTCACAGAGGAGTTCTAGTGCTAGAAATATTGTTCTTACTATAAAGTTCACGGCGATATCTCATGTGTGTGGTTTGAACACCGCTTTACATATGCGATCGCTTCTGCATGCGAGCTCGGGAGGGACGGGCGCTTTACATTTTTTTTTCTTATTTATTTTACTTTTTATTTTCTACACTGTCTCTATATTTTTATTTTTTCACTTTTATTGCTATTAGAAGAATGTAAACTTACATCCCTTGTAATAGAAATAAGCGTGACAGGTCCTCTTTATTGAGGGATCTGGAGTCAAAAAGACCCCACATCTCTTCTTTATCTATAAAAGCAAAAAAAAAATGTGACTTTAAAGCGGAGCTCCACCCAAAAGGGGAAGCTCTGCTCATCAGCCTCCTCCCCCCTCCGGTGCCACATTTGGCACCTTTCGGGGGGGGGGAGGGGGGAAAAGGTATCTGGTTTTGACAGGTACCCGCTCCCACTTGCGGGTGATCTTGCCGCGGCCCTTCTTCTCCTTCCCCTGCCATTCACAAAGCACAGGAGTGCAATTCGCACATGTGCAGGTTCCATACAGGCAATGGCGGCGGTAGCTGCGGTGCGGACATCGCGGGCGCCCCGGACAGGTAAGTGTCCTATCATTAAAAGTCAGCAGCTGCAGTATTTGTAGCTGCTGTCTTTTTATTTTGGGGGGGGGGGGGGGGGGGCTGGACCTTCTCTTTAAAGATCCGCCCACCGCTGCAAAAATTAAAAGCCATACTGCAGCTGCTGACTTTTAATAATCGGACACTTACCTGTCCTGGAGTCCAGCGATGTCGGCACCGCAGCTGATGTTTCCATCAGCCGCCGGGCGCTGCCGCCGCCATTGCCGGTAAGGGAACGGGGCAGTGTAGCATTACGACTTCACGCCGGGAACCCTACTGCGCTCTCCTACTGGCCCGGCGGCGGCGGGGGAAGGAGGAGGGAGCCGATCTGTGATGTAATGTGCCGCGGCCCGGACTTCCGGAAGTGGGGACAGGATATCTGTCAAAGACCAGGTATCCACTCCCTACCTGAAAGGTGCCAAATGTGGCCCTGGAGGGGGAGGAGACAAATGAGCGAAAGCTCCACTTTTGGGTGGAACTCCACTTTAAGGGGAAAAAAAAAATCCTTTGTTTGTGCCCGAGAACCGGAAAGTGACGTCAGAGTTTGCTCTGGTCCTCCAAGGGCATAGAGCTGAGTGGGCGCCTATAAAGTGATCTTGTGGCGAATCCGCTGCTGGGATCACTTTTATTGGGAAGCCTTACGAAAAAAAAAGATAGGGGGGGGGTTATGGCGTCTAGCGGCAGCCATAATAACTCCGGTATTTAATGTAAACATGCCCCACCTTTAGTGAGGCGGTCGGCAAAAAATAAACCTGGGTGGTCCTGCCATGAAGATCCACTTCCTGTTAGAGGGTGACAACGCTCTGTCCCTGTCTCCGAATTGTGCCCCTGCGTTGTCACCCTGTCACATGGGACACTTCCATATATGGTATGCAGGAATCCACTGTGGTCACCATCAGGAAATCTGTAGTCATCAGTGGAGCGCACATAGGAGATCAGCAGCACCAGCATGCAAGGCCCGTGTTATAATACACAATGATGATTAGTGTGGATTTCCATTCATCCCCTCATTACACACACCGACTCTCCCAATCTATGAGGGTGTGTACACGTGACGGGGGCGGGCCCAGACAATGAGTGACAACACGTGGGCGTCTCCCGATCTCAGCCAGACACACGGGGGCGGGCCCTGCCGCATACACGCCCTAAGGGGGGAGGGACTAGACAGTGAGTGACACTCACATAGGCGTCTCCCGGGCTGAGTCAGACACAGGGGGCGGGCACTGGTATACGCACGCCTACAGAGGGGGAGGGCTCAGCGCAGACTGTGGGGAGGAGGGAGCAGCCGCCGGCCGGGCGTGAACCTCAATCCAAGGAAAGGCAAACTTCTCGGCCCGGGGCATCGGGGGGGCTGCGCGGGGAAAGTGAGCCGGTACCCGGGGGATACGGACCTCCCGAACACCGCCATCCCCCCCTCTGTGTGAGGGGGGTCTCCGGGGAATAGGACACCAGGAGACACCCCATTGTGGGACCGGACAAGGTGAGCACCGGAGGGGGGGGGGGGGGGCAGTGATCAGTGTCCGCCTTCATCATCATTACCTGAATGATCAGCTCCCCTCTCATCACACGGCCCCTTTATATCATCCATCCTGGAGGTCTGTATGTCCATAGAGATGTGTGTGTGGGGAGAGATCGGATCCCATCCACCAACCAGATCCCATCCCGGCTCTGTGTGTGTCACAAGATCCCCATTGTGATCCCCGACATCCCTCCCTGTACACCGTGTACACAGGATCCCTACTGACAGGAGGGGAAACCCGCACACAGCATCCCGGGAGAGGAATGTGTCTGTATACAATGTATATATAGTGTGTGTACAATGTATATACCGGTATGTCTGTATACAATGTATATATAGTGTGTGTACAATGTATATACCGGTATGTCTGTATACAATGTATATATAGTGTGTGTACAATGTATATACCGGTATGTCTGTATACAATGTATATATAGTGTGTGTACAATGTATATACCGGTATGTCTGTATACAATGTATATATAGTGTGTGTACAATGTATATACCGGTATGTCTGTATACAATGTATATATAGTGTGTGTACAATGTATATACCGGTATGTCTGTATACAATGTGTATATAGTGTGTGTACAATGTATATATAGTGTGTATACAATGTGTATATATAGTGTGTGTACAATGTATATACCGGTATGTCTGTATCCATCACACTGCACAACTTGTTACAGGGAAAGGACTGTCCAGGACACAATCTCAGGATTCTAATGGCAAATCACATTCCAGATGTACTCCCTTCTTCTTCCTCTTCCCCTCTTTTCATCCCTTCCCTTTCATCCCTTCCCTTATCTTTCAATCCCTTCCCTTCTTTTCTTTTCATCCCCCTTTTTTTTTCTTTCCTACCTTTTCAGCCCTTCCCTTCTTTTCTTCTTCCCTTTTTTTTTTCTTCTTTTGCTCCTTCCTCCTTCAATTTTTATATATTCCCTTCTTTTTATTCTTTTTTTATCCCTGCTTTCAGCCCCTTCCCTTCTTTTCACCCCTTCCCTTCTTTTCACCCCTTCCCTTCTTTTCACCCCTTCCCTTCTTTTCACCCCTTCCCTTCTTTTCACCCCTTCCCTTCTTTCACCCCTTCCTTCACTCCCTTCCCTTCACCCCTTCCCTTCCCTTCACCCCTTCCCTTCCCTTCACCCCTTCCCTTCCCTTCACCCCTTCCCTTCCCTTCACCCCTTCCCTTCCCTTCACCCCTTCCCTTCCCTTCACCCCTTCCCTTCCCTTCACCCCTTCCCTTCCCTTCCCTTCACCCCTTCCCTTCCCTTCACCCCTTCCCTTCACCCCTTCCCTTCACCCCTTCCCTTCACCCCTTCCCTTCACCCCTTCCCTTCTTTTCCTTTCTTTTCATCCCTTCCCTTCTTTTCTTCCCTTTTCATCCCTTTTTTTTTTCTTCTTCTTTTTGCTCCCTTTTCTTCCCTTCGTTTTTATATATTCCCTTCTTTTTTATCCCTTCTTTTCACCCCTTCCCTTCACCCCCTCCCTTCTTTTCTTTTCATCCCTTCTTTTCTTTTCCTTTCTTTTCATCCCTTCCCTTCTTTTCTTTTCATCCCTTCCCTTCTTTTCTTTTCATCCCTTCCCTTCTTTTCTTTTCATCCCTTCCCTTCTTTTCTTTTCTTTTTATCCCTTCCCTTCTTTTCTTTTCTTTTCTTTTTATCCCTTCCCTTCTTTTCTTTTCTTTTTATCCCTTCCCTTCTTTTCTTTTCTTTTTATCCCTTCCCTTCTTTTCTTTTCTTTTTATCCCTTTCCTTCTTTTCTTTTTATCCCTTTCCTTCTTTTCTTTTCTTTTCATCCCTTCCCTTCTTTTCTTTTCTTTTCATCCCTTCCCTTCTTTTCTTTTCCTTTCCCTTCTTTTCTTTTCCTTTCCTCCCTTTTCTTCTTTTCCTCCCTTTTCTTCTTTTCCTCCCTTTTCTTCTTTTCCTCCCTTTTTTCTTCTTTTCCTCCCTTTTCTTCTTTTCCTCCCTTTTCTTCATCGCCTTTCATCCCTGCCCTTCTTTTCCCTTCTTTTTATCCCTTCCCTTTCTTTCCTATCTCCTCCTTCCCTTTTTTTTTTCTTCTATCTACTTTCCCCCATTGTCCTTCTCTTCTCCTTCCCTTCCCTCTCACCC